>JAQPPZ010004724.1:0-1287500 GCA_028583015.1 Wollemia nobilis | reverse complement strand
AATATACCTACAACAGTTCCACCTAAGTATCAAATATAAGAAGGTAGTATAAATCTGGTTTTTGATGGCTTGAATTAAGATCTTCTTGGAGGTACATTCCTTGCTCAACTTAAGCATCTTGTTGCCTACCAAGTGAGATATTCAATGATATATTCTGAAGGTATCTTGCATAGGAAAAAGAACTCCATTTCATGCCCCAAGTATGTCGTTAGTGAAAACATTATATTTTGAGTAATGAGAGAATCATACATATTGATTATAGACCCTTGCAATTCCTATAGATAGAAAGCAAAGTCTAAAATGAATATCATCAAAATAGGTCAATATACCTACAACAGTTCCACCTAAGCATCAAATATAAGAAGGTAGTACAAATTTGGTTGCTAATGGCTTGAATTAAGATCTTCTTGGAGCATTCATTATCTTTTTTTTTTTTGAATTTACATGGTGGAATCGGTAGCCACCACAAATTCGAGCAGGCTTTCCAGATTTTTATGGCCGCTACAGTATTTTGCACTATCCGCCCCAAAAGCCACCACATAGATATTCGCGTATTACGCCCTATAACCACCATGCCACAATCATTTTAAACATTTTACGCTGCTGAAAACACTAGGAAAGGGACAAGCGTTCAGTCCGATGAGGCCCAAGATTTGAACCTTGGACCTCCGCCCCCTTATGGGGTAGGAGCATTCATTATCATTTTTTACTCTTGTATCCATTTGAGTTCCACTTGTCAATGATTATACAAAGAGCAAACCTGTCTTCCTAAATGCATGCCAAATACTACTCATAATGAAACAAACAATTAACTACCATCTGCACGAAACTTGCACTTGAATACGATTATACCAGTTGAGGGCATTCACGTGTCCAAGAGTGACCAAAGGAGGTAAATGAAATGCAAAGACCACATTTGGTTAGAATATTTAAGTACTAGGATAAAAGGAACCCAAGGAGCTCAATAAGTGACTAAGAGATAAAATAGTAAACCATTGTAAATATAACCATAATGGGCAAATCCAAAGCAAACAAACCCTAATTCTATAAATTAGGTACAAATACAAATAGCCATATGAGGGGGATCCCCTCAAGGTAGAGCAACAACAATTGAATGCCAATATTGGATACTGAAGACATAAATAAGAATGTGTTTATGCACAATGGAGAAATAAAAAGCATGATTGTAAGAATGCTAAATTAATGCAAAATTCTCATTTCAAGTTAAATTCTTATTTACATATGTAGGTGAATGGAAAACTTGAGCCCTCAATATAACGAATAGATGTCTAAACATCCCTACCCACCTCAACCATCAGATATGAGGCAAGAAAGTATCCTGAGACTTTTGTTAGATACATAAATATCCATCTATGCAAATCAAGTACTACTGCTAAGGACTAGGACTAAGAGTTAAACATGAAATATCAATTTCATAACTAACACTCACTCAACACAATAAATCTTCATTTCAACACATTAGAACATGCATGCATGATTAGAATCTTAATTCTATGCCCTAGTAGTACTTGTATTATCACTATATTTTTTTACCAAATTACCTTCTTGTATCTAACTAGCCACTGTCATGCTTAGTATACCTACTTGCCTCACTCCTATATTGGCTACCCATTAATTATCTACTAGAAATTTCTAAAAATAGAATAAAAAATATCTAACAACACTTGTTAAGTATTTCCATTCATTATAACTATTTTTGAAGTACAATAATTAGGCTTCCAACCATGTACCCTCGCATTCTTCACTAACATATTGAATGTTGTCGTCGTTTGCATTTTCATCTTGTGTAGTTTTAGGTCTAACAAATTTTTTTTCTCTAGAGACACTGACATATTCTACCTCATATGCTTCAATATCTTTTATCACTTTTGGAGGTGATGTGAGAACCACAAACCAGTTGGTATCAAGTGGATCATTTACATAAAAGACTTGTCTAGCTTGCTAGGATAAATGGATAATATTTTAGTCCATCTTGTCCAATTAATTTATTCATGTTGACCAGTGTGAAGCCCATTTCATCCTTTCTTCATCCATTCCTCATATCAAGAACATTCAACCAATCACATTCAAACAAGGGCTATCAAAACCGATAGTAATCCAATAAGATTATTTCCCTAATAACACCATAATATTGATTGTTTGAAGCACTGGGTTTGTGTCTTTTGTGCTTTCTATGCATAAAGCAGTAGCATCGACACACACACACTGCTATTTTGAGTTATTCTTTGGTCTTATTTGTCTTTGATATGAAATATATAACTGCTGATCAAATAGCCTCAATTTTTGGTTGCAAATTTCCTTGGACCATGTGCCAACCATTTTATTATGTTGGAGTCATTTTCATTATGTTGCATTTCATATCCATGAAACTGAAACAAAGAAGAATAGTTTAAATATTATTGCAAAACATTACATGATGTTCAGTACATAATAATCAATATAAATATCAAAGATCATATTCAAGAGAGCAAACAATAACCTGATCTCGTATCCAAGTGATGAATGTCTAATTATGGATTTTTTGCAACACCCCTTCATCTCTCACTACATGGGGGTTGGATTCCTTGATACTCTTCAAGTGCTTCCTGATTTGGCCCAAATTTTTTCAAGCTTAGTTGGATATAATTAATATTTTTCCATATATAATAGCAACAAATAAACATCTACTTACTCTACCCAAGACTGAACTTCATCCAAGTTAAATAGAACACATTGATGGGCTTGCTCAAAAAGTTTCATCCAAATAAAATTCTTCATAATTGGATAAAGGTATCCTATCGATTATAGTTTCTTCATCTTCATCACTCCATGCCTCATTGTGACTAAGGTGATCACCAATTGCTTCCGTACCTCTCATGTAGTCCACATAGAATGAAACAAATTCCTCGAAAAGATAATATTCGATAATACAACCTTTGGGTCTATCTCAGTTCATCTTCATAGTTCTAAAATATGAAACAAATAATTTTTATTAGATGAGACACTACAAAAATTAGAAAAATGGTGGTTTATGAAACTAATGAATGCATACAAACCTCTCGAAAGGGTACATCCATTGATATTGTATAGGTCCACATAGATGTACCTCCTGCACCAAGTGAATAGTTAGGTGCACCATGATATCAAAAAACAAAGGGGGAAAGTACTTTTCAAGAAAACATAACATCTCCATGACCTCTACCAATAATTTTTCTATTTTTATAAGATCCACCACTTTAGCGCATATATCCTTGTAGAACATACACAACCAACAATTTTTTTTTCACACTGTCTTATCAAGCAAATGTTGTAGTGCTATTGAAAAAAGCTATTGCATGAGAACATGGAAGTCGTGTGATTTTGGGCCTTGGATATTAAGTTATTTTATAGAGATACATTTTCTAATATTTAAACTATATCCATTCGGAAATTTCATATTGTATAGTGTATGACAAAACCTTTCTTTCTCAACCTTCGATAGATTGTAGGGTGTTGGTGGAAGATATGTCTTGTTTCCATCCATTACTGGCCATAATGTGTTCCTGATACCCATATTTTTAAAATCCTCATAGGAGTTTTTGCCATCCTTTGAATTTATATCGATACCTAGTAGTGTTTTGAATAGGATTTCATAGATATTTTTCTCCACATGCATCACATCCACATTGTAATGAACTAGAAGATGTTGTTCATAGATAACAACATAAAAAAAAAATTACTCGACATTGAGAGACATAAAAACAAATATAAAAAAAAGTTGCATGTCATACCCCCCAATATGATAGATTGAAGAATATAGATTTCTTCTTTCATCCTACTACAGGAACAAATACGCTATCCTATTTCGTGTTGCATTTTCTTTTATTTGAGTTTCTCTTTCCCTAATTTGGTATAATTTCCTATACTATTTTTAGTATTTCCATCCCATTTAAAGGTTTGGATGGTTTATTGAGCTCTTGTTTACCATTGAAATATTTTATTTGATGATGAAATGGATGATCTGGAGGAAGAAATATCTTGCGGCCCATGTAAGTGATCTTTCTATTGTATTTAATATATTCTGTACAGGTGTTCTTTCAACATATTGGACAAACTACCTTTACCTTTGTCATACATCCTAATAGTTTTCCATAAGAAGGAAAGTCATGGATGACCCACATCATTATTCCTCTCATATTGAAAGTAGTATTGGAAAATGCATCATACATTTCTGCTCCTTCAGTCCATAGTTCATGCAAGTCATCAACCAAAAACTATAGATAAACATCAATATCATTGCCTAGTTTCTTGGGGTTAGGTATTAATAATATGAGCATTGAATGTTTCATCTTCATCCACATCCATAGTGGTAGGTTGTAAGTGATCAACACATTGGTCCAACAACTGTAAGTAGGACTAAAGTTAGTAAAAGGGTTGAACCCATCAGTTGCCATTTCAAGTTGTACACTACATGGATCGTCGATGAAATCTATCTACTTAACATCTATAGTTTTCCATGCTGGGGAGTCGACTAGATGTCGCATATCACCATTTGAACTCCTATTCTAGGAATACCACCTCATATTATTTGTAACCTTTACAGAGCTATAGGAAGAAATTAACTCACTTTAGCCGCATCTAACAATTTTGAAAGAAAAAACACAAATGATATAATAAAATCCCTTACCTATACATTCTCTTCAACCTCAGTATAATGGGAAAATACCTAAACATCTTTACAGGAACATTAATGCATACCTATTGTGAATGAGGGTCAAATTTCCATCGAGATGCACCACATGTTGGCCAAGCTTGCTTCTTTTCATGATCTTTACAATATAAAATATAGTCATTGATGCATGTATGTATCATTACATAATCTAATATCAATGAAATCATCATTTTATTCATCGTATATGTGGAATCTATAATTGTATTGTTGATTGGGAGTATATCTTTCAACAACTCTAGTAAATTGCCAAAGCTTTTGTCTGACCAGCCATGTTTTACTTTGAGATTATACAACCTGGGTACACTGGTCGTTTGGCATCTTTGAGCAAGATACAATATTCATCAATAGGACTTTATCCATAAGACAATTGGAACTCAACATCATCTCACAATTTTGGTCCACTTTTTGGGCAATTGATATTGAACAATTTGTATGCATCATTGACCATTCCAACGATGTCATCTTGTACATATTTGGTAATTGGACCCTCATTAGTGGCAGAGCATGTGCTTGATGCATATTTATCAAAAATAGAGGATTGTTCTCTGTGCAAAACAAACTCCGTATATATCTTACCAATCCCGTTCTATATCAGGTGGTCACAAACCTTCAAAAAACTAAGATTTTCCATATTTGAGCACTTTCGACATGGACATCTAGTTATTTCAGGGCCAATTGAATTCTTTATTATAAAATATAGGAATTGGTGAGCCCAAAAATAATAGTCATCACTATTTCTACAAATAAACCCCCCCAAAAAATAAGAAAGTATAGTTATACAGGTAGAACTAATCGAAAGCATAACTTTTCTTTGTTAATGGTGATGACATAGTTGAAATACCTGGCTAATTATAGCCAATATTTGTCCATGATACTTGATGGATAGAAAATGTTGACCTAATTGACCTTGATAGAGCTGGTGCTTTGAGTCTTGAGGATGATCTAGTTGTTAAAAGTAAATATAATAATATTGCTACCCAAGCACAACCTCCACAAGGTAAGTGGAGTTTCTTATGCAGCTTATTACTACACAATACACTCATGAAGTTTCAAATTATGTAGAAGTATTTTCAATACTTGGAGTGCTTGTCAAGAATAGGTTTTTATCAGTTTGCAAACCCATAACAATTAAGAAGCGTAATGTAAAATTCTTCACAAATTTTTCTTTGAAGTTGTACAAAGTTCTATTTGTGAGTACATTATTCCTATGAGATATGTAACAGGTAAAGTACTAAGCTTCAAGTGGATACAAAAAATATTCAATGAAAGGATGGTCTGATTGGGTTGCTATACTCATTCTTACTTGATTATGTTATTTTCACTTTGCATTTTATTCAATACATGCATAAATAAAACACTCCTAGATTCTAAAATGCAATGGTGAGGCTTGGTTAAATTCAATATTGATCACTTTTTTGAATATTGTGGGTTAGGGTAGGTGTTTTCCTCTAGAGAATCTTATACTAAAGCATTTAACCTACCTTCATAAGGTAAAACCCCTCAAGAAGAAAACCATATTTGCAAAACCAAAAAGTAACTTGCATGAACTACATGGTGAAACCCCTAGATATATCCACTCATAAAAACCTTGGGAAATAGAATTTGTAAAATTATTAAATATATAATAAAATAAACTTCGTTTCCACTTGCAAGTTATATGATGATATAACTAACAAATAAATAGATATATGCAGTTACATACTATTGTATAAAACCTTGAATAAAATAATTAACATAATCAGACAAAGCTTGGAAATTTTATTTAAGAACTAAAATGATAGGAGAGATCATCTAAACAAGTAGGGGGGAAGACAAGTATTGTATAATCTCTAGAGATCTAACACTAAAAGGATTTTGTAGACATGAAATCAAACCATCAAAATTAACCAATATAACCTTTAAAACAACAATAGAGATGCAAGTAGAATATCTGGTGTTAATCAAAGCAAAAGTAAAATCAATACTAGTCATTGAAAATAAGGAAAAATCCCTCAAGAAGAAAACCATATTTGCAAAACCAATAACTAATTCACATGAACTACATGGTGAAAACCCTAGACAGATCCACCCACATAAAATTTAGAATTTACAAAAGTATTAAGTAGAGAATAAAACAAATTTTATTTGCACTTGTAAGTTATATGATGATATAACTAACAAATAAATAAATATTTGCAGTTACAGACTATTGTATGAAACCTTGAATAAAAAAATCAACACAATCAAACAAAGTTTAGAAATTTTATTTTAAAACTCGAATAATAGGAGAGATCATCTAAACAAGTAGGGGATAAGACAAGTATTGTATCATATCTAGAGATCTAATAGTAAAAATATTTTGTAGACATGAAAGCAAACCATCAAAAGTAACCAGTATAGCCTTTAAAAGAACAATAGATATGCAAGTGGAATATCTGGTGTAATAAGAATCATCAAAGCAAAAACAAAATCAATAGTAGTCATTGAAAAGGCAATAATATTAAAAACCAAATAATTGGTATTATTAAAATATCAAAAAACCTAAACTAGAGCATTTAACCTGCCTTCATAAGGAAAAACCTCTCAAGAAGAAAACCATATTTACAAAACCAGGAACTAACTTGCATGAACTACATGGTGAAACCCCTAGATAGATCCACTCACAAAAACCTTGAGAAATAGAATTTGCAAAAGTATTAAGTAGAGAATGAAATAAAGTTCGTTTCCACTTGCAAGTTATATGATGATATAACTATCAAATAAATAGATATTTACAGTTATAGACTATTATATGAAACCTTGAATAAAAATCAACACAATAAAACAAAACTTGGATATTTTTATAGAACTGGAATGATAGGAGAGATCATATAAACAAGTAGGGGAGAAGACAAGTATTGTATCATATCTAGAGATCTAACACTACTTTTTTTTTGTAGACATTAAAGCAAGCCATCAAAAGTAACCAATATTGCCTTTAAAACAACAATAGAGATGCAAGTAGAATACTGGTGTTATAATAATCATCAAAGCAAAAGTAAAATCAATAGTAGTCATTGAAAGGAAAATAATAAAAAACAAATATTTGATATTATAAGAATATCAACAAACCTAAATTAGAGCATTTTTCCCACCTTCATAAGGAAAAACCACTCAAGAAGAAAAATTTATTTGCAAAACCAAGAACTAACTTGCATGAACTACATTGCAAAACCAAGAACTAACTTGCATGAACTACATGGTGAAACCCCTAGACAGATCCACCCACAAAAACCTTGGGAAATAGAATTTGCAAAAGTATTAAGTAGAGAATGAAACAAACTTTGATTCCTTGCAAGTTATATGATGATATAACTAAAAAATAAATATATATTTGTTGTTATAGATTATTGTATGAAACCTTGGATAAAATAATCAACACAATAAAAAAAATCTTGGAAATTTTATTTCAGAACTAGAATGATAGGAGAGATCATCTAAACAAGTAGGTGAGAAGAGCCAATAGTTAAAAATTCTATGGTAGCACATGTGCCAAGATCATTTTAACTTACTCAATAATTTCCAACAATGCTTATCAAACAATCCTTTTCTCTCCAACTTAGCATTCACAACATCCAATAATCACTCACAAGGAAGATGTGCCCATACCTTTTGTTTTATGAAGAGTAGACCTCAAAAACCTGTTTTAAACACAATTTTATTCTTTGCCAATTTCAAAGGTTAGATGACAAAATATCACACTAACACTCTTTTAGAAATATTTCTCAATTACAAAAATAATCAAACTCAAATACACCTTGTTACTCCTTATTTGAAATTAGCAATCATTAAAGCATACATATAAAATAATTACTCAATTACTCCTTATAATATCCAATATTTAATTAACAACCTCCAAAAATAAAACCATAAAAAATAATACTGTCTATCCTTTTATCTCCCTCAAATACTCAATAACCAAATTAAAAAAACTTTATACGCAGGTGTTGTAGGTGAGTTGGAGATGAGAGGGCAATCCTCTATGGGAGGTCCCAGGTTCAAATCTCCACCCTACCAAAAAGCTGAATTGGGTATCCAAAATCCAATTGATAATGTTCGTACGGGTAGGGTCGAGTGCGACTCCCGGGTGACTTTGACGATGTAGAACCCCCTGTTTGTGGTCTCTCAGACCAAGGCGGCCCCACAAGGGGTTTTTCGCTTAAAAAAAATTAAAAAAACTTTATGACCCTCCAAAATATTTATTTTTAATCCAACCTTAGAAAATCCTAATTACCTCATGCAAACATGGCAAACATTAATGCATACCTTTTATCTCAAGAAAAAAGGCCTTGGTGGGTTTCGAACATGAGACCAGTTCCAATTGAGTGCCTTATCGAGGTGCTAGCCCACCATGTGGGCTACAAGTCTCCACACGAAGGGGAAGGATCAAGACTTCCTCTTATCCCTTTCTAATCGATGCGACACAGAATAAAACACCCTCTTCTCTTGCAAAACCAACTTGGCAGGTTTCAAACCCCACTCTCCTCGCCTAATGAATGTCTTAGCACTATCAACTATCACCAATTGTGCTACATAGCACTGTGCATAGTGAAAGGAGCCCCACTCCTATTTGTTATCTCTTCTACCACCGAATGCTTTGAAAACATGTGAAAACTTATCTCTTCCTTGCACACGAATCTCTTGGAGCTTTTATTAATCGATAGATTCATTGGGATTTAGACTAAGGTTCTTGCCCTCTTTTTATACACGAAGGCCAATGCCTTAGGAACATCGGTGCCTTATTCGAATTTTGAATTCAAATTAATTAATAACCTTTATAACCCAACCTTAGGGTTATTTAATTAATATAAATTAATTTTATAATTAAATTATAATTAATATATAATTAACTTAATAACTTTAGAAGTTAATTAAATTAATTAATAAATTAATTTATAATTAATTTAAATATCCCATTTTAATATTATAATAAAATATTATAATATTGTTTTGCTTGGGCCTCTTCATTTCTCTTTGAACCTCATATGACCACCTAGAATCGGATCTGACCAACTGGAGGTGGACTTCCCTTTTGCACTGATTGCGAAACTGCTTCATCTTGCACTACTCACTGAAACTGACTTTTGACATCAATGACAACTCAATTACTCAAAATGTCCAACAATTTTATCTTATACTATTCACCCTTCCCTCTCAGTATAATCTTGTGTTCTTCAATTGGTATCAGAGTGGGTTCCTTCATGAAAGCCTAACAACTTGAAGGAAGATATTACAAGAACACACATGGAACATCAAGAAGGGTTTTCATCAAATAGGACTCCATTGTTTTATGGGACTAACTATGCTTTCTGGAGTGTGAGGATGTGGACTTATTTTATGGCACATGGATATGATATATGGCAATCCATTGAGAATGGGTTCACACCACCTACAACTCCTCCCATGGATGCAAATGGTAAAAAACCATACGAAAATAATGTCAGGGTAATGAATGCAATATTAAGTGGGTTATGTGAATAAGAGTTTGTGAAAGTCATGCAATGCACTTTAGAAAAATAAATATGGGACAAGTTACAAAGAACATATGAAGGAGACGACAAGGTGAAAATGGTAAAACTTCAAACCCATAGGAGGAAGTTTGAAGACTTGAAGATGAAAGATGAGGAAGATATTGCTAAGTATCTACTTCATGTTGATGAGGTTGTCAACACCATTCGTGGACTTGGAGAAAGTATTGAAGACTCTAATATTGTTCAGAAAATCTTGAGGTCACTTCCCATGAGGTTTGATGCAAAGGTTTCAGCAATTGAAGAAATGAAGGATCTCAAAACTTTGAGCATGGATGAGCTACATGGAATTCTCACAGCCTATGAGATGAGGACTGAGAAAGATCAAACATCAAAAAGGAAGACCATGTTCAAAGCTTCAAAGAAGACAAATAATAAGGAACCAGAATCAAGTGAAGAATCAAGTAGTGGAGAAGAAGCTAACTTTATGAGAAGAAATAAGAAGGGTCCAAGAAAACACAAAGGTATGCATACTATGAAATATTTTAATTGTGGTAACTTTGGTCACTATGCATCTAATTGCCCACAAGCTAGAAGTAGTAGCAGTGAAGAAGAAAAGGAATATAAGAAACAAAAAGAAATAAAAATTTATCATGAAAATAAAAATAGGTATGATCAAAGCAAGCATGAGAAAAAGATCTTTCAAAGACATAAGAAGAGTTTTTATGTTGAAGAAGCAAGCAATTCCTCCAACAACAATGATGAAAGTCTCTTCGATAGTGAAAAAGAAGAAATCATATTTTTGGCCATAGAAGAGAAAGAAGATGATCCTGTTGTTGAAGACCAAGAAGAAGAGAAAAATTTAGAAAATGAAGAGGAAGCCATGGTTGATATAGAAGAGGAACTTGTTGTTGCTCTTAAAGAATTGAAGAGGGTTAGAAAGAAGAACTCAAGATTGAAGGCCCAAGTACAAGAGGATAAGGAAATAAAAGAAAATCTTCTACAAGATCTAACCAACTTGAAGGTGAAATTTGAAGAGGCAAAATGAATTGAAGAAGGTATGGCTAAGAAGTTAAAGGCAAAAGAGTTGGAATGTGAAAGACTAGAACATGAAGTTGTCTCTCTAATGAAGGGACTTGAAAAATTTAATGATAAGATATATCAGTTTAGAAAAAGCTCAAAAATCTTGGATGATATTATCAAAGTACAAAGATCTCCATTTATAAAGACTGGACTTGGTTTTGAAGAAGGTCAAGAGAAACAAAATGGGGAGTCAAGCTCAAAAGAAATAGAAGCATCAAATAAATAGAAGAAAGTAATTGAAGAAGAGCTTAAAACCTATGCTGATGTGTTGAGAAGTGGAAGCATCAATGAGGAAGAAAACAAAGCACCATCAAGGAACAGGGACCATCACAAAAAAAGCAATGAGAGAACCATGCAACAATATCCTCCAAGGCAATCAGACAGGTTTCAATATTCCTTCCAAGGTCATTGTTTTTCATGTCACAAATTTGGTCATAAAGTTGTAAATTGCAAAAGAAATTTCAATTCATTTGCACCTTTCATGGACTACAACATCATTTGTTACAATTGCAACAATTTTGGGCATAGATCTAAATGGTGTAGAACAGTGTTCCCTAAATTTCCGAAGTCAAGCAAAAAGGAGAATGGTCAAAATTTTCAAAAGGGTATGACCTCCAAAGTTTGGAGAAAGAAAATAAAACAAGAAGAGGAACATAGTAATTTGGGAGTTTCACTCCCATATCATAATTGAAGTCTCAAGTAAGAGCAGGGAGGAAGGGGGCGTTGTCAAGTGTCTTATATTATATCCCCAAGGAGCCTTTGCCATTGATGTCAAAGGGGGAGATTTTTTAGTAATGAGGAGTAGCAAGTCAGGGGGAGCATTTTGTAATCCAGTTGTAGTAAAATAATTTTTCTTTTGGGTTGCCATCAATGACAAAGGGGGAGATTGTTAGAAGTATTGAGTTGTCATTGATGTCAAAGGTGCATGGTATTCAAGGCAGAAATATTCTTCAAGGGTGAGAATTTTATAAGGTTGGACAATATATCAATGATGTCAAAGATGGACTTGGTGAATAGCAAACAATGGACAATTATCCAAGGTAAATATATTTTTAAGTAAAGTATTATAATATTTAAATATTATAAAGAGAAGGAAAAAGGCTTGGGACAAAAATCTTAACATATTTAAATCAAAGGATTTAAATATATAAAAGGTTTAAAAGTCAAATATTATAATATTTAAATCATAGATTTAAAATATTATAATATAAAGTGGTTTTAAAAGAAAATGTGCCAACGTCCTTGGGAGCAAATATAAAGTCAAAAACAAATTAATGAGCCGACCTCCTTGGGTGAAAAGGAAATATATATATATATATATATATATATATATATATATATGAAGAAAAAATTCATTTTGGTGATTATGAGTGCAATTCGAAAAATCCAGCGTGTGAGAGGTTCAACGAATAAGAAGAGAGGAGGGCAGGAGCACAGGAGGACGTTTGACAACATGGCAAAATATGAAGCAAGACAAACATTTGTTCATGCACCATTGGTCTCAATCATTGGGATAGCCGAGACAGTCATCTAGCCTGCGATAGAGCGCTGTCGTGCAGGAGGTCAGAGGTTTGATTCCCTTCGACAATAGTTTTGTTGTGCATTGGTTGATTGGAGATAAGCGCAACAAAGGAGATAAATATTTTTGCTGAGCCCTTTGGTTTCGTCCGCTAGGCTAGCTCAGTTGGTCAAAGATCCCGCATTAGGGTGCTGCATTTCTAGAGGTTTGGAGATCGAATCTCCTCCATGGTTTGTTGGGTGTTGTTGTGCAAGGTAAGGGTAAAAATATTTTTTTTTTTTATTAAAGTGGGAGATATAAGGTGTAACGTTGTTATTTTAAAATTGTATTTTGCATGCTATAAAAGGGAGTTATAAGGTATAAGGTTGTTATTTTAAAATTGTATTTTGCATGCTATAAAAGGGAGTTATAAGGTATAAGGTTGTTATTTCAAAGTTGTATTTTGCATGTTATAAAAGGAAAATATAATAAGTAATCATTTTTGTGATGGATAAGTGTTAGAAGTATTGAGTTTTCATTGATGTCAAAGGTGCATGGTATTCAAGGCAAAAATATTCTTCAAGGGTGAGAAGTTTATAAGGTTGGACAATATATCAATGATGTCAAATATGGACTTGGTGAATAACAAACAATGGAAAATTATGAAAGGCAAATATATTTTTTAAGTAGAGTATTATAATATTTAAATATCAAATTTAAATATTATAAATAGAAGGACAAAGGCTTGGGACAAAAAACTTAACATATTTAAATCAAAGGATTTCAAATATAAAAGGTTTAAAAGTCAAATATTATAATATTTAAAATATAGATTTAAAATATTTTAATATAAAGTGGTTTTAAAAGAAAATGTGCGGATGTCCTTAAATTCAAAAACAAATTAATGAGCCGGCCTCCTTGGGTGAAAAGGAAAACATATATATATGAAGCAACAAATTATTTTGGATATTATGAGTGCAATTCAAAAAATTTAGTGTGTGAGAGGTTCAATGAATAAGAAGAGAGGAGGGTAGAAGAGTGGGAGGACGTTTGATAACATGGCAAAATATGAAGCAAGACAAACATTTGTTCGTGCACCATTGGTCTCAACCACTAGGGTAGCCTAGCCGGTCATCTAGCCTACAATAGATCGTTGTTGTGTAGGAAGTTAGAGGTTTGATTCCCTTTGGCAATAGTTTTGTTGTGCATTCATTGATTGGAAATAAACGCAACAAAGGAGATAAATATTTTTTTTGAGCCCTTTGGTTTTGTCCACTGGGCTAGCTTAGTTGATCAAAGAGCCCGCGTTAAGGCACTGCGCTTCTATAGGTTTGGATATTGAATCTCCTCCACAATTTTTTGGTTGTTGTTGTGCAAGGTAAGGGTAAAAATAATTTTTGTTTTTGATTAAAGAGGGAGATATAAGGTGTAATGTTATTTTAAGATTGTATTTTGCATACTATAAAAGGGAGTTATAAGTTATAAGGTTGTTATTTTAAAATTGTATTTTGCATTCTATAGAAGGGAGTTATAAGGTATAAGGTTGTTATATCAAAGTTATATTTTACATGTTATAAAAGAAAAATATAAGAAGTCATTTTGTTGTTATTAAATCTTTATTTTGTAAGTTTTAAAAGGGAGAAATAAGGAGTTATTGTTAAGCTATATTGTATATATATATTTTTTTAAGAAGTGATAATAATTTAAAGTGGTTGATTTGATATTTAAGAAAGAAAGGAAAAATAGAATTTTGACAAAATTTGAAAGGCACATACAAAAGGAAAAATATTTTTTTTCAAGACAGGTTTGGAAAGCTCATGCAAAAAGAAGATCATCATCATTGAGGCAGATTTAGAGGTATAGTGTTATTTTCTCAAAGTGGTTTTGTTTGAGGAAAATATTTTTGTTGTCACATAGTGGGAGGTATAAGGATTGATTGGATGAGCATTGTTTTGATTGATATTGAGAGTAAATATGCAAGGGTTATAGATCAAATTTACAAGCAGATTAGTGCATTGTTCATGGTTGATTTTGGGAATATATGAGCATTGTTTGTATGCAATATTTGGGAATAGATGAGCATTGTTTGTATGCAAGAGATGAGCATTATTTGTATGCAATATTTAGGAATAAATGAGAATTATTTGTATGCAATATTTGGGAATAGATGAGTATTGTTTGTATGCAAGATTTGGGAATAGATGAGCATTGTTTGTATGCAATATTTGGGAATAAATGAGAATTGTTTGTATGTAATATTTGGGAATATATGAGCATTGTTTGTAGGTAAGATTTGGGAATAGATGAGCATTGTTTGTATGCAATATTTGGGAATAGATAAGCATTGTTTGTATGCAATACTAGGAAATAGTTGAGCAGGTTTGGAGCAGATTTGAATAGGTTTTATGAGCAATTTTGGAGTAAGTTTTAGTAGGTTTTGTGAGCAGGTTTTGGAGTAAATTTAAGCAGGTTTTATGAGTATATTTAAGCAGTGTTGTGAGCATATTTGAGTAGTGTTGTGAGCAGGTTTTGGAGCATATTGGAGTATATTTGAGTATATTTGAGTATATTTGAGAGTAGGTTTTGGAGAATATTTGACAGTAAGTTTTGGAGCAGATTTGAGAGCAAGATTTGGAGCAGACCAAAGTAGAGGGGATTGGTGTCTCTTATGGATTTATCCACAAACTTGAGAGGGGATTTGTGTCTTCTATGGATTGGTGTCCATGAACCTGAGTAGAGGGGATTGGTATCTCCTATGGGCTAGTGCCCACAAACCAACAGAGGGGATTGGTGTCTCCTGTGGATTGGTGTTCACAAACCTGAGTAGAGGGTATTGGTGTCTCATGTGGATTTGTGTCCATGAAAATGAGTAGAGAGGATTTGTATCTCCTGTGGGTTGGTGCCCATGAACTAGTAGAGAGGATTTGTATCTCCTATGGATTGGTGTCCATGAACCTAAGCATATGGGATTGGTATCTCTTATAGGTTGGTGCCCACGAACTAGCAGAAGGGATTGATGTCCATAAAATTGAGCAAGGGGATTGGTGTCTTCTGTGGATAAGTGTCCATGAAAATTGTAATAGGGTATTGGTGTCTCATGTGGGTTGGTGCCAAAGAAATTTATTGAAAAAATATATAAGCGATATTTTGCTATGGTTTTCTCCTAAGAGGGAGTTTCCACGAAAAATATTTATCTCTTATGTGTCGTGATTTATGTTTTATTTCATTATTGCATTGATATTATTTGAAGTTATTGCTTTGGAAAGAAAAGAGTAAAGTTTTATCTTATATTGTTCACCCCACCTATCAGTATAAGCTTGTGTTCTTCAATAAGACTTCCTACCGTTCTGCTAATTTTCTCTTCACCTCATCTAGTGTTGTGCTCTATTGATCCTTTTCTTCTTATGTCCTCTTCAATTCATCCTACAACTTCTTGATTCATTTATCCTTCAATTGTACCTCTTTATCAAAAGGGTCCTTGTCAATGATGTCTTTCAATATGATGATGTCATTTGTTAGGGCACCATTTTTTACCCTTTCCTTGGCAAGTTAGGGTATCAATTTTCTTCTTGGTAGATGCTAGATTATGTTGGATATTTTGAGTCCTTGAGCCAAAGTTGTCATTGATGTTAAGATGCCAGTGAGATTTCTTCTTCAGTTCGAGTGCAAAGTTTAATGGAAGTTTATAATGGATTAAAATATTTTATTTTACACCCAAAAATATTGGGTCAGAAAGAGGTTTTTTCCATGGAAGCAATTCATCTGAAGCATTGGAAGGTTAAAAATATTATAATTGTTATTATAATACTTACCAAAGTGGTAAAAATATAATTGAATATTATAATTTTTAATTATAATATAATTAGAGGTCCGAAGTGTAGACCAATTGGTTCATCCAAACCCCATAAGGGTGGTGGAGGTCCAAGGTTCAAATCTCGAGCCTCGCCGGACTAAATGCTTGTCCCTTTCCTGGTGCTTTCAGCGACATAAAAGGTTTAAAATGATTGTGGCATGGTGGTTATATGGGCGTACTGCGTGAAGATCTGTGTGGAAGTTTCTGGGGTGGACAACACAGAATACTATGGTGGCCATAAAAAGCTGGACAGCCTGCCCGAATTCGTGGCGGCTATCGATTCCACCATGTAAATTAAAAAAAAAAAAAAATTATAATATAATTAGATTTTAAAGGATAAATTTCATTTGATTGAAACCCTAAGGTTGGGTTTTAGAAAATTAAAATATATTCAAAAAGTTTTTATATATTCAAAACCCAAAGGTTGGGTTTAACTCTAGCTTTCAAAGCCTTAGAGAGCAGACGTGATGCATTCAAATCAAAGCATCGACATCCTAGACAAAGGAGGAGGGCAATATAAATATATTTCCAAAGTTGTTCATTAACCATCCTTGCTCGAATGAAATTTGTGTGGCATATGAAAAATGAGCTCGTGTGGTTTAAAACGTTTGGCAAAGGAAGCAGAGGATAACACGGAGAGAGACCACCCCCCAATTTACATTGGGTAGTGTGTCCTAGTGGCAGCTTGGAGAGCACAAAGGCGTTGAGAGCACGAAAGTTGTGCGTTCGATTCTCGTGAAGTGGTTTTTGGTGGCAATGTTGTGTAAGTGCCCAAGGAGCAATTTTTTGTTAAACGTGGGCAAGGAAAAGCACAAATAGGAAGCACGTGGTGCTTCCCCCTTTACGAATGAGCGTGTAGCTCGTGTGGCAACCTTAGCCGTGGCTAAGGCACTCACGGTGAGGGCAAGTCGTGGGGTCGAAACCCCTTGAGGCAGGTATGATATTTTAATTAAAATTTCATGATTTATGCCCTAAGGTCGGAGTGATAAGGTTGTTCTAAAGTTTATTAATTTTTAATACACTTTATTAAATAAAGGTTGTGGTGATTTATTTTTGAAGGTGAAGTGTTGATGATTATTTGAGTTCTATAATTTGGAAATTGTTGTTTTGAGATTTATGTTTTAGGAGGTATAAGGAGTTATAATAAAGGCTTAATTGAGATTTATTTTAAGAATTTTTGGCTAATATTTTTTATAAGGATTTCTTCTAAAAGGACTTTGGTGGATGTTAAAATTAAGTTGGATTAATAAGGTGTATTTTGCATTGTGATTTTTATTGAAGTCTTCTAATTCTTATTGAGATTGAAAAAGAGAAATTTGTGAGTGTGGTAGATTTGTGAGATCAACTCCTTGACATTCAAAAGGTATGGGCAAATTATTCTTTGGTTGAGTTGATTGATTGGCTTTATTGAAAATTAAGTTTGGAGTGAAAAAGACTTGATTAGGGTTTCCTTTTCGAAAGTTGTTGAGTTATTGCTTCACAGTTTTCTGATTTGAGAGTTGATATTAAAACCTTATTTTATTAGCATTGTGTTGGCATTTTTGCCACATTGTTTTGATTGTTTATTATTCATGCTTAAACTGTTGAAGTTCTCACTCCTCTGTGTTTCTCTACGAGTTTTGGTGCCAAAACAACTAAGTCCAAAGAATGTCACGATATCGCGACCAAAAAATAGCATGGAGAGCACGGGTTCAAAACTGTCGCGATATCGTGACATGTCGCGTTATCGCGGGTCTTTTGAGGAGAGAGAAGCCAAATTCGAAGAATGTCGTGATATCACGACGTGTTCCAAAATCACGGTCAAAGTGGTCAACGAAAGCAGAGCAGTAAAATTGTCACGATATCGCGACATGTCACGTTTTTGCGACTCGCGATAGCCATGGAGCAGAATGATAGAAAAGGTCACAAAATCGCGACATAATTGAGCAAAGGGCAATGTCAATGAACTTCGTCGCAAAATCATGACAGAAAAATGAGCAAGGGGAAAAATGTAAAAACGTCGCAATATCGCGACATGTCACGTTATCGCGGTCAAGTTGAAGAAAAAGCATAAGGCATGAAAGGCGTCGCGATTTTGCGACATTTTTGAAGATGAGACCAAGCAAGAGTAAAACGTCACGATATCGCGACAGAAAGCAGCAACAATAGAGAAAGCAAGGAAATGTCACGATTTCACGACATATTGTGGAGAAAAGGCTAAATAGAGAAGAATGTCACGATTTCGTGGCATGTTCTGTTTTCGCTACTTGCAAGAGGATTAAGGCCAAGGAACAGAAAACTGTCGCGATTTCACAACATGTTGCAGTTTCACGGGTATAAAGAAGAGGACACAAAAAGTAGAAAATGTCATGATTTCGTGACATATCAGGAAGACAAAGCCGAAGAGAGAAAGATGTAGCGAAATCATGACTTGTCGTGTTTTCGCGGTTTGAAATAGCGCAAGGAAAACATGGGGAAGAACGTCACGAAATCGCGACAGGTCATAGTTTCATGGGAACAGAGCAAAGAGGGAGCATAATAGTATGGAACATCACGATTTCATGACACGTCGCATTTTTGTGACCTAAGGTGACGAAGGAGAACAAAGAAGCCAAATACGTCGTGATTTCACGACATGTTTGGTTTTTGCGACCCAAAATAGCAAAAGCGTAAGGAGGAGAAAAATGTCACGATTTTGTGACATGTCACGTTTTCACGACCCATCACATTTTCACGCCAGAAAGAAGTTCAACGACCCGATGAGGTATTGCGATTTCTGAGGATTAAAAGCTCTCCAGGATTTAATGTTTTGCTGCTTTCCAATGCGTGCAAGATAGAAGAACGTGCTCAGGCTTGTAGCTTTCGAAGCCACCAGAATTTAATATGGCTCCATTATTCAAATCTTCTATTCATTATTTTCTAACAGTCTGAGCATGCTCCAAGAACGACCATTTAATGAAGAAAATCGGTTCCTTGTTTCATTCAATTTCTGGTTTCTCCGAGGTTGGTTTAAGGGGATCATTTCCTTATTTTTGTTGTATGTTTTGTAGATCTCGAGGAAGTTCATTTCATGTTTTAAATGCTACAAAGAGGCAAGACCTCTATAAATATCAATGTATATCTCAAAAAGAGGGATCGAGAGAGAGACTTTTGCTGAAAAACTTTTCAAGTTCTTTGCATGAATGAAAGATATTTGGCCTCTAGTTTTGCAAGCAACTTTCTATGTGTTTTTTCCTTCTATCTCATGCATTCCTCATTTACGCTCGTATTCCTTATCTGCTACTTAATTTGAATTCTGTATCTGAGTCTAAATATTGCTAGTGAGGAAGTGAGTTCTGGAATGTTATTTTGGAGGTTATATGCATAAGGTTGTAAGTAAATTACATTGCTATCTTTTGTTATATGCTGTTAGTGTGCTTGAGGTTATCTGCTACTAATATTTCCTGATCTGATAAGTTTTGCCTGTGGCTACATTTCCCATCTCTTTCCGTAATTTCCCATTTCTTTCTGCATATTTCCAATCCCTTTCCTGTAACTTTGGTCTGAAATCAAGCTTAGATTTAGTAAGGGAACCAGCCCTCTCTAGAGATTGGTAAGGGAGACATTTCTTTCTCCCAGCCTTTCAATGTTGGCCAGGTCTAGGGTGCAATTATTTTAAAATCCTTTCCTGTGGCAGATTCGTGACCAACAATTTTTGGCACGCCCGGTGGGACAGACTGTTTCTGTCTTAGAGAGAGCTCATAGTGTTGAGGGTTTAATGTTCGCCTTCATGCCATATACTTAGAACATTTGGTGACTCTGCAGTACCCAAAAATCTTTGAACATGGATACAGTAAAATATGTACTTCATGATCACGAGATCGAAGTCCAAAAAAATTGAAAATCTTGTTGAGTTTTTTGAACTTGACAGCACAAAAAGAGGTGAACACTCTAGGTTGGTTTCCCCATCGCTTGCATAATCTACCATATCCACAAAAATCCCTATTAGTGTTACTAGTTTTCCATCTTCTCAGTCACATCCACTAGTCCCAATGGCCCAGTATCCTCAACCCAGGCAGTTTTCAACATGGAACAATTCAGGAGCCTTGAATTTGTAGGCTCAAAATCTAGTTCCTCAGGCTACTTTGAAAGCCTTGCCAACCTATGATGGTACTGGTAAGACTGCATATGAACATATTCATGATATAGCTTCTTTGGCAGCCATTCACGATATAAAAAATGAAGATGTGATGGTGAAGTTATTAGTACTATCCTTGAGAGGAAAATTGTTGTACTGGTACCAATCTCTGCAATCAGGCACTATTGCGTCATGGGATCAGCTAGGAGAACCGTTAGTTAAGAATTTTTATGAACAGGCTGATCCATTTTCATTATTGCATCAGTTTAACGTAATTCAGAGGCACCTACAGGAGGCGATAGCAGATTTCAATGTTTGATTTACCAGAAGCTGGCAGCGAGTGCCTAAAGGTCTTCGCCCTACCCATGAGCAAGCTACGTTCTACTATCTTTGAGTGTTCAACACAAAAATTGGCTTGGCGATCAGGCAGTCCAATGTGATGACCTTCCCAGAACTATTCAAACAAGCACAAAAGACAGAGGCAGACTTGATTGCAATCGATAGGCTTCCTCCAAAGGTAGCAATGCCCATTTTACCTGATATTCCACAACATTTATATCCTAGTTCATTTTCACAATCTATGTCTTCCATATATCCTGTTCCATCATGGAGCTCCAGTGCACCTCAGATTGCACCCATCCTAGTTCCTCAGCTTCCTACTCCAGCAAATCCCCAGTTTCCTGCACCTAGCATTCTGCCATTCCCCGCTTCCACTTCATTCCCAGCATTACCGATGCCGCCAGCACCTTTGCACTTACCAGCACCTCCTGTGCCTGTAAATCCTGATCCTTATACAACACTCTTACAAGAGGTAAAATCTACCAATTCTGCAATAAGAGCAATGGAAAATAAGATCACATTTATTGAAAGGAAGCAAGCTGAGCGAGATTTCCAGCCCAGGAGATTTCAACCTCCATCGATCACTAGAGAAAAAGCTGCTTCAACAAGCAAAGCACCCGAGAAGAACCTGACTATTTTGGCAAATGAAGATGCAGTCCTTGCAGAAAGAACATATTGGTGTTCAACATGTAATGATCCACATGGCGAAGACACTTGCATGGTTCCTTTGAATTATGTGTAGACATTGGCTGCTAGTTCTTCGGGAGGGCAATTCAACATGATTTCTGAGGTAGGTCATAGCTTACTGGTTCCATCTGAAGAACAAGTTTCAGTTCTCACGAGGACTGGAAAGAATCTTGTCACAGTAGATCCTGCTGAGCTAAAGCCATTAAAAGTGCCAGCTGATTTGAGAAAACAAGTGAAAACTCCTGTGCAAATATCAAAGCTAGATGTGTCTGTTTTACCAAAATATCATGTTCCACACAGAGTACAAGAAAAAGCCACAGCTACATAGGCAAGATCGGAAGCAGAGGAACAAGCAAGAGAAAAGCTGAAATACAATCAGATTTGGTCCGGTCACTGCAGGTTCACCAGATAATCATCTAAAACTGGGTTTGTGGTGGTGGCATGCCAATCATGTCACAAATTTTTGTATATATAAAAAAAAGAAAAGAGAAAACAGAAAAAAAAAAAAAAAATTGTTGAGTTCCTCTGTGTACACAAATTACCAACTTTGGCTCTTTTTGTATGCGAGCCCGCAGGTACGTTTATTTCTTTATTTTTTCCCTCTTCCCTCCCAACAGATAGTGGCTTCCATTTTCCTCTTCCTTCCACTTCCTTATATTCATTCCCTTCCTCTTCTTCCCTTCCTCTTCCCCTATCCGTCATCAAGCCACTACTGTTGTTTCTGTTTCCCTCTCTGATATTCCCGCTTCTTCTTTTCCTTTTCTTCTAATCCATTGTCGTTTTAGCACTTATCCACAGTTTTCACCACTTTCGTCACCCCACCTGCTTTCATTCCATTATTCGTTTTCCCTCCATCCCCGTAGTTGGTGACACAGTAGCCCCCTCTTCAGTTGCTGTATCTACCGCTTCATTCCTTCCACTCCCACCTGTTGAGAAGCAACACACCCCCACTGAAAAATGAATTTCCATCCTTTGAAAATTTTGAGCTTTCATTTTGCAGTAAGGACCCTCTTGATGTTTTTCAGGTTTTAATTCCAAATTTTTGCTTACCTCCTTCTTCAAGTTTTGCCTGTATCAAAGTATCCAAGTATTCTTGCATCTGGCTTTGTTTTATTTCAGAATTCATTTTTCAAATGTTAGAATCATTGCTGAGTAAAGAAAATCTTTCACTGATATGAGAAAAATGCAGAATACAGACAGATAAATTCATTAGAAACCAAAACTTTCCATTTTTGGAAGTGTCGCGATATCGCGACACTTCCATTTTTGGAAATGTCGCGATATCGCGACGGGTTTTGGAAAAGTCGGCCAAGTCGCAAAAACGTAGCGAAATCGCGACACTTCCATTTTTGGAAATGTCGCGATATCGCGACACTTTCCATTTTTGGAAATGTCGCGAAGTCGCGACGTGATCGCGAATCGTGACCGTGGTCGCGCATTTTAGAAGGAAGAAGCTAAGGCATGAAAGAAGGCACGATTTCGTGACATGTCGCGAAATCGTGACATGTCGCATTTTCGCGGCTGAAGAAGAGAAAATCGGCTAAGGCAAGAAACTGTAGTGAAATCGTGACATGGCATGTCGCGAAATCGCGACGTTTTCAAAAAGTACGCAGGGCGTACGGACGATCGCGATTTCGCGACATGTCGCGAAATCGTGACAGGTCCAAGTCAAAGCAAGGTAATATGACAGCAAGATGAACCAAAGGCAAAGTGTAGTCAAAGCAAAGTCCCAAAAGAACAAGGCATGAGAGTGTCGTGAAATCGCGACGTCACGATTTCGCGATGTCGCAAAATCGCGACACAGTTGAGGGAAAAGGGCCCAAGGCCAAAGGGTGTCGCGAAATCATGACGTCGCGAAATCGTGACACGATCCGAAGGGGGGCAAAAGCAAAAACTGCCAAGGCAGAAAAGGGTCACGATTTCATGACATGTCACGAAATCGCGACATGTCAGGTTTGGACAGACGAAATGCGAAAGCAGGTGCGAAGTCACGATTTCGTGACATGTCACGAAATCGCGACATGTCATGGTTTCGCGGCCATGATGAGCAGAAAAGCGTGCAAGGCAGAAAGGGCGCGATTTCGCGACATGTCACGAAATCGTGACATGTCGCATTTTCACGACAAGGAAAGACAAAGAACCCAAAATGAAAAGTGGCTTACAGAAGGCATCGTGATGTAGTGACACGTGTCAAACCCAAAGCAAGCCACGTATCAGATAATTAGAGCTACATGTACTGAACTTTAGGGTTTCATTTTAATATTTAAGGTTTTGATTTAATAATTTTAAAATGCTAATCCTTGTTTGTCTTTCATGCAGGAAGCCATCTGGCACTTACATGATAACGGAGAAATGGCCATAAAGACAAAGTTAAGTGCAAATTAATCGAAGACAGCCATATTGAAATGAGAGATGCCGAGAATTGTTGTTTCATCCAAATTTTATAGATCTGGCCGCAAAGAGACTTTACGGTGACTAAGCAGCTGCCCATTTAATGGAGTATGTCGGGAATTGGCCGAAAAATGAAAATATCTACACTCGGTTACCGAAATTTGCCGATGGATGCATTTAATGAAAATTTATGGCAGAATTAATGGCTTGCAGACATTTTCAACTCAGGGATGGCTCTGCGGAGATGAAATGTCAGAGAAGTGGTGACTCATCCAAATTACTCGAGGGAATTAATGAGGGCATTTACTCACAGTTGCGGGTGAATGCAAGTGGCATTCGAATTCTGTCTTCTCCATTTATGGCAAGTGATGCATGTTGATTTGCAGAATGGTTAAGTTTTATCAAGACTTTGTTTTAAATGGCTTTATATTGTAAAACCCGGGTACTAGGGTTTAAGATGATAAGATTTAGGGTTTGAGAAGAAGATATTTCTGAAAAGATCAGGGTCTGTCCTGAGTCTATAAATACTTCTTCTCAATGTAATCGCAGGAGGCGGAGACTTAGAAATAAAAGGCTATTGAAGCAATTTCTTGCAAATCTTGTTAAATACTTTATTTTCGGACTTGGAGTTGATGTGCTTTTGTTTTCTGTGATAGCATGGCCGGGAGCCTAATCTTTTTCAGATTGTGATAAGTTCATCTTCTTTTGTTATCCGTTTCTTTAAAGTTTATTAAATATATCTTGTAAATCTGTGTTATCAAGATTAAATATACTGTTGGGCTTCATTTGTTCTATTGTATGCTAGGGAAAATCACAGATTTAAGGTTCAAGTTTGTTCTAATTGCTCTGTCCTCACTTTGTGTGAGCTATCTTGCTTGGTGAGAAATACCAATTTTAACGGACTTCCCTTACTGTTTATGATTTTCTTTCGGATCTGTTCCATCTACTGTCTTATGCTCTTAGTAGAAAGTGATCTTAGAAAGTTTGGACACTTTCTTCTTTGATTTGTTCTGTTGTGAAGCTGATAGTATAAATAAAATTGGTAGTTTTGTTTTTACGGCTAAGTTTGATAAACTTCTCTTTCTGCCTTACCCTACCCTCTTTGTTTTACCGTGAAATGATCCATTTTTATTTTCTTTTAAATTTGTCTTTTATTTAAATCTGTTGACCCATAAGAGCTAGATCAAAGAACTAATTTTAAATCCGATTGTCAACAAGTGACAACTTCTAAACATTCTTGAACAAGTTCAAGAACCCGTTGTAAGGTAACAGACAGTCCATATTGAAAACTATTCCAGAAGCAGAAAAGAGTGAATAGACATTCGACCCAACTCTGTAACTCACACCTTGGATAACTAGCTAGATCCTAAAGTGAGTGGGATTTATCTCGTATAAGTGTTATCAGAGTTTCATGCTCATTCTTCATAGGGTGTGTATAAAAGTCGGACCAACATTTAAAAATGGCGCTAGAAGGAGGGCCCACTGAACTCAGGTCAGTATTGTAAATTGTCGGTACAATATTTAAAATTGCCGAAAAAGAAGACCTCAAGTTCGGTAGTACTGTTAAGGATTGTAAGTTTGTAAGTGCTTGTGAAAAGCTGGATTCTACATACGGGGTAACAAGGTCCCACCCCGAGCTGGAGAGCTCCTTGTGCCTGAATTAGAAACTCCGAGAAGAAGTAGCCTCAGAAGGGCCAAGTCTCTGTCTCAAACAGTTTTATCACCATGGTAGTTACTCCAACTACAACTCAGAATATCACCGACAATCAAGTAGTAATGGCAAATTGGTTGGGTTCCACTGCTTTGAATATTCTGGGTATAGCCCATGACCTGCCTAGAAATCCAAAAAGATATCTTCCCAGATATAAACATGATGGGACAAGGACAGCAGAGGAACATCTGGTAGCTTTCAAAAATGCTCTAAAATTATTAAATGTACAGCATGAAGATGTTGCTTGCAGATTGTTCCCGTTCACTCTCCAGGAGGGAGCTTATGATTGGTTTCTAAATCTCACTAATGATTCTATCACCAGTTGGAATGACTTAGAAAAGGTTTTTGTGTCACGGTTTGGTGAGGTGATAGATCCTAGTATATTATATCAGCAGTTTTATGGTATCAAAAGAGAATTAAGTGAATCTATCAGATCTTACAATGTCAGATTCCAGAAAGCTTATGGTAGACTTACTTGGGTATTATGTACCGAATGCAGACTTGGCATTAGAGATTTTTAGAAATTCTCTGGATCCAATGACTTCTGTCTTCTTGAAAAGAGATCCCTCTGTTACTAATTTAACAGAGGCTTATAAAGAAGCTTTGATTATGGAAAGACAGTTGGGACCCCAACCTTTAAATGCTCAACAAATTCCTTTGGTTACACAAGCTCCCCCTGTGTTCAATCCCATACCACATCAGATGATGTTGCCAGTATGTCAGACTCTACCATCAGCAAATCCATTGGCTGTAACACCTGTTGAGAATGTACGAGAACCCGAGGCAAAGAGGCTGACAATGCAAGAGTTGAAGAAGTCTCAAAAATAGTTCAAGAAGTTGGCCAATGATTTTTTGAGTTTTAAAAGGCAAGTTTCTCACGGGGACAACTCAAACGAGGTATTCATATCAACCGAGCGAGATTCAACCGGCCCCCATATGAACCTAATAAAGATTACAAAGGTAAAGGTCATGATGTGAATATTTGCGATTTAGCTCTGCCCTAGGCTGGTGCAGAATACATGCTACTTCTCGGCACGGGGAGTTGGATTGTTTGGAATTTTGTAATGCATTTGAAGCTTTGTCTGGGGATTTGATTTCTCCTGAAAATCAAAGAACTGCGGATGGCCCAAGTTCATCCAGCCACAGTGCGGCTATGGTCTTGGATTCTTTCACTTTCTCGAATGAATGCGAGAATGTAGTTGAAATGCCTATGGATGAGGTGCGAGGCTTTCCAACGGTACGGGAGGGATAACTACAACTCTGAGAAACGAGAAATCCGGAGCCTAACACTACATCTACCCCCTCAGGACAACTCTCACAATGTTCCTCCGAGATCCATCTCCAAGTAATAATCCATCTCCACCCAAGGGAGGAAATCTGAGAGGACCAGATGCTTTTGTCCCTCCACTTAATAAGGGATATAACATAGTGGAGGATATGAAAAAGATCAAGGCCAACATTACTCTTCATGAGTTGGCCCAAATTTCGAAACGAGAGGGACAACTTTGATAAAAACATACTCCGGGCCTACTACAAAATCTTTGGACAAGGGGAAGAAGATAGCAAATGCGAATGTAGCCATGTACAAAGAGAAAGCTGAAGTTCCCCCTTTTCTTGATTGTTCGTATTTTTGGGAAGAACTTACACAATTGTTTGGTAGATTCGGGTGCATCTGCTAATGTTATGCCTTTGGCCATTTGTCGACGAGTTGGGGTCGACCCCAATGAAGTCCGAAAGGAGAGTTGTCCAATTGGACAAATCGGAGGTTAAAGTAGTGGGAGAACTTCAAAATATTCATATCCAATTAGCATCTGAGCCAAGGGCTCAACATAAAATTGAAATTCGAGGTTGTGGATATCCCCGTGGGGTACGGGATGCTTTTGAGCGAGGGATTGGTCGAGATCTCTGAACGGATACTTGGCAACAGACTTTTCACACATGTGGTTGCCATGGAAGGGAGTGGCAAATCAATTACGGGTTGAAAGAGAACCCAGGTACAAGCATACAATTACTGAGTACAATGCGAGAGAATGAGACTGTAAATATTGCGGAGGTAGATATTGGAGTTTACAATTTAACAACGGGACAAAATGAGAAGTTTAATAAAGCCCATCCTGTTCATAGTAATGAAGTCTGGACGCTTCATGTGGATGGGGCTAAGTCTAAACAGGGTTATGGCATAGGGGCAGTCCTTAAAGGGCCTGAAAGTCAGACATATTTTATGTCTTATCGCCTACAGTTCCCTTGTACAAATAATTTAGCGAGTATGAAGCTCCGGTATTAGGTTTGAAATTTGCTTTGGACAAAAGTGTAAGAAATATTCAAGTTTTTACGGATTCAGAATTGGTGGCTAATCAAGTCAAAGGTAAATTCCAGTGTAAAGCATCTTATTTAAAAGGATACAAACATCGGGCTTGGGATCTTGTAGAAGATTTTGATGCTTTTAATCTGACACACATACCCAGAGAGCGAGAATTCACGTGCGAGATGTCTTGGCTTCTTCATCCGCAAGTTTAGAACCACTAGAAGAATTTAAATGGAATAAGTTTTCAATTGAGTTAGTCCCTTGTCCTTCGGTCCCAAATAATATAGATAATTTTCAGGTTTTCTCTGATGATCAACAGATTGTAAAATTTTTGCGAGTACTAACACATTTGAAAATGCTATAATCGATGAGGGCCAAAGGGATACTCTGCTTGGAGCAGATTAGATGATGACGAGGGGAATAATAAGGTTGAAAGACAACGAGAATTCCAAAAGGGATGGTGGATCTGGAGCGGCTCTTTGATGTTGACCAAATCAGGCAAAAAGTGAATTACGAGGATTCTATGGGTGCAACAGACAGTGAGGCCGAGAACACTGAACGTAGGGACTGAAGAAGATCCCAGGCACATCAAGTTGGCTAAGAACTGTGATCCAAAAATAAAAGGGAATATGATTGATTTTCTTCACGGGTCCAAGGATGTTATGGCCTGGTCATACAAAGACTTAAAGGTATTTGATCTGAAAGTTTACACTCATATTATACCTTTAAAAGAATTCTGCAAACCTTTTCGGCAAAAACAGAGGCATGTCAACGCTCTGTTAGAGCCCCTCATCCAGAAAGAGGTAGAAAAACTATTGAGTGCCGCCATTATTTTTCCCATCAGGCATTCTACTTGGGTGGCCAATTTGGTGCCGGTCGAGAAAGAAAAATGGAGAGATCCGCTTTGTGTGTGGATTTTAGAAATTTGAACAAGGCATCCGAGAAAGATAATTATCCTCTGCCTTCTATGGATGAGGTGTTACAGATTGTCAATGGTTCGGAGATGATGTCTTTCCTGGACGGTTTCTCGGGGTATAATCGAGATATTGGTTGAGAAGGAAGACAGAATGAAATCTGCTTTCACAACTAAGTGGGGAACTTTTGCTTACAAGAGGATGCCATTTGGATTAATAAATGTCGGAGCTACATTTCAACGAGCAATGGATCATGCCTTCAAGGGCCTTATGGGTAAATGTATTGTTGTTTACATGGATGATTTAACGAGTCTTCTCTAAATCTCGGTTTGACCATGTAAAACACTTGGAGTCTGTGTTTAACAAATGCGGGGAGTTCGACATTTCTTTGAATCCGAAGAAGTGCATTTTTGGTGTAACGGAAGGAAAGCTCCTTGGGCACTTGGTCACAAAAGATGGCATTTCCATGGATCCGGACAGAGTTGAAGCCATATCCGGCATACCATTTCCCAACTCCAAGAAAGAGTTGAGGTCCTTCTTTGGAAAAATTAACTTTGTCGGGAAGTTCATCTCCGGTTTTGCGAGAGATAGTCAAGCCACTGAATGACATGCTAAAGAAAATTGCTCAGATTGTCTGGACCACAGAAGCTAAAACAACGTTCCAAGAAATCAAGACCGCCATCAAACAAGCACCGGTTACGGTAAGCCCAGATTTCAGTGCAGATTTTTATCTGTACACCTTTTCTTTTGAACACACACTTGCTGTAGTTCTGACCCAACGGAGAGAAACCGGAGAACATCCAATTGCTTTCAAGAGTACCAATTTAAAGGGGCTGAGCTGAAATATTCTCGTTTAGACAAACAAGCTTATGCCTTGGTGAGAGCAGTTAAGCAGTTCGAGGCACTACATACTAAGAAGCAGAGTTCATGCTATAGTTCCAGACCCAGTTGTTAAATACCTACTAAGTCAGAATGAGTTGGGTGAACTAAGAGGTAATTGGGTTACAAGGCTGCAAGAATATGACTTAGAAATTCGGCCTACAAAATTGATCGGGAGGACTTGGTTTGTCCCGACACATTGCCGAAATACCTGTACGGGAAGAAGTTAATCAGTTAAATTCTGAATCTGATGGCTGGTATGGAGATATTATTCATCTGCTGCAATTTGGAGTTTGCCCGTCTCACTTGAATAGAACCCAAAGGAGAGCATTAAAACTGAAAGCTGCTCATTATCTCCTCAAAGCAGGTAATTTGTACGAGAGAAAATTATCGTTGGCATTTTCTTAAGATGCATTTCTCGGGGTGAAGTCAATGAAGTCATGTCCAGTTTTCATGAAAAGTTAGGGGCAGGACATTCCTTAGGATCTGCTACTATGCATAAAATATTGAGAGCAGGCTATTACTGGCCTACGTTATTTAAAGATGCCCATCGGCATGTGAGAACCTGCCATCGGTGCCAAAATTTTGCAGCCAAAGAGGCCAACCGGGCTCTACCATTGCAGCTTGTTGTAATAAATAAACCTTTTATGCAATGGGGACTTGATTTTGTGGGAGTGATTAATCCAAATTCTTCAGCGGGGCATAAGTATGTTCTAACGACTGCGATTACTGCACAAGATGGGTCGAAGCAGCAGCCACCACAAGAAGTACAGCTCATGAAGTGATCGAATTTCTAGAGTCAAATGTCATAACCGGGTTTGGGGTTCCTCCGAATTTGGTGTGTGATAATGGACCAGCCTTCCAATCATTGGAGTTTGCGAGAATGGGCATACCGGATGGGGATAGTTATCAGATTTTCATCCAACTATTATCCCCAAGGGAATGGGTTAGCTGAGTCCACAAATAAGAATTTAATGAATGCCATTAAGAAATCTGCAGCGAGACAAACCCAAGCAGTGGCATACATTATTGAAATATGCACTTTGGGCTGACCGGATAAAATATAAAGTGGCTCTTAAGACTTCCCCTTTTGCTTTGTTGTATGGTACCCGACCAATTGTTCCCATCTCTCTGAAATTACCTACTTACCAATTTGTCTTAGACTATTTTGAGGATCAAGCGGATGCGAGAGGCTCGTGTTTTGGATCTAACTAATTTGCGGGATGAAAGACTCCAAGCCCTGGAACACTTCGGTCGGCACCAAGAAACCGTCAAGCGCTGGTTTGACAAGAGGGCCAAAGTGAAAGCTTTAAGACTGGCGGACCTGGTGCTTCTATGGGACAAGGCCCATGAAAAGAAGGGTAAGCATACAAAGTTGCAGCCATTGTGGATAGGCCCGTACCAGATTGTTGAGATTCTGGGTAATAATGCATTTCGTTTACAAGACCTTGATGGTAATTTTTTGGACCTCCCTGTTAATGGTCAATACTTAAAGCATTATTTCTCGGTTGTTCCGTCCAATATATCATTTGAATGAGTCACAAAGAAGTTGTAACATGTGTATACATTGTAAATAACTCTACAGTTTTATTTTATTTTAGCTTTTTTTTCATGTCTGTATAGTTTTTAGTTTATTTATTTTAGTTTGTTTTTAATTGTCTGTGCAGTTTTATTTTGTTTGTTGTTTAAGGTCTGTACACTCTGTGTCTTTCCATTTTAGTCTGTAATTTGTATTTTATTTTTTATTGTTATGTAGTTTGGTTTATTTTAAAGTTCTGTATTTTATTTTTTTAAGGTCTGTGCAGTTTATTTCCTTTGTAAATAACTCTGCAGTTATTTTATTTCCTTTGGTGCCTGTACAGTTTTATTTTAAAGTCTGTGCAGTTTTATTTTATTTTGTTTTTAAAGGTCTGTGTTTATCCTTGGAAGTCTGTACAGTTTATTTTATTTTAAAATTTTGTTTTTAAATTTTGCTCGAGCATCAATGAAAAAGTCGGCCTTCTAAAAATTGTTTTATTACGAGTCCAGAATCCAGTGTTCATTATCATAATTGTGAGATAGTCTGTTTGAACTGAGCAGTGGAACTATTTTGTTATTTAGAACAATAGTGGAAGGATGATTGGATTTTGTGTCTTGCTTGCCATAGTTGTTTTAATTATAAAGAAACTGCTATCTTGTTTGGTTGGAGAAACTCCTGGGGAATCCAAGAAAAGTTGGTTATAAGAGGGGACTATGATTCATGTAATTATTTGAGTATCCATAGAGGCTATCGGTGCCAGGTGAAGCAGTTCCAGTTGATGAAATATTAAAAGAAAATTGTTGTTCTTTCTAAGGCTTTTCAGATGTTGATATATTTCAAAAGAGAGAGAGAAAAGTGAGAGTTGAGCAAGACAGCATAGAATTGGCACTCTGTTATTTCCAATATATATAAAAAAAAAAAAAAAAAGAAAAAAAAAGTAATGTAATCAAAGAGGCAGCCAAGACTTCAAAAGATGTTTTTCTTCTACCAAGTTGTAGATTCTACCTTACAGTTGTGAATTTGGGTCGTGTAAATCTAAAGGGTAACTCTGTCGAGGCTGTAAAAGGCTAAACTAGTAAACAGAGCTCTACTCGGTTTCCCCTTTTTACAATCTAGAAAAGCTGATCAATCCAGAGTTCAACATTCGAAGGCCCAGTCATTCTTGAAGAAAGTTTTATACGCTTGTAATTGCACATCAGAAATCTTCCTTAAATGATTCAGCCTAGTATGTCCTTGGGAAATTTTGACAACTATCAGCTAGTAGTTAAATTGTTTTGAAGAATATATGTGGCAAGGCATGATACATGGTCTATGTTGTTTTGAAACTAGAGTCCTGGGTTCTAAAATAATGCTACTATTTTACCCGTAGATATCGCCATTTGTTGAGAAGCAACACACCCCCATTGAAAAATGAATTTCCACCCTTTGAAAATTTTGAGCTTTCATTTTGCAGTAAGGACCCTCTTGATGTTTTCCAGGTTTTAATTCCAAATTTTGCTTGCCTCCTTTTTTTTAAGTTGTGCTTTTACTTGCATCTGGCTTTGTTTTATTTCAGAATTCATTTTGCAAATGTTAGAATCATTGCTGATTAAAGAAAATCTTTCATCGGTATGAAAAAATGCAGATTCCAGATAGAAAAATTCATGAGAAACCAAAACTTTCCATTTTTTGCAAAGTCGCGATATCGCGACACTTCCATTTTGGAAATGTCGCGAAATCGCGACGGGTTTTGGAAAAATCAGCTAAGTCCAAAAAACGTAGCGAAATCGTGACACTTCCATTTTTGTAAATGTCGCGATATCGTGACACTTCGATTTTTTGGAAATGTCGCGAAATCGTGACAGTAGAGAAAAAAGTCGGAATGGAAAGAAAGAAAGAAATTGTGACATGTGAATTTTAGAGGGAGAAGGAAGCTAAGGCATGAAAGAGGTGCGATTTCGTGACATGTCGTGAAATCGTGACATGTCGCATTTTCGAAGAAGAGAAAATGGTAAGGCATGAAAGTCGTGCGAAATCGTGACATGTTGGGAGAGAAGCAAGGAGAAAGTGTGCGAAATCAGGATGTCGTGAATGTGACGTCATGAAATCGTGACAGTTTTCGAAAAGGCGAGGGTACGGACCGTCGCGATTTGCGACATGTCGCGAAAATCGCGACAGGTCAAGAAATGTAAGGTAAGATGAAAAGATGAAAAAGGAAAGTGAAAAGCAAAGAAAAGAACAAGGCATGAGAGTGTCACGAAATCGTGACATGGATTTAGGATGTCAGAAATCGCGACAGTGAGGAAAAGGGAAAGGCAGAAGGGTGTCGTGAAATCATGACGTGCGAAATCGCGACAGTAAGGAAAAGAAAAAGCAAGGGAGAAAAGGGGGATTGTGACATGTCATGAAATCATGACATGTCGCGATTTTGCGTGAAGAGAAAAAGGCAAGGTAGAAAGGGTCGCGATTTCGTGACATGTCACGAAATCGTGACATGTCGCGTTTTCGTGAAAGGAAGAAAGTGTTTCGAAAGGGGAGAGGTCGCGATTTCGTGACATGTCGCGAAATCGTGACATGTCGCATTTTCGCGGCAGGAAAGACAAAGAGCCCAAAATGAAAAACGGTTGAATGGACACGTGTCACGATTTTGTGACACGTGTCAAACAAAGCAAGCCACGTATCAGATAATTAGGCGACATGAACTTTAGGGTTTCATTTTAATATTTAAGGTTTTGATTTAATAATTATTAAAATGCTAATCCTTGTTTGTCTTTCATGCAGGAAGCCATCTGGCACTTACATGATAACGGAGAAATGGCCATAAAGACAAAGTTAAGTGCAAATTAATCGAAGACAGCCATATTGAAATGAGAGATGCCGAAAATTGTTGTTTCATCCAAATTTTACAGATCTGGCCGCAAAGAGACTTTACGGTGACTAAGCGGTTGCCCATTTAATGGAGTATGTCGAGAATTGGCCGAAAAATGAAAATATCTACACTCAGTTACCGAAATTTGCCGATGGATGCATTTAATGAAAATTTATGGCAGAATTAATGGCTTGCAGACATTTTCAACTCAGGGATGGCTCTGCGGAGATGAAATGTCGAGAGAAGTGGTGACTCATCCAAATTTTTGAGGGAATTAATGAGGACATTTACTCACAGTTGCGGGTGAATGCAAGTGGCATTCGAATTCTGTCTTCTCCATTTATGGCAAGTGGCTGCTGTTGATTTGCAGAATGGTTAAGTTTTATCAAGACTTTGTTTTAAATGGCTTTATATTGTAAAACCCGGGTACTAGGGTTTAAGATGATAAGATTTAGGGTTTGAGAAGAAGATATTTCTGAAAAGATCAGGGTCTATCCTGAGTCTATAAATACTTCTTCTCAATGTAATCACGGGAGGCGGAGACTTAGAAATAAAAGGCTATTGAAGCAATTTCTTGCAAATCTTGTTAAATACTTTATTTACGGACTTGGAGTTGATGTGCTTTTGTTTTCTATGATAGCATGGCCAGGAGCCTAATCTTTTTCGGATTGTGATAAGTTCATCTTCTTTTGTTATCCGTTTCTTTAAAGTTTATTAAATATATGTTTGTAAATCTTTTTGTTATCAAGATTAAATATGTTGTTGGGCTTCATTTGTTCTATTGTATGCTAGGGAAAATCATAGATTTAAGGTTCAAGTTGGTTCTAATTGCTCTTTCCTCACTATGTGAGCTATGCTATTGGTGAGAAATACCAATTTTAACGGACTTCCCTTCTGTTTATGATTTTCTTTCGGATCTGTTCCATCTCTGCCTTATGCTCTTAGTAGAAAGTGATCTTAGAAAGTTGGACACTTTCTTCTTTGATTTGTTCTGTTGTGAAGCTGATAGTATAAATGAAATTGGTAGTTTAGGTTTTACGGCTAAGTTTGATAGACTTCTCTTTACGCCTTACCCTACCCTCTTTGTTTTACCGTGAAATGATCCATTTTTATTTTCTTTTAAATTTGTCTTTTATTTAAATCTGTTGACCCATAAGAGCTAGATCAAAGAACTAATTTTAAATCTGATTGTCAACAAATGACAACTTCTAAACATTCCTGAACAAGTTCAGAGCCCGTTGTAAGGTAACGAGACGAGTCCATATTTAAAACTATTCCAGAAGCAGAAAAGAGTGAATAGACATTCGACCCAACTCTGTAACTCACACCTTGGATAACCGGCAAGATCCTAAAGTGAGTGGGATTTATCCCGTATAAGTGTTATCAGAGTTTCATGCTCATTCTTCACAGGGTGTGTATAAAAGTCGGACCAACACCACCATTCCATCATTTACTATTTCCATTCCATAGCCATCACTTCGTTCATTCCGTTCATTTTCGTTTTGCAACCCCAGTGCTTTCATAATTATCATAAAAATCCTTTTACAGCACTTGGTGAGCTAGGCCAAATACAAATTTATTTGAGTTTTCTGTAAGTCAGCAAGAGTTTTTGTAGCAGTCTGCAGAGATGTTCCCCATCCGTCAGCATTCACTTTTTTGCTTCTCAGTTTTTCTTGACTCTGTTGCCCAATGGATTAAGGCCTGGGATTCGTGCATACAACAGAATTGTATACCCCATGAGCCGCTAAGAATGTTGGCATTTTTGCCACATTGTTTTGATTGTTGATTATTCATGCTTAAACTATTGAAGTTCTCACTCCTCTGTGTTTCTCTATGAGTTTTGGTGCCAAAACAGCTAAGTCTGAAGAATATCACGATATCGCGACCAAAAACAACATGGAGAGCACGGGTTCAAAACTATCGCGATATCGCGACATGTCGCGTTATCGCGGGTCTTTTGAGGAGAGAGAAGCCAAAGTCGGAGAATGTCGTGATATCGCTACGTGTTACAAAATTGTGGTCAAAGTGGTCAACGGAGGCAGAGTAGTAAAATTATCGCGATGTCCCGACATGTCGCGTTTTTGCGACTTGCGATGGCCATGGAGCAGAATGATAGAAAAGGTCACGAAATCGTGACATAATTGAGCAAAGGGCAATGTCAATGAACTTCGTCGTGAAATCACGATAGAAAAATGAGCAAGGGGCAAAATGTAAAAACGTCGCGATATCGCGACATGTCGCGTTATCGCGGTCAAGTTGAAGAAAAAGCATAAGGCATGAAAAGCATCGCGATTTCACGACATTTTTGAAGATGAGACTAAGCAAGAGCAAAACGTCGCGATATCACGATAGAAAGCGGCAACAGTAGAGAAAGCAAGGAAACGTCGCGATTTTGTGACATATTGTGGAGAAAAGGCTAAATAGAGAAGAATGTCGCGATTTCGCGACATGTTCTATTTTCGCTACTTGCAAGAGGATGAAGGCCAAGGAACAGAAAATTGTCGCAATTTCGCGACATGTTGCAGTTTTGCGGGTATAAAGAAGAGAAGGACACAGAAAGTAGAAAACGTCACGATTTCACGACATATCAGGAAGACAAAGCCGAAGAGAGAAAGATGTAGTGAAATCGTGACTTGTCACATTTTCACGGTTTGAAACAGCGCAAGGACAACATGGGGAAGAACGTCGCAAAATCGTGACAGGTCATAGTTTCACGGGAACAAAGCAAAGAGGGAGCATAATAGTACAGAATGTCACGATTTCATGACGCATCACGTTTTCGTGACCTAAGGTGACGAAGGAGAACAAAGAAGTCGAATACGTCGTGATTTCGTGACATGTTTGGTTTTTGCGACCCAAAATAGCAAAAGCGTACAGAGGAGAAAAACTTCATGATTTCATGACATGTCGCATTTTCGCGACCCGTCACATTTTCGTGCTAGAAAGCAGTTCAACGGCCCGATGAGGTATTGCAATTTCCAAGGATTAAAAGCTCTCCAGGATTTAATGTTTTGCTGCTTTCCAATGCGTGCAAGATAGAAGAACGTGCTCAGGCCTATAGCTTTTGAAGCCACCATAATTGAAGATGCCTCCATTATTCAAAGCTTCTGTTCGTTATTTTCTAACGGTCCAAGCATGCTCCAAGAACGACCATTTAATGAAGATGACCGATTCCTTGTTTCATTCAATTTCTGGTTTCTTCGAGGCTAGTTTAAGGGGATCATTTCCTTATTTTTGCTATATGTTTTGTAGATCTCGAGGAAGTTAGTTTCATGTTTTAAATGCTACAAAGAGGCAAGACCTCTATAAATATCAATGTATATCTCAGAAAGAGGGATCGAGAGAGAGAATTTTGCTGAAAAACTTTTCAAGTTCTTTGCATGAATGAAAGATATTTGGCCTCTGGTTTTGCAAGAAACTTTCTGTGTGTTTTTTCCTTCTATCTCATGCATTCCTCATTTACGCTCGTATTCCTTATGTGCTGCTTAATTTGAATTCTGTATCTGAGTCTAAATATTGCTAGTGAGGAAGTGAGTTCTGGAATGTGATTTTGGAGGTTATATGCGCAAGGTTGTAAGTAAATTACGTTGCTATCTTTTGTTATATGTTGTTAGTGTGCTTGAGGTTATCTGCTGCTAATATTTCTCGATCTGATAAATTTGGCCTGTGGCTACATTTCCCATCTCTTTTTGTAATTTCCCATTTCTTTCTGCATATTTCCAATCCCTTTCCTGTAACTTTGGTCTGAAATCAAGCTTAGATTTAGTAAGGGAACCAGCCCTCTCTGGAGATTGGTCCGGGAGACATTTCTTTCTCCCAACCTTTCAATGTTGGCCGGGTCTAGGGCGCAATTATTTTAAAATCCTTTCCTGTGGCAGATTCGTGACCAACACATTATTGTTGAGATCATTGGTTGAGTGAAGTGTTTGATTTAATACTTCAAGGTTTTCTTAAATTGAGAGTTGTGATTAAAACTTTGTATAATGAGCATGGTTGTTGAAGTGAGTTGTTATGCAAAAACTTGAACTAGGGTTTGAAAAGATCATGAGTATCATTTTTATGTGAGATTTTTTGTTGAGCATTTTTGGAAATATTTTAAGTTGGATGATACATGCTTTGACTAGGGTTTATGAGCAAGAGATTTTTCTTGAGTGATTGGTTGAGTAGAGTTGATTAGGCCTAGTCAAGTGGATGTATGAAGTGGTTTTTCAAGTTCCATAAAACAAACTATTCTATATTCTAATTTGAGTTGAGATTGAGTTTGTGAGAATATAACATATTGAGTCTCTAACAATTCTCTTTATGCTTCTATGAGATTGAGTTGAGAAAGTGATTGAGTTTTTGAGAATAGAAAATATTGAGTCTCTAAAAATTCTCTTTATGCTTCTATGAGATTGAGTTGATAAAGTGATTTAGTTTTTGAGAATAGAACATATTGAGTCTCTAACAATTATTTTTATGCTTCTATGAGATTGAGTTGAGAAAGTGATTGAGTATTGAGTATAGAACATATTGAGTCTATAACAATTCTCTTTATGTTTCTATGAGATTGGACAAGTTCTATGTGGACTTGTTAAGTAGATTTGAGACAAGTCTTTGAGAAGACTTGTGGACTAATTTTGTGTGAGCTTTTGTGGAAGCTTACAATACAAATTTGAGCAAGTCCTAGAGAGGACTTATTGAGCAGATTTGGACAAGTTCTGTGTGAGCTTGTTGAGTAGATTTGGACAAGTTTTGTGTGAGCTTGTTGAGCAGATTTGGACAGGCTCTATGTGGACCTATTGAGAAGAGTTGTGCAGGTTCTTTGTGGACATATTTAGCATATTTGAGTAGGTTTTGAGTGAACATATTGAGTAGATTTGTGCTAGAACAAATGGACTGTGTTTAGTGTATATTTGAGTGGACTTGTGCTAGATCTACTAGACTGTGTTTAGTGCAAGAGTTGAGAAAATTTGTGCTAGACCGAATGGACTGTGTTTAGTGCAAATTTGAGTGGACTTGTGCTAGAATGACTGGACTATGTTTAGTGCAAGAGTTGAGTAGAGATTTTATAGACCTACTGGATTGTGTTTAGTATAGCCTTAAGATAGAGCTTTGGAGATGACATAGTAGAGAGGATAGAGTCTCCAGTGAATAGAGATCCATCAGCCAGGACATTAAGGATAGGTCTTCTGAGTGAGGACAAGAGTCTTCAAGTGGAGAGAGAGATCCACTAGTCAGTGTAGTGGAGGCAGTGTCTTCTAGAGGATCACCATCCAGAGTAGAGGAGAAAGAGTTCTCCTATGAATAGAGATCCACAAACTAGATTTAGGGAATCAACATCTCCTTTGGACAGAGGTCCATAAACATTGTAATTGGGAAGGATTCCCAAGAGATTGATTGAGAAAATTTTAGTGAAATATTTTCTTTGTGGAAGTACCCATCTTTGGGTGAACCACGTAAATTGTTGTGTCTCTATTATGTGTGGTGTTGTATACATTGCTTTTATTACTACTTTTGATATTGCTATATTTACATTGCATATATTGGTTTGAGAGAAAAAGTAAAAAGTGATCTTATATTGTTCACCCCCCTCTCAGTATAAGCTTGTGTTCTTCAATTGGTATCAGAGTGGGTTTCTTTAGAAGATTTTGACAACTTGAAGGAAAAGTGGTCAAGAACACAATGGATCAAAAGGATCAAAGGGACAGGTCCATAAATAATACAATACCAGTCTTTGATGGAAGTGACTTCTTGTATTGGTGTATGTTGATGAGGTTTCACTTGATGGCACTTGGAAATGAAGTTTGGGATGCAATGTAACTTGGATATGATTCAATAGTCAATCCTTCTATAGATAAGGAAGGTAAGCTTCTAATGCATGCAAATTAAAGAGCTATGAATGCAATTATAAAATTATTGTGTAGATCAAAATATATGAAGGTTATAGATTGTAAAACAACAAATGAAATGTGGGAACTACTGCATAACATATATGACGGAGATAAAGGTGTCAGGAAAGCTAAGATAAGAAATCTCAAAGGAGAATTTTAAAATCTAAGAATGCGGGATGATGAAAACATTCATGACTATCTCAATAATATTGATGAACTTGTACATGAGATGAGAGGTCTTGGAATGAAGGTCAATGAATCTAATGCTTGTGATAAGATCTTGAGAACTCTTCCAAAAAGGTACAGTGAATAGGTCTTTGTTATAGAAACTTCAATTGATAGTGACAGTCTGACAAGAAATTATTTACTTGGAATGCTTACAACTTTTGAGATAAGAACAAAAGATTCTACCCCTCTAAAAGAGGCTACTTTCAAAGTGAACAAGAATATAAATGGTAAGAAGTCAGAATCAAGTAGTGATTCATCCAGTGATGAAGAAGAAAATTATGGTAGAAGAGATAAAGGTTCCATAAGACCCATCTATCTAATACCTATTAAGTGTTTCAATTGTGGAAAGTATGGGAATTTTGCAAAATATTATAAAGAGCCAAATAACAACAATGGTGAAGAAAAATAGGATCACACAGGAAATCAAAAATACATAAGAACCAAAAGAAAAACAAATATGGAAAAAGTAGACAAGGAAGTTCTTTCAAAGACAAAAGAGGAGCTACTATGTAGACAATGCAAGTAAGTACTCATATCATAGTGATGCTAGTTCTTCAGATAATAATAGAGATGAAGTCCTATTTATGATTGAGGAAAAAGAAATAGTTAAGAAAAAGACTCCAGTTATTCTCAAATATTTTAGATGTGGTAACTTTAGACATCTTGAAGATGATTTTACAAGGGATGGTTATAGTTTCAGTGACGATGAATATGAGAATGCACTTTAAGGACCAAATGAAAATCTTCTAATGGCTTTAGAAGAAGAAGTGATACTATAGAAGATAAGACGAAAGAAAGTAATGATGTGGACAAAGGTAAACAAATAGAGGTTTATTCAGTAGAGAATGGTTATGATCTCAAAGAAGAACTTATCTATGCCCTTGACATGGTAAAGAATGTAAGAAAGCAATGATCTAAACTTGAAATTCAGTTTCAAGAATATGATGAAGAGAGAATATTGCTCATAGAGGATTTAGAAAAATCAAAGTCTAAGGCAAAAAGGTTCAAGGATAAGTTAGAAGCAAAAATATTGGAATGTGAGAAGTTAGCACAAGAAGTGGCACTACTAAAAGAATATTTAGAGGACTCCAAGATAAAGATGAAAGGATTCAAGAATAGATCAAATATTATGGATAAGATAGTAAAGGTTCAAAGAAGGTAAACAAACAAAACAGGTCTTGGTTTTGAACAAACTCAAAAGAAATAGGAAGGAGAGTTAACTTCAAGTTATGAAGAGGAAACTTTAGATGAAGATACTTCAGAAGAAGACAGTGTAATAGAAAGTCAAACATCAAAGGAAGAGTTGGACAATAGAGAGTTCAACAAAGATAAGAACAATGCACAAAGAATATACAAATGGAACAACAATCAGAATAGGAGACTGATGAGGTCAAAAAAAGGAAGCTTCAATGGAAGATGTTTTTCATGTCACGGGTTTGGACACATGGCTTCACAATGCAAGACACATGAAATACAAGAATATGGGAATGGAAAAGTTTTTCCATGGGTATTGCTACTCATGTAATCAATTTGATCACAAGGAAATGAATTGCAGGGTTCATGAAAGAAGAGGATATGACTTCACTATGAGAAATCCTAAGATATTTGAACCTCCAAGGAATAATATCATTAAGTATTATAAGTGCAATAATGATGGTCACACAACAAAGTTGTGTAGAGCAAACATTCCATAAACATGTATGAACAGGAACATGAACATGAATAGGAACATGAACAAGAATAGGAATGAGAATAGGAACATGGATGAGAAAAAAAATAGGAATAGGAACCTAGATGTGAACAAGAACATGAATAGGAACATGAATGATGACAGGAACATGGATGATGACTTGGATAGAAACAGTCAGAGGATTTAGGAAACTCAAAAAATAAGGGAAAAGAATAAAGGTAAAGAACAGTGCTTTCGAGGAGTAGAAATACTCCCACCCCAGAATTAACCACCTCATGAGGAGGTGGGGGAGGGGCTAAGATAAGAGGCTCATTCTTAGACCTGATCACCAAAGGTGACCCTTTGCAATTGATGTAAAAGGGGGAGAGATTTATTTATTGGGTATAGATTTGATATTTGAGAGAGCATTGAGCCAGGGGGAGCAATGTCCTAGGGGGAGCAAAAGGAAAAAGAAAGTTTATTTTTCAAGTAAAAATAATGTGGGTTGTCATCAATGACAAAGGGGGATGTTTTTGGACATTTTGAGTCCCTAAGCCAAAGATGTCATTGATGTCAAGATGCCAGTGAGAGTTCTTCTTCATTTTGAGTGTAAATTTTAATGGAAGTTTATAATGGGTTAAAATATTTTATTGTACACCCAAAAATATTGGGTCAGAAAGAGGATTTTTCCATGGAATCAATTCATCCAAAGCATTGGAAGGTTAAAAATATTATAATTGTTATTATAATACTTACCAAAGTGGTAAAAATCTAATTAAATATTATAATTTTTAATTATAATATAATTATATTTTAAAGGATAAAGTTCATTTGATTAAAACCCTAAGGTTGGGTTTTAGAAAATTAAAATATATTCGAGCGCAAAGTTTTTAGAGATTAAAAACCCAAAGGTTGGGTTTAACTCTAGCTTTCGAAGCCTTAGAGAGCCGATGTGATGCATTCAAATCAAAGCATCGACATCCTAGACAAAGGAGGAGGGCAATATAAATATATGCCCAAAGTTGTTCATTAACCATCCTTGCTCAAATGAAATTTGTGTGGCATATATAAAAATGAGCTCGTGTGTTTAAAACGTTTGGCAAAGGAAGCAGAGAATAACACGGAGAGATACCACCCCCAATTCACATTGGGAAGTGTGGCCTAGTGGTAGCTTGGAGAGCATGAAGACATTGAGAGCACGGTAGTTGTGCGTTCAATTCTCGTGAAGTGGTTTTTGGTGGCAATGTTGTGGAAGTGCCCAAGGCATAATTTTTTGTTAAACGTGGGCAAGGAGAAGCACAAATAGGAAGCACGTGGTGCTTCCCACCTTGCGAATGAGCATGTAGCTCATGTGGCAAACTTAGCCGTGGCTAAGGCACTCACGGTGAGGGCAAGTCATGGGGTCGAAACCCCTTGAGGCAGGTATGATTTTTTAATTAAAATTTCATGATTTATGCCCTAAGGTCGGAGTGATAAGGTTGTTCTAAATTTTATTAATTTTTAATAAACATTATTAAATAAAGGTTGTGGTGATTTATTTTTTAAGGTGAAGTGTTGATGATTATTTGAGTTCTATAATTTGGAAATTGGTGTTTTGAGAGTTATGTTTTAGGAAGTATAAGTAGTTTTTTTTTTTTTGGTAGATTAAAAGTGGATTTTTGTCAAGGATCCCAAAAAATGATTACAAAGGACCAAAATACAATACGAAACATAAGAATGAAATAAAAGGAATTTGTCCAAGGATGGACAAATGGACAAGTAAGGACATCCCAAAGGAACAAAGTAATGAACACGTAATCCTTTGTACCAGAGAAATATGTCTTCCTTTGCGCCAAAGGAAAAATGGGCAGGAAGAGAAAGCTCGCCAGAAGTCCAAATTTGAATCACAGGACACTGAACAAGGGCGGGAGAAAGCGCCAAATCACCCCAACCATGAAAAATCCTTTTGAAACTTTCCCATGGGTGGTAAAAGGAAACAAAGCCAAAATTTTAAAATTTGAAACATCCCAAGGGTAGGAAAACCAGAAACCACCCTTGGGAAACAAAGAACTAAAGAGAACTAGCATCCCATGTAGGGGAGTGCAAAAAGAAGCAAAATGGAACAATAGCCTGAAGATGGTACTGCAGTGGTTCAAAAAAAAAAGTAACACCCCAGGCCGTAAGGTCCTTATGCAAAAAAGAAAGCCTTCAAAAACACCTACCCAGCAAAGGAAGCAGCAACAACAGAACAACACTTCTGAAGGAAAGGATGGGAAAGTGCCACAAGAATTCACCAAGAAGGAAGCACGAGGATGCATGACTACAGACGTTAGAGCATAAACCAAAAAATAGTAGCCATATATCCCATACAACCTTCAAAAATAGCTTCAAGGTCAAAGAAAAGGAAGTCCCATAAGGAATCAGCAATAATAAAACCAAAGGCCCCTAGAAGCCACAAAAGGAACTGAGACCCGCAAGAACTACCACTTCAGACCCAAAGAGTAGAGTCATAGTAGAAAGCACATGGGCAACCCCTCAAGCCCAAAAGGATGCTGTGCAAAACTGCTCATGAAGCCAGAATTCCTTAGACCCACCAAAAAGCAGCTTCAAGGAAACAAGGAGGAGAACCTACAAGGATTCAACAACAAAAAGACTAGAGGCTACAAAGCCACAAAAGGAACTAAAATCCTACAAGACCCACCACCTCGAATCCAAAGAGCAGAGTCATAGTATCAAGCATGTGGTCCTTCCACTGACCAAAAGGATGTTGTGCAAAACTGCTCAAGAAGCCAGAAATCCTCAGACCCAACCAATCACCACTGAAGATCCTCAATGAGCAGATGTCAAGAAGACTTCCAAAAGCAACCTAAGAAAACCCAGGAAGAGTCCCAGGGAAGAACCTGAACCTGAACATCCCAGAATATAGACACCAAAGTATAGAACAATGGAACAAAATGGGATAGAAATTTTCCCACCTTAGGGAAAGGAAAGGTGCAGAACAATGGATCAAGGATCTCCCCCCAAAAGGAGATCATCTGCAACACCTTCCTTCCGTGAAGGATGGGAAAAGGTGCCAAGGAAATTGGGAAAGGATCAGGGACCTGGGACAAGGGAAAGGAAGGGATGCAAGAAAGAGGAACATGACTTCCATGGGAAGTCACCTGCAGAGCCCCCCTCCCAAGCAATTTTTGGTCTTGTAGGACCCAACTATTTTAGGTATAAGTAGTTATAAAAATAATAGCCAAAAAGTCTTAAGGGATTAATTGAGATTTATTTCAAGACTTATTGGATATTATTTTTTATAAGGGTTTCTTCTAAAAGGACTTTGGTGGATGTTAAAATTAAGTTGGAGTAATAAGGTGTTTGCATTGTGATTTTTATTGAGGTCTTATAACCCTTATTGAGGTGAGTATGACATATTTGTGAGATCAACTCCTTGACATTATAAAGGTATGGGCAAATTATTCTTTGGTTGAGTTGATTGATTGGCTTTATTGAAAATTAAGTTCAGAGTAAAAAGGACTTGATTAGGGTTTCCTTTTCGAAAGTGGTTGAGTTATTGCTTCAAGGTTTTATGATTTGAGAATTGATATTAAAACCTTATTTTATTAGCATTGTTGTTGAGATCATTGGTTGAGTGAAGTGTTTGAGTTAATACTTCAAGGTTTTCTAAAATTTAGAGTTGTGATTAAAACTTTGTATAATGAGCATGGTTGTTGAAGTGAGTTTTTATGAAAAGAACTTGAACAAGGGTTTAAAAATATCATGAGTATCATTGTTATGTGAGATTTTTTGTTGAGCATTGTTGAAAATATTTTGAGTTGGATGATACATGCTTGGACTAGGGTTTATGAGCAAGAGTTGATTCTTGAGTGTTTGGTTGAGTAGAGTTGATTGGGCCTAGTCAAGTGGATGTCTAAAGTGGTTGTTCAATTTTCATAAAACAAACTATTCTATACTCTGATTTGAGTTGATATTGAGTTTGTGAGAATAGAACATATTGAGTCTCTAACAATTATCTTTATGCTTCTATGATATTGAGTTGATAAAGTGATTGAGTTTTTGAGAATAGAACATATTGAGTCTCTAACAATTCTCTTTATGATTCTATGAGATTGAGTTGAGAAAGTGATTGAGTTTTTGAGAATATAACATATTGAGTCTCTAACAATTATCTTTATGCTTCTATGATATTGAGTTGAGAAAGTGATTGAGTATTGAGTATAGAACATATTGAGTCTCTAACAATTCTCTTTATGTTTCTATGAGATTGGACAAGTTCTGTGTGGACTTGTTAAGCATATTTGAGACAAGTCTTTGAGAAGACTTATGGACTGATTTTGTGTGAGCTTTTGTGGAAGCTTACAATACATATTTGAGCAAGTCCTAGAGAGGACTTATTGAGAAAATTTGGACAAGTTTTGTGTGAGCTTGTTGAGAAGATATGGATAAGTTCTGAAGAACACAAGCTTATACTGAGAGGGGGGGTGAACAGTATAAGACCACTTTTTACTTTTTCCTTCAATTCAACTTTCAATTCAATATTATGCAGTGTAAAGATAGCAGTATCAAAAGCCGTAATCAAAGCAATGCACAAAACACCATCCACAAAGAGACACAACAATTTACGTGGTTCACCCAATGTGGGCTACTCCACGGATAAAATATTTCACTAAATTTTATCAAATCAAATTCTGGGAATACCTTTCCCGATTACAAAGTTTATGGGCACCAACCCAAAGGAGACACCAATCCCCTAGCTCTGTTCTGGCTGGTGATCCTCTAGAAAACCTCTGCCTCCGCTGCCCTTAGCAAATGGAACTCTATCCACAGAAGACACCTATCTTCCCTGCTCTAGCTGGAGACCTCTGTCCTCAACTCTATCACCTCAAAAGCTGGTCCTCGAATTTGCACTAAACATAGTCCTTCGGTCTAGCACAAATGTCCTCTTTCGTCTTTGCCTATTGCGCTTACTACGCCCTCTGCTTTCTCTATGCAAAACACAGCAGCACTGTCTTCGCGCACTCTGATTCCTTGCGATCTCTCTCACTTAGACGATTCGAAAGAAATGCACTCTGTACTCGACGATCGAACTTCTCCCCTGCACTCTATCTGCGAAAGTCGCACTTCGAACACACACTCCGATCGATGCTTAACTCTCCAAGCAGCCCTCCTTTTATACTAACACTATCAAGATTAAAACCTTGATCTTAGTCGGCTGCACACCCTAAACTACGTCGGCTACAAACCCTAAACTTCGTCGGCCCAAATTTAACTTTGTCGGCTTCACTGCCTCTGCAACTCCTCTGTAGCTTCTATCGCGAAACTACAACATGTCGTGATATCATGACACCTTTGCAACCGAACACTATCTTATGGCTTTTGTCACGATATCATGACACTTTCTACTTCTGCTGATGTCATCTTCACTCCTATCGCGAAATCGTGACCCTTCTGTCTTCATGGCCTTCTTCTCTGCTTTTGTCGTGAAATTGCGACACTTCTGCCTCTGCTGACGTCATCTTCAATTTTGTCATGAAATCGTGACCCTTCTGGCCTTTGTTGACGTCATCTTCAATTCTCGTGAAATCGTGACCCTTCTCGCTTTCTCAACCTTTTCTCGGCTTGCACTAGCGAAAATGGAACATGTCATGAAATCGTGACACTTTCGCTGCCTTATGCTTTTCTCTGCCTTACGCCCACAAAACTGGAACATGTCGTGAAATCGTGACACTTTCGCCTTCGAGCTCTTCCTTCTTGAATTCGTCGTGAAATCGCGACGCTTCTTCTGTTGAAGACTTGCTTCCTGTTTTTGTCGTGAAATCGTGACACTTTCTCCAACTGAATGTTGCCATCTCAACCTGTCGCGAAATCGTGATTGTTTCGACTCTTCCCTTTACTGCATGTCGTGAAATCGTGACAGTTCTTACTTCGAGTTCTATAGCATGTCACGAAATCATGACAGTTCTCACTTCGACTTCTGTAGCATGTCGCGAAATCGTGACACTTTGTCTTGCTACTTTCTCTCTCTTCGAACTTGTCACGAAATCGTGACAATTCACACTACGGACTCTCTTTTCAGCATTATGTCATGAAATCGTGACACTTTTTCGTCTGTACAATCTTCTTTGCAATATGTCACGAAATCGTGACACTTTTCCTTCTCTGCCTTCCTGCACTTTTCGAGTCACGAAAATGCGACATGTCACGAAATCGCGACACTTTCCACCTTGCTCTTCTTCTCTGCCAACATGTCGCGAAATCGCGATAGTTTTTCCTACTTCTTCTCTCTCTTCCAACATGTCACGAAATCATGATAGTTTTGCCAGCTCTTTCTCTCTCCTCAAACATGTCGCGAAATCGTGACAGTTTTTCTTGCCTGCTGCATACCTTTTCTTACTTGTCTTTTTCTTTGATCTTTTGCAAATGGGCTACTATGATCTTCCTGGAAACTCACTGTCCATGCTCCGAATAATCTGACATTAAATCAAATTCCTTCAAGAGCTTCTTGACATCAATGACAACTTCTACACTTGAGCAAAGGCAATGGACCCAAGGTACCCAAAATTGCCAACAATCTCCCCCTTTGTCATTGATGGCAACCCTTCACTGAAAACTCATCTCAAGAGCCAAAACTGAAACCAACTGTGCTAACAACTGAGAATCTGCCTTTGAAGTTTTGCTCCCCCTGACTTGAAGCTCTTCTCTTCACTTGAAGCTCTCCCCCTTACTCATATCTCTCCCCCTTTGTCATCAATGGCAAAGGGTCACCTTTGGGGCTCGGGACTAAGAATGAGCCTCTTAGCTTAGTCCCTCCCCCACCTCCTGATGAGGTGATTAAAATAAGGGTGGGAGTAAAACTCCCATTAGGCACTGATCATCATCAGCGTCTACAATTTCCTTGTCGGGCCTTCTCTTGAATTCTTTGCCCGTATTCTTGTTCTTGTCACTGTTCTTTTTCCTGTTATCATTCCTATTCTTGTTCTTGTTCTCATCCCTATTTTTGTTCATGCCTTGATCCTTGGACCTGTTTATGCCACTGTTCCTATTTTTGTACCTTGAAAGTTCAGCTCTACACTGTCTAGCTGTGTGACCTTCATTGTTGCACTTATAACAAGTAACAATGTTATTTCTTTTAGGCATACCTGTTCTTTGAATCCGCCAGTTCTGCCTAAACCTGTTATGATCAAACCTATTCCTGTTATTTACCTTGCAATAGACTGCCTTGTGCCCGAACTGTTGACAAGAGTAGCAATACCCTCGAAAGAAACTAGCGCTTCTAAAATTGCCATTCACCTTCTTCACTTGAGCCATGCAATGTGCAGCCATGTGACCAAACCTGTAACACGCAAAACATCTGCCGTGAAATTTACCTTTATCCGACCTCTTGGGTCCTGAAAACTTCTTCTTTTCATTCTGAATTTTGTTTTCTATTTCTACGCATCTATCATCCAAGGACTCATAATCTGAAATACTTTCCTTATCAGAACTCTCTTCCTTTTGGAGTCTCTTACTAGATTCTCCAGCTTGTTCCTTGACAAAACCAAGGCCTGTTTTATCCGTTGTCTTTCTTTGACCTTTGATGAGTGACTTAACATTTTTGGAGCTATCTTGAAACCTGTAAAGCTTATCCTTGTACTCTTTAGTTTCCTCTTTCAAAGAAGCCATTTTCTGTTCTAACTCATTGTATTCAAGAACCTTAGACTCTAACTCATCCTTGAGTTCTTGTGTCTTAGCCATAGAGACGTCGAGACTTTCTATAAGATCATCTCTCTCCATACAACATTCATCTAACTTATCCTTGAGTCTAGCATTCTTCTTTCTTTCCTTTTTCAAAACACTAAGAGCGTTAGTAAGTTCACTTTCTAGATCCTTTATTTGTTTGCTTTCCGAATCATCAAACCCTTTTTCAGATTTCCTATCACTAGAGGTGCTACCTTTTTCAAAAACCATACATGCATCTTCCTTATAGTTTTCTGAAGCATCCTCATACATACTAGAAACCAAATCATCATTTGTGCAATCATCCTCAAGGTGACCAAAATTTCCACATCTAAGACATTTCATGATAATGAATCTATGTTTCGGTTCTTCCTCTTTTTCTGATATGAACAACATCTCATTTTCAGTATCACTTGAAGAACTTTCACTATCACTACTAGAACACTTACTTGCTTTGTCTAGGTATAAACTCTTCTTGTGCTTGTGAGAATACCTCTTTCCTTGATTGTTGCGCTCATCTTTGTTTTTCCTGTGATGCTTGTGCTTTTCAGAATCCTTGCTTTTAGAATCTTGTATATCTTCATCACTTTCGTTCTTGGGAACAGTATAGTCAGTAGCATAATGACCGAACTTTCCACAATTGAAACATCTTATATTTTTCATGCTTTTGAGCTTTCTAGAGAACTTGCCTTTCTTGTTTGTAATATGCCTCTTCATCATTGGAAGACTCATCACTCTCTTGAAGCTGTTTACCCTTGGATTTCTTGGTAGCCTTGAAAGTTGCCTCTTTCTTGACATCAACCTTCACTTGAGTTCTCAACTCAAATGCTTGCAAGTATACTATGGAGCTCATCCTTTTTCAACTTATCCAAATCTTTAGCTTCCTCAATAGCAGAAATATTTTCACTAAATCTATTAGGAAGAGATCTTAAAATCTTATCACAAACATCATTTTCAGCAAGCTCAAGACCTAAGTCTTTCATGGAGTTAACAACCTCATCCATACGAAGCATGTAGTCACTAATATTTTCATCATCATTCATCTTGAGTTGTTCAAACATACCTTTGAAGTGTCTCAACTTAGCCTTTCGGACATTTACATCACCTGTGTGAACCACCTGCAACTGTTTCCACATTTCACTAGTTGTCTTGCAGTGAATCACCTTGGTAGGATCTGCGCTTATGTAAACCTTTCAGGATTGCATTCATTGCTTTTGAGTTGTTGTGATGAAGGAGCCTATCTTCTTTAGTATAAGGACCATGTTCAGGAATGGTGTACCCATCTTCAATCACTTCCCAAACCTCATTCCCAAGTGCCATTAGATGAACCTTCATCCTTGCACTCCAAAGACCAAAATCTGATCCATCAAGAATAGGTGCTTGCATTGCCACTTGAATAATCCATTGTGTTCTTTGCTAGCTTTTCCTTCAAGTTGTTAAAATTTTTGAAGGCACCCGCTCTGATACCAATTGAAGAACACAAGCTTATACTGAGAGGGGGGGTGAACAGTATAAGACCACTTTTTACTTTTTCCTTCAATTCAACTTTCAATTCAATATTATGCAGTGTAAAGATAGCAATATCAAAAGCCGTAATCAAAGCAATGCACAAAACACCATCCACAAAGAGACACAACAATTTACGTGGTTCACCCAATGTGGGCTACTCCACGGATAAAATCTTTCACTAAATTTTATCAAATCAAATTTTGGGAATACCTTTCCCGATTACAAAGTTTATGGGCACCAACCCAAAGGAGACACCAATCCCCTAGCTCTGTTCTGGCTGGTGATCCTCTAGAAAACCTCTGCCTCCGCTACCCTTAGCAAATGGAACTCTATCCATAGAAGACACCTGTCTTCCCTGCTCTGGCTGGAGACCTCTGTCCTCAACTCTATCACCTCAAAATTTGGTCCTCGAATTTGCACTAAACACAGTCCTTCGGTCTAGCACAAATGTCCTCTTTCATCTTTTCCTGTTGCGCTTACTACGCCCTCTGCTTTCTCTACGCAAAACACAGCAACACTGTCTTCGCGCACTCTGATTCCTTGCGATCTCTCTCACTTAGACGATTCGAAAGAAATGCACTCTGTACTCGACGATCGAACTTCTCCCCCGCACTCTATCTGCGAAAGTCGCACTTCGAACACACACTCCGATCGATGCTTAACTCTCCAAGCAGCCCTCCTTTTATACTAACACTATCAAGATTAAAACCTTGATCTTAGTCGGCTGCACACCCTAAACTACGTTGACTGCAAACCCTAAACTTCGTCGACCCAAATTTAACTTTGTCGGCTTCACTGCCTCTGCAACTCCTCTGTAGCTTCTACCGTGAAACTACAACATGTCGCGATATCATGACACCTTTGCAACCGAACACTATCTTATGGCTTTTGTCATGATATCACGACACTTTCTACTTTTGCTGATGTCATCTTCACTCCTGTCGTGAAATCGTGACCCTTCTGTCTTCATGGCCTTCTTCTCTGCTTTTGTCGTGAAATCGTGACACTTCTGCCTCTGCTGACGTCATCTTCAATTCTGTCATGAAATCATGACCCTTCTCGCTTTCTCAACCTTTTCTCGGCTTGCACTAGCAAAAATGGAACATGTCATGAAATCGTGACACTTTCGCTGCCTTATGCTTTTCTCTGCCTTACGCCCGTAAAACTGGAACATGTCACAAAATCGTGACACTTTCGCCTTCGAGCTCTTCCTTCTTGAATTCGTCGTGAAATCGTGACGCTTCTTCTGTTGAAGACTTGCTTCCTGTTTCTATCATGAAATCGTGACACTTTCTCCAACTGAATGCTGCCATCTCAACCCAAAATCATGACGCTTTCAGCTTTCGACTCTTCCCTTTGCTGCATGTCGTGAAATCGTGACAGTTCTTACTTTGAGTTCTACAGCATGTCATGAAATCATGACAGTTCTCACTTCGACTTCTGTAGCATGTCGCGAAATCGTGACACTTTGTCTTGCTACTTTCTCTCTCTTTGAACTTGTCGCGAAATCGCGACAATTCACACTACGGACTCTCTTTTCTGCATTATGTCGCAAAATCGCGACACTTTTCTCCGTACAATCTTCTTTGCAATATGTCATGAAATCGTGACACTTTTCCTTCTCTGCCTTCCTGCACTTTTCGAGTCACGAAAATGCGACATGTCACGAAATCGTGACACTTTCCACCTTGCTCTTCTTCTCTGCCAACATGTCACGAAATCGCGATAGTTTTTCCTGCTCTTTCTCTCTCCTCCAACATGTCATGAAATCGCGACAGTTTTGCCAGCTCTTTCTCTCTCCTCAAACATGTCGCGAAATCACGACAGTTTTTCTTGCCTGCTGCATACCTTTTCTTACTTGTCTTTTTCTTTGATATTTTGCAAATGGGCTACTATGATCTTCCTGGAAACTCACTGTCCATGCTCTGAATAATCTGACATTAAATCAAATTCCTTCAAGAGCTTCTTGACATCAATGACAACTTCTACACTTGAGCAAAGGCAATGGACCCAAGGTACCCAAAATTGCCAACAAGTTCTATGTGAGATTTTTGACCAGATTTGGACAGGTTCTGTGTGGACCTGTTGAGCATATTTGAGCAGGTTTTGAGTGGACCTGTTGAGTAGGGTTGTGCAGGTTATGTGTGGACTTGTTGAGAAGATTTGAGTAGGTTTTGAGTGGACCTATTGAGCAGATTTGTGCTAGACCAACTGGACTGTGTTTAGTGAATATTTGAGTGGACTTGTGCTAGATCGACTGGACTGTGTTTAGTGAAAGAATTAAGCATATTTGTGCTAGACCGAATGGAATGTGTTTAGTGTATATTTGAGTGGAATTATGCTAGACCGAATGGACTATTTTTAGTGTAAGAGTTGAGTAGAGCTATGCTAGACCAATTGGACTATATTTAGTATAGCATTGAGACAAAGCTTTGGAGGTGACATAGTAGAGAGGGCAAAGTCTCTAGTGGATAGAGATCCATCAGCCAGAACATTGAGGATAGGTCTTCTGAGTGAGGATAATAATCTTCAAGTGGAGAGAGAGATCCAATGGTCAGTGCAGTTGAGGCAGTGTCTTCTAAAGTATCTCCAACCAAAGCAGAGGAGAAAGAGTTCTCCTATGGATAGAGATCCAAAAACTAGATTTATGGGATCAACATATCTTTTAGATAGAGGTCCATAAACATTGTAATTGGGAAGGATTCCCAATAGATTGATTGAGATAATTTTAGTGAAATATTTTCTCCGTGGAAGTAGCCATCTTTGGGTGAACCACATAAATGTGTGTCTCTATTATGTGTGGTGTTGTGTACATTGCTTTGATTACTGCTGTTGATATTGCTATATTTACATTGCATATATTGGTTTGAGAGAAAAAGTAAAAGGTGCTCTTATACTAGTTCACCCCCTCTCAATATAAGCTTGTGTTCTTTAGATTCATGTTTGTCTTTCTTGATTATACTAGGTATGTGTCTATTACTGCATGTTTGGCTTGGGTTTTTTTGGTCTTCGATATCGTAGAGATGTCCCTTCTATATTCTTCTATATCCCAATATTCCACTCTCATCAAGGAGGTAAGTTTCTTGACTTTTGGCTTGGCAAACATCTTGATCCTTTCTTCCTTTATAGGATCCACTATATCATAGTCTATAGTAATAAATATTTCTTCATTCCCTTGTAAAAGTTCAAATTGATCTTCTTCCTCCTTCCATATTTGTTGGTTCTCCATAATGGTTCTTAGGTAGTGACTGTGAGGACCAGAGTGACCAAGAAGGTAGGTAATAGGGTGAGGATATAGGACAGTATAAAATTTTCATGGGGAGTACCTACCCAAAAATATTACCCTCTTTTGGATGTGAGTGGAGTGGAGAAGATAAGAGCTTGTGTCAATGAATATTGGAGGGTGTACTATTGAGACATCGGAGTGGACTCAATGAGTGGTGAGATGGTTGGTGGAGTAGGTAAGGCTTGTGAAATGGTGGGTGAACTGGGAGAAGGGTTATGTTCTACTTCAATTTCAATGATTTTAGGGATCATCCCTGAAGGGGACTAAAATTAGTGAGGAGGGGAGGTCAATACTTCCAATACTTGAGGGAATATGTGGTGTAGGAGACATACTTGTGTCTTGCACTCCCAAATCTAACTCCATCTGCAAGGCTTGTACTAGTTTGAATTTAGGTCCAACTATTTGTGCTTATTTAGCTTCTACCTACTTTTGGATATTAATACTGGCAAGTGCCATCTCGATCAGAAAAGACAAAAAATTCTATTTATAGGGAAATTACATGTGTGATATTTACATATATACAGTATGTGTGCCATTTTTTCTAAGCATAATACTTTAGATGTTAGCTATTTACTGGAATTGGTAATAGATGGTCAACTAGGTCTCTCAATTTAAAGACATTTAAATCCTTCTTCTGATTAATGATGTATGGTTTAAACCACATAGAATCAAAATTTTCATGTGCTCCGAGTTTTGCTCTATTTACATACCATTTGAGCACTAGGTCATCCTCTTAAAATTTTCTTGACATGGATTTTTTTATCAAACCAACGTTTGAAAACTATCTAATGGTGGTAAAACTTACTATATGATTGTTCACATTGTTCTTCTAATTGGACTAGCTCGACTATTCTTTTTTATAATGACTGTATATCATTCAAAAAAAATTCTTTAATGAATCATAGTGCTAGAATCTCCAGGTTGATTGGTAACACAACATCTTTGCCATACACTAGGGAATGTAGAGAATTTTTTAGGGCTCTCTTTACTATGATCTAGTCAACTCAGAGCACTTGATCTAGCAATAGATGCCAAATTCTAGGATTATTTTGAATCTTCTAATAATTTTTAGCAAATTGTTATTGGTGGATTTTTTCAAACCATTCCCCTAAGGGTAGTAATTTAATGAGGTGTTCCAATAAATCCTATATTTAATTACAAAATCAATGGTTTTAGACCCTATGAAAGACCTAGTTGATGTGGTGTTCCAATAAATCCCATATTTATTTGCAAAATCAATGGTTTTAGCCCCTATGAAATACCTAGAATTATCTGATACAATGGTTGCTAAAATCCCTAATATAGTGATTAATATTTCCATGAATTTAATCACAGAATCTTGATTAGCATGCTTCATTGCTTCCACCTTAGTCCACTTTGTAAAGTAGTCTATTACTATCAGGATGTACTTTTGCCCGACGGATGAATTTGGGTTGATTACGCCAATAAAATCTAATCTCCACTACTGAAAAGGTTCTTCTATAATTATTATTTGTAACGAGATTATTTAGTGTTTACCTCTACCTTCAAATATTTGACAATTTTCATAGGCTCTAGCCCCTTTGAACACATAAAAAATGGTCATCTAATTATATCTGGCTCTCAGAATGTTTGCTGCAGTAGTCTATCCAGAGTAATGGCCCCTTGAAAAACCCTTGTGAAATTATTCTAGCACTTATTTAGTTTTCTTTGGTGGAAGGCATCTCAATAGCACCCCATCAAAGTTTCTTCGATAGAGTATATCCCCGATCATCATATATTTTTGGGCCTACAATATGCATTTTCATATTTGGGATGTAGTCAAGTCATTCAGACATTTTCTTGAGGTAAAATAGTGATGTAACTATTCGATCCAATATTCTGACTGCCTTATTTCTATTTCCACATCAATGTCAACTTCGGCCTGATTTGACATATTAGCATTTTGAGAGGTAGATTCTGCTAAATTTTGACATAGAGCTCTACCTCTTATCAATTTTGTTGGTCTAATATCCACATTGTATTCCTATATTTTTGTCATCCAACCGACCCTCTTGTCACAAAGTTCTTAAATCATGAAATTCTGAACATCTGGGTGTACTACATACACCAATGTATTTCTTAGAGAGACAAAATACCTATATTTTTTAGAGATTTTATGACCGCATAGAATTAATTTTCAATGAAATTATACTTTTATTCATAGTCCTAAAATGTATGACTCAAAAATGCTATTAGCCTTTCACCATCTTGGTCCCTTTTATGAGTTGGGATAGCTACATAACTTCCTTTTGCTCCAAATGCATAGAGGATAAAGTCTTTGGAATAATCTAGATTAATGAGGTTCAAAGCTTGATATATTACCTATTTGATCTCCTTGAAGACATTATTCTAGGCATCCATCCAGTGAAACTCTGTTTTCTGCTTCAACATTTCAGTCATTGGATTCACAATTTGAGCAAAAACTGAAATGATATTTCAAACGAAGTTAACTTACCTAAAAAATGACTGAAACTCCTTGTTGTGTGGGAGAGAGATACTGAATAAATTTCACTCTATCTGGATCTATTTCCAATCCTATTTTTGATACCATGTGTCCCAATATTTTTCTCTCACGTACTACAAAGATTGACTTTTTGGGATTCAAATATATCTCGAATTCTCTACATTTTTTAAATACCATCTAGAGATGCTCGATATGCTTTTTCTTATCATGGGATAAAATAGTCATGTCATAAAAATAGATCAAGATTATTTTATTTACCAATTCACTAAGTACCAAATCCATGGCCCTTTGAAAAGTGGCATGTACATTAGATAGACCAAAATGCATGTGTTGGTATGCTAAGGTACCTCATTTAATGGTGAAAGCAGTCTTGTGTTGATATTCATCTTTCACCCAAATCTAATTGAAACCGAAAAATCCATCCAAGAGATAAAATATTTTGTCATCGACCACCATTTGCAAAATCTAATCAATTTGCGGGAGGGTATAATGATCCTTAAATAAAGCTTGGTTTAAGTTCTAGAAGTTTACACACAGGCAGATATCTCTATTTTTCTAATGAAAAATAAATTTACAATCTAGGTGGAGTGTTTTACGGGGTATATTATCTTAGAAATCAATAATTTTAAGAGTTATTACTTCATTAATGCTCCTATCTTGGGGTTCATAGGTCTTTACTTCTGCTAGAAAGGTTTTGTATATGACAACAACTCAATAGTGTGTTGAATGGTGTCTTTGTCATATACCTTGAGATCTTCATATGTCCAAGCTATAATATCATTAAAATATTTTTATAATTCAACAATCTGGTTGACTTCTTCTTCTAAATAGCATACTCTAATGTTGATATCTTTATTAGGCTCAATTTGCACCCATTTATAGCTCTTGCTACCATCCTTGAATTTGTTGGTATCCAATATATCATTGTTTTCAAAGAGGATTTCCAAAGTTATCAACCTCTTGGGGATGTTATTAATATTTAGCTAGATAATTTCACCTTATTCATCTTATTCCAATGGTTTAATACTCACATGGTTCATTTCCTGAATTAGAAAATCAACTATTTGTTTTTCATTCTCAAATACCTACCAAAATATATATTTGTCTTACACGAATGACATGTAGACTAGCCTTACTAACTTAGATTTACGGATGATGTTGGAAACTAGATATAAGTTTACTCCAACAGAATCTAAGATGTAAGTATAAGCGGTGTTCTCTAGGAATGGCCTTGATGTTTAAGGCCTCAAAATATTCCAACAAGTTACATACTCGATCTTTGTATGCATTGAGGTAATGTTGTTTGCTTTTGAATTTCTTTGTGACTTGATTAACCACCAATTCAGAATCACCAGAGATTTATAGTTTCTTGATTCCCATTTTTTCATATTTCCTTAACCCTAGACATAATGCTTCATATTCTTCTACATTGTTTATGCAACTCCATTGTGAGCAGATTTAGACAAGTTTTGTGTGAGCTTTTTGAGAAGATATGGGCAAGTTCTATGTGAGCTTATTGAGCAGATTTGGACAGGTTCTGTGTGGACCTATTGAGCAAATTTGAGTAGGTTTTGAGTGGACCTGTTGAGTAGGGTTGTGCAGGTTATGTGTGGACCTGTTGAGAATATTTGAGTAGGTTTTGAGTGGGCCTATTGAGCAGATTTGTGCTAGACCAACTGGACCGTGTTTAGTGAAGATTTGAGTGGACTTATGCTAGACCGACTGGACTGTGTTTAGTAAAAGAGTTGAGAATATTTGTGCTAGACCTAATAGAATGTGTTTAGTGTAGATATAAGTGGAATTGTGCTAGACCGAATGGACTATGTTTGTTGCGGGCCAAACAAGGTGAATGGTTTCCTATTTTTGTCACATGCCCGTGCATTTAATTATCAACCCGGGGAGCTTCGTAAACTTGCGAAGAGTCAAAATTAGGTTACTACAATACCACTTGGAGGTGAATCTGCTAATCCTACATTTTGGGGGGTGTTCTTGAAATGGTTTGTCAATCATTCCCGCACTCCTCAATGATTTACGTAAGAAGAACATAATTAAACCTACAGAAAATAAATCATGTACACGTTCCTGAAAATAAATCTACTGCAAATTTTGGAACTAATAAACTAACAAACGTTCTTATGAAAGCAATAAACTAATTAAAATTAATAAACGAAAAGGAAATGGGGAAGAAATACTGGCTTGGAGTGGGCCCAGGCTCCAGCAGCTTCTTCCCGATCGAACACGCGCTTAGAACTTCTGGAACTTTAATATATTCATCAACACACTACAATTTATCTCTGTACGTCTAAATGGATCTTTATTTTATTTCTATATATTTCTCAGAATGATCTGCGTGTGTTTATATAACACACCCATAGAACTTCTATTACGAAGTAGTTACAACAGTCGATCTGTCCTAGACTAAATCAAGACAGTCTGGTAAATGCAATCGACATCTGGCATTCTGTTCTAATGGCGGCGTGTTCGTTGTTCGGTTCGTGCTTTGCCTGGCATCAGTAAGACGTTTCGATACGTTGGTGCAATCTCCAATTTAGCTCTGCATGATGCAGAGCTGGAACTGCACCAGTCGCTGCCATCCACGTCGTTCAAATCTGGTCAACGGGCAAAGAATCAGTGGCGCCTTCTGGTTGTGGGGAGGCGCTTGCCTTTTGCTAGCGCCTTTCGACTGTGGGGAGGCGCTTGTCTTTGGTTGGCGCCTTTCGGTTGCAGGGAGGCGCTCGTCTTCGGTTGGTGCCTTTCGACTGCAGGGAGGCGCTCGTATTCAGTTGGTGCCTTTGACTATAGGGAGGTGCTTGTATTCAGTTGGCGCCTTCTGACTGCAAGGAGGCGCTCGTATTCTCTTCATTAACCCTCGATGAAATAAAGTGCCAGGTCCATCAAAAGGACCTCGACCATTCCAAATCTAACTAAATCAACTGCAATTCCACAAAACATACTAAAAACACACAAATTAGATAACACGCATAATTATATCAAATATCTATATAATCATTCATAAAAGTACGCAATCCTTATTATACAACCGCATATTGATCAAAGAAATATGTACAAAATATGAGCATTTATGGTGCTCATCATCCCCCTATGCCTAACATATGCCACGCCCTCGTGGCATCCAAGCTACAGGTAGCCCTCTGACTTTTCATCGTCGCCATCTCTTGGAGGATTCTGCTGCCCCTACGGCTCGAGTCTGTCTTTTTGTGCCGGCATTTGAAGGTGTGGTTCACCTTTGCCTATGGGAAACTATGGCTGTCAATTGTCCTCTTCTTGTTCTGGCCGCTACTGGTGGTGGTCTAGCCAGCGTTGTTCCTACCGATTGAAATGCAGCTTCGACAGCTTGCCAGAGGTCGACGTCTGGAGGTCTGACCACTGCCAGAGGGATATCCGAGTTATCCCCTCTGGAAGGCACTACTTGGGCCTTGTATAATCTGGCCGCTTTAGGGGTAAGCCCTGCATTCTCCTTTGCAATCGCAATGGCCTCCAATTGTGGGCCATATACTCCCCACCATTCCAAGTACTTCCTCATCATGGAAGGCCACCCTCGGGATGAACCATAGATGTCCCAAAACTGGTTGTCTTCTACGGATTGACGCAGATGCTAGAATCTCCTTTTACCCTCGAGGATGCCTTCCTGGCCTCCTTGGCTGCTTTCATTTCATTGCATCGTTGCTCAAAATATTTTTGCCTTTCGACGAATGGTTGCATGTCCCATTCGTCCTCTTCGGAGTCGACGAAGGTCACTTTTGCCTTCTGTCGAGCCGTCCTGGGCCTCTTTGCCTTGGATTCTATAAAAAATGTGGTGGCTTGGACAGGGGTCTCTCCTTTCTCCTTCGGGGACTTCTCCTTGCTCTGAAGGATCGGTTGCTTGCTATCTCCGGGGGTGATCCTTCGTTCGCCTGTCTACCTAGTGTCGACCCCTCAGGCTCTTCTCCTTCTTCGGGCACGGGGAGGTCCTCCTTATCCTCTGGTCTTATCTATTGTTGGAGACCTTCGTCCTGCTCTGTGTCACTCGGGACAATGACGGGGGGCATGGTAGGACTTCTTTTCTTTTCACCCCTAAAAATAGAGGAATCCTCCCCTGCCTCCGGGCTGCTCTGTCGGGCGTCCGATCGAATCTCCCCCAAAGAGAATACTCGTTCGACGGATGTGGGAGAGTTCGTCGGCACTTCTTCTGCCCAATCAGTCTGAGTGGACGCCTCCTGTCTTGTTGTTCCTCTATCTTGGAGCATTTGATTTTCCTCCTGCAACTATCGGACCAGCTGCTCGAGCTGAGCAATTCGCCTATCTCTTTCCTCCAATTCCATTTTATGCTGGTTCTGGCAATCTTCTAGAATCTGTTGTGCCATCCAACAATCGGTTTGCCATTCGAGCGCCTCCTCCAAGGCCGCATCGATCTGGTCGTTACTCTCAAAAGTTCCTTCATTCTATGGGCTCCGGTTCGTTAATTCTCAGAGGGTTTGGGCGGCAACGTCTATCTCCTGGTCACTCTGTCCTTCCTCTATCGAGAGGAATCATCGTAGACGTTTCCTCCTGGGGATTGGTTCGTCCTCACCACCGGCGAGTGGCGCTCCTTCCTCCTCATACTCGGGCACTGGGAATGCCCTCTGTCCTCTATGTCTTCGGGCATCGGTGCTACTCTGCTCCTCCTAGAAAATAGGGCAATGCCAATTGCTCGATGTTTGTTATCTCCTCTGTAGGGGATGCTTCGTCTTGCCCTAATTTGGCAACCGCATTGTGTTGCTCTATTTGGCCGCCATCTCCCTCTGCGTCACGGTTCTGTCCTTGTGCTTCTGCGTGGCGGACCAATGCCGATATCAGCCCATGGTGGGCTAAGGCGGATGGTGCCCCCTTATGGTACCGAGCCGCTTCATCTTTCAGAGCATTCGCCGGGGTAGAAAGGTATGTTTAATTTCCTCCCATGCACTAGGTGATTGATGAAGTGCACATGATTAATGTGCGAGATGGGTATACTTTCCTGTGCATGTGAAAAATCGAGCAATCTGCTCGAACATCTTCCGCATATTCATGGGGAGACTATTTTTGAGTAACCCCTCCTTGTCTATCTGCACATTTCCTCCTGGCAGTAGTATTTCGGCGTATAGTTTTAACACTCCGCCCTTGTATGTACATTCCCCCGTGAGAGGCAATCCAGTCGCCTGTGAGATGAACTCAGGGGTGACTGGAATTTCCACCCCTCGTACTTGGGCCGCATCACCCCTCAAAGAGGCGGCGAATTCTCTAGCTGCCTCCATGTCCTGGCCCTGACTGACCAGGGTGTAGTATTCGAGCCACCCCTCGGCTTCGAATTGGGTCTTCACTGCCCCTCTGATCCCATCAGTATCACTGGGTTCATTCTTCTTGATCGCGTGGTTCTTGGACCTTCCTCCCATGGCGCCTTCTCTTGTTGTATATTTTTTTGTCCTTCCTTCTTCAGGAAGGTGCCTTCTTATAGAAAATATGCCTAACCCTAGCAGTTATGGAAGACGCCCTATCATTGGCACGCGATTCCGGCTATGGGGGATACGATCTCTATGACGGCGGTATTTTTTTGGTACTACGTATTTATAAATAATTATATAAATGATTTGATTTAGTATGCGCGTACCTGATTCATCATTCTAGTCATCGTGGTAGCCATTGATTTGCTGACTTGTGACACGAGGGAGGGGTATGGTCCTTTGATGCCGCTCATTCGTGCGATGCTTCGTTCCGCTCGAGGCATCCGGTAGATGTAAATGTTGCACGTGGGAGGCATTCTTTGGTACCTTTCCCATGTGGATGGTGTCCTTGTAGCGCCTTTTCGACGTTGTCGATGCTCTTCTTTGAACGAATGCGCCTTTCGGTGCTACGAGGTGCCTCTGATTGGTGGGAGGCACTTTTGCCTGCATGCGTCTTCCCAATGTGGGAGGCGCCTCCTTCTGGTTCGTGCCTTCTCGATGTTGGAAGGCGTTCGTCTTGATGAATGTGCCTTCTTGATGTTGGAAGGCGTATTCGGCTGGATGAATGCGCCTTCTTGATGTTGGAAGGCGTCTCGGCTAGATGAATGCGCCTTCTTGATGTTGGAAGGCGTATTCGGTGGCTTTTTTTTAAGACTTGGTGCCTTCCTGCCATGGAAGGCGCCTACATATGTATATATATATATTTTTTAATAGAACTTCTGAATGGATGGAAGGCGTTGTCTTTCGATTTGGCGCCTTTCGGATGCAGTAAGGTGCCTTCTTCTAGATGGGCGCCTTTCGGGTGTAGTAAGGCACCTTCTTGTGGACTTGGCACCTTCTTCGGATGCAGTAAGGTGCCTTCTTCTGGATGGGCGCCTTTCGGGTGTAGTAAGGCGCCTTCTTGTGGACTTGGTGCCTTCTTAGGATGTAGGTAAGGCGCCTTCTTACGGACTTGGTGCCTTTTTTGGATGTAGTAAGGCGCCTTCTTGTGGACTTGGTGCCTTCTTCTGGATGCAGTAAGGCACCTTCTTCTGGATGGCGATTTGATTAGAAAAAGGGTGATCAAGCCTTCCCAGTTTTTCATCTGCCCAGATTCTACCTACGAGCCGATGTCGAAATTTTGAGCCGAATCAGGCCTGGTTTCCCAGATACCTATCCCTCGTCTTTGTCGGGTCCTCCACCTACAAAAAGCAACCGAAAAAGAAAGGAAAATAAATGCAGTTAGACGCGTTTCGTGCTGTTAGGCCCTGGATTAGGATGCCTGGAGCTTGCATGCGGGCGTCGTCCCTACAAAAACACACATTACAAAAAAAACTATATTAACTAAAAAATTTTGGGTGAGCACTTTCGTGCCCACCATTTCACCTGTGAGAGTTCGGTCCAGATCTAGCAAGATGGGGTCTCCCCCATGCCTACTCCGGATTCCACCTGTAACGTTTCGGACGTATTATAGGGGCGTAGTCGGTGGCCATTGACTGTGAACATGGTGTTGCTGCCGTCAATTGTCTTAACGCGCACCGCCCCATTCCTAATGAGCTCTGCCACCTCATACGGCCCCATCCACCTCTGCATAAGTTTGCCCTTCCTTTCTTGGAATCGAGAATCGTACAACAGTACCCATTCCCCTACCTGGAACTTCTTCAGCTTGATGTGGTTATCATGCCACTTCTTTCTCTCTTCTGTATAATCTCTGTCCTCTGCAAAGCATCCAGTCGGATTTCGTCCAGCTGATCTAGTGGCGAATCCTCTATTTTTGAGCTTCGTCCAAGCTCAAATTTAATTTTGAAGCCGTCCTCGAGTTTTGATTTCGAACTCGATGGGCATCATCGCATTTTTCCATAGACCGGTTGGAAAGGTGTGCATCCTGTGGTGGATTTCCACGTGGTGTTGTATGCCCAAACTGCCTCCGGCAACCATGTGGCCCAATATTTCTTGTGTTGTTGCACGGTTTTGGTCAGGATGTTTTCTATCTCCCTGTTTGTCACTTCTACTTGCCCGTTCGCCTGCGGATGGTAGGGCATGGTTTTATTGTGCCGAACTCTATCTTGCTCCATCAGCTCCTCAATCAATTTGGAGGTGAATTGGGGCCCTTGGTCTATTGTTATCTCTCGAGGAACCCCAAATCATGTGAAAATATGGGCAAATAAGAAATCGATGACCGTTCTTTCCTTTGAGTCCCTTAATGCCTGCACTTCCACCCATTTGGTGACGTAATCCGTGCAGACCAAAATAAACCTCCTTCCCATCGAAGGTGGATTAAATGGTCCCATGAAGTCCATGCCCCATTTATCGAAAGGTTCCAGGTGTACCTAGGGCTGCAGGGGCATTTCATCTCGGTGGGTTGGTCTACCCATCCTCTGGCACTCGTCACACTTGCTGGTATACGCTGTCGCGTCCTTGAACAGAGTGGGCCAAAAATACCCAGCCTACAGGATTTTGTAGGCAGTTCGTTTCCCTGCAAAGTGTCCTCCGCATGGCTCATCGTGACATGCCTTGAGCACTTCTGAAAACTCCTGTTCTGCTATGCATCTTCTTATAATTTGGTCTCGTCCTATTTTAAATAGGAGACCATCCATCCAAAGGAATGATGCGCTCTTCTCTATGACCGCCTACTTTTCTCGGTAGGAGAGAGCAGGTGAGGTCCTTCCGGTGGCCAAGTAATTGGCTATGTCTGCATACCACGGAGTTTGTTCACTAATAGCGAACAGATGTTCATCCAAAAACTGATCTTCCATTGCTTGATGATCTGTTGGTATCAATCTGGATAGAAAATCCGCCACGACGTTGTCCTTGCCCGGTTTATCGACTATAGTGATGTCGAATTCCTGCAATAGCAACAGCCATCGATAATTCTGCCACCAATGGCCGGCTTGCTCATCAGATACCTGATAGCCGCGTGGTCCGTATGGATGAAGACCTTGTATCCCGTTATATAGTGGCAGAATTTGTTTATTGCATGGACAACTATGAGGAATTCTTTTTCTGTCACTGTATAGTTGAGCTCTGCTCCTGCCAAGTTTTTACTGACATAATAGATGGCGTAAAATTCTTCGTCGTCTTTCTACCCGAGGACTGCTCCGATCGCACCGTTAGATGCATCGCAGTAAATATGGAACGGTATGGCCCAATTCGGTCCTCTCAAGACCGGTGCAGATATCAATTTTTCTTTCAGCAATTGGAACGCTTCTTCGCAATCTCCCATCCAATTGAACTCTACGTCCTTAGAAAGTAGGGTGTGCAGTGGTTTGGCAATCTTACTAAATTCGGCGATAAATCGTCGGTAGTACCCGGCTGATCCAAGGAAACTTCTTACCTCCTTCTACGTTATGGGGCTAGGTAGGTCTCCGATGACCTCGATCTTCCTCTTGTCTACTTTTATTCCTTCCGCAGAGAGGTGGTGTCCCAACACGATGCCTTCCTGCATCATCATAAAACATTTTCATTACTTAGGGACAAATGATTTTCCTTGCTCCTGTCGAGCACTCTTTCCAGTTTGTCATTACCTCCTCGAAGGTTTCTCCATAGGCGGTGAAGTCGTCCATGTATACTTCCACCCCGTCTCCTATCATATCGAGAGAATATGCTAAGCACCGCCCTTTGAAAGGTGGTCGGTGCGTTGCACAGTCCAAAAGGCAATACCTTATAGGCAAACGTTCCCCATGGACAGGTGAACGTTGTTTTATCTTGATCTTCTTCCCCTATCTGGATCTGGTTGTAACCACTGAAACCATCCAGAAAGGAGAAGTATTTTCTTCCTGAGAGTGTGTCCAAGACCTGATCGATGAACGGGAGCGGGAAGTGGTCTTTCTTAGTCGCCTTGTTCAACGCCCGGTAGTCCATGTAGATCCACCATTTCCCATTCTTTTTGGGGACCACCACTAATGGTGATACCCATTCACTATCAAAAATCGGATATATGAATTCGACAGCCAAAAGTTTGTGCAGTTCTTCTCTGACAATGTCTTTCATTGTTGGGTTCATCCTTCTCTGTGGTTGCTGACTAGGAGTTGCCTGGTCATCTAAATAAATCCGATGGGTACATATTTTGGGCTGATGTCATGCATATCTGCGTAGTCCCATGCAAATGCTTGCTGGTGTTTTACCAGAAGCTCTTCCAATTTTCTAGTTGTGTGGGCGTCAACTTGCTGTTGACGTTTAATATCCTCCCTGGCCCAACGTGTATTTGTCGGATGTGCTGATCTTGGGCGCCAGTCAACGGTGATCCAGGTGTGGGGGTGGACGATTCTCCATGGAGAAACTCCATGATAGCACCATCCTCGTCCTCTTCTGCCACCTCCTCCAAGGTCATCATCGGTTGGATTATGGACAACTCCGTAGTTCCATGCTCGGTGATCCTGGGTTCTTCTGTCGAGTCCATAGACTGAGCTGGCGGTGAAATGGTCAGCCTTTTGATGTTTTGCCCATTGGAGATGGTCATTAGCCCATCTCGGTAGCTGATGTAAGCGTCAGCTGTTGCTAGCCATGGCCTCCCCAAAATGAGCGGGTAACCGCCACTGGTCTTGGTTTGCAAAACTAAAAAATTGGCTTGGATATTCCCATGCATTGATTGTTACGATCACATCTTCCGGCATCCCTTTCGGTGACACGGTTGATCGATCGGCTAACTACAGCACTGTCATGGTTGGCTTCAGGTTCGTGAGCTGCAGCCTCTGCATGGTCTCTTGAGGCATCACGTTGATGGCTGCCCCGAGGTCAACCAATGTGTTGGAGAGGGAATGTCCTCCAATTTTTATGGTCAGCACTGGGCTGCCTGGATCTGCATACTTCGGATGACGTGTTCCACCCATCATTAGATCTGCCAGTTTACCCATGACGTTGATAGTCTGGGTAGCTTTTCATCTCGGTCTCCTTAGACACATTTCTCTAATTGCCTTGGTGTAAATGGGGACATCTCGAATTGCTTGAAATAATGGGATTGTCATCGTGAGATTCTTCAAGCTCGACAAGATGTCAAATTTTGGTTGTGTTGTTTTTCTTTGTTCCTGTAGCCGGCTAGGAAATGGAGCCTCCGCTCTCTCAAGTGCTTTTCCCTCTTCTACCAGAGGTGTCTCCTCTATTTCTTCCTCCTCTTCTACCAGTGGAGGTGTCTCTACTATTTCTTCCTCCTCTTCTACCAGAGGCGGTGTCTCTACTCCTAGTTGCCTACCTGATCTAAGCTGAATATTGTACATATGATACATCTCACCTTCTACGTTGTATGTCGGCTGATTTACTCTGTTGTTCGGGTTTGTTGTCGGTTGTGTTGGTAGCTACGTAGGTCTCACTACTGGCAATGTTGGTAAGTTCTGTTGGATGTGAGTAGGTGCTGCACTCTATGGAGTCTGATTCCATGCATTGTGGCCTCTCCACTGCTGCCCGGGATATGGATATGGCATCCATGGCTGCTGATTCAAAAATGCTTCTTGGGGGTGCGTTAGTCCGGGGTGATGGTCCCCACCACCCCATATTAGGTGGTTGAGGGGGTCCTTGGTGCATGTATGGCCCTCCCCCATATGATGGCATTCCGGTTGGTATATTCCCCATGGGGGCTATGGCCAACTCTTCCTATTGCCTATGAAGTAGGCCTCCGTGCTCTCAGTCGCTTCCTGGTTACTGGGCAGTTGTGGGCACAATCGAGTTTTATGATTCAGCCTACAAACTACGCATACTCTGACCTTGTTTTTTGGACATGCATTCTTTGCGTGCCTTCCTCTGCATTTTGGGCAGAAATAGGCTAATGTTGCGTCATTTTCTTGTTTCTTCTTTTCTAACGACAGCGTATCCATCTACAGTGCTAGATATGAGAGCATTTCGCTCTTCAAATCCTCCGGCATGTTGCCTATTTCTATTTTTGTGATTGAAGCGGTCGCCTTCATGGTCTTGGCGGTGATTTTGCCTCGCCTTCTCGAGTAGTTCTGGCATAATTTTCGGATGTCATCCATAGCATGTTGATAGACATCACCTCCAGAGATCATGTTGAGAGCCTCCAGTGACTCATTGGTAAGTCCCCTCAAGAAGATGCTTTTGAGGGACTTATCGGATAGCTTGAGTGAGGGGACCGTTGAAGATTAAAGTTGAATCTCTCCCAATACTCCTCGAGAGACTCATCTTCTCTTTGTGTCATGCTCAGGACCTCCTCCCTGGAGTCTCTTGCTCTCCCAAAATCTTGATATTGCTCTAGAAAGAGCTTCTTCATCTGGTCCCAGGTGGTGATGTGTTTGTCTCCCGGACCGATGAACCATCGTAGAGCTGCATCGTCTAATGTAGAAGGAAATAATTTCAACTTCTGCGTGTTTGATTTGTAATCCATAGACCTGCACAAAACATCAAACTTGAATAAAAATAGGTCAGGGTCCTTGGTCGGGTGTCCTCTAAAGGACGGAAGGTGAGCAGGGGATATGTTTTTCATTTTGGTATCTCCTACTCCCTCCTCTATTGGGAAACTAAAGCCAGATGAGACTTCATCGTTATCTACCATTTTTTGGGAAATGTGGTTTCTAATGCAGCGTTTATGGCCTTTCGGTCGTTTAAAACTTTTTGAGTCAATGCTCTAAGGTTGTATGGCGAGATCGTCTGATCCTCCATAGCCTTCCACAATAGGGCTTCCTCTAGAGGAGTCCTATTAAACAGGGGATTTATGATGATTCGTTCATCCCCTTGTTGATGGGATGAGGCGGCACTTTGCACAAAGTGCGGTTCCTCACTCCAATGGATTGCTGGTAGGTCGAGCGAGTCTAACTCAAATCCAAAATGCTCGGCTGACTCAGGTCCTGATGGATTAGTTCTTATAAAGCGACCGTCAGGTCCTCTTCTTCTCGAAGAACTCATACAAGGTCAGATGGAAGGTTTCAGGGTATTGTAAGTAATCTAATTAAGACGCTTCCCCGACAACGGTGCCAAAATGTTGCGGGCCAAACAAGGTGAATGGTTTCCTATTTTTGTCACATGCCCGTGCATTTAATTATCAACCCCGGGAGCTTCGTAAACTTGCGAAGAGTGGAATTAGGTTACTACAATACCACTGGAGGTGAATCTGCTAATCCTACATTTTGGGGGGTGTTCTTGAAATGGTTTGTCAATCATTCCCGCACTCCTCAATGATTTACGTAAGAAGAACATAATTAAACCTACAGAAAATAAATCATGTACGCGTTCCTGAAAATAAATCTACTACAAATGCTGGAACTAATAAACTAACAAACGTTCTTATGAAAGCAATAAACTAATTAAAATTAATAAACGAAAAGGAAATGGGGAAGAAATACGGCTTGGAGTGGGCCCAGGCTCCAGCGACTTCTTCCCGATCGAACACGCGCTTAGAACTTCTGGAACTTTAATATATTCGTCAACACACTACAATTTATCTCTGTACGTCTAAATGGATCTTTATTTTATTTCTATATATTTCTCAGAATGATCTGCGTGTGTTTATATAACACACCCGTAGAACTTTTGTTACAGAAGTAGTTACAACAGTCGATCTGTCCCAGACTAAATCAAGACAGTCTGGTAAATGCAATCGACATCTGCATTCTGTTCTAATGGTGGCGTGTTCGTTGTTCGGTTCATGCTTTGCCTGGCATCAGTAAGACGTTTCGATACGTTGGTGCAATCTCCAATTTAGCTCTGCATGATGTAGAGCTGGAACTGCACCAGCCACTGCCGTCCACGTCGTTCAAATCTGGTCAACGGGCAAAGAATCAGTGGCGCCTTCTGGTTGTGGGGAGGTGCTTGCCTTTTGCTAGCGCCTTTCGACTGTGGGGAGGTGCTTGTCTTTGGTTGGCGCCTTTCGGTTGTAGGGAGGCGCTCGTCTTTGGTTGGCGCCTTTCGACTGTAGGGAGGCGCTCGTATTCAGTTGGTGCCTTTCATGCGAGGAGGCTTCGTATTCGATTGGTGCCTTTACTGCTAGGGAGGCGCTCGTATTCTCTTCATTAACCCCCGATGAAATAAAGTGCCGAGGTCCATCAAAAGGACCTCGACCGTTCCAAATCTAACTAAATCAACTGCAATTCCACAAAACATACTAAAAACACACAAATTAGATAACACGCATAATTATATCAAATATCTATATAATCATTCATAAAAGTATGCAATCCTTATTATACGGCCGCATATTGATCAAAGAAATATGTACAAAATATGAGCATTTCTGGTGCTCATCAATGTTTAGTGTAAGAGTTGAGTAGATTTGTGCTAGACCGATTGGACTGTGTTTAGTATAGCATTGAGACAGAGCTTTGGAGGTGACAGAGTAGAGAGGAAAAAGTTTCCAGTGGATAGAGATCCATCAGCTAGGACATTGAGGACAAGTATTCTAAGTGAGGACAATAATATTCAAGTGGAGAGAGAGATCCACTAGTTAGTGCAGTGGAAGTAGTGTCTTCTAGAGGGTATCTAGCCAAAGCAGAGGAGAAAGAGTTCTCCTGTGGATAGAGATCCAAAAACCATATTTAGGGTATCAACATATCTTTTAGACAGAGGTCCATAAACATTGTAATTGGGAAGGATTACCAATAGATTGATTGAGAAAAATTTAGTGAAATATTTTCTTTGTGGAAGTAGCCATATTTGTTTGTGGTGTTGTGTACATTACTTTGATTAATGTTGTTGATATTGCTATCTTTACATTGCATATATTGGTTTGAGAGAAAAATTAAAAAGTGCTCTTATACTAGTTCACCCCCCTCTCAGTATAAGCTTGTGTTCTTCAGATTCATGTTTGTCTTTCTTGATTATACTATGTATGTGTCTATTACTGCATGTTTGGCTTGGTTTTTTTTGGTCTTCGATATCGTAGAGATGTCCCTTCTATATTATTTTATATCCCAATATTCCACTCTCATCAAGGAGATAAGTTTCTTGACTTCTGGCTTGGCAAACATCTTGATCCTTTCTTCCTTTATAGGATCCACTATATCATAGCCTATAGTAATAAATATTTCTTCCTTCCCTTGCAAAAGTTCAAATTGATATTTTTCCTCCTTCCATATTTGTTGGTTCTCCATAATGGTTCTTAGGTAGTGACTGTGAGGACCAGAGTGACCAAGAAGGCAGGTAATAGGGTGAGGAGATAGGATAGTATAAAATTTGCATGGGGAGTACCTCCCCAAAAATATTACGCTCTTTTGGATGTGAGTGGAGTGGATATGTTAGGATCCTACTATAAAATAAACTCAAATAAACACACTCTCACACAATTGCTTGGAAATAAACTCACATAAACATCATATTAATATTCAGAACAAAATACACATTATAACAAAAATTTGCATAAAGGAACAATCTCACAATAAGATAGAATCGCAGGCCTCTTCGAGGGGGCAACCTCCTTCAACACTTCATTAATTTGCAAAAATATGAATACATTGGTGCCTTCTCGGGTATTTAAAGAGTTCCCTTCCATGGTTGGCTTACATGCAAAATGCCACCTGGATTACATGCATAATGCCACCCGAATTACATGCATAGTGCCACTCGAATTACATGCACAATGCCACTCGAATTACATGCACAAGGCCACCTTACATAACCTATCTACCATGTGTTACATAAAAAGGGTGCCATTTGTCATAGGCACTACATAAGCTAAAACTTAGAACATTACAAAATATTAATCATGGGTACTACCCACGTTCTTTAGGAATTATTACATCATGGAAGTTATTACATTAAGGGTTAGGATGGGATCCTAACATGTCCTTCCCCTTGAAGAAGCTTTGTCCTCAAAGCTGAAATGAGGAAACTATTGCTGGAGTTGGTGGAGAGACTCCCATGTAGCATCTTCAGGTTGAAGCCCACGCCACTGAACCAGGATCTCTGTAATTGTACGGTTGCGAAGAGTGCGAGTCCGATGATCCAACAACTGCTCAGGTTCAAGTAATATGGAGCCTTCTTCATCCAATTCAGGAAGTGTGGATTGAACCTGTACCTGTGTGCCCACAACTTTCTTGAGAGCGAAAACATGAAAAATAGGATGAAGCTTGGAAGTAGGTGGGAGCACCAATTTGTAAGTTATGGGGCCAATCCTTTGTAGAACCTGGTAAGGACCATAGAATTTTGCAGCAAGCTTCTGGCACCTGCGAAGTTGTAGGGATGATTGTTTGTACGACTGCAAGCGAAGGAAGACCATATCACCTACATCAAAACTATGCTCAGAACGATGTTGATCAGCTTGTTGGCGCATCCGATTCTGGGCCATGTTCAAATTCTGCTTAAGTTGGCGAAGGACCTCGGTGTGTTGACTCAGAGTGTTGTCGATGGCCTGGACCTTGGAGCTGCCAGGAATGTAAGAGGAAGGCGTAGGTGGAAGGCGCCCGTAGACTGCTTCAAATGGTGTGAGTTTGGTTGCGGTATGATAGGAAGTGTTGTACCACCATTCGGCCAAGGATAGCCATTTTGCCCATTGAGTGGGATGATCTGAGACAAAGCAGCGAAGGTAGGTTTCCAAGCATTTATTAACAACTTCTGTTTGACCATCCATTTGTGGATGGTAGGCTGAACTCATTTTGAGTTGAGTCCCCTGCAACTTAAACAACTCTTGCCAGAAATGACTAGTGAAGGTGGGATCACGATCAGATACAATGGAGGTGGGCATGCCATGAAGGCGAAATATGGAGTCAAGAAAAATTTGTGCAACAATGGATGTTGTATAAGGATGGGCAAGGGCACAAAAGTGAGCATACTTTGAAAGGCGGTCCACTACCACAAAAATAACTGACTTGCCTCCAGATTTAGGGAGCCCTTCTATAAAGTCCATGGAAATGTCAGTCCAAACCTGATCTGGGATAGGCAATGGCTGAAGAGTGCCTAGAGAGCGCATTGTTTCACCTTTCATCCTTTGACATGTGTCACAGGCAGCAACAAAAGAGCGGATGTCACATTTCATACCTTTCCAAAAGAAGGTGCGCTTGAGTCGCTCATATGTTTTAAGGAACCTTGAATGGCCTGCAGAGGGAGTGGCATGCAATTCCTTCATGAGGAGCTCTCGAAGTGGGGACTTATGAGGTAGAACCAGGCATTGATGGTAGCGTAGATCATGGCCATTCCAATTATACCCTGGTGCAGAATCTGGATCATCCATTAGTGAGGCTATCAAAGCTTGCAAATCTGCATCCTGACGTGCTTCTTGATGCAAGGAATCAATCCATTGGGGAAGTGGTGCTGAGATGGCACACAACATACTTACGGTCTCCATTTGGCGAGAAAGAGCATCAACCACAATATTCTCCTTTCTCTTTTTGTAGGTGATATCATAATCATAGCCCATGAGTTTAGACACCCACTTTTGTTGGTCAGGCATGGCAACTCTTTGTTCCAAAAAATATTTGAGACTTTGATGGTCGGTTTTGATGGAGAAGTGACGCCCAATGAGGTAAGGTCACCAATGTGTGATTGCATGCAATATGGCTAACATTTCCTTAGCATATGTGGATTTCCCCAGATTACGATCAGAGAGTGCCTTGCTAGTAAAAGCCATAGGTCATCCTTCTTGCATCAATACTGCCCCAATACCATGACCAGAAGCATCACTTTCAATGACAAATGGTTTAGAGAAATCTGGCATGGCTAAAATGGGAGTGGTGGTCATAGCATGCTTGAGTTCAATGAAGGCTTGGTCAGCAGGCCCTGTCCAAGTGAAGGAATATTTTTTCAACATGGAGGTGAGGGGGCAGCTATCTTCCCATAATTGTAGATAAATTTGTGATAATAGCCCGTAAGCCCTAAAAATCCTCGAAGTCCCTTGAGGGTGCGAGGTTTCGGCCACTCTTGAACTGCTTGAATCTTCTTAGGGTCAACCTTGATGCCATCCTGTGAGACAATGTGTCCCAGATACTCTACTTCAATCAGACCAAAGGAACACTTGGACCTTTTGGCAAAAAGGTGATGGGTTACCAACAACTGTAAAGTTTGATCCACATGATTGAGGTGCTCTTCCCATGTGCGGTTGTAAATCAAGATGTCATCGAAGAACACAAGGATGAACTTCCGTAGAAAGGGCCGAAAGATGTTGTTCATAAGACTTTGGAATGTAGAAGGAGCATTTGTGAGACCAAATGGCATTACCAAGAATTCATAATGACCTTCATGAGTGCGAAAGGTAGTTTTGGGGATGTCCTCATCCTTGAGCCGGATCTGATGGTACCCAGAGCGGAGATCAAGCTTGGTGAAATACATGGTCCCATGTAGTTCATCGAGTAATTCATCAACCATTGGAATAGGAAATTTATCCTTGATCGTAGTCTTGTTGAGTTCTCGGTAGTCAATACATAGGCGCCATGAGCCATATTTCTTGGGAACAAGTAGGACAGGCGAGGAGTAGGGGCTAGTACTAGGCCGGATGACACCAACCTTGAGTAATTCCTGTACCAATTTTTCTAGTTCTGATTTCATGGCATGAGGGTACCTATATGGCCTGATATTTGGTGGTGCGCTACCCAGGAGCAATGGGATAGCATGGTCGTGAGAGCGACACGGTGGTAGTGTAGTTGGTTCTGCAAAGACAACATCATGTTTGTGTAGAACTAGTTGTAGGTCTGATGGAATTTCAGCCATTAGTGAAGTGGTTGGTTGGATGGAGAAGAGTTGTGCAATGACCCCACGTTTTGATTTCTTTAGCACTTTCTCCATACGATTGGAACTAATGAGGTGAGGTGTTCCTATAGGGGAGCCCTTGAGTAAGTGTGTTTGTCCATTTTGGGAGAATTGCATCCAGAGTTCTACAAAGTTCCAACTGATAGTGCCCAACGTACTCAACCATTGAGATCCCAAAACCATATCACATCCTCCCAACTGGAGGGTAAACATGTCCTGCTTGAGTTCATAGTCCCCTATCCTGATCTTGACATTGCGACATTTTCCTTTACAAGGTAATGTTCCCCCATTGGCTACCATGACCTCGAATGAATTACAAGTGTGGATATAGCAATTTTCCCGCTTAGCAACTCGAGGATCAATGAAGTTGTGTGTGCTTCCTGAATCAATAAGGATGGTAAGACGTTGGCCCTTGAAAAATCCCACAACTTTCATGGTTTGTGGAGTGGTAATGCCTGCAAGAGCATGGACTAAAATCTCTGCCTCAGACCCCTGTGTATCTTCTTCCTGTGGAGAAGGTGTTTCAGGAGGGTCCTCATCCTCATCACTCTGGTCAGTGTTAGCAGGTTCCTCAACATCTATCAAGAATAGTATTTTGTTTGCACACTTATGTCCTTTAAAAAACTTTTCATCACAATTATAACATAATCCTTGGGCACGACGTGCATCCATCTCCTCTGTAGTCAGTCGCTTGGGTGTAGTAGGTTTACTATCCATTGAATTTTGGGTTCGAGAAGGAAATGAAGGTCGGTTTTGAGGAAACCATGGTGGGCGCCTTTGGTTTGAGAGTTTAGATTCGGCTAGATGGGCCAAACTGATAGCTTCCATCATGGACTATGGTTTCAACATCTTTACTTCAGCTTGGAGATCCCCTTTTAACCCACTGATAAAACAACTCGTGAAGAACCCTTCCGTCAATCCTCTTGTCTTATTGGCCAATTTTTCAAATTGAGTTTGGTAGTCATGGATTGAGGATGTTTGTTGCAGTTTGGTCAAGGCCCCTGTGAAGTCCTCATACTCACTAGGCCCAAATCGGGTTAGTAGTTGGGACTCAAAGTCCTCCCAAGAGAGATTTGGGTTGGAATTACGTAACCACTGGAACCAGTGTAGAGCCTCAGATTCCAAATTGAAGGAAGCCATCTGAACTCGATGATATATGGGAACATTATGAAGTCTAAAGAATTGATCAACCCTACATAACCACCCATCAACATCCTTCCCATTAAATCGAGGGAAGTCCAATTTTGGCATTTTAAAGGATGGGTCATGGTCATTCCTTGTAGAGTTTTCAGCCTGGTGTTCTATTTTGAGTGGTCCCTTATGTAACTTGCTACCCACTTCTATCAGTGTTTCTTCTAAGCGAGCGCTAGTGGCCTCATGATCTAGACGAAGACCTTGGACCTCTTCCCTTATGGAGAAAATTGCCAAGTTCAAATTCTCAATGGCTTTTGTTAAGGAGTCCATCTGTTCTAGCTCTTTTTGATGTCCATGGGTACCTTGGGCCATTTTGGAACCTTTTGTGACCAGTTACTAAAATTAGAATTGGGTTTCAGGACTTACTATTTTTAGTAAGTGTCCAAAAAAGTGCTTGGGTGCTATATATCAAAATGATCAGCTCGAAGAGGTGGTCACAATGAGCTATATCCCACAACACTACTTTTTGGCACCCCAAACTTTTTTTTCTCCTGTTTTGTCGAGTCTAACGGTGTTTACAGTTTTGGATTTTGAGCTACAGTGCAAAAGTTGGGTACTGGAGCACTATCTATAATTGGTCTCTGGTCACTCGCTCAATGTTTTGCTCAGCCTTGATAGTCTCTCTGACACTGCTTACCTCACTAGTCTGAAGATTCTCTGTATTGTGTAGGTTACTGTTATGACAGTTCTGTTCTGACACTAAAAACTATAATTTTGACCTAATTGACCTTATTGTAAATTTGACTGTTATTCTCTAGACTGTCAACTTAACTGTCACCCTCATATTCTATCCTGAATTCATGCAATTTATGCTATTTTTTTGGTAGAGGATTCCTTTCTCATATGCTCACTTTTGGGAATTTGGAATGCAGGTTTACAAATAGGGAGTTTTGGTTTGTGATTTTGTTGCAGGTTGAAGTTTTAATAGAACTAGGGTATGCTAGGTAAAGGAGTATGTAACACCCATAGGCCCTCTGTTATACCGTAGTGATGAACAATAGTGCTCGGACCAATATTTTAGGCCACTACCCAAGGAGGATTCCACACATACCCTTGAGCACACTATCTGCCTCTCTGATAGTACGGGAGGGTAATCGTCTGGGATGTTGTGTCCCATGGACTATGGATGATACAAGGCCGATAAGCTTCCTACTGGATAAAATTTTGTTAACCCTAGAATGGTCTCTCGATACACCCGAAGATGCGTGGGAGCTCAAGTCCATGCGCGAGTTCTATCTGAGGCCTGGGTATTGGAGCCTGATCGCCCCTCACTTCACTAGACGTTGTATGGGCTATCTAGCTTAGCCAATAATGATAGATCCTTCATGATATTTTAAAACCCTCGACATAGGGTTTCTACCTACTCAACTAAAAAGACTATTTTTTTTTTACTGGTCTTTGTCTTTTTTTTGATAATAGTAAAAAAAAATTACATGAAAATAATAGAGGATTATACCTAACAGGCAAGAATCATTACTGTTGTAGCAGAACTTGGCCCTAGAAAGTGCTCTGATACCACTTGTTAGGATCCTACTATAAAATAAACTCAAATAAACACACTCTCACACAATTGCTTGGAAATAAACTCACATAAACATCATATTAATATTCAGAACAAAATACACATTATAACAAAAATTTGCATAAAGGAACAATCTCACAATAAGATAGAATCGCAGGCCTCTTCGAGGGGGCAACCTCCTTCAACACTTCATTAATTTGCAAAAATATGAATACATTGGTGCCTTCTCGGGTATTTAAAGAGTTCCCTTCCATGGTTGGCTTACATGCAAAATGCCACCTGGATTACATGCATAATGCCACCCGAATTACATGCATAGTGCCACTCGAATTACATGCACAATGCCACTCGAATTACATGCACAAGGCCACCTTACATAACCTATCTACCATGTGTTACATAAAAAGGGTGCCATTTGTCATAGGCACTACATAAGCTAAAACTTAGAACATTACAAAATATTAATCATGGGTACTACCCACGTTCTTTAGGAATTATTACATCATGGAAGTTATTACATTAAGGGTTAGGATGGGATCCTAACAAGAGAAGATAAGAGCTTGTGTCAATGAATATTGGAGGGTGTACTATTGAGACATTGGAGTGGACTCAATGAGTGGTGAGATGGTTGGTGGAGTGGGTAAGGCTTGTGAAATGGTGGGTGAACTGGGAGAAGGGTTATGTTCTACTTAAATTTCAATGATTGTAGGGATCATCCCTGAAGGGGACTAAAATTAGTGAGGAGGGGAGGTCAATACTTATAATACTTGAAGGAATATGTAGTGTAGGAGACATACTTGTGTCTTGCACTCCCAACTCTAACTCCTTCATCTGCAAGGCTTGTACTAGTTTGAATTTAGGTCCAAATATTTGTGCCTATTTAGCTTCTACCTGCTTTTGGATATTAATACTGGCAAGTGCCATCTCGATTAGAAAAGACAAAAAATTCTATTTACAGGGAAAGTACATGTGTGATATTTACATATGTACAAAATGTGTGCCATTTGTTCTAAGCATAATGCTTCAGATGTTAGCTATTTACCGGAATTGGTAGTAGATGGTCATCCAGGTCTCTCAATTCAAAGGCATTTAGATCCTTCTTTTGGTTGATGATGTATGGTCCAGACCACATAGAATCAAACTTTTCATGTGCTCTGGGTTTTGCTCTATTGACATCCCATTTAAGCACTAGGTCACCCTCTTCAAATGTCCTTGACGTGGCTTTTTTATCGAACCAACGTTTGACAGCTATCTAATGGTGGTAAAAATTACTATATGCCTATTCACATTGTTCTTCTAATTGGACTAGCTCGACCATCCTTTTTTCTAATGGTTGTAGATCATCCGGATAGTTTTCTTTAATGAATCATAGTGCTAGAAGCTCTAGGTTGATTGGTAACACAACCTCTTTGCCATACACTAGGGCATATGGAGAATTTTTCAGGGCCCTCTTTACTATGATCTAGTCAGCCTAGAGCACTTGATCTAGCAATAGATGCCAACTTCTAGGATTATCTTGAATGCTCCTCTTGATAATTTTTAGCAAATTCTTATTGGTGGATTCTGCCAGACCATTCCCTTAAGGGTAGTAATTTGATGAGGTGTTCCAATAATCCTTTTTTTTTTTTTTTCAATAAATCCCATATTTCCTTGCAAAATCAATGGTTTTAGCCCCTATGAAAGACCTAGCATTATCTGATACAATGGTCGCTAGAACCCCGAATCTAGTGATTAATATTTCCATGAATTCAATCATAGTATCTTGATCAACATGCTTCGTAGCTTCCACCTCAGTCCACTTTGTGAAGTAGTCTATTGTTATCAGGATGTACTTATACCCGATGGATGAATTTGGGTTGATTACGCCAATAAAATCTAATCCCCATTGCTGAAAAGGTTCTTCCATGGTTATCAATTGTAACGACATTGTTGGGTGTTTACCTCTACCTACAAATATTTGATAATTTTCATAGGCTCTAGCCCATTTGAATGCATTAGCAAAAATGGTCAGCCAATAATATCTGGCTCTCAGAATTTTTGTTGTGGTAGTCTGTCTGGAGTAATGGCCCCTGAAAAACCCTTGTGGAATTGTTCTAGCACTTCTTTAGTTTTCTTCGGTGGAAGGCATCTCAATAGCACCCCATCAAAGTTTCTTCGGTAGAGGATGTCCTCGATCAACATATATTTTTGGGCCTGCATTATTGAATCTTCATCTTTGGGATGAAGTCAAGTCATCCGGACATTTTCTTGAGGTAAAGTAGTGATGTAACTATTCGATCCAATCTTTCGACTGCCTTGTTTCCATTTCAGGATCAATATCAACTTCGGCTTGATTTGACATATTAGCATTTTGAGAGGTAGATTCTGCTAAATTTTGACATAGAGCTCTACCTCTTATCAATTTTGTTGGTCTGATATCCACATCATACTCCTAGATTTTTGTCATCCAATCAGCCCTCTTGTCACCAAGTTCTCCTTGAATCATGAAATTTTGGACATCTGGGTGTACTACATACACCAGGGTCTTGCTTTGAGAGATGAAATACCTAATTTTTTTAGAGATTTCATGATCGCATAGACTTGATTTTCGATGAAATTATATTTTTCTTCATGGTCCTGAAATGTCTGACTCAAAAATGCTATTGGCCTTTCACCATCCTGGTCCCTTTTCTGAGTTAGGATAGCTACATAGCTCCCTTCTGCTCCAAATGCATAGAGGATAAAGTCTTTGGAATAATCTAGATTAATGAGGACCAGAGCTTGAGATATTGCCTCTTTGATCTCCTTGAAGGCCTTCTTCCAGGCATCCATCCACTTAAACTCTACTTCCTGCTTCAACATTTCAGTCATTGGCTTCACAATTTGAGCAAAATCTGAAATGAATTTTTGAATAAAGTTAATTTACCCAAAAAATGACTGAAGCCCCTTCTTGTTGTGTGGGAGAGAGAGACCAGATAACTTTCACTCTATCTGGATCTATTGCCAATCCTATTTTTGATACCATGTGTCCCAATAATTTTCCCTCATGTACTACAAAGATTGACTTTTTGGGATTCAAAGATATCTCGAATTCTCTACATTTTTCAAATACCATCTGAAGATGCTCGATATGCTTCTTCTTATCATGGGAGAAAATAATCATGTCATCCAAATAGATCAAGATTATTTTATTTACCAATTCACCAAATGCCAAATCCATGGCCCTTTGAAAGGTGGCACCTGCATTAGATAGCCCAAAAGGCATGCGTTGGTATGCAAAGGTACCCCATTTTATGGTGAAAGTGGTCTTGTGTTGATCTTCATATTTCACCCAAATATGATTGAAACCTAAAAATCCATCCAAGAGAGAAAATATTTTGGCTCCGACCATAGTGTGCAAGATTTGATCAATTTGTGGGAGGGGATAATGATCCTTTAATGAAGCTTGGTTTAAGTTTTGAAAGTCTACACACAGGCGGATATCTCCATTTTTCTTTCTGACTGAAACCAAATTTGCAACCTAGGTGGAGTGCTTGATGGGGTATATGATCTTAGCAATCAATAATTTTAAGAGTTCTTGCTTCATTAATGCCTCTATCTTGGGGTTCATAGGTTGTTTCTTCTACTGAAAAGGTTTTGTATCTGGCAACAACTCAATAGTGTGTTGGATGGTATCCTTGTCATATACCTTGAGATCTTCATATGTCCAAGCTATAATATCATTAAAATATTTGCACAATTCAACAGTCTGGTTGACTTCTTCTTCTAAACAGCATACTCTGATGTTGATATATTTATTAGGCTCAATTTGCACCCCTTTATAGCTCTTGCTATCAACCTCAATTTTGTGGGTATCCGGTCTATCATTGTTGTCAAATAGGATTTCCAAAGTTATCAACCCCTTGGGGATGTGATTATTCTTTAGCTGGATCATTTCACCTTCTTCATCTTCTTCCTCTCCTTTTGGTAGTTGATTACTCACACAGTTCATTTCCTGAATTAGAAAATCAACTATTTGTTCGTCATTCTCAAATACCTACCAAAAGATATCTTTGTCTTTGCACGGATGGCCTGTAGACTAGCCTTACTAACTTGGCTTTGCAGATGATGTTGGACACTAGATAGAAGTTTACTCCAACAGAAGCTAAGATGTCAGCATGAGCGTTGTGTTCTCTAGGAATGGCCTTGATGTTTAAGGCCTCAAAAGATTCCAACAAGTCCCATACCCAATTTCTATATGCCTTGAGGTAATGTTGTTTGCTATTGCATCTCTTCATGACTTGATTAACCACCAATTCAGAATCACCAAATATTTGTAGTTGCTTGATTCCCATTTTTTCAGCTTTTCTTAACCCTAGACATAATGCTTCATATTCTGCTACATTGTTTGTGCAACTCCATGTCAATCGGTATGAGAAGATATTTTTCACTCTGGTCGGTGATACTAGCACTACTCCTACTCTAGAACCATTCTTGCATCTAGCACCATCAAAGAACAACTTCCATATCTACTCTTGATTGGGATTCTCATGAGCTGGCACTACGAGTTTTGTTCCTTCTGGATTTGCAATTGAATATGTGCCTATTCCAGTTTCAATCATAGCATTAAAATATCTTATGGAGAATTGATCTTCTATTTGGAGATCCTCCAAGACTTCCTCTATCAGATCTATTTCTTGGGTGGTAACATTTACTATGTCTATTTGTTGGTCCTCCTCCAGCTTCTCTATATGAAATGAGGATGGTCTCTCAGAGAAGATCTTGACTCTTTTTCCTTTGAATGGTACCTCCATATGGGAGTAGTCAAGGGACAAATAACCTCCCAACTTGGCAGTAAATTCTCTTGATAAGCACATCCCAAAATAAGGTTCTAAATCCACCACCACAATCTCTTGAATAATAGTAATTTGGGGTATTTTGTGTAGCTTCATAGGAACATCCTTAATCACTCCCACTATTTTAATCGGTGTACCATCTAATTGCAGCACTCTAGGACTACTTCTTGTATATTCCATACCCATTACTTCATAGACTACTTTGGGCATAATAGTGGTAGCTACTCTAGAGTCAATCATACAATTGTGTACCACCCATCCCTCCATCTATAAGGACAAGTAAAATGGAGATGGCCTATTCTTCCTAGTTATTGAAGTAGGGTGGCCTTGAGCTAGATTCAGCTCTACCTATTGCTTCCCTTGATTCTTGATTGATTTGAGAGAGGCCTGTAGAAGATCTATTTGTCTTGGGATGAGGAGTGCATCATACATGCTAATTTTAGATGGAGTTTTCTTCAACTCTTCTACAATGTTGAAACCAAAATATTTTAACTATTTCCTCAACTCTTTTATAGGTTCCTCATATTTGTCCTTATAATCTTGGGCAGCTTCTATCCTCTGATATTTATTCAGGGAAGGATATCTTAGTTTATCTCTAGCCTGCTCCCTTCCTTCACCTTCCTTGGTTCTCTTTTTGTTGTTGCACTATCTTTTGCATCGAGGTAGGTAGAGGTACATCCTTCTTTGGAATATCCTTTGGTTGAGAGGGTACCTTGAAAGGATCCAAAGTTTTAGGATCAATGGACAGAGGTTTCTTCCTAGATCTTGTAAGAACTACCACTTGTTCTTCGACTAGCACCATGAGATTGTAATCATCTACTTCTCTCATCATATTGACTTACCCTTTTTATGCATTCTCTGCTTTCTCAATGGTAATTTTTTGGACATAGTGTTGATGCATCATGCACGTGCTTTCACCATGAGGGTCATTGCAGGTTGAGCACCAGTAAGTTGACTCAGAACCTGAGGAAGAAGGTTCCTCCTCCTGATTGGCATAAAGGGTATTAGATTTTTTGGGGGCTTTACTAGTGGAGGCAACCTGGTCTCTTGTGATAGATGGGAACCTTCATGGTTGAAAGTTCCTCTCAACTTCTCATCTCTTCAAGGCTGTGAATTCATTAGTGAGATTCTTAAAATCCACTATCATTTCTTAGAGGGCAACTATCTGGGAGTCTAGGGTGGGTAATATCGGGATAGTAGTAGGTGCCAGGAGTAGTGGGATTGTAGGTAGAGTAGGCAGCACTTGTGGACTCGGATCAGGTGGCCAGGATGGAAAATTTACCGATGGAGTGTATACCGAGAAAGAGCTTGGTGGAGCCAGAACCGATGGTTGTTGTTGAGGGAATTCTAGATATATAGGCATCACAAACTTTGGAGGCAGTCTTCCTACAGCAATCAAGTCCTTCTCCACTTTCAATGCTTCTTGAAAAACCTCCAAGAATGTGTGTACATTGGATTGCCTTATGTACATCCCAATATTAGAGTGAAAGGCCCTTAAATAATAGTACATTGCTTGTTCATCAGTTGGACGTAGGCCTTGCGGTACTCTTTTCCATGTTCGACTGAATCTGATGTTGAAGTCTATGATTTTCTCTTGTGAATGTCTTTGGATGCTAGTAAATTGTGTCAATAGAGAGAAGGGGTATGTCCTGTTCATTGAATTCTTCAATCAATTTTCTGGCCAATCCATTCCATGAAGTTATGGTTAGATCCGGTAAGGTTCTATACCAGTAGGACATCTTTCCTTTCAATGACATTACCAACAACCTTATCATGATGTCCTCATCTTGGATACTATGCATGGTGGCTAGTGCTACCACATCTTGACAATGCTCGTATGCCATTTTTCCCATGCCATCATATGTTGGTAGAGCTTTCAGGGTAGCCTAGGGAATGGGATTTTGGATTGGTACATTCAGAGGTCCGGTATGATTCCAGGTTGGGTAGTTCTAAGCATTCTGATTTGGGTTTACAACCATTATTGTTGGTGCAAGAGGATGGATTATCAAGTGGGTTGGTAGCAATAGGAGTGGTTGCACTGGTCAGATCTACAACTAGGACTAGAGAGGGTGTTGAAATAGGTGGACAGATTGGATGAACTTTGAAGTTGCCAAACTATAGTTCTAGGAATTCAATCGATTCTTCTGATTTTCTAGTTGCTTGTCTTGTGATCATATATCTAAGGATCTAGGCAAGATGGCTTGATAAAATATGGATATGCAAGTATTTTCTAGGTATCAATGGATGGAGTCACCAAGTGATGGAGATTGTGGATCAAAATAGAGTATCACCAAGTTCTGTTCAGATCTTAAAGGCAACTGGTCATATGATACGATATCTGGATTTGAGTGGAGTCACCAGGTGATTTTGATGAGATATAATAATAAAGGATATCACCAATCCTTATATTATCCAGCTAAGGGACCTTCGGGTCCCATCGGGTGTGCCAAAAATTATTGGTCAAAGAATCTATCTAATGGAAAGGTTTGTGCACCCACAGACCTTGACCAACATTGAATGACCAGGGAGCTTGTGAGAACTATAGTGGTCAATCTCTGGAGGAGGTCGGTTCCTTGAAGTCTCAACTAACTATACCTAAATATGGGGGAAAAGGGTGTTGAAAGAAATAAAAGAAGCTAAATCCAAAACTTAAAATGGTACATATTAAGAAACATCAAGACATGCAATAACAAGGATCATGCAACTAAACAACCAACTCCCTAATAGACCAACTAGTTTAGCAATCAATTACAGAACATTAAATTTTAATGTATTGTATCTTATGAGACCACCAATTCCAGACAAGTGAATGAAGAAGTACAAATCTAGGATTTAGAATAAAACACCATAAACATTCAACATGCTTAAATTAGAAATAAGTGGTCATCCATACATACATGCTCTGCAAATGAATCAAACTAGAGGCCAAATAACAATCAATTTGTATTAAGATGCAAGTAATCCATCTTTACATATGAATTGTAAACACCTAAGAGCCGACCAATTTTTATTTTACATTCTTGTATATATAGGCATTTTACAATCTCATCATTATCAAAATACATCATTATTTAGAAATGGAATGTTGTTATGTCAGAGGAAGTACCATTTGGTTGGATTATTTAGAGGTATGACCACTCCTAATGCATCATCATGACCTACTGATTTGGCTAAAATTTGTGCTATGCTAAGTAGTGTTGAACCTATTGCTTGCATCTGATTCATTGATTTTCATTGATTACATCTGGGTGAGCTGCACTATTTCTCATATGATACCATGAGCATAACCACCTTATTGATATTCTTCTAATAGAGCATCTTAGGGTTATGCATAGTGACTATTTATAGCCAATTGGCTAAAATTAGGATTTTTAAAATTTGGAATTGGCTAATATTTGGGACCCTTGACCAAGGCCCATTAGCCAAAAAATTTTGGATGCAATATTTTTTGGGGGGTCAATTCGCCCTAATTTTATAATAATTTGACCATTTTAAGTTTAAATTTCTAGGTTGCCTACAATGGTGGCAATCCTCGTGTAGGTGGTCCAATGTTGGATTTGATTTAAGCCAACTGCTAGACTTACACACTTTGAAGTCATAATATCATATGTTTGGGATCTTGGAGGACTCTGACTGGGTAGAGGGGCTCTGGTGGCATCAACACTTATTTTTATTACCATCCTACAATATATGGTATCAGGCTAGGGATTAGGCACTTATCTGGGCATTAACCAGGCAAAAATATTTTGAGTCTTTAATATTGGACTTTAGCAACAAGCCAAATATTTGGCACCTTCCTGGTCTCTGGTCAAGTACAAATCATCTAGAACCCCCACACTCTACTGTCATTAGCATCTGATCTCTGGGTAGACATATGGAAACCTTCTAGGTTTTTTCATAGTGCAAACCTTCCAAAAGCTGTTGCTTCCTCCACTAGGCTAGACATTTGAGACCTCGGCTAGTTTTGATCAAGTGCAATTCTTTCTGACTGCTACAAACTGCTTAGTTAGGCTAGACATCCAGGATTTTTCCTATTCCTTGTGAAGAAATTTTTTTGACCTTCCCTAGACTTGTAAAATTCACACTTCTTGGTCAGGTCAGATCTCTAGGATCATGCTGAACCTCGATCAGACACAAAACTATCGATCATATCTAGACTTAGCCAAAAATAATTAAATACTTTCATGTTATGGAGTGTATTTGTTTTCAGCACTTACTTATCAAAGTGTGTGTGGGTGGTGGTCAAAAACACCCATAAAAACTATTTGCAAAAATTTATGAAATATCTCAAGCTTAAAAGGATGTTCTCGAAAGCCATTTGGAATTTCCCCTATATGCTTACCTAACCAAGTTTTAAGAGTATATTTATTTAAAATGCTTATTATTCATTTAAGTCAAGAGGATAAAGTCTTGGATACCCCTGCCTCCTTGAGTCTTACCCGAAAGTGGCATCCCTTTTGGGATGTTTTCCACAAAAAAAAAAGAGAGGATAAAGTCTTGTACCTTTTTGTGCTCATACTGCAAAAGCTCCTATGATTCCTTCTTTTGTGATGGCAAATAGTCTCTTTCCTTCTATGTCATGTACAATTGTTGTTTTTGGGTCATAATTCTCCGTAATTACTTTGCCTAGATTGGGATAGGGGTGAAAGGACCTGGACATATGTCTAGACAAAAGTAAATTTCAAGTAGCCTCTAGCATTCTAGGTAACATTCTTGTTCTTCTTACTTTTGAACCCTCTCTACAACTCTTAAATTTTAATTTTATTATGATGGTAGGGTCGTGGATATCAACCAACCCATCTTCCAACTCCTTAGTAGTCCTCTACACCTTATACCCTTTTTTACCTTGAGCCATTGTACATTAGAAAATTTTATGTGTAAACACAGGCACAAGAAACTATTTAGCTCCTCTCTTGCATGGAATACTTTAGCAATTTTACAATATTTGTCTTCCTTAACTACTAAATGCTCTATTGTACATTGTACCTTTCTAAACTTGTTTATATAGCAAGAAGCATTTATAAAGCGCAATCATTGCTAATTTAATACCAATGACTATGTGTGCTCAACATTTATGACAAAATATTTCCTTGGAATTGGTAGTTCGTGTAAATGCTTATGGCGCATGTCCCTTTTCAATATTGGCATGCTTTCAACCAATTAAACTACTAGAAATTCAAAACCTAGTGGCTACTAGGTGCAATTCTCAACCAATGAGTGTCTACTACTTACAAAATGCTATGACCACTATGAAACTATTTACACATGTTATTTATATATGACACACTATTTTATGCATAATGCTTTAAAAATTGGTCATTCATTGGATTTGACAAAAGACAACCATTCATTTCATGAAGCTTATATACATGTAGTTTTTTCTTTGCAAAAATTAGATATGAATTAGATAAAAGTGATTCCAGCTAATCATGCTTTCCCAGGTTTGTTCGAACTACATCCCATTTGAGTACCAAATCACCATAACTAAATATTTTCAATGATGAACATTTGTCAGTCCATATTTTAATGGTTGCTTGATGTTGGAAAACATTATTGTAGGTTTTTCCTTTTTTCTTCTAACAACAATAATTCCACCATTTTATTTTTAATTGGATTTGTATTCTCTAATTCTAATTGGTCGATAAATTTTAAGGTAAACAAATCTAGATGAATTGGAAACATAGCTTCTTTTCCATAAACTAAAGCATAGGATGTTGTCTTCAGAGCATTGTTGACCATTATTCTATGTATCTATAATGCTTGATTCAATATTAAATATCAACTCTTCTAATTGTTATTTTTATTCCTCTTAATTATTTTTATTAAATTCGTATTCATGGAATTTGCTAGTCCATTAACTTATGGGTAATAGTTAGAGGAAGCCTTCCAATATATGCCATATTTTTTGGAAAATTCCATGGTCTTAGCCCCTATGAATGCTCTAGCATTATTAGACACTATTGTATAAGGGATCCTAAATATAGTGATCAATATTTCAAGAAATTCAATGATAGTGTCTTGATCTACATGTTTGGTTGCTTGTACTTTAGACCATCTAGTGAAATGATCTATTAATGTCAGTATCAATTTATAATCGATAGAAGAATTTGGATTAAGCATCCCAATAAAATCTAACCCCTATTGTTGGAAGGGTTCTACAATAATTAGCTAGAGAGATATTTCTAGATTTTAGCTTCTGCCAATAAATATTTGACACTTGTCATAAGCATTAGTAACTTTAAAGGCATCAATGAATAAGGTTGGAAAATAATACGTGGCTCTCAAAATATTGGTTGTTGTGGTCTAACCATAGTAGTACCCTCTAGAAAATCTACATGAAACTCATTCAATATCTCCTCCACCTTATTTGGATGTATGCATATCAATAAAATGCCATCAAAATTCTTCCATTACAAGACACATTTAATTAGGAAGTAGATCATAGCTTGAAGTTTGTATCTATGCCTTTGAGAGGCAATGAATCCATTTGAACACTTGTCAATTTCAACAAAATAAATCAATTGATCTATCCAAGTGTTATGTTCTATCTAGCCTTATGTTGAATGTGATTCTTCTTTTTCTTTGATCAATAAATTGGAATTCAATGCTACAAAGTTTGCTAGAATTTACAAACTGCTCTTCCCTTGACCAAATTAGTTAGTTTGATCTCTATATCATATTCCTAGAATTTTATGACCCATATGATAATTTTATCACCTAATTTCCCTTGCACTATGAAATTTTAAACATCTGAATGCACAATGTATAGTAATGTTTTGCTTTGAGATAAAAAGTGCCTCAATTTTTAATGATATTTTATTAGAGAAATACTTTCTTTTCAACGAAGTTGTAGTATTTTTCATGGTCGTGCAAAGTCTGACTTAGAAAAGCTATAGGCCACTCATTGTGATATTTTTCCTTTTGAGTGAGTATGGTTGTGTAGCTCTCTTTTGATCCAAACACATAGAGAATAATTTTTTTCCTATGATTGTGTTAAGCCAACATTGGGGCTCCTGTTATAGCTTATTTTATGATTTTAAAATTCCCTCTTTTATTTTTTTTCCATGTGAAGTCTGTATTCTTTCTAAGCATCTCTATTATTGGTTTCACTATCTAAGCAAAATGACATGTAAATTTCTAGACAAAATTAATATATGTGAAGAATGATTGCAAGCATTTCTTATTTTATGGTAATGGAAGTGCTAGTATAGCTTTTACTATATATGGATTAATAGCTAAACCTTCCTTTGACACCACATGACCCAACAATTTTCCTTCATGGATGATAAAATTTGATTTTCTTGCATTAAGTGACATCTTAAACTCTCTTTATTTTTGAAAAATAAGCTTTATATGATCTAAATTCTCTTCTTATTTATTATAAAAGACTATCATATCATCTAAATAGATCAATATCACTTTGTTCAATAGCTCACCAAAAGCTAAATCTATAGCCCTTTGAAAGGTAGCTTTGACATTTGATAGGTCGAAAAGTATTCTTTGATAGGTGAATGTTCCCAACTTGGTTGTGAATGCAGTTTTATCTTGATCTTCATATTAGACCCATACTTGGTTAAAGCCTAAAAATCCATCCAAAAAGCAGAATATCTCTGCCCCAAAAATAAAATATAAAATATGATCAATATGAGGCAAAGGATAGTAATCTTTTAGGAATGCTTTGTTCAAGTTTCTAAAATCCATACAAATGTGGATGTCTCCATTCTTATTTCTAATGGGTATCAAATTGGCTACCCACATGGAATTTTTATTGGTTAAATGATATTTGTATTGAGTAGCTTTAATAGCTCTTGTTTCATCAATGCTTCTATCTTTGGATTTATTACCCTTTGATTTTGTCAAAATGACTTAGCATCGGGTGACAATTCTATGGTATGCTAAATATTCTCCTTACTATAGAAATTTAGATCATTGTAGCTCCATGCAATGATGTCACTAAATTATTTGCACAAATTTTAAAATTTGTTGAACCTCTTCCTCGAAGCATTGTACTCCAATATTTAAATTCCTTCTAGGTTCCAATTGGAATTCTCTAAACTCTTGTTCATAGATTTTCATATTTTGACCAATTGACTGGTCACTGCTATCAAATAAATTTTCAAGGGTAATCAATCCCTTGGGGATATAATTATTCTTTAGTTGAATTACTTCTTCTCCATTTATACTCTCTAGCATGCCATCAATCATATTAGTACAATGTACCTCTTTAACTAAGAACATTTTTTGTTTATCATTATAAAGCACTTTCCAAAACGAATCCTTGTCTAGTATAGAGGGCCTAAATGCTAGGTTAACAAATATTTAACATTTTCTTAAATTATATGTCAAAGAGAAATTAGCTCCAAGGGAAGATAATGCATCAACCTCCACGTTGTTCTCCTTGGGGATTGCTTTTATATTCAACACATCAAAGCTTTCAAATAGATCCCAAACTCTATTTTGGTAAGCTTTTAAGTAATGTTGCTTGCTACTACATTTTTTAGTGACTTGATTTACTACTAGCTCAAAATATCCATAAATCATCAATAGATTTATTCCTTTTTTCTTTTCCTTATTTTAGCCCAATGCAAAATGCTTCATATTCTACTACATTATTAGTGCATATTCATGTTAGATGGTAGGAAATATTTTTATTCCTTTAGATGGTGATGCCAACACTATTCCTAATATGGAACCATTTCTATATCTAGCTCCATCGAAGTAGAGATTTGATATATTAATTTTATAAAAATTCTTGTTTGTCATGGCTATAAATTTTTTCTTCTCTAGCTTCAAAACAGAATAAATGATGATTTCTATTTCAATAATAGCATTGAATTTTTTAGTAAAAACTAATATTCAATTTGCAACTCATCCATGATCTCTTCTACTAGATTTGCCTCCTTGTTAATCATGCTGAAATTGTTCCCTTCTTCTTCATTTTTTTCTATATGGTATGCAAATGGCTTTTATACAAATATTTTCATCCTTTTGAATTTTTGAGGAATTTTCATATGTGAATAATATAAAGACAGGTATTCGCCCAACTTTGTTGTGAATAAACATGAGAGGCACATATCAAAGTAATGTTCTAGATCTACTACAGCCACTTTTTGTATGACTACAATATGAGGCATCCTATGTAATACCATGGGTATATATTTAATTAATTTGATAGTATTTAATGGAGTTTTGTCCACCTGCAACACCTCAAGACTTGAACATGTGTATTCCATGCTCATTGCTTCACATGTAGCTTTTGGCATAATTTTCATTGTTGCTTTAGAATATACCATCTAGTTATGTACAACCCATACTTCCATGTGAAAGGACATGTAGAATGAGAGTGGTTTATTTTCACTTGCTCACAGTGCAGTTTTTACCTTGTGCTAGATTGAGTTTTGGTTGAGATTGGTTGTCAAGTCTAATGGGTTTTAGTGATACCTTGAGGAGGTCAATTTATCCCAAAATCATTAGAGCATCATACAAACTTGATTGAATGGTGTTTTCTTTAGCTCATATTTGATATTGAAGCTAGAGGATTTTGGCTACTTCTTTTCTCCCTCTTTTGGTTCATTAAATTTCCTTTGGTATTTCTATGTTCAATTATTTGCTACTTAGTGACTAAAGGATATTGGAGCTTTTTTCTAGTTTGTTCGAATGCCTCAAATTATTTTGCTTGTATTGACTTATGCTCTTCTCTAGGACATTCTACAGGAGGCCACTCTATTTTTTTAGTAGTTTGAGGTGCTTCCTTTTTTGGTTGCTTTGTTTACTAAGACTGAACTTTGAATGGGTAAAGTATCTTAGGATCTACTTGCAATGGATTTTTTATAGATTGGGTTAGGATTGCAATTGAGTCATATTATTGTATCATCAAATTATAATCCACTTCCCATAGCATTTTAACCTGATTCTTTTATGTTTTTCTTTGTATTTTCAACTACATTTTTTTGCATATGATTTGGTGAAACATACAAGTGTTTTTGCCATGTGGGTCATTGCAAGTTGAGCACCAATAATCTACTTCTGATGTTGAAGTAGAAGGATCATATTCTTGGTTATTGTATACTACATTAGGTATTCCACCAATGTTACTAGAAGAAGCTCCTTGATATTTTACCATGTATGGAAATATCCTAGGCTAGAAATTCCTCTCAGCTTCTCTTCTTTTCATGGTGGTTATTTCATTTGTTAGATTTTTTAAGACATCATTATTTCTTTCATGTTAGTTGTTTCTAGAGGTTTAGGGGATAGTATGTAGGTATAGTAGGATGTATTTATAATTCTAGGATTGGCAGGTTTATTGGACTTGTGGCTACCTTTGGAAAATGAGTAATTGTAACTGGTTCTTGAGTTTATTATTGTAGGAATTTTAGAAAAATTGGCATTACATTCTTGGGATGAAGTTTTTCTATAGCTATCTAAGTATTCTCTATTGTTATAGCTACTTGGTAAATCTTAGGGAATGTTAACACATTAGATTGTCACAATAGTAAGCCTAATTATAGGTTAAAAACTCAAAAATAATAATATACTACTTGGGGATCCATTCGCTTAATATCTTGTGGATCGCTTTTCCATGTTTTGCAAAACCTCATGTTGAAGTCCACTATTACTTCTTGAGGTTGCCTTTGTATAGTGGTGAAGTAGGTTAGTAGTGAGAACAAATTTGCTTGTTCATTAAATTATTGCACTAGTCGACTGGTAGGGTATGTCCATGAATGAATACAACCATCCTAAAGGATATTGTACTAGTATAGTACATTACATTTGAATGATAATGCTAGCAACATTATAATAACATCCTCATCTTGAATATTATGGATTACAACTAAGGAGGCTACATCTTGACAATGCTCATAGTTTATCTTTCCTATACCATCATATGTTGGAAAAGCCTTTAGTGTTACCTAAGAAATGGGATTCTAATTTACTAGGTTAAGTGGTCTTGTGTTATTCCAATTTGGAAAGTTTTATGAATGTAAAATTTGAGCCATTGTTTCAAGTCTATTTGAGTGGACAGATGGTGAAGTAAAATATGTAGATACTTTACTTTTTGTAGGACTTGAAGAGAAAGATGATGTAGGAGATAATGAGGATCTATGTCTTCTAAATGCTAAGGAAGGTAGTTCTACAAATAGTACTAGTTACTCTAGCATTTTATCTATTGCTCTTGAGAGTGTAGCTTGTAATTCAAATGGCAATTGGTTTTCTTTATAATAATTTTCAATTTAGAAAAGTTTATGGGTGATTGGGCAGTGATCTATTAAAGCAGAATATCACCATGGTTCTACTCAGTCAAAGAGGTGAGATTTTAGCCCCATCATGCATGCCAAAAAATCTTGGTCAAAAATTTGCTTAAGTGGATGAGTTGCATCCTCAAGACCTCAACCAATATTGAAAGATCTAGAAATGGGTATTTTTGAGTCAACCTCTAAAGTAGGTCATTTTATATGGTTCTAGATACACTAACAAATAAAAGAGAAAATTAAGGTTGAAGACTATAGTAAAAAATGCATAATTTTAGAGGCTAGACTTAAAGTGGTGTGTATTTAGCAACATCAAGAGATATAAAGCATGGGAGTATCACACTTTGGACTAGACAAGACTGCCTAGTAGACCAACTTCCTTTTCATACTACAGGGCATTTAATCTTATCAAGTATTTTAGGAACTAATAAACAAAAAATCTAGGAATAAATCAAGAAATCAGAATAACTATAACATAATGGACCATTCACGTGGATTTAATAGAAATTATTAACAATTAAATTGATAGACATACATGATTTGTAATAGCTTGAGAAAGAGGCCAAACAACAATCAAGTCTTTATTCAAAGGTACACAATATAATCATCATACAATATGCAATTGTAAATGCTAAAGAGTTGACCTCTTGAATGAGCTACATTCAAGTATATATAATTTTACAATGTATTCGACTAGCTTAGAATGATTGCTCTAAGAGAGGATTACAAGTTTTTCAAGTTGTAGCATGTGTGAATCCCTTTTCAACTCATTTTATTGTAACTAAATTGGGCCCATGATGTTGATGTGGCTTGTTTATACTTCATATAAGAGAATGGAAGCCAAAATATTTTCATTTGATCCATAAAACAATTTGACAAGTTTATTATGCTTTTGGTTACCTCACAATTGGTTTAACTATATCAACATAGGTGTCAGTAAAGAGAGTTATTGGCTATTGAGATTCTTTTACAGTATATTATGACTATTGAGAGTATACTTTGGCACTTTAGCTAAACTCAATCAATCCAACACTTTCAGATTCAATATTTATCGAATGCTTTTCAATACTTATCTCAACCTTTTGTCAGATGTTAGGTTTCTTAGCTTATCTTGATGACATCAATGCATTTCAAAAATTTCCACCCTTTTTGTTTTGTTGCACTCTTATGCATGAATTTGGAAGCCAAAGTTCAAATACTTATTTTTTAGACTTTATTATTTATAAATTCCTTATTCGACACTACTTCATATCTATCAAAATTTTATGCACCTTGTGATGACATCAATATTTGGAGTGTCTGGTGCTCTTTGATACTTAGTCGATGAAGTGAAGTATTTTGTTGGACATTGAATTAACTTTGTGTTGTCCTTAGTGAGTTGGGTTCAATGCCTTACAATATTTTCTACTCGGGATCTATTATATTATGTTGGGTTTTCATGCAACCAATGTTGACATCAAAATATTCAAAAAATTTATCCTCTTTGCTTCATAGTTAAGAGTTTGTTGTACTTGATAGGTTCTACTATAATGCCATATTTTTATGCATACTTAGTCAAATTTGTCTCACAATGCATCCTATGGAATTTTAAAACTTGTTGAATGCTAGGGTTTAAACAAGCCTTTGTTGACATCAATATTTTATACTTCTAGCCATACCCCATACTTAGTCAAATTTTGATTCTAACACAAAAGAAAAAATATGAATTCTTCTACTTCATTTGAATTATGAGCTTTGGCCATGTCAAAAGCTAGATGATTTTATGCTTATTACTAACATCATCATTTTAAGAATATGGTAGCTCTCTATAATTTACAAAATTTAGCATCATAGTGTTGCTCAAACTTTATCTAATATTTACCTACCTTCCTCTTGAAGGTTTTTGAAGCTACCTTACTTAGGAAATTAGTAGAACATTTTATTAGCAAAAATTCTCTCCTTCTAAGGAGATATATGTCTACCCATAGATATTGGTTCCAAGAATTGATCCACAAATTTGATTTATTCCCTCTACCCACTTTCCAAAGTAGTCTTGGTTTTACCACTTTCTCTCCTAATTTCAAAACTTTTCAAACAAAAAAACCTATGCCACTCATAGGAATGTGACTTGCTTGCTCAAGAGCAATGTCACCCAAATACTTACTAGTAATAACTTTGCTAAATAATACTTCCTGATTAGAGATCCATCTCCAATAAATATTGCTTCCTAGAGCTTGGTTATTCAATGTTGATTTCTGAATCTCTAATCCTCTGCGTGATTTATTATCCCAACTTACTAGAAACCATCACTTATCCATATCTGGGTCATCCCAAATTGCATAAGTGAGTCCAACTCCCTTAATATTCCAATAAAAGCCTCAAGTATAGAGAACATATAAATTAGCATAAGTTGAATCACTAATTGAAGAAGAGTCACTCTTCCTTAAAACAAAATCTAATGATGCATCCAATGATTTACCTTCGCATCAATTCTATCCACTAGTTTTTTCCATTCTATCACCTTCAAATTCTTATATAGTGGAGTGGAATCCCCAAGTAGTCCAATGATAGGGAGTACTAAGAGAAACTTAATATGTTTAGAATATGATCTTGGATCCCCCTTCTAGTATTAAATAACACTACCTTGGAATTGATTGCATTAACTACCTAGCCTACGACTTCTAAATAAGGAAGCTTTGAGTACTCTTTTCTCCTTAAAATTGGCTACCCCAAGCAATCCTATGTCATCCACAAACTATAAATGGGTTAGATTCATTACTCTGACTTGCACTCTTGAGATAACTCCTTGTTGCATGTTCCTTAAAAGAAATTTTCCCAATATTTTAGCAATAATAATTAATAGGTGCAAGCATATAGGATCTCCATGTCAAATTATTCTAGAGGACTGAAAAGGAACTGATAGAATACCATTTATGAGGACTAAGGAGGCTAAAGAGACACAAATCATGATCCACTCTCTAGCCTTGAGAGAAACCAAAGTTCTCTAATATTTGATCCAAAAAATACCAAGAGACTATCATAAGACTTAGATATATCTAATTTGATAAGCATGCATCTTCAACCTTTTTGATGCAACATGTGAACTATTTTTTGTGCCAAGATTACTCCATATAGAAATTTTCAACCCTCCATAAATCCTTCTTGCTTTAGAGAGATAATACTATCCAATACCTTATTGATCCTTTTAGTCATCAGTTTGGTAATGATCTTATATACTACGTTACAAAGTGCAATTGGGAGAGAGTCTCTAAGGTTGGAAACCTCTTCTAATTTAGGAATAAAATTAAGGAAAGTATGGTTCATATCTTGTAACATGTTTTTATTTGCATGATATTATTGCACTACCTTGGTTACATCCACCCTTATTTCATCCCAAAAAACCTAGAAAAACTCAGTCAAGAACTCATCTAGGCCTAGGAACTTACTAGTTTTCATGTTAAAAACTATGTGTCTCATCTCCTCTAGATCCATAATTCTAAAGAGAGCCTCGTTTTATTTAGCTATTATAATATATGGAATACAATAAAGTATATTTTGTTGCACTTCAATGTTAGGATGGGCAAAACCAGAAAACAAAATTCAAAGTAGAAAGTTATAGCTTGTTGCATACTTGGGATAGTGTCCACCACATTACCATTAAGGTATTTTAGATTGGAAAATGTATTAGAGTGTCATATTTATAAGGGTGAGCAATAGAAGAACTTAGTATTTCGGTCCCTTTCTAGCAGTCGAGAAGTTTTGGCTCTTCATTTTCAATAGATCTCCTCTTGTTTTTATATACTCTCTAACTATTTTTTGACCAATTTATCTTTCTATTTCAAATCTTCTATGTTTGTTTCTGTCCAAAAGAGTATGGATATCCTCCATCCTTGCAACCAGTGGAACTATATAAATTTGAAAGTCTAATTTATTATTGCTTTTTTAGATTTTTAGTTGAACTGTAACATGTTGGAGTTTTTTAAAGACTCCAAACAATGTTGTCCCATGGGTAGGGCACCCCTCCTCCCACCAATATGGTATTTTATTCCTCATATCATCATTTTATAGCCAAAAAATATCCAAACAAAATGGTTTAACAAAATATTTATGGTTTGGAATAAATAATTAGAAAGTGGTCTTATGATTGATAATTTCTAGCCTTAGTGACCGTCTTAGAAAATCCTCTTTGGACACCAAGAATCTATCCGAATTTACCTCCTTGTTTTCCAACCCTACTTGTTTTTTTGTCTAAGTACATGAAGGCCCTACACACTATGCATCAATCAAATTGAGCTAATTTTCTCTAGAGATCATAAATCCAGCCACCTAATCCAAATATGGGATGCCCCCTTCTTGATCCCTAGATAAAAGCTTGGCATTGAAGTCATCAACCACTACCCAATTCACCTCCTCCTTTAATATCCTACTTGTTTGTAAAACTACCCATTGGAGGTGTTGCTCCCCAAAAATTTTTTAACCATAGAAATTTAAAATCAACAAAAGTTCTCCCAAACTCTTACTTTTGAAGAGAGATGTTAAAAAACCCCTTCTTTCAACATGATCAATTGTTTAGTTTAGAGGATTACACAAAGTAACTATACCCCATGAAGCACCCTGGGATGCTACAACCATATGCTTTATTTGTCTCTGTATTTTCTTGGCTATTATATACATCACACGTATTGAATATTTTATCTCTTGAAGGAGAATAAAATCATAATGATGACTTCAATTAACCTGTGAACAAAAATTTGATGAGACCTATTGTTTAAGCCTCAAATATTCCATGATTTTATAATCATTAGGAATATGGAATCCAGTAAGTATCAATCTACTTTAATTTTCCTTGGTTTACTAGTTGGTCACCCACCATTACCAATTGCTCTCAGTCTGATTTTCATCCCACACTCTTAGCTAGGAGTTTCTTAGTCATTTTTTTAATTATTGAATTCCAAGAGTAGGCTTATCTCTATATTTATATTATATTTCATTGAGACAATCCTATCAACCAAGACCATAGCAAGGTTGAGATTCTCTAAAGTTGTTACGACAATATGGTTTGAGATGGGTTGAATATTGGTTTCCAATATTGGTTGAGTTATCATCTATTAGACTACTTCTTCTACATTTTTAGAGAGTAGATGTTCTCCTTGTGGTTCTCCCATTATAGTTATATCATTATCCATGTCTATTAGGGTATTAATAATTTCATACATGTATAGGTTTCTATATTCTATTTGGTTTGATCATACCACATTCTATTTTGCTTTTTCTTTCTCCTAGGTGCTTTAAAACCCTCTTCTAGTGTGTTTAGGCTTGAGGTTGTGGGCTGAGCTTCTACCTTATTCTTGGGCATCTTGTTGTCATTACAATTAGCCTTTGATGGGATGGTATCCTTTTGGATATTCTTAGGGAACAATCAAGCAAGATGTCCATGCTTATAACAAATCCTACATCAAAAGGGGATCACTTCACAGTCTATTTGCTAGATCCAAGTTAAATCCCCCATATTTATTTCTATTTTAGTTGGGAACGAGTGATTAAGATCCATATCAACATAGATTCAAGCAGACATTGATGAATATTTCATCATCTTATCTCTGGCTACTCCCAAATAGTATCCCAATAAATTACCCAATCTTTCAAAAACTAGTTTGCACCAATATTCCATTGGTAGAGCATATAATTGAACCCAAAAAACCAATATAGTGAGTTACATTCTTGGATAAAATCCCTAGGGTTGCAAAAAAAGACTTACTTTTCTATAGCTTCCCTTCCTTGATTCAAAAGCTTTGGGTTACCCAAAAATGCTTTCTTTCTATAGCTTCTAATCCCTGATTGAAAAGCTTTGTGCTTGTCTACTCGTAAAGAGAAACTCATTATATAATATCCACTACTAATGGGAAATATTTAAATATTCCTTAAAGGCTCCTAATTATTTTGAACCCATGAGGTCATAAACCCTAGAGATGGTCTTATGCCAATAAACTTACATATTAGATCATGGTTACTCCTATACAAAATATTTTTAACCACCAAAATTTGTTCAATAACAAGTTTGGGATGGTGGGCAACCTAGGGAAGACAACCATTAACTCTAGAATTGAAGCCTTTATCCATTTGCTTCTTGGCTATAATAGAGAAGATGGATTTTAAGGAATCACTACTAAAAGATTCATCCTCAGCTTCTTGTCTCTCTGTCAAGAAGGATTTTAAGGCCTTACTCCAAAATTCATCCTCAGCTTCTTGTCTCTCCCTCAAGAAGTATTTTAAGGCATCATTGCTCAAATATTTATCCTAAGCTTCTTGTCTCTCCCTCATTGTGTCTACAAAGGACTACTTGGGAGAAATCTTCTTGTCTCTCCCTCACCGTGTATGTAAAGGACTACTTGGGAGAAGGGGATAGAGGGAAGGACCTTGAAGGGCCCTCACCAGTAGTCATGGATAAGAAGAAAGCAAATGTGTCCGCAAAGGATCGCTTGGGATAAGGGGGCAGAGGGAGGGCCCTCGAAGGGTCCTTACCAATAGCCATAGATAGGAAGAAAATAGCCCTTACCAACAATCATAAATAGGAAGAAAGTAGCCCTTGCCAACAACCATGAATAGGAAGAAAATTATCGAATATAGTTTTAAAATGTGATGATTATGTGACAAGATTAAAAAAAAAATATAGAAATGTGATGATTATGTGACAAGATACAAAAAAATAGAAATTACTTGATGATTCTGTGACAAGATACAAAAAATAGAATTTACCTATTGTTTTTTAATAGTGTTGGATACGAAGAAAGCCAAACATAAGCCCCACAATCCACATCCCACATCTAGTTTTCTGAATAGTGTTGGATATGAAGGAAGTCAAACCTAAGCCCTACATAGTATTGGATATGAAAAAAACCAAACATAAGCTCCACAATGCACATCCATTCCACCTTACTAAGGCTTCTATGCAAAGGTGGCATTATGTTTGCATGCAAAGGTGATGACACTAGGGATCTATGAGGCTTCTATGCAAAGGTGGCATGGTGGTACGTCATGCAAAGGTGACAATATTAGGGTTCTATTTGGCTTCTATGCAAAGGTGGCAGCATGTTTGCATGCAAAGGTGATGGCACTAGGCTTCTATGAGGCTTCTATGAAAAGGTGGCGACACGTCTACATGCAAAGGTGACGACACTAGGCTTCTATGAGACTTATGAGACTTCTATGCAAAGGTGGCGACACGTCTACATGCAAAAATGATGACACTAGGCTTCTATGAGGCTTCTATGCAAAGGTGGCAGCACGCCTACTTGCAAAGGTGATAGCACTAAGCTTCTATGCAAAGTTGGGCACATCTACATGTAAAGGTGACGACACTAGACTTCTATGCAAATGGGTGACGACACTATACTTCTATGCAAAGGTGACAACACCTCTGCATGACGACACTAGGCTTGTATGCATAGGTGACATCATGTCTTGACAACACTAGGCTTCCATACAAAGGTGACGAGACATCTACATGACGACACTAGGCTTGTATGCACAGGTGACAGCATGTGTGATGACACTAGACTTATATGACTTGTATGCAAAGTGACAACATGTTTGATAACACTAGGCTTGTATGCAAAGGTGACGACACGTATGCTTGCAAAGGTGCATGACGACACTAGGCTTGTATGCAAAGGTGACGACACGTATGCTTGCAAAGGTGCATGACGACACTAAGCTTCTATGTAAAGATGACGACACCAGGCTTCTATGCAAAGGTGAAGGCACGTCTACATGCAAAGGCGCTTGTATGCAAACCCTAGGAGAACTCTTTTCTCCAACCCATTCTCCAAACTTATAGTATTGGTTTGTTTTTATGCAGGTTTAAAACAAATTCTCCCCAAATTGTATTTTTCATTTCACTGGAAATTCCATTCATGTTTTTACTCTAAATTTGAATTTTAAAGAGTGCAGGAGTATGCGCTAATAGCTGCGATAGTGGAAAGCGACTCTTTGTTATAGGCGAAGAAAATCGTGGTTTGCTAAAAAAATGAACTTTCGTCAAAACAGAGGGGTTCATCTGCAGAGATCAATTTCCTGTCAAGGAAGAGGGATGAAAATATTTTGCCCGGAAGAAATTGAGAAAGCAACTAATAAATTCTCTAAGAGTCTAGTATTGGTCTGGTGGTTACAGCACAGTTTATAAAGGGATTTTATCAGATGACATTATTGTGGCTATCAAGAGGTCTAACTTCATAGAAGTTGATTCCAAACAAATTGACCTTTTTATAAACGAAGCTGTTATTTTGAGACAAATAAATCACAGAAACGTGGTGAAGTTTCTGGGCTGCTTCCTACAATCTCCTATCCCATTATTGGTCCATGAATACGTTTACAATGATACTTTGTTTGATCATATGTCTGAGGACAAGTATGCGCAACAATGGGAAGACGGCCTCCGCATCGCTACGGAAACAGCAGAAGCACTTTCATATTTGCATTCCGCTACATCAATCCCATTGTTTACACATATGTCAAATCTTCTAACATTTTGTTGGATGAAAGTTATACCTCCAAGGTTGCGGACATTGGAGTCTTGCGTCTGCTTCCAACAGATCAAACACACATGTTTCATACAAAAGGATAAGGTGTTGGATTGAAGAGAAAAATAAAAAATAAACAATAGATAGATATTCTAATATATAGAATTTTATTTCCAATACAATATTTTTAGATTTATTTTGATATTTAAAGTTTGATTTTTATATTTTAAATCTATATTGATATTTTATACCTTAATTTTTATGTTGTAGAGCTTTAAAAATCATAACAATAAAATCTAAAATCTTTGTACCAACTAATCCAAGCATCCAATGGGATGAAATCTATATGATTTAATTCAACCATCCAACTATGGATCATTGCTCTGAAACCACAATGATAGAAATCTATACCATCCAATCTAACTATACATAATTTAAATAATTCAAAATAAAAATAAATAAATAGATTAATTAATAAGATATTTAGATTAATTAATAAAATATTTATAAGAAATTATTACAATAACTTCTCCATTGCAAGATCACTATATGCTCATTATGTCCGTATGCATATTTCATTCCCTGCAAAATGTAAATGACGCTATATTCCTTGAGGCACTGCAGCAACCTAAAAAATAGCAAAATAAATATAAAATTTCAAATGCTATCAAATTATCAAATTTATAAGCACTCTAACATCTGGGAAAATCTGGACACGGTGCTAATTTACATTGTCCTGTGTATATATATGTGAGAAAAAAACAAACAGAGAAGCTTTTTAGAACCTCTGTTTGTTTTTTCTTTCGGTAATGGAAGGCACAACATAAGAAAAAAAGGAAAATTTGCTTCCGGAGAGAGTAAGTACGATTGCACCCATTTAGCAAAACTATGGAATCCACAAACAGCTTATTAATACTATCAACCAATCTCAGTTACTATAAAATTACAGGAAAGTGGAAAGAAATTTTAATATAAAAATATGTCATTAGAAATAAATAAAGTGTTTGTATGGGAACAGGAACAGCATCACATGAACAGATTAAAAAGCAAGAGAGCCCACACACCTTAATAGAATGAAGAGTCCCACATAAAATAAGATGAAGGGTTTCCACCTTTAAACCTTCTATCCAAGATCAAAATCCCAAATAAACTATGTGAGGCATCTTAACCGGAGGCCGGTGCAAGCGTCAGATGAAGATTTAATCCCATTCCCTGCTCATCCGTTACGCATGTCTCAGGGATTTGGCTTAAATCTTCATATGAAGCTTGCATTGTTCCAGGACTCCTCATGTATAGTCTCTTCTCTATAATTTTATCTATAATTTTATAACAAAGGAGATTGGTATAGTAATAATGATAACGTTAATGTTAATGCCTCCATATAGCACGGTGCCCAGATTTTATAGTGTTCGTAAATTGCATAGCATTTAGATACATTCTTACGTTGGAATTTCCTCCGCTTTAATACATATTCTATAATATTATAGTAATGGAGATTGGTATAATAATAATGATAACCCTATGCACCGTACCCAGATTTTCCAATTCTCAAAAATTGCATAGCATTAAATATTTTATATTTGTCATGCTTGCAGCCTCTCGTTAGAGGACTTCTATCTTATAGTCTCTTCTCTATAATTTCATAGAGATGGAGATTTGGTATACTAATAATAATTTTGTTAATGTTTAATGTATTAGAAAATTAAATTAGATTTGATGTTTGACAGATCGTAACCACATAAATTTGATCGTCACAATTTTCAAGCATGTGCAATTAAGGTTGTTAGTTGCAGTTCGATGATTCATCAAAAACTCTAATGCGACACATGTAAGAGGATATGCCTTATCTTCCTTCAGTGGTCAAAAACTCTAATGTGACGCATATCAGAGGATAAGCCTTATCCTCCCTTCCACCCGGCTATAAAAGGCGGAGTGATGCAGGCACATCCAGTGGCAGCAGAGCAACTTTGCATCAACAAAAAAAAAAACAAAATTTTTCTAAGTATTTTGTTTTTGTGTTTATCGTCCGCCAGTTGGGCGGGAAAGCAGAATTTAAAATTTTATATGAACGGGAAAGTTCATTTTAATTTTTTTTGCATGGGCGGGAAACTTAAAAATCATGTAAAAGCGGGGGAAATAGGATTTAAAAAAGGATTTTGGATCTGAAAAGAGGGTTTCGATTGGGCTCCAAGATTGTATGATCTGACATTGTAATTTATGTCCCTTTTGCCTGACATTAATAAAATAATTCTTTTCTATTGTGTTTTAACTCCTTGGATGGTTTTGTTTGTGTTTGTTCATCCTCAACAAGTTTGACATTGTAATTTCTGCCCCTTTGGCTGGTATTATTAAAATAATTATTTTCTATTGTGATTTGGCTCCTTGGATGGTTTTGTTTGTGTTTGCTCATCCTCATCAAGTGATATCAGAGCGGGAGTTCCTGAGTGTGTAAGAAGATCAGTGAACGTGAGGCAGTTTACACCAAGATCTGTGGTTCGGGTTTGGAGAAGCCAGAGCAAGACGCCCCCACGAAGGAACCGAGGTGTTTCCAGTAATGTCGTAGTGCCAGCAGAGAATTTTGGAGCTTTTCAGAGGTAAGTCCAAGCATTACAAGAAGAGCTGCGTAGAGTGTTTGACCCAAGAAGAGAGGAAAAGAGCGAAGATGAAGCCGAAGAAGAGGAAGACCAGTTTGAGGAATAAGATGCAGTAGATCCTGCCCAAGAGAGGTTGTACAGAGCCATATCCCAGATTGGAAAGAGGCCGAAGATGGAGGTTTCCACATACTCGAGAAATCATAACTCGGAGGAGTTGATTGACTGGATCAATGACCTGGAAGAATATTTTGAATATGAAGAGGTGGAAGATCTTGACCGGGTCAAGTTTTCTCAGACCAAACTAAAGGTCATGCTAGAATCTGGTGGAAAGGAGTACAACTTGTCAGAAATAGAAGGAGAAAAGAGAGGATCACCAGATGGAAACGAATGGTGGAAAATCTTAACAGGTAGTTTATTTCGATAGATTATGAGTTGGATCTGCTGAAGAAGATGCAAATTTTGAAACAATAAGGAAATTCTATTAAAGAATACATTGAGGAGTTCTACAAGATCTTGATTTGAACCAGCCATTCTGAGGCTAACAAGGAGAAGGTAGTCCGTTACATCCATGGGTTGAGAACTAGTATTCAAGAAGAGTTGAGTCTAGTTAGGATGAGCACCATTGAGGATGCTTACCAGTTTGCTCTAAAAGTTGAAGAGAAGTCAAACAGAAGGTTTGAGGGTAAGCATAAAGGAAGAGGTTGTAGAGAAAGAACTGGGGGAAGAACAGATGGAGGATGAGGTTAGAAGAAAGAAGAAGCTAGTAGCAGTTAGGACCATAAGGGAGATAATGCTTACAAATATCATGGTCAGAACAACAACTACCCAAGAGGAAGAGGTAGATTTGGCAGAGGAAATGGAGGAAGAGGGTTTCATGGAACCTGCTTCAACTGTGGAGAAGAAGGACATCAAGCATATGAGTGCCCACAACATAGGAGGCCAGCGGGTAATGCCAGAGTTGCTATTGCATATGAAGGAGCGAAATCAAAGCACTCTAAGGAGGCAGAGAGAGGAGAAGTTATGGTCACAAGGAGAACCTTGTTGAATGAGGAGAAAGAACTACATCAGATGAAGAGCCTGTTCCACACAAGGTGCAAATTTTCAGGTAAGGTTTGTAATGTTATTATAGATAATGGTAGTACTGATAACTTGGTCTCTGAAGAAATGGTTACTAAGTTACATCTAGACAGGAGGAGACACCCGCATCCATATTGGATTACATGGTTGCAAAAGGACCATAGGGCATTTGTTAGTGAACAATTCTTAGTCAAGTTCAATATTGGAAGATACAAGAATGAGGTCCCGTGTGATATCCTGCCTGTGGATGCTTCTCATATGTTGTTAGGAAGACCATGGTAGTTTGATCGTCGTTCAATCCATGATGGACATGCAAAAAATTACTCCCTAACAAAGGAAGGAGTGCACCATAAACTGAAGCCACTAAAGGAGATGGATGAAAAGGTATGTAACAATGCCAAAATTTGTTTGGTTGATGGTAGAAAATTTCTAGATTATTTAAAGCATGAGCATGTGTGCTATGCATTAATTCCTAGAGTTAGGGAAGAACCAAGCAAAGATGTCCCTGTAGAAGTCTTAGGTATGTTGGAAGACTTCTCAAATATTATATCTGATAATGTGCCAGAGGGTTTGCCACCCATGAGAAAGATTAGACATCATATTTATTTGATACGAGGAGCTAGTTTGCCAAACAAGGCTGCACATAGGATCACTCCTGTGGAGAATGAGGAACTAAATAGGCAAGTTTAGGAGCTACTAGAGAAGGGACTCATTAGGGAAAGCCTAAGTCCATGTGCAGTGCTTGAATTTTTAACACTAAAGAAGGATGGAAAGTGGAGAACATGCACAAATTCCAGCGCTATTAACAAGATCACCGTAAAGTACAGGTTTTCATTGCCAAGGATGGATGACATAATGGACTGTTTAAGTGGGTATAAGTATTTTGTAAAGATTTATCTGAAGAGTGGGTATCATCAGATCCACATCAAATAAGGATATGAGTGGAAGACAACTTTCAAGACCGAAGAGGGTTTATATGAGTGGTTGGTCATGCCATTTGGGCTAACCAATATACCCAACACATTCATGAGGCTTATGAATGAAGTATTGAAGGAGTATATGGGAAAGTTTGTCATTGTCTATTTGAATGACATTATAATTTTTAGTAAGACCTTAGAGGAACGTCTGAGGCACATCAGAAGAGTTCTGGAGAAACCAAGGGAGGAACATCTATTGATAAATTTGAAAAAGTGCAATTTTGTGAAGGAGTTGGTGTACTTGGGATTTGTCATCTCAACTGAAGGTTTGAATATGGATCAAGAAAATGTAAGGGATATCTTTGACTGGCCTACCCCAAGGAGTGTAACTGAGGTAAGATCATTTCATGGTCTAGCAAGTTTTTACAAAAAGTTTATTAGAAATTTCAACAGTATTTGTGCATCCCTAATTTAAATAATGAGAGAGGATAAGAAAGACTTTAAGTGGACCTTAGGAGCTAATAGGAGCTTTGATTTGTTGAAGAAGAAGGTCATTGAGCAACCTGTGTTGGCACTTACAGATTTTAATAATGTGTTTCAGGTAGATTGTGATACTAGTGGTTGTGCCATAGGAGTTGTATTGAGTCAGGAAGGTAAGCTTGTTGCCTATTTTAGTGAAAATATTAATGATGCCAGGAAGAAATATTCTATCTATGATCAGGAGTTTTATGCTATAGTTCAAGCTCTAAATAAGTGGAGACACTATTTTTTTCCAAAGGAGTTTGTTTTGTATACTGATCATCAGGCTTTACATTATATTAACAGTCAAGAGAAATTGAATTAGAGGCACTTAAAATAGGTTGAGTTTTTATAGAGCTATACCTTTGTGCTGAAGCATAGGAGTGGGAAGTCAAATAGAGTTGTAGATGCCTTAAGTAGAAGGCAAAGTTTGCTGACAAAAATGAGAGTGTAAGTTGTGGTGTTTGAAGAAATTACAAGTTTGTACCTTGAATATCCAAATTTTGTTGAAGCTTGGAGAGCTTGTACAACACTAGTTACTCTGGATAGGACTAAGTGGTTGGATTTTATGATCCAATATGGAATGTTGTTTAAGGAGAACTAGTTTTGCATTCCTAGGAGTTCAATGAGGGAGAATCTAATCAAAGAGAAGCATAATGGAGTATTGGTTGGACATTTTGGTAGAGACAAGACCATTGCCTTGGTGAGTGAGAACTACTATTGGCCAGAGTTACTGCAATATGTGAAGAAGTTTGTACAAAGTTGTAGAATATGCAAGATGGCCAGGGTGTGAAGTAAAACACCGGGTTATATCAGCCATTGCCTATACCAGAGATACCCTAGGAGGACATTAGCATGGACTTTGTTCTTGGTATTCCAAGGACACAAAGAGGAAATGACTCCATATTTGTGGTAGTTGACAGGTTTTCAAAGATGACATATTTTATTCCCTACTAGAAAACCAGTGATGCAGTTCATGTTGCTAGACTATTTTTCAAGGAAGTGGTACGACTTCACGGTCTACCAAAGAGTATAGTCTCCGATAGAGACACAAAGTTCATTGGGTATTTTTGGAAGACCTTGTGGATGAAATTGAAGATAGATTTGAAGTTCAGTTTTGCATACCATCCATAGAATGATGGACAGATAGAAGTGGTGAACATGAGTTTGGGTAACCTACTGAGATGTTTGTTAGGAGATAAGCCCAAGGGATGGGATATGATTTTACCACGAGTAGAATTTTTATATAAAAATTCTATCAATAGGATTACTGGTAAATCACCATTCCAGATTGTATATGGGAGTAGTCCAAGAAATGCTTTAGATTTGAGGAAGTTGGACATGGGAGAAAAAAATAATCTTGAAGCTGAGAACTTTGCAGAGCATCTGAAGGATTTGCATGAAGAAGTAAAACAACACATCAATAAGATGAACACTTAGTACAAGATAAAGGCTGATCAAAAAAGGAGGTTTAAGGAGTTCATGGTTGGTGATAAAGTCATGGTGCACCTGAGAAAGGAGAGGTTTCTTGTTAAAACATATAACAAGCTAAAAATTAAGAAGTTTGGACCATATAGGATCATACATAAAAGAGATTCAGGAAATGCATATGAGGTGGTGTTGTCGAGTGGATTGAAAATATCACCTATGTTCAATATTTTTGAGTTGGTAGAGTATCATGAAGGTGACAGTTCTAAGGAACCAGTTGTATAGTTGTGGAGTGTTCCAACATCGGCTCTAGTGATAGAAGAGATAGAGGAAATCTTGGATACCCGCATCGATAGAAGTACAAGAAATAGGCAGTATGAAGAATATTTGGTGAAATGGAAGGGAAGGCCTATAGAAGATTCGACTTGGCTATCCAAGTCTAAGGTTGACCACCTTGGTTTTCCTCCAACAATAGAGAAGTGAGGTCACTTATCAACTTACACTGGGTGTCTGATGCAGGAGTATCCAGTGGCAGTAGAGCAATCTTGCATCAACAAAAAAAAAAAACAAAATTTTTCTAAGTATTTTGCCTTTGTGTTTATCAACCGCCAGTTGGGCACGAAAGAAGAATTTAAAATTTTGCATGGGCGGGAAATTTAAATTTAATTTTTTTTGCATGGGCGAGAAACTTAAAAATCATGTAAAAGGGGGGGAAAATAGGATTTAAAAAAGGATTTTGGATCTGAAAAGAGGGCTTCGATTGGGCTCCAATATTGTATGATCTGGCATTGTAATTTCTGCCCCTTTTGGCTGGCATTAATAAAATAATTATTTTCTATTGTGATTTAACTCCTTGGATGGTTTTGTTCGTGTTTGTTCATCCTCAACAAGTCTGGCATTGTAATTTATGCCCCTTTGGCTGGCATTATTAAAATAATTATTTTCTATTGTGATTTAGCTCCTTGGATGGTTTTGTTCATGTTTGTTCATCCTCATCACGGAGTGGTCTTTCAGAAGCAATATCGGGAAAATCACAGAGCGAGGGATAGTAGATACGAGTAGACGAGTCAGAGCAACAATCTCCTGGAAACTCCTATGGTGTTTATCTTGCAACTTTCATTTGTAGATGATTTTGTAAAAGTCTTGCTTTGTAAAACTACATTTGTAGTCTGTTTGTTTCAATCAATAAAATTGATTCATACAAGTCTTATTTCATCTCATTTTCTCGATTTGTGTTTACACTAGATCTATGCACATTTTTCCTCGTGTGCCTAAGTAAGGCACACTTTGCCCCATGTACCTAAGGGAGGTGCACCTTCCCCATGTGCCCCAAGTGAGGCACACTTTCCCCTGTGTGCCCCAAGTGAGGCGCACCTCACCTATGCACCCTAAGTGAGGTGCACCTCAGTCTTGCTCCCAACCTTAGGCGTAATCATTAAGTGCACCAAGCACAAGGCACACTCAAGACTTATGCCAAACCTAAGGCACAATCATCAAGTGTTCCAAGCACAAGGTGCACTCAACACTTGCGCCCAGCCTTAGGTGCAACCCTTAAGTGCACCCGACCCAAAGCGCACATTCAAGTTACGCCAAGAATAAGGCATAATCCAGAATTGCGCCTAGTCCAAGGCAAAATTTAAATCTTCATCCAACCTTTCATAATGTTTGAATAGCACCGCGCACAGATTGTGCAGTGCATTTACTAATTTATATTTGTCCCGCCTGCCCTCTGGTTCCAAGAATCCTCACGTACAGTGTATTCACTATAATTTTATAGAAATATAGATTTGTATAATAATAATGATATCATTAATGTTTAATGTTCAATGCTCATAAATTCTGTTAGGTTTTGGAAACTAACATAGTTAAGTTTCACTTCTTTGTTTGTAATTAATGATATCATTAATGCGTAGGTTCTATTTTTTAGTGTGTTTTTTTTAGCCAGTTGCATTAACTAAGTTTGACTTAGCATGGATGGGATTGCATGGTGGATCTAGCCATATTGTAACCTCTTTTTCTATAAGTAAGAGAGGGTATTCCATTGATTGAAGAGCTACTATAATGCATTGGAATGCATTGGTGCATAGTTGAGTTTGAGAGAGGATTTGAGTGAGAAGAAGAGCAAGAAGAGACTAGCGTGTGAGGGTTTCAAACTGTATTTCAGAGAGGATTGATTGTAGCATTGTTGCAAGGGAGATCTCTTTGAGGAATAATACAAGGAGGACTGGTTGGAGTGGACGTAGTCCACATTCTGGATGAACCATTGTACATGTTGTGTTGTCTCTTGTTTATTATTTTGTGTATTGTTTTTCTGATATTGTTTATTCTGTTGCTATTTTGAATCTCTGTTATATTGTTGCAAGAATATTAGATTGTTATTTAATTCATAAATCCCAACAAATGGTATCAAAGCTAACTGTTGAGAGTACTCAGAAAACCTTAGAGTTTTTAGTTTGAGTGGGAGCAATTGATGATATATCAAAAATAGGATTTTAATAGGCTGAGGGTAGACTCTCTGGCATTGCCACCACTGTCAATGATGGTCGAAGGGCCGTTGAAGCCTAATATTAATCCTTTTAGAGCTGCGAGGCCGAGGGAGAAGGTGTTGGTGGAGAAGGGGCATCCGCATAGGTGGCAAAATAGAAGAAGAAAAGCAAGGGCCAAACCCTAACGTACTTGGAGCTTATGACCAGGGTGTATGTGGGCCCTAGTGGCCAAAAGCACGCAACACCAACGGATTTCACCATCGCTGCGATGGTGGGGCTTACGGTAGATGAGCGCTTGAAGCTACCCATGTGGTTGTGTGAGCAATCGAAAGAAAAGGAGTTCACCCCCGAGAAGTTCGACGGGGGTTTCGGGACTATGGGCAGAGTAGAGAAGCGGTGCCCCTCGGGCATAGCTTTGGTGGGGATGGCGATGACGGTGGAGGTGATTGGGGTTCGAACAGGTGATGCTCGTACGAAGATGGAGGAGAAGCAAACATAGCAGATGAATAAGAGAAGAGGATTTGATCCTTTCAGTAGTGGGAGCTGGGAGACATGTCCAAGACATGGCTCAGGATTTATTGTATGATTTTTTCAGGATGGAACACATAATATGGTTATAGCTTTGGATCATTGTGACCCTAAGTCCCTAAGTTTGAAGGTAATTCCACACTCGGGGCAGTGTGATTCAAAGCTAGTGGCAAAGCCATATTGTGTGTGTGCATGCTATGGGTCATCCATAGTTTGTAGATCTTACCATGGTGGTGATGTTTGATTCACCATGATACAAAGTAATTCTGAGGATGTTGTTATTATCTCTTATTTGTGGTAGATAGATTGTGTGTTGCTTGTTGATCACAGGATAAAAGTGCGTGGATGACACTAGTCCGGTGTGATGGTTCAGAGTATGGATACAACAATCTGGAGGAAGTGACATTCCTTGTTTGGTTGAAGAGTTGTCTTCAATGGATGCAATAATGGTAGAGTTATTATGCTTTAGTCCTAAGTTGCAGGGTTGTTGTAGCAATTTCAGTCTCCAAGTGGGAGATTGTTAGGTTTTGGAAACTGAAATAGCTAAGTTTTCGTTCTCTATTTGTAACCAACTAACACTCTACATGCATAGGTTCTATTTTTAATGTGTTTTTTTTTTAGCCAATTGCATTAACTAAGTTTGAGTCAGCATGGATGGGATTGCATGGCAGATCTAGCCATATTGTAACCTCTTTTTCTATAAGTAAGAGAGGGTATTCCATTGATTGAAGAGCTACTGTAATGCATTGAAATGCATTTGTGTATAGTTGAGTTTGAGAGAGGATTTGAGTGAGAAGAAGAGAAGAAGAGCAAGAAGAGTGTTCCATACTGTATTTTAGAGAGGATTGATTGTAGCATTGTTGCAAGGGAGATCTCTTTAAGGAATAATACAAGAAAGATTGGTTGGAGTGGACGTAGCCCACATTTTGGGTGAACCACTGTACATGCTACGTTGTCTCTTGTTTATTGTTGTGTGTATTGTTTTTCTGATATTATTTATTTTTTTACTATTTTAAATCTCTGATATATTGCTGCAAGAAGACCGTAAATCCCAACAAATTCCATAATATTTTATATTTTATATTTGTCTTCCGTGTCGTTCCAAGACTATCACGTATAGTCTCTTGTCTGTAATTTTATAGCAATGGAGATTGACATAGTAATGATAACGTTAACGTTAATATAGCAATAGAGATTGATATAATAATGACAACGTTAATATTTAACGTCTGCAGTGCCCATATTTTCCGGTGCTCATAAATTCTATAACATTTAAAATTCTATATCTGTCTTGCTTGCGTGGCCTCGGGTTCCAAGATTCCTCAAATATAGTCTCTCTTCTATAATTTTAGCAATGGAGATTGTTATAATAAACATGTAAATCTTTAATGCCAGCATGCATATTATGCCCAGATTTTCTTCGGCTTATAATTTTCATAGCATTAATATTCAATATTTGTATGTTTTATTTTAGGTTAGTTGTATCTTGCTTTCTAACCTGTTCTTGTGATGTTGTATTTTCATATTAAAAAGTAGCTGGTTTTCTTGCTTTCTAACTTGTTCTTGTGATATTGTATTTTCATACAATATTAAAATTTCATTCCACTTTAATACCTCTTAAATATAATCTTTAACATTAAAAAATTATTATTACTATTATAATAATTTTATATATTAATATTTTTAATTAAAATGATCAATCAATCTAATATATAATTAGATAAAATTATATAAATTTTATCAGGTGCAACAACATTTAAAACCATTAAAAAAACCATAAAAGAACAAGGTTTGAACTGTCGACAACATTTTATATAATCTTTTTATGTTTTATTTATTGTTTTGTACAATTTTTCTAGGAACGAAGGTAGCTTGGCCATATTTTATCTCTCCACGATAAAAGACCAATGAGCTGATTGAAATTATAGTTGTTCGGCTCAATATAGGTGAGGGCAGAAACATGGTATCACTGAAACTAGTGGCAAGCTTAGGGAAAGCATGTTCGAGCGTGGAAGGGGAGAAAAGACCCACAATAAAAGAGGTGGTTCAGATTCTGATTTGGATACGATGTGGAGCAAGAATACACGTCTGGTTGAATGTTAGCGTTAGAGAAAACCATAAAGAGGGAGTACAAAATTATTTACCAATTCACTAATCTTAAAACTTGGAGTACACTAATTATTTCTATCATATATAGCATGCATGCCATACACTAATTATTTCTATCACATATACATGTCATAGCTTCACTTTGTGATAATGTGATCAGTCATGGCCTTACCACAAAGAAAAGGTTGGGGCTAAGGATTTAGCTTTTGTTTGTGTTATCTTTGGGTATAATTATTATTATCATTTATATATATTTATAACGCATGCATGCCATAGCTTCACTATGTGATAATGCTCTGCACAAGTTTATTTTTGTGGGCGACAACTTTCCAAATTATTTACCGATACACTTACTTTTCATTTGCGAGAAGTTCTTGGGATTTTTATCGTTGGTTTTTCGAGCTTTTATATAGCTTTGAAATTATTAAATATTATAATCATACAATTAAAAATATATTAAATTAATTTATACAAGTTTTTTTTTAATTTTATATTCTTAACTTAAAATAAAATTAATAGATTTTAAATTTTTAGATAATTAAAATTTGTACTAATATTTAATATAAAAGATGCAAGGTATTTTTTTCCTACAAATTTTATTAAATATATTGTATGAAATTTAACAAAACGAGATTTTTTTGATAAAAAATACTTAATTAATATTATTTACATGTTATGTTTTAATTCAAAAAAAAAAATATTTGAAAACAAATAATATTAAAACTCATGTACACACAAAATACCCCATGAAACAAAAGAATAAATAACACTAATAACACAAGATATATATAGAAAATACTATATACATTGATGCATATAGACAAAAAAAAAAAAAATTTAAACCTTTACTCTTCATATGGGGATCTATTTATAGAGGTTATTTCTCCCACCAAGGTGGTTGAATAACATTTTAGAAGGATGACTACCTATCACAATTTCATCTATTGAATGGATTGCCATATTAATAAAGATACAAAATAATTTTTTTGCATAATATTTTTCCATAAATTGATTTTGTAAAGACTTGAAGACCTCCACAAATACAACATAGAAATATAGGTTTTGTCTACCTTTTTGGTGATTCAATTTATTAAGTACCATTTACATTACATTGTAAACCTGAGTCTTCATCAAGTCTTTTGTTCATGCTTCAATGTTAGAGTACCTTCACTATAATCATTTTGCTCCTATTTCTGCATCACTGTATTGTAGCCATTATATGGATTTTTATTCATTTCTATTGGTTATTATGTGCACATTCTACAAATTTTTAACAATTTAACTCATAATCATATCACATAATATTTTTCATGTAGTTAACCCATATTTACCACTTCAATATATTATGATCTCTCTCGAAAAATTCATACTTTGGGGTTTCTCTCAACAACTTCCATTCATTTTTATTTTGTTAATCCCCTCAAGCATCTCTAAGGGTTTTTCATGCCTCACCCACTAAGTACACATAATTTTTTTTCACTTTATCCTTAGACCACAATGTTCACCATTATGGATTACATCACATAGGCCTTTATCATTATTAGAATCAAGATGAATTCACACAAACAAATTGAATAATATGGAAAGAATAGACAATAGAAAATACAAGATATTTCAATTCACAATATTATTTACCAATGATCTCCAATATTTTTTATACATGTCCACCAATATTTGTTTACAAACATCCACTCTTCATATGGAGATCTATTCATAGAGCTTATTTCTCCCACCAAGGTCGTTGAATAATATTTTAGAAGGATGACTACCTATCCTAATTTCATCTATCTAATGAATTGTCATATTAATAAAGATACAAAATACATTTGTTACATAACACTTCTCCATAAATTTATTTTGTAACGACTTGAAGACCTCCACAAATAAAACTAGAAATATAAATTTTGCCTACCTCATTGGTGATTCAATTTATTAAGTACCCATTTACATTACAATGTAAACATGGGTATTCATCAAGTGCTTTTGTCATGCTTCAATGTTAGAGTACCTTCAATATAATCATGTTTCTCATATTTTTTGCACCACTATATTGTAGCCATGATATGGATGTTTGTCTACTTTTATTGGTCATTATGTGCACATACTAAGAATTTTTAACAATTTAACTCATAACCATACCACATAAGGTTTTTCATGTGGTTAACCCATAATGACCACTTCATTATATTTATGATATCCCTTGTCCACTTCATACATTGGTGTTCTTCTCAACCACTTCCATTCATTTTTATATGGTTAATTACTACCATATTTATGGTTATTCTCAAGCATCTCTAAGGGTTTTTCATGCCTCACCCACTAAGTACAAAACTTTTTCACTTTTGTTTGGACCACCATGTACACCATTATGGAGTACATCATATAAACATTCATCATTGTTGGAATAAGGATGAATTCACACAAAGAACTTAAATAAGATGAGAAGAATAGGAAATAACAAATACATAATACTATTTACCAATGTTCTCCAATATATATATATATATATATGTGTGTGTGTGTGTGTGTGTTTATCAATCTTTGCTAGCATACATTATGCATATTTAATGCATCAATATATCTCTTCATATTTGAGAGACTTTTTAGTATTTGTAAATCTTGATGTTTCATCTTCAACTATATTTGTATCTCCTCACATTCTCATGAGAGATGTGACTATTCAAAATTTTTATCAGAAAAATATTTATTAAACTCCCAATGATTACAAACATCACATAGTTACATAACTCCAAATGATTACATTATTCTAAATAATGTAATGAGGTCTAACACCACCTACATTACATTATTTGGTATAAATATCATTACTCCCCCCACATTTAGTAGTGGTACATTAGAACTATTATCTATATTTGGTTGTGTCTCTCTCATTTGTTGGTTCTAGCTCTCGATCTAAGAGTGGTACATTAGAACTATTATCTAAATTTGGTTGTGGCTCACTCACTTGTTGGTTCTAGCTCTGGATCCTTTGGATTTGACTTAGCTAGATCAAATTAATATCCACTCAGTCTACCTCTTTGGTCACTAACTAGATATTTATCTCAAGGTCATCGTTACCTCTAGGTTACCTCTAGGTCCTTAACTTTAGGTTACCTCTAAGTCATCATACATTTGGGTTGTTTCTCTAGGTCACCTCTGGGCCATCATGGATAATACATTAAGTTATAACCTTTGGTAAATTACCACTAAAATATTTCTTTGGAATCTTCCACATCCTCAAAATCATTCCACATAATATTTCATTGTAGGTCCTACCATTGTAGGTTTTAAAGCATTGCTTGGATCATATTCATCTTTTGATATAAACATATTTTATCTTAAGTTTCCCAAGATATTTTTCAAAGGGATAACTTACATTATTCCCATTCAACAAACTATGATATTTCTCAATTATCAAGCTTGGTCTCCTCCTATAGAAACCAATAATTTTTTTTATCCTAGTCATACACATTCCTCCATCCATAATTTATTTGTATTTTATCAATCACTTTCTCTTTGTGCCAACATTTTCTTTTGCAATTATTGATTCCTCCACAAAGTTCATAAGAATGTAGGTTCTAACGCTTAGCTATCACACATCCACTTCTTCAATAATGACTTCAATAAACCAAACTAGGAAATTTTGTATATGATTTCTTTCTTTATAATTTTTATTTTATTACCACCTATCACAAATTTTGTGGTACTACTTCTTTCATATTTTGCATAGGATTCCTTCTTTTACAAGATTGGTATCTCTACCACCTACTTGTCATGTATATCCAAAGCCTTTATTATTTGGCCTTATATCTAGTACAATGGGATATTTCATACCTTACCCATTTATTTCTAAACTTGTACCATCATATCTAATTTTCTTCATTATTTTTGAACCAACACCTTTGTTATGCTTTTCAAAACATCCATATTCTTCATTACCATTTTGACCCTTGTCATTATCACCAAATAAATACACAAATATATCACAATTAATTTTAATATAATCTAAATTATCACTATTATATCTAGTAATATAATCATTGTCACTTTCAACTTTGATAATATAACATTTATCATGGTCATCACAATCATCTTCCACACAAATATTATTCTCACTATCAATCTTCAAATCATAGGTTCCACAAGCTATATCTACTCTTTGAACTAGATCACATGTATCACAATAAGTGGACTTCAAATCACTTGTATACAACTAACATCTATCCTATAGATAAAATCACTTATGTCATAGTAATTTATATTTCACAATGGGCTTATTATTACCTATAAAAAAATACTATATTTTATAAGCTCATCACTTTCATTACTTTTTAATAGCACCAATCTTTGTATTTCATATTTTATCTTAAATTGTTTACTATCCCCTTTATTTCTTGGTTTTAACACTTCCTTTTCTATGATGGCCTTATGTGTTGTTACACATTTTTCTTCATAATTTGATTTTGGTTCATCCTATGTAATATGCCCTTACTACTATGGCCTTTGTTGGTGTTTAATTATTTGGTATTTCCCTTGTCCTTATTAATGTTGTGAATTTTGACTCCATTGAGGAGGAATTTGAGATTGATTCTTTCAATTCAATGAATTATGTATACAAAAGTGTATACTATGTCCCTTTTTTAAAAAAATATGACAATGCCATCTTCTCATTTGAGGATAACTTTATGATTAAGATAGGTCAAAACGACACTTTAAATTATTTTATGATTTCTATGTAGAAATAAGGGCATTAGTGGCCAACTCATCTCTCAACTAATTCTCCACTTCATATTGTTGAAGTATGTTTACCAAATATTTAAACGAAACAATTCTATTGGACACTTGTAGAGATGTCACCAATGTTTTAAATGATTTAGGAAGATCTCTAAGAACAACTAAAATTAAGGGTTTATCTTCGACCTTTTATTCCACAGTATTACACTTCAACAATTATTCTAAGGAATTGTTCAACATTGTCACCATATTAGACCATTAGTGTATAAAATTATAATAGTAGATGAAGGATAGTGGCTTCATTTCTTCCTTAAAATATGATAAAAAATTTATCCCATGCATATTTGAATTTTTTGCCTCACTAATATGTGATCGTGTCTCATAAACCACTCTAAGTATGATGAGCATAAGAGCCTTTGTATCCTCTTATTTATACTTTTGCATATTTGTAGCTTCTTTAGGATAAGCTTCATCAGTAGTAACATTTTCCTAGAGTTTTTTATTAGATGTATTGACCTCACATTTGTTTTCCATGGTGCAAAGTTTGGACCCATAAATAACTATAATTCTATGAAAATAATTTTTGATATAGTCATGGCAAATGTATGTGATATCTCAAAATAATCCTCTTTTTCATATTACACTAGTCCTATATACCACTCATTTCAATATACTCATTGATAGGTGAAATGAGCTAGTCCTCTTGATATATATAATCTTACATGAGAGAGACCTTAAGGTACATGAAAGAGATTAATACATGGTATCAAGGTAGTATTGAAAAGGATTTATTCTATCAGTGACACATCCTTAAGGAGAGATCCTCATACAAGGATGTAACTTTCAAATATACTTTGTATTTCTTGAATTTAGGATTTACATATAATGATAGTAATAAATGGGGTAAATAATGAAGTGAAACAAAATACTTCAAAAACTCATCCTTATTCATCCCTGATGATTTATAGGATTGATTCCCAAATGTCATTATGGGAGCTATATTAGGCATTAGGCACAATAACTTAGTGCAATAACATTACCTATAAATGCAAGTCAATTACATCATTTATACTAAATGTTGCAATTGTGCAAAGAACATGTTTGATATTTGTGGACAAAATTATTTTTGATGCAAATTGTTTTTGACCAAAAGTAAGGTGTTGATCACTATAAAAATTGCACCTTATTACAATAAAATTACAATTAAAAAAAATCATTGTAGACCTCTAACTTAAAAAATTAATTTTATCTCTCTCCATTTTTTTATGATGTCAACCTTCCACTAAAAAAATAAATGTGCTTTATATCTTCCTAAGTGTACCCTTTTAACTCCTCAATGCAATGTTTGTAATGTTTATTATTATTCATCATTTTTAAACTAAATGATTAAATTCTCCTTGATAAAATTAAGGTTTTAAAAATTACTTCTATGGGAATTGAACTTATGATCCATTAAGTAAAAAAATTAACTCTCTTCCAAAGATTAAGATTCCCTCTATTAAATTTATGAATTAAAAGTATATTCTTTTAAGATGTACCTTATAGGATTTTTATACTCTGGTAATAGTCCAACTTCCTTCCACATAGAAATATCCACACCATAGGCTTTATTTTGACTTCCTGACATGAACATAGTCGAATCAACATCAAAACATCCACGTGTCAAGCCATATTGTACTAATGTTAGTTTTTAGCATATTCTTCAATTTAAAAATATTTTTTTTGGTGCTTGAAATAAAATACATCCTTAGAAGCCCAAACACTTAGAATGTTTATAGAAACATATTAGGCACATGAGAATATCTCTAGGAAATTTGACAAAACATCTCTATGATATGCAAAGAATATTTGCAGATATCCTTTAACATTTTAGAAATGCTCATAAGTTTTTTCTTGGTCAAAATCATTTCTAGGATTCATTTATTCTTTATGCGTGGACTTAATGTGATTCTTCACTATGGAGGTAAACATAGAAGAAAATTTTACATAATTTTTCTTTGTGCTTGAACTTCATGCAATTCTTTAGTATGGAGGCAAATTTAGAAGAATTTTAATTCATTGCTTTCAAACCTTGAAAAATGCATCAAATTCCTTTATGGACACATTACAAATCTTCTATGGACATCTCATACTAGACTAGTAGTATATTCTCTCCAAGGAAAATATGCATGCTCCATATGTCAAACGAATGTCATTGGATGGTGATGATTATTTTTCTTCATGCAAATAGATTGTCCATGCTCACATAATATCTCTACATACTCTAATACCACATGTTTGAATCAGAGTGAATTCACACAAACAAATTTAATGAGACAAGGAGAATAGACAATAATAAACATAATAAGATATTTTAATTTATAATATTATTCACCAATATTCTGCAATATTTTTTATACTAATATTCCTATATTTTTCAACATAAAATATGTGTATTTAATGCTTGAAGAACACAAGCTTATATTGAGAGGGGGGTGAACAATATAAGACCACTTTTTACTTTTCTTTCCCAATCAATATTATGCAATATATCAATGGCAATATCAACAATAGTAATCAAAGTAATGCACAAATCACCACACACAATAGAGACACCAATTTAATGTGGTTCACCCAATGTGGGCTACTCCACGGAGAAAATATTTCACTAAAATTTTCTCAACAAATATCTTGGGAAACCTTTCCCTATTACAATGTTTATGGACCTCTGTCCAAAGGAGACACCAATCCCCTAATCAAGTTCATGGATCTCTATCCACATGAGACACCAATCCCCTCTGCATTGGTTGGTGATCTTCTAGAAGAAATACTGCCTCCACTACACTGGCTTATGGATCTCTATCCACTGAAGACTCCTACCCTCACTCAGAAGACATGTCTTCACTACCCTGGCTAATGGACCTCTATCCACTGGAGATTATTATCCTCTATACTCTATCACCTCCAAAGCTTGCTCTCAGCTCTGTCTCAAATCTGCACTAAACACAATCCTTCGATCTAGCACAAATCTACTCAATATCTATCTCTGATCTGCACTAAACATAGTCCTTCGATCTAGCACAAATCTGCTCAATCTCTGTCTCTGGTCTATACTAAACATAGTCCTTCGATCTAGCACAAATCTACTCAATATCTATCTTTGGTCTGGCACAAACCTATCCTCAAATCTGCACCAAAATCTATCCTCAAATCTATCCTCAAGCCTTAACACAAAGCTTGACTCAATCACAAATCAACTCTACTAGATCTACCCCAAACCTTAACTCAAGGTTTGAACAAATCAATCAATCAACTCTACTCACAAGTCTTCTCAAAGACTTATCTCAAATCTGTTCTACAAGTCCTTACTAGAACTTTTCTAATTTGCTCAAGAAGTTTTCACCAAGACTTACCTTAAATTTTCTCAACAAGTTCTCACTAGAACTTGTCCAATATTCTCAACAAGTCTTCACCAAGACTTACCTCAAATCTGCTCAATAAGTCCTCACTAGAACTTGTCCAATCTGCTCAACAAGTCTTCACCAAGACTTGCCTCAAATCTGCTCAACAAGTCCTCACTAGAACTTGTCCAATCTACTCAACAAGTCTTCACCAAGACTTACCTCAAATCTACATTGTAAGCTTCCACAAAAGCTTACACAAATCTATCCTTAAGTCCACTCTAGGACTTACTCAAATCAACTCATAAGCTTTCACAAAATCTTATTCAACTCAACTCAATCTATCACAGAAAACTTCTTCAATCACACAAACAAGCTTCACACAGAATCTTGTTTGACTCACATAAACATATAGAGAATGGTTAGAGACTCAATATGTTACTCACTCACAACAATACTCAATCACTTTCAAAATATCTTGCTTAACCACATAAACATATAGAGAATGGTTAGAGACTCAATATGTTTCACTCTTGCACAACACTCAATCACTTTCAATCTCTCTCTCAAATCAATTCAGAATATAGAACAATTTGTTTCATAGAACTTGAACTATCACTTCAACACTTCCAATCGACTAGGCTCAATCAACTCCACTCAACCAATCACTCAATGAAACACTCCTTTCTTACAAACCCTAGTCCAAGCATATGAACACTCACTCAATTATTTTCAACAATGCTTATCAAACAATCTCACATAACAATGATACTCATGATCTTGCACAAACCCTAGTTTCAAGATAGTTCTCAACTTCACATAAAAATGATACTCATGATCTTGCACAAACCTTAATCATGTATGTGAAGGTTCATTCAATATTTCCAACAATGCTTATCAAACAAGGTTTTTATCATCAAATTTCACTCAGAAAAACCTTTAACAATCAAACTCAACAATGCTTATCAAACAACCCTTTTCACTCCAACTTAGCATTCACAACATCCAACAATCACTCATAAGGAAGATGTGCCCATACCTTTTGTTTGATGAAGAATTGACCTCAAAACCTATCTCAATCACAATTACCCTCTTTGCCAATTTCAAAGGTTAGATGACAAAATATCACTCTAACACTCCCTCAAAATATTTCACAATTACAAAAATAATTAAACTCAAATACACCTTATTACTCCATCTTGAAATTAGCATTCACCAAAAACATATAAAAATAAATCTCTTATTACACCTTATAACTCCACTCTAAATAACTCAATCCACCAAACAATTAAATAAAAATAATTATTTAATTTCATCAACCTTATATCTCCCTAAGCTCAAAACTACACCACACAACCTTAGGAGCAAAAACCAATTTATAATAAAAACTTTAGTACCTCTCAAAGTGCTCCCGACGGGATTCGATCCCAAGTCGAAGCACCTCCAGCGCTTTAGCCATGGCTGCCAAGCCGCATGAGCTAAGCACTCACGTGGGAGGCAAAAGTGCCCATGGTGCTTTGTCTTCTTCCTAGGTGCCAAGACCCAAAAAGCTTTGGCATCTTCGGTGCAAAACAACCTCATGACCTTCCTTGCTACGAATCGAACACAACACCTTGCGTTCCTAAAGCGTTGCCAACTACCGCTAGCCCACCTGGCTAGGTGGTGACAAGGCTCCGAGCCTTGTGCCTTTTCACCCTTCACTACCTACCAAAAGAAGTCAAAAAAAGGACTTCTTCCTTCTTTCTCGCCGAATATTGCACACACATTTTCTTGGGAGTTTAATTAAATTCAATCGTGGATGGGTTTGAAGCCACTTAGGCTTTTGGTATTTATGCCCATGCCTTAAATTCATTGACGTCAGCGGAGGAGATAATGTATGACATCAACGTGTTATTTTTGCCCTCATAATTGTCCTCATAACCCTAACCTTAGGGTTAATTAAATTAGATTATAATTTAATTAATAATAAAATTATTATAATTAACTTATAATTAATTTAATAACCATAGGGTTAATTAAATTAAATTACAAATTAATTTATAATGAAATTATTATAATTAATTTAATTACTTTAGGTCTTACCATTAGACCTTTAATATTATAATAAAATATTATAATATTATTTTTCTTGGGCCTTCTTATTTCTCCTGTAGACCTTATCTGACCACCTTGAATATTATAATGGGAGATATTATAATATTATTTCCCTTAGGTCTAGAAGCAATCTTTCTCTTGCACTGATTACTAAAATTGACTCTTGACATCCTTCTTCTTGCATTGCTCACTGAAACTAACTCTTGACATCAATGACAACAAATATTGCTCATATTTCCAACAATATCCCCCTTTGTCATTGATGGCAACCCATTTACCTTTTACCATTTCTTTTACCTTTTCTTGTTCTACTCCCCTTGAGAAATTGCTCCCTTGACTGAATGCTCTCCCCCTAACTCAAATCTCTCCCCCTTTGTCATCAATGGCAAAGGGTCACCTTTGGGGCTCGGGGCTAAGAATGAGACTCTTAGCTTAGCCCCTCCCCCACCTCCTCTTGAGGTGGTTAATTCGGGGTGGGAGTATTTCTACTCCCAAGCATGCACTGATCTTTACCTTTGTCCACTTTCCTCCTCATCTGATCCTTCTGATTCCTCTGACTATTCTTGTTCTTGCTTGTCTCTAGAATTTTTGCTCTACACCACTTTGTTGTATGTCCATAATTATTGCACTTATAACACTTAATGTTGTTATTCCTTGGAGGTGCAAATTTCTTGGGATTTCTCCTGGTGAAGCCATATCTATTCCTGTCATGAACCCTGTAATTCACTACCTTGTGACCAAACTGATTACAAGAGTAGCAATACCCTTGAAAAAGTTGCCTGTTTCTGAAACTTCCATATTCCTGTGTTCCATGTGTCCTGCACTGTGTAGCTTTGTGCCCAAACCTGTGACATGAGAAGCATCATCCATTGAAACTACCTTGCCTTGATCTCATTGGTCTCTTAGTCTCTTCTACCCTATGTTGTTTCCTGTTCCATATGTTCCTCATTTGTGCATTGTTCCTTTCCTTGTTAAACTTTCTATTGTCCAACTCATCCTCAGAATTCTCACTCTCTCTTACACTCTCTTCTTCTGAAGTTTCTTCTTCTTTAGAACTTGAGATTGACTCCTCTCCTTGTTTTCTTTGTACCTATTCAAAACCAAGTCCTATTTTATTTGACGAAGATCTTTGTACCTTGATAATCTTATCCAAGTTCTTTGAGCTTCTTCCAAACTTGTGTAACTTGTCCTTAGACTCTTTTACTTCCTTCCTTAGTGAAGCTACCTCATGCTCTAACCTTTCACATTCTAAAACCTTTGCTTCTAACTTCTCTTTGAATCTCCTTGTCTTAGCTATTGAGTTGGTTAGATCCTCTATAAGCTTTCCTTTCTCTTCATCACATTCTTGAAATTTAAGCTTGAGTTTTGAGTTTTGCTTTCTTACCTCCCTTAATGCATCAAGGGCATGAATAAGCTCACCCTCAAGATCAACTTCTCCTTTCTCTGATTCTTCCTCTATTTGTTTGCCTTTGAAAACATCTTCATTATTTTCTGACTCTTTTCTACTAGAAGCACTTCCTTCTTCTTCTATTGCCATAAGAAGATTCTCTTCTAGTCCTTCAAGTGTATCTTCATATTCATCATCACTGAAACTGAATCCATTCCTTGTACAACTATCTTCAAGATGACCAAAGTTACCACATCTAAAACATTTGAGGATTATTGGTGACCTATTTCTAACCACTTATTTTTCTTTTTCTAGAAATAGTACTTCATCTTTATCATCATCTGAGGAACTTTCATCACTATCACTTGAGCTCTTACCTTGCCTTGTCTGCATAGAAAATCTTCTTATATCTTTGGAAAAACTTCTTTCCTTGTGTTCCTTGTCCATCCCTATTTTTCTTTTGGTACCTATGCTTTCCTACTTCCCTATTCCTATGATCCTATTTTTCTTCATCATTACTATTTCTAGCCTCTGGAAAATCAGTTGCATAGTGACCATACTTTCCACAATTGAAACATCTAACTGATTTCGTACCTTTATACTTTCTTGAGTCCTTGTTCCTTCTGCCATAATTTGCTTCTTCATCACTGGATAACTCATTGCTTGAATCTGACTTCTTACCCTTTGTCTTCTTAGTAGCTTTGAATATTGCTTCTTTCTGGAGAATAGGTTCCTCTTTTGTTCTCATCTCAAAAGCTGTGAGAATGCCATGTAATTCATCCCTTGTCAAAAGATCACTATCTTTTGATTCCTCTATAGCTGAAATATTTTCACTAAACCTTTTTGGGAGTGACCTTAAAATCTTATCACAAACATCATATTCTTGAACTTCAAGTCCAAGTCCTTGCATGGAGTTAACAACCTCATCTACACAAAGTAGATAAGCACTAATGTTTTCTTCATCCTTCATTTTTAGGTCTTCAAATATTCCCTTGAGATTTCACAACTTTACCTTTTTGACCTTTTTATCTCCTTCATATATGCCTTGCAATTTATCCCAAATTTCCTTTGTTGATTTGTAGTGCATAACCTTTATAAACTCTGTTTTATGCAAACCTCTCAAAATTGCATTCATTACTTTTGAATTGTAATGATGTAGAAGCTTACCATATTTATCTATAGGTGGAGTAGTTGGTGGTGTGTATCCATTTTCAACTGCTTCCCATATTTCATTTCCAAGTGCCATTAGGTGAATCTTCATTCTCATACTCCAAAATATATAATCACTCCCATCAAACAATGGTGTTGAATTATCTGAGGATCCACTCTTAGAATCCATCTGTGTTCTTGTAAGATTTTCCTTCAAGATGTTAAACTCTTTCTAAGGAACCCACTCTAATACCAATTGAAGAACACAAGCTTATACTGAGAGGGGGTGAACAGTATAAGACCACTTTTTACTTTTCTTTCCCAATAAATATTATGCAATATATCAATGGAAATATCAATATTAGTAATCAAAGCAATGCATAAATCACCACACACAATAGAGACACCAATTTAATATGGTTCACCCAATGTGGGCTACTCCACGGAGAAAATATTTCACTAAAATTTTCTCAACAAATATCTTGGGAAACCTTTCCCTATTACAATGTTTATGGACCTCTATCCAAAGGAGACACCAATCCCCTAATCAAGTTCATGGATCTCTATCCATAGGAGACACTAATCCCATTTTCTTTGTCTGGTGATCTTCTAGAAGAACTACTACCTCCACTGCATTGGCTTATGGATCTCTATCCATTAAAGACTCTTACCCTCACTTATAAGACCTATCTTCACTATCCTGGCTAATGGACCTCTATCCACTAGAGACTATTATCCTCTATACTCTGTCACCTCTAAAGCTTACTCTCAGATCTGTCTCAAATCTGCACTAAACATAGTCCTTCGATCTAGCACAAATTTTCTCAATCTCTATCTCTAATATACACTAAACATAGTCCTTCGATCTAGCACAAATATGCTCAATATCTATCTTTGGTCTGTACTAAACATAGTCCTTCAATCTAGCATAAATTTACTCAATCTCTATCTCTGGTCTGGAAAAAACTTATCCTCAAATCTATACCAAAATCTATCTTCAAATATATCCTCAAGCCTTAACACAAAGCTTGACTCAATCACAAATCAACTCTGCTAGATCTACCCCAAACCTTAACTCAAGGTTTGAACAAATCAATCAATCAACTCTGCTCTCAAGTCTTCTCAAATACTTGTCTCAAATCTGCTCTACAAGTCCTTACTATAACTTGTCCAATCTACTCAACAAGTCTTCGCCAAGACTTACCTTAAATCTTCTCAAAAGTCCTCACTAGAACTTGTCCAATATGTTCAACAAGTCTTCACCAAGACTTATCTTAATATTCTCTACAAGTCCTCACTAGAACTTGTCCAATATTCTCAACAAGTCTTCACCAAGACTTACCTTAAATCTTCTCAACAAGTCCTCACTAGAACTTGTCCAATCTGCTCAACAAGTATTCACCAAGACTTACCTCAAATATGCATTGTAAGCTTCCACAAAAGCTTACACAAATCTATCCTTAAGTCCACTCTAGGACTTACTCAAATCAGCTCACAAGCTTTCACAAAAGCTTATTCAACTCAACTCAATCTATCACAAAAAACTTCTTCAATCACACAAACAAGCTTCACTCAGAATAATATAGAGAATGGTTAGAGACTCAATATGTTACTCACTCACAACAATACTCAATCACTTTCAAACTCTCTTGCTTAACCATAGAAACATATAGAGAATGGTTAGAGACTCAATATGTTTCACTCTTGCACAACACTCAATCACTTTCAATATCTCTCTCAAATCAATTCAGAATATAGAACAATTTGTTTCATAGAACTTGAACTATCACTTCAACACTTCCAATCGACTAGGCTCAATCAACTCCACTCAACCAATCACTCAATGAAACACTCCTTGCTTACAAACCCTAGTCCAAGCATATGAACACTCACTCAATTATTTTCAACAATGCTTATCAAACAATCTCACATAACAATGATACTCATGAACTTGCACAAACCCTAGTTTCAATATAGTTCTCAACTTCACATAACAATGATACTCATGATCTTGCACAAACCCTAATCATGCATATGAAGGCTCATTCAATATTTCCAACAATGCTTATCAAACAAGGTTTTTATCATCAAATTTCACTCAGAAAAACCTTTAACAATCAAACTCAACAATGCTTATCAAACAACCCTTTTCACTCCAACTTAGCATTCACAACATCCAACAATCACTCACAAGGAAGATGTGCCCATACCTTTTGTTTGATGAAGAATTGACCTCAAAACCTGTCTCAATCACAATTACCCTCTTTGCCAATTTCAAAGGTTAGATGACAAAATATCACTCTAACACTCCCTCAAAATATTTCACAATCACAAAAATAATTAAACTCAAATACACCTTATTACTCCATATTGAAATTAGCATTCACCAAAACATATAAAAATAAATCTCTTATTACACCTTATAACTCCACTCTAAATAACTCAATCCACCAAACAATTAAATAAAAATAATTATTTAATTTTATCAACCTTATATCTCCCTAAGCTCAAAACTATACCACACAACCTTAGGAGAAAAAACTAATTTATAATAAAAACTTTAGTACCTCTCAAAGTGCTCCCAATGGGATTCGATCCCAAGTCGAAGCGCCTCTAGTGCTTTAGCCATGACTGCCAAGCCGCATGAGCTAAGTGCTCATGTGGAAGGCAAAAGCACCCATGACACTTTGTCTTCTTCCTAGGCACCAAGACCAAAAAGCTTTGGCGTCTTTGACGTAAAACAACCTCACGACCTTCCTTGCTGTGAATCGAATGCAACACCTTGCATTCCTAAAGCGCTACCAACTACCACTAGCCCACCTGGCTAGGTGGTGATAAGGCTCCAGAGCCTTGTGCCTTTTCACCCTTCGCTACCTGCCAAAGAAGTCAAACAAAGGACTTCTTCCTTCTTGCTCGCCAAAATATTGCGCACACGATTTGCTTGGGAGTTTAATTAAATTCGATCGTGGATGGGTTTGAAGCCACTTAGGCTTTTGGTATTTATACCCATGCCTTGAAATTCGTTGACGTCGGCGGAGGAGATAATGTATGACGTCGACGCATTATTTTTGCCCTCATAACCCTAACCTTAGGGTTAATTAAATTAGATTATAATTTAATTAATAATAAAATTATTATAATTAACTTATAATTAATTTAATAACCATAAGGTTAATTAAATTAAATTACAAATTAATTTATAATAAATTATAAATAATTTAATTACTTTAGGTCTTACCATTAGACCTTTAATATTATAATAAAATATTATAATATTATTTTTCTTGGGCCTTCTTATTTCTCCTGTAGACCTTATCTGACCACCTTGAATATTATAATGGGAGATATTATAATATTATTTCCCTTAGGTCTAGAAGCAATCTTTCTCTTGCACTGATTACTAAAACTGACTCTTGACATCCTTCTTCTTGCACTACTCACTGAAACTGACTCTTGACATCAATGACAACAAATCTTGCTCATATTTCCAACAATGCTTCAATATGTCTCTTCATCTTTGAGAGACTCTTCAATATTTGTAACTCTTCATGTTTTCATCTTTAATTGTATTTTTATCTCCTAACATTCTCATGGGAGATATGACTATTCAAACTTTATATGAGAGAAGTATTTATTAATCTCTATATAATTACAAACATCACATGATTACATATTACATAATTTTAAATAATATATTAAGGTCTAATAATCATGGATATTATGAATACAAGCATCAATTACAGAATGATTGAAAACATCTACAACTATCTTTATTTTAGGATTGACTAATGATCCACCTTTCAACTATAAACAATATGAAATTATAGAGGTGTCAAGCACCACTTATAATGCACCCTATTTACAATTCATTGAATATTTTTATTACATTCAAATGGTTACAAGTATAATTTTATTTAAATATGTGAATGTTCAACTCATTACAAAACTATGAATGACATTTTTCTTAATCACCTTTAATAAAATACTACTATGACATTCTCTCTTGAACACAATATAATCACCCAAAATAATAATGAAACCAAACTCAAGTCAGGTAAACTTTACATGAATTCACATATTTTCATTCCATAAGATAAACACATTATTGCTCTAAGAATATTATAAATGTTTTAAATAATGAACCAATACCATCATGAGTTTGGTATGACAAGAGACCACACAACCATTTTTAATATTTTATGACCAAATTTTTATTTGCTTTATTTCTATGTGAGTTTTATATTTTCATATACACAATTTACATAACTTTTATTGTTGTAATAGAAATAGATATTTAGCTATGAATGATTGATAATATGATAATCACCTTCATATAAAATATATTAGTTGGTATGTTTTAATCATGAACAACATACTTTTAACATGTATTAGCATATCCTTATAACTTTATACTTTTGGGCCACCATAAATTTATCATGTTCAACTTCATGATTTATATAACTTAACAAAATGGTTTTTACTTTCTCACATGTGTTTTTCTAACATGACATGCTTACCACAAGATTATATCCAAAAATATGATTGCATACAATTAGGCTATTTGGTATTACATAAATATTATGTGACATACAAAACACTTTATATACTATTTTAGATCAATATACATATGACTTGCAAATAATAATTTATTATTAAAAATACTTTTACTTTCAAATCAACATAAACATGACTTGGGTAATCTAATACGTAATGAAGTACCTTATGAGTTATTTTGGAGGAAACATAAACTTACAAAACATAATACAATTACCACAAATTTTATTTTTCATGCATGTTAGATCCAACTTTGGACTCACAATATCTAATAATAATACTATATCTTAATAGAATAATTTAATGATAAGTGGACTAGATGTTTGGATTATATATTTTTAATTTGTTTTTTTTTCTCAACATTATTTGTCCATAGCATCATATGATATATGGATGTGTCCAAAAGTGATATATTGTTCAATATGACATTCAAATACCTTTAGATTCTACATGTAAAGATTGAGAAAACACTTATTCATCACCAATTTAGATACCATTATGTTAACAATCACAAGCACTTTTATAAAAATAATTTAAAAATTTCCAATTCTATAGTTCATTGATAAAATTTATTGGGACCTTCATTGTTGCAATTTATTCTCAATATATTATCCTTTTTAACCTCTTCCAATCACAATAGTCATGTATTATTTTTATCAATGTAGCTACACTTGCTCCCTTCTCATTCTATGGTCATTTCTATGGCATTTAATTTTTTTATGTTGAATTTTTGGTGTACATAGGTAATAGTGTTTAGGTCATATAATAAAGGAGGAATTATATCAACCCTTTCAACTAGGATAAATATAACATGATACTCTCACATCATATCAAACAACACCCACAAATTTTCTTTTAGGCTAATCTCTCATACAACCCAACACATGGGAAGGGCTCTCGTAAAAACATGGTTAGAGATATTGTATTAACATAAAATACTTATAGAATATTTAAATATAGTGGCAATAATATATAAAAAGAGGGACATATTTATTAGGATTAGACTTCATGTATTCTATCAATTCTCAACACAAATAAAGCATTGGGTGCCCTCCCCAAACTATACATTTTAGTTTCCCAAGATTTAAGCGCAAAATTCCTTTAAAAAATATTGTGCATTCGAGAATCCAATTACATTCAATATATTATGGTTATTCTAGACTAGAGTATTCTAATATCACAAAGTTTATGGCTCCTCAAAGGATCCACTCACATAAATAGACATGGTTTTAAATAATATTTACATACCTAATATTAAAGGACACTATCATTGAATGTAGCCAAGGCTTTTAGAGGCCCCACTTTCCTCTCTGTAAAAGTAGATAGGTACTATTGGGCAAGGGACTCAACCCACACTTAACAAAACTAGATACAACAAAATTTCTACAACTAGAACTATTATAGAACTAATATGACATGTTGGATATATATATTTAATCTATCTTAGACAAAACACACCATACAACAATGGGATGCATAAAAAAATTCATACAACAATTGATACATATTATAATATACCTTTATGTACATTTTTATAGGCATATGGTCATATTGAATCTTCATATAAAACCCATTTATTGATCTTATTTATTCCATAATGGAGATGGTAACACTTTCTACAAGAGGTTACCTACCCTAGTTTGACCTATTTAATGTAAAGTCTTACTGATAGATAGTATAAAATTAATTTATGATCAAACATCCTAGAATCTCCACATTAATTTAAAACTTATATGTACATTTTGAATTAGCCTCTATAGTAGCTATTATCACGAATCCATTCTATTATTTCATGCATATAAATTAAAATGTATTTTCCTTTATACGTATGGATAAAAAAATGTGGTGTATCATTGATTTGAAAAGTCTTTGTATTGCTTGGATTTTGGAAGCATAAATTTAGTTTATTGATCCAATAAAGTATTAATAAGGTGAGTAATATTAATACTTGAAATATTAAATCATAGTTAATAATTAATATTAACATTTGGTGTTAATTGGAAAGTAATTAATCTAATTACCTTTGTTAGTAAATAATATTAAAAGGTAATAATGCTTTGGATGAATTATTAGATTAATTGCTCATATTTTGAAGCTTTGAATAAAAGAATGAACCTTAGTTCCTAATAATTAATTAGAGTTCTAATGTTGAAATATTAAGGGGCTAACAATTATGAAGGAAACTTTCGATTAAGTTATGCTTCTCTTTGAAATTTTATTGTTGAGAATGTAAGAATGCAGGTTGGTGTCAAGTAGTGGGTAGCTAGTTCTTGAAAATAGAAGGTGACCCTTCATCTTGGAGTTCTTATATACTATAAGTTATATGTTCTCTGGATATCTAGAATGAGGAGTTATAAAAGGAGATAATGCATGTTGACTAAATATCGGAAGAGACTAGAAGGTAGCTTAGTGCAAAGAGAAAGCTTGATGATTAGTTGAGGTATTGTTGTACCTTGCTAGCATTCCCTTTAGTTTTTTTTACTATTATTTCCCTTGCTTTCACTAGTTCTGTAATGCTCAAAGTGTTATCATAGGGCAATTTTTTTTTAGTTTATGATCTATGCTATCCATTTCCTTGGTTAAGTAAGCTCCTAGTGTTTTTAGTTGCTTTGGAATTGTCATAAATATCTTCGACACAATTAGACACTCTATTTTTGTTCAAGGAAGTTGTTCTTGAGACTAGATAGGTTTATTCTCATCAGTTACACATTTTTGTAGCTAGATTTTTGCTTAGACGTATTGGAGAGAGTAGCTTTATTGAGTTCACATGCCTTCTCTAGGGATTTTCATCTGAAAAGCATGTTGCTTTGGTTTAATTGCGATGCTTCACTTTGTGCTGGATCGCACTTTCTATTGTGAGATCTTTGAGTGGATGGCTATATCTATATGGTGTGCTTTAAAGTATTGTAAGGCCTATGGGTGACTTTTGTAGGAATTCCTTCCATATTTAGTGTAGGTAGTAGCTAGAGTTTGACTAGACATTGATAGTTCACTCGCATGCTATGTATTTCTTGTTGATTGTTGATCTCTTTTTTCTTAATGTATTCTCATCTAATGTTATTATAAAATTAATATTTTATTTTATGGTTTTGTATGTTATAATTTTGGTTAACCTTCCTTTGGTTTAAATGTTTGCTTTATGTCCAATGAAATATGGTTTTATGTTAAATTTGGCTTTATTTAGCTAACAAAATATTGGTAGATAACTATTAAAGGTTTTATTTGATTTGAGAATTAGTGAATATTTTAGCTTGAATATTACAGGAAATATATTATTTTATTAAAATTATTAAAGGTTTAATTTAATTTGAGAATTAGTGAATGTTTAATCTTGCATATTTAAGGAAATATATTCTTTGTTATTGAAAAGAAGCTTTTGGAATGTATGGAAATTTATTATTTTGTATTGCTATTGTTTTGGAAAAAGTGGTTATGTTATTAATGGTTTTCTAAGCTTGAGAAGATAGAAAATCATTATAGAGAGAAGTATGGGATTCTCTCTTGATTGCTTGAAATGTATTTTGCATGGTTGCTTGCATTTATACATAGAGCATGTTAGTTGCATTGCATTAAGAGTTATCATGATCCCTAAGTTTTCTTAAAGACCATGGGAGAATTCTTTCATGAAGAGGATCGTGAAAAGAAGGTAGTGCATGTTGGGTGGACTTGTTCTAATGTAATTGGGAATAAAAATTTGTTATATAAATGGAAGTTTTGTTATGTAACACTTGGATAATTTTATTCTCAAATTTATAAGGCTTGGAAGTATTCATGTAAATGTATTGAATATTTGGTTTTGATAAAATGAATTAATGATATGGTTATGATACATTCAGAGCTTGATTTGCTTAAATAAATATTTTATGCTAGCCTTAGATTTGAATGTTAGTATTACGATTAGTTTAATCATATTTTAATTTAGAGAGATGTTTCTTTCATACTAGAATTATATTGGAAATTATGTTTATTTTCAAGTATGGGTTGAAAATGTTCTATTTAAATCCAAGATCTAGCATTGTGTTATAACTAAGCATGTTATTTCCATTATAGCACTTTAATTCATTTCATGGAATAGATGTTATATTATTTTTATATCTTGGATTTGGTGGGGGTTCTTGGGTATGGATCTAGAACCTCTTTAGGATCCTTGAGTCATAAATTCAATCCAATCCTAGAAGGAGTTACGAGGATGCAATAACCAGGTAGTATTAACTCTTGGAAGGAGTTGGAATGATGCATTAACCAAGTATTAATGAATATAGGAGTTGTAGTGATGTAAGAGCCAAATTTTTATGATCGATACACCTTGAATGGTGAGGATCAGGTGTTCTATAACTTTAAGGTTAATGTAATCATTCATGAGACAAAAGTGGTGGTACCTTAAATAGTGAGGTATGGGTGATAATGATCTTAGTTAGCCCACAAAGGTGTAGTAACTACGCACCATGGTTTTACATTAAAATAACTTACATAGATAGACTTATGGAAACATTAGGAAATAGATGTTCCTCTTTTAGTGTTATGGATCTTAAAGGATAATATCTATGTTATAGTCAAATTTTCCTATATTGATGAGGATATGGAAAATGTAGGAGAACCACTTTGGTGTCCTAAATGGTTAGGTTTAGTAAGGTGAACCCCATTAATACAGTATGTTGGCCACTCTTATCCACTTGAGTGTCATCTATAGTGACATTGAAATCAAATCTAGTGATGCCTTGAGCATGTTAAAAATAATATTGGGAATCCTATATGAACCTTGCTTGAAAAAAATATCTCTCTCTTGATTTGGTTTTGCTGGGTTGTTGCACCATGATTGGTATGTGATTGGCTCTAACATGCTTGATCATAAAATTCAAGATTTTTGGCCATTGGAATATGCCTCCTTTAATGCCTTCTTATCTTATTTACTTTTGCGTGTATGGTTTCCACATGTCCTTGGATGGGATGGAACCTCCTTTGGCAAATGGTGGGCCTTCTATTTAGAGCACTAGTTTTTTTCTATTGGAGGCTTCTAATTGATTGCCATATGTATTGCTTTTTCTTAGGCCAGAGCTTCTCTTTCTTCATTAGTTCTCCTTAAATCAAAAGGACTACATAAGTCATTGTATTAAAAACCAATGGTCTATGATCCTTGGTGCCATTGCTTTGGATAGACTTGATCATATGTAAGGTGTTATGCATAGATAAGAGATATTACAACTAGAGTGGATTTTAGCTTACTCACACTTCCTTGAAGCTCATTTTTTCTAATTTAAGGTAGGAAGCACCTTTTTATTGAAGGTGGGAATCTCTTTTTGACAAAATAGCCTTGGATGGTCCTACTTCTAACTAGTCTATCTTGAAATGAAGCAATGTTGTAGGGAAAATTCCCCTATAATTACTATGACTATAGAGCATTCTTGGTACATACTATAGGTACACATTAGAGATGCTCTTACTTTTCTTATCTAGTTGTAGCAAGTAAGCCTAAGGATAATGAAATGTAACCTTTGGTTTCCTCAAATCAAAGTGGGTATTGATGTTGCCTATGGAAGGGGAAACCTAAAATGATAGACACTATTAATAGTAGATCTAGTATAATGAGTAATTTTGACTAAAAATAGTATATGGGTTATGCACTATGATATCATTGAGGTTGTTATAAAAATGATAGAGAACATGAATATATTTACTTGGGGTGTCATGATTTTGGACTTTCTATATTGCTTCTTTCACCAAGTTGTTTATAAATACTATAAAGGCCTATACTTCTACACACTTCTCTATGTGTGAGCTTGGGAGCAGATAAGCATGACATAACCAAAAATGTTTAATGATTTAGATGAATGATGGTGAGGTACTATGAACCTACTAGTGAGATCATAATTTTGAGGTAGGATTATAAAGCAACCTATATTATGATATTTTGGGAATGACATGATGCCTAGTAGGTGACTTATGCCTAGAGTATATAATATGATAGCCTTATAAGGGCCACTCAGACTAGATGAAGGATAGATATCTAATTTCTAGGGTGAGATGGCATCATTTGTTGGTAGATAACTCTTATAGTAAAGGGACATGGTTTAAGAGATTAGGATTCAATAGGAAATATTACCCATCCTACATTAGTATAGTAGATCCATCTAAGAGTAAGGATTCAGAGGTTGTGCTTATACAAAATCACACCCCATGCTAGACATAGATCACCTTGTTATTCTAAATTCATGGATGGATGAATCCAAGGTTAAAATTTCTACTTGGAATGGTACTATACTATCTTACCATGATAATTTATAATGGCAAGATTCGAAGTTTACTAGAGGATGATACTAGGGAATTGGTCTTGGGATGCATATCAGATAATATCACCACTAGTAAGATAGTGATGAAATTACTAACAAAGGAGTCAAAGAGAACATATAGTAGTATCAAGGGGGAAAATAGGTTATACATATGATTATAGATAGGTATGTTAGAACAAGTAGGTCCTCTTAGTTAGTGTTGGAGATAGAGTGAGATGCATTGGCCCAGCAGATTTTCAACTTAAGGGAACCTATGGTTTCCTCAACAATAAAGTGATTTATGATATTATTGATAGCTAGAAGCAAGGATGTATGAGTGAGAACACCTCATGTGATATAGTCAAATATCATATCATTGAATATAGAGAGGGATGCAACCATGACAAGATACATAAACATAACTAGCAATAGGTATATTCAAGATATCTAGGTATTGTTGGATGATATGACTACCATGATGTAGTTCCATTTTACTAAGCTATAAATTGTATAGGTAGAGACAACTTAAGTTCATAATGAGATAAAAATGGAGGTTGATTAATGGACATATCATTGCATAATCTACCATGTTTTTATTCCCATAAACTATCATTTTCCACATTGATCCATACATGCACAAGGACATATATGTATTCATGGTCCATGATATGATATTTATAGCAACCACTAAGGTAGAGACAACTTAAGTTCATAATGAGATGAAAATGGAGGTTGATTAGTGGACATATCATTGCATAATCTACCATGTTTTTATTCCCATAAACTATCATTTTCCACATTGATCCATACATGCACAAGGACATATATGTATTCATGGTCCATGATATAATATTTATAGCAACCACTAACTATACCATCACCATAGCAAGGAATATCAAGAGCACCATATATGATACAAGATATGTATGCCTAGAGAGACTTTAGATGTACCAAATAACTTGATTATGACGTAATTTATTATTCAAATTAGCTATTCCCAAGAGGTTTTTAGCTACTCCAAATAGATTTATTACGGTATAATATATGATATAAAGTATTTGTGTTATGGACAACTTTAGATATGTCGAATGACATGAATGTGATTCAAGATCTAATGAAAAGTAGTAGTTCCAATGGTAACTTTAAAAATGCTAAATATTTGTGATTATGATGCAAGATATAATACAAAGTAGTTAGGACCAAGGAAATTTTATATATGCCAAATAACATGATTATAATATAATATATGATACAAAATATCCTTGACCACATGCAAATATAAGAATTTTTGGCATGACATAAAGGAGAAATCCTTGCCCCCCAAAAAATATTTATGATAATTTTTGACATACCATAAAGATGAAAGCTATGCCTCAAAAAAAATTCTATGACTTTACTCATGCCATAAAGGTAATAGAATTGAATCAAGATAAGTGTTTTTGAAGACTTCTATTATGCCATAAAGGTGGTTTATTTTGCTTAATATAAATATTTTTGATGAATTCTATTGTTCTAAATGGTGATAGACTTAACTCAAGATATATATCTTTAAGGGTTTTTGTTGTAACAAATGGTGTGGGACTTGCCTCATGATAACTATTTTTAAGGACTTATTTTGTTCCAAATGGTATGAGATGCACCATGAGAGACATGATATATGCTAATAAATTATTGATTTTTATGAGGGTAACTAATTTCTACCAATTGATATATAGTTGAGGAAGACAAATAATTAATATGAGATTCATACTGCCCCCATGTTTATATGTGTTTGAATAGTTTTGATGATCCAACATAGGTGATTGAAATATCCTATTAAGGTCATCCAAAATTTTGCATGGGTGCAAAATCAATGCAATTTAAATTATTGGAATTCATACCTATTTCTCAAAGTGAACAAAAGCAATCAATCCACTCAAATATTGTATAGAAAGTAAAAAAAAGAATAAAAAATAAAAATATACAACATGAACCTATATGCAACATAAATAATAATCACAACACTCAAATGTAAAAATGGAGTTGTGGGGATAGTTATACCAATATAAAAATCCCAATTACATAAATAAGTTCAGCCTAAACTAATGTAAAAAGAGGGCTTCAGGTTAACTATAAGTTATAAGGTGGGTTTAACTATATAAAAGCTAATCATAGCCCATAAGTCTTGCATAATAAAATAATATAATAGAGTAAATACATTTTAAAATTATTATCCATAGGCTTAAACAATATTGCATCATACAATGTTGTTCTTGAATTCAAGTTAGATTACATTTTTAACTCCCACTCATAATCTAAATCCAATCGCCATTGAAGAAAGAAACTGGTGATATATCTTTCCCCTAAAATCAAAACTCTAGTTGGCCTTTTCGCTTGAGAAAAAATCAACTAGATTTTTGGAACCTACTATTAAAAATAAACTCACTCACACAAATACTATAATAAAACTTAGATTCATAAAAATAACATAATATCAAAATGTGGAAAGTAAATGTAGAATTATACAATATCACAATTAACATAGAATCACGGGCCTCTTCAAGGGGAAAAAATCCTTCAAAAATTTCATTAATTTGTAAAAAGATACATTCATTCATGGATCCATATATTTTAAATATACATTCCATGCAATCCTAATCCTAAGCTCAAGAGTTAGCTTACATGCAAAATGTCACATAGGCTAGAATCTTCTACAAAAATATTGGTTACATTCTTGATAACGGTTACATGAAATAGCCCCACTTGTCTAGGTGCCTTACTTTCCACATACCATTACAAAATATTACAAAATAACATTATAAAGGAATTCCCACATTGGAAGTGGGTCATTACAATAATCAAATAAGAATTACAAAATTATGTTAGGATGGGGTCCTAACATGTCGTTCCCCTTCAAAAAATATTTGTCCTCAAAGTTGTAGATGAGGAAACTAGTGTTGTAACTGCTAGAGGGACTCCCACATAGTATCTTCTAATTTTAATCCTCACCACTAAACAAGAATCTTAGTGATTACATGATTGTAAAGAGTGTGCATCCTATGGTCCAAAATATATTATGGCTTGAGCAAGATAGAACTCTCTTCATCCAATTCAGGTAAGGTAAATTGAACCTATACTTGATTGCCTAGTACCTTCTTGAGAGACGATACATGAAAGATAGGATGAATCTTGGATGTAGATGGTAGGGCCAATTTGTAGGCAGTGGAACCAATCCACTATAAGACCTAGCAGGGGTCATAATATTTGGTAGTGATATTTTGACACCTATAAAGCTAGAGGGATGACTATTTATAAGGCTACAAGAAGAGGAAGACCATATAATAAACTTCAAAACCATGCTTTGCATGATGTTGATCAAATTATTGGCACATCCAATTATAGGGAAATTCAAATTCAAATTTAGTTGATGGAAGACTTCAACATGTTGGAAGAGTGTAGTGTTAATAGCATGGACCTTGGAGCTACCTAGAATATAAGATGAGTGTGTTTATGGAGATCAGCCATAAACTACTTCAAAATGGGTGACCTTGGTTGTAGTGTGATAAGAAGTGTTATACCATCACTTGGATAAGGAAATCCACTTTACCCATTGTGTAGGACTATAAGAGGTAAAACCATGAAGATAAGTATCCAAAAATTTGTTGGAAATACTTTTTTGACCATCCATTTATACATTAAAAGATGAAATAATTCCCTGCAACTTAAACAATTCTTGCCAAAAATTACTAGTGAAGGAAGGGTCACGATCAAACACAATGGAAGTAGGCATACCATAAAGATGAAAGATAAAATCTAGAAAAACTTGGGCAACTACGAAGGCCATGTAAGGATGGGAGAGGAGATAAAAATGACCATACTTTGTGAGATGATCCACGGCCATGAAAATAATTTATTTACCTCTCAATTTATGTAAGCCTTCAATAAAATCCATGGACATATTTTTCCAGGCCTATTTAAAAAAATACAAGGGTTGAAGAGTTCCTTGGGAAGGCATTGTTTCTCCTTTCATCCATTGACAAATTTCACACATGACTATAAAATTTTCAATGTCCTTATTCATACCCTTCCAAAAAAAAAATTCTTAATGCTTTCATGTCTTGAAGAACCCTGAATGGCCTACAATAGATTAAGTATGTATTTCCTTCATGATGAGTTCTCAAATTGGATACATGTGAGTAATAACAATGTGATAGAGATAATAAAATCTTGTCCATCCCAAGTGTATCCTAGACATGATGTAGGATCCATTTTAAGTGAAGCAACCAAAGTATGTAATATTGAATCTTTAAGCACCTCTTCTTGAAGAGGATTTATCCATTGTGGTATGGGTGAAGAAATGACACATATCATAGTTTGAGCCTAAAATTGACAAGAGAGAGCATCTGTCATAATGTTCTCTTTGCCCTTTTTATAGGTAATATCATAATCATAACCCATGTGCTTAGAGATCCACTTTTGTTGTTCAAGGGTGGCAACCTACTATTCCATGAAGTATTTAAGACTTTAATGATTCATTTTAATGGAGAAATTATACCCAATGAGATAAGGCCACTAGTGAGTAAACACATGGAATAAGTTGATTTGCATAGATTTTTCTTAAAATTGATTTACTAGTGAAGGCTACAGGGCACACTTCTTGCATCAACATGGCTCTAATGCCATTTTCAAAAGCATCACTTTCAATTACAAAGGGCTTGGAGAAATCAAGCATTGCTAATACTGGAATGGTTGTCATAGCATGCTTCAAATAAAGGAAATCCTTATTAGCTAGACCTATCCAAGTAAAATAATTTTCCTTTAACATGGTGATTAAAGGAGCAACAATTTTTCTATAGTTGTAGATAAATTTGTAGTAATACCCTATGAGGCCCAAAAATCCTTGAAGACCCTTTATAGTGTGAGATTTTGGTCATTCTTGAAAGGTTTGAATCTTCTTAGGATTGACTTTAATTCCATCCTTGGTGAAAATGTGGCCCAAATACTCTACATTAGTCAATACAAAAGAACACTTGGACCTCATAGCATAAATTTGATGTTGTTCCGAAAGGTGTAGAGTTTGGTCTACATGGATGAGGTGATCTTCACAAGAGCAACTATAAACCAGAATATCTTCAAAGAGAACTAAAATAAATTTATGAAGGAATGGGTGAAATATGTTGTTCATGAGGATTTGAAATGTGGAAGTTGCATTGGTCAATCCAAATGGTATAACCAAGAATTCATACTGACCATCATGAGTGTGGAATATTGTTTTAGGGATATCCTCATCCTTGAGACTGATTTGATGGTACCCCAAGTAAAGATCTAAATTGGAGAAAAAAATAGCCCCATGCATATCATCCAATAATACATCCAACATAGGGGTAGGAAACTTATCCTTAATGGTGAGCTTATTTTACTCACAAAAATCTATACATAATTTCCTGAACCTATCTTTCTTTCAAACCGATAAGATAGAAGAAGAGTAAGGGTTGTTACTAGGTTGAATGAATCTAGATTTAAAAAAATCTTGTACTAACTTATTTATTTTTGACTTAAGGGCATAAGTGTATTCGTATGGCCTAATTTTAGGTGATACACTATCGAGTATCAATGAAATGACACAATCATGGGAGCAATATGGTGATAATTTTGTTGTTTGGGCAAAAACTGCATTGTTCTTTGTCAGAAAAAATTGCAAATATTTTGGAATTTGGTCCACCTCTAAAGTGGTTTGTTGGATTGCAAATATCTGAGAGATAACCTCACGAGAATATGTTTTTAACTGTTTCTCCATACGATTTGGGCTAATAACCTAAGGAGATACTACTTGTGAACCATGAAGAGTGCAAGACCTTCCATTTTGTGAAAGCCACATTCATAACTCTGCAAAATTCCATGTGATGATTTCCAATGTACATAACCACTAAGCTCCTAAAACCATATCACATCCCCCTAATTGGAGAGAAAACATATTGGTTTTGAACTCATAATCCCCTATTTTCATTTTAATTTTGCGATATTTGCCTTTATAAGGCAAAGTTCCCCTATTTGCCACCATAACCTCAAAGGAATTGCATGTTTTTATGTAAAAATTGGCCTACTTAACAATTTGGATATCAATAAAGTTGTGTGTGCTTCCTAAATTGAGAAGGATTATAATACGTTGGCCTTTGAAAAGGCCCACAACTTTTATGGTTTGTGTGGTAGTAATCCCTGCAAGAGCATGGAAATTTTTTTTTGGCTATGGTCCATCATGTATTTCACTCTCATTTTTAGGTGGTTCTTCTACTAGTTCTGCTTTGTCATAACTTTTTTCATTGCTTATTATGTTCACTACATCTATTAGAAACAACTTCATCACCTATGCCCTTAAAAATATTTTTTATCATATTTTTAGCATAAACCTTGCATACATCAAACATCCATTTCTTATTTGGTCAAGTTTTTTTGGGGAATAGATTTATTTTTATTATTGGTTGTGAACTTGGGAGGAAAGGAGGGTTTTGTTTATGGTAATTTAGATGTCCTCCATTGAGTTGAGAATTTTTCTTTAGCCAAAGATGTCAAGCTTATGGACTATGTGATTGATTGTGGTTTGAACATCTTGACCTCAGTCTTGAGATCATCCTTCAAGCCACTAATAAAACAACTCATAAAAATCCCTTCATTCAACCTCTTGGTCATATTAATTTTTTTTTCAAATTGGGCCAAGTAGTCTCGAATTATAGTAGCTTGTCTCAATTTTAAAAAATGCTCCTATAAAATCCTCATACTCACTGGGCCAAAATGAGTGAGTAATTAGGACTCAAAAACTTCCCAAGAGGAGTCAAAAACTATGTGTTGTAACCATTGGTACCATTGTAAAGATTTAGATTCAAATTTGAAAGAGGTCATAGTGATCCAAAAATATCTAGGGATATTATGAAGTTTAAAAATTGATCTGCATGACATAACCACTCATCTGCATCCTTGTCATTGCACTTACGAAAGTCCAATTTAGGAATATTAAAGGGAGTATCTTTGTCAAGGAATTTTTAAAGGTCTTCCTTGTATTTATGGATTCCTTTCCCAAAATTGGGAGGTTCAATGTCACGATGCTCAAATACCTTTAAGCCATCCTTAATTACTTCCTCAAGCTCTAAGAAGCATTCTTCAAATTTAGCTTTGGAGGAGTAGGCACTTCTTAAACCTTGTATGTCATCCTTCACAAAATTCATTGTTTCCATAAGGGAATTAATTATAGTTCCTATTTCTACCAAGGAGTGGGCTTTCTCAACCTCCTTTTGGTGTCCATGAGTGCCACCAACCATTTTGGAGTGATTTGAACAACTTCCACTAACTTACTAAAAATAGAAGTGTGATTTCAAGGGTTACTGTTGTAGACACCAAAATCTAGCCACTTGTCCTCCATCCTTGTTTTCCTGCCATTTTCACCATAAAAACATAGTCATTTTCCCTCCATCCTTACTTTCCCACAATTTCCACCACCAAAACATAGTCATTTTCCCTTCATATTGGCTTTCCTACCATTTTCGCCTATTATTTATATATATTTATTATATATTTATTTAAATAATAATATTTTATATATTATATTTTATATATATTTATATAAATAAATCGATCTCATCCATACGATTTTATTTAATCATATCCGTCCATCCGCATCAATCCATGCCACACCCTAAATTTAACATCTACCCTAAGATGTGTTTTAATATTAGCCACACAATTAGTGTCATTGAAACCCTAACATGCCCTAGGTTAGATTATAAATAGGAGCCATTTTGATGGCTCAACCGCTAATTGTCCTAAGTCTATTTCAAAATTTTCAAATTATCTGAGATCCTAATCTTCGAGTTGTTGGATTCCCTAAGTCTCCAACCAAGTCTTTGGTGCCCTAACCCCATTCCATCCACCATATTCCATGTCCCCTCACTCACCATCATCATTACCGTGTCTTGCGCCTTCGCTAGATCTACTTCTACAGAATCTTCCCTCATCTGCTAAGCACCTTCGAGCACTTTCTATCAATTTTAGGTGCCTCTGAGCACATCCCTTCCAATACTGCATGCCCACAGGTATTTTTTACAACTATCGAGCGTCCACGAGAAATTTACATAAGCCCTTATGAAAGCCTTCTACCTTCGAGCGATGCTAGGGAATGCCTTCATCATCGACCTACAAAAAATCCAATTATCAAAGGACAACCAACAAGGAGCAAGGTAAATCATTCTTTGTTTTGTTAATTTCAATATCTCTTTATTTTATTATAGTAGTGTTACATGATAGTTAGGGTTTTATTAATGTCTAAGGGTCTCACGTAGTGGAGCCCTCTCAATTATTACTAACTCTTTTATTTCATATTTTATGTGCATATCTGGAGATTCATTAACATTGGACAACTATTTAAGTTAGAGTGGCCCAACTCAACGGATATCTAAAGCCCACTCAACTCTGTTGGGAGCAAGAACGAGTTTTACAAACACCATAAGCATTGCTAGCTAGGGTTTTGAAGAACCCTAGCATTATTGTATTTATTGTATCTGAATAAATTGTGTAAAATCTCTATTTGGGATCACATTTGATTGTACTCAGATCCCCCAACAATAATAATATCAGATCTATTTCATTGTGCAATTTCTTGTGTTATGTGGTTTATTCATTTTTAGTTAGTTATATTTGGTGTTTTGTTTTTGTCTTCACAAATGGTGATCACGGTGGGACCCCCTAAGGGTTTCATTTTTTTATTTATCTTGAATTCTAACTTGTTTGTTATCCTATTTTACAAATTTTTAGAAGCATAAATCATGCATCTTTCACTTGATATATTGTTTTTAAAGGTTTGTAGAAGTTGTATAAAGAGCGCAAAATACCCAACGATGCTTGGAGGTCATCCAAAAATGTATAGAGACACTCAAAGGTCATCCCAAAATTCATAGGTGCATTTCAAGAATGCCTAGATACATTTTACAATAATTTGGAACAAATACGTAGGTTGTCCAGTAAGTCTGTTGTCTAAACTCCAAGTTTCTATTTTTACGTATTTTGGGTTCTTTGCTATATTTTTTAGATTTTAAGCCTAAAATGAACAATAATTAAGTAATATGGAAAAGAACTCATTCTAGTGTGCATTTTTTAAGATTGCATCCATTCACACATTCTAATTAGGGTTTTTGTTTTAATGTATTCACAAATATAAAATTTTGTATTTTGTTTGCATCTAAATTGAGAATCTGCATAACATAGTATTGCATTTTAGGGTTAGAAAATCATTATTTTGTTTATCTAAATAGTAACATCATTAGGGTGCCAAAAGTATCCCTACCATTGGGTGATTCTAGGCAGAGAGGTGGATGAACCCTCTGGTTGTTATTTATATAGGGGGTCTTAAGCGGTGTACTTCACACTCTCTGGGGAAATTGGCATTTTATTATTGGCTTATGGTTTAGATCTATGAAATTAGTTGTTTCTAACATTTTTTGTATACATTAATAAATAAATTTTTTAAAAGGAATTCACACACAATATGTTTCACTAAAAATAGTAGTGGTTGGATTTCATCACCAATAAGAATCTCACTGCCCTATCTTTGCCCTAGTTTTTACCTTTGTTTCATTAAGCAAGATTATAACATCAAAACACACAAGACTAACACCTAAAATGAATACACATTAAAAGGAGATAATAAATGAACAAGTTAAGCCACATTGGTTAAAACTTAGCATTGGTTGTTTATTTCCTTTTTGCTCTGAAAAGATTTCAATTTTATGTTACATTTGGTAGTTTAATATGTATCTTGATTTATTTGCTTATGGTATTAACTAGAAATCAAAAGAAAGCTATAAGTCAAGATAAATTAATGGAACATTCATCCACCTTCCCCACCACTTCTATGGTAGATGCATTGAATGTGACATAGGTGGATTTATCTCCAGGTCCCTCACATTCCTTACCATCCATAGCCTTCCATATGGCCATGCCCCAAGAGGAGTCAACCTCCCCTACCATTGATAACCACATTACCCATATAGACATGGCAAGAGTAGAATATTTCATGAAGTCTTCTAATTATGTCTTAGAGTCTATTCCCAATTTACCTAGACAATATTCTACTTTACAACAAGAGCCTGTCTATTCCCAACCCCCATCCACCTTTACCCAAGTGTATACTAACCCTATTTTTTGGGCATAAATTGCATCTTCATCCCATGTGTCCATTATCAAACCTTCATGTGCTCCTATCACCTCATATACCTCCACTTACACCAATCCCTTGTATGAGGCACAAGTCAATGTTGCTTCACAAGTTCCAGCCTCACAAGTTGCCATATTTAGTGTAACTTGTATCCAAGACACATCTTCCATACCATCTACCTCCATACCCTTAGCATCTAATATAGATATTAGTGAGGCATGTTAACACCTAAAAAATTACTTAGACAACATAAAAACACTCAAAAATAAGTACAGGCAAATCCTAAGCCCTTATATAACTCTACTCAGAATGTCCTTGTTAACCATGTTGAACTAAGCGTGACATTGAGAGGGGGGTGAATCAGTGTGTATTAAAAATTTAATCCAACTACGAAATCAAATCAAAATAAGCAATCACACAAACATGCATCACCTAACACCATATTTATAGTGTAAACCCAATGTGGGAAAACCACTATGCCAATGGACTGTTTGTACTCCCATCTAAATCCAGCCTTAAAAATATTTGGTCTTTACAATATTTTTGCGGTACTAATTGCAAGGAATGGCACCAACCAACCTGAACTTTAGTAGCATAAATTGCAAGGAGCACAGACCCCGATCGCCAAGCACCCACTCGGCAAAAACAATAACTATAGTAGAAAATTTGATCTCCATTCTAAAAGACCCTGAGTGGTCTAGCTCATTGCTTCTCTCTATACATCCACTCTAACTAATCTCATATGATCTGAATCTAAATCTCACACATTTATCTGTACTCACTCTGAATCCTTTTTAAAAATATTTTTGCAATCCCTTCAACTTCCATCACTTCAAATTCCTAACAAGTTTTGAGCTGCAAGATGACCGTTTCTGCATTCAATAATGTCTCCCACGGGAGACAAAACGTTATTCTAGATTTTAAAATTCTGCACGCACTAGAAAAATAACATACTCAAAAGGAGTTACGAATCAAAAGTTATGGCCTTTTTAAATTTCATTTTTAATTTGGAGAGGCATTTTGTCAAATAGTTCACGAATAAAGTGTTGTGCACATTACTCGTTCTCACACTTGGAGGCCTCAAAATTAATTTGACCAAAAAGAAAATATGTTCAATTCGATGATCTATACGTGAAAAAATACTTAAACAGCACATTCAGCAACAAGAAAATATGAATTTGAGTATTCAAGCGCAAAAGCACTTGGCTGCCCAAAACTAGAAAAAGTGCTACAGAGGCATTTTGAAACTGTTGTCGTTTCTTCCTCGGGTATTTTTTTGGGCTAAAATTTCAAAAATAAGCTCTATGTATATTAGAATACCTCCAATTTTTTTTTTAAGTTTTAATCCTTACATATACCTCTAACAAAGTGGCCTTTGACGCTGATTTTACACCTGTCACATAAATTGGAAAAGTGCTCCCGAGCCATTTTGCAATGCTCACTATTTATTCCTTCGAACTTTTTTTGGGCTGAAATTTAAAAATTAAGCTATAAATATATCCATATACCTCTAGTAAAACATTTTAGGTCCAATTCCTCATGTATTGCTTAATAATACTCCTACAAAGTGGCCTCCGATGCATATTTTACAGCTGCAGTTTCATGACCAACAATGCACTAGCGAAGCAACCGACCGTTCCAACACTACAACCACACTTACTAATGATATAAAAACCTCCAATTAGTATCTTGGGCTGTCCAACATATTCCATTGATGTTTTACAACTTTGACAACTTTCTTTTTTGCTACTTTGACAACTTGACAATTTTTGCAACATTTGCAAATTTGCACGAACAACTTGTAACAACTTCACCTGAACATCACAAAATTCTCATAAGAATTGAACACCACTGTACATACTCCGAATAACCTCTGAAAAACTATCCACTGCATCAATCTGTCCATCTGAGTGTGTTGAAAACAATGTCAATATTATCGTTGCACCTTGCTTAACAATTTCCTGCTTTGAAATTTTTGGAAACACACGCATAATTTTTCATAACTCTTCTCCCCCTTTGACAACAATACCAAAGGGATACTGTAAACTCCCTCTAAATCAATGCACACCATTCTCAGGAAAAAATTATTACACTTAGCAAAAATCACAAACATGAGCAAAAAGATAAACAAAGACACAAATGCTCCCCCTAAGAATGTGACCCCGATAGCTAGTCAATACTTGGAAAGTGTGACCACTCCCAGTTCTGCAATACTTCCTTGGGCAATGGTTTGGTGAAGATATATGCTACTTGCTCTATTGTTGGAACAAAATCCAACTTAACCTCACCTTCCGCAACTTTCTCCTTCAAAAAATGGTACCAGATAGCAATATGTTTTGTGCAAGAATGCATAATCGGATTCTTTGAGATATTGATTGTACTTGTATTGTCACACATGATCGATATGGGCTTAGTAAAATTTATTCCAAGATCCTTCAAAATTTGTTTCATCCAAAGTACCTATGTACAACATGATTTCAATGCAGTATACTCTGGCTTTGCTGTGGATAATGAGACTAACTCCTACTTTTTGCTATGTCACGCAACAATATTATCACCAAGATAGAATGCACCTCCACTAGTACTCTTCCTATCATTTATACATCTTGACCATCTGCTTCTAAATACGCAATAAGGGTGAAGTCCTTACCTTTCAGATACCATAACCCATACTCCATAGTATCCTTGAGATACCAAAAAATCCTCTTCACTACTGTCACATGAGTCTCCTTGGGACTAGCCTAAAATCATGCTACCATGCATATGGCCTACAAAATGTTCGATCTAGTAGATGTCAAGTACAGTAAGCTCCCAATCATGGATTTGTACAAAGTTTGATCAACAGGTGGAGATTTTTCATCCTTGCTCAACTTGCAACATGTCGTCATGGGAGTGCTAACTGGCTTGCAATGCTCCATTGTGAACTTTTTTAGCATCTCTTTCACATATTTGATTTGAGAAATAAATATGCCCTTCTCCTTTTGATTAACTTACAATCCAAGAAAATACGAAAGTTCACCAATCATTGACATTTCAAACTCTTTTTGCATCATATTTACAAAATATTTACACAACTCATTTTTACTATTGCCAAATATGATATCATCTATGTATATAACAATAACAATATGATGACCATTTTCTGTTTTGACATACAAATTACTTTCCACCACACCTTTCTTGAACCCTTGTTGAGTAGTATAATTTCCTAGCCTTGCATACCATGCCCGGGGTGCCTGTTTTAATCCATATAATGCTTTCTTCAACTTGCAAGCAAAATTGGGATCATCACAAAGCTGAAAACCATCTGGCTGCTCAATATAAACCTCTTATTCAATTTTCCCATTCAAAAATTCTGATTGCGCATCCATTTGATAAACTTTGAAATTCTTGTAAACTGCTAAAGCAAGAAATATTCTAATTGCCTCTAGTATGTCCACAGGTGCAAAGGTTTCCTCAAAGTCAATACCTTCAACTTGCATATACCCTTTGCATACCAATATTGCTTTGTTTCTGACTACCTGTCCGTCTTCATTCAATTTGTTTCGAAAGACCCATTTAGTACCGATTATATTTTTATTTGGGGGTCTTGGTACTAACTCCCAAGTCTTGTTTTTATCGATCTGATCTAATTATTCATTTATTGCCTTTACCCAAATTTCATATTTGCTTGCTTTGGAAACATTTTTGGGCTCGGTTTTGGATAGTAAAGAGTAGTTACTAATATTTTTCTTGTATGAACACCAATTGTGGGGTCTCCAATTGTTTGCTCTCTAGGATGATCTTTCTGCCAGCTACCTATTTTGAATTTCTTGTTTTCTTTTAATTTTGAATCACTTTTTGAATCCTTTGAGTCAATTCTTTATTTCTTTTCCATTTTCTCTTCCTCATCTCCTTCAATGAACTCTTCATAAATTGGGTAGTTATCTTCATATCTAATTACTCGCTCCCTTCCTTCATCAACATTAACATCGACACTTTCCACAATTTTATTTAGCCTCTTGTAACATTTGTAAGCTTTGATTTTTGATGGATAGCCAAGAAAAATACCTTCATTCGCTCTATCTTCAAAATTACCAAGGTTTTCTTCAATTATTTTGATGTAACACTTGTTGCCAAAAACTTTAAAATATATTTTTATTACCTTTTTACCAAAGCACAACTCATAAGGAGTTTTGCTTTCATGCATCCTCAACATGCACCTATTTTGGATGTATACCACAATATGGATTGCCTCTTTCCAAAATATGTCTGCTACTTTACTCTCAGTCAACATAATTTGTGCCATTTCTTGCACTGTCATGTTCTTTCTTTCTACCACACCATTCTGCTAAGGTGTCTTAGCTGCTTAAAATTGTCTCTTGATGCCATATTTTTAACAATACTTTGTGAAATCCTCTGAAATGAACTCTCCTCCTTTGTCTGACCTTAAAAATTTAATCCTTTTTCATGTTTGATTCTCAACTTGGTTTTTGAAAACCTTGAACATCTCAAAATCTTCTAATTTATGCTTCAAAAACAATACCCATGTCATCTTGGAATAGTCATCTATACACAACATGAAATATTTATCATTGTTTATGCTTTGCGTTCTCATAGGTCCACACAAATTAGTATGTACTAGTTCCAAATGTTTGCTCATGTAATACTCTTTTGTTTTAAATGATACTCGAGTTTGCTTCCCTTTTTGAAATCAAGCACAAATGCTATTTGATGGTTTGCCAATGGTGGGAATATCTCTCACTGGTTTCTTTGAACTGATTTTTACTAGATTGTCAAAATTAATATGACCAAGCCTCTTATGCCACAACCAATTCTCTTATTCCTTTGCAATCAAGCAAGCTCCTTCTGAAGTCTCTAAGAGAGTGTACAGGTTGTCAGATGTCCTTGATCCAACTGTTATCAACTTCCCACTATTTACCTTTTTGATTTCACAACCTTACTTCTTAAAGATCACATCATGACCTCTATCACAAATCTGACTTACGCTCAACAAGTTATGCTTCAGAAAAACCACAAACAAGACTTATTCTGACCTAATTTTTCCATCACTGATCTTAACTGAACCTCTACCAACTATCTTAACTCCATCATTGTTTCCGAATTTCATTGAACCACCTTCATATTGCTGCAACTTCTCAAATTTTTGTTTGTCACCTGTCAAATGATTGGAGCATCCACTATCAAGTATCCATGGTGTAGATTTATTATGTGCTTTAAATACCATCTATATGATCAAGGATTCATTTTATTCCTTAGGTTGCTCTTTTTATTTCCATTTCGATTTGATTACAGTTTTGGGCTCTTATTTTGGCTTTTCTTTTTTAGTAGCTTGTGCATGTTTTTCAAGAAATTTTCTATTTTTTCTATTTCATTTGGCTGAAATTTTCTTCCCTAAAATTGATTTGATGCAAATGTACTTCTACAATTTCTTGCAATATGCCAAAAGTTATGACAATTATAAAATTCTACTACATAATCCATCAAAGGTGAAAAATCATTTCTACTAGCAAAATTCCTTGGTCCTACATTATACTTGCAATCTGAAATCTTATGTCCATAACCATTGCATTTAAAAAAGTAACCAGAAAAGAGATAATTAAACTTGGGTGGTGGTATTTGCCATGTTTTTGTAGGATCTTCTTCTTTGATGTGTGAAATTGGTGAAACCATCATTGTCAATTCTCCTTTCATGCCTTGCATTATTACTTTCCTTTGCATGATTCATTTTTGCTTGATTAACCTATTCATTTTCTTCATTCTTTGTGGATTATTCATTTGTGGCCTTTTATCCATTTGATGATTCTCCTTCATAAAAACCTAAACCAAATTTGATACCTGTAGTCTTCTGGTTCTTTATGATCTTATTCAGCTTTATAGAAATCTCTTCACGTTTGTGACCAAAGCTAATTTTCTGATTCATTTCTTCTAGCTGCATCCTTAAACCAACAATTTCTTCTTCTAACTTTCTGCAATAATCTATTTTCATGGTTATTTGCACTTTGAGATCTTCGAAGATCTTTTTGGATTCTTCTATTTGCACTTTCAAACTTGTTATGATTTCATTTGCATCCTCAAACTTTCTTGAAATTTTATTATTCATTTTTATTTTTGTCTTCAATTCATCCATAGCTATAGTTAGTTCCTATTCCAAATTCACTTTTGCATCAGTTTATTCTTCATCACATTCCTATTCTTTTTCTAGTTTTTCTTCTTCGAATGCCATGAAAATAGCTTCACCTGTTTCTTTATCAGAATCCTCACTGGAGTTGTCTTCTGATGAACTGACATTCTTGGAGATGAAAATTTTCTTATTGAAGTTGTCTTCTTTGAAATTTGATTTTTTCTTCTAGTCACTTCTTTCTCTATGCGATCCTTCATCACTTATGTTCTTCTCATTAAGTGGACATTTAGCTACAAAATTCCCAATGCCTCCACAGTTGAAACATTTAAACAGTAACTTTCCTTTGTATTTGTCTTTTCCATTTTTCAGTTTTCTCACGAAGTTAGCTTCCATTTCATCTAACATTTCATATTCATTTGACTCTGGTTTCGCTTTTGCATTTTTTTGAGCTTTGAAGTTAGCTTCTTTATCTGTAGATTTATATTTTCCTATTCTCATTTCATAGGTGGTTAAAGAACCATACAACTCATCCATAGTAAGAGTATTTATATATTTAGATTCTTATATTGTAGAAAATTTAGAATCAAACCTTTGAGAAAGAGATCTTAATACCTTTTTGATGATTACCAAGTCTTTGATTTCCTCTCCAAGTCCTCTGATAGCATTGATGACTTCATTTACTCTTAACAAGTAGGCCTCTATATTCTCATCTTCATTCATATTTAATCCTTCGAACTGAGCTCGATGTGTTTGTAACTTGGCCTCCTTGATCTTATCATCTCCTTCATGAATTATCTTTAGTTTATCCCATTTTTCCTTTGCCATTTTACAACCCATAATATTTACCAGTTCGATGTCCACTAATCCACACATGATAACATTATTTGATTTTGAGTCATTCTAAAAAAGTTTCTTACCAACAACATCAGTTGGAGGAGTGGCAGGTGGTGTATATCCATTGCTTACTGATTCCCAAATATCGTATCCCAATGCACAAAGATATATTTACATCCTGATTCTCCAAAAAGCATAATTAGTTTTGTAAAACAATGGTGCCTTGTTCGAAGAGAAGCCTTCACCTCATGTCATTGTGTCACTTCCAAGATCACCCTAGCCGATTAAGCCTGTTTAGAAACCTCGCTCTTATACCAATTATTGAACTAAGCGTGACACTTAGAGGGGGGGTGAATTAGTGTATATTAAAAATTTAATCCAACTATGAAATAAAATTAAAATAAGCAATCACACAAATATGCATCACATAACACCATATTTATAGTGGAAACCCGATGTGGGAAAACCATTGTGCCAATGGACTATTTGGACTCCCATCCAAATCTAGCCTCAAAAATGTTTGGTCTTTATTATATTTTTGCAGCACCAACTACAGGGAATGGCACCAACCAACCTGAAATTTATCAGCACCAACTGCAAGAAGCACCGACCCCGATCACCAAGCACCCAGTCAATAAAAACAACAATTGTAGTAGAAAATTTGATCTTCGTTCTAAAAGACCTTGAGTGGTCTAGCTCATTGCTTCTCTCTATACATCCACTCTGACTAATCTCATCTGATCTGAATCTAAATCTCACACATTTATTTGTACTCACTCTGACTCCTTTTTAAAAATCTTTTTGCAATCCCTTCAACTTCCAACACTTCAACTTCCTAACAAATTTTGAGCTGCAAGATGACTATTTCAGCATTCAATAATGTCTCCCATGGGAGACATAACGTTCTTCTAGATTTTAAAATTATGCACGCACTGGAAAAATAACGAAATCAAAAGGATTTACGGATCAAAATTTATGACCTTTTTAAATTTCACTTTTATTTTGGAGAGGCATTTTGTCAAACAGTTCATGGACAAAGTGTTCTACACATTACTCGTTCTCACACTTGGAGGCCTTGAAATTACTCTGACCAAAAATCAAATATGTTCAATTCGATGATCTATACATGAAACAACACTTAAAAGACACATTTAGCAAAAATAAAATATGAATTTGAGTATTCGAGCACAAAAGCACTTGGCTTCCCAAAACTGGAAAAAGTGCTACGAATGCATTTTGCAACTGCTGCCGTTTCTTCCTCGGGTCTCCGTTTGGGCTGAAATTTCAAACATAAGCTCTATGTATATTATACTACCTCCAGTAAAAATTTTGAATTTTGAATCATTACATATTGATTAATATACCTCCGCAAAAGTGGACTCTGACGCTGATTTTACACCTATCACATAAATTGGAAAAAGTGCTCCAGAGCCATTTTGCAACACTCACCGTTTCTTCCTTCGGACTCTGTTTGGGCTAAAATTTAAAACTTAAGCTCTCAGTATATCCATATACCTCTAGTAAAACATTTGAGGTCCAATTTCTCATAGTTGGTTAATATTCCTCCTACAAAGTGGCCTTTGACGTAGATTTTACAACTGCAGTTTCATGACCAACAATGCACCGGCGAAGCAACCGATCGTTCCAACACTGCAACCACAATTTCTAATGATAAAAAAATCTCTAAATAGTTTCTTGGGCTGCCCAACACATTCCATTGATGTTTTACAACTTTGACAACTTCCTTTTTTGCTACTTTGACAACTTCCTCACGATTTTTGCAACTTTTACAAATTTGCACGAACAACCTGTAACAAATTCACCTGAACATCACAAATATTCTCATAATAATTTAACACCACTACACATACTCTGAAAAACCTCTAAAAAACTATCCACTGCATCAACCTATCCATCTAAGTGTGTTGACAACAATGACAATATTGTCACTGCACCTTGCTCAATAAACTAGGGTCCATCATGGGTACCACGATATTTTGAGATTTCTATCCCTGTTCCTCCATAAATCCATACCATTACCCATCCCATTCCCATTGGCCAAGCTATCTATAACCCCTATCCATAAACATCATTCCATAATTCTCCATATTTTCATCAACAATCCCCCATTCATCATATTCCATCCAATTCACCTAGTCATAAATACCAATATCCTCATCATTTGATCACTCCACAACATTTCTCCATGCCACCAAAAACTCATAAAGTAATTCAGGGCTTTCACATTCCTGATAAAGGTCCTTGAGTTAAGGCCATGCAAAAACAGATAGATCAATAGATGCAATTCACTCCTAGTTTTCCAAACCAGAAACAAACCTTATGACAATTGATTAATCAACCAATTCATCCTTTGGTACCATCACAACCATATATGGTAGACTTTTTAGTACCCAAGTTTGACAAATTTAAGGAAAATGAGGATCCCAAATAATATGTGAGCACCTTTGTTCATGCATGCTTTAGAATACAAGATGACAATGCTCTCATGTTTCAAAATTTTCCTCAAACATTGGGAGGAGATGCCATAGAATGGTGCAATCAATTGCCAAGCCATAAGATTTATACTTTTGAGCAATTGATTGATCAATTCTTTGACTATTTCATCCTAAAATAATATTTCATTATCTGATTTCTATGCTTTAAGACAACATGATACTGAATCTTTCAATGATTTCGAAAACCATTGGAGAGTTATCATCACTAAATTTCCATTTACCCTACCAATGGATGACCTAATTAAGCTATTCACCAAGATTTTTTGAAAACCTATCTCTTGGATGCTTCAACTATGAACTCATCAATCATTTGACGAAGCTTTAGCTCAAGCTAGTGTCATTGAGGATATCAAAATCCAAGAAGGCATATTAAATCCCAAGAAGAAAGAATGGAAAAACAAGGGCCAATACAAAAGCAACATAGGCTACCCCAGCCCCCTAATTCAATAAAGTCAATCAAGTGGTCATGATCCAGCCAGTAATGGCTCAACAACAACCTGTGCAAAAAACACTGCAACAAATTTTATATCATGCGGTCCCCTTAATAACACAAGCCCCAATAGTTTAGAACATAGTACCAGTTGTGGAAAACCATCCCTAGTGAGAGTTTGTTAAATAAAATCACTAATATACCCCATTATCCAAGTCATATGCCTCTCTTTTTAGAAGTTTTTTTGAGACAAATAAACTTTCTTTCCTGACATTATATCGGATGATCCCACGAGACGTGGTAAAAATGATCAAAAATATTTATTTTACCCTTATCACAGGAAAAACATGTATGAAATCAACAATTACCATGTGTTTAAAAATGTAGTCCAAGACCTTATTGACTTGGGGGTGATCAATCTTGATAATACCCTCACTCAAAAAACCAAAACCTTGGTATATTTCAAACACCACTTCCTCATCATGAGGAGGTGCAACCAAATGTAGAGGGAGCTAACACTAAAACTCCCCCTAACCAAGTCAATCACATTCAACAATACCAAGGGTTTATGGGGGCCATTCATGTGGTCACTAGAGGTCAAAGGAATAACCAACAAAGGTAACCACAACAAGAAAGTGTGTCGTAACATTCTACATTTCCACCCATCCATGTTTCCCCTAATCCTTCATGTCCCTAGCCAATCGAATCCACCAAATCAACCCTTCAATCATACACATCAACTAGTCATCTCATTGAATAGCCAGTTAGCTACAAGTTTGAAAATGACTTCTACCAAATTTTTGATTTATGAGCTAATCCAACAATATCCCCCAAATCATGAGGCATTAATGAATATTTTGAAATCCATCTAATTACAATAACAAGATCCTAATGCATTCAAAAAATTTATGGTGAGTATCCAAACAATGGCTTTGATATTAAGCCAATCTCATCGAAATCAGTAGATACTCCATTGCATATCATGGCTCTAATTGACAATAAGTCTTTTAAAAGAGTCCTAATTGATACCGATTCCTCTATCAACACCATTAACACATTCACTCTTCATCATTTGAAATTTCCTCCATATCACATCACTAAGTCATCCTTCACCCTCAAATAATTCAATGATGCTTTGTATTCCATAGTTGGCACTGTTGTTTTACCCATCGAAGTAGGGGTTAAAACATTACACAAAAATTTTCACATCTTTGAGGGATACATGGTGTCCAATGTACTCCTTATAAGACCTTGTATGAGGGAAATGAGATGTGTCCCTTCAATACTACATCAATGTTTGAAATATATTCATGAGGGATAGGTACATGCATACCAACAAACATCTAGTTGCTTAAGTATTACAATTTCATCTCAAATATATGGATCCATGCTCCCTTACACTCACCTTTTTCTTTTGCCATCATCCAATCCATTCACCACTTCCCTAATATCTTCATCAAAGGATCTCATTCCTGAAGACCTCCCCATCACCAAACCTCATCAAACCTCCATACTCCCATCATATTCATCGGTGACTACATGCACATGTATCAACATCATTGCCATCCACATCATCACTATCCACTCAGCAACCTTCCCAATCCAATCCATCGCCATCACCTAATTTTTCACAAGTCGAATTGATATATGTGAGATATATCCATTTCCACAATTTCTCAATTCATTGCTTGACCATGATCCTCCCATATCATCCCAAGTTGAGTTCCACCTCACTAATCCTAGTATTGGTGAATATATGATCCAAGACATCACCGTCACACCCCTCACCATACCTAGTGCTAATGATTTTTATCACCCACGTGACCCACCTTTAGCAATAGGATAAGTCTATAACATGGGTTCAACTCCAAATAGCATATATTTTATATATGGGGTAATGTATTCTTCATCATGTTCAACACCCATATAGGAACCCAAAGAACCACAACTTGTCAATATTTCAAACATGAGGGGATTCCTATCTCGATATTTCCACATTTTCAATTGGCAAGGCCATGGCATATGATTGCATGAACATGAAGTGCATCAACCCATTGATGTTCTATATCAAGAGGTGCATGACCATTTAGGACTAGGCTACCACCCACTTTCCACCACCTCTTCTCTTGAACAATCTTTCCAAAGGCTTCACCTTAATTTAGGAGAAGAAGCCCTTCATCCTGATATTTTGAAGAGGAAATATATGAATAATTCAAGATTATGTTGATAATTTTAGATGAATACTAAGATGAATTGGAGCCCTTCATTCCCCATTTTGAATAAGATGAGTTTTATCTCAATATGTTCCCCATTCATGAGCCCATATTTTGGTTGCTTCTTCCACAAGATTGAGTTTCCCCTACTAGTGAACCACCACCTCCATTCCATAAGCCATTCCATAAGCCAATTTGTAACATATGTACATAAAAAAAAAACAGTGGTTCTCACCACTACCAAAAAACAAAAAAAATCAAAAAATTCAAAAATCAAAAATAAAAAATCAATCAAAAATAAAAAACATGTTTTCTTTTTCAGCATTGCATGTATACATCATTTAGTAAAATGTGTTTTGTGTTGATTGTTGCTATTCATTTTAACCAAGCCCCTAGCACCAGTTCCTAGGTTCCATCCTTTTCACCCAACCTTGTCCACATTGCCCATAATTCAACATGAGTCTCGTTGATTTATTCACTTTGCTCCATAATCCATACAATCCAGCTAATCCAATTCCAATTGACATAAGCATTATCGATATGGATTAGATTTCCTCACCTCCATTATTTTCCAAAATTGTCTTATCTGAGGAATTATTAAGGGATTCCACCAACTACATTCTTCTATCCCCTCTACCTTTGCCTTCACCTTCATGTTCGGATCTCGAGGTTTTCATAGAAAAAATATATAAGGATAATCTAGAAGAGTTTGATGACATCTTAGATGATATTCATCTGATACCTATGCCCCATTAGCTTAAGGAAGGTTCCCACATGTCTATTGAAGATACCATCAATGTGGACAGTATTGTCTATTGACAATACCCAAATTGTCAAGCTTGGAAAAATTTTATCACTCGATGAACAAGAGCAATTATTTGCTCTCCTCAAGAGGAAGAAGGGCATTTTTGCATGGTCCTACAAGGACATGCCCGGTCTTGACCCTAGTTTTACTGTCAATAATCTTACCTTACAACCTGATGCTAACCTGATAAAATAAAAACTTAGGAGAAAGCATCCTACCATGGATATCTTGGTAAGAATAGAGCTTCAAAAAATCTTAGACGTGAACTTCATAGTTCCTATCAACTATCCTGAGTGGCTTTCAAATATGGTACCCGTTCGTAAACCTAATAGGGTGATACGTGTATGCACTGAATTTTGAGATCTCAACAAAGCATGTCCTAAGGATGATTTCCCTCTCCCAAACATCGATACTCTTGTCGATACCTGTGCTGGCCATGACATGTTTTCACTCATAGATGATTTTTCAGGATACAACCAAATTCGAATAAATCCTGATGACCGACACAAAAAAACATTCACTACACCTTGGGGAACTTTTTGTTACAAGGTGATGCCCTTTGGCCTGAAGAATGCAGGTGGTACTTATCAACATGCCATAGCATTCATTTTCCATGATTACATTCATAATATTATCGAAGACTATATGGATGATCTCTTGGGTAAATCTAAAACTCGACAAGAACATATTGGTGTATTGGAGAAATTTTTTGACCAACTACTAGATCATAATGCAAGGTTTAATCCCAAGAAATGTGTCTTTGGTGTTACCTCGGGAAAACTTCTAGGATTCATTATCTCCAAAAGAGACATTGAGGTGGATCCTAAAAAATTCAAGGCTATCTTGGATATGCCTCCCCCAACTAACTTAAAGAAATTATATAGTTTACAAGGAAATATTCAATCAATCCGTCATTTCATTGCGCAACTTTCTAACAAATGTAGGCCATTCAATCACCTACTACAAAAGGGGGTGTCATTCTCTTGGATAGATGAATGTCAAAAGGTCTTTGATGACATTAAGAAATACCTAGCTTCTTTGCTAGTCTTAGCTCCTCCTCATCTAGGGGTCCCATTTTATCTTTATATCTTAGCAACGGACATTGCATTAGGGACAATACTTGAAAAAAATAGTGAAAAAAATCTAGAGCAAGTTGTCTATTACATTAGCCGAACATTGGTAAGCTATGAGGTTGAATACACTTATGTAGAAAAATTGTGCTTAGAAGTTTTTTTTACCACTAATAAAATTTGACATTACATGTTTAGCCACACAACTTATGTTATAGATAGATAAAATCCTCTACGTTACATGATATCCCACACTTACAATAACACCCTCACCGCTAAATGGATAATGCTCCTTACTGAGTTCAACTTGGAATTCATTATCCAAAAATCAATTAAAGGTGAGATAATAGCCAATAAACTTGCAAAAGCTCCACTACCTAGTGATCATCCTTTGATTATTGAGATCCCATATGATTCGGTATTTTCTATCACTAAACTAGAAGATGTCATTCCGAAGGAAGACATCGATATCACATTATTCTTTAATGGCTCTAAGTGCATGAAATATCAAGGTGCTGGATTCATATTTCACACACCATATGGGGTACTGTTGGTCACGAATCTGCCACAGGAAAGGATTTTATGCAAAATGCGCCCTAGACCCGGCCAACATTGAAATGCTGGGAGAAAGAAATGTCTCCCGGACCAATCTCCAGAGAGGGCTAGTTCCCTTGCTAAATTCTATGATGTTGAAGACTAGAGTTGCAGGAAAGAAATAGGAAATATGCAGAAAGAAACGAGAAATATAGCCACAGGACAAATTTGTCAGATCAAGAAATATTAGCAGCAGATAACCTCAAGCACACTAACAGCATATAACAGAAGATAGTGACGTAATTAACTTACAACCTTGTGCAAAAAACCTCCAAGATCACATTCCAGAACTCACTTCCTCACTAGCAATATTTAAACTCAGATGCAAAATTCAAATTAAGAAGCAGATAAGAAATACGAGCATAAACGAGGAATGTATAAGACAGAAGGAAAACCACATAGAAAGTTGCTTGCAAAACTAGAGGCCAAATATCTTTCATTCATGCAAAGAACTTGAAAAGCTTTCAGCAAAAGTCTCTCTCTCGATCCCTCTTTCTGAGATATACATTGATATTTATAGAAGTCTTGCTTCTTTGTAGCATTTAAAACATGCAATGAACTTCCTCGAGATCTACAAAATGTGCAACAAAAATAAGGAAATGATCCCCTTAAACCAGCCTCGGAGAAACCAGAAATTGAATGAAACAAGGAACCGGTCGTCTTCATTAAATGATCGTTCTTGGAGCATGTTTGAACCGTTAGAAAAATCACGAACAAAAGCTTTGAATAATGGAGGCATCTTCAATTCTAGTGGCTTGGGCACGTTCTTTTATATTGTATACATTGGAAAGCAATAAAACATTAAATTTTGGAGTGCTTTTAATCCTTGGAAATCACAATGCTTCATCGGGCCGTTTGAACTTCTTTCTGGCACGCAACTATAACGGGTCGCGAAAACGCGACATGTCGCGAAATCGTGACATTTTCTTGCTCCGTACGCTTTTGCCATTTTGGATCACGAAAACCAACCATGTCATGAAATCACGATGTATTTGGCTCTTTGTTCTCCTTCGTCACCTTAGGTCGCGAAAACGCAACATTTCATACTATTCTGCGCCTTCCTTGCTCTATTTCCGCAAAACTATGACCTGTCGCTAAATTGCGATGTTCTTTCCCATGTCTCTCTTTTGGCTTTGTCTTCCTGATACATCGCAAAATCGTGACACTCTCCTTTGTTAGGACTTATTTCCTCAACATGTTGCGAAAACTTCACCATGTCACGAAATCGCGACATCTTCTACCTTCTGTGCCCTTCTCTTCTGTGTACCCGTGAAACTGCAACATGTCGCGATTTCATGACAGTTTTCTCTTCCTTGGCCTTCATCCTCTTGCAAGTAGCGAAAATGGAACATGTCATGAAATTGTGACATTCCGTACCATTTTGTTCTTTCCGCACTTTCATATCGCAAAAACAAGACATGTCACAAAATCGTGACATCCTTCTTCATTTAGCCTTTCCTCCACAATATGTCACAAAATCGTGACGTTTCCTTGCTTTCTCTACTATTGCCACTTTCTGTCACGATATCGCGACATCTTCTTCTTGCTTGACCTCACCTTCAAAAATGTCGCAAAATCGTGACACCTTTCATGCCTTATGCTTTTTCTTCAACTTTGTCGTGACCACGCAACACGTTGTGATATCGCGACGTCTTTCACATTTTGCTCCTTGTTCACTTTTCTATCGCGATTTCGCTACGAGGTTCATTGTCATTGCTCTTTGCTGCAATATGTCACGATTTCGTGACCTTTTCTATTACTCTGCTCCATGGCCATCGCAAGTCACGAAAATGCGACATGTCGCGATATCGTGACAGTTTTACTGCGCTGCCTCCGTTGACCACTTTGATCGCAATTTTGGAACACGTCACGAAATCACGACATTCTCTGACTTTGGCTTCTCTCTCTTCAATAGACCCGCTATAACATGACATGTCGCGATATCGCGACGATTTTGAAACTGTGCTCTCCATGCTGCTTTTTGTCTCGATATTGCGACAGTCTTTGGACTTAGCTGTTTTGGCACAAAAACTCATAGAGAAACATAGAGGAGTGAGAACTTTACAATTTATGCATGAATAATCAACAATCAAAACAATGTGGCAAAAATGCCAACATTCTTGGTGGCTCGTGGGGTATACAGTTCTGCTGTATGCACGAATCCCAGGCCTGAATCCATTGGGCAAAAAAGTCAAGAAAAACCAAAAGAACAGAATGCTGACTGATGGGAGACATCTCTATGGACTGATGCAACAACTCTTGCTGGTACTTGGCTCTAAAAAATAAGACCTTCAACGGAAAATTATGAAAGAAGAGAACTTCCTTTATCTCTTTAGAACTACTGCACTCAGCCTAGCTCAGTTGAGCTGGGTAATCACCAGGTGCTGTAAAATGATCTCCATGGTAGTGATGAGAGTCACCTGAACTACAAAATGGAAATGAATGGAATGAGGACATGCGGATGCACAGGCCACAAAATGGGAATGGTAAATAACGAAATGGTGAAAAATGGAGTAGGAGTGACAGATACAGCGACAAAGTGCTGCTATGCTACCAGCTACTGTGAAATGAAAATGGAAGTGGATGGAATGGAGATGGTGGTAGTAGAAACCATGGTTGTGAGGAAGTACTCACAAGACAAAGTACTAGAAGAAAGGGAAAGTAGAAATGGGAATATCAGAGGGGGGAAAAAGAAACAACAGTAGTGGCTTGATTACTTGCAGAAGAAAAAGGAGTAGGAGAAGAAGGGAATGAAGAGGGGAAGGAAGAAATAGAGAGGAAGCCACTAACTGCTGGGAAGGAAGAAGAAAAAATAAAGAAATAAACGTACCTGCGGGCTCACATGCAAAAAGAGCCGAAGTTGACAGAGGAAATCCACAATCTCTTTTTTTTTTTTGTTTTGTTTTTTTTTTTTTTAAAAAGCAAAATATCTGTACAAGGTAATACTGGACTCACACTTCATGGAGTGTAGGCTTTCAGATGAAAGTCATTCACTGAAATAGGAAGTGGGCTGCCATCTAGATCTTCCAAATGAAATGAATTTGCTGCACCGACACTGACAATGCAGAATGGACCCTCCCACAGAGCATCAAACTTCTTGTGCATTCCTGGCTTGGCTTTCCTTTCATTCCATTTCAGGACCAAATCACCCACCTTGAGTGGAGTGGACGATCAGCAGAATTTTTATGGAACCATTTTGAAACAACTTGTGTATGCTTAGCAAACTCCTCGTAGGCCAAAGAATGTTTCTCTTCCAACTACAACAACTGAGCCAACCACATACCCATAGAATCCATATCTGCTTCATCATCCTGAAATCCCTACAACTGCTGCAATACTGGCAATTCTAGATGAACAGGCAACCTTGCCTCTTTTCCATATACCAAGGCATATGGTGAAGTCTTGATAGATTTCTTGATTGAAATCCTATTTGCCCATAAATCTTGATTCAATAGAAGGTGCCATGATCTCTTGTTATCTCCCAAATATCTCTTTAAAATCCGCAGCAAGTTCTTGTTTGTGGACACTGCCAAACCATTTCCCTGAGGGTAATAGTTAGAGGATGTCTTCAGAAAAACACCATACTTGTTTGCAAATTCTGCCAGCTCAGCTCCAATGAACAGAGTTCTGTTATCTGAGATAATAGCATCAGGAATGCCAAAATGTGTGATCAGCCCTTCGATGAAAGAGATCACCACATCTTGATTTGCAACCCTGGTTGGAATAGCCTCAGACCATCTCATAAAATAATCTGTAGCTATCAAGATATACTTGTTTCCAACTAAAGAATTCGAATCAATAATCCTAATAAAGTCCAATCCCCACTACTGAAAAGGTGCTTCAACCTGAATTGGATGCAGGGGCAATGATGCATTTCTAACCCTTCATGTATACCTCTGACATCTGTCGCATGCTTGGGAAACTCTGAAAGCATCTGTGAACAAGGTTGGCCAATAGTAACCAGCCCAAATAATTTTTAAAGTCATTGGTCTACCTGCATAGTGTCCTCTTGATATGCCAGAATGAAACTCCTCCAGGAGTCTAGCCTTCTCTGATTCCTTGACACACCTTAAAAGAATGCCATCAATGTTCTTGAAAAACAATCCTTCGGGCAGCAACACATACCTGAGAGCTTGCAGGCGAAACCTTCTCCATTGTGAGGCATTTAACTGTGAAGGGCATCTACCAGTTGTGAAATAGTTAATGAGGTCATCAACCCAATCTTGTCCTTGTACTAAGAGGTTCACCAGATTGCTATCTCCAGCAAGATCATCTGCTTAATAATCAACTATCCCAGATGCTGCAGTCTTTGCTAAGTGCTGGCATAAGGCCTTACCCCACACTAGCTTGGTCGGATGAATCTCAACATCAAATTCTTGAATTTTAGTGACCCAACCAGCGTGTTTATCACCCATATCACCCTGAATGATGAAATTCCTTACATCGGGATGTATAACAAATATGACTATCCTACTCTGAGATGTGAAGTGCTTGAATTTTTTAAGATACTTCATGACAAAGATATACCTATTTTTCAATGAAATTATATCTTGCCTCATGAGGTAAGATAACCTGAATAAGGAAAGCAATGGGCCTTTCATTCCCATCGTATCCTTTCTGTGTGAGTATTGCGACATAGCTCTCATCTTCCCCAACTGCATACAAAATGAAATCTTTCGAATAATCAGGATTAATTAATATAGGAGCCTATGCTATTCTGTCCTTAATTTCTTGGAATGCATCTTTCCTCTGAGTAATCCACTTAAATTCTGCATCCTTCTTCAACAACTCAGTCATGGGCTTAACAACCTGGGCAAAATCAGAAATGAACTTCCTGATAAAATTAATCCGCCCAAAGAAAGACTCGCAGCTCTTTCTTATTGGCAGGGAGAGATAGTTTCTTCAATGCTTCGACTCGATATGGATCAATTGCCAAACCATCTTCCGAAATGACATGCCCCAAGAGTTTACCTTCCTTCACCGCAAAACTGACTTCTTTGGATTAATGGAAATACCAAATTCTCTACATTTTCCAAATATTTGCCTCAGATGAAAACAGTGATCTTCCCGTTTATGTGAAAATACAGTCATATCATCAAGATAAATGACAATAATATTATTCAAAAGCTCCTCGAATGCAATGTCCATGGCTCTCTGGAATGTGGCCCCAAAATTTGACAATCTGAAAGGCATGCACTGATAAGCAAAAGTACCCCACTTGGTTGTGAATGCAGTCTTGTACTGGTCCTCATCCCTAACCCAAATCTAGTTATATCCATAGAAACCGTCTAGCAGTGAGAAACGCTGAGCCCCAGCAACAACATGAAGTATCTGATCAATGCGAGGCAAGGGATAGTGATATTTTAGAGATGCACGGTTTAGATTTCAAAAATCTACACACAGTCGTATGTCTCCATTTTTCTTTTGAACCGAAACCAGATTAGCAACCCAAGTCGAGTGCTTAACCGGGTATATAATCTTGGCCTGCAACATTTTCACAAGTTCGGACCTCATGAGAGTCTCAATCTTTGGGTTCACTGGTCGTTGCTTTTGCTTGAAGGGTCTGACTCCTTCTTCCAACTCAATAGTATGCTGAACAATCTATTTATCATATCCCCTCAGATCCTCGTAACTCCAGACCACAATATCAGAAAATTCTTGACACAGATGCCTAATCTCTTGCAGTTCATCAGGAGTAGAATCAGTCCCAATCTTAATGACCTTATTGGGTTCCAACTGCAACTCCATGTACTCTTTCTTGTCGATCTCAATCCGATGTTTCTTGGACCGATCATGCTGATCAAACAAACTTTCTAGAGTGATAAGACCTTTCGGAATATGATTATTCTGCAACTGAATCAGACCTTCGATTTCTTCTTGCTCTAAGGTTCTTCCTTTGATAGTGGCATCTTCTTGAATAAAAAAGTTAACAATTTGCTCATCACTCTCGAAGACTTGCCAGAAAGTATCTTTGTCTGGGACACTAGGCCTGTACACCATCCTTACTGTCTTTGGTTTCTTCACTACCTGCTCAATGGGAGAAAAATTTGCTCCAAGAGATGCTAGAAGATCAGCATGCTTATTCAACTCTCATGAAATGGCTTGAACACTCAGAGCTGTGAAAGAATCAAATAGGTCCCAAACTTGGTTGCGGTATGCTTTGAGATAATGCTGCTTGGAAATACACCTGTTTGTTACTTGGTTTACAATCAACTCAGAATCACCAAAAATTTGCAACTGTTCGATTCCCAATTTTCATGCCTTTTTCAAGCCTAGGCATAATGCTTCGTACTCAGCAGCATTGTTAGTACAACTCCAAGTGAGACGGTATGAATATGTTCTTTGTAAACCAGAGGGAGAAATAAAAAAAATACCTGCTCCTGCACCGTTTTTGCATCTTGCCCCATCAAAATACAACTTCCATAATTGATTCTTGATAGAGCTTTGATCATCTTGGTTAAGGAGTACCTACATTGTGCCATCCTCGGGTTTTATGATAGAATAACAACCGATTTCGGTCTCCAGCATAGCATTGAAATCAAGCATTGAAAACCCATCTTCCAATTGAAGCTCATCTAAAACCTCATTCATCAAATCAGAACACTCTAACTCTTCGGTTAGCATGTTGACAGACTGCATGGTCTTTCCCCGCTTCATCCAACCTTTCAATATGAAAAGAGGAAGGTTTTTCATTATGAATCCGGAGTCTCTTTCCTTTGAAATGGATCTCCAAGTGGGAATAATCCAGTGCAAGGTAACCTCCCAACTTTGCAGTAAATTCTCTGGATAAGCACATACTGAAATATGGTTCTAGATCAACCACAACTATCTCCTGAATGACTGTAATTTGAGGCATAGTGTGTAAAATAATTGGGACATCCTTGATTACACCCACTGTTTTCACAGGAGTACCATCTAATTACAAGACTCCAGGGCTACTTCGTGTGTACTCCATACCCATAACTTTGCAAACTGCCTTAGGCATGACATTTGTAGCGGCTTCAGAGTCGATCATGCAGTTATGCACGATCCAACCCTCTATTTGCAGTGACAGATAAAACGAGGGTGGTCTATTCTTTCCAGTGATTGAAGTGGTTAAAGCTTGAGCATAAATTTTCTGGGTAGGACCCTTCTCACTATCCTTCATAGATTTCAAATATTCTTGCAATAAATCTACCTGCCCAGGCAATTGCAATGCATCATAAAGACTAACCTTAGCTGGGGTCTTCTTCAATTCTTTGACAATGTTGTATGCAACTACAACATAATCCTTCTTTTCAACAGGGAGATCATATCTACTCTGATACTGTTGAGTGGCTTCTACTCTTAGCCTCTTCATCAATGAAGGGTACTTCAGCTTTTCTCTTGCTTGTTCCTCTACTTTCGATCTTGCCTGTGCAGTTGCGGCTTTTTCTTGTACTCTGTGTGGAACAGGATCTTTCGATAAAATAGGCGCATATAGCTTTGAAACTGACATAGGAGTTTTCACTTGTTTTCTCAAATCGGATGGCACGTTTAATGGCTCTAGCTTAGCAGGATCTACTGTGACAGGTTTTTTTTTAGTCCTTGTGAGAACTGAAACTTGTTCTTCGGATGGAACCATTAAGCTATGGCCTGCCTCAGAGATCATATTGACTTGCCCTCCTGAAGAACTAGCAGCCAATGTCCGCACATAATTCAAATGAACCATGCAAGTGTCTTCTCCATGTGGATCATTACATGTTGAACACCAATATGTTCTTTCCGCAAGGACTGCATCTTCATTTGCCAAAACAGTCAGGTTCTTCTCGAGTGCTTTTCTTGTTGAAGCAGCTTGTTCATTAGTAATCGGTGGAGGCTAAAATCTCCTGGGCTGGAAATCTTGCTCAGCTTGCTTCCTTTCAATAAGTGTGATCTTATTACCCATTCCTCTTATTGCAGAATTTGCAGATTTTACCTCTTGCAAGAGTGTCGTATAAGGATAAGGATTTACAGGTGCAGGAGGTTTTGGTAAGGGCAAAGGTGCTAGTGGTGTCGGTAATGCTGGGAATGAAGTGGAAGCAGGGAATGGCAGAATGCTGGGTGCAGGAAACTAGGGATTTTTTGAAGTAGAGAGCTGAGGAACTGGGATGGGTGCAATCTGAGGTGCATTGGAACTCCATGATGGAACAGGGTATATGGAAGACATAGATTGTGAAAATGAACTAGGATATAAATGCTATGGAATATAAGGTAAAATGGGCATTGCTACCTTTGGAGGAAGCCTACCGATTGCAATCAAGTCTACCTCCACATTTTGTGCTTGTTCAAATAGTTCTGGGAAGGTCATCACATTGGACTGCCTGATCGCCAAGACAATGTCTATGTTGAACGCTCGAAGGTAGTAGAAAGTAGCTTGCTCAGGGGTAGGGCGAAGACCTTCAGGCACTTGCTGCCAACTTTTGGTAAAACAAACATTGAAATCTGCTATCACCTCTTATGGGTGCCTTTGGATTGCGTTAAACTGATGCAACAATGAAAATGGATTAGCCTGTTCATGAAAATTCTTAACTAACAGTTCTCCTAGCTGATCCCATGATGCAATAGTGCCTGGTTGCAGAGATCGATACCAGTACAACTTTCCTCTCAAGGATAACACTAATAACTTCACCATCACATCTTCATCTATTATATCGTGAATAGCTGCCAAAGAATCTACATCATGAATATGTTCATATGCAGTCTTACCCATACCATCATAGGTTGGCAAGGCTTTCAAAGCAGCCTAGGGAACTAGATTTTGAGCCTGCAAATTCAAGGCTCCTAAACTATTCCATGCTAAAAACTTCCTGGGTGGAGGATATTGGGCCATTGGGACTAGTGTATGTGACTGAGAAGATGGAAAACTAGTAACAATACCAGGGATTTGTGTGGATATGGCAGATGATGCAAGCAATGGGGAAACCAACCTAGAGTGTTCACCTCTTTTTGTGCTGTCAAGTTCAAAAAACTCAACAAGATTTTCAACTTTTTTGGACTTTGATCTCGTGATCATGAAGTACAGATTTCACTGCATCCACATTCAAAGATTTTTGGGTACTGCAGAGTCACCAAATGTTCTAATTATACGGCATGAAGGCGAACATTAAACCCTCAATACTATGGGATCTTTCTGAGACAGAAACAGTCGGTCCCACCGGGCGTGCCAAAAACTGTTGGTCACGAATCTGCCACAGGAAAGGATTTTATGCAAAATGCGCCCTAGACCCGACCAACATTGAAAGGCTGGGAGAAAGAAATGTCTCCCGGACCAATCTCCAGAGAGGGCTGGTTCCCTTGCTAAATTCTATGCTGTTGAAGACTAGAGTTGCAGGAAAGAAATAGGAAATATGCAGAAAGAAACGAGAAATATAGCCACAGGACAAATTTTTCAGATCAAGAAATATTAGCAGCAGATAACCTCAAGCACACTAACAGCATATAACAGAAGATAGCGACGTAATTAACTTACAACCTTGTGCTTAAAATCTCCAAGATCACATTCTAGAACTCACTTCCTCACTAGCAATATTTAAACTCAGATGCAGAATTCAAATTAAGCAGCAGATAAGAAATACGAGCGTAAATGAGGAATGTATAAGACAGAAGGAAAACCACATAGAAAGTTGCTTGCAAAACTAGAGGCCAAATATCTTTCATTCATGCAAAGAACTTGAAAAGCTTTCAGCAAAAGTCTCTCTCTCGATCCCTCTTTATGAGATATACATTGATATTTATAGAAGTCCTGCTTCTTTGTAGAATTTAAAACATGCAATGAACTTCCTCGAGATCTACAAAATGTGCAACAGAAATAAGGAAATGATCCCCTTAAACCAGCCTCGGAGAAACCAGAAATGGAATGAAACAAGGAACCGGTCGTCTTCATTAAATGATCATTTTTGGAGCATGCTTGAACCGTTAGAAAAATCACGAATAGAGGCTTTGAATAATGGAGGCGTATTCAATTCTAGTGGCTTGGGCACGTTATTTTATCTTGTATACATTGGAAAGTAGCAAAACATTAAATTTTGGAGTGCTTTTAATCCTTGGAAATCGCAATGCTTCATCGGGCCATTTGAACTGCTTTCTGGCGCGAAACTGTAACTGGTCATGAAAACGTGACATGTCGCGAAATCGTGACATTTTCTTGCTTCATACGCTTTTGCCATTTTGGATCACGAAAACCAACCATGTCATGAAATCGCGATGTATTTGGCTCTTTGTTCTCCTTCATCACCTTAGGTCGTGAAAACGCGACATTTGGTACTATTCTGCTTCTTCCTTGCTCTATTTCCGCAAAACTATGACATGTCATGAAATCGCGATATTCTTTCCCATGTCTCTCTTTTGGCTTTGTCTTCCTGATACGTCGTGAAATCGTGACACTCTACTTTTTTTGGACTTCTTTCCTCAACATGTTGCAAAAACTTCACCATGTCGCGAAATCGTGACATCTTCTACCTTTTGTGCCCTTCTCTTCTGTGTACCCGCGAAACTGCAACATGTCACGATTTCATGATAGTTTTCTCTTCCTTGGCCTTCATCCTCTTGCAAGTAGTGAAAATGGAACATGTCATGAAATCACGACGTTCCGTACCATTTTGTTCTTTCTGCGCTTTCATATCGCGAAAACAAGACATGTCGCGAAATCACAACATCCTTCTTCATTTAGCCTTTCCTCCACAATATGTCACGAAATCACGACGTTTCCTTGCTTTCTCTACTATTGCCGCTTTCTGTCACGATATCGTGATGTCTTCTTCTTGCTTGACCTCACCTTCAAAAATGTCACAAAATTGCAACACCTTTCATGCCTTATGCTTTTTCTTCAACTTTGTCGTGACCACGTAACACGTTGGGATATCGCGACGTGTTTCACATTTTACTCCTTGTTCACTTTTCTGTCGTGATTTTGCTACGAGGTTCATTGTCATTGCTCTTTGCTGAAATATGTCATGATTTCGTGACCTTTTCTATTACTCTGCTCCATGGCCATCACAAGTCATGAAAACGTCACATGTCGCGATATCGCGACAGTTTTACTGCGCTGCCTCCGTTGACCACTTTGACCATGATTTTGGAACATGTCATGAAATCGTGACATTATCTGAATTTGGCTTCTCTCTCCTCAATAGACCCATGATAATGTGACATGTCGCGATATCGCGACGGTTTTGAAACTGTGCTCTCCATGCTATTTTTTGTCGCGATATCACGACAGTCTTTGGACTTAGCTGTTTTGGCACAAAAACTCGTAGAGAAACATAGAGGAGTGAGAAATTTACAATTTATGCATGAATAATCAACGATCAAAACAATGTGGCAAAAATGCCAACAGGTACCTATCCCCTTGTCATTCAAACTAGACTTCCAATGCACAAACAAAACTGTAGAGTATGAAGCCTTAATCTTAGGTCTTCAATCAACTATAGCTATCAACATTAAGTGTATTAGGATATTTGGTGATTCTCAACTTGTCATCAAGAAAATCAACAAAGAATACCAATGCAAATAACCTACCATTAAGCTTTATCATGAGGTAACAATGAAATTGATCTCTAAGTTTGATTGATATGAAATCAATAGCTTACCATGTTCGACTAATATGTTTGCATATGCGATGGAATCTCTTGGATCATTGATTCCAAGAGACTCATTTGGAGAGGTACAACCCCTTATCATTTCAACGGTCTCTAGATCTATAATTTTTCATTTTGAGTCAAAATATGAAAAGGATGTTCCATTTGGATTCATATGAGCCTTGGTCCAATCAAATAGTAGCCTTTCTCAAGTTTGGAACACTCCCATATGATATATCTCAAACTGAAAAACACACTTTTAAGCAAAAGCTAGTTCATTTTGTTATTTTGGGGGATGTGTTGTATAAACATGGTTATGATGAAGTCCTCCTTCATTATCTCAATTCTAGCGAGGACCAAATAGCCATAGATGAGGCCCATGATGGTACTTGTGGTGATAATTTTAGTGGAATGACCATTGCAAAGTGTATCCTATGCATGAGCTATTATTGGCCCACAATGGAATGTGATTATTGCACATATGTCAAAAATTACAAAAATTTTCAAGAACATGCTAATTTAACTCATGTACCATCACAAGCCTTGCATCCCATTCAAAGCCTTTGGTAAAATTTTACCTCCTTCCTCGAGATAACATACTTTCATCATCACAGCCACTGAATAATTCACAAAGTGGGTTGAGGTAATTCCTCTAACCAGCACGACAAGACATAGAATTATGGATTTTATACTCCATCATATCATTTTTTGTTTTGGTATCCCCTCAAAAATAATTTCAAACAATGGCAAACCTTTCAATAACAATAATGTTCGAGCACTATGCAAGAAATAAAAAATTCAACATAGTTTTTCGACTCCTTATTACCAACAAGCAAATTGACAAATTGAAGCTTCCAATAAGACCTTAATTGCTATTCTCAAGAAACTCATCAAATAAAATTATAGATATTGGCATACACAAATTTCCTTGGAATTATGGGCTTATCGAACAAGCATCTGTATGCCTACAAGGGCAACACCATTTTCATTGGTCTATAGAGATGACGCAATCATGCCTCTTAGCTCGAGATCCCTTATTTGTGAATTTCTTTGCAAGAATTCATATATGACAACACTACTATACAAGCACGTCTTTACCAACTCACACTGCTTTATGAAAGGTAATTCATTGCTTTAGAGAATTTATGAGTTTATCAGAACCACCTCAAGCATGCTTACAATACCAAAGTTCATCTATGTGAATTCCAAGTAGGATATCTTGTCCTTAAATAGAACCAACAAAACACCAATACATTACCACATATTTATGATAAATTCATGGCTAATTGTGTAGGTCCATAAATCATTACACAAAGAGTGGGTAATGGTACTTATAGACTTGCCATTCTAGAGGGAGAGGGAGAATCTAAACCACTTAAAGTTATACACTTGAAAGTATTCTATGCATGATTTGATTACTATATATGTATATATATATATACATGGATAATACAAAAAAATATTTGCATACACTTCATTCATAACATTGCATTTCACTTGCATGTACACTCCAAAAACAATGCATTCACCCACATTGCATATTGCATTTCACATTTCATAAAATTGCATGTCATATATTGCATTCACATTCACATTTTGCATATGAATAATTTATTAAGTTCAAGGTCTTAACTAATCCAACAAAAGTCATGTTACCTTAATTAGGGGCACCTTCACAATGTCATCCACAAAATTCCACCAAAGTCAACTTACCATTAGCACAATCCACATTCACAAATCCTAGGTGTTTTCGGTTACTTAGCCACTCCTAGGGTTTTAAGAAACCTCCACAAAACATGTAGAGTTATTTTAGGACCATAACACATATACACTAAGAAAATCTTGAGTTTGAGAATTGATTCCAAAAATATTCTTGAACCAAGCACAAGTTTTACATCTTAAAAATATCTTATGTCAAAGAGAGATAACACCATACTTGGTATGAACCTTGAAGCAAAAAGGGTCATCCTTGCTAGTCCCATCATGCAACATAGTCTATAAAAATAGTGGTTCTTACCACTACCACAATTACAAAAATAAAAGAAAGAGTAGGGGAAAATACCTAACAAAAACTCTAAATATTTGATACCACACAACACTGATCAATTGGGTTGTGAGGATCGTACTATATTTTCAATCAAATGGTTAGGTAGTCATCCCCAAAACTTAGAAGATTAAAAAAAAAGTCATGGACTATGGAGTTAGCCTCCATCGAAGCTATAGATGCTTGACTGGTAGTGGAGTATGCTCATGCATGATGACATGTCTCTTTTAAAATAGACCTCTGACCGCTCATACAGAAAAGCTAGCTTCTTGGTTTCAACCATAATAGGTTTACCAAATTTACTCAAGATGAGTTAATGAAATCATTTGCAAACACACTGGTTATTTATTTTCTAGGGTCATTACCATGCTCTTGAATCGGTAAATGAATCCATTGCACACACATTTGGTCCTAGAAGGATTAGGTAGTTTTAGTGAGTTTGTTTGATGCCACTAGGATGTTTGAGTCTCTATAAAATAGGTAGTATTCCATATCAACATCTATATCTTATTCCATATCAACATCCATATCTTCTTCCATTTCAACATCCATTTTATTTCATACGTCATTCATCCTATCCACCACTAAGTTTGGTGCCCCTGATTAAACAACAATGCTAGAAAAATGAACAAGAAAATATCTAAACTATAAAGGATCATTAGCACATGCCTTCTTGCATTAATCATCCATATAGGCCATCTTGCATAAATCATCCATATATTAAGTCTTGCATTAATCATCCATAACGTATGATATGCATTAATCATAAACAAAAACATGCATTCCACAAAAAAAATTCACATAAAAATATAACACAAAATGTAAAAGCCATGTATATATATGTATAAATATCGCATGTACAATGAGTGTCCAAAGGCTACATACAATGGATCACCAAGGCTCATATACAAAAAGTGCATCTAATCACTAGCTACATCCTCTAAGAAGACCCCTGTGACCTAGCAGGAGCCTTTGACCTAGAAGGAGCCCTAGACCTAGAACTATGCCTAGAATTACTATGCCTCATACCCCTAGATACAGATGAGGTAGGAGGATTAGGAAGTGGAACATTATGTTCCATTAACCTATCCTACAATGCCTTGATATATCTGTGCTAAGACCAAAGGTGTGCTATATCGATATTATGTTGATGCTCTCTTCATTAGCTCTACTTGGAGCCTCATGATCCTCACATCTCGCTCTACCACTTACTGCTCTAGCTGTGTCCACTCCTTCTCACTCTAACTTAGAGGTACATCTAGAACCTCCTTCACATCCTCCCCATCTCCTCTATCTACCCCTATCTCAAGAGCTTGTTTTGTTGCACCTTTAATACTCCACCTTCGACTATAATATCGAAGGCACCACTTCCTCTTGGGGGTCTCTTGGGTCCCCTCATCCTAGGTCTCCTGGGTACCCTCATCCCTAACCTCTCCACCTTCATCCCCACCAGTTTCTCCTTGATGTGGTACCCATAGTGGCTAAGCCACAAACCATGCATCATACTCTGCGATTGTCCCTGCATCCTCCACGTCCAGGAGATCCAAATCCTCATCAACCTCCAAGACCATCCTCCATGGCTCTACGTAAGGTAGCTTGATCTCCTCTTGATGTCTCCTATACCGCATCGACTCATTACAGACATCCTACCTCAACCCAAATTGGTGGAGCATTCATGAGAATTTTAAGTACTCCATCTCACTCCTATGCCTCCCAACCAATCACCTACCCTATCACACCCATTGTAAGTGCTCTCCATCCTCAGTCCACTGGGTACCCAATCATGGCCTCCACACCACTTGGGTGGATGTCAATCCAACCCATAAATCCCTATACCATTGGCTCATCCTCACTAAACAACTTGACTACACCTCCTTAGCCAATGTCCATCACCTAGCATAGGGTTAATCCCTATCAAACTTCTCCACAAGCAAGTCTTCCAGTTGAGCAACCCTAAAATGCTCCCATCCCTAACATTGCAGCTATAAGCTACACCCTAATACCTTCTATCATTGCCTTGTCACATCATATAACTCTTGTTATACCTCTTCCAATAAGGTGGAAGCCCATGCATACACCTATCTCTTAGTGAGCGTATCACTCACTACCCCTATCAAGTTCCAAGAGAACCTGCACCCAGTACTATTCAGGGTCACAATGTTGGACAACACGAACATCACCAAAGCACAAAGGGGGTATAACTCCTTGTCCACATACATGGACAAATAATATATACCCCCACTCTCCACCTTCACCCCCTACCATGCATCCCCAAACATCCTCATCATCTTTATCTTTTGGTTGAGTCCGAACTCAACTCGGATCCCATCCACCGGTACCTTAAGGATGCGATATACATCCTCCAAGGTAACTGTCACCTCACTTGTGGGGAGTTAAAATATCCCCCTGTTTACATCCCACCTCTCTACCAAGGTGGAGAGGTACCCCTCATTATCCCTTACCACATCCAGTCAGGCTACCTTTGCTAGCCCCACCTCCCCCATCAACTTCCACTTCTCATCTGTAATCGCCTTCCTCATCTTAGCGATATAAGGAAAAAACTGATGTTGAGCCTCCAAAATCCTAAGTTGTAGCACATCACAAAAAATTAGTTAATAATTTTGAAAAAAACTATGCATAATTCAAAGAACATAATGTTACCTCCGTAGCTCATGCCCCATCTACAACCTTGGCCCCCGTACAAGCTCCCTCCACCACCATAGATTTTCCACCCAAACTTCAATACCTAACTTCACTCCTCACTTCCACTCACTCCTCATGCAACTTCTTGAACTTCCAAATGCACAAATGAGCTTCAATCTCATCCAAAAATATATTTATAGCTGCTTCAAGCACTTTGGGACACCCATGGGTGTTTCCTGGGGCTCTAAAGTGCCTATAGGAATTTCAGCAAATAGCAAGCACCTGTAGGCATTTCACATCAACATTGACAAAAGACAAAACTAGCACACGGTAGTGGCTTAACTTCACCAAATCAATCCAAACTACATCCATGCATTCATTCCATCATTTTATTATGTTTTGTGAAGATTACAACTAATTTGGATGCATAATCATCATTTGCAACCACATTTTGCAAATTCATAACACAAGTTACAAAAGCACCCCAAAAGGGTACAAATATTCACAAAAAAATGATCATCATCATTTTCATCATTCATACATCATCTTCACTTCATTTCACATCATCATTTGCATATTTGCCCAAGTTCATATACAAATTCAAGTGAACCTCGTATCTAGTGTTCTATTCTATATGGTTCATGATTGTAGTGATTTGTGTTCATGTAATTTGGTAAGATTAATAGTTTACCATAAGGACACTTATCCATGATCATCATCACTTATCTCCTTGCTCGAGATCACAATCATATTTGATACTTCACATTTTGAGTGAAACCCTGCCAAGAGCAATTTGCACAAATATTTTCATTGATGGCCTAGTTCGTGGGGCTTAAAACATGGATAAAATCAAATTTCATCATTACACATTTCCTTGATAGTCATCACAAAGATAGGCACTATCTAGGATTATTGGTTCCAATCATGGGAATTATTCATATAGTCACTAGCAGGCCCTCCAAGGTTGAATCTTTTATTTTTTTTGCATATCAATGATGCCAGAAGGCAAAGTGTTTCAATAGCATCGAATCACCCCAAAATTTGGGGTAACCACATTTGATTTTGAATTTCTTACAATGGGATACATCTTACATACTCATGACATCTACACTTGATAAAAATCCCTTCATCTATTGGGGTATAAACAGATGCGCATTTTTCACACATCCCTTCATCTGTTGGGGCATAAACAGATGCATCTTGCATCACATTTTCACAAATCCCTTCCTCTGTTGGGGAAAAAATAGATGCATCATATTACATTATCACCAATCACCTTCCTACCATTGGGACAAAATCGGTATCACATTTTACATTATTCATATCATCCACATTACATTTGCATAAGAGTTTTCAATGGGCTCATGAGATTCATCCTCAAACTCATTCACCAATTGAGGGGGTAAGCTACACAAGACTCCAATTATTTTATCCTTTTATTATTTTATCTTCAATCTCATATTCCACATCCCAAGAGAAGTTGCTTCTACACCTGGCCAAAATAGGTTTCTCATATTTTTGCACTGCCTTGTGTTTCATGCAATGCAGTACAAAAAGGGCCATCTGTAGACACAAAAATCTAGCTACTTATCCTCCATCCTTGCTTTCCTACCATTTTCACCATCAAAACATAGTCATTTTCCCTCCATCCTTGCTTTCACATAATTTCCACCACCAAAACATAGTCATTTGCCCTCCATCCTAGATTTCCCACCATTTTCACCTATTATTTATATATTTATATATATTTAATAAATATATATTTATATAAATAAATCAATCCCAACCATATGATTTCATTTAATTCTATTTGTCCATCTGCATCAATCCATGCCATACCCTAAATTTAAGATCTATCCTAAGATGCTTGGTTAAATTATAAATAGAAGCTATTTTTATGGCTCAACCACTAAGTGTCCTAAGTCTTTTTTAGAATTTTTTTAATTTCCTAATATTCTAATCTTCAAGTTTTTGGATTCCCTAAGTCTCCAACCAAGCCTTTGGTGCCCTAACCCCATTCCATCAACCATATTCCCTGTTACCTCACTTGCCATCACCATCACCATCACCACGTCTCGCACCTTCACCAAATATGCTTCTACAAAATATTCCCTCATTTACTAAGTACCTCCAGGCACTTTTTGTCAATTCCATGCACCTCTAGTAACCTTCCTTCTAAGCCCACACACCCACAGGCATTTTATGCAGCTGCGAGGCACCCATAGGTGCTTTACGTAAGCCATTTTGAAAGCCTCCTACCTTCAAGCAATGCTAGGGCATACCCTCACCATCGAACTAAAACATATTTGGTTATCAAAGGAAAACCATCAAGGAGCAAGGTAAATCATTCTTGTTTTTTTAATTCAATATCTCTTTATTTACTTACAGTAGTGTTATATGATAATTAGTGTTTTATTAATTTCTAAGGGTATCATGCAGTGGAGCCCTCTTAGTTATTACCAATATTTTTTTCATCTTTTGTCTGTAGATTTAGATATTCATCAGTATTGGAAAACTATTTAAGCTAGAGTGGCCTAGCTCAATGGATATTTGAAGCCCACTCAACTCTGTTGGGAGCAAGAATAAGTTTTACAAACACCATAAGCATTGCTAGCTAGGGTTTTGAAGAACCCTAGCATTATTGTATTTATTGTATCTGAATAAACTATGTAAAACCCCCATTTGGGGTCACATTTGATTGTACTCAGATCCCCTAGCAATAATAATATTAGATCTATTTCATTGTGCAATTTCTTGTGTTATGTGGTTTATTCATTTTTAGTTAGTTACATACGGTGTTTCGTTTTTGTCTTCATAACTATTTTAGTAAGAAGTCCAAAAAATGCTTGGGTATTATATATCAAAATGATCAGCTTAAAAAGAAAGTCACAAGAGCTATATCCCATAACACTAGTTTTAGACACCCCAAAATTCTTTTTTACATATATTGTTGTTTTGATGAGTCTATTGGTGTGGTCAATTTTTTCTCTAGAGGTTGGGTTCAAAAGTTAGATTCTATTTCAGCCAACTGACCACTAACCAATCTTGATAGTGTAATGTCACCTGCGTTGTAGGTATTGACACTGTTCAGTTACTAACTCTATTTTTCCTTGTACTGACATTGCTTGCTCTATTTTTACCACTCACGAATCTATCATTACTAACTATTACATACAACTATTTGAATAACACAAGCTTCTACTAAGATGGGGTTGAATAGTATAAGATCAAAACACAAAGTATCTAGCAATATTTTCCTCATCTCTCATCTTGAAGTCTTCAAAATTCCTTCTGTGAGTTTGAAGTTTTTCCATATTAACTTTATCATCTCCTTCATATGTATTTTTTAGCTTATCCCATATTTATTTTGGTGATTTGTTGTGCATGACATTTACAAACTCAGATTCTTGTAATCCAATTAAAATTGTATCCATTGCCTTGGAATTATTTTTATATAGTTTCTTACCACTTATATTTGTGGGAGGAGTTGCAGATGGTGTGTACCCATTCTTAACTAAATACCATGCATCAAATACTTGTGCCATAAAAATATCTTCATCCTCACACTCCAGAAAGCATAATTAGTCCCATTAAACAATGGAATTCTATGTGTTGAAAATATTTCTTGATTAGCCATATGTGTTCCTCTAAGATATTCCTACAAGTTGTTAGGCTTCCCCAAAGGAACTCACTCTAATACCAATTGAATAACACAAGCTTATACTGAGAGGGGGGTGAACAGTATAAGATCAAAAATTTTACTTTTCTTTCCAAATGATAACAACAATAATATCAATGCAATAAATGAAAAAATGCACAAATCATCACACACATGAGAGACACAGATTTAACATGGTTCACCCAATTTAGGCTACATCCATGAAGAAATATTTCTTGTAAATTTTCTCAAGCAATATCTTGGGAACAAATTCCTTATTACAATGTTTATGGGAACCAATCCAAAGGAGACACCAATTCCCTATGCTCAAGTTCGTGGACCTCTATTCATAGGAGACACCAATACCCTTTGCTCTAGTTTGTGGACCTCTATCCACAGGAGACCTCAATCCTCTTTGCTATGGTTCATGGACCTCTATCCACAGGATACCTCAATCCCCTCTGCTCTACTCTACCTCAAGCCTTTACATAGGGCTTGCTCAATTTTACTTCAAAACCTGCTCTTAACTCTACTCAGATATGCTCCAAGTCTACACACAAGACTTGCCCAAATTTTCTCTAAGCCTTCTCACAGGGCTTGCTCAAATCTACTCACAGCTCTGCTCTAATCACTACTCAAAACTACTCATAAGACATGCTCAATCCAGCTCATAAAACTTGCTCAAATATGCTCCAAGTCTACACACAAGATTGCTCAAATATGCTTACCAAAACCTGATCTTAATTCTACTCATAAAACCTACTCTCAACTCTGCTCATAAAACCTACTCAAATCTGTTCATAAGACCTACTCATATCTTCTCATAATACATACTCAAATCTGCTCATAACACATACTCAAATCTACTCATAACACATACTCAAATCTACTCATAACATATGCTCAAATTTTTTCCAAACCTTGTATACAAAACTTGTTTATCTATCTTGCATAATGATGTCATCAAGTGCTTTATCTATTCTTCAAAGTGCTTTCCTCAACTAAAGCAGTTTAGACATATTCTACCCATAATTCATTTAACCTCTTGAACATATAGAGAATGATATGAATTAAAATGCTCAATATGTTCTTCAAATTCATTAAGTTTGTTGCTTTCACATGTCTCACATTTATTGCATCCTAAAGGTAGCTCGAGTCTAACATTTGAAAACTGGCATGGTTTTTATTGATTTGCAACTTCACTTCAAAACAAATTATTAGAAATTTGAGCAAGTTTTGTTGTCATTCATGTCAAGAGATTGGTGTTTCAGTTTCATCATCATTAATGTCATCAGATGGTTTTTCCAAAAGGCAAGGAAGGTTTTAAAAGGAATAGGATATAATATATATTTTTAATATTATATGCCTAAAGAGGCCTAAAATGTTGATGACCCAAGGAAGGAAAAGTAGGTTTAAATTAAAATAATAATATTATAATATTAGATATTATAATATTTCGGGTAAAAGGATGAGGTGAAGAAAATGAGGTCCAAGGAATCATTAAAATAATATGCCTTGAAAAGACCCACTGAGAAATTCTTAAGGAATTTAATTTAATTTATTTAAATTAAAATATTTTAACCTTTGGTTAAAATTTTAATTTAAATAAATAATGAGAGCCTAAAGTTTAAGTTTAAATTTAAATTTATAATTTGAATTTCAAAATTTGAATTTGAGCTAACGTCAAAGCACAAAAGGACAAGGTGTATTTAAAGGGGAAATAATTTTTATTTTCCCCCATCCATGCATTTGAACACTAAGGTTATGCAAGAAAATCGTGTGTTGCTTTGTGTGTTGTAAGAAGAGGTTTTTGCAAATTTTAAAAATCTTTGAGGGCAAACATTCATATATGTGCATGTGGTGTGGACCAAGTGTTTCATAGCACTGGGTAGTGCAAAAGGTGGCCAAGGGTTTTCTAAGTCATTCGTAGGGAAAATGTTGGGGTTTTGAATCCCCACACGATCATTTTTGAAGAGGAGGTTCTTTTATTCGTTCGTTGAATCTATGAAAGCAATAATAAAGGATGCATATTTTTAGGTGCTTGTGTGGGCATGTGGTCCAATGATAGCCTAGCCTTTGGGCTAGAGTGTTGCGATGGCAATTGGTCACGAGTTCAAGTGCAACCAAGACGTGCGCTAGTGTTTTACAATGTGGACCAAAGGTGTATGAGGTAAGAGCATTATTTTTATTTGTTTTTTTATTTACACCAAGGTTTGGGAGGCACATGAGTTATAAAGGCCACGTGAAATTTTAGATAGCACCTTGGGTGAAATATAGGGAGTCATAAGGTTATTTGAAATATTTTATATTTTGGTGCTTAGAAAAATAAATAAATTTTGGAGTAATAAGGGTTAAATAAGGAATTAAATTTTTTTTTTGATTGGTTGAAAGGGTGTTGAAAGGTCCCTAAACCTTGTACAAGTAATTTTTACATGTTTTTCAAACCGATCGAAGAGGCCCAAGAGCTAAAGATCAAATAAAAAGAAAAACACCACAAGAAGAAAGGTGTCGCGATATCGCGACATGTTGAATTTTCGTGGTCCAAAGCATAGGGAAAAAACAAGGAAAAGGTTTCACGATATTGTGACATGTTGCACCATCATAGCCAAAGGAGGAAAATATGTCACGATATCGTGACAGGATGCAGCATCGCGGTCGAAGAAGAGAAAGTGTCACGATATCACGACATGTTGCAACGTCACTGCCAGAAGAGAATAAGTGTCGCGATATCATGACAAGTTGCGTCATCACGGCCAGAGGAGGAAAGGTGTCATGAAATCGTGACATGTTGCATTGTTGAGGCCAAAGAAGAAAATATGTCACAATATCACAACATGTTGCATTATTGCGGCCAAAGGAGAAAAAGTGTCGCGATATCGCGACATGTTGCACCGTCACGGCCACAAGAGAAAAGGTGTCACGATATTGTGACATGTTGCATTATCGCGGCCAAAGGAGGAAAAGTGTCACGATATCATGACATGTTGCAATGTCACGGCCAGAAGAGAAAAGGTGTCATGATATCGCGACATGTTGTATCATCGCGGCCTAAGGAGAAAAAATGTCGTGATATCGCGACATGTTGCACCATCGCGGCCAGAGGAAAAAGTGTCATGATATCACGACATGATGCAGCATCGTGGCCAAAGAATAGAAAGTATGACGAAATCATGACATGTTGCATCGTCTCGGCAAAGGGATAAAAAATATCGTGATATCCCGACATGTTGCATTGTCGCGGCCAAAGAAAAGGTGTCACGATATCGCGACATGTTGCATCATCGCGGCCAAAGAGAAAAGGTGTCGTGATATCGTGACATTTTGCATCATCATGGCCAAAGATAAAAGGTGTCGCGATATCGTGACATGTTGCAACATCGTGGCCAAAGAGAAAATGTGTCGCGATATCGCGACATGTTGCATCATCGTGGCCAAAGAGAAAAGGTGTTGCGATATCGCGACATGTTGCAACATCATGGTCAAAAGAGAAAAAGTGTCACGATATCGTGACATGTTGCATTGTCATGGCCAAAGGAGGAAAAAGTGTCGCAATATCATGACATGTTGCATCATCGCGGCCAAAGAGAAAAAGTGTCGCGATAACACGACATGTTGCATCATTACGATCGAAAGAGAAAAAGTGTCGCGATATCATGACATGATGTAACGCCACGACAAAAGGAGAAAAAAGTGTCAAGATATCGCGACATGTTGCAATGTCGTGGCCAAAGGAGAAATAAATGTCATGATATCACGACATGTTGCATTTTCGCAGCCAAAGGTGAAAAGTGTCGTGATAACGCGACATGTTGCATTTTCGCTACCGAAGGAGAAGAAGGAAAAAATGTCGCAATATCACGACAAGTTTCATCAGCATACCAAACCAATCCCCTGGCAACATCTCACATTGTGCAAACATTGAAACTTTTAGGATCATTCCTTATGCCAATGGGGAATGAGTCTCTCCACACTTGAATGTCAGATTTGCCGACTCCCTTGTTAGCAAGCTAGTCCGTAGCTTTGTTTCCTTCTCGGTATTGATGCTTAATGACTAATTCTGGGTAATTTCCAATTAGGGCCTTGTATTCTTAGAAAATTGAAGCAAGGGCCCATGAAGGCTTAGCAGTACCATTAATCCAGTTGATACAGTGCAACGAGTCTCCTTTGATGATAAGTATATTGATGGTCAACCCTTCCAAGAGGATCAAACTTTGGAACAGAGCCCGCACCTCTGCCATATTGTTGGATTGAATTCCCAGGTTCTGGGCAAAGGCCAAAATTATTTCTCCTCTACGGTTTCTAAGAATTCCTCCTTCACACCATCGAAATTGAGCTTGTGCCACCCAATTGGTGGTAAGACCCACTTGATGACAGACCTATCAATAGAATTACGGGGCATGACAGAGATGTTAGACAGATTGAAAAGTTTGGTTAGGTCCGATTCTAATCCAGGAGGGGGGGGTTTTGGAGGTGAAACAAGAGAGGCATTCTCCATAGAAAGGGTTAAGATTTTGACAACGATAATATTCTTATCAGTGGCTTGATTTTTGAAAATTTTGGCATTTTTCTGAAGCCAAATTTGCCATAGGAAAAGGTGGAGGCCAGCTTGCCACATGAATTTTAGTTGGTTGCTCTTGAAATGTCGGGGCCATTGCTTAATAAGGAGGGGAATGTAATGTGGGAGGACTGTAGAGATGTCAAAGGTGTTATGAACCTGGTTGAGAACTACTAGAGAAAATGGACATTCCAAAAAAACATGCAAAGTTGACTCACAAGCGTTTTTGCACAGGATACACCAATTGGGAATGAGTAACCCTCTGATTATCAAGTTGTCAATGGTGAGGATTCTATTTTGGATGGCCAACCAACAAAAGAATTTGACCTTGGGAATGATATTGGGAACCCAGAAATGATTTGATAAGTCCCAACCATCTTTGGGAGTTTCTTGACTGTAGTAAGCTGATTTTACAGTGAAATTTCCAGATTCTTCAAGATTCCAGACCATGGAATCGTCTTTGTGTGAGCTCAGGATGATGCAAGTCCTCAAAAAGTTATGTAACCACCTGAGAGCCTCGATGATGTGCCTGGGATTGTTAAGAGCCAGGTGTTTCCATTCAGGTCTTGTAGGACCTTGGTTAATGAAGTGACACACCTTATCTCCAAAGGTGGCTTTGGTAGCTGCCTTGAGCACTGCAAGATGCGGATCTTAGCTGAGAGGTTTATCACGGATCCACAGGTCATCCCAAAAATGGATGTTCGTTCCAGTTCCTAGACACCACCTTAAGCCTTTTTTTTTATTACACCATTCCAAAAATGGGATCCGATAGGGAGGTTGTCCTCTCCAAGAAAGGAAAACTGATGGAGGTACTTAGCTTTAATGATATCAATCCAAGTGAATTTTTCATTGATGGTAAGTCTCTAGGCCTGCTTGGCAATGAGGGCCATGTTCATCCGCTTGATGTCTTTGAATTTGAGTCCTCCATACTTTTTCTTGGAACAGACCCTATCCCAAGTGACTAGTGAAAATTTATTCTTATTTTCGTTTCCAGGCCAAAGGACTCTACGTTGAATTTGTTCAATTTTTTGGCAGATGGTAGCTGGAGCTTTGAATATAGATAAGAAAAAAATGGGGATACTTTGAAGGCAAGCTTGGACCAGAGTGGCTTTGGCTTCCTGGCTGATCATTGAGCTTTTCCACCCAACTAGTTTCTTGTTGAGGCGATCTAAAATAGGGTTCCACATAGCCGAGACTGATCTGCCATGGAAAAGCGGTAATCCAAGATAAGTAGTTGGAAGGCTCCCAATGTTGCACCCAAGGATCTCAACAATCCTATTTTTTCTATGAGTGGGAGTATTGAGAAAGTATAGCTTGCTTTTACGATAGTTGACTTTCTGACCAGCCGCCTCTTCATAAGAATCAAGAATGTTCTTAATGGTTTTTTCTTCGGGAATGAAAGCATGAGAGGATAGAATAGTATCATCAACAAAATGTTGATGGGATATGGCTTTGGATGTTGAGGCTGGTTTGATCCTAGAAACAAGACCACTGTTGTAGGCAATTGAAAGGGTTCTTCCAAGGGTTTCGACCAAAATGATGAAGAGAAAGGGGGACAGAGGGTCCCCTTGACGGATGCCTTTGAAACTTTGGAAGAAACCTGCGGGTGAGCCATTAATAAGAAGATAACCAAGCAGTTGAGATACATTCACGAACCATCTTGATCCATTCTTGGTGAAACCTAAACTTTTCTAGGACTTCGAACAAGAATTTCCAGGAAACCCGATCGAAAGCCTTGTTCATGTCAAGCTTAAGGAACATGCTGGGTTTTTTTATTTTTATATGTCGAGTGGGCCAATTCGTGGATGGTTATCACTCCATATGAAATGAATCTTCCTTTGACCAAGCTACCTTGGCACTGATCGATGATGGAGGGAAGGATGTCTTTCAACCTATTTGCCATAACTTTGGTGATAATTTTGTAAATGACACTGCAGAGACTAATCGGTCTAAAATCAAAAAGGGAAGCACGATCGTTGGACTTGGGTATTAAAACAATGAAAGTGGAATTGGCCTCTCTCAACATATTTTTGGCTCTCTGGAAGAATTTAACCGCAGCAACGACATCTTGGCCCACAATATCCCAGAAGTGTTGAAAAAACTGGGGTGGGAATCCATCAGGTCCGGGGGCCTTATCAGGTTCCATTGTGAGCATAGCTTCTTTGATCTCCTCTTCAGTGAAGCTTTCAAGAAATTTTCCATTATCATTGTTAGATACCAACTTTGGTATGTTCTATAGCAGAGAGCTTGAGGTGCGGGGATGGCAGCCAGTGCTTGGTCCTAAGATTTCCTGGAAGTGGCAAATAGCTTCCTGTATGATTTCTTGGATGTTAGAGACAATGGATCCATCAGCCTTGGTCAACTCAGAGATTTTATTAGAGCCTCTATGATGCATGGTGGAAGCATGGAAAAACTTCGTGTTGGTGTCTCCTTCTTTGAGCCAGAGGTTTCTTGATTTTTACCTCCAAAATGTCTCTTCCTTAGCAAGGCATTGTGAAAATTTGAAAGGAGGCTCTTTTCTTCAAGGAAATTTTTAGCCCTCAGATCTCCTCCCTGAATCAGATTCTCCACCCTTTTCAGATCATCCATCAGAAGCTTTATCTTGATAAAGAGGTTGCTGAAGACATCCCTGTTCTAGCATTTTAGCTTGAGTTTGACCACTTTTAGTTTGAGCAACAGATTCATGAGAGGGTTTGGAAAGAAATCCTACTGCCAAAATTAGCGAATACATCGGCCTAAATATGGATGAGTGAGCCACATATTTTCAAACCTGAAAGGGGTTTTGAAGATTTGTTTGGGATGGGAACAATCCAAAATTAAGGGATTGTTATCGGAGCCAATTTTTGGGTGGCTATGAAGCCTGGCATCACCAAAAATAGGAATGATTTCTTTGGATAAGAGAAATCTATCAAGGCAGATTTGGATGTGATGGATTCCCGCTCATCTATTGCTCCATGTGTAGTTGGACCCTTGGAGTGGCATGTCCATTAGCTCATTGTGGTTGAAAAAGTCGTTGAATTCTTCTATGCAGCTGTTGGTGATCGGATTTCCTCCTTGTTTATCAAACAAATGGAGGGGAGAATTGAAATCGCCACAAAGAATCCATGGAAAGTCTAAAAAGTTGTTATGCATTGCAAAAATGTTATCCCACAGTAGTCTTTGTTGGCAATTTTGGGTACCTTGAGTACATTGCCTTTGCCTAAGTTTAGTTGTTGTCATTGATGTCAAGAAGCTCTTGGTAGTTGTTGTCTTTGATGTCAAGGAGTTCTTGGAGCAATTTGTTTTTATGTCTAAGTATGTGTTTTGATGAAGGTTTCAACTGGTCAGTAAGTCTCCAAGAAAATCAGAGTAGCCCAGTTGCAAAAGATCAAGAAAAAGATAAGTTAGAAAAAGTTTGCAAGCGGCTGGAAAAACTGTCGCGATTTCGCGACATGTTTTAGGAGAGAGAAAGTTCTGGCAAAACTGTCGCGATTTCGCGACATGCTGGAAGGCAGAGACGAAGCAAGCAAAACTGTCACGATTTCGTGACATATTTGAGGAGAGAGAAAGTTCAGGCAAAACTATCGCGATTTCGTGACAAGTTGAGTTGGCAGTGTTGAGTTGCAGGAAGTGTCGCGATTTCGCGACAAGTTGAGTTGGCAGTGTTGAGTTGCAGGAAGTGTCACGATTTCGTGACAAGTTTCAATGAAGTTGTACGGATGCAGAAAGTGTCACGATTTCGTGACAGGTTGAGTTGGCAGCTTGCAGTTGGCGAAAGCGTCACGATTTCGTGACATGTTCCAGTTTCACGGGCATATGGCAGAAAAGTGCTTAAGGCAGCGAAAGCGTCGCGATTTCGTGACATGTTCCAGTTTCACGGGCATATGGCAGAAAAGTGCTTAAGGCAGTGAAAGCGTCGCGATTTCATGACATGTTCCAGTTTCGTGAGCAGTTGGGAGAAAAGAGCTTAAGGCAACGAAAGCGTCGCGATTTCGTGACATGTTCCATTTTCGCTAGTGCAAACCGAGAAAAGGTTGAAGAAGCAAGAAGTGTCACGATTTCGTGACAAAGTTGCAGATGACGTCAGCAAGAGGCAAAGGTGTCACGATTTCGCGACAGAAGCTGAGAAGAAGGCTTTGGAGTCTAAAGCGTCATGATTTCATGATAGAGTTGTTGATGACGTCAGCAAGAGGCAAAGGTGTCACGATTTCATGACAAAAGCGGAGAAGAAGGCTTTGAAGTCTAAAGCGTCATGATTTCACGACAGAAGTGAGATGACATCAGCAAAAGGCAAAAGTGTCATGATTTCATGACAAAAGAGCAAAGGAAGCAGACAAAAGCAAAAGCGTCGCGATATCGCTACAGCAAGCTATAGAAGGTGTACGGTAGGAAAAGGTGTCACGATATCGTGACATGTTGAAGTTTCACGCCAGAAGCAACAGGGAGGGAGTGAAGCCGACAGAGTTAAATATGGGCCGACGCAGTGCAGGGTTTTACAACCGACGTGATTGAAGGTTAATCAGCCGACTAAGATCAAGATTCTAATCTTGAGATTATGAATATAAAAGGAGGGATGCTTGAAGAGTTTTGCATCGATCGAAGTGTGCGTTCGAAGTGCGAGTTGCGAAGATAGAGTGCGGGGGAGAAGTTCGATCGTCGAGACGCAGAAGTGTGCGAATACTGTGCTGGCGTAGAGTGTGCGAAGACTGTGCTGTGGTGTATGCGCATAGGAGCAGAAGCTGTTGGTGTTGCAACATTCAAAGACAGCGCGCAGAAGTGAGAAGTGCGATAGCCGAAGTGTTGTGTGCTGCTGTGTTGCGCAGTCTATGTGAAAGTTGGTGAAGACTTGGGGACAACATTGAGCAAGCATCTGAAAGCTTGAGAACCATTTTCATTAACCATTTTTGAGGACCAGATTGAGGACAGAGATTGAGGCAGAAGAGGACATTTGTGCTAGACCGAAGGACTATGTTTTAGTGCAAATTCGAGGACCAGCTTTGCGGTGACAGAGTTGAGGACAGAGATCTCCAGCCAGAGAAGGGAAGACAGGTGTCTTCTGTGGAAAGAGTTCCACTTGCTAAGGGCATAGGAGGTAGAGGTCTTCTAGAGGATCACCAGCCAAAGCAGAATTAGGGGAAGGTATCTCCTTTGGGCAGAGGCTCATAAACATTGTAATCGGGAAGTATTCCCAGAGGACTTTGATAAAATTTAGTAAGAAATTTTATCCGTGGAGTAGCCCGCATTGGGTGAACCACGTAAATTGTTGTGTCTCTTTGTTGTTGATGTGTTGTGCATTGTTTTAATTGCTGCTCTTGATATTGCTATCTATTCTCTACATAAAGCTGATTTGAAAGTTGATTTAAAGCAAAAGTAAAAAGTGGTCTTATACTGTTCACCCCCCCTCTCAGTATAAGCTTGTGTTCTTCAATTGGTATCAGAGCAGGTTCCTTCGAAAAGGTTTTACAGCTGAAAGGAAGAACTGGTTAAGAACACAATGGATTTTTCAGGTGGCAATGCAGCACCTATTCTGGATGGATCAGATTTCGGTCTGTGGAGTGCAAGAATGAAAGTCTATCTTATGGCTCTTGGTAATGAGGTATGGGAAGTTATTGAAGATGGGTACACCATTCCCGCAAATGGTCCTTATACTAAAGAAGACAGGCTCCTACATCACAGCAACTCAAAAGCCATGAATGCAATCCTGAAGGGTTTACAGAAGGCTGATCTTACCAAAGTTATTCACCGCAAGACAGCCAGTGAAATGTGGAAACAATTGCAAGTTGTTCATACAGGTGATGCAAATGTCCGAAAGGCCAAGTTGAGACACTTCAAAGGTATATTTGAACAACTCAAGATGAATGATGATGAAAATATTAGTGACTACATGCTCCGTATGGATGAAGTTGTTAATTCTATGAAAGACCTCGGTCTTGAACTTGCTGAAAATGATGTATGTGATAAGATTTTAAGATCTCTTCCTAATAGATTTAGTGAAAATATTTCTGCTATTGAAGAAGCCAAAGACTTAGATAAGTTGAAAAAGGATGAGCTCCATAGTATTCTTGCAGCTTTTGAGCTGAGAACTCAAGTAAATGTTGATATAAAGAAAGAGGCAGCTTTCAAAGCTACCAAGAAATCAAAAGGCAAACAGATTCAAGAAAGTGATGAGTCTTCTAGTGAGGAAGAAGCATATTACAGCAAGAAAGGCAAATTCTCTAGAAAGCACAAAAGCAAGAAAAATATAAGATGTTTCAACTGTGGAAAGTATGGTCATTATGCTACTGACTGTACTGTTTCCAAAAATGAAAGTGATGAAGATATACAGGATGTTAAGAGCAAGGATTCTGAAAAGCACAGGTATTACAGAAAGAACAATGATGAGCGCAACAATCAAGGAAAGAGGTATTCACACAAGAACAAGAAGAGCTTCTATCTGGACAAAGCAAGTAAGTGTTCCAGCAGTGATAGTGAAAGCTCTTCCAGTGATAATGAAAATGAGATGTTGTTCATTTCAGAAAAGGAGGAAGAACCGAAACATAAATTCACTGTCATGAAATGTTTTAGATGTGGAAATTTTGGGCACCTTGAGGATGATTGCACAAATAATGAATTGGTTACTAGTATGTATGAGGATGCTTCAGAAAATGATAAGGAAGATGTATGTATGGTTTTTGAAAAGGGTAGCACCTCTAGTGATAAGAAATCAGAAAAAGGCCTTGATAATTCAAAATGCAATCAAATAGAGAATCTTGAAAGTGAACTCAATAATGCTCTCAATGTTTTGGAAAAGGAAAGAAAGAAGAATGATAGACTCAAGGTTAAGTTAGATGAATGTTGTATGGAGAGAGACGATCTTATAGAAAGTCTTGACTTCTCTATAGCCAAAACACAGGAACTCAAGGATGAGTTAGAGTCTAAGATTCTTGAGTATAATGGGTTAGAGCAGAAAATGGTTTCTCTGAAAGAAGAAAATAAAGATTACAAGGATAAGCTCTACAGATTTCAGGATAGCTCCAAGAAGGTTAAGTTTCTCATCAAAAGTCAAAGAAATCCAACAGATAAAACAGGTCTCGGTTTTGTTGAGTCGCACAAGAAACAGGTTGGGGAATCCAACAAGAGATTTCAAAAAGAAGAAAGCTCTGATGAAGAAAGTACTTCAGATCATGAGTCCGTGAGTGATGAATGCGCAAAAACAGAAAACAGATTTTTGAATGTGAAACAGAAGTTTTCGGGACCCAAGAGATCGATTAAAAGAACATTTCACGACAGATGTTTTGCGTGTTACAGGTTTGGACACATGGCTGCACATTGCATGTCTCAAATGAAGAAGGTTAACAATAATTTTAGAAGTCGTAATTTATTTCAAGGGTATTGCTACTCTTGTAATCAGTTCGGGCACAAGGCAATTTTTTGCAATTCAAATAACAGGAACCGGGTTAGTCAGAACAGGCGGATTCAAAGAACAGCTATGCCTGAAAGAAATAATGTTGTTTGTTACAAGTGCAACAATACAGGTCACTCAGCCAGAAAGTGCAGAGCTGATCTTCCAAGGTACAGGAACAAAAATAGTGGTATAAACAGGTCCAAGGATCAAGGTGTGGACAAGAAAAGAGATGAGAACAAGAACAAGAAAAGTGCCAAGAACAGAAACATTAACAAAGAGCTCAAGAAAAGGCCCGGCAAAGAAATTGTAGACACTGATGATGATGAGTGTCTAATGGGAGTTTCACTCCCAACCCTGTTTTAAAATCACCTCAATAGGAGGTGGGGGAGGGACTAAGCTAAGAGGCTCATTCTTAGTCCCAAGCCCCAAAGGTGACCCTTTGCCATTGATGACAAAGGGGGAGAGATATGAGTAAGGGGGAGAGCTTCAAGTGAAGAGGAAAGCTTCAAGTCAGGGGGAGCAAAAACTTCAAGAGATTGTTTTCAGTTTTGGCTCTTGAAGATGTGTTTTTAGTAAAGGTTTTGCCATCAATGACAAAGGGGGAGATTGTTGGCAATTTTGGGTACCTTGAGTACATTGCCTTTGCCTAAGTTTAGTTGTTGTCATTGATGTCAAGAAGCTCTTGGTAGTTGTTGTCTTTGATGTCAAGGAGTTCTTGGAGCAATTTGTTTTTATGTCTAAGTATGTGTTTTGATGAAGGTTTCAACTGGTCAGTAAGTCTCCAAGAAAATCGGAGTAGCCTAGTTGCAAAAGATCAAGAAAAAGATAAGTTAGAAAAAGTTTGCAGGCGGCTGGAAAAACTGTCGCGATTTCGCGACATGTTTTAGGAGAGAGAAAGTTCTGGCAAAACTGTCACGATTTCGCGACATGCTGGAAGGCAGAGATGAAGCAAGCAAAACTGTCGTGATTTCGTGACATATTTGAGGAGAGAGAAAGTTCAGGCAAAACTGTCACGATTTCGTGACAAGTTGAGTTGGCAGTGTTGAGTTGCAGGAAGTGTCACGATTTCGTGACAAGTTGAGTTGGCAGTGTTGAGTTGCAGGAAGTGTCACGATTTCGTGACAAGTTTCAATGAAGTTGTACGGATGCAAAAAGTGTCACGATTTCATGACAGGTTGAGTTGGCAGCTTGCAGTTGGCGAAAGCATCACGATTTCGTGACATGTTCCAGTTTCATGGGCATATGGCAAAAAAGTGCTTAAGGCAACGAAAGCATCGCGATTTCGTGACATGTTCCAGTTTCACGGGCATATGGCAAAAAAGTGCTTAAGGCAGCGAAAGCGTCGCGATTTCGTGACATGTTCCAGTTTCACGAGCAGTTGGGAGAAAAGAGCTTAAGGCAGCGAAAGCGTCACGATTTCGTGACATGTTCCATTTTCGCTAGTGCAAACCGAGAAAAGGTTGAAGGAGCAAGAAGTGTCGCGATTTCGCGACAAAGTTGCAGATGACGTCAGCAAGAGGCAAAGGTGTCACGATTTCATGACAGAAGCTGAGAAGAAGGCTTTGGAGTCTAAAGCGTCACGATTTCACGACAGAGTTGCTGATGACGTCAACAAGAGGCAAAGGTGTCACGATTTCATGACAGAAGCGGAGAAGAAGGCTTTGAAGTCTAAAGCGTCACGATTTCATGACAGAAGTGAGATGACGTCAGCGAAAGGCAAAAGTGTCACGATTTCGTGACAAAAGAGCAAAGGAAGCAGACAAAAGCAAAAGCGTCGTGATATCGCTACAACAAGCTATAGAAGGTGTACGACAGGCAAAGGTGTCACGATATCGTGACATGTTGAAGTTTCACGCCAGAAGCAACAGGGAGGGAGTGAAGCCGACAGAGTTAAATCTGGGCCGACGCAGTGCAGGGTTTTACAGCCGACGTGATTGAAGGTTAATCAGCCGACTAAGATCAAGATTCTAATCTTGAGATTATGAATATAAAAGGAGGGATGCTTGAAGAGTTTTGCATCGATCGAAGTGTGCGTTCGAAGTGCGAGTTGCGAAGATAGAGTGCGGGGGAGAAGTTCGATCGTCGAGACGCAGAAGTGTGTGAATACTATGCTAGCACAGAGTGTGCGAAGACTGTGCTGTGGTGTATGCGCATAGGAGCAGAAGTTGTTGGTGTTGCAACATTCGAAGACAGCACGCAGAAGTGAGAAGTGCGATAGCCGAAGTGCTGTGTGCTGCTATGTTGCACAGTCTGTGTGAAAGTTGGTGAAGACTTGGGGACAACATTGAGCAAGCATCTGAAAGCTTGAGAACCATTTTCATTAACCATTTTTGAGGACCAGATTGAGGACAGAGATTGAGGCAGAAGAGGACATTTGTGCTAGACCGAAGGACTGTGTTTTAGTGCAAATTCGAGGACCAGCTTTGCGGTGACAGAGTTGAGGACAGAGATCTCCAGCCAGAGCAGGGAAGACAGGTGTCTTCTGTGGAAAGAGTTCCACTTGCTAAGGGCATAGGAGGTAGAGGTCTTCTAGAGGATCACCAGCCAAAGCAAAATTAGGGGAAGGTATCTCCTTTGGGCAGAGGCTCATAAACATTGTAATCGGGAAGTATTCCCAGAGGACTTTGATAAAATTTAGTAAGAAATTTTATCCGTGGAGTAGCCCGCATTGGGTGAACCACGTAAATTGTTGTGTCTCTTTGTTGTTGATGTGTTGTGCATTGTTTTAATTGTTGCTCTTGATACTGCTATCTATTCTCTACATAAAGCTGATTTGAAAGTTGATTTAAAGCAAAAGTAAAAAGTGGTCTTATACTGTTCACCCCCCCTCTCAGTATAAGCTTGTGTTCTTCAGTATTCAGTTAAAAGGACTATTAGGTCCATAAACATTGGTGGCAATCCACTGGAGGTGAGTGAATTTATTAGTAAATAGAATTTTGATGGTTCTGTCTGAGACTGAAAGAACTCTCCCTTCAATGGTTGTCGGATCCCATAAATAGAGGAGACCCCCGGATGCCCCTGTGGAGGGACAAAAGGCAAAGTTGTTGTTTTCCCAGATTAGCTTATAGACTTGAGTGCTGCTATTCTCATCTAATTTGGATTCTTGAAGGAACATGATATTTGGTTTTAGATTTTTTCTTACTGTTTTAACAGTTCTCTATTTTGTAGTTCCGTTGAGGCCTCTAACATTCCAGGAGATGATATTCATCGAGACGATTTGGAGTTTGCTTTGCGACCTCTGCCTCTCCCTTGAGATGGAGTTAGTTTGGGTCTAAATTCATCCTCATCTTGGTGGTTTGTCATGGAGTGTTCGAAAATGGGGCCCAAGGTGGTAGGCACTGTGCCGTCAGCCATTTCGATCTCAGCTACTTTGGAAAGATTTTTTGCATTTGTCGGTCGTCCCCTCCTCTGGTATTTTTTGACGTCTACTTATATAAGGAATTAATTATTATAGGTTGAATATTAATTTTTGGAATTTATAAGGTGTTAGTAAAGAAACTTGATTTTTGAATATTATTTTGAAAGGTTGGAGTTTATAAGATGTTAGCAAAGGAACTTGTAATCAAATTTTCAATATTTACAGTCCTTGAAATTGAATATTATTTTGAGAGTTTGGAGATTATAAGGTGTACTTGAGATTTGTTATTTTTGTATGGTGAAATAATTATTGAAAAAATATTTGTGTGGAGATTTTGAGATAGATTGTAACTTCATAACCTTGAAATTGGCAAAGAAGATTTGAGTGTGATTAAGACAGTTTTTGAAGACATATCTCCATCAAAACAAAAGGTATGGGCACATCTTCCTCATGAGTGAAATATTGTTGGATTGAATTTTGTGAAATGCAAAGTTGGAGTGAAAATGATTGTTTGATAAGCGTTGTTGGAAATATTTAAGTGAGTGTTCATGTGCATGACTTAGGGTTTGTGAAAGAACATGAGTATCATTGTTATGTGAAATTGAGAACTATCTTGGACTAGGGTTTGTGAAAGAACATGAGTATCATTGTTATATGAAATTGAGAACTATCGTGGACTAGGATTTGTGAAAGAACATGAATATCATTGTTATGTGAGATTAAGAACTATCTTGAACTAGGGTTTGTAAAAGAACATAAACATCATTGTTATGTGATATTGGAATCATCTTGAGTCAAAGTTTAAATTTCATAGTGTGAGTTGTTGGAAGTGAATTGAAATACTTTGTTAGGGTTTTTAAGAAAGTTGTGTTTCATTGAGTGGATGTTTGAGTGAGGTTGGTTGAGCATTATTGATTGAAAGCATTGGAGTGTTAGTTCAATATTTGTGAAAAAAATTATTCTTTATTTCTGAATTGATTTGAAAGAGAGTTTAAAAGTGATAGAGTGATTTGTGAGTGTGAAACATATTCTCTTACCATTATTTATATGTTTCTATGGTTAAAAAATATTCTAAGTGAAACTTGTTTGTTTGATTGAAGAGGTTTTTTGAAAGAGATTAAGTTGATTTTTGTATGCAAGTATTGCAGTTGTTTGAGTAAGATTTTTGTGAAATCTTGTGAGCAAAATTGAGTAAGTCCTAGATGGGACTTAAGGACAGAGTTAAGCAATCTTTTGTGAAAGCTTGTAAGAAGATTTGAGTAAGTCCTAGAGGGGACTTAAGGACAAATTTGAGTAAGCTTTTATGAAAGCTTAAGGACAGATTTATGTGAGCTTTTGTGGAAGCTTACAAGAAGATTTAAGGTAAGTCTTTGATAAGGCTTGTTAAGCAGATTGAACAAGTTCTAGGAAGGAATTTTTGAGAATATTTGAGGTAAGTCTTAGTGAAGACTTATTGAGTAGATTGGACAAGTTCTAGAGAGGACTTGTTGGATATATTTGAGGTAAGTCTTGGTGAAGACTTGTTGAGCAGATTGGAAAAGTTCTAGAGAGGACTTGTTGAGTAGATTTAAGGTAAGTCTTGGTGAAGACTTGTTGAGTAGATCGAAGAAGTTCTATAGAGGACTTGTTGATAAGATTTGAGGTAAGTCTTGGTGAAGACTTGTTGAGCAAATTGGACAAGTTTTAAAGAAAACTTGTTGGATATATTTGAGGTAAGTCTTTGAGAAGACTTGAGAGCAAAATTGATTGATTTATTTGTTCAAGGTTTGTGTTAAGGCTTGGGGAATATCTAAGGATATTTGATTTATGATTGGATCAAGCTTTGTGTTAAGGCTTGAGGACATATTTGAGGATAGAGTATGATGCAAATTTGAGGATAGATTTTTTCCATAGCAGGGATAGAGTTTGGTACATATTTAAGGGTATATTTGTTCCAGACTAGAGATAGACTTGTAACTAGATTTTTACTAGACTGAAGTATAGTGTTTAGTGTAGATTTGAGACAGAGATAGAGATGAGCTGAGAGTAAGATTTGGAGGTGATAGATTAGATGACAAGAGTATCCAGTGGATAGAGACCTATTAGCCAAGGTAATGAGGACAAATATCTTCTGAGTGAGTACAAAGGTCTTTAGTGTAGAGATATCCACAATCCAATGTAGTGGAGGTAGTAGTCTTCTAAAATGTCATCAACAAGAGAAAAGGAGGAGTTCTCCTATTGATAGATATCCAAAAAATAGTAGAGGACAAAGAGTTCTCCTGTGGATAGATATCCATGAACTTGATTAGGGGATTGGTATCTTCTTTAGACAAAGGTCCATACAAATTTTAATAGGGAAGGATTCCCAAGAGATTTATTGAGAAAATTTTAGTGAAATATTTTCTCTGTGGAGTATTGGGTGAACCACGTAAAATTGGTCTCTATTGTTTGTGATAATTTTTGCATTAATTTTATTACTGATGTTGATATTACCATTGATTATAATGGATAATATTTTTTAGAAAAGAAAAGTAAAAGTGGTCTTATAATGTTCAAAAAAATAAAAGGAGGAAGCCTCAATTAAGGAACTTTTTGAGTTGAAAAGGGAGAACTTAAAATTGAAGGTATACAATAGGATGAGAAAACTAAGACAAATCTTCTATAAGATCTCTCTGACTTGAAAGATAAGGTTGAAAAGGTAAAAGGTATGGTTGAACAGTTAAAGGTAAACGAGCTAAAATGTGAAAGAATTATTGATATTGGAGAATTAAAAGGGGAGAAATCAAGATTGAAAGTCCAATAACAAGAGGATGAAGAAACAAAGGCAACTTTTCTACAAGATCTCACTAACTTTAATGTTCAGGTTGAAGAGGAAAGGAAAATTGAAGAAGGTATGGTTGAAAAATTAAAGGTAAAATAGCTAGAGTGTGAAATATTAGAACATGAGGTAGTTTCAATAAGGATGGAAATGAAATACTCTAAGGACAAGCTACATAGGTTTGGTAAAATTTAAAAGGCTTTCGACAACACTACCAAAGCACAAATATCTTCGTTTATCAAAACAGGGCTAAGCAATGAAGAAAATCTAGAAGTATAGAAAGAGGAATCAATCTCAAGCTCAAAAGAAGAAGCTTCATAAGAAGAGAGTGTAAGAGAAAGTGATAATTCTGAGGATAAGTTAGAAAATAGAAATTTCAACAAGGAAAGGAACAATGCACAAGTAAGGAACATATGGAACAATAAAAATCACAAGGAAGAAGAGACTAAGAGACCAATGGGGTCAAGACAAGGTTTCTTCAATGGATGGTGTTTCTCATATCACAGGTTTGGTCACAAGGCTTCACAGTGTAGGACATATGAAACACAATAATATGGTTTCACCAATAGAAATTTCATAAATGGGCATCTCTTTCAAGGGTATTTCTACTCTTGTAGTCAGTTTGGTCATAAGGCAGTTAATTGTAGGGTTCATGATAGGAATGGATATGGCTTCACCAGGAGGAACTACAAGATAGTTGTACCTTCAAGGAATCACAATATGAAGTGTTATAATTATAATAATATTGGGAATATGGCTAAGTGGTATAGAGCAGGATTTTTAGAGACAAGCAAGAACAATAGTATTGAGAGGAATTAGAATGATCGGTTGAGGAAGAAGGTGGACAAAGGAAAAGACTAGTGTATGCTGGGAGTAGAGATACTCCCACCCCAAAATTAACCACCTCAAGGAGAGGAGGTGGGGAGGGGGCTAAGCTAACAGTCTTATATTTAGCCCCGAGCCCCATAGGTGGCCCTTTACCATTGATAACAAAGGGGGAGATATTTGAGTTAGGGGAAGAGCATTCAGTCAGGGGGAGCAAAACAAAAAAAGGTAAAATAAATGGATAAAATAAAAAGGGTTGCCATCAATGAAAAAGGGGAATATTGTTAGAAATTTGAGCAATTTTTGTTTTCATTGATGTCAAGAGATTGTTGTTTCAGTTTCGTCATCATTAATGTCATTAGATGGTTTTTCCAAAAGGCAAGGAAATTTTTAAAAGGAATAGGATATAATATTTATTTTTAATATTATATGCCTAAAGATGCCTAAAAGGTTGATGACCCAAGGAAGGAGAAGTAGGTTTAATATTATATATTATAATATTTCAGGAAAAAGGATAAGGTGAAGAAAATGAGATGCAAGGAATCATTAAAATAATATTTCCTTGAAAAGACACACTAAGCAATTCTTAAGGAATTTAATTTATTTTTTTTAAATTAAAATATTTTAACCTTTGGTTAAAATAATTTAAATAAATAATAAGAGCCTAAGGTTTAAGTTTAAATTTAAATTTATAATTTGAATTTCAAAATTCAAATTTGAGCCGACATCAAAGCACAAAAGGACAAGGTGTATTTAAAGGGGAAATAATTTTTATTTTCCCCCATCCATGCATTCGAACACTAAGGTTATGCAAGAAAATTGTGTGTTGCTTTGTGTGTTGTAATAAGAGGTTTTTGCAAATTTTAAAAATTTTTGAGGGCAGATGTTCATATATGTGCATGTGGCATGGACCAAGTGTTTCACAGTGATGGATAGCACAAATGGTGGTGATATTCTCACAATGACACTGAGAGGGGGGGGGGTGTGAATCAGTGTAACTATTTAAAACTTGAATCTGTAACTCTTAATGCTTAAAATTGCAAGCTTAAAAATAGATATAGCAAGTATAACAAAAGAGCATCACACAACACAAGATTTAATGAGGTTCACCGATTTGGCTACTCCTCAAATAATTACTGTTTGGACTACAATCCAAATCCAGCCTTTGTAAGGATTCAATATTTACAAATAGTTTACCAGCATCCACTGGAAGGAGCACCAACCCCTGATTTATCTGCAACAATAGATAGGAGCACCAACCCCTTATACCAAGCACCAACTTGGATTTCTATTTTGAATAATAGATTGACATAAAAATGCCTTCTCTTTTACAAGACCCTCACTGGTCTATTGCTCATTCAAATCAATCTCATAGAAGTATAAGGAGAATTGTTAGAAACTCAATATCTTCTATTGCTTACTAAAACCTCTCTTTCAATTTTTCAAGAATAAAACCAGGTTTCAGTTCTATTGCTGTTTTTCCTGCAGCACACTTTCTATGCTTCTTACAGCACTCTACCCAACCTTACTTTTAGTTTTTCAAGATAAAAACACGGTTGCAGTAACCTAACTTACTGCGCCTTTTCGATTCTTTATACTTGGCTTACTCGAATGGATCTTTCAAAACGGCTCTATTTTTCCCTCCAAATTTTCATGCATTCTCGGCTATGATCAATCTGTCACACCCTCTCTGACGCGCTCTATCTTTTAGCCGCTTTCTTTCTGACTCATACTGACAGACTACTCTACTCACTCTGACAGCATTTTTTGACAGCCTTTTCTGTGTGTTTCGATGCTCTGTCATTCTTATCTTCTATCCTTTACGCAACTGCCCTCTCGACACCTTTACTCTTTCAGATGGCACTCTTTTCAATTCTGAGCCAAAATTCTTCTTCTGCCCGCAACTGCCATTTCTGACACACGCAACCTTCGAGAGGATTTCTCGTTTATCAGGATTCTTGATATATCTGCACTTTTGACAGCCTTGCAGCATCACGACCTTGTAACAGTCGTTCTTGTCTTTAATGCACTATTCAGTAACTGCCACCTGTAACTTCAGTTTTGATTCCAGCTAACTCTTACATAACTGGCTGCATGATTTTCTTCTACACTTTCCCCGACAACTGTCACTGTGCATGCTTCTCGGCTTTTACCTGCGCAACTAAGACATGTCACGATATCACGACATTTCTGCCCCTTTGACCTTTTCTAGACAGTTGACTACGAAAACATGACATGTCGCGATATCACGACATTCTCCGCCTCCTTGTCCTCTTTTCGGCATGCAACCGCAAAAATAGGACATGTCGTGAAATCACGACGCATTCGCTGCCTCTAGCTCTTTTCTGTCTCCTACCCACGAAAATGGGACATGTCACGAAATCGTGACACTTTCGCTGCCTCTAGCTCTTTTCTGTCTCCTGCCAGTGAAAACGGGACATGTCGCAAAATCGCGACACTTTCGCTGCCTCTAGCTCTTTTCTGTCTCCTGCCCGTGAAAATGGGACATGTCGCGAAATCGTGACACTTTCGCTGCCTCTAGCTCTTTTTTGTCTCCTGCTAGTGAAAATGGGACATGTCGCGAAATCGCAACGCATTCACTGCCTTGCACTTATTTTCTGCATGCACTAGCGAAATCGGAACATGTCACGAAATCATGACACTTTCGCTACCTTGCACTTATTTTCTCTTCAGGTCGCGAAAACGTGACATGTCGTGATATCGCGACACTTTTTCTCTCGAGCTCTTCCTCTTGCAATATGTCACGAAATCACGACGCTTTTTCTCCTTTGCGCTTCTTCCTGCAACTTGTCGCGAAATCGTGACACTTTTTCTCCTTAGCGCTTCTTCTCCGAACTTGTCACGAAATCGTGACACTTTTCATCCTTGGCACTTCTTCTCCGAACTTGTCACAAAATCGTGACACTTTTCATCCTTGGCGCTTCTTCTCCGAAATTGTCACGAAATCGTGACACTTTCCTTTGCCTGCGCCTTTACTCCAAACATGTCATGAAATCGCGACACTTTCCTTTGCCTGCGCCTTTACTCCAAACATGTCACGAAATCGCGACAGTTTTTCTTGCAAGTGTTTCTTCTCTGAACATGTCGCGAAATCATGACAGTTTTTCAACTTGGCTTCTTTTCTTCCAACATGTCGCGAAATCGTGACAGTTTTTCAACTTGGCTTCTTTTCTTCCAACATGTCGCGAAATCGCGACAGTTTTTCCACTTTGCTTCTTTTCTTCCAACATGTCGCGAAATCGCGACAGTTTCTCCACTTTGCTTCTTTTCTTCCAACATGTCGCGAAATCATGACAGTTTCTCTAGCTTTTTCTCTCTCCTCCAATATGTCACGAAATCGTGACATTTTTGGCTACGCCTTCTCTCTCCTCCGTTATGTCACGAAATCGCGACAGAAAACATGTCACGAAATCGCGACAGAAAACATGTCGCGATATCGTGACAGTTTTCTTACTTGTATTTTTCTTGATTTTCTGTAGCTTTTTCTTTGATTTTCTAAATTTGGGCCACTTCTATCTTCTTGGAAATTCACTATACATGTTCTGACTGACCTTTGAACTGCATCAATCTGTCTGTGTTGACAACAATGACAATACTTTTGTTGCACCTTGCTCAACAGGTGGTCAAGGGTTTGCTAAGTCATTCACAGGGCAGAGGTTGGGGTTTTCAATCCCCACATGATTATTTTTGAAGAGGAGGTTATTTTATTCTTTTGTCGAATCTGCGGGAACAATAAGAAAGGGTGCACGATTTTAGGTGCTTAGATGGGCGTGTGGCCCAATGACAGCCTAGCCTTTGGGATAGAGAACTATGGTGGTAGTTGGTCGTGGGTTCAAAGCACAACCAAGGTGTGTGCTAGTGTTTTACAATGTGGTCCAAAGGTGTATGAGCTAATAGCATTATTTTTGTTTATTTTTTATTTGCGCTAAGGTTTGTGAAGTGCATGAGTTATAAAGGCCATGTGAAATTTTTGATAACACATTGGGTGAAATATAGGGAGTCATAAAGGTTATTTGGAATATATTATATTTTTGTCATTAGAAAAATAAATAAAGGTTGGAGTAATAAGGGTTAAATAAGGAATTAATTTTTATAGGTTGAATATTAATTTTTGGAGTTTATAAGGTGTTAGTAAAGGAACTTGATTTTTGAATATTATTTTGAAAGGTTGGAGTTTATAAGGTGTTAGTAAAGGAACTTGATTTTTGAATATTATTTTAAGAGTTTGGAGATTATAAGGTGCACTTGAGATTTGTTATTTTTGTATGGTGAAATAATTATTGGGAAAATATTTTTTGTGGAGATTTTGAGATAGATTATAACTACCTAATCTTGAAATTGGCAAAGAAGATTTGAGTGTGATTAAGATAGGTTTTGAAGACATATCTCCATCAAAATAAAAGGTATGGGCACATATTCTTCATGAGTGAAATATTGTTGGATTGAATGTTGTGAAATGCAAAGTTGGAGTGAAAAGGATTGTTTGATAAGCATTGTTGGAAATGTTTGAGTGAGTGTTCATGTGCATGATTTAGGTTTTGTGAAAGAACATAAGTATCATTGTTATGTAAAATTGAGAACTATCTTGGACTAGGGTTTGTGAAAGAACATGATTATCATTGTTATGTAAAATTGAGAACTATCTTGGACTAGGGTTTGTGAAAAAAACATGAGTATCATTGTTATGTGATATTAAGAACTATATTAAAATAGGGTTTGTGAAAGAACATGAGTATCATTGTTATATGACATTGGAATCATCTTGAGTCAAAGTTTGAGTTTCATAGTGTGAGTTGTTGGGAGGGAAGTGAAATACTTGGTTAGGGTTTGTAAAAAATTTGTGTTTCACTAAGTGGATGCTTGAGTGAGGTTGGTTGAGCATTATTGATTGAAAGCATTGGAGTGTTAGTTCAATATTTGTGAAACAAATTATTCTTTATTTTTGAATTGATTTGAAAGAGAGTTTGAAAGTGATAGAGTGATTTTTGAGTGTGAAACATATTGAGTCTCTTACCATTCTCTATATGTTTCTATGGGTAAACAAGATTCTGAGTAAAACTTATTTGTGGGAGTAAAGAGGTTTTTTGAAAGAGATTATGGTGATTTTTATATGCAAGTATTGTAGTTGTTTGAGTAAGATTTTTGTGAAAGCTTGTGAGTAGAATTGAGTAAGGCTTAGAGGGGACTTAAGGATAGAGTTAAGCAAGATTATGTGAAGGCTTGTAAGCAGATTTGAGTAAGTCCTAGAGGGGGCTTATGGAAAAAATTGAGTAAGCTTTTGTGAAAGCTTAAGGAAAGATTGGTGTGATATTTTGTGGAAGCTTACAAGAAGATTTAAGTCAAGTATTTGAGAAGGTTTGTTGAGCATATTGAACACATTCTAGGGAGGACTTGTGGAGAAAATTTGAGGTAAGTATTGGTTAAGACTTGTTGAGAAAATTGGATAAGTTCTAGAGAGGACTTGTTGGACAGATTTGAGGTAAGTCTTAGTGAAGAATTTTTGAGCAAATTGGACAAGTTCTAGAGAGGACTTGTTGAGAATATTTGAGGTAAGTCTTGGTGAAGACTTGTTGAGCAGATCAAAAAAGTTCTAGAGAAGACTTTTTGAGAATATTTAAGGTAAGTCTTGGTGAAGACTTGTTGAGCATATTGGACAAGTTCTAGAGAACACTTTTTGGATAGATTTGAGGCAAGTCTTTGAGAAGAATTGAGAGAAAAATTGATTGATTGATTTATTTAAGCTTTGTGTTAAGGCTTAGGGTAAATTTGAGCAGAGTTTATTTGTGATTGAATCAAGCTTTGTGTTAAGGCTTGAGGACATATTTGGGGATAGATTATGGTGCATATTTAAGGATATATTTATTCCATAGCAGAGACAGAGTTTAGTGCAAATATGAGGGCAGATTTATGCCAGACTAGAGATAGAATTATGAGCATATTTGTGCTAGGATGAAGGACAATGTTTAGTGTAGATTTGAGACAAAGATAGAGCAGAGCTAAGATCAAGATTTGGATGTGATAGAGTAGAGGATAATATTCTCTAGTGTATAGAGATCCATTATATAGGGTAGTGAGAATAGAGGTCTTATTAGTGAGGATAAAAAATTTCAGTGGAGAGAGATCCACAAGCCAGTGTAGTGGAGGTAGTAGTCTTCTAGAAGATCATCAACTAGAGTAGAGGAGAAGGAGTTCTATTATGGATAGAGATCCATAAAATAGTAGAGGGGAAAGAGTTATCTAGTGGATAGAGATCCAACAACTTTATTAGGGGATTGGCATCTCCTTTGGACAGAGGTCCATAAATATTGTAATAGGGAAGGATTTCCAAGATTTTTTGAGAAAATTTTTAGTGAAATATTTTCTCTATGGAGTATCCCACATTGGGTCAACTACGTAAATTTGGTGTATCTATTGTGTGTGATGATTTATGTATTGCTTTGATTACTATTTTTTATATTGCCATTGATTATATTGGATAATATTATTTGGGAAAGAAAAGTAAAAAGTGGTCTTATACTATTCACCCCCCCTCAATATAATCTTGTGTTCTACACAAATCACAATGCACAAGTCCTTATCATCTACTCACAAAATCAATCATGAATAATTATGCACAAATTTACTTCACAAATCTGATCTATAACTCTTGCATTTTCATTTCCAATATCACTCAAAACCAATGCATAAGTTTACTTTCAAACCCTTGCTAGTATATTTTCAAATTCATTCAACAATAATGCACAACTTATTTGAAGAACACAAGCTTATACTGAGAGGGGGGTGAATAGTATAAGACCAATTTTTACTTTTCTTTCTCAAATAGTATTAATCAATATAATCAATGGCATTATTAATAGCAATAACCAAATAAATGCACAAATCATCACACACAATAGAGACACCAATTTTAATGTGGTTCACCCAATGTGGGCTACCTCCACAGAGAAAATATTTCTCAAATAATCTCATGGGAATCCTTCCCAATTACAATGTTTATGGACCTCTGTCCAAAGGAGATGTTGATCCCCTAAATCTCAAGTTCGTGGATCTCTTCCACAGGAGAACTCTTTCCCCTTCTTCTCTGGATAGTGATTTTCTAGAAGACTTTGTCTCTCTGCTGCATTGATTGGTGGATATCTCTCCACTTGAAGACTCCTCACTTATATCTATCTTTAATTATATTGGTTTTTGGATCTTTGTCCACTAAGACTCTGTCCTCTATACTCTATTACCTCCAAAGCTCTGTCTCAATACTGTACTAAACACATTCCAATCAGTCTAGCACAGCTATGCTCAATCTCTTGTACTAAACATAGTTTATTTGGTCTAGCACAACTTTGCTCAATATCTTGCACTAAACATAGTTCATTCGGTCTAGCACAAGTCCACTCAAATATGCACTAAACATAATTCATTTGTTCTAGCACAAATCTTCTCAATAGGTCCACATAGAACCTTATCAAATATGCTCAACATGTCCACACAAAACCTACTCAAATTTGCTCAACAAGTCCACATAGAACCTGCTCAAATATGCTCAATAGGTCCATACAAAACCTACTCAAATCTGCTCAACAGGTCCACACAGAACCTACTCAAATTTGCTCAACAAGTCCACATAGAACTTGCTCAAATCTGCTCAACAAGTCCTCTCTAGGACTTGTCCAAATCTTCTCAATAAGTCCTCTCTAGGACTTTCTAAAATATGCATAGCAAGCTTCCACAAAAGATTACACAAAATCATTCCACAAGCCTTCTCAAAGACTTACCTCAAATCGGTTTAACAAGCTCACACAAAACTTGTCCAATATCATAGAATCATAAAGAGAATTGTTAGAGACTCAATATGTTCTATACTCAATGCTCAATCAATATCTCAATTCAATCTCATAGAAGCATAAAGAGAATTTTTAGAGACTCAATATTTTCTATACTCAAATCCCAATCTCAACTCAATTTCAACCTCATAGAATCATAAATAGAATTGTTAGAGACTCAATATGTTCTATACTCAAATCCCAATCTCAACTCAAATCAATATCATAGAAGCATAAAGAGAATTTTTAGATACTCAATATGTTCTATAATCAAATCCCAATCTCAACTCAAATCAATCTCATAGAAGCATAAAGATAATTGTTAGAGACTCTATATGTTCTATTCTCAAATCTCAATCTCAACTCAAATTAGAATATAGAATAGTTTTTTTCATTGAACAACCACTTCACACAATCACTTGACTAGGCTCAATCAACTCTACTCAACCAATCACCTCAATGAACAATCCTTTCCTCAAACCCTAGTCCAAGCATGTATCAACCAACTCAAAATGTTTCCAACAATGCTCAACAACAAATCTCACATAACAATGATACTCATGTTCTTAACTCAAGTTCAAGTTATTTGCATAATCAATTGGCTTCAACAATGATGCTTATAAAACATTCTTCACATAACAATGATACTCATGTTCTTCTCAAACCCTAACTCAGGTTTTTCACACAACTAATGGCTTCAACAACAATGCTTATAAAACAAGGTTTAATCACAACTCTCAAATCAGAAAACCTTGAAGCATTAAACCAAAAACTCCGAAAAGGAAACCACAATCAATCCTTTTCCCTCCAAAGATATTTTTAGAAATCAATCACCCAAATAAGTCAATGAAGAATATTGCCCATACCTTTTTGATGCCTTATGAGTTGTCCACTAAATCTGCCACACTCAACACATTTTCTTTTTCCAATCTCAATAAGGATTAGAGGTCTTGAGTAATAATACAATAATAAAAATAATATCTCAATAACACCTTATTAGTCCTACTCAATAAAATGCACCATATCCTCTTATGCAAGAAATAAACCCTCAAAATAATGAACCAAACTTACTTTTGAAACTCCTTGATAAAACTAGAAATATCCCCTTGCACACACCTTATTTCTCCCTATAGGTAATCTAAACAAATAGCTCTCAAAAATAGCTTTCCAATGATATAATATGATATACTTCCAAAAATAAAATCAACAAAAATCTTTATCTTTCCTAGGGCATACCATATCTTTATTTCTCCTTAGGCAACCTTGGCAAAAATTAAAATATTAAACATCAAAAATTAAATCCACTTGCCTTTCCCTCGGTGGGATTCGATCCCCCGATGTCCTCATTCCCAATGCATTACCCACAGCCAAGCCACCGCTGGACCACATGCCTTGACGTGTCTAAAATGGCATGTCCACCATAAAGTTTTTGCGAATAGCGTTCCTCCAAAAAACAAGCACTTCAAGCGCTTCTTCCTTGCAATCCAAAAGGCCTCACATGAATTGAACACGGGACCTCCTCCTTAGTACCAAGCCAACATACCACTAGGCCACACTGGCATTTGCGCTTAGAGCCTCCGAACCTTCACACCTTTAGCCTTTACATAAATCGTAAGGCCTTCAAAAAAACAAAACCTTTTCGCATGTGCTTTGAATAATTATTGCAAGGGATGCCTTGGTAAATATTTTTGATGGCATTTATATAATGCCTTTGTCCTCTTTTGCAATCACATCAGTGCTTCAAATAATTTTGACGTCAACGTGATTTTTAATTTATAATTAATTTAAATTTAAATATTATAAATTAAAAATAACCAACCTTAGGTTTAATTTAATTAAACCTTAGAACCTTGTCTTAATGCCCAATATTGGTATAATTAAATATTATTTATAAAATTTAAATTCCTTGTGAATTTAAATAATTTATAAATAATTATTAAACCTCCTTTTTAACCTTTGCAATAACCCACCTTGGGTTTTTATAAACCAATCACTTAACCTGTGCTCCCAATAATATTAAAATATTATGGAGCCTTTTTCCTTTCACTTCTACACTGATGAAGATTTTTCCTAGATGACTTGGGCGACTTTATTTCTTTATGAATTCCTCGATAAGAGCGATAACTCTATCAAGTGATATCAATGATAATTTTGACTTAGAGGACTCAAAATATCCAACATTATTCTCAAACCCTAGCACATATGTTTCAATGTCATTCAACAATAATGCACAACTTTGTTCTCAAACCCTAGCACATATGTTTCCAATTTTATTCAATAATGATGCACACTTTGTTCTCAAACCTTAGCACTTATATTTCCAACAATGCACATAGAATCAATCCTTTTATCTCCACCTTATGACTTAAAAATATTTTCTTCAAACAACCATCACCGTTCAGAAAAAATTCAAATCACCATACCTAAAAAAATTACCTTGATGAAGAAGTGTCCTCTAAAACATATCTCAAAATAATTTCTTTTCTTTTGCCACTTCAAAATAGGTTAGCAAATATTCTTTTCAAAACATCCACACTAAGACCCTTTCTCAAAATATGTGCACAATAATTCTTGAGAATAATACTCTATAACTCTCTTTTAGTCTTACAAAGATAGAGCTTGTAATAAAGACTAAAACATCAAATTTCCCTTTTCTAAGATGTGCCAAAAATACAAATAATGATGAACATAGATACACCTTATTTCTCCTTTCTAGAACAACCAAAAATTACACACAACAATAAACACAAATACACCTTTTCTCTCCTCTCTAAAACATGCAAGAATTTGACTTTCAATTAATGCTCAAAACACCCTCTAAATATTTCAATCATGCACACATTACAAATTAAAATATTCCTTATACACCTTATGTCTCCACTACTCAAAATAAAATCTGCTTCTTATTATAAACAAAATACACCCTGCCCCACACACTATCCTCTTTTCTTTCAAAAATTTATCCTTATGTGAAATCAATAATCAGGCCAGCAACTTATTAATTTTCAACTTTACCACATGCAAATTTAATCAAAAATTTTGGTGCGCATACCTCAACCAACAAGCCACACGAGCACAAGAGAATTGTAACCTTGATATTTTCTCACTCAGTTCCCAAGCCAAGGTTTGGTAATCATCTGGGATACCCCATAGGTAAGAACACTCATGCAACATGTCACCTTTGAGGACTCCTTTAAAAACCAAAAACTTTTCTTTCTGCCACACAAAATAGACCTACCCGAAATCGAACCAGTGACTTCCTAGCTCCCAGCACCTTAGTGCTAGCTTAGTAATCAACTAGGCTAGCTACCCATTGGGATATCAACAACAAAACTTTCTTTTTTATTCATAGATTTATGTCCTCTAAAAAACATGTCCTCTCTATATTATCATTCACAGAATTCATCACATGAGAGAAATCGATTGCACAATCAAAACCTTAGACATCAAATGATTTTCGCACTTCAAAAATCATTAGCAACCAATTGAATTTTGGTAAGATATTTATATTCATTTGCCTCCATCATCAAACAACGTCGACGCTCATGAAATTTTATCTTTTAAACTTGCTTCCTAGACATTGGTGCCAAAACATATAACCTTATGTTATATTATAATATTAAAAAATTTTATAATAATGGCTCTTAAACCTTGGTCTTCCTTTTAAATCCTTTTAAAACTTTGCCTTCTCATTCATATTTAAACCTTTCTCAAATATATTTTAAAACATTGTCCCAAGCACTCTTAACCTCTTGGTCCTTATTTATAATATTTAAAAATAAATATTATAAACCTTTTCTTTACAATAAACCTTTTCTTGCTTGAGATATATCCTGCCTTGCATATTTATCCAACCATAGAAGAATATTTCTACCTTGAATACCATGCAACCTTTTGACATCAATGACAACTCAATATGCTCAATATTTCCAACAATATCCCCCTTTGTCATTGATGGTAATCCTTATAAAAAATATTCCTTTCACTGTAACTATATTCCCAAATTTCTCCCCCTGACAAAGTACTCCCTCTTACTGAATTCTCTCCCCCTTTGAAATCAATGGCAAAGGTATCATTGGGGCTAAATATAATACACTTAGAATAACCCCCTCACCACATCCTTTCTTGAGGTGATCAATTTTGGGATGGTAGTAAACCTACTCCCAACTTACAATGCTCTTCTTCTCTTTCAATATTTTTCCATATCTTTGTAGTCATACCTCTTTGAACCTTTTGGCTATCCTTCTTCTTGCTAGTCTTTGGAAGTTCTTGAAATTATGTTCTACACCACTTTGCTCTATGCCCATAATTATTGCAATTGTAACATCTGATATTGTAATTCTTGAAAGGTGTAAATGAATTGAAGTTTCTCTTGGTGAAGCCATAATCATTCTTACCATGAACCCTGCAATGTGTAGCTTTATGACCAAAATGATTACATGATTAGCTATAAGATTGAAATAAATATTCATCTTGCCTTGGAGAGTGTGATCTCATGGTTCTTTCCATTGTTTAACTAAGTGTGAAACTGAGAGGAGGGGTGAATCAGTGTGTATTAAAAATTTAATCCAACTACGAAATCAAATCAAAACAAGCAATCACACAAAAATGCATCACATAACACCAGATTTAGAGTGGAAACTCGATGTGGGAAAACCATTCTTCCAATGGAATTTTTGGACTCTCATCAAAATCTAGCCTCAAAAATATTTGGTCTTTACAATATTTTTTCAGCACCAACTGCAGGTAATGGCACCAACCAACCTAGACTTTAGCAACACCAACTGCAAGGAGCATCGACCCCTGTTGCCAAGCACCGACCCAAAAAATTTAAAATTCTCTGATAAAATTTTTAAATATCATAAAAATACCCTCACAAATATTATCCTCTAAAATCTTCTATCTAACCTTTTCAATCTTCTCAACTCTGCACATTGATTATCTCACACCTTGCACATTTTTTCAATCAAAATGCCAAAGAAAAAAAATTCTTCACAACATGCATCGACAGTCCTTTCTCCAAAAAATCCCTTCTCCATTTTATTTTAAAACATATATATGCTTCACATTAAAAAAATGCAGCTATTTTTTTTCAGTTACACAAAAGTACCACTCAACCGTTATATTCTTAGAAACTACCAAAATTGCCAAAAAGAGCTTACAAGGTTTTTTGTAACAGTCATAACTTCCTCCTCAAATTTCCAAATGGGATAAAAATTGAAATATATATTCTTGGATAAACTTAATACCTTCAATTTAAATTTCATATTTTAAATCTTCACAAATTATTCGTAGTACCTCCGACAAAGTGGCCTCTGACGCTGATTTTACACCTATCACATAAACCATGAAACTAACCAACAATGCACCGGTGAAGCAACCGATCATTACAACACTGAAACCACACTTGCTAATGATTAAAAAATCTCCAAATAATATATTGGGCTGTCCAACACATTTCATTAATTTCGTTTCAACTTTGACGATTTTTGCAACTTTGACAATTTTGCTACTTTGACAACTTCTTGACGATTTTTGCAACTTTTGTAAATTTACATGAACAACATGTAACAAATTCATCCAAACATAAAAAACATCCTCATAAGTATTGAACGCCACTGTACATACTCCGAACAACCTCCGAATAACTATCCACTACATCAACCTGTCCATATGAGTGTGTTGACAACAATGACATTATTATCGTTGCACCTTGCTCAACATTCTTATATTTTCTATGATGATCCTTGTTCCTTTATTGTGCATTATTTTCTTTCTCTTTTATGTTTCCACTTCTTAACTCATTAGCATAGGTCTTAGTTTCTTCTTTAATCACTTCCTTTGAAACTTCTTTTTCTTTTAAGCTTGACTCCCCTTTTTGTACTTCTTGACCTTTCTCAAAACCAAGTCCAATATTCATAAATGGAGATCTCAATGTTTTGATAATATCATCCAAATATTTTGATATTTTTGTAAACTAATATATATTATTTTTGAACTTGTCAAGTTCCTTCCTTATAATATCAACTTCATGTTCTAGTCTTTCACATTCTAGTTCTTTTGCTTTTAACTATTTTGCTATACCTTCTTCAACTCTTCTTGCCTCTTCAACCTTAACTCTTAAATCAGTGAGATATTGTAGAAGCTTTGCCTTTGTTTTCTCATCCTCTTGTGCTTGAGCCTTTAATCTTAAGTTCTCCCTTTTCAACTCATCAAGTTCAACAACAAGTTCCTTTTCCATATCAACTATGGCTTCTTCTTCCTTTTCTGAATCTTTCTTTTTTTCTATATCTTCAACTATAGGAGCATATTATTTCTCTTCTACTTGTTTTTCAACAAGATTATTCTCTTTCTCTTATACTTGGTCTTTAATGGAGTATCCTCTTCCTCTTATATTGCTAAAAATAGAATCTCTTCTTCTTCACTATCTGAGAGACTTTCATCATTGTCACTTGAAGCACTGCTTGCTTCTTCAACATAAAAACTTTTCTTGTGCCTTTGAAAGATCTTATTTTTATGCTTGCCTTGACTATGCCTATTTTTATTTTTATAACCAATTTTTCTTTCTTTATTTTTCTTGTATTATTTTTCATATTCATTGCTATTATATTCATTTTATGGATAATAAACTGCATAGTGACCAATGTTGCCACAACTAATATATTTCATAGTATGCATATTCTTGTGTTTCCTTGGACTCTTATTATTTCTTCTTGTAAAATTGGCCTCTTCTTCACTGTTTGATTCATTACTAGATTCTGATTCTTTATCATTTTCCTTCTTTGAAGCTTTAAATTTTATCTCCATTTTGGATGTTTGATCATTTTATGTTCTCATCTCATAAGCTATGAGAATCCCATGTATTTCATCTATCCTTAAAGTTGTGAGATCCTTCATTTCTTCTATTGCAGAAACCTTTGCATCATACCTCATGGGAAGTGATCTTAAAATTTTCTAAACAATAGTAGAATCCTCAATATTTTCTCCAAGTCCATGAATGGTATTAACAACCTCATCAACACAAAGTATTTATCTAGTAATATTTTCCTCACATATCATCTTCAAGTCTTCAAAATTTCTTCTGTGAGTTTGATTTTTTTCCATATTAACTTTGTCATCTCCTTCATATGTATTATGTAGCTTATCCCATTTTTTTTTTTGGTGATTTGTTGTGCATGATATTTACAAAATCAGATTCTTGTAATCCATTTAAAATTGTAATTATTGCCTTGGCATTCTTTTCATATAGTTTATTACCACTTATATCTATGGGAGGAGTTGCAGGTGGTGTGTACCCATTCTTAACTGAATTCCATGTATCAAATCCTTATGCCATCAAAAATATCTTCATCCTCACACTCCAGAAAGCATAATTATTCCCATTAAACAATGGAGCTCTATGTGTTGAAAATATTTCTTGATTATCCATCTGTGTTCCCATAAGATATTCCTTCAAGCTATTAGGCTTCCCCAAAAGAACTCGCTTTAATACCAATTGAATAATACAAGCTTATACTGAGAGGAGGGGTGAACAGTATAATATCAAAAAATTTACTTTTCTTTCCAAATGATAATAACAATAATATCAATGTAGTAAATTAAATAATGCATAAATAATCACACACATGAGAGACACATATTTAATGTGGTTCACCCAATGTAGGCTACATCCACAGAGAATTTATTTCTTGTAAATTTTCTCAACCAATATCTTGGGAACCAATTCCCTATTACAATATTTATGGGCACCAACCCAAAGGAGACACCAATTCCCTATGCTCAAGTTCATGGACCTCTATTCATAGGAGACACCAATCCCCTTTGCTCTAGTTTATGGACCTCTATCCATAGGATATATCAATCCCCTTTGCATTGGTTTTTGGATCTCTATCCACAAGAGACCTCAATCCCCTCTACTTTGCTCTACCTCAAGCCTTTACACAAGACTTTCTTAATTTTTCTCCAAATCCTACTCTCAACTCTACTCAAATCTACTCCAAGTCTACACACAAGACTTACTCAAATATTCTCTAAGCCTTCTGATAAGGCTTGCTCAAATCTAATCACAACTCTGCTAAAATCACTACTCAAACCTGCTCATAATACATGCTCAATCCATCTCATAAAACCTACTCAAATCTGCTCCAAGTCTACACACAAAACTTGCTCAAATATGCTTACCAAAACCTACTCTCAATTCTACTGACTTGATAAATGACCTAGTATTTCATCTAATGCTACCTTGATGAAAATCTTATATGTGTCTTGACTTCTCAAAACCTATCTTAAAATAAATTATTTTCTTTTGCCACTTCAAAATAGGTTAGAAAATCTTCTTTTCAAAACATCCACACTAAGACCCTTTCTCAAAAGATGTGCACAAGAATGCTTGAGAATAATACTCTATAACTCTCTTTTAGTCTTACAAAGATAGAGCTTGTAATAAAGACTAAAACATCAAATTTCCCTTTTCTAAGATGTGCCAAAAATACAAATAATGATGAACATAGATACACCTTATTTCTCCTTTCTAGAACAACCAAAAATTACACACAATAATAAACACAAATATACATTTTCTCTCCTCTCTAAAACATGCAAGAATTTGACTTTCAATTAATGCTCAAAACACCCTCTAAATATTTCAATCATGCACAAATTAAAAATTAAAATATTCCTTATACATCTAATGTCTCCACTACTTAAAATAAAATATGCTTCTTATTATAAAAAAAATACACCCTTCCCTGCGCACTATCCTCTTTTCTTTCAAAAATTTGTCCTTATGTGAAATCAATAATTAGGCCAGCAACTTATTAATTTTCAACTTTACACGTAAATTTAATCAAACTTTTTGGCACACACACCTCAACCAACAAGCCACATGAGTATAGGAGAATTGTAACTGTGACATTTTCCCACTCAACACCCAAGCCAAGGCTTGGTAACCAGCTAGGCTACCCCCGTAGGTAAGAACCCTAACACAACACATCACCTTTGAAGACTCCTTTAAAAACAAAAACATTTTATTTATGCAATGAAAAATAGACCTGCCCAAAATTGAACCAGTGACTTCCTAGCTCCCAACACCTCAGCACTAGATTAGTAACCAACTGGGCTAGCCACCCCATTAGGATATCAACAATAGCACTTCCCTCTTTATTCTCATATTGTTTTCCTCCGAAAAATGTGTCCTCTCTGTATTATCATTCACAGAATTCAACGCACAAGAGAAATCAATTGCACAATCAAAACCTTAGACATCAAATGATTTTCACACTTCAAAAAGCATTAGCCATCAATTGATTTTTGGTAAGGTATTTATATTCATTTTCCTCCCTCATCGAACAACGTCGACGCTCATGAAATTTTGTCTTTTAAACTTGTTTCCTATACATTGGTGCCAAAACATATAACCTTATGTTATATTATAATATTAAAAATATTATAATAATGTCTCTTAAACCTTGGTCTTCCTTTTAAATCCTTTTAAAACTTTACCTTCTCATTCATATTTAAACCTTGCTCAAATCTATTTTAAAACATTATCCCAAGCACTCTTAACCTCTTGGTCCTTATTTATAATATTTAAAAATAAATATTATAAACCTTTTCTTGCTTGAGATATATCCTGCCTTGCATATTTGTCCAACCATAGAAGAATATTTCTGCCTTGAATACCATGCAACCTTTTGACATCAATGACAATTCTTGACATCAATCCTTTGACATCAATGACAACTCAATATGTTCAATATTTCCAACACTATTACTGCTACTGACAATCATGACCCAACTATTACTAAAATGGTTTTTATTATTACAAACACTTGCAAAATTTGCCATGATTTTTTTTATTTGGTTCACCAATTATTTCCTTCATGCATGCAATTTTGTTCGTGATAAGGAAGTATTATCTATATGCTCAATTTTTGTGGGACAAATTTTTGGTTGTAGGTTAAACATTCAATAGAATAGGAAGGTTTTTTCTTGTAGGTTAAACTCTTGACAGAAACAGAGTATGCTAGACAAAGGTGTATGTAATACCCATAGGCCCTCTATTATACTACAATAATGAATGATAGTGATTGAACCAATATTTCAAGATATTTTCCAAGGAGGATTCCACACATACCCTTGAGAATACTACCCACCTCTGATACAATACAAGAGAGTAATATTTTTGCATGTTGTGTTTGGTGTAGTATAGATAATACAAGACCAAAAATATTTCTAATATATAAAAATTTCTCCTAATCCTTGGCGATCTCTCGATATTCCTGAATATATGTGGGAGCTTAATTCTGTATGTAGGTTTTTTTTTAGGTTTGGATATTGGAGCCTGAATACACCTAACTTCACTAGATGCTTTATGGGTTATCTAGATTAACGAATAATGAAAACTCCTCCATGATATTTTAAAACCCATGGCATAGGGTATCTATCCTAATAAACTATTAAAAAAAGAAAGGACTATTTATTGTTGGTTTTTTATTTTTTTAAATAAAGAAAAAATAAAAAATAGAAAACTTAAAAAAATTATACATAATAGTCATAATGGATGGGAAAGAGTTATTGCAATTCCAACGAAACTCAACTCTAAAAAGGGATATGATGCCACTTGTTAGGAACCTACTATTAAAAATAAATTAACTCACATAAACATTGCAAATAAAAAAGATATTCCTAAAAATAATAGAATATGACAATGCATAAAGTAAATGGAGAATATCACAATATCACAAATAACATAAAATCATGGGCCTCTTTGATGGAGAAACCTCCTTCAATACTTTCATTATTTTGTAAAAATATACATCTGTTCATGGATTGATGTCTTTTAAAGATACTCTTCATGCAACCCTAACCCTAATCTCAAGAGTTGATTTACATGCAAAATGCCACTTGAACTAGAATCTTCTACCAGATATTGGTTACTGTTGACAATTTTGTCACATTGCACAAGGGGTAGAAAAAAATAAAAAATTTCTTTTTGTAAAGTGTTTCTTTTTGTTGTTTTGAAAATATTTGTAAGTGTTGCAACAATTTTGGCTTTCCCTGCCACCCCTTGTATACAGAATGAAGAAGAAAAAGCTTCACTGCCAAACAAGCCAAAGAAGATAGCTTTGCCGCAAGAAAGAAAAAGTGTCGCGATATCGTGACATGTTGCATTTTCGTGGCTCAGAGCAAGGAGGAAGAGCAGAAAGAGAAAGTGTCACAATATCGTGACATGTCACATTTTCACGGCTGAGAGCGACAAGAAGGAGCCAAAAAAAAAGGTGTCGCGATATCGCGACATGTTGCATATTTGCGGCTGACAGCAAGGAGAAAGGGCAGAAGGAAAAATTGTCGTGATATCGTGACATGTTGCATTTTTGCGATCAACGGCAAGGGAAAAGCGCAAGAAAGAAAAAGTGTCGTGATATCGTGACATGTTGCATTTTTATGGCCGACAGCAAGGAGAAAGCGCCAGAAAGAGAAAGTGTCGCGATATCACGACATGTCGCATTTTCACGGTCGATAGCAAGGAGAAAGCGCAGAAGGAAAAAGTGTCGCGATATCGTGACATGTTGCATTTTCATGGCCGAAAGCAAGGAAGAAGCGTAAGAAATGAAAAGTGTCATGATATCGCGACATATTACATTTTCATGGCCGACAGCAAGGAGAAAGCGCCAGAAGGAAAAAGTGTCGCGATATCGCGACATGTCGCATTTTCACGGTCGACAGCAAGGAGAAAGCGCAAGAAGGAAAAAGTGTTGCGATATTGCGACATATCACATTTTCACGATCGAAAGAAAAGAGGAAGTGCAAGAAAGAGAAAGTGTCAATATATCGCGACATGTTGCATTTTTGCGGCTCAAAGCAACAAAAGAAGACAAAGACATAGAAATGTCATGATTTCGTGACATGTCATATTTTTGCGATGCAAGAAGAAGAACCAAGCTGAAGGCATAGAAATGTTGTGATATCGTGACATGTTGCTTTTTTGTGACTCAAAAGGGGCACACACTCTAAGTTGGGTATTTAATCGAGACCATCAAAGTGCCTCATAATTGCATTTTTACTTGCCCGATAAGTTCACTGTTCATTTTTGGCAATTGGAAGCGAAGTATCAGTCCCTGAAGGAGATCTTGGCAAGCATAGCGGCCACTCGAGAATTGCCTCAGAAACCAAGGACACTCAAATGGTTCATCAATGCATGCTTCGGCGGTTGACTCGATCACAGTTTCCAGTTATGGTAATGGATTTGAAAGCTCAGTCATGAGGGCCACAAGGAGCCGACTTGTCAAATCTCAAGAGTATACTTCGTCATCCTGTGTAATAATGACTTAGAGGGTCGGGTTCTCTATAAAAACCCAGGCATTGTAATGTAAGAAAAGGGGGGGAACTTTCTGCTATAAAGCTGTTGTAACTTGATGTCCTATGATTAATACTAAAGAAATTTGGGCTCAATTTCTCTCTTATATTTTGCCTTCTGTGTTTGATTATTTTGTCTTTCTTCATTTGCATACTGTGACTCTGAATCCCGAATCCGGTGTGCGATTGGGGACTGTACCCTGAAACTTGCCCAAAGGATACATAGGGGGGAAAATGCTATATTGGTTTTCTTTTATGATGCCTGGTGGGTTGTGGTTTCTGTTACATTCACTTGTCCTAATCGTCTTTACTCTGAACTCTGAATTTTGATGAAAGGGAGAAGGAGAATCCCTAGAGCTCACCCAAAGGATACATAGGAAGGTTAATGTGGCGTTTCTTTTGTTTATTCTTGGTGTTCCTTGCTGCTATTCAAGTTTTTAGTTAGTGATCATGCTTCCTATTCTCTCCCACCTTAAATCACCGATCTCTCTTCCCTTACCCCTTTTTATTTTCTTTCTCTAACTCTAACTCCTTTTATCTCTTTCCTGCATCCCTTATCTCAAAACACCAAAGTAGTTTAGCATAGGAGCCGACATTTCTCTGGATATTGGTACGAGGGGCATCTCTTCCCTTCGGCTTTTCAATGTTGGTCCAGGTCTAGGGTGCATACACTTACCCAAATCCTTTCCTAGGCAGATTTGATGACCAACAATTACATTATTAATAATAGTTACATGAAATGGCCTTACTTGTCTAGGTTTCTTACTTGCCACATACCATTACAAAATATTATAAAATAACATTATAAAGGAATCCCCACATTGGAAGTGGGTCATTACAATAATAAAATGAGAATTACAAAATGGTGTTAAGATGGGATCCTAACATAGATCCCCCTCATCATCTAGAAATCCATTGATGCAAAAGGAACTCTACATATGAATCTCCTTAGCCTAGACCATAGTTATCACTATCAATATTAGATACTTTGGCACATATCGAAAGATACACCTCTACTAAAATTCCATATGAGGAAGTTAAGCCAAGATTACTCCTTCTAAGGATACACTTTAACCTTCTATAGTTGCATAAGTTAAGACTTGAAAGCATAGGGTTTGCATGGACCTATTTACAAAAAGGGCCATTATAAAATTCTAAAAGTACTTGGAAAAAGAACAAATGAAGTAAGAGATGATGAAATATTAGTTCTTCATGAAAAAAATAAATCAATAACCTAAAATAGGAATGGGGGTTGACTAAAGAATATTATAAATCCTTTTCTTGATGCCTTTAAAAGGCTTAATAAATGATTACAATTATCATAAATCTATTTATAGGTCTAAAATTCACACACTCCTTTCCTTCAGGCTAATGGATCCACACCTCAAAGGGGAATGTGGGAATGATAGGTCTACACCTCGAAAGAGAGGTACTTGATCATACCTTCTTATGGTGATTTTTTGATGAATTGTTTAGGGTTCACCAGGAAATATTTTATGGCAGTTTCCACGCCTAGGTTTTTGGAGTTTGTTTTGATGTGTTCCTTTTAAATTCTCACAATCACCTAGTTTTGGCCAATATGCAACTACACTAAGCTATATGCAATTTTGATTTATATGTAGACAACAAACAGTAGAAAACAATATCCAAATGGATAATGCAATGCTTAAAAAGTAATTTAAAACTCTTACCTATATCCGAAAGTTTGAAGAAGATTCTGATTTTTGATTGCAGTCCAGATCGTATGCAGCAGAGCAAAATCATATGCACAGAGCAAGATCGTATGAATACGATTCAAAATCGTACCGTCCGATCAGAGATCGAACAATACGATCTTGACAAAAATCTTGCAAATTCATGGGTAGAATGCAGAAAATAGAAAACAGAGGATGCTAATGATGTTTCTAAGCATGAATTAAATTATATGTCGGCTATTGAATATCACAATAAAAGGAATTAACATATGCATGCATCAAAACTATGTAAAATATGCAATTATATGCAGATTTGGTGAACTCCAAGGATACAAATAATTAAATTTGATACCCTATGCAATGGAAATGATAAATATTAAGCTAGATATGCAAAATAGAACTTAGGAAATGCAAACCAACATTTGGAATTGCCCCCAAGTGATCTCTAAGCAATATCATATGATTTGAGCAAGATCGTACACTTCCGATGCAAGATCGTATCGATCCGATCATCGATCGTATCCTTTCGATCCTGTAGAAAATTGCAAAACTAATAGATCTAATGCAAATTTTACAGTGATCTAAATGTAGAAATTAAGTCAAGGAATTATGAGCACTAGGAGGATTCAGAGGGGAAGGGTGCCTGACTAAATAGGTAAGGTAAGTTGGCTAAAATGGGCTACAAAAAATTTGGTTGCAACTCCTTCCAAAATTGGGACCAAATCGGGTGAATCTGATCCATAACTATCGCACGGTTGCATGAGGTAAGGATAAAATGTGTTTCAACTTATTTTGTCATTTTTCTAGATTGAGACTTTCTATTTTGAGCAAGATCGTATGCATACGATCAGGGATCGTATCGTATGATTTGAGATTGTATCGTATGATCCAAGATCGTATCATACGATCTTGTCTAGATTACTCGATCTCGCTAGGAGGGCATAAAAATTGAGGCAATCGGCTAGAGGCTCATTTTTACAAGTTGTTTGTCCTTAGTGCAAATTATAATGAGTCATTTTTAGGGTGTTACATTTTGCCCCCTCTTTAGCACAATTTCGAAGGAAAATGCGTTAAAGAAAAGTATGACACGCTTTACGAGAAAGCAAAAATTTATTGCAAATTTTGTTGATGATTTCAAGTTTTTATGTAAGTTGTTTTAAGATATGCTACTAATGATACCCCCTTCGAGTTTTTATGCTAGTTTTGATATTTGGGTAAAAACTCAAAAATTATGGGTAAATGAATAAATAGTAAAAAGAAAAATACAAAACTAATTCATTTGCATTTTACTATTTACCTATTCAGAGCTCTGGAGAAAACATGGCGGATGTTCCACATCATGCTGATTTGGTCCGAGCTAGCGATGGATCACTCCGGGTATGAATTTCTCACTTATTTAGCTTAAATTTTTCCTATTTTTCATTGAATTTAATTTTAAATTTAGATTTTTAGGGCACGGCTGTCGTGTGTAGCCCTAAATGCAAAATCGTAATGATTTTATAAAATCGTATCGATTTCATGATATCGTATGGTACGATATCGACCAAAATCGATATGATCGATCGATATCGTATCGATACGATATCATAAAAATTGCTACGATTTTGACATTTTTAGTATGATTTTGAAAAATTATTATGATTTTGAAAAATTATTATGATTTTGAATATTTTGATATGATTTACTGACAAAAATTTATTACTTTGTTTTTATTGATAGATGGTGAAATTAAAGAACCGGGAGTGGAGATATTCTACACTCGGGATAGATTTGGGTGCTCTCACGGAGATTGAGAGAACTCACTTAGAAGTTGTGGGATTGAGGCATGTGGTGGAGATGCCACATATTCTAGTAGATATGAGGGTACTGATGGCTCTAGTGGAGAGATGGTATCTAGAGTCATCTTGCTTTAGACTACCCATAAGGGAGATGGCTCCCACTTTAGAGGATGTCTAGAGGATCCTTCGGATACCATTAAGGGGAGCCCATATTACTGCATCTAGAAACCAGGGCTAGGTATTGAGGAGATTGACTGGAGACCCTAGCTTCTTGTTGAAGAAGGGTGGGGTTGTTATTGATAGACTGGGGGAGGTAGAGGGTATCTCCTGATTGATAGTTCTATTGAGTGGTATTGTGGGTGGCCTACTAGTGAGCCATATCAGTGGACAACATCTACCCTAGACTTTGGTAGAGGTGGTGTGTGATATGCATGACCAGGAGGTGCACTTTGCTTGGGGACCTTTCTTTCTTTGTAGACTATACCGATTCCTACATTGGGTAGTCTACAAGGGTGGAAAGGGACTGATTTTGACTTCCTTCCTATAGGTGTGGTGTTGGGAGCACATTGCTATCCGATGACCTATAGGACTTCCTCTGATTTGAGTTATAGATGGTCAGCCTAAGGTAGAGGATGATAGGCCTAGGATCTTCTATTGGCCACTATTGAGAGGGCATAGGGGATGAGTTGGCCTTGATGTGGCGAGGTGACTCATAGATGAGCTACGACCATAGGATATCACATGGAGACCTTGGAGGGGTCTACTAGGGTGGGATGAGGATGCTTTCGAGTTGGCCCACATCAGGTGGACCATCTGGCTATGGATGGACTAGGGAGAGGTGGAGTTGCACCACTTTGATCGGGTGCAATGATAGTTTGGGTTAGATAGGACCTCCCTAAGTGGGGAGATATTACCTACCCTCGGGTGACTCGGGACCACATTACCATCAGTGGTGCACCGAGTATGACTATATTTTTGGATCTAGCACTAGATGATGCACCGGTGTAGGTGGTAGATGGGGATGATGTTGGTATGATAGATAGGTACCAGTAGTGGTATGTTGGGATCTGCCCATCTAGATTGACTCGACCATGGAGTGCTATAGAGTAGGCGACCATCTGGTTAGTCAGTGGTGGTAGAGGACACAGGTACCCCCTAGACGAGAGGGCCTCACACTAGAGGTGGCCACATGCCTCAGAGGAGACAGGACCGACCAGGGAGGAGACATAGGGAGGAGAGGAGAGAGTCACCCCAGTAGGAGGGGGAGCATCTCCTCATGGGAGGAGAGACCTGACTTGCCCGAGAAGGGCAAGAGGATTCTAGAGGTAGGGGAGAGTAGTGGGATAGGAGACCTTGAGGTAGAGGTCACTAGGTTGAGGGTGGATACTACCACCTAGAATACTAGGATTGAGACCTTAGAGGCATAGGATGTGGGCTTGAGATCTAGGATTTGGGATCTAGAGGTAGAGTTGGTAGAGGCTAGGGCTCAGGTAGGATAGAGAGATGTGGCTCTAGCACCTATGCCTTCTCAGACTACATAGTCTAGGAGGAGTGACATGGGGATGAGTTGGTGAGGTCTATACAATAGACCATATTTTATCAGACTTTATACTTCATAGTGGTTCCTCTAGAGTAGAGATAGGCTATGCCTCCTGATATTATGGGTCCTATTCGCATAGGATCTTCATCTCGCTCTACTACTAGGGCGACTTCTTCTAGGATGATGATAGTAGGAGGACAGTTTCGACCACCACCACCACCCTCTAGTAGAGAGGATGATGTGGTGAGCTCTAGAGGCTCGAGAGGAGTCTAGGGTGGACTCATGTAGACACATTTTTGTATTATATCTTTATTGACTGAGTATGCCAATTTTTGAGGATTGTGGCATACCAGTCTATCTCCATATATAAGATATATATATATATATTAACCTTCTTGTCTTATGTGATTTTGTATGATTTGATTGTATTTGATTGAAATTGTTATGATGTTTAAATTTCTCATAATCATGTTTTTAATTTAAGTGTTTTGATCATGCTTAAAATGAAAATTGACTTGAGTTTTTGTAAATGTGTTTTTGAAAGATGTTTTTGAAAAATATGTTGTGAACATATGTTTTTGTAAAATAATGAAATAAAATAGATTAGCAATGTTCCTCAGAGGATGTTGTGTTGTTATATGACCATTGGTGGAGATCGGTGCTCGCTAGGTCATGAAGCGAATCCTGTTGTGAGGAAGTTTTGTATTGCTAATAAGAGAAAAGTTTTTGTGGTGCTCAAGTATAATCTTGAGGCTTATGGTGATAAAAGAAGATGTTTGATTTTTTGATTTTGAGACAATTTGATTTTTAAGAAATATTTTGATAAGTTTATTGGTTGTGATTTAAGCATGAAAATTTGGGGAGGATGACTTGCGCTAGGCATGAACTTCCTAGTGTGAATTTTGAGAAGAATAATTTCTAGGAATTATACCATCATCGCGAAGTCAAAATGCAATGCATGATAATGTGAAACTATTTATTTTGAAGACATAAGTTGATATAAAATAAATCATTTGTATCACATATTTAAGAATATTAATAAATATGGGATGGTTTAGACTTTAAAATTGAGAAAATTGACTTGCGCTAGGCATAGAATTCCTAGTGTGAAATTTGAGAAGAATAATTCCTAGGAATTATACCATCATCGCGAAGTCAAAGTGCAATGTATGGTGTATAATTTGTGCTATATAAAATTATTAAAACTTAAAAATTGAGAAATATGACTTGCGCTAGGCATAGAATTCCTAGTGTGAAATTTGAGAAAATAGTTACTAGGAATTATACCATCATCGTGAAGTCAAAATGCAATGTATGATAAATAATTTTTACAAGTTCTTTTGGAATGATCTATGAAGAAATGGATGATGATAAAATGTTGTCTAACAAATTTCAAAGAAATATTTTAACTTATTTCTAAGACAAATTCAAATTTATCAAGAACCAGTGTGTGATAAGTGAATTCATTATCCATCTTGATTTGACATAATGATACAAAATCTCTCAAGGATCAAATGTGTGTGCTTGTGAAATTAATTTACCGATTTTGAGTAAGGTAGTGATACAAGCAAACTTGAATGAACCAATGTGTGTGCGAGTGAAATGTTCATTAACCATGATTTTGTGCATGCCATTGTACTGAACTACTATGTAAGTCAAGTTACCAAAAGCTAGCTAATCCACAAGCGGACATTGGTCTGTACAAAATAAGGTCGCTAATGTGACAGACATGTCACCACGTGAAAGGGATTACCCAAGGTCAAGCGGGTTGGGCACAAACCACCTGTTATGGGGCTTACCTCATGGCTTTCAAATAATTGAGGAATTCTAGGGATTCAAGCTCACTACCCCCTTCTTTTCTTCAAATTTTGGAATAGGGATTTCTTGCTCATTTTTGAACAAGGGGATTTTATTACTTTTTCTTTTTCTTTCTTTTCTTTTCTTTCTTTTTCTTTTCTTTTTTTTTTCTTTTTCTCTTTTTTTTTTTTTTTCTTTGGGATACTTGCCCAGATTAGATGTGGGGCAAGGGATTTTATTCGGGTAGGGGGAGAAAGCTTGTCCTTTTGCCAATTCTCAGTATTCTAGACCATGCGCATAATAGGATAGCAAGGGAAACTTTTCGCTTAAGGAACTAAGACTACTATGTAGTATCCTTTTTGAATTTGCAACAAATCATTTTTAAGATGTGAGAATGTGTTCTTGGTTCAAGAAGTAGCAAGATCATTTCCCAAAAACTCAAAATTTATTTAATGAAGTAATAGTGCTTTTTGATACAAGAGAGATTTATAATCAAAGTGACAAAATCAAAATTATTAAAGATGTAAATTAAGTGCATGGTTCAAGATAACTTTTGAATTTATCTAAAATATAATAAAATATAACTTGGATTTTTGGAAGATAACACACACTGATGCAAAATGAATAACTTAACAATTTTGAAATATTTTTGGAAATTTTCATATTTTTTGATTTTTTTGTTATTTTGATAATATGAGGGTTGCAGATGATGAAGAAATTTATTTACAATTATGTACATATATGTAATTTTTTGATTTTATGCATAATATCTCTTCAAATGCATGATATTCATGGGTTCCTTGAGATCTTTCCCATCCAAGGAAGCCAATCTATATGCACCTGATCCAAATTTAGTAGGTGATGACATATGGCCCAAGCCAATTAGGTTGAAATTTTCCTTTTAGATATTTTCTTGCATTAGTATTTTTTTTATTTTCTTTTAAGACTAAATCTCCAACTTCAAAGGATCGATTATGAACTTTCTTTGCATATGATATTTTAAGTTTGTCTTGGTAGGCACGAAGATGCTCTAAAGCATGGATGCACTTTTCATCTAGAAGTTCCAGCTGACTAAATCTGCTAGTACGATATTCATCTCCTACTTCAGTATCTTGAAGTAAAAGAGCTAAAGAAGGAACTTCTAATTCAAATGGAAAAACTGCTTCAGCACCATAAACCAAGACAAAAGGTGAAGCACCTGTAGGAGTACGAACACTAGTTCGATAAGCCCACAAGGCAGGATATAATTGTATATGCTAGTCATGACTAGATTTATTAACTAATATTTTTAGGATTTTTATTAAGGTTTTATTTGATGCTTCAGCTTGGCCATTACCTTGTGGATAATAAGGAGTGGACCATCTATGTTGGATTTTATATTTTTGACATAATTTCTTAACATATTTGTTCTTGAAACATGTTCCATTATCAGAGATGAGATTAGATGGAATTCCAAATCTATAGATGATTTGATTGAAAATGAATTTAGAAACTTGAATTCCTGTGCAAGAAGCTAAAGGTATAGCTTCAACCCACTTTGTAAAATATTTTGTTGTTATTATGAATTTATGACCATCATATGAAATAGGATTGATTTTACCAATAATATCTAAACCCCATTTAGAGAAGGGCCAAGGAGAGGATATGGCTTGAAGTTCTTGAGTAGGAGCATGGATAAGGTCAACATGCTTTTGACACTTATCACAATGATGCACATAATCATTAGCATATTTTTCCATGGAAGGCCAAAAATATCCCATTCTAAGGAGCTTTTTGGCAATGGCACTTCCACTAAAGTGTCCTCCATAGGATCCATCATGGGCTTCACTTAAGGCTTTCTTAGACTCTTCTAGGTTGAGACATCTTAATAGAATACCTTCAAAATATCTTCTATATAAGGTATTACCAACAATTATGAAGTGAATAACTCGCTTACGTAATAACCTACGTTGGTTTCTATCTAATCCTTCTAGGAAGGTTCCATTTTGGAGAAAATTAAAGATATCTGTATACCAAGGTTCTGGGGTAATTTCATCAATCAAAAACACATCTAATGGTTCTAAACATGACTTAGAAGAAGCAGGTTCTTGGAGTTGGTGAATAATGATAGTAGCATACTCATCATCCAACTCCAAAGGCAACAAAGAAGTAGTTGCAGCCATAGCATCGACAACACGGTTGCTAGTTCTAGGAATAGCTTCTAAAGTTACTTTTTCAAACAATGATATAAGCTTAAGGACATATTATTTATAAGGATGAAGTTTCTCATCTCGTGTTTGATAAAATTCATTGATTTGATTTATCACAAGCTGAGAATCTCCAAAAACTAATAAAATTTTAATTTTTAAAGCTAAAGCAGCTCGTAACCCAAGGATTAGAGCCTCATATTTTACAGTATTATTAGTACAAGCAAATTGTAACTTAAAATATAAAGGTATAAGGTGCTTTTGGGGAGATTTCAATATGATACTGGCACCTACACCACTCATACATCTAGCTCCATCAAAATACAAAGACCATGTCTTAGAATGATCTTCTCCTAGATTAAGGCACTCATTAAGAAATTCAATATTCATAGGATGAGTAGATTCTAAAGGTGCAACAACTAATTGATCAGCTATAACTTGGCCTTTAATAGATTTTTGGCTGATAAATGTGAGTTCAAATTCACTAAGAGCAAGAACCCACTTAGTTGTGCATCCTGATAAGTAAGGTCTACTCATCAAGTACCTTAATGGATCAGACTTAGCAATAACATATGTTTTCTGACTAAGCATGTAATGATGCAACTTTTGCGTAGAAAACACAACTGCTAAACAAAGTTTTTCTAATGGAGTATATCAAGTTTCATAACTTATTAAAGTTCTACTTATGTAGTATGTGGCTCGTTCTTTCTTTTCATCATCAATTTGAGCCAACATAGCTCCTAGTGCAAGTTTCAAGTAGAAATATATAAAATAAATGGATGATCTGGTCTAGGAGGAACAAGCACTGGAGGAGTAAGAAGATACTGTTTAATACTCTCAAAATATTCTTGAAATTATTTATCCCAATTGAAGGGAATATTCTTCTTAAGTAATTTAAGAAAAGGTCCTGTTTTATCCACCAATTTATCAATGAAGCGATGGATAGATTGAAGTTTTCCTTGTAAACTTCTTAACTCTGATATGTTTTTAGGAGGTGGCATATCAAGGATAGCTTTAATTTTGAGAGGATCTACTTCTATACCTCGCATAGAAACAATAACCCCCAATAATTTTCCTGATTTAACTCCAAACACACATTTGTCAGGATTTAATCGTATTAGATATTCTCTTAGTCTATCAAACACTTTTCTTAAATCATTAATGTGATCATCTTCTTTTGTTGAATGAGCTATAATATCATCTACATAATCATGTAGAATATCATACATCATATCATGAAATATGTATGTCATAGCTCTTTGATATGTTGCTCCTGCATTTTTTAATCCAAATGGCATTACTTTCCAACAAAATGTTCCCCAAGGGGTAATAAAGGTTGTTTTAGATTGGTCTTCAGGAGCTATTTTGATTTGGTTGTATCCTAAAAAACCATCCATGAGGGATAACATCCCACTCCCGGCTATGAAATCTATGATCTGATCCATATTAGGGAGGGGAAAATCATCTTTAGGGCATGCAACATTTATGTCTCTAAAATCAGTGCAAACCCTAATATTAGTAGCTTCTTTCTTAGTTACTGGAACAACGTTTGATATCCACTCAGCATAGTCAATAGCTTGTATAAAATTTACATTCAAAAGCTTTTCCAATTCACTTTTGACTAGTAGTGCTACTTTAGGATGCATTTTTCTAAGTTTTTGCTTTACAGGTTTAGCATCAGGGCGCACTACTAGATGGTGCATAACTACAGAAGAATCTAGGCCTGGCATATCTACGTATGTCCAAGCAAAAACATCAACATATTCTGTGAGAAATTCAATATATAACTTTTGTTTTTCTTCACTTAATTCTGATCCAATTTTGACTAGGCGAGGGTTCTCTTCTGTTCCAATATTAACTTTTAAAGTATCTCCAACAAAAATATTTAAGTCTCTTTCAAATTTGGGTGGTGCGGGTGATACACCCATTTCTTGTAACTCTTCTAATGTGCATTTGGCTAGTTCTTCTTGAGGAGTAGTTGCTTCAACATGAGCTATACATGGCATAGATCCATCAAAGAAGAATTTATTCCTTAAAACTTCATCAAGAGATATATCATGAAAGATATCACCTTCTAAACATTCATCCAGAGAAGCAATCATTTTTGGATAAGCTACAGTTAACATATTGCAAGTATAAATCTTTTTAAAGAGCTCTTTTTGTTCCATATATTCTTGATATGTTATAAGGTGATCATCATCTTCATATGGGAATGGTTCTATTTTTGTGGAAATATAGCCAAGACCACATCGGGTAGGCCAATATTCAACTTCTAAAGGTTCTTTCATACCATTTTCATGAGGTCCTAAACCTTTACCTCTATAACCCATATTACACATCATTGGTTTTGATTTTATATATCCATCAGAAAAATAACACTTAGCAAATCCATCTTGATCAATTGTAACTTTTATAACTAAAATTTTACCCCAATCATACCCCGCATACACAAAGGCACAACTCCCAATATGGCAAATGCTTCCCTTCTTTGGCAAGCCCAAGGTTTGGGGAGATGGAGGTAACTTAGATAACACTAAGGAATCTTGGGTAGCAAAATTAACTTCTTCTGTATTTGCAAGCACTGAAGATAAGTCCGGTAATACTTCATCCGAAAGAGCATATGAAGTAGATGGAATATCTTCCTTAACTGGTTCTTTAGATGTTGTGAATTTAAACATTGTAGACTTAGGAGGTGGATCTGATACTATGGATTTAGGAAATGGATTGGATATGGGTTCAGAAGATGATGATGATAATGACTTAGAATTTGTTGATGTTGGTGATTTAGATCATGCTTTTGATGATATGGGTTTAGAAGTTGATGATGATTTAGATTTAGAAGGTCTTGATGATGAGGGTGGACTGGGATGAGCAGAAGATATAGTAGGATAAAATGGAACCCCTATAGGCTCCACTACAACACACATATCAAATGGTCTGGGATCACCATGGATGGTGACTAATTGATTTTTGAACTCAAATTTGACACATTGATGTAATGTGGAAGGTACTGCTCTCATTGCATTGATCCAAGGTCGACCTAGAAGAATGTTGTACGATGCAAAACAAGGTACAACAAATACAGTCGTATCCAAAATTCTTGGGCCAACTTGCAATGGGACTATCATTACTCCACATGTTTCTTGAGTTTCATCATTAAATGCTTTAATAATCATTTTAGTACTTTTCATATCTTCTTTTTTAAATCCAAATATTTGAAAGAAATCATATGTGCAAATATTTAAAGATGATCCATTATCAATTAGAACTCTTTTGACTCCTACATCTCCGATCAATGTTGTAATGTATAAAGGATTATCTCTATACATACTTTGAGGAGGAATATCTTTGTCATGAAAATCTATGAAATTTGCTTCATCCAAAGTCACAACATTCACCACAACATTAGGTTCAATATCTTCAGGTACCATCATCTTGCTTAAAGTTCTCATTAATTCTTCCCTATGTATGGAGGAAGTTCTTAAAAGATCCAAAAGAGAAATTCTCATTGTGATGGTAGCTAATTGTTCATTAATATCATATGGAGATCTTTGTTGTGAACCTAGTACATTATTTCCCTTAGTGGGAGTTCTCAATACAAAAGGAGCTGATTTTTCATTTTGACTTTGTGGTTGAGAATTTTGAACTTGTGCTTGTTGTCTTGTGACAACCCCAATGGTACCCACAATGTTGCTATGTCGAGGATTACCAAAATGGGGTCTAGCATTTTTTGCTTGTTCATTTGAAAGCCTTTGTTGAGATGATGGTCTAGTAGTTATTCTTCTTGGAAATGGTTCTTCTGGAACTGATAAATCTGTAATAGGAGTGACTTGATCCGATTCATACTCAAAACTATTTGAAGCAATCTCTAGTTCACTCCCAGTTTCACTTTCTGTGTCACTTTCTATATCACTTTTAGTATCTTCCAAAGATGATTGAAAATATTGTATTGGTCTAGTTGTGACCACAGATAAAGATGTTTGCAAATCTTGTTGTGGTAAAAAGCTACTAATGGTTCCCACATATCGAGTTGGATGAGGAACATTGTGATGATCTACTTGGTTTACTACTTCTTTACCATGGTTGGGTAAAGGATGTTGAAAAATATCTAGGTTTTGATTTGCATTTTGATTTGCTTGTTTTTGGGTATTATTTTGAGTATTATTGTTTGCAGGAAATTGTTGAACTTCCATTTTTCCTTTGTCAATCAAATCTTGTATCACATGCTTTAACCTTTTACAATAATTTGTAGAATGTCCATCTACTTGATGGAAATTACAATGTAATTCAGCCCTATATCCAACTGCAGTAGTATCTGGTTGTCTTATTTCAGGCAACCATACCAAACCTTGTTCCAATAATTGAGGTAAAATCATTGTTAAGGGTTGATTTAATCTTGTGAATTCTCTTGGTGGCTTATCAGGAAATTTCAATAAAAATTTCTTAAATGTTTCTGCAACATTAACAATTGGAGTATTCCTGCTATCAGTAACTCCATCACCTACTACTTGTTTATTTTTATATTGATTTTTAGAAGCTTTATCTTCATATTTCTTCTTAAATTGACCTCTTCTAATAAGGGCTTCTTCTACCCTTCTTTCTAAATCAATGGCTTGATCAAAGGTGGTTACTGTAGTAGTAGAAAGTTCATAAGATAATTGTTCTTGTAAATTACCAATAAATATATCCAACATTTCATGGTGAGGTAAAGCAAAATGTAATCTGCCTAAGAGTTGTCTCCACTTAGTCAAGAATTCAGTAAAACTCTCATCTTTTCCTTGCTTCAAATTATACAAATATTTAATAGTCACATGCCTCTCTATGTAAGCACTGAATTGGTGGACAAACATCTCTGTTGTTTCTTCAAAATTCCTTAAAGAGTTTGTAGGTAACTGATAATACCACTCTAAAGCCATGCCTCCAAGACTTTTAGGGAACATCTTTAACAACAACAAGTCATCATGAGAAATATCATGACATGTTGTCCTAAACATGCGAAGATGCTCAATAGGATCTTTGGTTCCCTTATATATCGGTAGGACAGGCATAGGAAAATGCTTAGGATATGGTTGAGCAACCACAATAGGATCCAAGGGTTGGCTACACATCTCTCTATAACTATAAGAGGGATGGTAGGGATCCATTTGATCTAGTCTTGAAGCTAATTGTTTAACCATGGCTTCAAGTCCTTGTTGTTGTCCACCAAATTGGTTTTGTTGCATCATAGTGTTGTGTCTTTGATAATAAGTTGGTGTTGTTGTATAATGATTCCCAACTGAAACACTATTATGTAAAGTGTTACTAGGAGGAGTATTATGAAGTTGATAGGGAATTTTGTTTTGTTGAACCTTTTGCTGATTCTGACTAATTTTGTGCATCTTCTTAATTCTTTGTGCTACCTTTTGTGAAGCAGAAGTTGGTTGTTTTTGTTTGGAATTTGAAGTTGTTACTGGTGGTGGTTGTGCTATATTTTGATTCAAATTCTGATTTATATTTTGAGATGTACCAACTTGATTTTTGTTCATGTATGTTAATGGATTTCCATTCAATCGGAGAGCAACCTCTATGGAAGCCTCCATTGAATAATCTCCCATAGGGAGTTGAGCTTCTGTTTGTATGACATGGTTAATGACATCTATATTGTCTTTTAGAAACTCAGTGAAATGTTGTGTGGAGGTAAATTTAAGATTACCTTCTTCATCTACTTGAGGCTTATGATAGAAAACTTCTTCTTCTTTATCATGGTTTTCCTCATCTGATTCTGATGATACATAATCTTCAATTTGAACTTCATCTTCAGGATTTTCTTGATCTTGTTCTCCTATATGTTCATGTTCTACTTGTTTTCCACTTCTTAATTTAGGCATTTTACTTAAAATATTTTATCTTGTAGATATATATAATTATATATATATATATATGTGTGTGTGTGTGTGTGTGTTAATGCTTGGGGTATATATGTTATATATATACCTAACTAATATATTATATTATGTTTTTGGGTTTTTGTAGTTTTTGGATTGCAAACAATACAACAAACAAAATAAAAATTATAATATTATAGATATTATACTTTAATTTTCTTGGAAAAGCCTATAGATATCATTAACAGGTTCCAATTCCTCAGGGGTCATATAGTGTTCTTCTTCAAACTGAAAGTTGGCTTTTAAGAATTTTATGAAATGAGCTATAGTGATGCAATCAACTTCACAGTTTGACATACAAAAGTACAATTCATGGCAATATTCTCGATAAAGCACAACCCTAGGAACTTTATTAAATCTTCTCTTATCATCTAAGACAACTTCTTGATTTTCCACATGTGATAAAAACTTATGTACCATTATTGCATTCTCAAGATAATCTTCAAAGGAGTAAAGACTTGGGGAAATGACAACTCTCTTATCCGCTAGCCACCTATCACATGCTCTTTGAAGGTCAAAGTAAAAAGGTGCACTATCGGGATCCAAGATTCTAGACAAGTCAAACCTTATGATTTTCTTAAGTTCAGGTTCTTTAATCCTTATAATTTCTAATCTTCTCCAAATATCAGGGTATGGCACACTACCTAATGAAGAAAATTATTGGGTTGATAATACTGTACTTACATCAATTCGGATGGCTCTCCTTATGTTGTAATCTACCATCTATGAAATTCACTAAAATGTGCAAATATAACTAATGATTTTGTTAAATTTTTTTGGTTTTTGTTTTGTTTTATAAATCAGAAAGATGCCTAATGTTTTCACGTCGGGTTCACCAAAGAATGTAGGTCTAAAATTCACACACTCCTTTCCTTCAGGCTAATGGATCCATGCCTCAAATGGGAATGTGGGAATGATAGGTCTACACCTCGAAAGAGAGGTACTTGATCATACCTTCTTATGGTGATTTTTTGATGAATTGTTTAGGGTTCACTAGGAAATATTTTATGGCAGTTTCCATGCCTAGGTTTTGGGAGTTTGTTTTGATGTGTTCCTTTTAAATTCTCACAATCACCTAGTTTTGGCCAATATGCAACTACACTAAGCTATATGTAATTTTTATTTATATGTAGACAACAAACAATAGAAGATAATGTCTAGATGAACAATGCAATGCTTAAAAAGTAATTTAGAACTCTTACCTATATCTGAAAGTTTGAAGAAGATTCTGATTCTTGATTGTAGTCCAGATCATATATAGTAGAGAAAAATCATATGCATAGAGCAAGATCGTATAAATACGATTCAAGATCGTACCTTCCGATCAGAGATCGGATGATCCGATCTTGATAGAATCCTACAACTTCATGAATAGAATGCAGAAATAGAAAATAGAGGATGCTAATGATGTTTCTAAGCATGAATTAAATTACATGTCGGCTATTGAATATCATAATAAATGGAATTATCATATGCATGCATCAAAACTATGTAAAATATGTACTTACATGCAGATTTGGTGAACTCCAAGGATACAAATAATTAAATTTGATACCCTATAATAAGCTAGATATGCAAAATAGAACTTAGGAAATGCAAACCAACATTTGGAATTGCCCCCAAGTGTGTTGTGAGCAAGATCATATGAACAGAGCAAGATCGTATGCATCCAATCGTAGATCGTATCGTCCGGTCACTGATCGTATCCTTTCGATCCTACAAAAAATTGCAAAACTAATAGATCTAATGCAAAGTTTACAGTGATCTGAATGTAGAAATTAAGTCAAGGAATTATGAGCGCCAGGAGGATTCAGAGGGGAAGGGTGCCTGACTAAATAGGCAAGGTAAGTTGGCTAAAATGGGCTGCAATAAATTTGGTTGCAACTCCTTCCAAAATTGGGACCAAATCGGGTGAATCCGATCCGTAACTATCGCACGGTTGCACAGGTAAGGACAAAAGGTGTTTCAACCTCTTTTGTCATTTTGCTGGATTAAGATTTTCTATTTTGAGCAAGATCGTACGCATACGATCAGGGATCGTATCGTACGATCCAAGATCATATCGTACGATCCAAGATCGTATGATACGATCTCGTCCAGATTACTCGATCTCGCCAGGAGGGCACAAAAATCGAGGCAACCAGCTAGAGGCTCATTTTTACAAGTTGTTTGTCCTTAGTGCAAATTATAATGAGTCATTTTTAGGGTGTTACACTATCTCCCATAAATGTAAACCAAATATTCTAATTACATAACATAGGTTAAATTTTTTATTTGAAAATAGGGAAATACGCTTTGAGGACTATCTTGCATAATTCTATTCCTTGTCCTATAGTATGTCTATCAACTAATGTCATCAATATTAAGACCTAAAAAATTATATTATTTGAAGAAAAAATGAGCTCAAAATGTTTCCATATGCAAAATTTATTTCCTCTAGGAGATTTTCCCAAGTACTTCTTAAAAACAAAAAAAATAAAACTCCAAAATATAGGAAAATAATATTTAATTGTAGCCCATCATGTGGTGTTTGCTCCATTGTAGGTCTTGGTATGAAATATACCTAAGTGGATGAGTTGCATTGTCAATACATCAACCAAGATTGGATGGCTAAAAAATAAGGATCTCTGAGAAAACCTATGGAGTAGGCCAACTCCTATGGTCCTCACTAAACTAACTAATATGGGGTGGTAGACTAAAGTAAAGGATACCTAAAGTTAGAAGCTAAGCTGAAAGTGGTATGAATTTAGCAACATCAAGAGACATAATGCATGAGATTCTTACAATCTAAACTAAACTAGACTACCTAACAGATAAACTTAATTTACTTATGACAAAACATTTAATCATAACAAATACTAAGAATTATTAAGCATTCTAGAAATTAATAAACAAGAAATCCAAGGAGAAATATAGAAAGTAGAATAATTGTAATAAACTTAACCATACATATAGCTTTAATAGAAATTCTTAATCACAAAGTTGACATACATACATATTTTACAAAATTTGATAAAGAGGATAGACAACAACCCAATATTCATTCAAAATGTGCATAGTATCATCATGTAGTTATGCAATTGTAAATTCTAAAGAGCTATAAATTTGAATGGCTTACATTCAAGTATTTATAGTTTTACAAATGCTTTTAGTTAGCCTAACATCATTGCTCTAAGATTAGATTACAAATGTGTTAGGTTGTTGTAGAACATGTGTGTCTCCTCTAACTCATTATTTTGTAACCAACTTGGCATTGTGGTGCTAATGTGACTTACCTCTATTTCATCCCAATAAGTGATGGTGGAAGTGTCTTCATCTGGTGCATTAGATATTTTGACAAGTTTATTCTATCTTTAGTTGCACGACTATTACCTTACATGTATTTGCATAGGTGTCAGTTAGAGATGCTATCGTCTATTGATATTTTTTGATAATTATAACATCCAGGTGCATACTTAAGCATTTAAATCCATTCGATACCTTTAGCTTCCATATTCTAATTGAATGTCATATTTTTTTATCTTTTCTTGATGATGTTAGCATTTGGGATGTCTAATGCTCTTTGATGCATAGCTGAGTGAAGTGCTTTATCAAAAGCTACATGTCGGATGTTGGATGCCATACCTTAAAATATTTTTTGTTTGATTAAAGCCTTTTTTCACTGTTAGGTTTTTGTGCTACTCTTGCTAATATCATTATCCAAAATTACCCGACACTCTATTTTACCTATAACTTAAACTTATTGTACTTGAAAAACTTTTCTACAATGTCAAATGTTGTATTTCATCCATACTTAGCCAAAAAAAATCCCTTAATCTATTTTATGCTTCTTTATGTCTTATCAAACATCGAGCTTTCATCAAGCCCTTGTTGACATCAACATTTATTGTTATAGTCATGTTTGATACTTACTAAAAATTTGAGTTCAAAATATTTTGCCTTCAGTGACCAATTTCCAGATGCTTTTATTCTTGTTGCTAATGTCACCACCTCAAGTTTTTGGTAGATTTTTACACTTAGAAAAATTTGGTATTATTTTTTTCTATCTTACCTTCCTTTAATCTGGAAAGTATTTTATGTGTGTCCAACTATGTTTCTAAGGCTACCTCTCTTAGCAAAATGGCAAAACCTTCTATTAGAAAATTCATCTCCTTCTACCCACATTATTGGTCCTTCATTGAGGGGTTTTTTCTTGTAGAAGAATATAAGCCATCTAGCCTTATACACTTGGGCACTAGAGTTTAAACAAAAATACAAAATGAAATCAAAATTTGATTACATAGGAGTTAACTTTCTAAATAGTTCCCATTTTTTAAATCTCAATTATGCCATTGGATTGTTCCTTCCCTTCCAAAGCTATTTTGGATGTTTTGACATGTTGAATAGATTCTTGGTATACTAAAGGAGATACTAGTAGCTAAAATAGACTACACATTTTATCCCATGCCTTTTTAGAAGGGATATATATTGCTCTAAATTTGTGGAGGACTTCATGTAGCTAAAAGTAGAGGCCATAGGAAGGGTCCTTATATCTTTGTGGTAGCTCTTTGGATTTTTATAGTAGAGTGGCAAGCCTATCGAAGAATGTAATTATTTGCTCTATTTTCAAAGGATCAAACAATGCATCAATCTCACTTCCATTATTGAGTTGTTGGTCAAATCATTGGCTAATTTGCTTTTCATTATAAAATTGTCCATTTATGTTCCAAAATCTTGGGAAATTGAGATTTGTGACTTCTTGTACTACCAACTTTATTTTATCAATTATAGTTATGAGTGCTTGGACAGCTAGGGGTATTTTCCTTTATTCCTCAACATATGTCATGTAACCTTTATCTACTACACTTGCTTCATCAACTCATGTCTACCTCTACTAAACTATTCCTCGGCATCTTGGATCAATTTGCAATACTCACTATCTTTTTTACCAAAGGAAAATATTTAATTGAAATGCTTTTGATTTTAATCCATTATTGGCATTTTATTTGCTTTAGCATATCCCTAGATATAACATGGACTTTAGGATTTTCTCTTCTTTTTCTAGTTCTAATTGCACTACTGCCAAAACCTCTTCTTGGCCTTGGAGCTTTAACTTCAATTCTTGCAATTTTTTTCTTGTGCTTGCATTTTGTTGCTTCCTTGTTGAAATTGTTATTTTAATTTTTGAATCTTCTCATCCATCTACTACAATTATTCTTTAGTGGGAGATATATCTATTATGCATTTGAGATCTAGAATTTCATTTTTGAGACTATCCTTTTTAATCTTTTCTTTACTCAGCTTCTAGTCTAGAGCTATAATATTTTTCTCTATAGTTGTAAGATTTATATTCATATTGATTATTTGCGATAACAACATATTATTTTTAGTGCAAAGAGCTCAACGTGTATCAACCTTAGGAATTTTTAAAATATTATACCTCTACACCTTCATAAGATAATATTTCGCTATCATTTCTACAACTATATTTTTGACCTTAGGATATGCAATCATCCTGACCCATTCTCCAACAATTGGATCCACTCCATCATATGTGTGAGTGGTTGCCAACTCTATTTCATCCTATGGTTCTTGTTTCTTTGCCCATCTATGAGTATTTTTTCAATGCTTTGAATCATATAGAATACCTTTGGTAATGGATGCTAAATAGTAGGGGAAGGTATGAAAGTAGATTGAAAAGGTGATAAAATCATGGATGAGGGATTTAATGCTACATTGGTTGTATTTATAAGGGTTCACATATATACATTTTTGGGACTATATGGGTTTTCTGTACATAGGATTTGGCAATATTTGTCATTGACATATCATACAAGGGAGTGATCTCATCAGCAGGAGTAGTTGGTGGGGGTGGTTTATTAGGTGGAGGGAAAAGAGGAGGTGGAGCAATTTCAACCAAAGTGGAAGTGAAATGAGATATAACTGATCCTCTCACTTTTAGCATTGGATCCTGGATTATTGCATCAAATTTTGCAATTTATGTCTTGGTCCTCAATACTTTTTGTTCTAGTTATTATCCTTGGTTGATCTTGTTGCATTATTTTCTTCAGTGCTTAGATGATTTTTTTAATTTTACCTTTTCACTAGAATTGTTGTGTTAAGCATGTTGTTGGGACTTGGTCTTTTTTGAAATTACTGTAGTAGTTTCTTTTATTGTGAATGCTACTACTTGAGCTAATTCAACTTCTATAATATTCCCTATTGGATTTTTTTCACTAGATTCTGGGTTAATGTCAATTGCTAGAATGTTCTCAAGCACATCAATTTTTTTTTTTGGGATCTTCCTTTTTTTGTAGGAGCATATCTTTTGATCTTGCATCTTCCTCTAAGTCCTTGTAGCCAACCAATAATCCTGCTTATGTGGGAGTTAGTTGAGGGATTTTTCTTCTTATTATTCATATACCTCTTCCTCTAGATCCCTTAGTATCATTAATTTTGGATATATCTTCCCTTGTGATCCTCCATCCACTTTTAATATTTGGCTTTATATTTATTTTCAAAAATATTATCAGAGGTACTAGGGAAGGCCTTTTTTTTATCATGTTCATAGCGTGAGACCCACCATTCTCTAATTTTTTTATGACTCTAGTTTAGATCATATTTAATTTTATCTATGATTTTATCGCTTATCCATTGTTTATTATTTCTTTTTGAGTCGTAAACCTACTTGAACTCATAGTATTTTTTTCCATGGAGGTCTTTCTTGCATTTCATTGATATTGATATCCATGGCCTGATCTTCATCATTATTTTTAATTGCTCAATCTTTGGCTATATAAGGTGGTCAAATTTTGGTGGATTATTGTTCAATTTTATCAATTTTACTTTGAACTTACCATCTAGATCATAATGCCACATGTGAGGAAAAATATAAAATTAGTGGGTGTTAATTTTATCATCAATAATTTTTCTTGACTCCTTATTATCATGGCTATATATTCAAATATAAAGGGGTGGCTGTAAGTGCAAGCCTTATTGGTATCAGATCCAATATTTTCATCTACCCCATCTATTTACCTACATAGCTCCATGTTGAACACCTAGTTTGTGATGTAGTATGGGAGTAGATAATCCATTTTAGAAAAACCATATACTTTAATGATGGTGGCATATAGAAAAAAATACTAGTCTCCTAGTTCATGTTTTTTACCTCTTATATTATCTATAGCTTTAGAGTTGAGGTAAGGTATTTGACCATATATGGGTGTTAATGCAGGAACCAAAACCATTTTGTTAAAATCTAGGTATGAAGAGGTTTCCCTAAGTACTGGAGTCCAATTAACTATAGAGTGTTGTTTCTCATTATATTTTGTGTAGAGCCTAATACTATGCAAATTTTGGGACATATAGAAAAGAAATAACCATGCTAAATATGATGGGTAACAAAATTTCTCCTTTTATTTTTAGCTTAAATAAAACTAGTTGATTATGGATTTGACAACTTAGAAAGTGGGCCTAGTCAAAGAATATAGGGTTACTAGCACTAGAACCATCATAGTTGTGCACATTAGTGACTACATATGCAAGAGATATTTGATAGTCATACACAAATGCATTAAAATATAACCCTAGAATGATAGCTAACATGGACAACACTATTTGTAGAATATTCTTAAAGTTTTCAAGCTTTAGAGGATTTTATGGAAATTCCTTTGGGATTTTTCCTATATGCTTACTCAAGAAAGTTTTAAAAGTATATTTCTTTAAAAATATCCTTTTTTCATCTATATTAATAGGCTTAGGTCTTGAACATGGTTGTGATCCTAGTGCAAAATATTTTATGATTTCCTCCTCTATTATGGTAAAACATTTCCTCCTTTGTGTGTCATACATCGTTGCTATCTTTGGATCATACTTTTTAGTAGTTGCTTTGACAAGTTTAGGGTAGATGTATATGAATCTAGGCATGTATCTATACAAGAATAAATTCCAAGAAGTAGCCTCAATATTACTGAGTGATATTTGCATTCCTTTTCTCTCTAACCCTTCTTTAGAGTTCTTCAACTTTGACTTTATTGTGATAATTAGGTCATGGATATCTATCAGCCTATACTGCGAATATTTTGTAGTATTATTTACTTTATTCCCCCTCTTACCTCTAGTTATTTTCACTAGTAGACTCCTTTTATGGATATAGGCACAAGGAATTGCATAACTTTCCTTCTCACATGAAGTATCTCAACGATTATGCAATATTTTGCTCCTTCAATTGTTATACATTCTAATGCATATTGATTCTTTTTAGCCCTATTTATATAGAAAGAAGTGCCTACAAAGAAAAATTATTGCTTATTTAATATTGGGGATTGCACATGCTCAAATTTTATGACAAAATAGTTTTTTGGAACTACAAGTTCGTGTAAGCATTTATGATGCATGTCCCTTTTTCAATATTGCCATGCTTTTGGCTAATTATATTGCTAAGAATTAAAAATCTAGCAACTAATATGTACAATCCTTATCCAATCAAATACTTCTATTTGTAAAGCACTGCGACCATTACTAGATCCAACCAACTAATTTTTTTCCGAACGCTCTTTGCACTATAAAGTTTTGGACATCTAGGTGTACTACATATATGAGTGTTTAGCTCTAAGAAACATAATGTCTTCAATTTTTGAGAAATTTCATTAGAGAAAACACCTATTTTTCTATAAAATTATAGTGTTCTTCATGATCATGCAGATTTTGGCTTAGAAAAGCTATAGGCTTCTCATTATGATATTTATCTTTGTGAGTGAGCATGATTGCATAACTTTCTTCTGTTCCAAATACATAAAGAATGAAATATTTCCTATCATATGGGTTATATAATATTAGGGATTTGGTATTATATTCCTTTATGCTTATGAAATTATCCATTCAATATTCTATACATTTGAAGTCCATATACTTTTTTAGCATTTTTGTCATAGGATTTACTATCTGAGCAAAGTCAGACAAATTTTTTTGGATAAAATTTATTTGCTTTAAGAATGATTGTAGGCATTTTTTATTTTGAGGCAAAGGGAGTGCTTATATAGCTTTTAATCTATATAAATCAATAGTTGGGACTTCCTTTAATACTATATAACCTAGTAACTTCCTTTCATGGACAACAATGAATGACTTTTTTGGGTTGATTGATACTTCAAATTCTTTGCGTTTTGGAAAAACCAATCTGAGATGATCAAAATATTTCTCCTTTTGATGAGAGAAGACTATAATATGATCTAGGTAGATTAGTATGACTTATTTCATAAGTTCACCAAAAGTTAGAGCCATAGCCCTTTGAAAAGTAGCTCCAATATTGGATAAGCCAAAAGGTATTCTTTGATAAGCAAATGTTCCCCATTTGGTCATGAACATAGTTTTATGTTGATTCTCATCTCTGACCCATACTAGATTAAATATTGAAAATATATCCAACAAAGAAACTATTTGTGCCCCAACAATAGTATGTAAGATATGATGAATCTAGGGTAAAGGATAGTAATCCTTTAAATATACCTTGTTCAGGTTACTAAAATCCACACAAAGGCGAATATCTCTATTCTTTTTTTTACCAAGACTAGATTGGATACCCAAGCGGAATGTTTGATTAGTTGAATTATTCTGGTATTTAGAAGCTTCAAAAATTCTTGTTTCATCTATGCTATTTTTATATTTACCGACCTTTGCTTTTTCTAAAATGGATTAGCATTGGATAGCAATTCTATAATATGTTGGATGGTCTCTTTACTATAGACTTTTAAATCATCATAGTCTAGGAAATGATGTCACTAGATTCCTTGTATAGATTTATATGCTACTAACTTCTTCTTTAAAGCATCATATACTAGGCTTTAAATTATTTTTGGTCTCCAATATAATTTCTCTAAAGTCTTGTTCATCATTATTCATATTTTAGCCAATTTATCAGTAACTACTGTCAAACATATTATTTAGGGTGATCAATCCCTTAGGAATATGATTATTTTTTAGCTGAATGACTTCATCCTTGCTTATGTCATTAGCTATATTTATGCAGACCATTTATTGGCTTAAGAAGTCTATTATTTTTTTTCATTGGCAAATGTTTAGTAGAGGGAATCCTTGTGTAATATAGATGACCTAAATACCAATTTAATAGATGTTGAGCTTTTTCTTAAATCAAATACCAAAAAAAAATTGGCTCCATGGGAATCCAATGCATCAACTTGTGAATTTTGCTCTCTAGGAATTGCTTTTATACTTAACACATCAAATCTCTCAAACAAATCCTAAACTCTATTTCGATAAGCATTTAGATAATGTTACTTGTTATTGCATATTTCTATAACTTGATTTACCACCAACTCAAAATCTCTATAAATCATTAATAGTTTGCTTCTCATCTTCTTTGTTTCTTTAAGTCCAATATGCAACATTGCATACTCTATTGCATTATTAGTACAACTCCAAGTTAGCTAGTATGACAATCATCTAGCTTCTCCAAATGGTAAAGTCAATGCAATGCCTACTTTGGCACAATTTTTACTCCTAGATCCATAAAAGTAGAGCTTCCATATCTCAATTTTCTAGAGATATTTATTTTAAATGGTTGGAGAAATTTACATTTTAAATTTTGAAATAAAAAATCGATTCATGTTTCAACCATGGCATTGAAGTGTTTAAGTAAGAATTAATCTACAGTCTATAGTTCATCTGCGATGCCTTTTATTAGATAAATTTCTTCACTAATCACATTGATATTATTGTTTGGCTAAACCTCATCCTCAATTTTTTTATCTATGATAAGTGGATGCTTTCTTGGTAAATATTTTTACTTTCTTACCCTTGTGAGGAATTTCCATGTGCAAATAATCTAAGGATAAATATCCACCTAGATTGGTTGTGAATTTGCAAGAAAGGCACATATCAAAGTAGGGCTTCAAATCTACCACAACCACCTCTTGTGGCATTGTTATTTGAAGAATTTTGTGTAGCACCATAGGTATATCCTTGATCAATCAAATAATCTTTACTAGAGTTCCATCCAACTATAGCACTCCAAGACTGGAATGTGTGTATTCCATACCCATTGCTTCATATATAGATTTTTTTATAACCATTTTTTTCACTCTAGAATCCACCATGAAGTTATGTATGATCCATCGTTCCATACGTAGCGATAAGTAGAAATGAGGCAACCTATTTTTACCTATTGTTGGAGCACATTTGCCTTGTGCAATATTTTTACCTAAAGAAGATAAAGTTTTCCTAAAATCATTAAAGCATCATACATACTTACTTTAGATGATGTTTTCTTTAGCTCATCCATAATTTTGAAGATGAAGGATTTTTATTGCTTATTTTTCATCTTCTTCAGCTCATTGAATTTATTTTGGTATTCTTGTGTTGTTTCAATCCTTTATTGGTTAGTAACAAAAGGGTACCAGAGTATTTTTATAGCCTATTCTTGTATTTTAACCTCTTTTATTTACACTAGTTTATGTTCTTTTTGAGGCTCTACTATAGGTTGTTCTATTCATTGAATAGGTTGGAGTACTTCCTTTTTTGTTTGTTTACTTTGTTGGTCTCAAAACTTGAATGGATCTAGAGTTTTAGGATTTACTTGTAATGGCTTCTTTCTTGATCATGTCAACACTAAAATTGGCTCTTCTTCTTGGACCATTTTATTATGGTCTTCTTCCCATGGCATGTTTATCTAGATCTTTTGTGTTCTTTCTACCTTCTCAAATACAATATTTTTTATTTGATGTTTTTGAAGCATGCATGTGCTTTCACCATGTGGGTCATTGCAAGTTGAGAACCAATAATCTACTTCTTATGTAGAGGTAGAAGTATTTTCTTCCTATTTATTATACATCACATTAGGTTTTACAATAATTTTAATAGAAAATTATCCTTAATATTTTACCATGTATGGAAACCTCCTAGGATGGAAATTTCTCTCAACTTCTCTCATTTTCATGGTGGTGATCTTGTTTGTCAGATTTATTAATGATGTCATAATATCATTCATACTAGTGGTATGAGGCTCAATATCCAATAATGAAGGTATGGTAGGAGGTGTAGTAATATTGGAGTTGGTAATATTATAAATTTTGATGTAGGGGTTAGAGCTATATTTGGAAAATGAGTGATTGTAACTAGTGTTTGTTTCTCATGTTCCAGTTGTAATATTTTTGGAAATATTGGCATTACATTATTAGAAGGAAGTCTGCCTATAGCGATTAGAGTACTTTCTACTACTACAACTTATTGATAAATTTTTAGAAATGTCAAAAAATTAGATTGTCATACCATTAATCCTAGATCCAAATTGAAGGTATGAAAATAGTAGTACAACTCTTGGGCATCTGTTGGCCTAAATTTTCGTAGCACTCTTTTCCATGTTCTTCTATATCTAATATTAATGTCCATTATCACCTCTTGAGTATTACTTAGTATGGTAGTGAAAAATAATAGTGAAAATGGATGGGATTGTTCATTAGATTCTTGCACTATTCTACCACAAGTTGTGTCCATGAATTAATGCAACCATCCTAAAGGGTTTGATATGAATACAGTACCTTAAATTTCAATGATATGATTAAAAATCTAATCATAATGTCTTCATCATGAATATTATAGATTGTAGCTAATGAGACTATGCCTTGGCAATGCTCATAGGTTATTTTTTCAATTCCATTATACATTGGAAAATCCTTTAGTGAAACTGGAGGAATGGGATTCTGATTGACCAAGTTAAGTGATCTTGTATTATTCTAATTGGGAATTTTTAATCGATGCAGGTTTTGAGCCATTTATTCAGATTTAGTTGAGTGGACTGATTTAAAAGATGTGAAATTTATAGATCCTTAAAATTTTGTAGGTATTATAGAGGATGGTGATGCAGGAGATGATGTGGATCTATATTTTGAATACTAAAGGAGGTAATTCTACAAATAGGATTGGTTCCTATAATTTCTTAGTTTCTACTCGTGTGAGCATAAGATTGCATGTCAAGTGGAAGCTATATTTATTTAGAATATGATTTTAGTAGAGTCTTTAGTTTATTGGATTTCGATATATTAGAATAGAATATCACCACAATTCTACTCAACTAAGAAGTATGAGATTTGGGTCCCACCAAGCATGCCAAAAAAATCTTGGTCTAATATTTTTCTAAGTGGATGAGTTGCACCATAAAGACCTCAACCAAGATTAGATGGATCAAAAATAAGGATATTTGAGTCAACCTATAGAGTAATTTTTCTACTATGGTCGTAGATAAGTTAACTAAAATAGGGCGGTAGACTAAAGTAAGGGATGCCTAAAGTTAGAAGCTAAGATAAAAGTGGTGTGGATTTAGCAACATCAAGAGACATAGTGCATGATAGTCTCATAATCTAAACTAAATTAGACTGCCTAATAGACCAGTATTATGGTTTACCTCTATTTCATATCAAGGAGTGATGGCTAAAGTGTCTTCATCTGGTGTACTAGATCTTTTGACGAGTTTTTTCTATCTTTAGCTACCCCACTATTACCTTACTTGTATCAACATAGGTGTCAATTAGAAATATTATTGATTGTTGAGATTTTTTGATATGATATCATAACAACCAGGTGCACACTTGGGCATTTCAATCCATTTGACACCTTTATCTTCCATCTTCTTCTTGTTGGATGCTATATTTTTTATCTTTTCTTGATGACATCAGTATTTGGGATGTTCAACACTCTTTTATGCATAAATAAGTGAAGCTATTTTCTGAAAGCCAAATATCAAATTTTAAATATCATACCTTAAAATATTTTCTATTTAATTCAATATTTCTTTCACTACACCATATTTTTCTGCTACTCTTGCTAATGTCAACATCCAAAATTATGTGGCACTATATTTTATTTATAGCTTAAACTTATTGTACTCAAAAAAATTTGCTACAACACTGATTGTAAGATTTCATCCATATTTAGACAATAATTTTCCCTTAATGTATCAGATGCTTCTCCATGCCTTATTGGGTGTTGGGTTTTCATTAGGCCCTTGCTGACATCATCATTTTATTTTTCTCATTATGTTTCATACTTAGTAAAAATTTGAGTTTGTAATATTCTATCTTCGGTTGCTAGGTTTTGGATGCTTTCATGTTTTTTTCTAACATCATTGCCTCAAAGTTTTTGACAACTTTCTACACTTAAAACAATTTGGTATTATTTCTACCTATCTTGTCTTCCTTTGATTCAATGATTATTTTAGGTGTCTGGATATGTTTCTAAGGCTAACTCTCTTAGCAAAATGAAAAACATTTTGTACTTAAAATTCTTTTCCTTCTAAGGATATGGATGTGGGTGAGGAATTATAACCATAGTAGGTACCCACCACTTTATCTATGCCACCTAGTCATCATTGAACTAGCGGGTTGACTAGAATTGTAAGATATGATGGATTCCTATTATTTGATTAGTTATAAATATTAAAAACTATTATAGTGTACTAAGTGTATCCATGTTAGATAAAATGTTGGTTTGGGGATAGTTATTGATTGAATACACCAAAATGGTCTTATAAGAGGTTTGAGCTTAAACCTCCCATGGTCCAAATACCTTATACTAGCCAAAGTAGCAAGGCACTATTGAGGTGCATGAGGCTTCTTTCCAACATATTGAGACATAAAACCTTAGTATTACAAATAACCTTGCATAAAATGATAATAAAATGGCTTAAACCCATTTTGGTTGGATTATGAATGTCTTTGTAAGCTCCATGTAACCATCTATCCAAGGACCCTTGTGATGACAAATCCATTATCATATCCATTTATAACACCAATTAAATTTCACTTTGTGAGACATCAAATAGATTCTCATAGAGGTTCAAACTTTGAATATCTACCATCCTATGCTCAACTAGTTTTCCTATTGACCATTGCATCACATGCTCAACTAATGTTAAAGGCGCAAAAACAATTAAATCCTAATTTACCCTACAAAAACTCCCAAAATATGACCTGCATAGTTTATAATTTGCAACCTTTAGAAAGAATATCTTAGAACATGCATGCAAAAATAATATAGAATCCTGCTTGGGTGTAATCTATGCACCTTTTCCTCAGAAGAAGACTTTGTGTCACACTTCAAAAACTGCACTAGACAGTTAATACACAAAGCAAATTTAAATTTGAAACTTTGGTGTTAAGAATATTTTTCCTAACTAATGATATTTTTGTGGCTTCATGTGATTTTAGAAGAGGATGATGGCGATGCAAGTAGAAATATATGTTCAAGGAATAAAAAATACTTCAATGACAATGAAAAAAATTATGAAGTAGGTAAAAAATTCTCTAAATAGTTCAAAAAAGTTGATCAAAAATGGTAGAAAATATCTCCTCTCTACTTCTTACACCAAAGACTTATGAATATTGGAGAACTAATATTCCTTAAAAATTAGAATAGATAGTGGAATCTTCAAATAATTTTTTTGTGTGATCAAGTAATGTTTATTCATACTCACTTTAATACCATGTTGGAATTCATACCTATTTTAAAAATTAATAGAAGAAATCCATCAACTATAATTTTATACATAAAGCCTAAGAAATAATAATAGAGATAAATATATAGAGGGAACCTATAGGTACTTTTGAGGACCAAAAATGGTCCATATACTCCAGGTTCCTTGACCACCTACATGCGGTCTCACTAGGTGTGTCTGGTGTCGCACATCACATAAGGTGCTAGTCTAGGAAATTTGGGAAGTGTGGGATGTGGATCCTTTGGATGATCTCTAGGAGTTTTGCCAATGTTGGTTCCTTATTTGGATGTGATCTTTGAGACTATTCTTTCAATATTTCCTCCTAAATTATCCTAATCTACCAGGTTCTTACCAAGGAAAAGGGATAGAGAGAAAATCGATAAAAGGGAACTAAGATAAAAATTAAATTAAATTATTAACTTGTACATAAATATAAACATATTGAGGTAGACAAACCTGTATGATTCTAGGTCCTCTTTAAAATGGAATCTAAGGTCTCATCTTGTTTGTGACGTTATCTACAACTTTATTGTTAGCTATTATTATAGGTACATGCAAGCTTCTCAAGAGAGTTATTAGACTGAAGAACACAAGCTTATACTGAGAGGGGGGGTGAACAGTATAAGACCTCTTTTTACTTTTTCCTTTATACTTCAAAATAGTAAAGCAATATACCCAAAGCAATATCAAAGCAATGCACAATATCATCCACAAAGTGACACCAATTTTAACGTGGTTCACCCAGAATGGGTGGGCTACGTCCACAAAACTTTTCTCTAAAAGTTATCTCAAAGTTCTTTGGGAATCCTTCCCAATTACAATGTTTATGAGCCTCGGCCCAAAGGAGATACCTTCCCCCAATCAGAATTTATGAGCCTCTGCTCAAAGGAGATACCTTCCCCCAATCAGAATTTATGAGCCTCTGCTCAAAGGAGATACCTTCCCCTCTGCTCTGGAAATGATCCCTCAGAAGATCAACTGCCTCTACCTCTTGCCAGCACGTGGAACTCCTTTCCACCGAAGACCTCCTATCCTCAATGCTTAGCCTAAGAGACCTCTGCCTTCTATGATCACGTCCACAGCAGCTCAACAACCTGTACCAAACACAGTCAGTCGGTCTAGTACAAGTCTTCCTCTATCTGTCGAGATCTGTCCAACTCTTGAACAAATCAATCCTCTGCATACAAGCCTTCTCAAAGACTTGCCAACTATCCTCGGGTTCTTCTCATAGAACCAATGCACCTCTGTCCTCAAGTTCTCTGATAGAACTATCAAACTCAGCTCACAAGTCCTCTGCTAGGACCTGTCCAAATCTGCTCACAAGTCCCCACCGAAACCTGTCCAAAACTGCTCACAAGTCCCCACCGGAACCTGTCCAAAACTGCTCACAAGTCCCCACTGGAACCTGTCCAAAAGCGCTCACAAGTCCCCACTGGAACTGTCCAAAAGCGCTCACAAGTCCCCATTGGAACCTGTCCAAAAACTCAGCAAGCTCACCAAGAAAAACTTTCTTAGTAGGAAATCACAAAGTGAATTGTTAGAGACCCAATGTGATTTTTCAAACTCATAGAAGCATAAAGAGAATTGTTAGAGACTCAATATGTTCTATACTCAAATCCCAATCTCAAAACTCAACTCAAATCAACTCAGCTCAATCTCAATCTCAAATCTGAAAACTCAACTCAATATCTGAAATGGATAGGATAGAATGTTTTCTTTCAAGAACATGAAACCCCAACAATTGCCAACTATGCAAAGAATCACATAACAATGATACTCATGTTCTTTTCACCATCAATTAGGGTTTCAACAACAATGCTCATCAAACAAGGTTTAGTCAACCAACACCATTCAACTCAACATCAACCTTGAAGCATTCAACCAATCATCACAAGAAAAGGAAACAAGTAGAAATCCTTTTCCCTCCAAAGATATTTGAACAAAACAGCCACCAACACAATATCACCAAATGCAAAGAATAACTTGCTCAAATCAACTCAATGGAGTAAGCCCAATATCATGAATCAAGTAAAGCAATAACTTGATCAAACAACCTCTATGGAAGCAACTCAACCATCAAACTCAAAACAGCCAACCAAGGGTTCCACCAACTCAATGCAAGTAGCTAGACTCACAAATATAAACCCTAGTGCACAAAGCTTCCACTATCTCAAACCAAAAATTATGCATTCACCAAAAACTCTCCTTAAGGATAACAATGCATAAGTAGTCTTCAACAAACCAGAAAATAGGATTTACACCTAGCCAAAGGATACCTAGTAGAATACCTTTTCACTCCAACCTTATTTCAGAAAACATACACCAATCATACTCATAAGAAGAATGTGCCCATACCTTATTGGAGTAGAAGATAATTGAACCTTCAATCTGTCACCACACACAACTCTCAAACTTCCAACCAAGTTAGGGTTAGAATAAAAAGAAATGAGCAATAATATAAACTTCCTTTATTACACCTTTTAGCTCCACTTCTTTAAACACAACCACCATAACATGCCAATAAATCAACAATCAGAGACTCACACCTTATACCTCCATTTTTAATTTTAGCATAGCAAAGAATAATCTTAAAAATACATCCAAAGAAATATGCCCTTATTTCTCCTAAGCTTTTATTCAATGCTAATCACAAAAGCCAAAACTCATAAAATTTAATCACACCTTATAAATCGTTGTCCAAGAAACTCCGAATTTCACGGCATAAAGACGTTTTAATAAAAACGTGTGTTACTCTAGCAAAGCACCCCCGCGAGACTCGAAACGGTGACCTCCGCCAATGCAACGCCCAACAGCAACCTTCACTGCCACTAGCCCACGTGGGCTACGAAGTTCACAAGTGAACTTCCCTCCACTTCACCCTCAAAAAAACTCCCGAAGACTTTTCAACCGCACGTGCTTCTAAGTCTTCCTTCGATCGCAACGAATACAGAGCACAAACACCGCAAATTGCATTCGGGGAATTTCGAATTAATTAGCCTTCCAACCTTAGGAGTTGGAGAATAAATAGTCTCTTCGAAGACACCTTGACGTCGGCGGAAATAAAGACCATTTCGAAATTAATCAAAAGTCTTTTCAAAAAGGGTTTAAAAACCCTTAAATAATTTTAATAAATTAAGAATAAAAAAGGTTTAAAAACCTTTAAGTATTTTTAATAAATTAAAAATAATTTCTCCCTTAATTAATTAAATAATTAATTAATTAAAACCTTGAAGGGTTTTAAATAATAATTAAATAAATAATAAAGAGAACCTCCATTGGTTTTAATAAAAACCATTTAACTTGGTTTTAATAAAAACCCTATCCAACTTGGTTTTAATAAAAACCGGTTTGGTTTTAATGAAAAACCCTTGCCAATGGAATCTCTCCGGATTCTCTTAAAAATATTCTCTTGGAATCTTCCACCTTTGAAGCCAACACATCCTCTTAACATTAATGCCATTTCCTTTTGACATCAATGACAACTCATAGACAAGAAGCTAGGATCTCAAACCCAAAATTGCCAACAATCTCCCCCTTTGTCATTGATGGCAAACCATGCTTCTCAACAACACAGAAACTCAACATAAATAGCTCCCCCTGTCTTGAGGCTCTCCCCCTTTGTCATCAATGGCAAAGGGTCACCTTTGGGGCTCGGGACTAAGAATGAGCCTCTTAGCTTAGTCCCTCCCCCACCTCCTGATGAGGTGATTAATTCTTGGGTGGGAGTAAAACTCCCATTAGGCACTGATCATCATCAGCGTCTATAACTTCCTTTCTGGGCCTTCTCTTGAACTCTTTGTCCATATTCTTGTTCTTGTCATTGTTCTTGTTCTTGTTCTCATCCCTGTTCTTGTCCATGCCTTGATCCTTGGACCTGATCATGCCACTGTTCCTGTTCCTGTATTCTGGAATTTCAGCTCTACACTGTCTGATTGTGTGACCTTCATTGTTGCACTTGAAACACTTGACGATGTTGTTTCTCCGAGGTAAACCTGATCTTTGAATCCACCGATTCTGACCAAACCTGTTCGACCAAACCTGTTGCGCCAAACTTGTTCGACCAAACCTATTCGACCAAACTTGTTCGGCCAAACTTGTTCGACCAAACCTGTTCTAGTTATTTGCCTTGCAATAAACCGCCTTGTGCCCAAACTGTTGACAAGAGTAGCAATACCCTTGAAAGTAACTAGCACTTCTGAAACTGTCATTTACCTCCTTCACTTGAGCCATGCAATGTGAAGCCATGTGACCAAACCTGTGACAAGCAAAACATCTGCCTTGAAACTTTCCTTTAATTGATCTCTTAGGTTCTGAAAACTTTTTCTTCTCATTCTGAATTCTTGTTTTCTATTTCTGTGCATCTATCATTCAAGGACTCCTTTTCTGAAATACTTTCCTCATCAGAACTCTCTTCCTTTTGGAGTCTCTTACTAGACTCTCCAACTTGTTCCTTGTGTGGCTTAACAAAACCAAGGCCTATTTTATCTGTTGTCTTTCTTTGACCTTTGATGAGTGACTTAACCTTTTTGGAGCTATCTTGAAACTCTGTAAAGCTTATCCTTGTACTCTTTAGTTTCCTCTTTCAAAGAAGCCATTTTCTGTTCTAACTCACTATACTCAAGAACCTTAGACTCTAACTCATCCTTGAGTTCTTGTGTCTTAGCCATAGAGAAGTCAAGACTTTCTATAAGATCATCTCTCTCCATACAACATTCATCTAACTTATCCTTGAGTCTAGCATTCTTCTTTCTTTCCTTTTTCAAAGCACTAAGAGCACTAATAAGTTCACCTTCAAGATCTACTTCACCTTCCTCTATATCTTCCTCTATTTGTTTGCTTTTTGAATCATCAAAGCCTTTTTCAGATTTCTTATCACTAGAGGTGCTACCCTTTTCAAAAACCATACATGCATCTTCCTTATAGTTTTCTGAAGCATCCTCATACATACTAGAAACCAAATCATTATTTGTGCAATCATCCTCAAGGTGACCAAAATTTCCACATCTAAGACATTTCATGATAATGAATCTATGTTTCGGTTCTTCCTCTTTTTCGATATGAACAACATCTCATTTTCATTATCACTTGAAGAACTTTCACTATCACTACTAGAACACTTACTTGCTTTGTCTAGGTAGAAACTCTTCTTGTGCTTGTGAGAATACCTCTTTCCTTGATTGTTGTGCTCATCTTTGTTTTTCCTGTGATGCTTGTGCTTTTCAGAATCCTTGCTCTTAGAATCTTGTTTATCTTCATCACTTTCATTCTTGGGAACAATACAATCAATAGCATAATGACCAAACTTTCCACAATTGAAACATCTTATATTTTTCATACTTTTGTGCTTTCTAGAGAACTTGCCTTTCTTGTTGTAATATGCCTCTTCATCACTAGAAGACTCATCACTATCTTGAAGTTGTTTACCCTTGGAATTCTTGGTAGCCTTGAAAGTCTGCCTCTTTCTTGACATCAACCTTCACTTGAGTTCTCAACTCAAATTCTGCAAGTATACTATGGAGCTCATCCTTTTTCAACTTATCCAAATCTTTAGCTTCCTCAATAGCAGAAATATTTTCACTAAATCTATTAGGAAGAGATCTTAAAATCTTATCACAAACATCATTTTCAGCAAGCTCAAGACCTAAGTCTTTCATGGAGTTAACAACCTCATCCATACGAAGCATGTAGTCACTAATATTTTCATCATCATTCATCTTGAGTTGTTCAAACATACCTTTGAAGTGTCTCAACTTGGCCTTTCTGACATTTGTATCACCTGTATGAACCACCTTCAACTGTTTCCACATTTCACTAGCTGTCTTGCAGTGAATCACTTTGGTGAGATCTCGCTTTCTGTAAGCCTTTCGGGATTGCATTCATTGCTTTTGAATTGTTGTGATGTAGGAGCCTTTCTTCTTTAGTATTAGGACCATGTTCAGGAATAGTGTACTCATCTTCAATCACTTCCCAAACCTCATTCCCAAGTGCCATTAGATGAACCTTCATCCTTGCACTCCAAAGACCAAAATCTGACCCATCAAGAATAGGTGTTGCATTGCCACTTGAATGATCCATTGTGTTCTTTACTAGCTTTTCCTTCAAGTTGTTAAACTTTTTGAAGGCACCTGCTCTGATACCAATTGAAGAACACAAGCTTATACTAAGAGGGGGGGTGAACAGTATAAGACCTCTTTTACTTTTTCCTTTATACTTCAAAATAGTAAAGCAATATACCCAAAGCAATATCAAAGCAATGCACAATATCATCCACAAAGTGACACCAATTTTAACGTGGTTCACCTAGAATGGTCGAGCTACGTCCACAAAACTTTTCTCTAAAAGTTATCTCAAAGTTCTTTGGGAATCCTTCCCAATTACAATGTTTATGAGCCTCGGCCCAAAGGAGATACCTTCCCCCAATCAAAATTTATGAGCCTCTGCTCAAAGGAGATACCTTCCCCCAATCAAAATTTATGAGCCTCTGCTCAAAGGAGATACCTTCCCCTCTGCTCTAGAAATGATCCCTCAGAAGATCAACTGCCTCTACCTCTTGCCAGCACGTGGAACTCCTTTCCACCGAAGACCTCCTGTCCTCAATGCTTAGCCTAAGAGACCTCTGCCTTCTATGATCACGTCCATAGCAGCTCAACAACTTGTACCAAACATAGTCAGTCGGTCTAGTACAAGTCTTCCTCTATCTGTCAGATCTGTCCAACTCTTGAACAAATCAATCCTCTACATACAAGCCTTCTCAAAGACTTGCCAACTATCCTCAGGTTCTTCTCATAGAACCAATGCACCTCTATCCTCAAGTTCTCTGATAGAACTATCAAACTCAGCTCACAAGTCCTCTGCTAGGACCTGTCCAAATCTGCTCACAAGTCCCCAAAACTGTTCAAAAACTGCTCACAAGTCCCCACCGAAACCTGTCCAAAATTGCTCACAAGTCCCCACTGGAACCTATCCAAAACTGCTCACAAGTCCCCAGTGGAACCTGTCCAAAACCTGCTCACAAGTCCCCACTGGAACCTGTCCAAAAACTCAGCAAGCTCACCAAGAAAAACTTTCTTAGTAGGAAATCACAAAGTGAATTGTTAGAGACCCAATGTGATTTTTCAAACTCATAGAAGCATAAAGAGAATTGTTAGAGACTCAATATGTTCTATACTCAAATCCCAATCTCAAAACTCAACTCAAATCAACTCAGCTCAATCTCAATCTCAAATCTGAAAACTCAACTCAATATCTGAAATGGATAGGATAGAATGTTTTCTTTCAAGAACATGAAACCCCAACAATTGCCAACTATGCAAAGAATCACATAACAATGATACTCATGTTCTTTTCACCATCAATTAGGGTTTCAACAACAATGCTCATCAAACAAGGTTTAGTCAACCAACACCATTCAACTCAACATCAACCTTGAAGCATTCAACCAATCATCACAAGAAAAGGAAACAAGTAGAAATCCTTTTCCCTCCAAAGATATTTGAACAAAACAGCCACCAACACAATATCACCAAATGCAAAGAATAACTTGCTCAAATCAACTCAATGGAGTAAGCCCAATATCATGAATCAAGTAAAGCAATAACTTGATCAAACAACCTCTATGGAAGCAACTCAACCATCAAACTCAAAACAGACCAACCAAGGGTTCCACCAACTCAATGCAAGTAGCTAGACTCACAAATATAAACCCTAGTGCACAAAGCTTCCACTATCTCAAACCAAAAATTATGCATTCACCAAAAACTCTCCTTAAGGATAACAATGCATAAGTAGTCTTCAACAAACCAGAAAATAGGATTTACACCTAGCCAAAGGATACCTAGTAGAATACCTTTTCACTCCAACCTTATTTCAGAAAACATACACCAATCATACTCATAAGAAGAATGTGCCCATACCTTATTGGAGTAGAAGATAATTGAACCTTCAATCTGTCACCACACACAACTCTCAAACTTCCAACCAAGTTAGGGTTAGAATAAAAAGAAATGAGCAATAATATAAACTTCCTTTATTACACCTTTTAGCTCCACTTCTTTAAACACAACCACCATAACATGCCAATAAATCAACAATCAGAGACTCACACCTTATACCTCCATTTTTAATTTTAGCATAGCAAAGAATAATCTTAAAAATACATCCAAAGAAATATGCCCTTATTTCTCCTAAGCTTTTATTCAATGCTAATCACAAAAGCCAAAACTCATAAAATTTAATCACACCTTATAAATCGCTGTCCAAGAAACTCCGAATTTCATGGCATAAAGACGTTTTAATAAAAACGTGTGTTACTCTAGCAAAGCACCCCCGCGAGACTCGAAACGACGACCTCCGCCAATGCAGCGCCCAACAGTAGCCTTCACTGCCACTAGCCCACGCGGGCTACGAAGTTCACAAGTGAACTTCCCTCCACTTCACCCTCGAAAAAAACTCTCGAAGACTTTTCAACCGCACGTGCTTCTAAGTCTTCCTTCGATCGCAACGAATACAGAGCACAAACACCGCAAATTGCATTCGAGGAATTTCGAATTAATTAGCCTTCCAACCTTAGGAGTTGGAGAATAAATAGTCTCTTCGAAGACACCTTGACGTCGGCGAAAATAATAATTAATTAAAACCTTGAAGGGTTTTAAATAATAATTAAATAAATAATAAAGAGAACCTCCATTGGTTTTAATAAAAACCATTTAACTTGGTTTTAATAAAAACCCTATCCAACTTGGTTTTAATAAAATCCGGTTTGGTTTTAATGAAAAACCCTTGCCAATGGAATCTCTCCGGATTCTCTTAAAAATATTCTCTTGGAATCTTCCACCTTTGAAGCCAACACATCCTCTTAACATTAATGCCATTTCCTTTTGACATCAATGACAACTCATAGACAAGAAGCTAGGATCTCAAACCCAAAATTGCCAACAATCTCCCCCTTTGTCATTGATGGCAAACCATGCTTCTCAACAACACAGAAACTCAACATAAACAGCTCCCCCTGTCTTGAGGCTCTCCCCTCCTACATCACTCCCCCTTTGTCATCAATGGCAAAGGGTCACCTTTGGGGCTCGGGACTAAGAATGAGCCTCTTAGCTTAGTCCCTCCCCCACCTCTCGATGAGGTGATTAATTCTTGGGTGGGAGTAAAACTCCCATTAGGCATTGATCATCATCAGCATCTATAACTTCCTTGTCGGGCCTTCTCTTGAACTCTTTGTCCATATTCCTATTCTTATCCTTGTTCTTGTTCTTGTTCTCATCCTTGTTCTTGTCCATGCCTTGATCCTTGGACCTGATCATGCCACTGTTCCTGTTCCTGTATTCTAGAATTTCAGCTCTACACTGTCTGATTGTGTGACCTTCATTGTTGCACTTGAAACACTTGACGATGTTGTTTCTCTGAGGTAAACCTGATCTTTGAATCCACCAGTTCTGACCAAACCTATTCTGACCAAACCTGTTCTAGCCAAACCTGTTCTGACCAAACCTATTCTGACCAAACTTGTTCTGGCCAAACTTGTTCTGACCAAACCTGTTCCTGTTATTTGCCTTGCAATAAACTGCCTTGTGCCCAAACTGTTGACAAGAGTAGCAATACCCTTGAAAGTAACTAGCACTTCTGAAACTGTCATTTACCTCCTTCACTTGAGCCATGCAATGTGAAGCCATGTGACCAAACCTGTGACAAGCAAAACATCTGCCTTGAAACTTTCCTTTAATTGACCTCTTAGGTTATGAAAACTTCTTCTTCTCATTCTGAATTCTATTTTCTATTTCTGTGCATCTATCATTCAAGGACTCCTTTTTTGAAATACTTTCCTCATCAGAACTCTCTTCCTTTTGGAGTCTCTTACTAGACTCTCCAACTTGTTCCTTGTGTGGCTTAACAAAACCAAGGCCTGTTTTATCTGTTGTCTTTCTTTGACCTTTGATGAGTGACTTAACCTTTTTGGAGCTATCTTGAAACCTGTAAAGCTTATCCTTGTACTCTTTAGTTTCCTCTTTCAAAGAAGCCATTTTCTGTTCTAACTCACTATACTCAAGAACCTTAGACTCTAACTCATCCTTGAGTTCTTGTGTCTTAGCCATAGAGAAGTCAAGACTTTCTATAAGATCATCTCTCTCCATACAACATTCATCTAACTTATCCTTGAGTCTAGCATTCTTCTTTCTTTCCTTTTTCAAAGCACTAAGAGCACTAATAAGTTCACCTTCAAGATCTACTTCACCTTCCTCTATATCTTCCTCTATTTGTTTGCTTTTTGAATCATCAAAGCCTTTTTCAGATTTCTTATCACTAGAGGTGCTACCCTTTTCAAAAACCATACATGCATCTTCCTTATAGTTTTCTGAAGCATCCTCATACATACTAGAAACCAAATCATTATTTGTGCAATCATCCTCAAGGTGACCAAAATTTCCACATCTAAGACATTTCATGATAATGAATCTATGTTTCGGTTCTTCCTCTTTTTTCGATATGAACAACATCTCATTTTCATTATCACTTGAAGAACTTTCACTATCACTACTAGAACACTTACTTGCTTTGTCTAGGTAGAAACTCTTCTTGTGCTTGTGAGAATACCTCTTTCCTTGATTGTTGTGCTCATCTTTGTTTTTCCTGTGATGCTTGTGCTTTTCAGAATCCTTGCTCTTAGAATCCTGTTTATCTTCATCACTTTCATTCTTGGGAACAGTACAGTCGGTAGCATAATGACCAAACTTTCCACAATTGAAACATCTTATATTTTTCATACTTTTGTGCTTTCTAGAGAACTTGCCTTTCTTGCTGTAATATGCCTCTTCATCACTAGAAGACTCATCACTATCTTGAAGTTGTTTACCCTTGGAATTCTTGGTAGCCTTGAAAGCTGCCTCTTTCTTGACATCAACCTTCACTTGAGTTCTCAACTCAAATGCTGCAAGTATACTATGGAGCTCATCCTTTTTCAACTTATCCAAATCTTTAGCTTCCTCAATAGCAGAAATATTTTCACTAAATCTATTAGGAAGAGATCTTAAAATCTTATCACAAACATCATTTTCAGCAAGCTCAAGACCTAAGTCTTTCATGGAGTTAACAACCTCATCCATACGAAGCATGTAGTCACTAATATTTTCATCATCATTCATCTTGAGTTGTTCAAACATACCTTTGAAGTGTCTCAACTTGGCCTTTCTGACATTTGTATCACCTGTATGAACCACCTTCAACTGTTTCCACATTTCACTAGTCTGTCTTGCAGTGAATCACTTTGGTGAGATCTGCTTTCTGTAAGCCTTTCAGGATTGCATTCATTGCTTTTGAATTGTTGTGATGTAGGAGCCTTTCTTCTTTAGTATTAGGACCATGTTCAGGAATAGTGTACTCATCTTCAATCACTTCCCAAACCTCATTCCCAAGTGCCATTAGATGAACCTTCATCCTTGCACTCCAAAGACCAAAATCTGACCCATCAAGAATAGGTCTTGCATTGCCACTTGAATGATCCATTGTGTTCTTTACTAGCTTTTCCTTCAAGCTGTTAAACTTTTCGAAGGAACCTGGCTCTAATACCAATTGAAGAACACAAGCTTATACTGAGAGGGGGGTGAACAGTATAAGACCTCTTTTTACTTTTTCCTTTATACTTCAAAATAGTAAAGCAATATACCCAAAGCAATATCAAAGCAATGCACAATATCATCCACAAAGTGACACCAATTTTAACGTGGTTCACCCGGAATGGTCGAGCTACGTCCACAAAACTTTTCTCTAAAAGTTATCTCAAAGTTCTTTGGGAATCCTTCCCAATTACAATGTTTATGAGCCTCGGCCCAAAGGAGATACCTTCCCCCAATCAGAATTTATGAGCCTCTGCTCAAAGGAGATACCTTCCCCCAATCAAAATTTATGAGCCTCTGCTCAAAGGAGATACCTTCCCCTCGCTCTGGAAATGATCCCTCAGAAGATCAACTGCCTCTACCTCTTGCCAGCACGTGGAACTCCTTTCCACCGAAGACCTCCTGTCCTCAATGCTTAGCCTAAGAGACCTCTGCCTTCTATGATCACGTCCACAACAACTCAACAACTTGTACCAAACACAGTCAGTCGGTCTAGTACAAGTCTTCCTCTGTCTGTCAGATCTGTCCAACTCTTGAACAAATCAATCCTCTACATACAAGCCTTCTCAAAGACTTGCCAACTGTCCTCAGGTTCTTCTCATAGAACCAATGCACCTCTATCCTCAAGTTCTCTGATAGAACTATCAAACTCAGCTCACAAGTCCTCTGCTAGGACCTGTCCAAATCTGCTCACAAGTCCCCACCGAAACCTGTCCAAAACTGCTCACAAGTCCCCACCGAAACCTGTCCAAAATTGCTCACAAGTCCCCACTAGAACCTATCCAAAAACTGCTCACAAGTCCCCACTGGAACCTGTCCAAAAACTGCTCACAAGTCCCCACTGGAACCTGTCCAAAAACTCAGCAAGCTCACCAAGAAAAACTTTCTTAGTAGGAAATCACAAAGTGAATTGTTAGAGACCCAATGTGATTTGTCAAACTCATAGAAGCATAAAGAGAATTGTTAGAGACTCAATATGTTCTATACTCAAATCCCAATCTCAAAACTCAACTCAAATCAACTCAGCTCAATCTCAATCTCAAATCTGAAAACTCAACTCAATATCTGAAATGGATAGGATAGAATGTTTTCTTTCAAGAACATGAAACCCCAACAATTGCCAACTATGCAAAGAATCACATAACAATGATACTCATGTTCTTTTCACCATCAATTAGGGTTTCAACAACAATGCTCATCAAACAAGGTTTAGTCAACCAACACCATTCAACTCAACATCAACCTTGAAGCATTCAACCAATCATCACAAGAAAAGGAAACAAGTAGAAATCCTTTTCCCTCCAAAGATATTTGAACAAAATAGCCACCAACACAATATCACCAAATGCAAAGAATAACTTGCTCAAATCAACTCAATGGAGTAAGCCCAATATCATGAATCAAGTAAAGCAATAACTTGATCAAACAACCTCTATGGAAGCAACTCAACCATCAAACTCAAAACAGCCAACCAAGGGTTCCACCAACTCAATGCAAGTAGCTAGACTCACAAATATAAACCCTAGTGCACAAAGCTTCCACTATCTCAAACCAAAAATTATGCATTCACCAAAAACTCTCCTTAAGGATAACAATGCATAAGTAGTCTTCAACAAACCAGAAAATAGGATTTACACCTAGCCAAAGGATACCTAGTAGAATACCTTTTCACTCCAACCTTATTTCAGAAAACATACACCAATCATACTCATAAGAAGAATGTGCCCATACCTTATTGGAGTAGAAGATAATTGAACCTTCAATCTGTCACCACACACAACTCTCAAACTTCCAACCAAGTTAGGGTTAGAATAAAAAGAAATGAGCAATAATATAAACTTCCTTTATTACACCTTTTAGCTCCACTTCTTTAAACACAACCACCATAACATGCCAATAAATCAACAATCAGAGACTCACACCTTATACCTCCATTTTTAATTTTAGCATAGCAAAGAATAATCTTAAAAATACATCCAAAGAAATATGCCCTTATTTCTCCTAAGCTTTTATTCAATGCTAATCACAAAAGCCAAAACTCATAAAATTTAATCACACCTTATAAATCGCTGTCCAAGAAACTCCGAATTTCGTGGCATAAAGACGTTTTAATAAAAACGTGTGTTACTCTAGCAAAGCACCCCCGCGAGACTCGAAACGGCGACCTCCGCCAATGCAGCGCCCAACAGCAACCTTCGCTGCCACTAGCCCACGCGGGCTACGAAGTTCACAAGTGAACTTCCCTCCACTTCACCCTCGAAAAAACTCCCGAAGACTTTTCAACCGCACGTGCTTCTAAGTCTTCCTTCGATCGGAGCGAATACAGAGCACAAACACCGCAAATTGCATTCGAGGAATTTCGAATTAATTAGCCTTCCAACCTTAGGAGTTGGAGAATAAATAGTCTCTTCGAAGACACCTTGACGTCGGCGAAAATAAAGACCATTTCGAAATTAATCAAAAGTCTTTTCAAAAAGGGTTTAAAAACCCTTAAATAATTTTAATAAATTAAGAATAAAAAAGGTTTAAAAACCTTTAAGTATTTTTAATAAATTAAAAATAATTTCTCCCTTAATTAATTAAATAATTAATTAATTAAAACCTTGAAGGGTTTTAAATAATAATTAAATAAATAATAAAGAGAACCTCCATTGGTTTTAATAAAAACCATTTAACTTGGTTTTAATAAAAACCCTATCCAACTTGGTTTTAATAAAAACCGGTTTGGTTTTAATGAAAAACCCTTGCCAATGGAATCTCTCCGGATTCTCTTAAAAATATTCTCTTGGAATCTTCCACCTTTGAAGCCAACACATCCTCTTAACATTAATGCCATTTCCTTTTGACATCAATGACAACTCATAGACAAGAAGCTAGGATCTCAAACCCAAAATTGCCAACAATCTCCCCCTTTGTCATTGATGGCAAACCATGCTTCTCAACAACACAGAAACTCAACATAAACAGCTCCCCCTGTCTTGAGGCTCTCCCCCTTTGTCATCAATGGCAAAGGGTCACCTTTGGGGCTCGGGACTAAGAATGAGCCTCTTAGCTTAGTCCCTCCCCCACCTCCTGATGAGGTGATTAATTCTTGGGTGGGAGTAAAACTCCCATTAGGCACTGATCATCATCAGCGTCTATAACTTCCTTGTCGGGCCTTCTCTTGAACTCTTTGTCCATATTCCTATTCTTTTCACTATTCTTGTTCTTGTTCTCATCCCTGTTCTTGTCCATGCCTTGATCCTTGGACTTGATCATGCCACTTGTTCCTGTTCCTGTATTCTGGAATTTCAGCTCTACACTGTCTGATTGTGTGACCTTCATTGTTGCACTTGAAACACTTGACGATGTTGTTTCTCTGAGGTAAACCTGATCTTTGAATCCACCAGTTCTGACCAAACCTATTCTGACCAAACCTGTTCTGGCCAAACTTGTTCTGACCAAACCTATTCTGACCAAACTTGTTATGGCCAAACCTGTTCTGACCAAACCTGTTCCTGTTATTTGCCTTGCAATAAACTGCCTTGTGCCCAAACTGTTGACAAGAGTAGCAATACCCTTGAAAGTAACTAGCACTTCTGAAACTGTCATTTACCTCCTTCACTTGAGCCATGCAATGTGAAGCCATGTGACCAAACCTGTGACAAGCAAAACATCCGCCTTGAAACTTTCCTTTAATTGACCTCTTAGGTTCTGAAAACTTCTTCTTCTCATTCTGAATTCTATTTTCTATTTCTGTGCATCTATCATTCAAGGACTCCTTTTCTGAAATACTTTCCTCATTCGAACTCTCTTCCTTTTGGAGTCTCTTACTAGACTCTCCAACTTGTTCCTTGTGTGGCTTAACAAAACCAAGGCCTGTTTTATCTGTTGTCTTTCTTTGACCTTTGATGAGTGACTTAACCTTTTTGGAGCTATCTTGAAACCTGTAAAGCTTATCCTTGTACTCTTTAGTTTCCTCTTTCAAAGAAGCCATTTTCTGTTCTAACTCACTATACTCAAGAACCTTAGACTCTAACTCATCCTTGAGTTCTTGTGTCTTAGCCATAGAGAAGTCAAGACTTTCTATAAGATCATCTCTCTCCATACAACATTCATCTAACTTATCCTTGAGTCTAGCATTCTTCTTTCTTTCCTTTTTCAAAGCACTAAGAGCACTAATAAGTTCACCTTCAAGATCTACTTCACCTTCCTCTATATCTTCCTCTATTTGTTTGCTTTTTGAATCATCAAAGCCTTTTTCAGATTTCTTATCACTAGAGGTGCTACCCTTTTCAAAAACCATACATGCATCTTCCTTATAGTTTTCTGAAGCATCCTCATACATACTAGAAACCAAATCATTATTTGTGCAATCATCCTCAAGGTGACCAAAATTTCCACATCTAAGACATTTCATGATAATGAATCTATGTTTCGGTTCTTCCTCTTTTTTGATATGAACAACATCTCATTTTCATTATCACTTGAAGAACTTTCACTATCACTACTAGAACACTTACTTGCTTTGTCTAGGTAGAAACTCTTCTTGTGCTTGTGAGAATACCTCTTTCCTTGATTGTTGTGCTCATCTTTGTTTTTCCTGTGATGCTTGTGCTTTTCAGAATCCTTGCTCTTAGAATCCTGTTTATCTTCATCACTTTCATTCTTGGGAACAGTACAATCGGTAGCATAATGACCAAACTTTCCACAATTGAAACATCTTATATTTTTCATACTTTTGTGCTTTCTAGAGAACTTGCCTTTCTTTCTGTAATATGCCTCTTCATCACTAGAAGACTCATCACTATCTTGAAGTTGTTTACCCTTGGAATTCTTGGTAGCCTTGAAAGTTGCCTCTTTCTTGACATCAACCTTCACTTGAGTTCTCAACTCAAATGCTGCAAGTATACTATGGAGCTCATCCTTTTTCAACTTATCCAAATCTTTAGCTTCCTCAATAGCAGAAATATTTTCACTAAATCTATTAGGAAGAGATCTTAAAATCTTATCACAAACATCATTTTCAGCAAGCTCAAGACCTAAGTCTTTCATGGAGTTAACAACCTCATCCATACGAAGCATGTAGTCACTAATATTTTCATCATCATTCATCTTGAGTTGTTCAAACATACCTTTGAAGTGTCTCAACTTGGCCTTTCTAACATTTGTATCACCTGTATGAACCACCTTCAACTGTTTCCACATTTCACTAGTCTGTCTTGCAGTGAATCACTTTGGTGAGATCTGCTTTCTGTAAGCCTTTCGAGATTGCATTCATTGCTTTTGAATTGTTGTGATGTAGGAGCCTTTCTTCTTTAGTATTAGGACCATGTTCAGGAATAGTGTACTCATCTTCAATCACTTCCCAAACCTCATTCCCAAGTGCCATTAGATGAACCTTCATCCTTGCACTCCAAAGACCAAAATCTGACCCATCAAGAATAGGTCTTGCATTGCCACTTGAATGATCCATTGTGTTCTTTACTAGCTTTTCCTTCAAGTTGTTAAACTTTTCGAAGGCACCTGCTCTAATACCAATTGAAGAACACAAGCTTATACTGAGAGGGGGGGTGAACAGTATAAGACCTCTTTTACTTTTTCCTTTATACTTCAAAATAGTAAAGCAATATACCCAAAGCAATATCAAAGCAATGCACAATATCATCCACAAAGTGACACCAATTTTAACGTGGTTCACCCAGAATGGCTGGGCTACGTCCACAAAACTTTTCTCTAAAAGTTATCTCAAAGTTCTTTGGGAATCCTTCCCAATTACAATGTTTATGAGCCTCGGCCCAAAGGAGATACCTTCCCCCAATCAAAATTTATGAGCCTCTGCTCAAAGGAGATACCTTCCCCCAATCAAAATTTATGAGCCTCTGCTCAAAGGAGATACCTTCCCCTCTGCTCTTGAAATGATCCCTCAGAAGATCAACTGCCTCTACCTCTTGCCAGCACGTGGAACTCCTTTCCATCGAAGACCTCCTGTCCTCAATGCTTAGCCTAAGAGACCTCTGCCTTCTATGATCACGTCCACAACAGCTCAACAACTTGTACCAAACACAGTCAGTCGGTCTAGTACAAGTCTTCCTCTATCTGTCAGATCTGTCCAACTCTTGAACAAATCAATCCTCTACATACAAGCCTTCTCAAAGACTTGCCAACTGTCCTCAGGTTCTTCTCATAGAACCAATGCACCTCTGTCCTCAAGTTCTCTGATAGAACTATCAAACTCAGCTCACAAGTCCTCTGCTAGGACCTGTCCAAATCTGCTCACAAGTCCCCATCGAAACCTGTCCAAAACTGCTCACAAGTCCCCACCGAAACCTGTCCAAAATTGCTCACAAGTCCCCACTGGAACCTGTCCAAAACTGCTCACAAGTCCCCACTGGAACCTGTCCAAAAACTGCTCACAAGTCCCCACTGGAACCTGTCCAAAAACTCAGCAAGCTCACCAAGAAAAACTTTCTTAGTAGGAAATCACAAAGTGAATTGTTAGAGACCCAATGTGATTTTTCAAACTCATAGAAGCATAAAGAGAATTGTTAGAGACTCAATATGTTCTATACTCAAATCCCAATCTCAAAACTCAACTCAAATCAACTCAGCTCAATCTCAATCTCAAATCTGAAAACTCAACTCAATATCTGAAATGGATAGGATAGAATGTTTTCTTTCAAGAACATGAAACCCCAACAATTGCCAACTATGCAAAGAATCACATAACAATGATACTCATGTTCTTTTCACCATCAATTAGGGTTTCAACAACAATGCTCATCAAACAAGGTTTAGTCAACCAACACCATTCAACTCAACATCAACCTTGAAGCATTCAACCAATCATCACAAGAAAAGGAAACAAGTAGAAATCCTTTTCCCTCCAAAGATATTTGAACAAAACAGCCACCAACACAATATCACCAAATGCAAAGAATAACTTGCTCAAATCAACTCAATGGAGTAAGCCCAATATCATGAATCAAGTAAAGCAATAACTTGATCAAACAACCTCTATGGAAGCAACTCAACCATCAAACTCAAAACAGACCAACCAAGGGTTCCACCAACTCAATGCAAGTAGCTAGACTCACAAATATAAACCCTAGTGCACAAAGCTTCCACTATCTCAAACCAAAAATTATGCATTCACCAAAAACTCTCCTTAAGGATAACAATGCATAAGTAGTCTTCAACAAACCAGAAAATAGGATTTACACCTAGCCAAAGGATACCTAGTAGAATACCTTTTCACTCCAACCTTATTTCAGAAAACATACACCAATCATACTCATAAGAAGAATGTGCCCATACCTTATTGGAGTAGAAGATAATTGAACCTTCAAGCTATTCACCCCCCCCAACTCCCAAACTTCCAACCAAGTTAGGGTTAGAATAAAAAGAAATGAGCAATAATATAAACTTCCTTTATTACACCTTTTAGCTCCACTTCTTTAAACACAACCACCATAACATGCCAATAAATCAACAATCAGAGACTCACACCTTATACCTCCATTTTTAATTTTAGCATAGCAAAGAATAATCTTAAAAATACATCCAAAGAAATATGCCCTTATTTCTCCTAAGCTTTTATTCAATGCTAATCACAAAAGCCAAAACTCATAAAATTTAATCACACCTTATAAATCGCTGTCCAAGAAACTCCGAATTTCGCGGCATAAAGACGTTTTAATAAAAACGTGTGTTACTCTAGCAAAGCACCCCCGCGAGACTCGAAACGGTGACCTCCGCCAATGCAGCGCCCAACAGCAGCCTTCGTTGCCACTAGCCCACGCGGGCTACGAAGTTCACAAGTGAACTTCCCTCCACTTCACCCTCGAAAAAAACTCCCGAAGACTTTTCAACCGCACGTGCTTCTAAGTCTTCCTTCGATCGCAGCGAATACGGAGCACAAACACCGCAAATTGCATTCGAGGAATTTCGAATTAATTAGCCTTCCAACCTTAGGAGTTGGAGAATAAATAGTCTCTTCGAAGACACCTTGACGTCGGCGGAAATAAAGACCATTTCGAAATTAATCAAAAGTCTTTTCAAAAAGGGTTTAAAAACCCTTAAATAATTTTAATAAATTAAGAATAAAAAAAGGTTTAAAAACCTTTAAGTATTTTTAATAAATTAAAAATAATTTCTCCCTTAATTAATTAAATAATTAATTAATTAAAACCTTGAAGGGTTTTAAATAATAATTAAATAAATAATAAAGAGAACCTCCATTGGTTTTAATAAAAACCATTTAACTTGGTTTTAATAAAAACCCTATCCAACTTGGTTTTAATAAAAACCGGTTTGGTTTTAATGAAAAACCCTTGCCAATGGAATCTCTCCGGATTCTCTTAAAAATATTCTCTTGGAATCTTCCACCTTTGAAGCCAACACATCCTCTTAACATTAATGCCATTTCCTTTTGACATCAATGACAACTCATAGACAAGAAGCTAGGATCTCAAACCCAAAATTGCCAACATAGACAATGTCCAAGGTACATCAAAGGTACTTATCACATAAGTATTCATTATTTTTTTGGTTCACCTTATATTTTAAAAGTATTTCTAGATGCACATTGGATCAATGATTGATATGAATAGTGCTCCACCAAAAGTTGCTTTTTCTATTTGGATTCTCTTCCTATTTCATAGTGCTTGACTTGATAGTCTACTATCTCTCATTGTTCCATAGAACCTGAGTATTGCATTACCAATGAGGCAATTAAGCACCTCCAATGGATGATTCTAATTCTAGAGTAGGTGGGTATTCCTCAAACCCACCCCATCACTCTTTAATGTGAAATCATATCACCATTCAACCTTTTTAGAATCCAATATTAAATCAATAAACCAAGCACATCAATATTTATATAACTTGTGTGAGATAGCTTTATGCGCATGGGAATATTGATTTAGTCTTCATGTTATCAATAAAGTAAGTAATATATTTCTTAACTAATATTTTTTCAAGTTTTATTTTGTGTGCTTGAGGTAACTACTTGGTGTAGGAGAATATTTATTAAAGGGGGATTGTTAAAATATTTGTAATATAATATTATTAGACCAAGGTCAATAGTGATGAAATATTTGCATGTTCTCTTGATGTAATCCTACAAGAAAGTGCTATGTAATTCTTCATGCATCTTAATATAATTCTACAAGCATTATATATGTAAGCCTACAAACATCTTCTATATAACCCTATGGAAACTCTTCTATGTAAGCCTATGAGCATATTCATCTAATCCTAAGAGGGCCCTTATGCATTCACCCTTAGTGATAGTGGTTAATTCACCCTTATGGATAACATTTATTAAAGGGTGTAATTTATTATTATTTTATTATTGTAAGTTAACCTCAGAGTCAATTTAATGTTTGTTGGAGGCTAATTACTCATTTTTTTTGTATCATTATAGATACCCCCTAATTATTGATCCTATATATCATATTGTGATATATGAAAATATTGTGGGGGTGCATATAAGAACCCACAACTTATTCCTCGTCACAAATAGTGTAGTATAACTTATTTTTCATATATGGTCTTCTTTTCACTCCTTCCCTTTTCTACACATGATTGTGGTGAATGGATGTTTTGGGATATTTCTAGAAAATATTATTAATTCCATCATGGTATTAGAGCTAAAATGAAGAACCTTTGCTAAAATCACACAATTTGTATGAGGTAAACCATGGTAGATATTTTTTAATCATTGGTTCTAATATAATCCTTACAAAATTTTAGAGGGACTCTAAGTTCAACACTTTCAAAGATTTTTCCATTTTAATCCCCACTTTTTATGTACAAGCACATTTTCCCTCCAAAAGCTTGAAATTCAAAATTTTTAAATAAGAATATTCTATATAATATTTCACTCTATGGTAGGATGTGATAGGGAGAGGTGTGTAAAATTTTTAGTGGTAAAATTTAAATGGTATTTTTTATATTTTTTGTTTAGTTTGAGGTAGTAATAGCAGACAACAATGCAATGATAGCACATTGGATTTAGAGACAGAACATCCTCCATTCAAGTTCACATTTTCAAATTTATTTTTTTAATATGAATGAGTGATAATGCATACATATATTAAAATTTATCTTTCTAATATCATTTGCATGATTGGTGTAGTGGTAAGGCTCAAGCCTTCTAACCCAGAAATTATAGGTTTGAATCACAATGAAGGAGAACAACCACAACATTTTTGATGCATTTTTTTGGATGCATGTTCTATGTTGAGGATATTATTGTACCTTAGGCTTAATTATAAGCCTAAGATATTATTTCATATTTCTTGCATTGTATTACATGAGGCATAGTATACCCACATTGGATATTCTATTTCTTGCATTGTATTACATGAGGCATAGTATGTCCATGTTAGATATTATTTGGTTAGTTGTTAGGATGCATGTGTAAAGGGGGAAAACTGCCATACCACATACAATTCCCAAAATTTTGGAACCACAAGAGAGAAGAGAAGCCTTATAGGGTGAACCGTGGTGGATGTGTTGTTCTCTACACTTGGTGCTAGGGGGTAAGGGTTGACCAAGAAAGTTTTAAGGACTCACTCCAAGTCCACAGGAATTTTAGGAGTGTTTAATGTATTCATTGTCAAGACAAACACCTAGATTTATTTCTATATCTATGCTACAAAAGATAAAGGACAATGGAAAATATAATTGCAGGATTACAAGAGCTAACCCTAATATTATTCTTTCTTTGAATTATTTCTAAATTAGGGTTTTAAATAGCCTTTAAGCAAGGGCTCAAGAAGATATGCATAAACAAAATAAACCCTAAGTGCACACTATATGCTATTTATATCTCAAATTCTTAGAAATTAATTAAATATACTTCTATTACATCATATCTAAGGTTTATAATAGAAATAAAAGACACTCAAAAAATAGCCTAAACATTAACTAGAATACTTATCTTATCTGATGGTTGATCCTTACTTTTATCCCTTGTACAATGTTATCAATATTCCTTGTTACTGCAATATAACTCAATAAAAACTTGAAAATAGGATTAGCGTTAGGGAGCCTTCTTAGGCCATTATACAATAATGATTGGAGGTGCAACAGTAAAGCTCCCTAGGTAGTTTTAGCTGACCTTTGATAATTGAAAGTAAAAATTGACCTTTAGAGGAAATAAACATTAATGCAGTACAGTAGACCAACATGTAGAAATCACAAAATATAATATGCCATTATGCTAATGCAATGGTGAAAATAGAAATAATTGGTTGCCCCCATGATGGTCTTAGGAAAAATTATACCCCATAATGGGAAATCATGATAATTCTAGGTGAAATCATGCCCCATAGTAGATCGAGTGTAATTTCATAGAAGTGAGATGAAACATCTCAGATAGAAGTGAAATATTTAAATTAGGATGCATCAAACGAAATAAAATACGTAGTAGAACATCTTCACCTAGAAGAGAGTGAGAACGTAGGCAAAAAGGTTTTGAGATATCCCAAGTAGTCAATATCTCCTTAGGTCTTTAGAAAAATCCACCAAGAGCGAAGAAGAACAATCCAATACAACAGACAATCAACCTCCAAACTTCATAGTTTCTTACGAGAGAAGAAGAAGAAGGATGCATATCGAATAAAACACTTTACATGAAATTAAATTGTTAGTAAGAGTGCATATGAAATCATGATTACTTGTGTTCTATCATGTCTAACAAGTGAATTCAAACCCTCCTTATATAGTGGATTTGAAAGCGAAAAGAGCAGGAAAACTAAGGAGGATCGACGTAAAACATGTCATCCCCAAAAAAATTGGATTTTTGTGTCAAACCCTAAAAAGGTGAAATTGTACCCCATCCGATGTGCCCGTGATATCACAATACGAAGTTATGTCCCATCAATAACAGGGTGTTATTTCACATAGAGAGAGAAAATAAGAAAAATAGGGAAGGAAAGCCTTATACTTGCCCTAGGCAAGTCTAAGGGATACCCTAGAGAGCTTAGGGAATATTACCCACTAAAGTGGGTCAATTTTCTGTTTCTACATTTTACCCCCTCTTTGACATATTTATGGCCTATTAAATGTGTCAAAGAAAATATGTAAACACCCAAAAATAAAAAATGACAAGCAAAAATAGGGTGGCTAGTTTAAAATAAAGGGATGGTGCAAAAACGATGTTATTTCGAACATTTTTAAGTTTTACACATAAATCGAGGTATTAGGTCTATTAATGCCTCTAAGTCCAAGGTACCCCCTTGAGTTTTATAAGGGACACATTCCTCATAAAATCTCAAAAAGGTAGACTTAGAAGAAGAATAAGCGAGAAAAACCAAAAGGAGAAAAAAAAAAGTGCGCAAAAAATAACAAAATATTAATTTATTTTAACCACGTGAGGGATAAGAAAGGAGCTCTAGAGAAATAGAGGATATGGTTCTACAAATACATCATTCAATGATTGTGAGGGGCTAAGCCAGTACGAAAGTAGAGCGGGCATAGGTAGGGTTGAAAACCACTTCTTGCATTTCAAATTTTCAAAAAATTTCATGCATTTTCTAGCAATTTTCTACCAAAATTTGTGGTTGTGCTACGTACAACCTGGGTGTGATCTCACAGTCTAATCACTATTTCACCCTAGGCTACAACAAATAAATCATGCCTGGACCACCTGGATAGACTACCTCTGATCTTTATAGATATGTGCTTTTAGATAGAAAGCAATTATGCTCTATTGCTAATAACCTTCATCACAATCGTTTTATGCCTTGCTCGAGAATGATTCAATCAACTTAAAATGCATAGCATAACCAGCTTTGAACAATTGGCTAATGCATTTCTTGAACCTATCTGATTTGGCTGCTTTAATGCAACATGATGATGAGCTGATCATGAATTATGGGAAAATATGGATAAATATAATGGTAAAGTTACCATTTTATATTCTGATCATAGAACTAACTCAGATGTTTACCAAAGGATTCATAGGCATGGTCAATGTTGGAACCGCAAACTCAAGGATTCATAGGTATGGTCAATGTTGTAACAAGACAAGGGAGGTATGAGCAACCAAATCTACCTCCAGTTCCAATTAGATTTCAGTCCATTCCCCATCAAAGGTTGGTAAAAAATATTCCAGGTTCACCAACTAGATCAGTGGTGATAATCAGGAGGAGGCTAGTAGAAAGCCTACAGACAACTCCAGCAAATTTTTTGATCTATGAATTGATTCAGTAGTCTCCTAAGCATAGGGAGATGTTCATGGACATCGTAAGGTCTATTGAAGTTCAGTCCCAAGATCCTGAACCATTCACAAACTTCATGGGACATGTGCAGTAGTGTAGTGAACTAGTGATTCAATTTAATGATCATGATATTAAGATGGTCTCCACTGCTATAGCAGACCTATCACTACATATAATTGCATGTGTTAATCACACACCATTAAAACAGGTTTTGATTGACATAGGGTCATCAATCAGCATTATCACTACAAAGGCATTGATGCATCTAAAGTTGCCAAAGTCACACATTGTACCTTCTACTTTCACCTTGAGAGCATTTAATGATGCGCTATGCTCAATGGTATGTACTATAGTCCTTTCAATTTAGGTTGGACTGAAGACCATACTTGTGATGTGTCATGTGATAGAAGGTGTCATGCAATATATTATCCTATTATGGAGGCCTTGGATTAGATAAATGTGTTGTGTTCCCTCAATTTTATATTAATGTATTAAATATATAGATGAGGGACAGGTTCACATGGTTCCTTTCGATGCGGAGCCATTCAAATATATGAACTTAGCAGATTTACCTAGAGATTTCATTCTCCCCTCAACACATCTAGATATACAGTCGACATCGCCAATCAAACATCCAAAAGGTAAATTAAAAGGAGTGTGTGTAGGACCTTCCACGACAAAGACCGGAGATATCAGAGCACACAATAGTAGCTTACAAAAAGCCTACAAAATCTAAAATTCTTAGGAATTATAAGAAGCTTAAGGTAGTTATGGGTGAAAAATAGCCAAAGTAAGTGCCCAAAGTAGCAACTATCGAGGTTCCTAGTCCCATGGACGAAGGGGACACTCAAAATCAATTCGAGGAGGCACCTTAGCCTGCCTTACCTACTTCTTCAGCAGGGTCATCTGCACCACAAGTGATCGTACATTTGGTTAATCATAGATTAGTATAATATATCATGTAGAACGTGACATTCACACCATTTATAAAATCTCCACAAGACATGGGTTGACCTCAATCCCATCGCTTTCCCATTGGAATGGTGGTACCACTGGGGGTGCCACCTAACCAAATAAACTTTATTTATGGATGGATTGATCAAATTGCAAATTGCATACCCATAGATTAGGATGATGATGAACTATTCATGGTGAATGATCATTATTTGTCTAATATTAAATTTGCATTACACTATTTCAAACATTACCATTTTCATGGTTATGGTTTAGGCTTATTCGATCAAGGGCACTGAGTTCCCATTAAGCCACAGTATCAGCTACCAAATGATAGCTTCAGGTTAGGCTACCATATAATATGATAGGACAAGATCTTAGCAACATATTTAGATTGTATGAACCTCATTTTGGGAGATGATGTGTATTGGAATCCTTATCACCCTAACCCTTCTTGCATACGAAGGGGTAATACGATGGTAAACTACATCTCTATTGATCCATCAAATATCTATCACGAAAACATCATGGTAGAGGTCAATATAAGAGACAATACAAGAGCCAGCTTGGACATTTAAATCCATGAATTTATTGATGAAACTGGTATGCAGATCTAAAATTTGGGTATAGCAATAGACAATGAACCATAAGTTGCTTCTGAGGAAGTGCAGCAGAGTCCATTGTCAAAAGTGATGGACCAAATTGTGATTCTGAAATAAATGATAATGAGTAATCCTCAAACAATAAATGATATGAGTATGGAACTGAGTTGGCCTACTTAGGCCCTCTATATTTACATCATCTGTTACCATGGAGATAGTGGGCGAGAATGAGGGACCCCTCATTTATGATGATGGCTATGAAGAGTGGGCCTACCTTGGGCCTAACATTATTGATCACCTAATTTCAGTTGGTCGAGGTGAAGGACTCATATATGATAGTGGTGACGAGGATGAGATCAAGAGATCCTATCTCGAGCCTCACTATTTACATCATCATCATGAACTGATTGACGTCGATGAGATGTATCAAATATTTTATCCTAGTTCGCACCTCAGAGGGAGACCACCCAACTTAGATATGATTTATCATATGGTCTTCCCTGATCTGCTGACATATCAACAACTCCTTGAGCCAAGTGATCCTAGTTCCCAGTCTGTTCATAGACCAGATCCTAATATCCCCATACTCCCATAGCCACATCTTGGGTATGTGAATAACACAAATAATTTAGAATTGCACACATGTAGTTTTAGAGATCTAATCCATTCCATCAATATGATCTCCATTTATTTGACCACTCCACTTTGTAATCCAGCTGATCCTTCCAAACCATTGTGTCTTAATGTAGATGTTATTGATTGCGATTGCACTTATTCACCACTAGATCCTAAAGATTTCTTTGCTAATGAATAATTGTTTCAACCTTTCCATTTTATGCCAGACTGTGCATATGATATTTATCACACTGAGGGTAACTCAAATGTGGAACTATTAAACCCAACTTATGACATCCACTTGATTCCTACACCTCACCAGCTTGAGAAGGGATCACATATGTCAGTAGAAGAAAACTTTGATGTGGATATTAGTGATGATTCCACTAATCCTAAGAAGGTTAAGTTTAGAGAGAGTATATCTCCTGATGAGCAGACCAACCTCATCCCTCTTTTGAAAGAGAGACCTGATCTTTTTTCTTGGAAATACAAGGATATACCAGGACTAGATCCAAAAATGGTTACTCATAACATTTTGCTATATCCCACCAAAAATCCTATCAAGTAGAAGCTCAAGAAGATGCATCCCACAGTTGCTTTAATGGTTAAATACGAGCTACAAAATTTGTTTGATGTAGAGTTCATAATCTTCATCGACTATCCAAAATGGGTATAAAACATGGTACCTGTAGGAAAACCTGATGGAAGGATCCGTATCTGTATAGATTTTAGAGTCCTAAAAAAGGCAACACCAAAGGATTCATTCACATTGCCCAACATAGATGCTCTTGTAGACGTAACTACAGGTCATGAGATGCTCTCCCTTATGGACAATTTTTTCTAGTTACAATCAGATTTGGATTAAATATGAAGACCAACACAAAACCGTGTTCACAACACCATGGGGAAAATTTTGTTACAAAGTTATGCCATTCGGCCTTAAAAATATTGGTGCCACATATCATCGAGCTATGACATATATCTTTCATGACTACATGCACAAAATCTTGGAAGATTATATCGATGACTTGTTGGCAAAGTCATTACTGCATTCTGAGCATGCAGAGGTCTTGAGGAAGGTCTTTGATTGCTTGATAGAGCATAATGTCAGGTTGAATCCCAAGAAGTGTGTATTTGGTGTAACTTCAAGAAAGATCTTGGGATTCATTGTTTAAATATGAGGTATCAAAGTTGACCCAACTAAGGTCAAGGAAATATTATAAATGCATCCTCCCATAAATATCAAAGAGCTAAGAAGCCTACAGGGCAACGTAGAATCCATAAAATGATTTATCACACAATTATCAGATAAATATTGACCCATGAATTTGTTGCTACACAAGGGGATCCCATTCAATTGGGATGAGGACTATTAAGAGGCCTTTTTTAAATTAAGAAATACCTAGCAATGTCTCCAGTGCTAGCTCCACCAAGACTAAATGTGCCTTTTTTGTTATATATATCAGCTATTGACTTTGTATTGGGAACCATGTCAGCTCAAAATAATGCACAAGACAAGGAGCAAGTGATATATTACATTAGTCACACCTTGGTGAGTTATGAGTTGGGGTATGCATACATGTAGAAGTTGTGTTTAGTAGTGGTGTTTGCAATGAATAAGTTGCATCATTACATGTTAATTCATATAACATATGTGATATCCAAACAAAATCCTTTGCAGTATATGATGAGAAAGATATTTTATAATAAGCGTACTGCAAAGTGGATCATTCTATTGATAGAATTTTATTTGGAATTCATCAGAAAAAATTCCATCAAGGGATAAGTCATAGCTGATCAGTTGGTAGAGGCACATCTCAAGAATAGTAGACCCCTCACCATAGAGCTTCTTGATGATGCAGTCTTTGTGTTATCAGAATCTCTCAAACTCGAAGAACCAGATAACAAAGCTGACATGACTTTTTTCTTCAACGATTCGAAGTGTGAGAAAGGGGGAGGTGCAAGAATTTTCTTCTTCATGCCACAAGGTGCTCTAATGCCTTTATCATTTAAGCTAGACTTTCCTTGTACCAATAACAATGTTGAATACAAAGCCCTCATCTTGGGTCTCCAAACAGCTATCACCATGAAGATTAAAAGATTAAACATATTTGGTGATTCTCTTCTCATAGTCAATCAAGTGAAGGGGCCTTTTCAATTTAGGTTTCCTATCCTAAAAGTATATAAGGATCTTGTTAACACTTATTTAGCCCAACTAGAGTGGTATGACATCGATGCAATTCCTTGTATGTCAAACAGATTCGTAGACACTATGGCATCTTTGGGATCTTTAATCCCTTAGAATACATCTGACAATTTTACTACCATTCATGTAAAGATGCTATCGCATTCCATGATGTAGTGTGAGGCTTTGAATCAGTCAACATGATTTATATAGAACCAAACCATGAGTAGTTCTATAAATCTAGAGACTTTCTCAAGAAGGCACCCTAGGGTTCTTTGATCTCGTAGGGTCCTACGAGGAATGGCACCACCATCCACCACAAGGTCGTATCCGAGTCTACATTCACACACAACAAAACACCAGGTAAACAAGTCATCTTGTTAGTTGAGGCAAAAGATTATCAGGACTAGATATCACAATTACATGATTTCCTGAAGCTTAGTTTAATCCCTCAAGGATTATCAAGTACCGTGAAGCACAAATTCAGATAGAACCAATAAAATATATCTTTCTAGGAGACATCTTGTATCGTCGAAGCTACGATGGAGTTCTCCTTCATTATCTAGAGCCCCAAGAATTATCTTGGGAAATTTCATAGGTTCATGACGGTACATGCAGTGGCCATTTTTGTCAAGCGCATCCTTAAAATGGGTTATTATTGGCCCACTATGGAGAAGGATTGCACCACGTATGTCAATAAATGCGTCAAATATTAACATCATGCTAATCTTACGCATTTGCCATCGTAGGCCTTACAGCCCATCCAAGCGGCTTGGCAATTTGCTTAGTGGGGTTTAGATCTAATCTGTAAGACTTCTCCCCCGTAATTGGGTCAATATACATTTATTATAATGGCTATTGAGTATTTTACAAAGTAGTTGGAAGCAATCCCTTTAACAATGACAACTGGAGCACATATTGCAGAGTTTATACTTCACAATATCATTATTCATTTTGGGATACCATCCAAGATAATATCAGATAATGGAATTTCATTCAAGAACAAAAATGTAAGGGATTTAAAATCCAAGTATAATATACAATATATTTTTGTGACTCCATACTATCAGCACGCAAATGAGCAATACCCTTAGAGTTGGAAATTCCAACACTATGCATCGCATTGAAACAGTTCATCGATAATGACACTACACAACAAGCTCACCTTGATAAATTGATTCTTCTTGATGAATATCATGTGAATATCCTTGAGCATCTTCGTGTTTATTAAGAGAGCTTAAAATGAGCTTAAAATAATAAATTCCATACGAAAGACTTTAAAGTTGGTGATCTTGTGCTAAAAGAGAACCAACAAAACTCAAAACTATCATCGCACTTGCAAGACAAATTTGCAGCTAACTGGTTAGGTCCATATATCATCTCTGAGAATATTAGACCGAGAACATATCGCCTGACATCGTTTGAAGGTGTTGAAGAGCCTAAACCTCTGAACATACTTCATATTAATGCATTCCACACATAATAATTGAAAAATTCAAAAACATGGAAAAATTTCAAAATCCATAAAAATAAAAAGCAATAAAACCTAAAAATATTGTAAAATATTCAAAACTTCAAAAAACTTACATCATGCATTTCATTTTGCACATGCATTCATTTAATTTCATTGCATTAGGTATTTCCATCCATCACACTTGCATTAGGATAGGTTGTGTTTTCAATCTTACAAACGAACCATGTTTGTATGTCAATCATGCATCTATGCATCATCATCATCCATCACCCTTACGAGTAATTATGTTTCTCAACACAACCCCTCCTGTTGCTATGAAGAATATACTAGGGTTTATTGATAATTCAACCATACCTAGTGGTCTTCTTAGATTTATTAGAAAGCTTGCTTTTCTTTTTTATATGAGGTCTAGTTTTGATAGCATTTAGCATATCAGAATCCCATCACTAATCAACACATTAATCATCCTAATTAGGATAAGTATGAACACTACAAAGTTTTCCAGGACACCTTAAGCGAAAGGTTTTGTTACTTGCTCATTTGTGAGGTGTAATGGTCTAGAGTAGAGGTTATTGACAAAAGGACAAGTTCCTGCCCTACTCGAAGAAATACCTTGCTTACAAAAAGGATCAAAATCCCAGAGTCAAACCCAATCCCTTGCTCTACAAAAAATAAAAATAAAAAAATACAAAATATAAAATAAACAGTAATTTTATCAATATATATGAGCAAGTATCCCAATAAATTGAATAAAATAAGGGGTGAACTTGAATTCCTGGAATGGTCAACACTAAAAAATCATGGAGTGATCCCCAATACAGCAATGGGCTGAATGAATCCTGCCTGAAATTGGGGTAGGTCTAGCAATTCACAAATGAGCTAGCTTTAGGTGGCTTTTATGGCCTAGTGGTCTAGTCCAACTAAGTCCGAACCTAGGATCGAGTGGACATTTGAGGATCCCCAATACAACAATGGGATGAATGAATCCACTTGGCATTGGGGTATGATTATATTTCATCTAATATATTCATTCACACACAAAGGGATAATTAATAGCTTGGTCTTTCATAGTAAATTTTTTATCTTTCATAAGTCTAGTATAGTCATTATACAAATTTTGATAAGTCAACTAGGGTGTTTGAGTCTCATGGAAAACCTCAAAAATTCCCAAATAGCAACAATCAATTTCAATCCATCAATCAATCATCAACTTCTTTTTATAAGAGTTTGTTTGTTAAGGGGTGTTCATAACATATGTTAGATATCGGATGGATCCTCAACAATGATATTTAGATGGCCATTGATTATGTTGTGCATATTTTTTAAATTACAAAATCTTATGAATAGAAACAATATCATTTCATCTCACATATGGATGTATAATTTATTAATTCTTATGACAAGATTTATAAATTACATTTTATGATTTTTATACATCATGTGGTGTCATTCATTAGATTGTTAACTCATATTGCATTCATTCCTTATGTTTTAAGTGATTAAAGCATACAAGATAATTTACATTAGATTAAATCATGTAAATAATGCATTGCATACATTTCATTCATAATATAATAACATCATAAATTAAATGCATATAAGTAAAGCAAATTAAACATGCATTTAATATCTAACATTGCATCCATATGCATACATCATAGAAGTCCATCTACACATCTAGATCACAATATCTAGGCATACATTTATTATCTAGCTAGTGCATGTCATCCATACATCACATCATATAGAATCAGATAAACATAACATGTAAGCATTGCATCCATATGCATATCATAAACATAAAATAATAAAAATATACACATATAATGAATCTCATAAATATCATATCATATATATATATATATATATATATATATATATATATATGTGTGTGTGTGTGTGTGTGTGTGTGACAAAAAACAAAGTATATAGGCATATATCCAAAATACCCATAGGCTACAACTGTGTAGGTCCTCAAACCTTACACCAAAAAATGGTATAAACATATGACAAGATTTGTACTAAGCAGGGCCTGCACCCTCTATCTGGGAGTCTCCTCCACTAGTGCCACCCTCCCTATGAGTCCACTTGGAGCTGGTGCCTAAGGACCAATATGTCTGGTGAGTCTTGTGGTTGGATCACACAGATGATTGCCCTATCTCCCATGTTCTAGTTTTTTGGGTCCCTACAATAGTAGTCCTCTCTAGCACCTCATACCCAAGCAGTCTGATCTCTCCCTCCAAGAGAGCAATGTGGGCCACATCTGAGGAGTGCTAGGTATTAGCCTCCTGAATGAGGATATAGAATATCTGAATATCTACATCCACATCCAAACCTACTAGTCTTGGTATAGCTGGAGTAGCAGGAGTAACCTATGAAGTTGAGGGATCTTCCCTTGTAGAACGAAGCAAGTCTCACTCTATGGTGATAGCATCCATTTGAGCCTGAAGAAGATCAAGCTACCCAGTGATATTTTGTATCTCAATGTTAGCATTGGTAATATATTCTTGGAGAGTTGTCCTCTCCTCAAATCCTCACCACTGCACCTATCTCTATGCTAGTTGATCATGGGCTACCCTAAACTGTACCTGTAGAGTCACCATAGATGTATCCCTCTAATATCTAGGTCCCTACAACATACAATCATGACTCTAAGCTAGGGACTTGGGCTCAGAGCTATGATACTTAATCATTGGGCTCCTCCTTAGCCTCCTCCTTATCTTGAGGCTCCTCCTCTATTGCTAGAGCCTTGCCCCAGCCACCCTCTATCCTCTGGTGAACCTGTCTCTCATCCAGGTTCTCAACTACTGCCTCTATGGCTGCCTCAGCTCTAGCCCTGCCTAGTGGGCCACCACCTTGAAATAACCTGGTAGTCCACCAAAAGTCATAAAGTGTTGTGGTCATAGCATCTACAAGCCCTGAATCCTACCAAGCATCATCCTCATCCACTAGTGCAATCACAGTAGGCTAGGCTAAGTCTCTCTTCGTCTTAAGGCAATGATAAATAACTAGCTCATCTGGGATGTCCTAGCAGATCCTAAACTACCTGGCAACACATAAGTAATGGAATAACTCACATAACTTAGGCTTGTAGTTGTGGAGCCATCTCTCACATTGTGCTCACCTAAGATAGCAGTTTGCCTCATCCCATGTAGGTTTGACATTGTATATGCTCTAGTCATAGTCTCATCAATTGGTCTAGGTAGTGTTGGAGATCCCCTTCTTGGGATCTACTCCTAAAATCCTTGACCTCCCTAGGCCAGTAGGTCATGTAGCACTGGTACTCCCTATTAATATTTTTGATCTCTAGTGGCAGTCCTCCTGGGTGATCAGTAGTAATGTGCTCTTAGGCCCATATTTTTAGTATACTATAACTGACTACCACGTAGCTTCACTGTGTGATCTAATACATATCATCGTAGAGTTGTGCAAGTAGAGCACTCCCTTGGGATAGAATCAATAGCTCTTGAGTGGTGCTCACTAGTATATCATGAGTCCTAACTAGGAGGTTCCAAGGGAACCTCACTTAGGAAGTTTTGGGTAACATAATCTGAACAATAAACAACATTAATACTACCGCTCATAAGGAGAAGACATGCTTGTAGTACTAGTACTCAATATGGATCCCACCATGCTCTAAGTCCAGCTACACCTCGTCACTCCTGGCACCGAATATCCTATCAAATACAACATCCTTCATTGTGATGAATATGTGATGGCCTCACCATCAATGGGTATACAAAAGATACGATAGACATCCTCCAATATGATAGTGATCTCAACTACTGATAGGTGAAAGGTGTTGGTCCGCACATCCTAGTATTGAGCCAAAGAAGTTATGTACACCTGATCTGCTTGGATATACGATAGGCACAATACATAGCCAAAATTTATGGCACTGAACTAATCCTGGTCGATGTCAATCAACCCATTGCAGATCTAGTGAAAGAGATCAAAATCCCTCGCTCTAGTAGTTAGGATCTGAAGGGAGAAATAATAAAATCCATCAAACTTTCAAAAAACATAAAAAATGTACTAAAATGCAAAAAAAACATAAAAAAATTTAAATAGGCAAATACAATCATAAATGAAGTCACAATGTGTAGCAAACATCAAAGCTTACTTCAAAAAATTTTAAAAATCAATTAAATCAATTAAAAAAACAAAAAAAAATCAAATACTAAAAAAATTCTCTAAGGTTGCTCAGTCGTGGCTCCGACCTGTGGCCAACAGTAACAGTAAAATTTATGACCGTTGCAATTTTAACTCATCCATAGCCCCCAATTTTCCAATTGGTAACCGTGGCTACCACCTGCAGCTACAGGAAAGACCCTTTTCGGTGTCATTTCCCATCCTATGCAACCCCAAAACCCAAAAATAAAAGCCCTCCCCAACTAAGCTAGCCTAATCTAACCTAACTAGGGTGAGGTTTTTTGACAATATTTTAGTGAGTTCCTTTAGCTCATTAATTAATTTTGTTTATTTTTATGTTGGTAAGTACATGAGTGAAGTTTGGGATGCTACCTTGGCAGCACTGGCTCCACCACTTGTGGAATATTCTGGTCTATCAGCCATAGGTCAGGGTAGTTGATTTTTGGTTCAATAGCATTTCGTGTCAAAGTTTAAATCGTACCTCTCAAAGCTATCTTGACAACTATAGCAAATTGGAAAATAATGAATTGAAAATAATATATTTTTATTTTATATTTCCAATTTTACCTTCAACCATGGATGACAAACATAGATACAAAATTAGGGTTTTCTGATCGTGGTTGCCAGTCGCAGCTAAGGAATTTATAAAAATTAGCTGCATCTAACACCTACGGTTCTAGTGTCCATATAGCCTCATCAAGCTCTGAAGCTAGTGGTTCCATTGGTGGAGGTGTCATGGATATTCACCCCGTCCTCGTATAAACCATGGGTGGGTCTGGTATCCGTTGTATAATACTGAACTGTCACAGTACACGAGTATATTGAAAATACTCGTATTGCATACATGTACGTCCAATCATCCATATTGCTTGTCTCACATGAGTGATTTGTAGACCATATTTTTCCCAAACTGGGCCCTCTCTCTAAGGTCTCCAAATAATGTCACAGGAGTGCAGATTCTCCCAAATAGAGTGGAATCGCTCTTTATTGCCTTCAAGTGGTCTACGGTTAGACCATTCCTTTTTTTGTTACCACCTTAATGCATAGGGCATATTTGGCCCCATAAATTGGTGTGCATCATAAGGTAGCCCTTGGGGTCTTGCTACCTCTATGTGTTCCCATGCCCAAAATTGTAGCAAGGTGCTATAGTTCAACCCGATTTTCATCATTGGTCTTAAGTCGAAAAACTCTCTATAGGTTTGGGTCAATAATGTTGGTGCCCATGCATACACTACTGACACTTCCACTATATCCTGCATGATCCTCAATAAATTCCAATAAAATCATGCACTTCTTAATTCAGGTTGTATGACACTCGATAAGAACTCCATTACAACTGCATGCTTATGTGTTAGTCTACCATACACATAGTGAAGTTCATGCTCTATACGTCCCCTATCGGTGTTCACACTCCTCCATTCTACTCTGAACACTCTTTCTATAATATGCCCCATTTTTGCTTCATTGAAAACAATTATTGTATGACCTTCTATCAGTATTCGGTATATCCTATATGTGTCTTCCAACATAACAATCATTTCTCCAGTGGATAACTAAAATGTCCCTCTACTTGGATCCCATATTTCTACTAGGAAATATGTTGAGCAAGGTGCAACAACAGTATTGTCATTGTTGTCAACACAGACAGACAGATTGGTTAATGCAGTGGAAAGGAGTTAAGAGGTTCTTCAGAGTATGTACAGTGATTATCCAAAATATCGAAGTGGCCCATATGCTAAAAATCAAAAGAAAATCACAAGGAAGAAAACTGTCGCGATATCGCAACATGTTGAGCAAGGAAGAAAACTATCGTGATATCGTGACATGTTGAGCAAGAAAGAAAAACTGTCGCGATATCGCGACATGTTGAGAAGAAATAAAAACTGTCATGATATCACGACATGTTGAGAAGAAAGAAAAACTATCACAATTTCGTGACATGTTCGAAGAGAAAGCGCAAGCAAGAAAAACTGTCGTGATTTCGCGACATGTTCGAAGAGAAAGCGCAAGCAAGAAAAATTGTCGTGATTTCGTGACATGTTCGAAGAGAAAGCGCAAGCAAGAAAAACTATCGTGATTTCGTGACATGTTCGAAGAGAAAGTGCAAGCAGAAAAAACTGTCACGATTTCGTGACATGTTGGAAGAGAAAAAGACAAGTAGAAAAAGTGTCACGATTTCGCGACATATTGCAAGAGAGATAGTACGGAAGAAAAAGTGTCACGATTTCACGACATGTTGGAAGAGAAAAAGGCAAGTAGAAAAAGTGTCACGATTTTGCGACATATTGCAAGAGAGATTGTACGGAAGAAAAAGTGTCACGATTTCACAACATATTGCAAGAGAGAGAGTCTGAAAGAAAAAGTGTCGCGATTTTGCGACATGTATTTTCATGGGCCAAAGCAAAGAGAAATAGGAGAGAGAAAAAGTGTCGCGATATCATGACATGTAGCATTTTCACGGTCCAAAGCGAAGAGAAAATGCAAGGAAGAAAAAGTGTCACGATTTCGTGACATGTAGCATTTTCGCGGTCCAAAGCAAAGAGAGAGAGCAAGAAGGAAAAAGTGTCGCAATTTCGTGACATGTAGCATTTTCGCGGTCCAAAGAAAAGAGAGAGAGCAAGAAGGAAAAAGTGTCGCAATTTCGTGACATGTAGCATTTTCGCGGTCCAAAGCGAAGAGAGAGAGCAAGAAGGAAAAAGTGTCACGATATCGTGACATGTCGCATTTTCGTGACTTGAAAAGAGCAGGAAGGCAGAGAAGGAAAAGTGTCGCGATATCGCGACATGTCGCATTTTCATGACTTGAAAAGAGCAGGAAGGCAGAGAAGGAAAAGTGTCACGATATCGTGACATGTCGCATTTTCACGACCCGAAGGTAAGAGAAAGTGCAAAGGAGAAAAAGTGTCGCGATATTGCGACATGTCGCATTTTCGTGACCCGAAGGCAAGAGAAAGAGCAAAGGAGAAAAAGTGTCGTGATATTACGACATGTCACATTTTTGTGACTAAAGGAGGAGAGAGAAAGTAAGAAGGCAGAAGTGTGGCGATATCGCGACAAAAGTAAAGAGGAAGAGTATGGAGGCGAAAGTGTCGCGATATCGTGACATGTTGTGTTTTCGTGTGTACAAACCAAGTAAAGAAGCAAGGAGGCAAAAGTGTCGTGATATCATGACATGTGTTTTCGTGAGCGAAAGTCGAGAAGAGGACAAAGAGGTAGAAGTGTCGTGATTTCATGATAGGTCGCTTTGGCACGAGCTAAGAAGAGAACCCAACCTAAATAAGATATGTGACAGTTAACTAAAGTTATATGGTAGTTACAGGGGCTGTTGTAGAAGAAAATCATGCAACTAAAATAAGAAGAGTTAACTGAAGTCGATACGACAGTTACAAGTGCAGTTATAGAGAAAAATCATGCAGCTAAAATAAGAACAGTGAACTGAAGTCAGAATGACAGTTACAGGGCCAGTTATGGGTTGCATGCAAAAATATGGAAGTTAAAAATAGAGTCAGAACTTTGTTATAAAAGGAGGTCTGCATGGAGAATTAAAGTGCTACTGAAAAAGAGTGAAAGCGCTCGGGATTAAAGTGAGGTGGATTTAATCTTGCGAAGAGAGCAAGAGGAGAGTGAGCAGGGTGTGTGTTGTGTGAAGAGTGGGCAATGTTGAGAAAGCAATAGACCAGTCAGCTTGTAAAAGTGAAGGCATATTTATGTCAATCTTCTAGTTTCAGAACATAAGTCCAAGTTGGTGCTTGGCATCAGGGGTTGGTGCTCCTTCCAGTTGGTGCTGGTAAATCAGGGGTTGGTGCTCCTTCCAGTTGGTGCTGGTAAATCAGGGGTTGGTGCTCCTTTCTATTGGTGCAGATAAATCAGGGGTTGGTGCTCCTTTTTGTTGTTGCAGATAAATCAGGGGTTGGTGCTCCTTCCAGTGGGTGCTGGTAAATTGATTGTAAAATTGGTATTTTGCAAAGGCTGGATTTGGATGGGAGTCCAAACAGTCAATTTTGAGGAGTAGCCAAAATTGGTGAACCTCGGTACATCTTGTGTTGTGTGATGCTCTTTTGGTATATTTGCTTTATTGAGTTTTAAGCTTTCATTGTTTAGGCATTAAGAATTGAAGATTTAAGTTTTTAAGAGCTACATTGATTCACCCCCTCCCTCTCAGTGTCATTGTGAGACTAACAATTGGTATCAAAGCCAGTTTCCCTTGTTAGGCTAAATCAGCTAGGGTTGATCTTGGAAGTGACACAATGGCAGGTGGTGAAGGTTTCTCATCAAACAAAGCACCTTTGTTGGATGAAACTAATTACACATTTTGGAGACTCAGGATGCAAACATATCTTTGTGCTTTGGGATACGAAATTTGGGATTCGGTAGATAGTGGATACACAATACCCACCACTTCTCCAACCGATGCTGTCGGTAAGAAATTGTTTGAGAATAACTCAAAAGCAAATAATGCTATCATGTGCGGATTAATGGATAGTGAACTAGTAAAAATTATGGGTTGTAAAACGACAAAAGAAATATGGGACAAACTGAGGAGCATTCATGAAGGAGATGATAAGATCAAAGAGGCCAAGTTACAAACGCATCGAGCTCAGTTCGAAGCATTAAATATGAATGACGATGAGAACATAGAGGCATACATGCTGAGAGTTAATGGAATCATTAATGCGATTAGAGGACTCGATGAGAAAATGGAAGATGCTATCGTCGTGAAAAAGGTACTAAGATCTCTTCCCAAAAGATTTGATTCTAAAGTTTCAGCAATAGAAGAAGCTAAAGATCTAAATACTTTTAGTATGGATGAGATGCATGGTTCTTTGACTGCATATGAGATGAGAATAGGAAAAACTAAACCCACAGAAAGAGAAGATGCTTTTAAAGCACATAAAAATATTAAAGCAAAACAAGAATTCAAGGAAGAAGAGACATCAGAAGAAATGGAAGCAAACTTTGTTTGAAAACTAATAAGGGGAAAAGGAAAATACAGAGGAAAGCTACCATTTAAGTGTTTCAACTATGGAGGCATTGGGCATGTTGCAGCTAAATGTCCACTTAATGAGAAGGACTAAAGTGATGAAGGATCACACCAAGAAAGAAGTGATTGAAAGAAAAAAACAAATTTCAAAAATGGCAACTTTAGGAAGAAAATTTTCATCTCCAAGAATGTTAGTTCATCAGAAGATAGCTCCGATGAGGATTCTGAAGAAAAAACAGATGAAGCTCTTTTCATGGCATTCGAAGAAGAAAAAACAGAGGAAAAATAGGAATGTAATAAAAAACTTGAGGCTGAGGCTGAAGTATATAGAGAAGGTGAGTTGATCGCTACACTTGAAGAGTTGGGTATAGAAAGGAAAAAGAACAAAAGACTATCAAAGAAGTTGGAAGAATATGGGGATAATATTGAAGATCTCTTCTTGCAAATTCATAAATCCAAGAAAATAGAAGAAGCCTTGAAGTCACCCCTGGATGATAAAAGCGATGTTTGCGGCAAACAAGAAGAGGAGATTGTCTTATTGAGGAAACAACTAGAAGAGGCCAATACAAATCTCAAATTTGAGAAGAGCACAGAGTTGCTAGATAAAATGATAAGGCATCAAAGGAGCCCCATGTGTAAGCTTGGTCTTGGATATGAAGCTAAACAAACTTCATCTTCTAAATCTGCGGAGAAGAAGAAGTCCACTGTTGAAGGATCAAAGCAAGAAAATTTTGAAGCTAAAACTTCAAAAGGAAGAAAATCTCAAAGGAGATCTACAACAAAGCAACCATAACAAAAGAGGTTCTATCACTCTCACTTTATTCATAATAATGCTTTTAATGGCTATTGTTTTAGATGCAACCATTATGGTCACAAGGCAATTTATTGTGGATTGAATAATAGATCAAAGAGTTATGCTGGTAGAAATACATATGTTATTCCGGTTGAACACCATGTGCAATGTTTTAAATGTAATGGTCATGGGCACATAGCAAGGTCTTGTCCAAGAACTTTTGTATCTAATCTAAGGCAAGACAACAGATTTCATCAGACGCAAAGAATGCAACACAGACAAGGAAGAAATCATGTGCATCAAAGAAAGGAAAATAATCATCCATCAAGGATGTACAAGAGACAACCACCCAAGAGAAATGTTCAAGTTCATGAAAAGGTTAAAAATAGGGATGCAGTTGAAAACATTCAGCCTAAGTTCAAGAAATATTGGAAAAATAAAGAAGAGAGGAAATCGTGTCTCCTTGGACTAAAGGAGAATACTTCGCTATTGCACTAAGCAAATCCAGGTAGCACATCCTCAGGGGGAGAAATCTTGAAGTTTCATTTTAATGCTCCTATGTATTTGTTTGATTACCTGAGGATGAAAGGCAAGTAGTCAGGGAAGTTATCGTATAGTTGTCGAAGTATGTTTTCAATTCATGTAGTTTGTGGAAGTGTCGTGAAGGGTGGTGATTAAATTGAGAGTTATCATTATTGGTAGTATTGCTATATGTCATTTTTGTACTAGTGATGGTTCTTACTGCCACTATCCAAAGTTAAGGATTATAACAGTTCAAATAATTTGGTTAGTGAAAGAATGTTGCCCTAGCCGCATATATGTGTTTCGATAAAAGCAATGTATATTTGAACTACACATTGACGTGAATATTGTTAGATATTTTATGATGCTGTGGTGAAAAATATTGAAGTCTAATCATTGATTCATGTTTAGCTCATCAAGATGAGCAACTTTTCTTTGTGAATCATACCTATCCGAGGTCCAGAAGTATGAGTTTGAGTAAGGTGCACTATAGTTGGCCGTGAAGCGTTTAACAAAATATTGTCTCCTGATTCGAATAGTTGAAAGTAAGGTGTGACCAGTGGTGACTGTAGAAAACATAGACCAAGTTGAAAATGTAAGAAGGGATTTGGTTGGTGTTGTGGTACTATGTTTGATGCTTGCACAGAGTTGGTAGTAAAATTGCAGTGTTGGTACAATGTTGGACAAAAGTTGGTACAAGTGTGAGTCACTTGTCAATTTTGTTGACAGATGTGAAATCAGCGTTTTTGAATGGGAAGCTTGAAGAAGAGGTTTATATTGAGCAGCCAGATGGTTTCCATCTTGGTGATGATTGGTTGAGTTGAGATTGAGGTTAGAAGATATTAAGTCTCTAACAATTCTCTTTATGCTTCTATGAAGTGGATTTGATTTGAGATTGTCATTCATTGTTAAGTTCATTTTGAGTACTACTTGAGCATGATTGATTGAGCCTTTGAAGAAGGCCTTTGGGAAATATTTGAGGATAATGTTGGGACAGATTTGAGGATAGTTTTGGGACAAATTTCTAGATGCAGATTGGGCAGGATGTGTAGATGACAGAAAGAGTACCAGTAGAGGTGCACTCTATCTTGGAGACAGGTTGGTCGCGTGGAACAGTAAGAAACAAGAGTCTGTCTCCTTATCCACAGCAGAGGGATAATATATTGTAGTGACAACATGTTGTATGTAGGAGAAAGTTGCGAAAGGTGAGGTTAAGTTGGATTTTTCTCCAACAACAGAGCAAGTAGCGAATATCTTCACAAAACCGTTGCCCAAGGAAGTCTTTGAGTTTGTAATTTTTTCTAGCTATAATAATTTATGCCTGAGAATGTTGTGCATGGACTCAGGGGGAGTCTGTAGCATCCATTTGGTATTATTGTCAAAGAGGGAGAAGAATTACAGGAAATTGCACGTGTGTTGCCAACAATTCCAAAGGGGGAGATTGTTGAGCAAGGTGCAGCAACAGTATTGTCATTTTTGTCAACACAGTCAGACAGATCGGTTGATGCAAGTGGATAGGAGTTAAGAGGTTCTTCAGAGTATGTACAGTGATTATCCAAAATATCGAAGTGGCCCATATGCTAAAAATCAAAATAAAATCATAAGGAAGAAAATTGTCGCGATATCACGACATGTTGAGCAAGGAAGAAAACTGTTGCGATATCGCGACATGTTGAGCAAAGAAGAAAATTGTTGTGATATCATGACATGTTGAGCAAGAAATAAAAACTGTCACAATATCGCGACATGTTGAGAAGAAAGAAAAATTGTCACGATATCACGACATGTTGAGAAGAAAGAAAAATTGTCATGATTTCGTGACATGTTCGAAGAGAAAGCGCAAGCAGGAAAAACTGTCGCGATTTCGTGACATGTTCGAAGAGAAAGCGCAAGCAGGAAAAATTGTCATGATTTCATGACATGTTCGAAGAGAAAGCGCAAGAAAGAAAAATTGTCGCGATTTCGTGACATGTTCGAAGAGAAAGCGCAAGCAGGAAAAACTGTCACGATTTCGCGACATGTTGGAAGAGAAAAAGGCAAGTAGAAAAAGTGTCATGATTTCGTGACATGTTGGAAGAGAAAAAGGCAAGTAGAAAAAGTGTCACGATTTCGTGACATATTGCAAGAGAGATAGTACGGAAGAAAAAATGTCGCGATTTCACGACATGTTGGAAGAGAAAAAGGCAAGTAGAAAAAGTGTCGCGATTTCACGACATATTGCAAGAGAGATTGTATGAAAGAAAAAGTGTCACGATTTCACGACATATTGCAAGAGAGAGAGTCCGAAAGAAAAAGTGTCACGATTTCGTGACATGTTGTATTTTCGCAGGCCAAAGCAAAGAGAAAGAGGAGAGAGAAAAAGTGTTGCGATATCGCGACATGTAGCATTTTTGCGGTCCAAAGAAAAGAGAAAATGCAAGGAAGAAAAAGTGTCACGATTTCACGACATGTAGCATTTTCACGGTCCAAAGTGAAGAGAGAGAGCAAGAAGGAAAAAGTGTCGTGATTTCGCGACATGTAGTATTTTCGCAGTCCAAAGCGAAGAGAGAGAGCAAGAAGGAAAAAGTGTCGCGATATCGCAACATGTCGCATTTTCGTGACTTGAAAAGAGCAGGAAGGCAGAGAAGGAAAAGTGTTGCGATATCACGACATGTCGCATTTTCGTGACTTAAAAAGAGCAGGAACACAGAGAAGGAAAAGTGTCACGATATCGCGATATGTCGCATTTTCACGACCCAAAGGTAAGAGAAAGTGCAAAGGAGAAAAAGTGTCGCGATATCGCGACATGTCGCATTTTTGCGACCCGAAGGCAAGAGAAAGAGCAAAGGAGAAAAAGTGTCGCGATATCGCGACATGTCGCATTTTCACGACTAAAGGAGGAGAGAGAAAGTAAGAAGGCAGAAGTGTCGCGATATCGCGACAAAAGTAAAGAGGAAGAGTATGGAGGCGAAAGTGTCACGATATCGCGACATGTGTTTTCATGGGTACAAACCAAGTAAAGTAGGAAGGAGGTGAAAGTGTTGTGATATTGCGACATGTTGTGTTTTCACGGGTGAAAGTCGAGAAGAGGACAAAGAGGCAGAAGTGTCACGATTTCGTGACAGGTCACTTTGGCGCGAGCTAAGAAGAGAACCTAGCTGAAATAAGATATGTGACAGTTAACTAAAGTTATACGGCAGTTACAGGGGTTGTTGTAGAAGAAAATCATGCAGCTAAAATAAGAAGAGTTAACTGAAGTCAGTACGACAGTTACAGGTGTAGTTACAGAGAAAAATCATGCAGCTAAAATAAGAACAGTGAACTAAAGTCAGAACGACAGTTACAGGGCCAGTTACGGGTTGCATGTGAAAATATGGAAGTTAAAAATAGAGTCAGAACTTTGTTATAAAAGGAGGTCTACGTGGAGAATTAAAGTGCTGCTGAAAAAGAGTGAAAGCGCTCGGGATTAAAGTGAGGCAGATTTAATCTTGCGAAGAGAGCAAGAGGAGAGCGAGCAGGGTGTGTGTTGTGTGAAGAGTGGGCAATGTTGATAAAGCAATAGACCAGTCAGGGTCTTGTAAAAGTGAAGGTATCTTTATGTCAAACTTCTAGTTTTAGAACAGGAGTCCAAGTTGGTGCTTGGCATCAAGGGTTGGTGCTCCTTCCAGTTGGTGCTAGTAAATCAGGGGTTGGTGTTCCTTCCAGTTGGTGCTAGTAAATCAGGGGTTGGTGCTCCTTTCTGTTGGTGCAGGTAAATCAGGGGTTGGTGCTCCTTTCTGTTGTTGCAGATAAATCAGGGGTTGGTGCTCCTTCCAGTGGGTGTTGGTAAATTGATTGTAAAATTGGTATTTTTCAAAGGCTAGATTTTTATGGGAGTCCAAACAATCAATTTTGAGGAGTAGCCAAAACTGGTGAACCTCGATACATCTTGTGTTGTGTGATGCTCCTTTGGTATATTTGCTTTATTGAGTTTTAAGCTTTCATTGTTTAGGCATTAAGAATTGAAGATTTAAGTTTTTAATAGCTACACCGATTCACCCCCCCCACTCTCAGTGTCATTGTGAGACAAACAAAATATAGATAGCATTTGTCTATATGTATTGGCTCTAGTCGAGCCTCTCCTTTAAATCCTACTTCTTTCAACCATTTCCATTCGCTTGCATCCAACCTATCCTTGGTATTCTGAAATATCATCTTCAAAGGATATCATGCCGTGATGATATTTAACAGTTAAATTTTTGATATTTTCATAGGATTACCATTGTTGGTTCTAACATTCTCAGAATCCATAACTCAAAGAGTATGTACCAATAGATCGGCTAGCAAGAGTAAGATACTTATAAGATACACTATGATGTTCATCCCCAAGACCATTAGTACTAATAGGGTAAACTCTAATACGAGCAATATGATATTCACTACCATGAATAGTGCTTAGGTTATTTTTGTATCTAAAACTGGGATAAATTCTACACCATTTTATCCATTTTGCGATGTTGGAGTTCTACCTTGATTTCATTTGCTGGATAGTATTTCGAGGTCCATTTATTTTTGTAGATTAGTAGATCAATCAAATTGATTTATTTTGTCTTCTTCAATTCCCAAGGGAGTAATACTCTTTCGATGTGCATAGAACACATCATCATAACCCACATGTCCTTCCCTTAATTTGTATCATGTCCCATCATCGACCCTTTGATGACTCCAACGAACGATTTTGTACCTTATTTATTTGTTGGTAAAACACGTCTATCACACAGTACTATTGTTGTAAAGTGTACCCATATTGAATTTATTATCATATGGTAGAATTACAATTAATTTTGTATCATCTTACTTCTATATTCGGTATTTGGTTTACATCGGTTTCATATACATGATTTTCTACGCTTCAAACAACTGTTGCAAAACTACACTCTAGTTTTCTTATAAGTTATAATACCACATGCATGGCATAGTGGTCAGTTCCCATTTTTAAATAGCTTAGCACCCATTATTTATTTCAACCACCACCCAGGTGGCCGGGTGCATACTTTTTTGAGGATTTGGGTACTTAGTAAGGTTGGTGAAGCTACATGCGGTGGTGACACTTGGGGATTCTAGGGCTTACTTGGTGGATTTCCCTAATACTCATGTCATATATGAGTCTGGTGATATTTGAGGGATTTACATACTTAGATGCGAGGTTTCATTGTACTTTTTTTCCTCCAACCTAATGGAATTTCAGGTTTTGGTGTTTTCAGGTGACTTCTCTCGACATTGCACCATAACCTCTAATTAGAAAACTTCAGAGTGTATTGTAACATTGATCAAAAATGAAAATATTATTTTGTTTGAACTTCCACTAGTTAATTTTTGACTAACTTAAATGGTTAAATTTATGTTTGCATATCCTAATATTTCACTTCTATTCATGACTATAGTCATTTAAGTTGTCCAAATTGGTTTGGCTATCATAGTTCAAGTGATCCCTTAGTAAATCTGAACCTTTGACTCATACACCCTTGAAAATAAAGAGTAAGTAAGTCAAAAGATATAGATTCCAAGTAATTTCCCAAAAAAGTCTAAGGTACACCGCTTAAAACCCATGCAGGAGGGTTCTCTTAGATCTTCCATTTTCAAACGACTATGGATCTACTCGTGGGGGATAGGAACTTAGACATCATGATCTCAAGAACTGACCTTGTCCTTATCAAGTATGCTTTGTTTAAAATTGTGGAATTTATATTTTGAGTTTTTTCTCATGTTTTGTTTCATGCCCAAATCTTTTGCTAACCTAGATCTAACTATAATCTATTAGTTAGCCTGGGCTCTAATACCAACTGTAACAACCCCCATTATCACTACTCAACCACTCTATATATATATATATATATATATATATATATATATATATATATATCTTTCATGAGGCAAGGAATATAATCATGATCTAAGGTAGAACTCTTCCAACTAGATTGAAACTTATTAAGGCAGATAGTATCAAGAGCTATTGAGACTTGATCAGAGTCTCTTTGATTAGAAGTGATCAGCTTCTATGAAACTCATGTACCCCATTTGTATGAGAATTCTAACTAAGTGTTAGGTTCCATCCCACAAAAATGGAAAATCACCTTGGTCCACCAAGAACAGTATATAGGTTAATGCATTTATGATGGAAATCCATCATAATAAACTAACCTTATCAATGGTTATTCATAGATCTTAGATCCGATCCACTTCTTCTAGAAGGGATCTCTAAGACAACAATATCACCATCGTGATTAAACTCATAGAATCCATGGAAGGTCATCTTAAGCATGATTATATAACTTTAAACCACATAAGGCTTATATGTCTATCCTTTCATTTAGGCATTCCTTTTTGTTGTACACATGAATCATTTAAGTTCATTACAAAAGGACATTACTTGTCCAACATGGGAGTATCCCTCCTTATGAACACTTAATTCCTTAGTTTAGAATATAAGGTCTATTTTGGTTTACAAATCAAGACCAATTTGCCTTTTTTGAGAGTTTCATCCCACTCTAAATTCCATTATGTTCTAATTTAAATCATCATGAGTGTTTAAGAAGTGAATATAGATCAATGAAGCCTTTTATGGTAAAATCCATTACATTATAACCTTAGGTTCGAAACAACACATGAGAGATCTACTAAAGCAATAATTACATTCCATTATGATCGATTTCATGATTCCACACAACCATTGATTACAAAGAGTGAGAACTAACTAGTTGCATCATTCATTATTATCCAATTTAATCTAGAAAGTAAATGGCACATTCACATAACATTAAATCATCTTCATCTTAGAAATTTAATCATACATTCTTAGCATCATAAATGAAATATTCTGAGTAAATAGTATTCAATGTAAGCATTATAGTAATCTAGAAATATGCATAACTATCCCATTTAAACATTTAACCATCTCATTTTCTTTTGAAAGTAAAAGCAATAGGAACAAGAAGTAACACATCAAAACACAAAATAGAGTGACCCAATGATTTATCCTGGGAACCCTCATGGAGAATAAACCCAACCTCAAAAATATGATCTTCCCTCATATTCATAAACTCAAGATGTTAAATATTACAAGTATATAAGGGTCTCAATGGATCCCTTTTTCTCAATATACAATTCAAGGAATGCTATTGTTCCTATACACATACATGATGCAATTAAGGATATATTTAATTCCTTTCTTTAAGACATCATGTTAATATTAAGGTATTTTCCATACCAAAGAGGAACCTACCTACTCCTTCATAATTAAAGATGCATTTAAGGAGTCTATTGTTTCTTTTCTCTAAGCCATCTTAGATTTTATATCATTTTGCGTACGCTTATGATAATAATTGGATCCATATTTTGGATATGACTCTTTAGAGGGAATTTCACTAATTTCCTCAAGAATGAGTCTATTATTTCGAGTTGATAAGCAATAAAACCTCACTTCAAAAATTAAATTCCCATACCCTTAATTTTATGAAGCATTCATCCATAAATTTTCTCATTATCTTCGTATATATTTAACATCACGAATCCTTATTTAGGGTTAACCCTAAATTATCTATACTAGTTATTATTTCTACAATTTAGTCAATCTAAACATGGTCTGAACTAATTGCAAATGCCCTAATGATCTTAAATAAGACCTTGTGGTATAGTATTTATGTACTACTCTTAATAAAAGGCTTACTTTATAATTTAGTAAATTAAGTTCTATGTTCTATTGTTGAGGTATTTTCCCCAATCTAGTTTCCTTTATTCTATAGACTATATAATACTTGGCAAACTTCCTTTGCCAAAGGGGCTAATTGAAATATTAGCATAATAAATACTTTAATGATATAGCATAAGGAGACTCATCCTACTCCAAAGGTCAATGGTTATCAGGAAGTCTGGCAGTATTATTAAGTAACCGTATTTACCTTTAGTCCAATGGTCATTATTCATTTCATGCTATGTTTCAGGACCTATGTGTGATGCGATGGAGATCAATGCAACAGTTTGCACACACTAATTAGGAATATGACTAGTCAGGTGTAACCACCATGCCTATCAAATAAATTCAATGATTCATAAGCTAATTCTAAAAAAATTAGGGGTGGTTGGGTAGTCATATAAATCATTCATGGTAATGTCAAAGTGTTAACATAGCTTGTACAATGACCATCACCCAAAATCTAGTGAGTTACCAATGGATATATGGCAGTTAACAAGTGATACCTTATCATGCTATTCAATCATATGTTAGTCTCACAATGACACTGAGAGGGGGGGTGAATCAGTGTAGCTATTAAAAACTTAAATCTTCAACTATTAATGCCAAAACAAAGAAAACTTAAAACCCAATAAAGCAGATATAACAAGAGAGCATTCCACAACACACGATGTAACGAGGTTCACCAATTTGGCTACTCCTCAAAAATGATTGCTTGGATTCCCGTCCAAATCCAGCCTTTGCAAAATACCAATTTTACAATCACTTTACCAGCACCCACTGGAAGGAGCACCAACCCCTGGTTTATCTGCACCAACAGAAAGGAGCACCAACCCCTAATTTCTCTGCACCTACATAAAGGAGCACCAACCCCTAATTCAAGCACCAACTTGAACTACACTTTTGAAACTATCAGATTGACATAAGAATGCCTTCGCTTATACAAGACCCTGACTGGTCTGTTGCTAACCCAACCTCTCTCACTCTTCACCAAAACACACACACTCTTCAAACTCTGCTTACTGCTCTTTTATGGCTCTCACTGCTCTGCTTAATACTCTTCTTGCAGCACTCTTTCAACACCCTTCTTGCAGCACTTTCACACAATTTCAGCAGCATGTAATCCTCCACGTAGACCTCCTTTTATAACCATATTGTATCTTTGTAACTCTAGTTGTAACTCCTTTCATTTCTCATGCGCCACTTGTCAGTTGTAACGCCTTCTAACTGTAACTACTTTTGTATATATATAGGGTAGGCTTTTCGTCAAACACGATGCATGTTACGAATTTACACATATACCCCTACCATGACTGTTCGTCTTCTCGATCATGACTGTTCGTATTCTTTTCTGTGCATGCATGCATATTCGATTCTATTTATATGACTGTTAGATTTCTCCTTCTTTGACTGTTCTTAAATTAGCTGCATGATTTTCTTTTGTAACGTCCCTTGTAACTGCTATGTAACTTTAGTTAATGGTCACATATCTTATTTCGGTTGGGTTCTCTTCTTAGCTCACAAAAACACAACATGTCACGATATCGTGACACTTTCGCCTCCTTGCTTCTTTTGTTTGCTTGCACCCATGAAAACACATGTCACGATATCGCGACACTTTCACCTCCTTGCTTCTTCTGTTTGCTTGTACCCATGAAAACACAACATGTCGCGATATCATGACACTTTCGCCTCCTTACTCTTCCTTTTTACTTTTGTCACGATATCACGACACTTTTTCTCCTTAGCTCTTTCTCTTACCTTCGAGTCATGAAAATGCGACATGTCGCGATATCGTGACACTTTTTCATTCTCTTCCTTCCTGCTCTCTTCAAGTCGCGAAAATGCGACATGTCGCGATATCGTGACACTTTTCCTTCTCTGCCTTCCTCTTCGCTTTGGACCATGAAAATGCTACATGTCACGATATCGTGACACTTTTTCCTCGCATTTTCTCTTTGCTTCGGACCATGAAAATGAAACATGTCACGAAATCACGACACCTTTTTCTCTCTCCTCTTTCTCTTTGCTTTGGACCGTGAAAATGAAACATGTCATGAAATCGTGACACCTTTTTCTCTCTCTTGCTTTGGCCTACGAAAATGAAACATGTCATGAAATCGCGACACCTTTTTCTCTCCTCTTTCTCTTCGCTTTGGACCGTGAAAATGAAACATGTCGCGAAATCATGACACCTTTTTCTCTTGTACTCTCTCTCTTGCAATTTGTCACGAAATCATGACACTTTTTCTTTTTTTTTAACATGTCATGAAATCGTGACACTTTTTCTTTCTACTATCTCTCTTGCAATATGTCGCGAAATCGTGACACTTTTTCTACTTGCCTTTTTCTCTTCCAACATGTCGCGAAATCGTGACAGTTTTGCTTTCTTTCTCTTTCTCTCCGAACATGTCACGATATCATGACAGTTTTGCTTTCTTGCTCTTTCTCTCCAAACATGTCATGATATCGTGATAGTTTTCTTTCTTGCTCTTTCTCTCCGAACATGTCATGATATCGTGACAGTTTTGCTTTCTTGCTCTTTCTCTTCGAACATGTCGCGATATCGTGATAGTTTTGCTTTCTTGCTCTTTCTCTCCGAACATGTCATGATATCATGATAGTTTTCTTTCTTGCTCTTTCTCTCTGAACATGTCAAATTGTAATAGTTTTTTTCTTCTCAACATGTCACGATATCGTGATAGTTTTCCTTTCTTGCTCAACATGTCGCGATATCGTGACAGTTTTCTTCCTTGTGATTTTCTTTTGATTTTTCTCAAATGGGCCACTTCTATCTTTTGGAAAATCACTGTACATACTCTGAAGATCCTCTTAACTCCTGTCCACTGCATCAACCGATCTGTCTGACTGTGTTGACAACAATGACAATACTGTTGCTGCACCTTGCTCATCAATCTCCCCCTTTGGAATTGTTGGCAACACACATGCACATTCCTGTAATTCTTCTCCCCCTTTGACAATAATACCAAAGGGCTGCTGCAGACTCCCCCTGAGTCCATGCACAACATTCTCAGGCACACGTTATGACAGTTAGCAAAAATTACAAATATGAGCACAAAGATAATCAAATATATAAATGCTCCCCCTAAGAATGTGGTCCCGATAGCTAGTCAGTGCTTGGGAAGCATGACCACTCCCAATTTATTGCGAAGGTACTCAAAAATTTCTTTGGGCAACGGTTTTGTGAAGATATCCGCTACTTGCTCTGTAGTTGGGACAAAATCCAACTTTACCTCTTCTTCCGCAACTTTCTCCTTCAGAAAGTGATATCGGATAGCAATATGTTTTGTGCGAGAATGCATAACTGGATTCTTTGAGATATTAATGGCACTGGTGTTATCACACTTAACTAAAATTGGCTCACCGAAGTTAATGCCAAGATCTTTCAGGGTTTGTTTCATCCATAAAACCTGCGTACAACACGTAGTTGCTGCAATATATTCTGCCTCTGCTGTGGATAAAGAGACTGATTCTTGTTTCTTACTGTGCCATGCAACCAACCTGTCTCCAAGATAGAATGCACCTCCACTGGTACTCTTTCTATCATCGACACATCCTGCCCAATCTGCATCTGAATACGCAATAAGAGTGAAGTCCTTACCTTTCGGATACCATAACCCATACTCCATAGTACCCTTTAGATACCGAAGAATCCTCTTCACTGCTGTCACATGAGTCTCCTTGGGACTCGCCTGAAATCGTGCTACCATGCAAACTGCCTGCAATATATCTGGTCTAGTAGTTGTCAAATACAATAGGCTCCCAATCATAGATCTGTACATGGTTTGATCAACATCTGGAGATTTGTCATCCTTGCTCAACTTGCATCCTGTTGTCATGGGAGTGCTAACGGGGCTTACAATCCTCCATTGTGAACTTTTTTAGCATCTCTTTCACATATTTAACTTGAGAAATAAATATGCCCTTCTCATTTTGATTAACTTGCAGTCCGAGAAAATATGAAAGTTCACCAATCATTGACATTTCAAATTCTTTTTGCATCTGCTTTGCTAAATCCTTACACGACTTATCATTGTTGCTGCCAAAGATGATATCATCTACGTATACAACAAGGACAATGAGATGGCCATTCTCTTTTTTGACATACAAATTGCTATCTACCATACCCTTTTTGAACCCTTGTTGAGTAAGATAGTTGTCTAGCCTTGCATACCATGCTCTGGGTGCCTGTTTCAAGCCATACAATGCTTTCTTCAACTTGCAGATGAAGTTGGGATTATCACCAAGTTGGAAACCATCAGGCTGCTCAATATAGACCTCTTCTTCAAGTTTTCCATTCAAAAATGCTGATTTCACGTCCATTTGATAAACTTTGAAATTCTTGTGAACTGCTAAAGCCAGAAACATTCCGATTGCCTCTAGTCTAGCCACAGGTGCAAAGGTTTCCTCAAAGTCAATGCCTTCAACTTGTGCATAGCCTTTACAGACCAATCTTGCTTTATTCCTTACTACTTGTCCATCTTCATTCAATTTGTTTCAAAAAATCCATTTAGTACCGATTATATTTTTATTTGCAGGTCTTGGTACTAACTCCCAGGTTTTGTTTTTCTCGATCTGATCTAATTCTTCATTTATAGCCATCATCCAACTTTCATCTTTGCTTGCTTCAACAATATTTTTGGGCTCTATGCTGGATAATAGAGAGTAGTTACTTACTACTCTTTTTCTTGTCTGAACACCAACTATGGGGTCTCCAATTATCTGCTCTCTAGGATGATTTTTCTGCCAGCTGCCTGTTTTGAATTTTTTGTTTTCTTCCTCTTCTGAATCACTACTTAAATCATCTGATTCAATTTTTTGTTTCTTTTCCGTTTCTTTTTCCTCATCTCCTTCAATGACTTCTTCATAAATTGGGTAGTTTTCTTTATAGCTTATTTCTCGTTCCCTACCTTCATCAACTTTAACATCGACACTCTCCACAATTTTCTTTAGCCTCTTGTTGTAGCATGTGTAGGCTTTGCTTTTTGTCGAATAGCCAAGAAAAATACCTTCATCGACTCTATCTTCAAACTTACCAAGATTATCTTCAGTTCTTTTGATGTAACACTTACTGCCAAAAACTTTAAAGTATCTTGTTGTTGCCTTTCTACCGAACCACAGCTCATATGGTGTTTTGCTTTCATGCGTCCTCAACATGCACCTATTTTGGATGTATACCATAGTATGGACTGCCTCTTTCCAAAATCTGTCTGCTATTTTGCTCTCAATCAACATAGTCCGTGCCATTTCCTGCACTGTCTTGTTCTTTCTTTCTACCACACCATTCTACTGAGGTGTCCTTGCTGCTGAAAACTGTCTCCTAATCCCATATTTTTGATAGTACTCTGCAAACTCCTCTGAAATGAACTCTCCTCCTCTATCTGATCTCACACATTTAATCCTTTTTCTTGTTTGATTCTCAACTTGTTTTTTGAAAATCTTGAACATCTCAAAGGCATCTGATTTAAGCTTCAAAAATAGTATCCATGTCATCCTGGAATAGTCATCTATGCACAACATAAAGTATTTGTCACCATTTATGCTTTGTGTTCTCATGGGTCCACATAAATCAGTATGTATTAGTTCTAATGGTTTGCTTGTGAAGTACTCTTTTGTTTTAAATGTGGCTCTAGTTTGCTTCCCCTTTTGGCATGAAGCACAAATGCTATTTAAAGGTTTACCAATGGTGGGAATATCTCTTACTGCCCTTTTTGAGCTGATTCTTACTAGATTGTCGAAACTGATATGACCGAGCCTCTTGTGCCACAGCCAATTTTCTTCTTCCTGTCCAATCAAGCATGCTCCTTCTGAAGTCTCTGAGAGAGTATACAGGTTGCCAGATGTCCTTGATCCAGTTGCTATCAACTTTCCATGGTTTGTTGTTCTGACTTCACAACCCTACTTCTTGAAAATAACTTCATGACCTCTGTCACAAATCTGACTTACACTTAACAAGTTATGCTTCAGACCAATCACAAACAAGACTTCTTTTGACTTGATTTTTCCATCACTGATCTTAACTGATCCTTTGCCAACTATCTTAGCTCCATCATTATTTCCAAATTTTACAGAACCACCTTCATATTTCTGTAACTTCTCAAATTTTTGTTTGTCACCTGTCATATGACTTGAGCATCCACTATCAAGTATCCATGGTGCAGATTTGTTCTGTGCTTTAAATGTTGTCTGTACGATCAAGGATTCATTTTCTTCCTTGGGTCGCTCCTTTTCTTTCCACTCTGGTTTGATTACAGTTTTGGTCACTTGTTTTGACTTTTCTTTGTTAGTATATCCTGTGTATGTTTTTCTGGAAATTTTCTATTTTGTCTCAAACCATTTGGTTGAAATTTTCTTCCCTGATGTTTATTTGTTGTAAATGTACTTCGACAATTTCTTGCAATGTGCCCAAAATTATGACAGTTATAACATTCTACTGCATAATCCATCAACGGTGAAAAAACATTTCTACTGGTAAAGTTCCTTTGTCCTACATTATACTTGCAATCTGAAATCTTATGTCCATAACCATTGCATTTAAAACAATAACCAGAAAAGGAATGAGTGAACCTGGGTGATGGTCTTTGCCATTTTGTAGTGGGAGCCATAAATCTTCTTCTCTTTTGATGAGTGACATTGGTGAATCCATCATTGTCAATGCTCCTCTCTTGCCTGGCTTTATTGCTTTCTTTAGCATGATTCATTTTTTCTTGATCAACTCTGATCTTATCTTCATTCTTTATGGGTTCTACAGTTATGGCCTTTGATCCATTTGATGATTCTCCTTCGATGAAACCTAAACCAAATTTGATGCCTGTAGTCCTTTGGTTATTTATAATCTTGTCCAGCTTCACAGAACTTCCTTCAAGTTTGTGATAACAACTCAATTTTTGATTCATCTCTTCTAGTTGTATCCTTAAACCAACAATCTCTTCTTCTAACTTGCTGCACTCATCTATTTTCATGGTTAATTGTACTTCGATATCTTCAGATATTTTCTTAAATTCATCTATCTGTACTTTCAAGCTGGATATGATTTCATTTGCATCTTCAAACTTTCTTGAAGTTTTCTTATTCTTTTTCCTTTCTAAACTCAGCTCTTTAAGTGCAGCGACCAACTCACCTTCCAGATCTACTTCAACCTCAGCCTCAAGGTTTTTATTGCATTCCTATTTTTCCTCTTTTTTTTTCTTCTTCAAATGCCATGAAAAGAGCTTCACCTTTTTCTTCTTCGGAATCCTCACCGGAGTTGTCTTCGAAGGACTGACATTCTTGGATATGAAACTTTTCTTCTTGAAGTTTCCTTTTCTAAAATTTGGTTTCTTCTTCCAGTCACCTCTTTCTTGGTGTGAACCTTCATCACTTTTGCTTTTCTCATTAAGAGGACATTTAGCTGCAAAGTGCCCAATGCCTCCACAGTTGAAACACTTAAATGGTAGCTTTCCTCTGTATTTTCCTTTTCCCCTGATTAGTTTTCGAACAAAGTTTGCTTCTGTTTCATCTGATGTCTCTTCTTCCTCGGATTCTTGTTTTGCTTTTATATTTTTATGTGCTTTAAAAGCAGCTTCTCTGTCTATGGGTTTAGTTTTTCCTATTCTCATCTCATATGCAGTTAAAGAACCATGCATCTCATCCATACTAAAAGTATTAAGATCTTTAGCTTCTTCTATTGCAGAAACTTTGGAATCAAATCTTTGGGGAAGAGATCTTAGTACCTTTTTCACGATGACAGCATCTTCCATTTCCTCGTCGAGTCCTCTAATCGCATTAATGATTCCATTAACTCTCAGCATGTATGCCTCTATGTTCTCATCCTCATTCATCTTTAATGCTTCAAACTGAGCTCGATGCGTTTGTAACTTGGCCTCCTTGATCTTGTCGTCTCCTTCATGAATGCTCCTTAGTTTGTCCCACATATCTTTTGCCATTTTACAACTCATGATCTTTATCAGTTCGTTGTCCACCAAACCGCACATGATAGCATTCTTTGCTTTAGAGTTATTCTCAAATAGTTTCTTACTGGCAGCATCGGTTGGAGGAGTGGTGGGTATGGTGTATCCACTGTCTACTGATTCCCAAATGTCATATCCCAGAGAACACAAATATGTCTGCATCTTGAGTCTCCAGAATGCATAATTAGTTTCGTCAAACAATGGTGCTTTGTTTGATGAGAATCCTTCACCACCTACCATTGTCTCACTTCCAAGATCACCTTAGCCGATTAAGCTTGTTCAGGAACTTGGCTCTGATACCAATTGTTAGTCTCACAATGACACTGAGAGGGGGGGTGAATCAGTGTAGCTATTAAAAACTTAAATCTTCAACTATTAATGCCAAAACAAAGAAAACTTAAAACCCAATAAAGCAGATATAACAAGAGAGCATTCCACAACACACGATGTAACGAGGTTCACCAATTTGGCTACTCCTCAAAAATGACTGCTTGGATTCCCGTCCAAATCTAGCCTTTGCAAAATACCAATTTTACAATCACTTTACCAGCACCCACTGGAAGGAGCACCAACCCCTGGTTTATCTGCACCAACAGAAAGGAGCACCAACCCCTAATTTCTCTGCACCTACAGAAAGGAGCACCAACCCCTAATTCAAGCACCAACTTGAACTGCACTTTTGAAACTATCAGATTGACATAAGAATGCCTTCGCTTATACAAGACCCTGACTGGTCTATTGCTAACCCAACCTCTCTCACTCTTCACCAAAACACACACACTCTTCAAACTCTGCTTATTGCTCTTTTATGGCTCTCACTGCTCTGCTTAATACTCTTCTTGCAACACTCTTTCAACACCCTTCTTGCAGCACTTTCACACAATTTCAGCAGCACGTAATCCTCCGTGCAGACCTCCTTTTATAACCATATTGTATCTTTGTAACTCCAGTTGTAACTCCTTCTTTCATTTCTCATGCGCCACTTGTCAGTTGTAACGCCTTCTAACTGTAACTACTTTTGTATATATATAGGGTAGGCTTTTCGTCAAACACGATGCATGTTACGAATTTACACATATACCCCTACCATGACTATTCGTCTTCTCGGTCATGACTGTTCGTATTCTTTTCTGTGCATGCATGCATATTCGATTCTATTTATACGACTGTTCGATTTCTCCTTCTTCGATTGTTCTTAAATTAGCTGCATGATTTTCTTTTGTAACGTCCCCTGTAACTATTGTGTAACTTCAGTTAACGGTCACATATCTTATTTCGGTTGGGTTCTCTTCTTAGCTCATGAAAACACAACATGTCATGATATCGCGACACTTTCACCTCCTTGCTTCTTTTGTTTGCTTGCACCCATGAAAACACAACATGTCATGATATCATGACACTTTCGCCTCCTTGCTTCTTCTGTTTGCTTGTACCCATGAAAACACAACATGTCGTGATATCGTGACACTTTCACCTCCTTACTCTTCCTTTTTACTTTTGTCGCGATATCGTGACACTTTTTCTCCTTAGCTCTTTCTCTTACCTTCGAGTCACGAAAATGCGACATGTCGCGATATCGTGACACTTTTTCATTCTCTTCCTTCCTGCTCTCTTCAAGTCACGAAAATGCGACATGTCGCGATATCGTGACACTTTTCCTTCTCTGCCTTCCTCTTCGCTTTGGACCGTGAAAATGCTACATGTCACGATATCGCGACACTTTTTCCTCCTTGCATTCTCTTCGCTTCGGATCGTGAAAATGAAACATGTCACGAAATCGTGACACCTTTTTCTCTCTCCTCTTTCTCTTCGCTTTGGACCACGAAAATGAAACATGTCACAAAATCGTGACACCTTTTTCTCTCTCCTCTTTCTCTTCGCTTTGGACCGTGAAAATGAAACATGTCACGAAATCGCGACACCTTTTTCTCTCCTCTTTCTCTTCGCTTTGGACCGCGAAAATGAAACATGTCACGAAATCGTGACACCTTTTTCTCTCCATACTATCTCTCTTGCAATATGTCATGAAATCGTGACACTTTTTCTCTTTCCTTTTTCTCTTCCAACATGTCATGAAATCGTGACACTTTTTCTTCCGTACTATCTCTCTTGCAATATGTCACGAAATCATGACACTTTTTCTACTTGCCTTTTTCTCTTCCAACATGTCACGAAATCGTGACAGTTTTGCTTTCTTGCTCTTTCTCTCCGAACATGTCACGATATCGTGACAGTTTTTCTTTCTTGCTCTTTCTCTCCAAACATGTCACGATATCGTGACAGTTTTGCTTTCTTGCTCTTTCTCTCCAAACATGTCACGATATCGTGACAGTTTTGCTTTCTTGCTCTTTCTCTCCAAACATGTCACGATATCATGACAGTTTTCCTTTCTTGCTCTTTCTCTCCAAACATGTCGCGATATCGCGACAGTTTTCCTTTCTTGCTCAACATGTCGCGATATCGCGACAGTTTTCTTCCTTGTGATTTTCTTTTGATTTTTCTCAAATGGGCCACTTCTATCTTTTGGAAAATCACTGTACATACTCTGAAGATCCTCTTAACTCCTGTCCACTGCATCAACCGATCTGTCTGACTGTGTTGACAACAATGACAATACTGTTTCTGCACCTTGCTCATCATCATATACAATCGACCATATCTCTCGTCTACGATAGGTTTTTGATGCAGGAGCATCTTGTGGCAGCAGAGCAATATTCCATCAACAAAAATAAAATAAAAATTTTCTAAGTGTTTTGCCTTCGTATTTGTCAGTCGCCATTTGGACGAAAAAGTAAAATTTAAAATTTTACATGGGCGAGAAAGTTAAATTTGCATGGGCAGGAAAGTTAAATTTAAATTTTTTTGCATGGGTGGGAAACTTAAAAATAATGTAAAATGGGGGAAAATAATATTTAAAAAGGGATTTTAGATCTGAAAAGAGGGCTTCGGTTTGGGCTCCAAGATTGTACGATCTGACATTGTAATTTCTACCTCTTTTTGCTAGTATTAATAAAATAATTATTTTCTATTGTGATTTAACTTCTTGGATGGTTTGTTCATGTTTGTTCAACCTCAACAAGTCTGGTAATGTAATTTATGGCCCTTTGACTGGAATTATTAAAATAATTATTTTATATTGTGATTTGGCTCCTTGGATAGTTTTGTTCGTGTTTTTTCATCCTTATCAAGTGGTATCAGAGCAGGAGTTCTTGAGTGTGTAAGCAGATCATCAAACGTGAGGTAGTTTACACCAATATCTGTGGTTAAGGTTTGGAGAAGCCAGAGAAAGATGCCCGCATGAAGGAACCAAGGTGTTACAAGAAGAGCTGCGTAGAGGGTTTGATCCAAGAAGAGAGGAAAAGAGTGAAGATGAAGCCAAAGAAGAGGAAGACTAGTTTGAGGAAGAAGAAGAGGTAGTAGATCCTACCAAAGCGAGGTTGTACAGAGCCATATCCTAGATTTGGAAGAGGCTAAAGATGGAGGTTTTCACATACTCAAGAAATCTTAACTCGGAGGAGTTGATTGACTGGATCAATGACCTGGAAGAATATTTTGAATATGAAGAGGTGGAAGATCCTGAACGGGTCAAGTTTGCTAAGACCAAACTGAAGGTTCATGCTAGAATCTAGTGGAAAGGAGTACAACTTGACAGAAATATAAGAGGAAAACATAGGATCACCATATGGGAATGAATGGTGGAAAAGTTGAAGCAGTATTTTATTTTGATAGATTATGAGTTGGATCTGCTGAAGAAGATACAAAGTTTGAGACAATCGGGGAAGTCTTTCAAAGAATACACCAAGTATTTCTATAAGATATTGATCTGAACTGGCCATTATAAGACTAAAAAAGAGAAGGTAGCTCGTTATATCCATGGGTTGATAACCAATATTCAATAAGAGCTGAGTCTAGTTAGGATGAGCATCATTGAGGATGCTTACCAATTTTCTCTAAAATTTGAAGAGAAGCTGAATAGAAGGTTTGAGTGTAAGAAGAAAGGAAGAGGTCATGGAGAAAGAATTTGTTGAAGAATAGATGGAGGACAAAGTGATAAGAAAGAAGAATCTAGAAGCAGTCAGGACCAGAAGGGAGATAATGCTTACAGATTGCATGGTTAGAACAACAACTACCCAAGAGGAAGAGGTAGATCTAGCCAAGGAAATGGAGGAAGAGGGTTTCATGGAACCTGATTCAACTGTGAAGAAGGACATTGAGCATATGAGTGTCCAAAACACCAAGAGAAGCCAAATAAGAGGCCAGTGGGTAATACCAAAGCTACTATTGCATATGAAGGATCTGAATCAGAGCACTCTAAGGAGGGAGAGAGAGGAGAAGTTATGGTCACAAGGAGAACCTTTTTGAATGAGGAGAAGGAACCAAACTAGAGGAAGGTGTAAATATTTAGGTAAGGTTTATAGTGTTATTATAGATAATGGCAGTACTGATAACTAGGTCTCTGAAGAAATGGTTACTAAGTTATAGCTAGAGAGGAGGAGACACCCGCATCCATATCGGATTTCATGGTTGCAGAAGGACCATAGGGCATTGGTTAATGAATAGTGCTTAGTCAAGTTTAATATTGGAAGATACAAGGATGAGGTCCTATGTGATATCCTGCATATGGATGCTTGTCATATGATGTTAGGAAGACCATGGCAGTTTGATCGATGTGTAGTCCATGATGGACATGCCAACACTTACTCCCTAAAAAGGGAAGGAGTGTGCCATAAACTGAAGCCACTAAAGGAGATGGATGAAAAGGTATGTAATAGTGCCAGAATTTATTTTCTTGATGGTAGGATATTTCTAGATGATTTGAAGCATGAGCGTGTGTGCTATGCATTAATTACTAGAGTTAGGGAAGAACCAATCAAATATGTCCCTGTAGAAGTCTCAGGTCTGTTGGAATACTTCTCAAATATTATATTTGATAATGTGCCAGAGGGTTTTCCACCCATGAGAAATATTAGCCATCATATTGATTTGATACCAAGGAGCTAGTTTTCCAAACAAGGCTGCCCATAGGATGAATCCTATGGAGAATGAGGAACTGAATAGGCAATTTCAGGAGCTACTAGAGAAGGGGCTAATTAGGGAAAGACTAAGTCCATGTGTATTTCCTACAATACTAACACCAAAGAAGGATGGAGAGTGGAAAATGTGCATAAATTCTACAGCTATTAACAAGATCACCATCAAGTATAGGTTTCCATTGCCAAGGATGGATGACAGAATGGACTGTTTGAGCGGTTCCAAGTAGTTTACAAATATTTATCTAAAGAGTGGGTATCATCAGATCCACATCAGATAAGGAGATGAGTGGAATATAGCTTTCAAGACCAAAGAGGGTTTATATGAGTGGTTGGTCATGCCATTTGGGCTAACCAATGCACCCAACACATTCATGAGGCTTATGAATGAAGTATTGAAGGAGTTTATGGGAAAGTATGTCATTGTCTATTTGGATGACATTCTAATTTTTAGTAAGACCTTGGAGTAACATCTGAGGCACATCAGAATAGTTCTAGAGAATTTGAGGAAGGAACATCTACTAATAAATTTGAAGAATTGTAGTTTTGTGAAGGAGTTGGTGTACTTGGTATTTTTCATATCAACTAAATGTCTAAAGATGGATCTAGAGAAGGTAAGGGCTATCATTGATTGGCCTACCCAAAGGAGCGTAACTGAGGTAAGATCATTTCATGGTCTAGAAATTTTTTACAGAAAGTTTATTAGAAATTTCAATAGTATTTGTGCGCCCCTAACTGAAAAAAATAGAGGGGATAAGAAAGACTTTAAGTGGAACTTAGGAGATAATAGGAGCTTAGAGTTGTTGAATAAGAAGGTCACTAAGCAACCTGTGTTGGCACTTTCATATTTTAATAAGGTTTTTTAGGTAGATTATGATGCTAGTGGTAGTGCCATAGGTGTTGTATTGAGTCAGGAAGGTAAGTTTGTTGCCTACTTTAGTGAAAATATTAATGATTCCAGGAAGAAATATTATGTCTATGATGGCTCTAAATAAGTGGAGACACCATTTATTGTCAAAGGAGTTTGTTTTTTATACTAATCATCAGGATTTACAATATATTAACAGTCAAGGGAAATTGAATCAGAGGCACTTAAAATGGGTTGAGTTTTTACAGAGCTATACCCTTGTGCTGAAGCATAGGAGTGGGAAGTTAAACATAGTTGTAGATGCCTTAAGTAGAAGGCAAAGTTTAATGATAGCAATGAGAGTGGAATTTATGGGGTTTGAAGAACTTAAGAGTTTATACCCTAAAGATCCACATTTTGTTGAATCTTGGAGAGCTTGTGCAACACTAGTTACTCTGGATAGGACTAAGTGGTTGGATTTTATGATCCAAGATGGAATATTTTTTAAGGGGAACCAATTCTGCATTCCTAGGAGTTCAATGAGGGAGAATATAGTCAAAGAGAAGCATAGTGGAGGATTGGATGGATATTTTGGTAGATACAAGACCATTGCCTTGGTGAGTGAGAACTACTATTGGCCACAATTACTACAATATGTGAAGAAGTTTGTACAAAGTTGCAGAATATGCCAGATGGCCAAGGGTGTGAGGTAGAACACCAGGTTATGTCAGTCATTGCCTATACCAAAGAGACCCTGGAAGGACATCATCATGGACTTTTTTCTTGGTCTACCAAGGACACAAAGGGGAAATGAATCCATATTTGTGGTATTTGATAGGTTTTCAAAGATGACACATTTTATCCCTTGCCATAAAACCAATGATGTAGTTCATGTTGTTGGATTATTTTCAAAGAAGTGGTACGACTTCACTATCTACCAAAGAGTATAGTCTCTGATAGAGACACAAAGTTCCTTAGGTATTTTTGGAAGACCTTATGGAATAAATTGAAGACATATTTGAAGTTCAGTTTTGCATACCATCCATAGACTGATGGATAGACAGAAGTGGTGAACAAGAGTTTGGGTAACCTACTAAGATGCTTGGTAGGAGATAAGACCAAGGGATGGGATATGATTTTACCACAGGAAAAAATTTCCTATAACAATTCTATCAATAGGAGTACTGATAAATCACCATTCCAGATTGTATATGGGAGTAGTCCAAGAAATGTTTTTGAGTTGAGGAAGTTGGACATGGGATAAATGAATAATGCTAAAGCTGAGAACTTTGCAGAGTATTTGAAGGATTTTCATGAAGAAATAAAACAACACATCAATAATATGAACACTCAGTACAAGATAAAGGCTGATCAAAAAAGGAGGTTTAAGGAGTTCTAGGTTGGTGATGAAGTCATGGTGCACCTGAGAAAGGAGAGTTTTCCTGCTAAAACATATAACAAGCTAAAAATGAAGAATTTTGGACCATGCAGGATCATACAGAAAAGAGATTCAGGAAATGCATATGAGGTGGAGTTTCCGAGTGGATTGAACAAATCACCTATGTTCAATATTTCTAATTTGGTAGAGTATCATGAAGGTGACAGTTCTAAGGAACCAGTTGCAAATTAGTGGACTGTTCCAGCATCGGCTCCAGTGATAGAAGAGATAGAGGAAATCCTAGATACCCGTATCGGTAGAAGTACAAGAAAAATAGGTAGTATGAAGAATATATGGTGAAATGGAAGGGAAGGCCTGTAGAATATTTGACTTGGTTGTCCAAGTTGGAGGTTTACCGCCTTGGTTTTCCTCCAATAGAAAATGAGTGAGGTCACTTATCAAACTTACCCTGGGTGTCTGATGCAAGAGCATCCAGTGGCAACAAAGCAATCTTGCATCAACAAAAAAAAACAAAAATTTTCTAAGTGTTTTGCCTTTGTGTTTATCGACCATCAATTGGGCAGGAAAGTAGAATTTAAAATTTTGCATGGGTGGGAAAGTTAATTTTTTTTTTTTTTGCATGGGCGAGAAACTTAAAAATCATGTAAAAGGGGGGGAAATAGGATTTAAAAAGGGATTTTGGATCTGAAAAGAGGGCTTCAGTTTGGGCTCCAAGATTGTACAATCTGGCATTGTAATTTCTGCCCCTTTGGCTGGAATTATTAAAATAATTCTTTTCTATTATGATTTGGCTCCTTGGATAGTTTTGTTTGTGTTTGTTCATCCTCATCAGTTTTGCCTCAACCTTGATTCTGGAGATTCATGGGAAGCCTTGGTAGTTTTTTGCATAGACTTATAACATAGAGTGATTTAGAATTTTTGAAAATGCTTTGGAGGTTTCCTGGTAATTGGTGATCCTTCATTTTGTGGACATACAAATTTGAACAACAAATTGTTTATCAAGAGAACATCCCAAACAAATAATATATGGCATAGAGTAATGATGAAGACTCCACTCTATTGACTTCATAAAATTCCCGTTTGGTAACAACTACCAAGCAAAATCGAGTGCACTACATTGCTTCATTTTAATAAAATTTAGGCGACATCGAAACAATCCGAGCAGGGGCATTAATATTTCACAATGGGGCTGCAATGTTCAGTGCCTCTGAGCTAGACCGTGTGGTCAATTTCTGTTGGATGCATTACATTTTTATTAAAACCAAAGTTTGTATTAGAACAACCATAAATTATACCCTCTTCCCCATAGTCTCGTTCAACCTTGTAAAGCAGTTGGATGCGGTTCTAAGTTGTTAAACTCTTCCACGTGAGGTCATAGGATTGACTCTCGATGGAATCTCTACATTATATATGTATTTTAACATTGCATTGACAATAATGACATGTTGATTAAACTTATATAAATAGATAGTAATGCAATTTTTTTATCACCCCAAAAGTTAAAGGATATTATGCCAAAAAATTGCATATACTGAAACGTAGTATTCAACACTAAATAAAATTTTATGAAAGTCTCCCACACAAAGCCAATATATCCTTTGTTTACAAGCTAATGAATTTCATTTCCAAATAGATGTCTTGGAAAGGTTTTACAAAATAAGTTTCAATTCCCTAACTTAAATAAAGCTTGTACTAAAATGAATTTTGTGTCATCAATATATTATTGAGAAGAAAATAGAGATACAACATAAATCTCCTGACTTCACTTCTTCTTTGGGCTTACCTTCAGAGAGCCTCTTCTTAACCTTTGACCCTTGCTTACACCTTCAAACTCTAGGCTTGCTCTTTAATATAACTAGAAACTGTTTCATGTCTTCTGGTTTCTGATCCACCCAAGGTGAAGAGCATTCTCCCTAGACTATCAAGAATTCCTAGATACCCTTTCTTCACAAAATTTCCTCTATTTGTAGGACACTTCTCCGCTTATGGGCCAAATAGTGGCCACATTATAGTAATATTAAAAATATGCCTTGGACCCATTATGACTCATCATGTTTGTATAGTATGACCAAGAGTAGAAAAAGGGTCCTTTTAAAGATAAGGAGAGTGCCATTTTTTTGTGTCCTTTATCATGGGAACAAATATAAAACTAATACTATAAAGGCATAGAATGGATACAAAGCTAGAACTATTATTGATAGGATAAGGGATCTCCCTTTTTATTTCCACCAATATAGGGAAGCCATATGGGTATTTCCCAATGGGTAGAATATATATAATATTTAACAATCCTATAGTCATTTTTAAGTCCCATTTAACTTGGGTCCACTAATTTGTTTAGACATAATTTACTATATTGTTATAATTTTACAAAATATAATTCCTCAAGTTTATCTTCCACAAGACCTCATAATTAGTTTCTAGTTAATTATCTTATCCAAAAGATAATTAATATTTTCCTATACTTCATAGAATCCTTTTATTAGAATTTTTGTAGGATTATTTAGGGTCTATGCCCTTTTTATCAGGCATTAATTGATCCCCAATATCAATTAATATCCTTAAATAATGTAGGAGGGTGATGGGTCATGACATCTTCTCTAACCCATGAGGGTTACATCCTTTCCATTTTATGATCTTTACAAGCATAATTCCTACCAAATTATGATAATGTTCTATGACAACCTACTATGATAGTAGTCTATGATAATATACTTTATTACCTATTCTATAACAATTATATTCATAATGCCAAGCAGTTATAAAGCAACTATATTCATGATTCTATGACAACAAAATGGTTACACACATGATTCTATGGTAAAGTGATTAGATACATGATTCTATGACACACAATCCTAACTTAACACATGGCCCAATTCTAACTAGCTACATGATCCACTTTACATACAATATTATATGCCCCTACAAGTTACAAGTCTCGAGTGTGTAACAAAAAAAAAAAGATAGAATTTTTGCTTGGTCGTTGGGTAATCAAGGATATAAACAATTCATTCAATTTGTTTGCTTATGTTTATTATGATGAGTTAGATCAAATATGTGATCCAAGTAAAGAATAAAGTCTTATATTTATTCCTCTTATAAGAAATATTTTATGGCCATATTGGCTCATATAGATGATGAGTCAATGATGGAACCAAATCCTTGACCATATTAGTTATGGGTCATTCAGATACAATATTCCATTATTAAATGACCATTGTACTTTCTCATATTGTAGATAAGCATCATAGGGAGACCTTTCCAAAAGGGACCATGATACATGCTGCTCACCCCTTAGAGATCATGCACAATGACATGTGGGCCCATGGGTACACCCTCTATTTTTATAAATAAGTACTTCCTTCTCTTTATTTATGAGTTCTTTCTATAAGTGTGATTATATAACATTTATAAAAAGGATGAGGCTTTTGATAAATTCAAGTAATTCAAAGCACTAATAGAAAACTAGTTAGATAGGAATACTAGTCATCTTAGGTTTGATATGGGAGGTAATGACATGAGAAATACCTTTCATAAACTTTTAACCCTTTATGGGATAACATATCATAGAACTATTCACTATACCCAAGAGTAAAATGGGATAGTTGAGGGAAAGAATAGTGTAATCATGGATATGGCATGGTGTATGATTCATGCCAAGGGGATGGTTCACAAATTATGGGGTGAGGTCATCACTTGTTCCTCATATATTATCACTAGGATTCCTACTAGAGCAATCTAGGGTATGTCATACCTTGAGAGGTTAATAGGCAATAAGCCAAATCTATATTGATTTCACATCTTTGGGTTTTCAATAGGGCTCACATACCCAACTATTATTAGAAGAAAAAATTCAAAGAGTCATAGATGTATTTTTATGAGGTGTTTTGATGCATTCAAGGCGTACCTTCTCTATGATATTCATAGGTATGAAATCATCATTTGGAGAGATGTCATTTTTATGAGATTCTATTAGGAGCTCCATTTAGTTAACTACCTAGTCTTTGAGTAAAAGATCCTCATGTTTCTTCAATTGATCCAATAGATTCTTTAGATATTTGTGTAGGGTCTGTTCTTATTAGGATAAATTTTTGATATTCTAGTGAAGGCCATATACCTACAAATTTGGTCCCTTATTGAAAAGCACCACCTACAACACCTTTAGTCTCAAATTTAGGGAATCTTGAGATTAACACATTAGTTTAGTGTGCTTGAGTTTTTTGATGATAAGGTGAGTGGTTAGATTAATTTTTATTTTTTAGGTTTGGATTTTGATGTTGCTTTACGACATGATGTATCTAGTTCTTCCTTAATTTTTCTAACACCCAATTGGATTTAGATATTTTTATAGGATTATCATACTATTTTATCTTTGAAGTGACCTTGAAAGGTCGCTTCTTGAGAATTGATATCAAATTTTGATCATTTGTAGATCCTATAATATATTATCATAATTGGAGTGGGAAGATATTATGCTTATAGATTTTGAGTCCTTGATGAAGAATAGGATATGGTAGATTGTTCCTCTTATATAAGGGAATAATGTGATTATATGCAAATGGGTCTATAGAACCAAGTACATTTTGTATCAAGTGGAAAAGCACAAGGTATGGCTTATTGCTAAGGGAATATCTTAGTAAGAGGGAGTAGACTATTCAAATATATTTTTTATAATTGATAGGATGAATTATATTAAGATTATTTTTTATATAGTTGTTTTCTCTATTGGAAGGTACATCATATGGATATGAAGAGTGTCTTCCTCCATAGTGAGCTTGAAAATGATATCTATATATAGCAACCACCTAATTTTGAGTTTGAGAGTCCTCCTCCCTTGGTTTATTTGTTGATTATGTCCTTGTATGGACATAAACAAGCACCCCACACTTGGTATGATAAGATCCACTCTCTCTTTCAAACCTACGTCTTTCAACAATGGGAGGCAAAATATGATATTTACATCAAACATCAGGATGGAGATACCTTGGTGATTGTTCTATATGCATATAATATTATCATTATAGGAAACTCTCTAGCATTTATTCATGATATAAAGTTATGGATTTATACCTATTTGATATGATGAATTTATGTTCCTCACACTATTTCTTGGACATTCAAATTGATAATATTACTTTCAATATAACTATCTCACAACCCAAGTATGACTTGGATAGTCTTCAATGCTTTGGGATGGAAGAGAGTAAATATACTTGGACTTATTTTACTTTAGAATTGAAGCTTTAAGATAGTTGTATGACTCCTTTGGTGGATGTCACTCAATATTGATCTCTTGTTGGATATCTCCTTTACGTTACTCACACATAACCTAGTATTACCTTTATTATCAACTATTATTTTAGGTACATCTAGGCCCCTTGAGAGAGTCATTGGATAGTGGCAAAGAGGATCCTAAGATACATCAAAGGTACCAATCATATGGGTAATTATTTTTTAGTTGGTTTACCTTTAATTTTGAAAGGACTTCTAGATGCACATTAGGTTAATTATTGAGATGAATGGTGATCTATCATAAGTTTTTTTTTTCATTTGATTTTTGGTCTTATTTCATAGTGCTTGAGATGAAAATCTACTATATTTAATTATTCCATGGAACTTGAGTATTGTGTTGTCAATGAGGTAATTGAGAACCTTCAATGGATGCTTTTGATTCTATAGTAGGTGGTTATTTCCCAAACCTACCCCATAACTCTTTTATGTGAAGTCCAATCACCATCTAACATGCTCATAATCTAGTATTTCATCAACATACCAAGCACATAGATATTTTAATAATTTATATGAGATGACTTTATGTTCATGGGATGATTGATCTAGTCTTCATATCATTAGAAATGTAGGAAAAAATTTTCCTAAGATTATGTGTGACGTTCATTTGTGTCTATGAGGGATCTACTTGGTCTAGGAGAGTGTTCCTTGAGGGATTGTTAAAATATTTGTAATCTGATCTTAATAGGCCAAGACCAACAATGATGAAACACATATGGGTGATTTACTTGTAATACTATGGGAAAATTCTATGTAAGCCTTTGATAATATTAATATAAGACTATGTTTATTCTATTTGCAAGGCTATAGGAATATTTCTATGGAATCCTATGGGCACTATTATTAGCCTACAAGCATCTTCATGTAAGCCTAAGGGTACCCTCATGTATTCACCCTTGGTAATATTGGTTAATCCATCCTTATGGATAACATTGACTAAAGGGTTTAATTTATTATTATTTTAATATTTAAAGTTCAACTAAAATTTAAGTTAATGTTGCCTTGAGGCTAACTACTGATTGGGATTTTTATATCATTATAAATACCTCCCTATGATTGATTATTTGTATCATAGTGTAATATATGAGAATATTATGGGGTTTCTTAGGGTACCCACCCCTTATTTTTTTGTCAAATAGTGTCACTTATATATTTTTTATTTTCTTCTATATGCTCTTCTTCCTTTCTTTGCATTTGGTTGTGATGAATGGATGTTTAGGGATATTTTTGAAAAATATTATGAATTTCAACATAATATCAGATCTGAAATTAAACACCTTTGGTTATTCACAAAAAAATATTGTATAAGATAAACCATGTTAGATATGGTTAAACTTTTAGTTCTATTGGACTTCTTATAAAATTGTAAGAGGTGTCCAAATTCAACACTTTTGGATATTTTACCATTTTAATGCTTGTTTTTTATGTCCAAAAAAGTACTCATTTCCATTCAAAATTTTAAATCATAATATCTATGAAATATTTCATTGTGTGGCAAGAGGGAGTAGGGAGGGGTGCATGAGCATTTCAATGGAAAACTTTAAATACTATTTTTCATATCCTTCTTCCACTTTGAGATACTATTGATGAGTGATAATGCAATCATAGCATGTTGGATTTGAATACAAGAAGTCTTGTGTTTGAGTTCACATGGATGAACTCTTTCTTTTAATATGGATGAATTAAAGTGCATACATATAATAAAATGTCATTTTTAAATACCATATGCAAATTGGTGTAGCAGTAAGGCTCGAGACATCTAACCTAAAGGTTTAGAAGAGACACAACGTTGCTGGTGCATTTTTTTGTATGCATACCTTGGTCCTTCCTTAAGAGGAAGTGCCCTTCTAATTTAGGGCATATTCATGTTAATGGTGTTATGGTTCCAATATTTGTTTGAAGGCGGTAGGTTACATGTTCAAACTTAACCAAAATATTTTTTTAAGGTATACAATACTTCCAATATTACTCTTCAAATTATTTTTTAGTTCTTTAGGTTTCAATGGTGCATAGAGTACACTTGGATAGGCTTGAAATCCTAAGGTACTTGCTTCTATAATGACCCATGTTCGAGTCTTTTTAGTGACATAGCCCAAACTTCGAATATTAATTATATATATGGAGGTCAACCAACCTAATTTCTCCAGATTTCAACATCATATTCATTATATTCATCCCATTTGGGAGTCCTATTAGTGATTGATGTCAAAAAAAGTGGTATTGGAGCTGATAGGTTGTGGCTATTGTTTGGTCAGTTTTTCTCCTAAGGTCTTTCATTTAATGTTTTTACTCTTGTTTTAGCACTAGTATACCCAAAATTTAGAAGCCATAACTTTTGCATATAGAAGCATTTTTAGCTCATTTTTTTTAAAGTGTACAATTTTTTGAGCTCAAATTTGCGATATTAGTTCAAGAATCTATTACTATTTTTCATGCGAATTTTCTATGTAAATTGGACCTCATTGGAAATTTTCTTTGCATTGAGATCATGTATGATTCAAAATATTTCTTATGCAAGGCCATAGGTTCAAATATTATTTTTCACTCTTATTTTATAATAGTAGGTTTTATGTCTTCATAGAGAACCAAACATGCAACTCCAACTAAGCTTGATGATGTAGCAGTTGGTTAGTTGTACTATATTTGAGAGATTTCAAAATTCTTCTAATTATCCTTTTTATTTATCATAGTGGACATCTGCTCTAACTCTAACAACCATTTAATGTGGTGATTGGTAATCTTTTGGGTTATAAGAGGAGTAAATTTTGGATGGTCAATGCAAGTTATACCTTGTTTCTATGGGCCCTTTCTAGCAATTAGGGTTGATTATTCAAAGACATATCTATTGCTTCATGATTCAACTACCTTCTATTGAGATTGGGGGATATATTATGGTCACCATAGTGCATGTTGAAGATCTTCTCACAGGAATATCAACATCTTGATCCAGAATATGGAGTTACAACTTCATGTTTGGTAGAGATTGATCTAGTTTATGTACCATTGATAAAGAAAATATAATAAGGTAAATTGGCCCATATTAGCATTCATTAGTGGGAGTGATGTATCTTCTTTAATATCTTCTCTCCTTGGACCCTTATCTTAGATTACGAGAGGGTATTGACATATTTGTAATCTAATATTATTAGGCACAGTTAACATTAATGAATTATATATAGGTTCTCTTGATGTAAGCCCATAGACAAGTTTTATGTAAGTATTTGGGAATCTTGATGTAAGCCTACAAACGTTCTATATCTAAATCCTATGGCCATATTTCTAGGTAAGCCTACGAGCATCTATGTGTAAGCCTAACGGCACCCTAATGTATTCACCCTTATTGATGGTTCTTCGAGAGGGAATCCTAGGGTGTTTAAGATTAATACTAAAATTTAAGTTAATATTGCCTTGAGGCTAACTACTCATTGGGATTTTTATATCATTATAAATACCTCCCTATGATTGATTATTTGTATCATAGTGTAATATATGAGAATATTATGGGGGTTCCTAGGGTACCCACCCCTTATTTTTTTGTCAAATAGTATCACTTATATATTTTTTATTTTCTTCTATATTCTCTTCTTCCTTTCTTTGCATTTGGTTGTGGTGAATGGATGTTTAGGGATGTTTTTGAAAAATATTATGAATTTCAACATAATATCAGATCCAAAATTAAACACCTTTGGTTATTCACAAAAAAATATTGTATAAGATAAACCATGTTAGATATGGTCAAACTTTTAGTTCTATTGGACTTCTTACAAAATTGTAAGAGGTGTCCAAATTCAACACTTTTGGAGATTTTACCATTTTAATGCTTGTTTTTTATGTCCAAAAAAGTACTCATTTCGCTTCAAAATTTTAAATCATAATATCTATGAAATATTTCATTATGTGGCAAGAGGGAGTAGGGAGGGTTGCATGAGCATTTCAATGGAAAACTTTAAATACTATTTTTCATATCCTTCTTCCACTTTGAGATACTATTGATGAGTGATAATGTAATTATAGCATGTTGGATTTGAATACAAGAAGTCTTGTGTTTGAGTTCACATGGATCAACTCTTTATTTTAATATGGATGAGTTAAAGTGCATATATAATAAAATGTCCTTTTTAAATACCATATGCAAATTGGTGTAGCAGTAAGGCTCGAGACATCTAACCAAAAGGTTTAATTTTGAATCATGATGAAGGAGAAGAGACACAACGTTGTTGGTGCATTTTTTTGTATGCATGCCTTGGTCCTTCCTCAAGAGGAAGTGCCCTTCTAATTTAGGGCATATTCATGTTAATGGTGTTATGGTTCCAATCTTTGTTTGAAGGCGGTAGGTTACATGTTTAAACTCAACCAAAGTATTTTTTTAAGGTATACAGTACTTCCAATATTACTCTTCAAATTATTTTTTAGTTCTTTAGGTTTCAATGGTACATAGAGTACACTTGGATAGGCTTGAAATCCTAAGGTACATGCTTCCATAATGACCCATGTTCAAGTCTTGTTAGTGACATAGCCCAAATTTCAAATATTAATTATATATATGGAAGTCAACCAACGTAATTTCTCCAAATTTCAACATCATATTCATTATCTTCATCCCATTTTGGGGTCCTATTAGTGATTGATGTCAACAAAAGTGGTATTGGAGGTGATAGGTTGTGGCTATTGATTGGTCAGTTTTTCTCCTAAGGTCTTTCATTTAATGTTTTTACTCTTGTTTTAGCACTAGTATACCCAAAATTTAGAAGCCATAAATTTTGCATATAGAAGCATTTTTAGCTCATTTTTTTTAAATTGTACAATTGTTTGAGCTCAAATTTGCAATATTAGTTCAAGAATCTATTACTATTTTTCATGCGAATTTTCTATGTAAATTGGACCTCATTGGAAATTTTCTTTGCATTGAGATCATGTATGATTCAAAATATTTCTTATGCAAGGCCATAGGTTCAAATATTATTTTTCACTCTTATTTTATAATAGTAGGTTTTATGTCTTCATAGAGCACCAAACATGCAACTCCAACTAAGATTGATGATGTAGCAGTTGGTTAGTTGTACTATATTTGAGAGATTTCAAAATTCTTCTAATTATCCTTTTTATTTATCATAGTGAACGTCTGCTCTAACTATAACAACCATTTAATGTGGTGATTGGTAATCTTTTGGGTTATAAGAGGATTAGATTTTGGATGATCAATGCAAGTTATACCTTGTTTCTATGGGCCCTTTCTAGCAACTAGTGTTGATTATTCAAAGACATATCTATTTCTTCATGATTCAACTACCTTCTATTGAGATTGGGGGATATATTATGGTCACCATAGTGCATGTTGAAGATATTATCACATGAAGATCAACATCTTGATCCAGAATATGGAGTTACAACTTCATGTTTTGTAGAGATTGACCTAGTTCATGTACCATTGATAAAGAAAATATAATAAGGTCAATTGGCCCATATGAGAATTCATTAGTGGGAGTGATGTATCTTCTTTAATATCTTCTCTCCTTGGCCCCTTATCTTAGATTACGAGAGGGTGTTGACATATTTGTAATCTAATCTTATTAGGTACAGTTAACATTAATGAATTATATATAGATTCTCTTGATGTAAGCCCATAGGCAAGTGTTATGTAAGTATTTGGGAATCTTGATGTAAGCCTACAAAATTTCTATATGTAAATCCTATGGCCATATTTATAGGTAAGCCTACGAGCATCTATGTGTAAGCCTAAGGGCACCCGAATGTATTCACCCTTACTGATGGCTCTTAGAGAGGGAATCCTGGGGTGTTTAAGATTAATACTAAAATTTAAGTTAATGTTGCCTTGAGGCTAAGTACTCATTTATATCATTATAAATACCTCCCTATGATTTATTATTTGTATCATAGTGTAATATATGAGAATATTATGGAGGTTCCTAGGGTACTCACCCCTTATTTTTTTGTCAAATAGTGTCACTTATATATTTTTTATTTTCTTCTATATGCTCTTCTTACTTTCTTTGCATTTGGTTGTGGTGAATGGATGTTTAGGAATGTTTTTGAAAAATATTATGAATTTCAACATAATATCAGCTCCAAAATTAAAAACCTTTGGTTATTCACAAAAAAATATTGTATAAGATAAACCATGTTAGATATGGTCAAAATTATAGTTCTATTGGACTTCTTACAAAATTGTAAGAGGTGTCCAAATTCAACACTTTTGGATATTTTACCATTTTAATGCTTGTTTTTTATGTCAAAAAAAGTACTCATTTCCCTTCAAAATTTTAAATCATAATATCTATGAAATATTTCATTGTGTGGCAAGAGGTAGTAGGGAGGGGTGCATGAGCATTTCAATGGAAAACTTTAAATACTATTTTTCATATCCTTCTTCCACTTTGAGATACCATTGATGAGTGATAATGCAATCATAGCATGTTGGATTTGAATACAAGAAGTCTTGTGTTTGAGTTCACATGGATGAACTCTTTCTTTTAATATGGATGAGTTAAAGTGCATACATATAATAAAATGTCCTTTTAAATACCATATGCAAATTGGTGTAGCAGTAAGGCTCGAGACATCTAACCTAAAGGTTTAATTTTGAATCATGATGAAGAAGAAGAGACACAACGTTGCTGGTGTATTTTTTTGTATGCATGCCTTGGTACTTCCTCAAGAGGAAGTGCCCTTCTAATTTAGGGCATATTCATGTTAATGGTGTTATGGTTCCAATATTTGTTTTAAGGTGGTAGGTTACATGTTCAAACTCAACCAAAATATTTTTTTAAGGTATACAGTACTTCCAATATTACTATTCAAATTATTTTTTAGTTCTTTAGGTTTCAATGGTGCATAGAGTACACTTGGATAGGCTTGAAATCCTAAGGTACTTGCTTCCATAATGAACCATTTTTGAGTCTTGTTAGTGACATAGCCCAAACTTTGAATATTAATTATATATATGGAGGTCAACCAACCTAATTTCTCCAAATTTCAACATCATATTCATTTTCTTCATCCCATTTGGGAGTCCTATTAGTGACTGATGTCAAAAAAAGTGGTATTGGAGGTGATAGGTTATGGCTATTGTTTGGTCAATTTTTCTCCTAAGGTCTTTCATTTAATGTTTTTACTCTTGTTTTAGCACTAGTATACCCAAAATTTAGAAGCCATAACTTTTTCATATCCAAGCATTTTTAGCTCATTTTTTTAAAATTGTACAATTTTTTGAGCTCAAATTTGCGATATTAGTTCAAGAATCTATTACTATTTTTCATGGGAATTTTCTATGTAAATTGGACCTCATTGGAAATTTTCTTTGCATTGAGATCATGTATGATTCAAAATATTTCTTATGCAAGGCCATAGGTTCAAATATTATTTTTCACTCTTCTTTTATAATAGTAGGTTTTATGTCTTCATAGAGCACCAAACATGCAACTCCAACTAAGCTTGATGATGTAGCAATTGGTTAGTTGTACTATATTTGAGATATTTCAAAATTATTCTAATTATCCTTTTTATTTATCATAGTGGACATCTGCTCTAACTCTAACAACCATTTAATGTGGTGATTGGTAATATTTTGGGTTATAAGAGGAGTATATTTTGGATGATCAATGCAAGTTATACCTTGTTTCTATTGGCCCTTTCTAGCAACTAGGGTTGATTATGCAAAGACATATCTATTGCTTTATGATTCAACTACATTCTATTGAGATTGGGGGATATATTATGGTCACCATAGTGCATGTTGAATATCTTATCACATGAAGATCAAAATATTGATCCAGAATATGGAGTTACAACTTCATGTTTGGTAGAGATTGATCTAGTTCATGTACCATTGATAAAGAAAATATAATAAGGTCAATTGGCCCATATGAGCATTCATTAGTGGGAGTGATGTATCTTCTTTAATATCTTCTCTCCTTGGCCCCTTATCTTAGATTACGAGAGGGTGTTGACATATTTGTAATCTAATCTTATATGCACAGTTAACATTAATGAATTATATAGAGCTTCTCTTGATGTAAGCCCATAGGCAAGTGTTATGTAAGTATTTGAGAATCTTGATGTAAGCCTACAAACTTTCTATATGTAAATCCTATGGCCATATTTCTAGGTAAGCCTACGAACATCTATGTGTAAGCCTAAGGGCACCCTAATGTATTCACCCTTAGTGATATTTTTTAATCTACCATTATAGATAACCTTTATTAAAGGGTTTGATTTATTATTATTTTATTCTTACAATGTAACCTCAAAGTCAAGTTAATATCTTCTTGAGGTTCACTACTCATTGGGATCTTTTGATATCATTATAAGTACCCCCCAATGATTGATTATTTATATCATGGAGTGATATATAAAAATATTGTAGGGGAACCTATAGACACACAACCTTTATTTATTCTCAAATAGTGTCATTTATATCTTTCCTTAGTATTTTTATCTATATGCTCTTCTTTTTTTGCATATAATTGTGGTAAATGGATGTTTTGGGAAAATATTGTGAATTTAAATAGGGATGACTATTAAGAGTTGCTCACCATGTCCTCCATTCAACTTAAGGAGGGATATTGAAATATGTTATTGTTAAGCTTCACTTGAGGCCACAACAAACTTTGTATTATATTGTATGCATAAGCCCATTATGCCCTCGCAAGCCTTGAAAAATGTCTTTTTTTTTGTAATTTTTATTATTTAAACCTAGAGGTTGATTACTTAACCTTGACCTAAAGGTAACTTGTAATTGGATATAAATAGCCCTTCATACTAACCATTTCAAATTAAGTGGGGGTGTATTCTATTTTTCTACAATGAGATTATTTGGTGGTCACGAACATCTATTTATGTCATATGCATTGATTTTTGTGCAATTATTTTTTAGTAGTACTACGTAATGTGTTGATTCCATTCATTTTTAGAAATGGTTATAAAATCCAAAACTTTTCATAATCACTCATATGAAAGTAAATCACTTGAAAGCAATACCATAGAATGATCATTAACCAATATTATAGACTGAGTAATGGATATTCATAATCCACTTTGACACAATATAAGAAATTATAAAGGAGATAGAATTTAATAGAATCAATACTTTATCCAAATTCTTAAAATCAAAATATAAATAAATAATGTATATTGAAAAGAAACACAAATATATAATAAGAAAATAATTTTAAAATATTTAACAAAAAAAAATATTTTAAAATATTTAACAAGATGAGTGGGAGTATATTTATACTACTTAAATGACACAATGTCCCTATTCCTAGTAACTATCTAATTGGTATGTTATTATATCACAATATAATATGTGGACCACCTAACAAGGTGAAAATGATCCTTTGGACTAATACAATAATATAACACAAGTATAATATCTCTATTTAACACAATCCAATGATTTAACCATTTAAAAAAATAATCCTCCTAAATTTATTATCTTAATAATACTAATAGCTCCACAAAAGAGCTATTGATATCAAGGTAAAGAAATTTGTAGTATATTAGATGCAAGGGAGAATAGTCCCACATCCTCTATTAAAACCTAGCTTAAAAGCCTTCAATCTTGAAAAGGCGAGAGATGTAATATGGTTTTCTACTAATTTAATTTATTAATCCTTTTAACCCAAAAATAAAATATCAGGATAAATAATTTTTTTATTATCCTATAGCAATATTACATACCACTTGAGAATCCTTACTAGCCTTAAATTGATGTCCAAAACTTGATTCGAAATCTATCTAGCCTTAAGTAAAATTTTCCATTTATATAGAATACTAGCAATAAGAAGGACTAACAATATTTATTACCACCTTAAACTATAAAATTATAACAATATTTTCATTACTATAATCAATTTTGTAAATAATATTCTTAATAATATATTTGGATTCATACATCACCCACCCAAAATAACATTAAAAAAAATAAGATTAGAACTCTATTTTCTTTCCAAAACATAAAAAACAATATTGAAAAATATTTAAATTCATGAAAAAAAAAACTTATATAATCTAAATTCTTCCACTTTAAAATGTAGAGGAGTTGGAAAGCAAGTGGATAGTTAAAACTCTTAAGTTGAAATCAAAATGCCCTGGGTTCAAATCTCTTCCCTCACATACTACGAATATACTATGTACAGAAAGTTACAAATAAAAAAATAAAAATAAAATCCATTCAAAATCATAAGAAAAAAGAAAATTAAAAAATATAAAAAATAAATACAAAATCCACTACCTTATCGTCTTAACTAAGCATGCAAATAAATAACAAATTCTATAAATGATTAACACTTTTAAATCCTTAAGAGATCCATATCCTCTTATTCTTAGCTAAACATACAAATAAATAACCAAATTTTAAAAAATTCATGGTCTTTAACACTTTTGAATCCCTAATACATCCATATTCTAATGATATCTATAAAATCACAAAAACATACAAATAAATAATATCGTTACCACTTTTGAATCCCTAATGCATCCATATTCTAATGATATCTAAAAATAGCAAAACTTGATTGAAAAAAAGAGATAAATATATCATAACTACTTGATTGATAATGAGATTCTCGTAATTAAACACAAACTTTTAATACAATTGCCACTTTCAAAATAGGTTTTAGTACACATAATTTAAAAACATATCACTTTCTTTTTATTTTGAGATGAATAAAATAAGATATTCACTTTTAATTATTTTTAGTTTGATTTAGTGTAAGTTATAAAGTTTCAATTATTTATGTAAAGTAATGTAGTGGTTATGGTTAGGGATTTTGGTTTTCTTTTAAGAAATCCAAGTTCAAATCATGATAAGGTGTATTAATGAGCTTATTAATATTTAACATCGAAATACAAACTAAAATACTAGTAGATAAAATATAAATAAATAACAAATATTATTATTTTTGTTTATAATAAAAATAATATTCATTTTATATATATAAAATGGGTGACATCCATAATCCTTTTTTACTACTAAGTAGAATTTAAATGGATTGTCCCTATAATTCCTAGATCGTTATGGATCATAATTTAAAACATATATCATTTTAAAGGTAATTCAAACCATAAAATTTTATTTGAATACTAAACCTATAAGTTTAGGTCATTTAATTATTATTTCAATAAACCTCTTTAATTGAGGTTCAAGTGGAAGTGGATGCTTGTAAAAGTGGAACATAGACCTTTTATCTGGAATACTAAACCTATAATTTCAAGTAAACCTCTTTAATTAGGTTCAAATGGATGTTTGTAAAAATGGAATATGACAACTTTATTAAGTTATTTATTAATGGGACTATAACATTTTTAATGAATTGTAAGATGATTTAAAGAATATATAAAGTTTTTCTTTAAGTTTGATTTTTTATTTTTTTAAATAAGTAAAGATTACATTTTCAAATATTTTTTTAATGAATGCATCGTTATCATTGAATTTTATTGTGGAAGCTTTGAAACTCTTCGACATTACAATAAATCTTAAGGACTAAGCACCATGCAATTTTTGTTTTTTTATCATTGTGTTAAATTATTTTGGTTAAATACATTTAATTTTTTATAAAAAAAAAAAAATACATTTATTTTTTTTAATAAAATGTTAGATTATATTAATTTATTTACCGAAACATTACAACATTTTGGTGTTAGTATTTTCCACTAGTTAAAATCAAAATAAGGTGGATTTAAAGTAAAGCATTTATAATTGAATATACATAAGAATAAAAGCTAATATCAACAAAAAGACTATAGTTATATCTTGCTACAATATACTAGATATCAACATTCATATGTGGGAGAAACTAGTATATGAAAAAAAATTGGGCATGTCTTCCATGATATTTTTTGAAGACTTCAAAGAAGAAAAAGAAGTAATCAAAACCTCAACCTGCTCATCATTGTTAATTGCCTTTTTAATTTTTTATTGGACCTTCTGAAGATCCTGAATCATATGAGAAAGTTGATGAAGTTTGTCAATAACATCTTGAGGTGTGCTAGAAGTTCCATAGACTTGGGAATGAATGTGTCCCACATGTAACAAAAGATCAAATGTCAAGTCTGCTAAAACTATATCCTATGGAGGGGTAGATCTAGTAAACATCTTTTTGCATATGCACTTCCAAATTTGCTTGAGAAGGATGAGTCTACAAACATCCTAGAGTTTGGGACACTAATCCAGCTGAGAAAACTAAGCAAAGAAAGCTTTCAAGATGTAGCAAAAGAGGGTAAAAAAAGAGTAGAAGACATCCCAAAACTGTGTAGCCATGTCACAAAACCAAAGAAAATGAATAAGATTTTCTAAAGCATTACAAAAATTGCATTGAGGGGGAATGTGTAAAATTGTAGCCAAACATTTAACAGTTGAAAGTTTTTGATGCAAAATCCGCCATCCAAGAAGTTGTGTATTGGATTCAATAGGAGCTTTCCAAATTTGAGTAGCAAGAAACTACCACTGGGCATTGGTAAAATTCACTTGCCACTTGACATTGATCTTAAAGTCTAAATAAAGGGGACACAGAAGATTTTAGTATAACCAACTAGAAGTAATGGAAGAGATTCTATGACCATTAAGTCATCTTCAATCATTCCAAATATTATGGGTAGTTGTTCCCAACTTCATAAAGACCTCACAAGAGATGAAAGCCACAACTAAGACATAAGACTCTTTGAATCTAGAGGGAAGGGAGCAATAATTACAGATCTGTTCCAAGTAAGAATTGAGTAGCTACTCAGATCCTAGATATCTCTAATTCTATTTCTTTTTTTCAAAAGGTTATACTATGAATAACATTGCATAAAGCTACAGGTTTATCATTATGGATGATAAGTTTTTTCCACAAAAGACTATTTAGACCAATACTAAGACCATGTCTCAAGGAGTCAAACTTCCAAGCCAATAAATGAGAAACAAATTGTCTGGTTTTCTAGTTTTGGGTAGTTGAAATAGATCCTTTAAATGTAAAATAAGATGCATTAAGGACCTTATCCTCCCAAGGGGTTTCTTTCCATTTACCTTTGTGAGTAGCTAGAGAGATTCTATAATGAAATAGGTGTTTCGAGTTTTCATCACCAATAATGGCTCTAGCAACCCATTTTGTAGCCAAACTTTTGCTATGGGTAAAAGGATCAATGATCCCTAGAATTCCTAAAGCCTTAGGTTGAGTACAAAGTTTCCAAAATATGGGTGTCATTCCCACCTCCCCATCCTATTTAGTCCATAAAAAATTACGAACAATCTAAGTTAATTTATTATTGACTACCTTCAGGGCCATCCAGTAGAGAAATAATAAACATGAGAAGTTACCATAATAAATTAACTCAAAAAACTGTCATAAACATGAGAGATGATTAAATAAAATTTTAAATATTATTCATCTAAGAAATAAAAACAATAGATTATTCATATTGTTTATCTATTTAAAATATAAACATTTTTATTACATACTCATTTTAGTTTAAGAGTGAGTTATTTGTATGTATTTTAATATCAAAAATCTAAAAAGTTATTTATTTGATGTATTATTGCTTTGAAATTATATAGCAGTGATTTATTCTAATGTATTAAAATATAATAATATAATCTTTTGTAATTTGATGAAGATTTCAATAAAAAAAATATTTAAAATAATAATAATTTAAAAAATTATTTATTAATATTAAAAAATTACAGTTTTGGGAGACCCATGTTTAAACTATCGTGGGGTGCCATGGTGAGCTTGCGTACCAAACAAAAAAATAAAAAGATTACAGTTTATAGTTGGCCTTCTTGTTTTCTAACCAGTTCATGTGATGTTGTTCTTATCTAAGCTGATTATTTTCAATAAAATATTTTTATAATAAAATTTTATTCTACATTAGTACCTCCTCTCTAATATAAAATTTTCATTTAATTAAAAAATACAAAATTTAATAAATATTTTTAAAATTAAATATAATATTTAATTAAAATTATATATAAAATAATATTTTATAATTATAATATATAGTTTGGTAGATAATTTAGACATTCACTTCCTCCTCGATAGTGGAAAATTTAAAAATATAAAAATATAAAAACACAAAAAGATAACTTAAATTAAAGTTTAATTAATACAAAGTCACTGAGATACTAGAAATAAAAGTATAATTAATACAAAGACATTGAAACGAAAATGAGAATAATAACAAAAAGGGAAGAAAGACTAAATGTAAACGAGACGATCAAGAAATTAACAGTCAGGGAAACTAAATTTCAACGAATGATGTGCAGAATAGTGAAAGCAGTGTGGACGGTCCGCAATAGTCTCGCCCGTCATTTTAAAATTGTAAGTGCCTCAGTTATAAATTTTATTTTTTAACCCAAACTCATTCACACACAAGTATATATACATCATGCTACATTGCTACACAACATCCTACCAATCATAATTTAAACCTCTTTCAATTATAATATTATAATAAATATATATATTTTAAAAATAAGTTGATATGTTATTAAGTTTTTTTATTTGGTTAGTGTGACAAACTTTAATAATCAATTCACACTAGCGGCTTCTTCCAACCATAATTCCTCTTAAAGTAAGAAATTTAACACACACACCTCCACCTCTAATTATACTGGCCAACATGGCCATTTAAAATTTGAACCTTAATTTCATGATAAAAAATAAAGCTCAAACTATTGGACTATCTCCTTGAAAAGGACACATTATTAAATTTTTTAATTCAAATCACCAAAATAATTGTCCTTGTTTATTTAAGCTTTATATATTACTTCAACCAATAAAAAAATACGCGTAGTCCATACGTTGTTGAAATAACACCAGCACGCAATGACCACGTCTTCTCATCGGAACGTAGCTCGGCCACGGCAGAGGTGACGTTAGCCTCCATCGCGTGTCTCGCAAGTCCCCAGAAATTTTCCGGTCAAACACTTCGCCAGGGGAAACGTCCCTCTTTCTTTGTCCTCGACGGGATGAACTCGTACTAAATGTGCTCTTGTCTTCAAAAATTGGCAGTTTTCTCATTCTTCATCGCCATATCGTACTCGTCATTCGGAAATTTACTAATTCTAAACTAAATCTAGAGACGAAAGACTAAATGTAAACGAGAGACAATCGAGAAATTAAGAATGAGAGAAACTAAATTTCAACGAAAACTTATTACGAACAAATTGTAATGCAATATTCAATGTGATGCGGAGAATAGTCAAAGCCGTGTCGACGGTCCGCAACAGTCTCGCACGTCATTTTAAAATTGTAAGTGCGTGTTATAGAATTTTTTGTACACAAATAAGTCTTTGATTCACTCTAGTTCTCTAGTTTGAATTTACTTCTTTGAAGTTAGGTCTTTCAAAGCACTTTATATCTTACGCGTGGTACATACGTTGTGGAAATAACAACACCACGAAATGACCTCGTATTTTCATCAGAAAGTAGCTCGATATTTTCAGTTCAAACTGTTCCCGCCGGAAACGTCCCATAAATGCAGACTGTGCTCCCTTGCCCTGCAAAAACAGGCAGTTTTCCAGTGCTTCATCGCTATGTCGTCCTCGTCATTCTGCAATCTACTTTACTGGACTGCATTCCTGTTTTCTTTATCTCATCTCACCGAGCTCAAAGCCGATAAATGCCCCCATGCTTCGAAAAAATGTGGAAGTATGGTCATCCCTTACCCCTTTCGAATACGAGGGCAAGAAGACAGTTGTGGCTTGGCTGGATTCGAAATCATCTGCAAGCCGAATTACAGTTTTGGCAGAATCGAGCCCACGCCCTTTCTTCCTCTTAATGATTCGTTGGAAGTGAGAATCTTAAATATTTCTCAAGATCACCTGCTAGTTGATTCGACACAATTCTATGCTTCCTCCTGCAATGTCTCAGCGAATATAAACTCTCTCACACTACCAAGAGAAGGCCCTTTCAGAATTTCGGATAACAACACGTTCGTAACGGTTGGTTGTAGCACGTTGGGCGCGCTTGGGATGTATGAGGACCCGGGTGATATTCGTTATAGTGCATGTTTTTCTTACTGTGACGAAAATCCATCCTTCTCCGACTGCAGTGGCAATGGTTGTTGCCAGACACCTGTGCCCCCAAATTACACGCAATATATTTACTCTGCAACCAACGTAAGCTTGAACCCTGTGTACAATGGAACCTGTGGCTATTCAGCTGTAATTGATAGCAACAACTGGGCTTCTGTATCTAAATTAAGTATACGGGACTTCAAGAGTGGGGATTACCAGATGCGCGTAGACTGGGCTCTTCTAAATGATACATGCAGCTCTGCTAAAGCTAAGACTTCATACCAGTGTGCTCACAACGCTGAATGCGAAAACAAGAAATGGGGATATTTATGTAAGTGCAAAAATGGCTACCAAGGAGACGGATACTCCAATGGTACAGCATGCGAAGGTAATATGTTTGGTTGTGGCCCGCAGCTTATTGCATTTTATTTAATTTTAGATCTGGCGCTAACGTTTTCTACTTTTATTTTGTACGTCTCCAGATTTTGACGAATGCTCGGTCCCTAATGACTGTTACGATTCGTCAAAGGGAGGCGGATGTCGTAATACTCATGGTTCCTATGAATGCTTCTGCGCCAAAGGTTACGGGGACGGCAATACTACTGGCACGGGTTGCAGTACTAAAAGACTTCAGATTTTATATGTAACCATAGGTAAGGATTCCTTTTCGTCATCATGTAACGTGTAACGGTATACTCTCTCCAGCTTAGATTTTCAGGAATAAAAATCTTTTATTCGTGGGTGTAGGAGTAAGCGTCACACTGGTGGCTGTGCTAGTCGGAGGTGCTGCTGTGTTTTGTATTCACAGGCGAAGAAGAGCGTGGCTTGCAAAGCAAAAGAACTTTAAGCGAAACGGAGGAGCTCATTTGCAGAGCTTAATTTCTTCACAAGCAGAAGCCATGACGATATTCTCGTTAGATGAGATTGAGAAAGCAACGAATAATTTTTCTCAAAGTCTAGTCCTAGGTGCTGGTGCTTACGGCACTGTTTATAAAGGGACTCTTTCAGAGGGGGTTGTTGTGGCCATCAAAAAGTCCAAGTCCATAGAAGCTGATTCCAAGGAAATTGACCAATTCATCAATGAAGTTGTTATTTTGAGCCAAATAAATCACAGAAACGTAGTGAAATTACTGGGATGCTGCCTGGAGACTCCGGTGCCTTTATTAGTTTATGAATATATTTCAAATGGTACTTTGTTTGATCATCTCTTTGACGACAAGTACGAGCAGCATTTTCAGTGGGAAGACCGCTTACGCATAGCCACAGAGACTGCAGAAGCGCTATCATACTTGCACTCGGCTGCATGCATTCCAATTGTTCACCGAGATGTGAAAACTTCCAACATTCTTTTGGACGATGGCTATACCTCCAAAGTTGCAGACTTTGGAGTCTCTCGTCTGTTGCCGATGGACCAAACACACATCACTACGGTTGTTCAAGGAACCCTCGGCTATTTGGATCCTGAGTACTTTCAAACAGTTCAGCTTACGGAGAAGAGCGACGTATACAGCTTTGGAGTTGTGCTGGTGGAGCTTTTGACTGGGCTAAAACCTGTTTCATACGAGAGAACGAAGAACCAAAGCAACTTGGCCATATTTTTCCTATCTAAGATGAAGACGAACGGTTTGCTTGAAATTCTAGATTCGCGGATGAATATAGATGAGGACAGAAATGTGGAGTCAATGGTAAAAGTAGCGAACTTAGCGAAGGAATGTCTGAGCATGGAAGGGGAGAAGAGACCTACAATGAAGGAGGTGGTTCAGGAGCTTCTTCGGATCCGAGGTGCACGAAGACGTAATGCCTTGATGGATGCTGATGTGACCCAGATGCAGGAAGAAATGATGGCTTTCATTCTTGAGGACGAGGAGCCAAGGGAGAGCGTCCAACATAGCAGAACAATAGGCGATCTCTATCCATATAGGGCGGTGCAATGGTGCGACAAGGTCTGATTGTTTCGTTTAGTACAGATAGCCTTGACAGCGGCAGAGAAGGCCTTCTTTGAAAATGTTCCTACATCTTTTTGATCTCATCGTCTCTTTTTGTAATTATTATTTTCCGTACCGAATCTGGACAATTACTGTTTTCTTCACCCTGTGAAGTTGAATAGGGAAGATGTTTTGTCGCATTTGAAGCAAACAAATGTCATTTTATACTCTCTTTTCCTTGCTTGCCACTGCATTTGCAATTTTTTCTTTTAATTCATGCTCTTACGTCTCAAATTGGATTTAGATTTAGTTTATGTTCCTTTTATAAAGTTAAATTTATATAATATTTGAATAATAAAAATATATATTTTTATTACTTTAGCTTTATATCGTAACCTATTTAAAATACACGACGCATTTAAAAATTGTAATGAGAAAGTAGTTTAGCGTATCCGTCATGGCCATAATTTTTCTCCGCAAAGGATCCGTATACCACATGGCATTTTCTAATAAATAACCATTTAAAATTTCTAAATAGATTTCATTAAATATATAACTAAACTTTAGTAAACAAGTTGTTTAATGTGTTAAAAATGATGTTCTTAATCCCAATGAGAATAGGACAATATATTTATTGATGATTTGAGCTGCAATTCGCCAGTTGCGGAACACGTCATTCCGTTAGGAAAAAAAAAACCAAAAATTGGAAAATTTCAGACTCGCGACTTCCCTTGTTTAAAGTAGAGAACCCCGTCCCTGTGGGGTGCAACAGCATTGGAGTAAAAGCGGACACAAATAGAGACTCCGAGCCTCCAAGTCGCCGAATCCTAGACGATGGTAGTTCCTATTGATTTAAATTTTTTAAATATAATTTTAAAAGTTAGTGGATTAGTAAGTATGGTCGGGTATTTATTAAAAAAAAAAAAAAAATTAGGTTTGGAAAACAACCTCCTAAAAATAATAGTCTCCATGATGCAGTTCCTTATAATTTGAACCTGCTTTGCGCAGTTACTAAAATATAAAAAAAGTCCTTGAAAACATTCGTTGAATAGGCAGTCTAGCATTTAGAAACGTCCAAAACTCCTACCAAATTTCAACATTTGTAGGACCTTGTTCATTGGGTACCTAAGTCAATCTTGAAAACATTCGTTGAATAGGCAGTCTAGCATTTAGAAACGTCTAAAACTCTTAAAAAATTTCAACATTTGTAGGACCTTGTTCATTGGGTACCTAAGTCCGGAGTATCCGAGAACAATTACGCGTGTTTCTCTTTCTACATATGTTTAAGGGCTAGAATTTTAGCTTCTGTAGGTAGTTGATATTTTTTACTACGAGATAGTTTTGCGAGCAAAAGCCCGCGTGGTGGACCGACTGACTGTCGGCGAGATGAGCGGCTCGTGCATATGCCACGTTAGCAAATTACAGCCATAAAATAGTTCAATTATCGACGAATTTTCTCAACTCAAAGCTTACAGAATGACACTTGATGTTTCCCGTTACTTTCCTTAGACCCAACAGGAAAAACTTGGTTAGTTTTACCGAGGTTGAAATCGCAAGGCGTCAATGACATTTATGGCTACTAAATATTTTTGTTTTTCATTTAAAAAAATATTATTTTAAAGAAGTAACAGAATACATTTTTAGAAATTAAGAGACAAATAGACATGATATTTGGCCAATGTTATCAATCAAAAAACTATTACTAAGAAACCAACTAATAGTTAATCAAAATCATCTTATAAAACTTGCGAGTAGACACTATCAACTAGCTAACAAAATGATTACATATTGAAAATGATGGTTGAGCGCACACCACAAAAGCAAAAGCAAAGAAAGGGGATCCCCACAATGGTTTTTTGAACGCACACCACAAATGCAAAAGCAAAGAAAGGGGATCCCCACAATGGTGAAAAACCATTACACAGGTTTAACCAACACTGAGACCAAATTCCACCTAGCTTTATTATTAGGAGATGAACCTCATCCTTGTTTAGAAGAAGTGTCAAGAATATCTTCCCAGTTGTGAACAAACGAATCCTTGTTGGCAACAAACATCAGAGCAACTGTTTTGACCCATGCCAAATTTTACAAGAATCCAACGAAAACAAGATTAAGCCAAACAATACAACAATCTTCAACTTGCCTCTCTCACCCCACCACTTTAGCATAGTTCCATTAATAATCCAATAGTGGAGTTTCAAATTATCAAATTTATTAGACAATAATTGATCTTCAATTCTTTCATGTCTATTCTTTATTATGTCAATTTCACAATTCTATTCATGATTCAAAACTAGGCTTTCCTTTTCAAATAAGAGATATTGCAAACAAGAGCCTATTTCTAGAAATTTTAAATTCATTTTTCATGTTTTTAGGCCAATCAAACTTGTACAACAATTTGCAAGAATCTAGGATATCTACCAAGTGAGAATCATTATAAGTTTTTATCCTAGATTCAATAATTAATTGATCGTGAACTTGATTTAATACTTCAAGCACATCAACTTCTTTTTCATTCAACATAGGAACATCATTAGTGGTGTGAGTGAAATTTAACTTAAATTTTTCATTAACCACAAATGGCATTTCATAATTGATAGTATTTGAATCCAAAAATCCATTAGACAAACCTTCACCTAGATTTTGAATGGTGGAACCCAAAAGGTGAGATTTTACCTTAGGCAGGTTTCCATTTACCATTACTCGGAGAGGATTTGTAACTTCTTCTTTTATATCATGATCTTCATTCTTATCATCCTGTAGCAATTCTTCCTTGTCCATGACATTTTTATCAAAGACACCAAAATTAGGCACCTAGTTAAGAATTTTTCCATCATTTTCAAACCATGAGTCTTGTCTATCTAGGAATGGATCAACTAACATATATCCATGATCAATCACTTGGGTTGTTTCGGATAACGTGACATTTTCAATTAGATCATTAGTGATATCAAACCCAAACCACTCAAGTCCTAAAATATCCTTATTTTGATATGGCATAGACATTGTAGAACCACTAGGTGGATCAGGATTTTTACTTCCATGCCCCTCAAAGGGGACCAAAGTAAATGGTTCTCCTTATTTATTCGTGGTAGTAACATCATTGTCATTTTCCAATGCTTGATGAGATTCCAACTCTTCTTCCAAAAAATTTTCAAATTGTACATGACTTGTAATATCCTCATGTGAGAAAGCAATTGTATTATCCTACATATCAATTGACACAAAAAGTTCATTAGAAGGTTTGGAGTGAGCATATTCTTCCCATTTCTTGTTAACCATCCATACTATTTCTTCCTCAAAATATTCAAGAAATTCTTCTTCAAAATTTTCTTTGTCATCATCTCTAGCATGTTGAAGGCTTTGATCACCAAATTTAATCATCTCATCCGAATTTATGGAAGGTCTTGATTCATCACATGTTTCAAAACCAGTCCACTCTGGAATCCCCTCATTTTCTGAAAGGATATCACTTTTATTATATTCGATCTTTGTCTCATGGGGATGATTTGAAGTATCATCTAGATATGCATCTTGAGGCCCTTGTTCTTGTATTTGAGAGATGTTTTATTTAAGTTGTGGAACCAACAATTGTAACTTATCCTGCATATCAGGTGAAGAAAGTTCTTCATTAGCAAGAGCAGTAAAGTTCTCCCATTTATTCTACCAACAATGATAATATTCCAAAATTGAGATGTGGTGCTCCACTATACCTTCACATTTTTTAAATTCATCAATGGGTTGATTCTCCAACTCACCTTCACCTTTCTTATATGGTTCAATATTTTCTAAAAGTGGGTTATTTCTTGTATTCAAAACTGTAAAGCTATCATAATCCAAATTGGTAACCCATGATTCAATTTTATCACAATTTGGAAGATGTGAGTTTTCTTGGCTATTAGTTTCAATGACATCATCCAAAGTATCTTCCGAGAACAAGTGTTGAAAGTCTATTATGTCTTCGAATTCATTCATTTATTTTATTTCAACATTACTTTCAACCACATTTGATCGCTTAGGGGTTTCGATAATGGGATCATACTAATCCTCACTTGTAAATCAATAATTTGATTCACTCATATCCAATTCATTACTACTTGAATCATGTTGGCTTTCTTGCTCTTTACAATGATCACCTTCCAAAAATAAGTGATGTGATTCCACCATGTCTTTAGATTCATCTACTGACTTCTCAAATTCAGTCTCAACCACCTTTGGTGGGTCAAAGGTTGGTTCAATAGGATCAACTCTTGTATCTCGCTCCCAATAGTCATCCAAAACTTCTTTTTTGAGTAAACATGACCAAATCATATCCTAATAGGTTTGTTCATCCCAATCCTCATTAATAGACCTTGGCTTTGAGACTTGCACATCCTCTTGGATGGGATCTAAGGTGGTTGTACTATTTGGACATTATACTTCGTCCCCTTGATCGTTCACCTTAGGGTTAAGAAATGATGGTTGGTCCATCTTTTCTCTTTTTGAAATGGTCCATTGTTCTAATTCTATCGTGGCCTCATAGACTCTATGCAAATATGGGTCGTCAAGATTTTCCCTTAAAAATGTAGCAACTATGGGTTGTATAACTCTCATGTATATTTCAATCACTCTCTCTTCTAAAATGAAGAAATGGGGTACCACTTCAGTATACAACTTATGAAACCTATCATTGAATTCACTCATGGACTCATTAGGTTCTTTAGAGATAGAGCCAAGTTGATTTAACACCAAAATGAGGTCAACTTGTTTTCCAAAATTGCTAGTAAATTATGCTTATAGTCGAACCCAAGAAGTGATGGAATATATAGGTAGGTGTAGGTACCACTCATATGCAACCTCATCCAATGTGTATGAAAATAATCTACAAGGAACACATCCTTTTCATATTTGCAATTGCCTTAAGGTGTCCTTGCATCTTTGAATATGTTCCTTAGTCGAGGTCACATCATGCTTAAACATAGGTATATGATTTTCTACCCCTTAAGGAATTTTATGAGTAGGCCTATCCAAGTTATGATAATAGCCAACTATCCACAGTAAATTTTCTGTCCTATTTGGAAAAACTGATGTCATTAGTGAAACTCAAAGAATAACTTCAGAACCAATTTGTTAGTCAAATAAATATTTCTTACAAAGAAGTATGAAATGACTAACCAATCTCAAATGTTTAACATATGAATCACCATGTTAGCATCAACCAAAATATATGTATCAATTAAACCATGAAATTGAAGAACATTCTCAAATTTGCAAAAGGTTAGTATTAACGCATCATCAAATAGAGAATGTTAGCATCAATAAAAGTAATCATATGGAAACAAAACCTCATTAGTCAATACCAATGTTTTTGAATAAATATTTCAAGTAACATGAATAATTTAGCATCTAAATAGCAATAAAATAAATCAATTAAGATCCTCCTATCTCCCAAACTATTGAGTGCTAAAGAAAGTCAAAGATGCTAATCAAATGGACTTGAAATATTTAGTTATTCAAAACTTTCAAACTTACACCAATATCACATTATTCATTGCATGATCAATTCAAAAGCATTTTTAACCACAATGAACATTTTCGCATGAATAAAGTAACTCTAATTCTAGCCCTCCTTTTAGTGCAAAAATTTTGAGTGGTAATTTTGTCCAATTGTAAAATCATAGTCTCCCTTAGGATTTTGATCCCAAAACCATCTCTTGTAAAGAAGTTAAACAAAAAAATTCTCCAAGGTGTTCGCTTTATTAGCATTTGCACATGTGTATTAGTAATCTCAATAAAGATATATCAATTAAATGCTAGGAATACCTTAGTGATTGTAAGTAACTGTTAACAAAGGGCATGTGTTGGTTCATTTTACCATGCTAAATTAATGGTTGTTTATGAAACCTAAATAAAATAAAATGTGAATTGACCCTCATATGACCACAATGTAAGCCTTAGTTCCTTTTATCTTGAGTGTTTTAAGGTAGATTTTATCTTCTTTGTTTTAAGTATATTTTAAACAAGTTTTTATCTTGCATTCAATCCTACTTTAGACATGATGTAGAAAGCTAAAACCTATCTCTAAGCATGAATTTCAAATGATGAAAGAATTCTTTTTAACCCTCAATATGGAATACTTTGGATGACCAACTTTGTAGCTATATTAGCCTTTGATGTAATAAATAAATTATCCCTCTTTGATGAAATTAATTTTCACAAAGAGACAACAATTTATTGCCTTAAAATAAGGGCCTTAAAATGTCATTATTAATTATCCCTCTTTAATGAAATTGATTTTCATAAAGAAGAAATAATTTAATGCTTTAAAACAATAGTTTTTGATGTAATGTATAAATTACCTCTCTTTAATGAAATCAAAATTTTCATAAAGAAAGGTGCATTTATTACGCCAAAAATGATGGCCAATGGAATGCCATTAAAATTCACCCCCCTTCAAGGGAAGTTCACTTTATGCTTGCAAATGAAATATAAAGCTGAAAAAATCTGATTTGGCTTCAAAATGTGAAAAATAAAATTTCCGAAATTATAAAAATCTGCATAAAATAGTCATTTTAAATAATTTTAATAAATTTGAAATAGCTTCAGAAAGAAAACGTAAATGTGCAACATGAAAATTTGAATTTCATTCTACGCATCCATGTAATTATATTTGGATTTTGAAATTTTTTTTTTTTTTTAATCTCTAAAAATAAAAAATAAAATCTGCAAAAGGAAAGTTAGAAAAATAAAAAAAATGAAAACTGACTAAATGTTGAGGCCTTCAATAATCTCTCCATAAATCAATGGCGTATGATAATATATCTCCTAAACCTAGTTGACCTTAAGTTTTGAAAAATTTTCACCCACCATTCGAGGCAAACCCCCCATCCTTCATTCGTTATGAAAGCATATGCCTCCAAGGTGCAAGGATATAACCACCTCTATATTTGTTCGAGCATCTCATCATACATTTCTTAGAATTTATATTGCATTGTCAACGATGCAGTATTTGTGTTCGTTCAAGCATCTCGTCATACTTTTCTTAGATATTACCGCTTGCTATTTTTTCCACGTGGAGGCCATTACCTCCCTAGACGATGATCAAGATGGACCTTCTTTTCCATGTATGCTGTGTGGGCCCCTCAGGCACCTGGATGAACTATCAGATCTCCCACCAGCCGAGTTAGGCCTCTACTACACTGTCGTTCGTCCCCGATGTTGTTGATGCGACTGCTGATTTGCTATCTGCCCTTTCACTCTTCAATATCCCACAGTAGCACTGACCCAACTCCATTGGTGATGCATTCTTTGCTTTGTTTATAGGATGTGTCAATCTACCTTGTCCCCAACTACGTAGGCATCCATGTCTTCAAAGTGCCAAGGTTCGTCCTCCCATGCAAGTCCACGTTGTTTGTCAAACCGTATGCTCACCAAGTATTGACCACCTCGATAATATGTTGTGCCAATGCGCACATTACAAAACAAACATTGTATTTCAAACCCACTATGCTCACAAAACTAGATGCTACCGTGCTAAGCATCGATTCTACCACTAAAAACTATTGGTTGTTCGTCAAATTGAGTGGAATACATCAGGAATATGGCCATCATATACACTATATCCACTGTGATCATTCTTCATCTTCTCATATTGGTTTAATCACCTTATGCAAATACTATTCAACAACACCTTATCTCCTATCACATGCTAATTGCAACCTCCCCTTATTGATGATCCTCCCGTTTGACTATCTCTATCTCTGTGTAACGTCTGACTCCCTGTCATCCGAATACACTTCTTCACTGGATTACCTCGAGATTTTCTAAATTGCCACGTAGTGAATATTCTAGTCCACTTCATTTTATCGGTGTCATAAGATGTGTCTCAGTGCCTCTTAGACTAATCGTTGCGTATACTGTGTTCTACCCTGTGCAACCATCTTTTCTTCTACAATAATTGCCTATGTTTGACATCGATGATTATTCGACTTGGCCTTTCCTATTTGCTACCACGCGAACCTATGAATGCTTCAAGGGTTTCGATTTACATAAATGGGGTCATTTTTAAAAAAATCTTCTGCCTAAGCACCTGTTCCACATTCGCCCATCTTCACTTTGAATATGCCACATCGTCGAGTGTTATTATCGGTAGAGCCCACATCCATTCGCTCATCACCTGAACACTATTGTGTTTAGACTGACCATGTTGGAAACCCTTGTTAGAGCCCTATGACAACTGTTAGAAACATAAACTTAAACCAAAACAGATTAAAATGTGAAAATTCGAGGATCTTTAGACAAGCCCTATTACAAGCTTACAAACACAGGCGGAGGCACATAAAATACAGGGTTTGCATTAATAAACAGGGGAGGGAACAGAACATGGGAACTGGCTCTGCGGAGCCTTACATCTACGACATCTACCATCTTCGGAATAAACCACACACACAACCCATCTGCAAAATTGGTCTACTGGGCATACAAACAGATCTACACCGTGACAGAGAAGAGTCTGCTAAACTACCAGGAAAGGTTCTGCGCTAAGGAGCAGCAAGAACCCCCGAACCCTTTCTTTGTGTGCAACTACGACAAGGCTTACCATCGGATCCTCTGCACTACTAGTGTGCAGGGAATGGCCTGCACAGCCGATGTGCAGGGAAACTGGGGCTACTACCCAAAATGTCGAAATCATGCCCGAGGCCTCTATTTATACTTGCAACGGATCTGAGGCTGGATTGGCATGACTCCCGAGGCCAACCTGGAGGCATACGGACTTCACCTGCTCCCTTAACTTTGCTCATACTTTCTCTGCCAGACAGGACATTCCAGCGGCGGTGACAGAGTACGAGATTTGGATTAAACAATATTTCTAACAGCCTCCCTTAATCCAAATTCTACTAACACACAAAAAAAATGAGCTTCGACACTCTCCAATGCAGGATATTCTACTTCGGCGATTTTCTCTCCGAAGTAACTACTTCGCTGCTCAAACTCCCGAAGTAGATTCACTTCGGCCCAAAACACTATCGAAATAGTTCAATACTGCCCAAGCAGTTCTTCTTCGATATTTCCAAACCAATTTATTCTGCCAAAGTAGTTTGGTCTGTCGAAGTAGTTTCACACTCCCGAAGTAGATTAACTTCGGCGAAAACAGGTCCGAAGCTACTGCTTCGCTGACCGAACTTCCGAAGGACGCCTCCGAGGCAATTTCACCTCGACCAAATGCTTAGCGAAGTAGATCAATACTGTCGAAGTAGTTTCTCTTCAACCTTTCGAAGTAATTTTACTTCGGTCAAACACCTTCGCGTGGCGGCTTCAAGCTAGTGCCTTCAATCCTCACTTCGGATTTCAAACTTTCGAAGTATTTTTACTTCGGCAAAAACTGCCCGAAGTACCTTCCGAACCACTTTAGTCTGCCGAAGTATTTTCACCCTGCTGAAGTAAATTCATTTCAACAAAAATAGGTCCGAAGCTACTGACCCAAAACTCCGAAGAAGCTTCCGGAGTAATTTGCTTTGGCAAAAATCTTTGCTAGTCTGCTCGGGGCTTCCGAGGAATTTTTAGTTTGGCAGAAACTTCTGCGAAGCACCTTCAAATTTTCGAAGTGCTTTGACTTCGGCCAAAAACTGCTCCGAAGCATGTTCAAACTGCTTTAACTGCCGAACCATTTCCATCTCAAACTTCAAAATGTCGAACCATTTCCACTTCGAAAAATACTTGTGCGAAGTTGCTGCTTCGTTGGACAAACTCCTGAAACAGATTCTCTTTGGCCAAAAAGGAAACTCTTGAAGTAGATTTTCTTCGACAAAAGGACTTTCGAAGCAATCTCACTTCGGCCAAAAACTTGATGCGAATCTACTGAGGCCTCCAAAGTAATTTTACTTCGGCCAAAACTTGATGCGAAGCTTGCCCAAACTACTCAAACTGTCGAACCGTTTCTTCTTCAATCTTTCGAGGTAGTTTCAATCTGTCGAAGTGTTGCGAAGCTACTGCAATCTGCCAAAATAGTTTCACTTCGGCAAAAGTGTTGTGAAGCTGCTGCTTCACCCGAATCTTCCACTTCGGAGGCAAGTGCACCGAAGTTCCTTCCTCGCTTCCTCTGAAGTTCCTTCCTTGATGCTCTTCTGCAATGTTGTGGCCACCTCTGCGGCAAATAAGGGATCCTTGTGGCCCTACTGCCTCACCAGAGGCCTAAAGATTCTGCTCTCCCTCGCTGGGATGAGCGCGCCAGGCAGCCGATGGCTGTCAATGCCGAAATTTGCAAATGGGGCTCCAGATAAGACGATAAACCCTCGTCATTCAGCATGAAAAAAATTTTGGCCATTCACTTGACAAGATTTCTCCACGTCGATGACGTCGCCTTTCTTTTCCTTCTCTGGCCCTCTGCCAGAAAGTCTGTTATCCCAATTTTTGTGGCCAGCTTCTCCATGGTTACACTCCACGTAGCATCTCCTGACCTCGCCTGCTGTCTCTGTCTCCTCACTTTGATACCATGTTAGAAACATAAACTTAAACCAAAACAGATGAAAATGCGGAAATTCGAGGATCTTTAGACAAGCCCTATTATAGGCTGACAAACACAGGTAAAGGCACATAAAATACAGGGTTTGCATTAATAAAATAGGGGAGGGAATAGAACATGGGAACTGGCTCTGTGGAGCCTTACATCTATGGCATCTATCGTCTTTGGAATAAACCACACACACAACCCATCTATAGAATTGTTCTACTAGGCATACAAACAGATCTACACCGTGACAGAGAAGAGTCTACTAAACTACCAGGAAAGGTTATGCGCTAAGGAGCAGTAAGAACCCCCGAACCCTTTCTGTGCATGCAACTACGGCAAGGCTTGCCATTGGATCCTCTGCACTATTGGTGTGCAGGGAATGGCCTGCACAGTCGATGTATAGGGAAACTGGGGCTGCTGCCCAAAATGCTGAAATCGTGCCCGAGGCCTCCATTTATACTTGCAACGGATCTGAGGCTGGCTTGGCATGACTCCCGAGGCCAGCCTGGAGGCATACGGACTTCACCTGCTCCCTTAACTTTGCTCATACTTTCTCTGCCAGACAGGACATTCTAGCAATGGTGACAGAGTACGAGATTTGGATTAAACAATATTTCTAACATCAACTACTTTACTATCTTTCATCCCGATTCTACGCTCATTTTACTATCATGAAATACTCCCTATCATCGGGCTTCAGTCCCACTGTCATTAGCATCCACATCATATTCAAAGGTGAATACCTCTGAAAAATGTCCATCATCCTCCGGTGTGGTTCCACATTGTCGTTGTCACACCTGCATTCCACGCTCTCTAAAACTTTGCATCCCACGATCTTCGCAATCGACAGCAGTGCAGTCCCTGTTAGGATTCAATCATGGGCTGCCCAAATCACCACGTAGGTCTCGGTCCATGTCAACTTTACTAAACAGGTCTTTGAGGTCCATCGTGGGGTCCGCTGGGAGACCGTCTAGAGGGCCATGCCGAATGATCCTCGTACTTGTAAGTCACAACAAACATGTGTTTCTTCGTGCCATCGACGTAGATAAAATGAGAAATGCATGAACCAAAATTTAATTCAAACCTCCACTTAATAACGTTTATGGGCTATCGTAATGAAAAAATTTCAATGCTCTTTTATAAAAGCCCTGAATATTCTCTTATTACACATAGGATAATTATATATATATATATATATATATATATATATATATATATATAATTATAATTATTTATTATTTTATATTATTTTTATTTTTTATATTTATTTAATCATATATATATATAATGTAATATATACCTATTTATTAATAATTTTTTAGTTTTAGATTTTATTTCAAACTTTTATATATGAATATAAAAGTTTTAACTTTATTTGGTTTATTATTATTAAATTCTTATATATATATATATATATATATATATATATATATATATATTATTCTTTCATTTTGATTTAAATTGTTTTAAATAGTAATTCTAATTAAAACAATTTGAATTAAAAACTAAGATATGTAAAACCTAACCAACACTTGAAAAATAAATGAAAAGGAAATAATTCGGCACACAAACCTATCTACACTCCAAAAGAAGACAACAAAAGCCAAAAGACACCACATGACAAGGGACCTCAGAACTTAATTGCAAACATTGAGGATGGGATCTATCGAAATTATCGCTCCGAGGATACCAAAGACTCATAAAAAAATGAAAAGGAGGTCCCCAATTATTGGGGCTAGTTGTTGAGCAGCCACAATAGGAATCAAATAATTCAAGGTGATGTTACAAATAGAGGAGGAAGAGGACGAGGAAGATTTTGACCTCCTACTCCTAGATGACTAGGAGATACACCTTTGGCATATTTGAACTGGACAAGGAATCTGCAAGGTATACCAAGGTTAAGGGAAATATTACCAAATCCCACAAGGTGGTATCAATTGGGATGACCATCCCTAATCCTACGAGGACCTCGAAGAGTGGAATGAGGGAAAGGATTACTCCAAGGAAGAGAGGAATCACCACTGGTATAGAGAGGTTTGATGTCAAGAGGAATAGGATGTGGAAGGTACTTGCGAGGTAAAGGCCTTGCTGGTAGAGGAAGAGTGCATTTTGTAGATGAAATAAACTAGGGTCAACAAAGGATTCGATCACCAAGTATGGAGACAGAATTGATCCAATGAGATAGGTGAAGAAGTCTCTCAAATGATAGTAGAATAGTTAGAGCACCCCTACCAAGGGATCAATCACCTGTACGACAAGAGGAAGACACACCAAGTGAAGATACTCCAGCTTGCAATTGTATAAATCCTAATTGTACATATGGTAGTGGAAGGCTAGGGAATTCGGTAACATCACAAGTGGAGATGAATCACCCTAGATAGCAAGTGGTGCCAGATGACATGATCACTCGTAACATCATGATCAACCTCCAAGAGAAGAATAAGAGGGGATCATATAAGTGAATGTCATTGTGCGATTCCCAGGATGGTAAAAGTGTAAATAGGTTTAGGAAATGTAAAAAAAAAGAAATAAAAATAAAAAAAATAAAAAAAATATAATTACTTAGTAGTTGTGAAAATCCCTCGGGACGCAATTAAGAAGGAAGTGGGTTGAAAATCGAAAAAGACAACCTCTTTAAGAGAGAGATTTTTTTTTTTTTTAAGTAATAGATCGTACAAACCAATTTTAAGGTTAAGAAGCATAAGTGGGAGATTGTACAAGCAAAAATGGAAAAAGCATAGGTAGAATCATACAAGAAAGCATGTTGTAGGATTTAGATCATATATTGTACGATTTTAGTAGTAGTTGTATGATTTTCAACCATCTCATTTAATGTTCGCATGAGTGGAATGATGAGTTATCGAAAAAGAAAGGTAAAAATATGAAATCACATGGGGAAAGCGGTGATTTTTCAATCATCCAAGCAAAAATAAGACAAAAATGCATGCAAGAGGGTAAAGTGGTGCAATTTTAAAATTTGAACAGTTAGGGTTTGATAGCAATTTAAATAAAGGGATAATTTTAGTAAATTTACAATTTGTACAAGGGGGAATTTGAAATTTCAAGGAGAGTGAAGGTGAAAAGCGTGCAACCGCATGAAATTTTCTACATGGGCATTGGAATTCATCAATAAACTATAATATTGCATGACCCATTTTTAAATTTGCACCAGGGAGACTTTTTGCATTCAAAAAAATCCAATCGGAATAAAAAAGTAAGGGTTTCAACTCCATTAAAAGCAATTTCAAATTTCAGCTGAAGAGAAGCAAGGGTTTATAGTAGAAGACATCAAAGTATAAACCAGATTATGAAAAATGTAAATCTAGGGTTCGAAGAAAATTGCAGATTGTAGCCAGAGTGAAGAAATTGCAAGGAAAAGGAGATTACAAGCCCTAATCAGAGAAAAAATGGTAAAAAAAACTAGAGAAGGCATATAAAATAGGGGATAAGATTGTACAACCCTGCATTATAGCGAAATTTTTTTATTTTTGGGAGATATTGCGCCAAGTAAAGGAAAAATTACATATTTGCTTAGGAATTGCACTAAAACGATAGATCAGGACATTTTGGTAACTAGGTTGGTGATAAATCATGCAAAAGAAGGGAAAAACATAATTTTTAGGTGAACAAGGGTTTCAAAAGATGTGTTGTATAATTTGGAGGATAAATTGTATGATCTCAGGAAAATATGGTGTGATTTCAAGCAGCTCAGAGGCCGATTTCAACCTTTTTGAGCAAATCATACGAAATTGTACGGATCTATACAGATATAAAAAAGGTGAACATGTATACAGGGAAAATGTACAAATCGGTATGGATCCTATATTTTTTGTTACAGCCAGTGTATGATTTGTAGTTGGTTGAGTGATTTGAAGCAGTTTGAGAGATTGTATGATATGGAGGTGGCTGTACGAAATGAAAATATACATGAATGATTTGGATGGTGTACTATACAATTTATAGTAACACTATAGTTTTTAGGGGACTTGTAATTGCATGAAAGTTGATATCTAGAAAGTAAATCTAACCGAAGGAATGATAATAAAATGATTTTAGTCAAAGAGTTCAAATAATAGTTAAGAAGAATTGTAGCCAATAGAGTGGAATGATCACCAGGACCCCTGCACAAGAGAGAGTCACATCTATGATAAAACCAAGGGTGACAGTTTTAGTCCCATGTTTGGCATGGTAATCATCCTTGGAGGAGAGGAGGATACAGGTTGTGGAGAGGGCAGAGGCATTGGAGGGATGATCAAATAAGGACACCGCCAAGGTTTTGAGAGGAGGAAATGGCATAGGAAAGAGCCCTGAGGAGGAAATTGCATAGTGAAGTGCATTACCTAGATATAGAGGAGGATATGAGTAGTGAAACTGAGGAGAACCAGGTTGATATCACAAGGATATAATTTATACAACATGGAGGAGATACATGCCGAAAGTGGTGGAGCAATGAAGGAAAAAAGATCCACCCATGAAGACAAGAATTTGATAAGGTTGGTGTAGCTATAATAGCACAGGCACCACCATACCAAAAAACCTTCTTTTATAACTACCTGTTGCAAATGGTTCAAGCATATGATCCTGCAAGTAGACTTGCCTATGTTAATATGGGTAAGCGATTGGTGAATGTATAATTCATAGTAGAGGTATTAGAGAAAATATTTGGGTTGCAAAAATATGACATAGAGGTAGTTAAGAAGTTTCTTGATCTGATTGAGACACATTGCATCATCACTTCACTTACCAATGTGAAATCCATGATTGAAGCAAATATCTGAGGTGCAAGAACTCAAGGAATTAAATAGAGCTAGTTGATAAGGAAATATTGACCATGTGCCATGAATATTGTGATGGCTCAACTGTCAAGAGAAACATGAGCCACATAGATGCCAATCTGGATGGCTAATTATGTGGAAGGTATCAACAAAGGAATCTGATACAATTGGGGTATCTATCTAGAGAAAAAGATGCATGACATATTGAAAAAGAGGCATAAGAGTTTTGGGATTACTTTCCATGCTATTGTATTGTTATTGAATGCTATCACAGTGATGGGAATTCATTTTACAGACTTGACAGAGCCTAGGAATATTGATGTAGGAAATCCAACTATTTTGCAATGGGTAAAGTCAGTGCCGATTCAGAAGGAGACTCCAGATAAGTCTCAAAAAAATAAAGCAACTCAAGCCATGGTAGTACATGAGGATACTTCTTCTAAGGAGGAGGTACACCATTGAAGGAAGATGCCTAGGCAGTTGCAACCTAAACTGGAACAACAAGCACTTTAGCAATGGTAGTAGGAGCAACCGTTAGTTTAGGAAAGGGAGGAAATTATGGGGAGGCAATCTAGCCTAGTACGAGTAAGAACAAGAAGACAACGGGAAAGAATGTCAAACTATCCCATTTCAAAGAAACAAGCCATGCCTATACAAGAGAATCAAAAAGAGGAAGGATTGCCAAACTCAAAGAAGCTGGATTTACAAAATTGGAATTGGGTAGAAGTAAAAGAGATGGTAGAGTCCACAGATTTTTTAGTCTACCAATTTTAAAATTTTGGACTCTTCTAAAATTTTGGATGATATAGAAGTGAGGAAAATAGCACAAGAAGTGGTATCCACTACTTAGGAGATAAAAGATAAAGCTAAAGCGTTAGTGGAAGCCTCAGAAGAAGAGTCAATAGAGAAGAAGAAGCTCCACTTTAGATTTATGATGGGAGGATGCACAAATAAAAATGATCAGAATTATGCACAAGAGGATAGGAATGCATCATAGGAACAAGAAGATGTTATTGTTGAAAAATTCACAGTAATGGAAATCCAATAGAACTAGTAAGGAGAGTAGGTGACATAAGAACAACATGTGGACGTAACTGAGCAAAAATAAGCCCAAGAATCTATAGGCCAACAACAATCTCATCAGGAGATTATGGACATTTAAAAATAAACTCCAAAACAATAAAATATAGACACGGAGAAAGCATTAATGGAGCTTGGGGGAAGCTCTAGTCACCACTTGGAATAAGAGGAAGAACAAACTCCTACATAGGAAGAACTATAGAGGATGCGAATAAGCTACCTCCTAGAGGTATCATAGTTCTCAAAGATGGAAATGGAGGAGGATGCAAAAAGGGTAGAAGATCAGGTGGAATATTTCTTCTCTCAGATAAGCAATGCCATGAGTAGTTCCAAACTACAATTTTGTATTGGATGCATGGGAGAGTTGAAGCTATGGGAAGAAAAAGTGTTTATCAAATTAGAAAAAATAATAGAATGGATGAGCAATGATTGCTAATATTCATGTACAACACCCATTGAAGTTACCCATGGAAGAGGTAACAACAATTTTAGGAAGAGACGACTTGCCAAACGGAGTGAGAACCAATTACAAGCAACATATAAGGTTGTACCTAGATAAAGCTTATTATTCAACTTATCCCTTGAATACAATGGAGTTAGAACATAAGAGGGTCACCTCAGGCTTGGATATCACTGTAAGGAAGTTGAACTTCCTAAAATATTATATAGAGTGGTTGAGCATAGGATTGGAGCAAATCTATCAACTCAAGGAAGCTCAAAAAGAAGAGACAGAGGCCACTCGAAAGGAAATGGTTACAATGAAGGAAGAATTGCATAAGAGTAAGGTTGAAGTAGAAGAGAAGTTAAAGAAATTGGAAGAATAACTGCTAAGTAACAGGGTTGGTTTTGAGGCCAGAATTAGTTCTCTAGAATATAAGTCATAGGTCTCCCAAATGGAAGAAGACATGATCAAGGAGTTGGAAGCTCAATTAAGAGCAAAAGAAGAACAATTGTAGGAAAAGGATGAACAACTAAGAACACAGTTGGCTGTGAAATACGAGAAACTAGAAGTGCAAGATAAGAAGATAGAAGAGCTTGCACAGGATAATAAGTGATATAATGATATGATCCTGGAGAAGCAAACACAACTGAATATTAAGGAGGAGACTGTTCATGCTTTGGAGGCTGATATTAATCACCATCTAAAGATATTTATAGATAAAATTGAAGAGTTAGAAGTAGCAGCTTAAACAGAAGCACATTTTATGGAGAATCTTAAGAAGAGTGATATTGAGTGTGAACAACAATTGAGGTAACTCCTTAATACTGCTGAAGAGACATCTAACCAACATGGTGTGAAAGCAGTAGAAATGGGAAACTACGCAACCAAGTTGTAGAATCAATGCATAATTCTTCACATATAATTGGAAGACATAGAAGCCTTAGTCAGATATTATGAGGCCCAGCTAAAATAGAAATATGAGTTGGCAAGGATACCAACCAAAGTAAAGTGCGGGGGAATATGTAGGCAAAAAATCCACCTCCCAGAAGAAGAAGAAGTGAAAAAAGGATTTGCCTAGTTTTAACAATTTTGATAGTTTTGGTAAACCATACAAGCTGTAGTAAATTGTAAAAGTAGGCAGTAAAACATAAAAATTTGGTGGCAAAACATACAAAGTGTCATGAAATGTAATGAAATGCAAAGGAAATGCAATTTGAGTTGTAATTGTGCATGAATTTGATAAATCATGTAACTAGACTTAGTAAAAGGGTGTAATTATGTATTCCATTATGCATGGGCAGTTGTGAATAAGGAATTTCCTCAAGAACCACTTTTGAACAACCTGGGCATGCATTATATAAGACCCCCTTTTTAATTTTGATAGTCTGGTTAGTCTGGTTATGATCTGGTATGATTAGCCTAAATACTAAATACATATCTATGATTGTTGTGTAACCTTTAGTGATTGTATTGAAATTTTGAGAAGTAATGAAGAATAACCTAAATTCATAGTATTTTATCACATATTGTATGATCTTAGAATGATGGAGTAATATTTTGCAGTCTCTGGTTGTTGCATGTACTTCTTTTATGTTTATGAATGATAATTAATGCATTGCTTAGAAGTATGGAATTGAAAAAACCCTAGTATGAATCTTAGGAATTATATATTATGAGGATGATATAAAGAATTATTTCTTGAGTGTTGTACATTTTTTGGATATTGCCATTGGATATAATTATCTCAAACCTTGAAGATAGAACTTGCATGTTGGTAGGAATGGAGTAATTACCATTTCCAAACTTCCCAAAACTTTTCTGAGAGAGATTGGTACAAAATAGTATCCAATTTAGCACCATTTTGAACTTTTATTTCATAAAAAATGTACACCATATGTGCTACAAATCATACAAAAGAAACTTACCCGATTTGGTAATATTGGCACATTAAAAAATTTAGTTACAAAATTGTGTACGACAGCTTGTAAATCCAAATCTGAAGTATTGGATGTGTGTAAAATCATACAAGAACTATTACTGTATGATTTTTTATCATACAATGGTACGATTTGGGATCTGTACAAGTTGTTTTTTTGTCGCATATTGATGGTTGTGGAGACTGTATGATTGTATGATTTGGTTCTTCAATTGAGGATTGTAATATGATAGTTCTAAGCCCTTGATAATCACCTACCCATCAGGAATAATGCATCCCTATGCTACAGTATGATGAGATCATCTTGAGTTATGTATCTTACAAATTGAATAGTTCCTATAAAAAATGACTAATGAATATGGGATTATGGTAATAAAGGATGGATTGTGACATGCTATGAAGGTGGAAAATTAAATCAATGAATATTTGTACAACTATTAAAGACTTGAAGGGGTGGGCTAGAGGGTAGTTTTGACTGCTAAAAATGTACGCTCACACTTGCACCTGCATACAATGTCAACATGGAAAATTTCCTCTCATGTGGGATTGCATGAGAGGAAAAGACCTCTAGAGAGAGCTGGCTCTAAAAAAGATGCAAAGGGAAAATGAAAAAAGGAAAATAAAAAACAACAAATCAAATATGGAAATAAAAATGAAAATCAGGTGATACACCAAGAGAAAATGGTTTATTGATCCACCTAAAACCTGAAATAGACACAATGCAATATAGACAAAACATAAAACAAATCCTAAAACAACTACAAGAGGTAAGGTAATGTGAACCAAGGACTAACACTACATGCAATTCAAACCCAACTAAAGATACACATAACACAACTAAAACAAAATTTGTATTATTTCTGCAAATACAAATCGGTATGATGTAGTCTACCGATAAGGACGTCACTTGCAGTATCGATGATGTGACTCGGGTTCAATCCCACGGTGGATGTGTATAACAAGTATTTCTAAAAAAATAATAATTTTAGGTCTGATGTGTAGACCAATTGGTTCATCAAAACCCCATAAGGGGGTGGAGGTCCAATGTTCAAATCTCGAGCCTCGTTGGACTGAACGCTTGTCCCTTTCTTGGTGCTTTCAGTGACATAAAAGGTTTAAAATGATTGTGGCATGGTGGTTATAGGGGTGGACTGCACGAAGATTTGTGTGGTGGATTTTGGGGTAGACAATGCAGAATATTATGGCGGCCATAAAAGTTGGACAGCCTGCTCGGATTCGTGACGGCTACCGATTCCACCATGTAAATACAAAAAAAAAAATCTACCAATACACAATGCAACACACATGAAATGTAAAATATATCTTGAAACAACTATAAGAGGTAAGGTAAGGTGAACCAAGGGCCAACACCACATGCAATTCAACCAAAACTAAAAATACATAGAGAATAGCTAAAACAATATTTGTATTAATTTTGTGATGCTGCAAAGGCCAGTCAAAATATGGTGGTGAATCAAACCACACTTTACAAGGAACAAGTGATATTATTATATATGACACATGGTCAAGATGGCTACAATTCAAAGGCTTACAATTCAAATTCAAAATGGTAAGTAACCACATTTACAACTACTTGCAGGTTCTATCAATACTTGATCACCTGACCAATGTTCTTTTCTTGATGCCATCAATCTTAAATTCTTTGAACTACCAACATGTAGCTAAGCTATGATTTCTCATTACAAAGCTCCCATAAAGACATTTGGCAACCACCTAACTTACTGACACTACCATGCTACCAAGGATTGCATCCTTGACATTGGCCCTTAGGCATGTTTCCCAAGTCTTCTATTTTCCACACAAAATAATTATTATAGCAAGAATTTACATATATTCCCCATCAATTTTCCAGATTTGCAAGATCTTTACATATCAAAGAATCTGGACAACTCACAAAAAGAGGATATTTAAATAATTTTATAATAAAAACCATGAAATATTTTTACTAAAAACATTCTCCATAATCAAAACTACGTTGACCTCTGTATGCTTCTTTGGGTATAGGTTCCTTTGTGGAATTCTAGGTTTAGGTGCTACTCTAGGTATAGCCAACTCTAGGTGTAGGTATTTTCCTAGGTGTATGCACCTTTGTGGAAGTAGGCGATGCCCTGGGCAGCACAAACTAGTCCACCATGTATCACCAAATCTTTAGTTTGTGCAACCATTAATAAATTTGAGAAGGAGGCTCAAAATTCATAATAGGGAGAAATGAGCACACTTAGAGAGATGATCAATCAACACAAAATTAAATTTTTATCTCTATACTTGGGGATCCCTTCAATAAAATCCATGAAAATGTCTATCCCTATGGTCTCTGAAATAGGAAGGTATTGGATTGTACCTAGTGTGCATATAGTTTACCCCTTCATATATTGAAAAGTATCACACTCTGCCATAAAACAAAGAATATTCATTCTCATCCTTGGCCATGAAATATACATTTATCCCACTCATAAGTCTTTAACAACCCAGGATACCCTATATTTGAGGAAGCATGCATTTATTGTAGAATATATTCATGAATTGGTGATTTTTTAGGAATAAAAAGGTGACCTTGGTAGCTCAGATGTTTCCCATCCCATGTATACCCTACTTGAGAGTCAAGATCATGTTGAAGTTGCTAAACTAGGGCTTCCAGGGTATATTCTTGGGTCACCTCTTCTTGAAGTTGTTGGATTCATTTAGGAAGTGGTGTGGAAAGGACATACAACATACCTTGGTCCTCATGTTGGTGAGATAATGCATTAGAAACTATATTTTACTTACCCTTGCAAATTATGTTTTAGTCATACCTAATAGTTTGGTGACCATTTTTTATTTTTTAGGCATGGAAACATGCTTCTCAAAAACATATTTTAGACTATGGTGACTTGTTTTAATTGAAAAATATCACCCAATGATGTAATACCTCCATTGGATGATAACATGTAATATCACCATCATATTTTTCTCATAGGTTAATTTTCTTAAGTTTTTGCTAGATAATTCCTTACTAGTAAAAGGCAATGACCATACTTCTTGTATAAACACTACACCAATTGTGCTTCCTAAAGAATTACTTTCAACCATAAAATATAGAGAAATTGGATATCTCTAGCATGGAAATTGATAGCATAGTGTGTTTGAGGCACACACATGCATGAACCTGTTAGCTTTTTATGGGAGGTAGTACAATCACAAGATGTACGATAACTAATATGAAATAACTATAAATTAATGGGACAATAATAAGTAGAAAAATAATGAGATGAACATCTGCAAATAACTCAAAAATACACCATTAATGAGAGTGATGAAAATAGTACAATGCTATATAATGGAGGACATGAACACTCCATGAACACATATGAAAGGACTACATTGTACCACACTACTAAACTATACCACACACTCTCTATATATACTACTACATATAAAACACTCACTATGAGGCCTTTATATATGAAGATAGATTCCTTGGCCATTACTCTATGTAAGACTCATGTATATGTGGACTACATGCACATTTACAAATTGCACATTGAAATTTGTGCATTTATTACAATACTTAAAGTAAGTAACTAACTTTACTCTAAAGTAAACTCATACTCTATTTATGTACCAAAGGTGGTAAATTTACATGATCCAAATGATGTAATATAATATAACACCCCTTTGTATTACTTTATTTGGGTATTGAAGACTTTGGTCTTCAATATGTATTTCTATCTTGGTCTTGAAGTTTGATCTCTTATCTCCAGGTTCCTTCATTTTCTTCCTTGTCCAAATTTGAATGAGTATCTTTATCTTGTTCAAATTATTCTTTTACTTTTACTTTCGTATTCATGCTGTTTCTTCTTATTATTCTCATTCCACTCATTTTTTTTGTTTCTGAATATGAGTCTTTGATCTTGTAATCTTCTTGGTATCTTTGATGAACTAGTGATCTCATAATTTGGTAAGTTACAAGTGGATCATTGTTGCTTCCTTTTTGTTTCATGGCTTAAAGTTGAATTTAGTTTTGAGGTACCAAGGGTGATGGAGTGGCGGTTCTATGGAGATCCAATGGCATATTGTGGTGGTTTCACTCGACCTACTTACTGGGTATTGCACCTCCATTTTATCCTATGCTATACTACTTGTTGTATGATGCCTTTACCTTTATCTTTATGTAGGTATTGATAGCTCCTTTTATGTATGTCCTTGTGTTGCATGTTGATGCAATCGTAGGTGTTGTATAAGGTGCTAAAAATGGTGTCTCTAGACACCTAAAGCTTATGCTTATGTACCCTTGGTTGGCTTACCTTCTCTACCCAAAGTTTGTACTTTTTATTTTCAACAATTTAGCCAATTATGGACGTTAGATACTTTCTACCTTAGTGTCTTGAGACACCCTATATTTTGTCCTCTTTAGGAGGGATATGGTCATCACTGTAACATAAATGGGATACTATATATTGCACCAAAGCTTTGATATTTTCTTATCTCCTTTTGATACAATTTTCCTCCTTTGATATGGTAGCTCCTCATTGTATAGCTTGAGGTAAATGAAGATATATTTGATGGTGATTACTTGCTCTAATCATTGAGAGCAATGTAATGTTACATTTATTATTAGAAAACACTAATATCTAACTCCTTCACTTGGATAATTTAGTAATAATGAATCCAAGCTAATAATCATGTAGCTAATATGCCCTATAGAATGGTTAATCTTGCACTAAATTTTACTTTTACTAAAATCCTTAGTGCACTTTAAATAAGCTTTAAGAGATGTTAATATAGTGCAACTGCAATCTCCTTATTACTCCTTAAAAATAACTTGTAATATGCACTAATGATAACTCTTAAAGAACTCTCAAAAGTTGTATAACCTAATGTAGTCTTCTCTATTGTAACTTGATAATAGGAAGATGATATTTTTATTTATGTCAAAATATATCTAACTCCTATTTTAATGTGCAGGTAATAACCTTTAAAATAACCTCCCTTATACACTCTCTTGAAGACTTTAAAAATAATCCACTTCTTGCAACTTTTAAACTGATATGGCACTTAACAAATATTAATAAATAAATAAAACTAAAGTTCAACTAATGAACCTTTTGCTCCCAAGTTACTTACCTTTAAGATCTCTGAAGATGGTGGACATCTTGGTGATTCGATTCACCAAATTTTTACCCTTAACTAGATGAACTTGCAGCTATTCTTGGTTGTCGTCAACAACTCTTTACCTCAAATTTTTATAGCTTTGAAAACTTTTTAACTTGCTGCTCTTTAACTATAGTAGGTGACTTCGATTAACCTTTAGGATAGACTCTGTAAATTCTAAAAATTAGCTGCTTAGTAATTTTGTCCTAATTTCTACTCTCTCACAGTCAATTTCTATACTAAAATGTTGCTCTTGAAACTCAAAATTTTGGTAGGGAATTTCCCCAAATCATAACTAAGTTTTTCTTCAAGAACCCTTCAGTATTCTGTTGTAGATTCAACAAATCCCTATCTTCGAATGAGCCTTCTAGACTTCAAAGGTAATCTTCAAACCTTTTAGGTTTGGTAGTAACGTTTGGATCCTTTCTCCTTCAACCTCCTTATCAAATTCTAACTTCAATATAGGTATTCTTCTCAAGAATATGAAAGTCTTGAGGTCTTCACCAATATCCTCTAAAATTTGACAAAATTCTTACCAAATCCTTCTCCCTTGGGCTCGTTTTCGGATGGCAATAATTGTCCCAAGTTCTTTTTTTATCAAGAACTTCTCCTTGGTGGTAAATTTCTCCACTAAGTTCTCCTAGGAACATTTTTATAATTCTAAAATAAGCCTCTCCAAGTCTTCTCCTTGTTTCTCCTTCACCAAGGTATTCTATATCGCAACTCTTATGGTCTTCCAAATGAGACCTTTCCTTAAACCTTTTACTATGGAAGTGTTGGTAATAAGATATTCCTCTCAGATCTCTAAAAAATATTGCTACTGGAATCTGTAATAGAACCTTGCTAGTTCTTCTTTACTTCTACAATATATAGGCTTTAATGGAGATCACCAACCTCCAATATTCCAGAACTAGGAGTTTTGTAACTAGATCTTCTAAGGATCTCTTTAACTTATTCAGGCTAATTTCTTCAATCTACTATCTACAGTATTTACTGGAGATCCCCAAACTCTAATATTTTTTTAGACTCTTCTCTAGAGCCTCTTGAATCAGTAATAAGGCTATTATGGCCTTTTCTTCTTCTGCACTCTATAGGTTTGCAATATCTATTAATGGGAATTTTTCTTCAGGCCTCCAAATATTTGTTATTTTATTTGTTGCTTATGGTGCTAGATTGATTCTAAATAATATATTCTTCCTATATTTGTGTAGGAAGCTTTCCAACTCACTCTGAATCTCCTTTCCCTACAACAAAGTATTAGGAATGTAAATGGAAGAAACTCTAAATCTAGAGATGATGAATCTTCACTAGTTGATTTATCAATCTAGTAGAATTTATGTTGAATCCTAGTATTCACAAGTTTTTCTGCAACCCTATGGAAAGACTCTAGCCAAATGTAATCTCAAAAATTATGTAAATGAGATTTTTGGATTTCTTTTAGTCTCACTTGTGGCTCTCCCTATTTCTTATCTGATCTACCATGTGCTCTAACACCACTGTTATATTTTGATGGGAGGTAGTACAATCACAAGATGTAAGATAACTAATTCAAGATAACTATAAACTAATGGTACAATAATATACAAGAAAATAATGATATGAACATATGCAAATAAATAAAAAATATGCCATTAGTGAGAGTGACAAAAATAGTACAATGTTATATAATGGAGGACATGAACACTCCATGAACAAATATGAAAGGACTACATTATACCACACTAATAAAATATACCACACACTCTCTATATTTAATACTACATAGAAAACACTCACTATGAGGTATTTATATAGGAAGATAGATTCCTTGGCCCTTACTCTACCTAAGACTCATGTACATGTGGACTACATGCACATTAACACTTGTGCATTTATTACAATACTTGAAGTAACTAACTAATTTTACTCTAAAGTAAACTCCTACTCTAGTTATGTACCAAAGGTGATACATTTACATGACCCAAATGATGTAATATAATCTAATAGTTCCACTGGTTCTAACCATACAAATGAGTTTTTTCTCAACATCACTATCAAGGGAGATGCAATCTTTCCATAATCATGGATAAATTTCTTATAGCATTTAGCAAATGCTAGGAAACCTCAAAGACCCTTGAGAGTGTTTGGATTAGGCCATTCTTGTATGGAAACAATCTTCTTTGGATCCACCTTGATCCTTTCCCCTATAACTATGTGGCCAAGGTACTCCACTTCCTACATTTCAAAGGAATATTTAGACCATTTTGCACATAATTGATTATCAACCAGTAGTTACAATATCTTGTCCAAATTTTGTAAATACTCCTCCCATGTAAGACTATAAATTAGGGTATTGTCAAAAATACCAAAAATATTTTTTCACAAAAAACTTCCAAAATATTTCATTCATGAGACTTTGAAAGGTTGAAGACACTTTGATAAGACCAAAGGGTATGACAAGGAGTTAATAATGGTTTTCATGAGTCCTTAATGTTGTCTTTAAAATATCTTCTTACCTTAATCTAATTTAATGATAACCTAACCATAGATCCAACTTTGAGAAGAAGCAAACACTATGGAGCTCATCCAACAACTCATCAATGACTAGAATAGAAATTTGGTCTTTGAAAATAATTTTGTTAATTTTATGATAATCTATGTATAACTGCCATGACCCATCCTTATTGCAAATCAATAAATTTGAAAATGAATATGGGCTTACACCTGGTTGAATGAACTTTGTTGCTAACAAATCATGTACCATATTTTTAATTTTAGTCTTTTGCACATATGGGTACTTATAGGGATAAGTGTTGGTGGTACACTTCCTAGAACAAGCTAGATAGCATGATAATGGGTGTATTTAGGTGGTAACCCATTGGGTTCTACAAACAAAAATGAATTCTTATCCATAAATTTCTATTATTCAATTAGTTAAACTGTTCCATTGGCAGTTAAGGCTTGTAGTGCAAATAGTTGTGCCACCACAATTTGAGATGATTTATTCAAAAGTATTTTCATTCGATGGGAGCTAATGAATTTCATAGGAATCACAAGAATCCCATAGAGAATTGCTTCCCCTACTTAGTTAATTTTATCCATAATTTAGAAAATCCCCATACTATTGTGCCTAATGTATGAATCCAGTGAGTTCCCAATACAATATCACATCCTTTCAATGGAAGGGAAAACATGTCTACCCTAAGGATTTATTCACTTGTCTACACCTTTATATTTATAATTTTTGCTCACATGGTAGTGTTCCACTATGACCTCAAAATATTTGCACAAATTTATGTAATAGTATACCTCTTTGGGTGCTTGTAGATGAATAAAATTGTGGGTACTTCCTAAATCAATGAGGATAATTAGTCATTATCACTTAAAATACCCTACCACTTTCATGGTCTACGAAGTGGAAATCCTAGCTAAGGCATGTATTGAGATCTTAGGTGGTTTATCATCTATTAAGTTTTGACTCTTCATATTGCTCTTCTTTATGTTCATCCTCTTCATCCTATGATTCCCTGGTGGAAGATTCACCCACATCAAGTAAATACAATTTATATTGTATGTACTTATGGTTTTGAGAATATCATAACAATTTTAACATAGAGCCTATGCCCTCCATACATCCATTTCTTCTTGGGTGATGTATTTTATTATGGTTGGTTAGATTTTTGGATTATTACACCCATCCCTTATTCCTTATCTGAAAATAGTTTCATTTATATCTTTCCTTATTTTTTCTATATATGCTCTTATTTTATGTTCTTCCTTTTCTACATATTATTATGTGAATGGATGTTTTGGGATGTTCATAGAAAATTTTCTAAATTTTAACAAGGATGACTAGTAAGGTTGTCTCTCCATATAATTTATTTATCTTAAGGAGGGATACTAAAATATGTGGTGATTAAGCTTCACTAGAGGCCACAACCGACTTTGTATTGTAGTGTATGCATAAGACTTTTGTGCCCTTGTAAACCTTAAAAACATAATTTTTTATAATTTTTATTATTTAAACCTAAAGGTCTCATTGACCTAAAGGTAAATTTTAATTTATTATAAATATCCCTTCATATTAACCATTTCATTACCAATTAGAGTGTATTCTATTTTTCATAGAAATTATTTTATATCGTGTGCATTATTTTTTGTGTAATTATTTTTTAGCAGTACTAGGTAATATATTGATTCCATTCATTTCTAAAATTACTAAAAAATTAAACACTTTTCATAATCACTCCTATGGAAGAAAATCACCTAAAATCGATACCATAAAATGATCATTAACAAATATTATAGATTGAATAATGGAGATTCACAATCCACTTTGCTACAATGTAAAAAAATATAATTGAAATAAAATCCAATAGAATCAACACTTTATTCAAATTCTTAAAAATAAAAGATAAATAAAAAGTGTATATAGAAAAGAAACACAAAAAATATGATAAGGTTCTCTTAGACACCAATTTAATATCTCACTACAAAGAATATAATTTTGAAATAATTAACAAGGTTATAGGTGAATGGGGGTATATATACTACTTAAATGATAAAATATCACTATTCCTAGTAACTATCTAATTGATATGTTATTAGATCACAATATAATTCATGGGTCATCTAGCAAGGTGAAAATGGTCCTTTATGCTAATACAATAGCATAACACAAGTATAATGTTACTTATTGATAAAATTTAATGATTGCACCATTTATTTTTATTAGGTAAATAAAGGGGTGGGTTTTTTTAACATGATCCCCAAAGACTATTTACAAAAAAAATCCATACATCCACATAAAAATAACAAATCCCTAGTGATACTTTAGCAAAACCAAAGCATAATAAGTTACATACATTTATCATACCATGGAAAAAACCCAACAAAACTAAAGCATACCCAATCAAAACTATACAAAAATAAATCCCAAAATTAGCAAAATTACATCTTCTTATTCCTTTTAAAAAAGGTTCTAAAATACACATATTGAATTTTCTCCTTAGTAGTTGAGTTGGGTGGCAACACCTCATACTTCAAGCTTACCTCTCACTCCATTGCTTCCCTCATGAGAGATAAGTTGAAGCATCTTAATCATTTCATTGTCCTTTTGATGGCAAGCCGAGATTCACACAACAAAACTTCAAATTAATTTTTTGCAAATAGCTTAACACAGTCTTACATTACCGTTTCCAGGCATATTTCTTTTCCCTCTCAATCCCGAACTCACCATCCCTTTCCCTTACAATTCTCGAGTTTTTATCGAGGCCTCGACCCTCTAGGCAATTAATGCCCCCGCCTAACCAAAATTTCAAGTTTGTTTTCCCCCCGACCGAGTTTTCAAATTTTTTGCCATAAATGGGCAATTGCCCGATCCACCATGAAGCTCGCATTAATGACCTCCCTTGACCTGCAACCGTCGTCTTGGTCAGATTGTTCTTCTGCACCGTTGTCTCATCCATAATGTCCATCGCCTGTATCTGTTGTTTTGCCAAAAATTAAAAATATGCGTGGCCGTGGCCCTCATCTTTGTTTTAATACACGTAGTTGTCCGCGTGTTTAATTCGATTTTCCCTGGCCGTCCACGTGCATATTTGGCTATGCCTTCTTCTTGTCGCAATATCTTTAATACACGTGCCCCTCACAACTGTCTTGATACACGTGGCTGTCCACGTGTCAAATTTGGCCTTGCCTAGCCGTCCGCTTGTTCACTTTTGGCTGTGCCTTCACCTAGCCGCGATATCGCGACAGGTCACGAAATCATGACATGTCACGATATCGCGACCAAAAGTGCCTCCTCTTTGTCGTAGCCCTTTGGGGTCACGATTTCGTGACATGTTGAGAAATCGTGGCATGTCACGATTTCGTGACCCCCCCTGCCTTCGCCTTGTCGTAGCCCCTTGGGGTCATGATTTCACGACCCCCCCTCTACCTTCACTTTGCCGAAGTCCTTTGCTTTGTTCTCCACCTTGCTTTAGCTTTTGAAGCTGTCTCGAAATCATGCCACGTGGCAGCTTTTAACTGGTCGCGATATCGCGACAGGTCACGATATTGCGACCTATCGCGATATCGCGACAGGACTCCCCCCTACGCCTTGTTCTGAAATATCATCGACGAAACTTGCCCTTGCCATGTCGCAGCTTTTGAGGTCACGATTTCGTGACCCCTTCCCCCTTGCTTTACAAAAACTTCCCCCTTGGGAAAAACTGAAGAAAAGTACTTAGAAAATTTTGAAAATTTTTTTTGGAAGATGCAAGATTGCTCTACTGTCGCCGGATGCTCCTGCATCAGACACCCGGGGTAAATTAAAAGTGATCCTCACTTCTGTTTTGTTAGGGGAAGACCCAGGCGGTCAACCTCCATTTTCGACAACCAAGTTGCATCTTCAACAGGTCTGCCCTTCCACTTTATCAAATATTCAGAATACTATTTGTTTCTGGTGCTTCTGCCTTCACGAGCGTCTAATATTTCCTCGACCTCGTCTGTGGTTGGATTAGATGCTGGAATTTGCCAAAATTCCATACTTGGTACCTCTGTATTTTCTCCCTCATGATATTCCACTAAATCTGAAATGTTAAAAATAGGTGAAATGTCAAGCCAACTCGGCAATTCCACTTCATATGCATTGCCTGACTCCCGTTTTCCCAGTATTCTACATGGCCCAAACTTCTTCATCTTCAATTTGTTATAAGTCTTGGCAGGAAATCTCTCCTTCCTGAGATGGACCATGACCTCATCTCCTACTTCGAACTCTTTGAACCGTCGCTTCTGGTCTGCCCTTGTCTTATATTGAGTATTCATTTTTATAATTTGTTTCCTTACTTCTTCATGCAGACTTTTCATATGTTTCGCAAATTCTTCTGCCTCGGCACTGCACTTTTCTCTCTTATCCAACTTTCTCAGTTCAGACACATTTCTCGGGCTGTTTCCATATATTATCTGGAATGGAGATTTATTTGTGCTCTTATTGACTGAATTGTTATACGCAAATTCCGCCTACGGTAAAACTAAATCCCATCCCTTGGGTTGATCTGCTATCAAGCATCTCAATAAATTACCCAGGCTTCTATTTACCACCTCTGTCTGTCCATCAGTCTGTGGGTGGTATGCAAAACTGAACTTCAGATCTGTCTTCAACTTCTTCCACAAAGTTCTCCAGAAATAACCAACAAATTTTGTATCTCTGTCAAAAACAATGCTCTTCGGTAGACCGTGAAGTCGTACCACTTCCTTGAAAAATAGCCCTGCAATGTGAACTGCATCACTTGTTTTCTGGCATGGGATAAAGTGTGCCATCTTGGAAAATCTGTCAACTACTACAAATACAGAGTCATTTCCCCTCTGTGTTCTTGGCAATCCGAGGACGAAGTCCATGTTGACGTCCTCCCATGGCCGCTCAGGTACTGGTAACGGCTGATACAATCCCGTGTTCTGTCTTCTGCCCTTTGCCATCTGGCATATTCTACAACTCTGTACAAACTTTTTCACATCTTGTTGTAGTTGCGGCCAATAGTAATTTTCACTCACCAGGGCAATTGTCTTATCCCGGCCAAAATGTCCGGCCAGTCCTCCGTTGTGTTTCTCCTTGACTAAGTTTTCCCGCATGGAACTCCTTGGAATGCATAATTTACTTCCTCTGAACAACATTCCGTCTTGGATTAGAAAATCCAACCATCTTGTCCTGTCCACGATAACAGGTGTCAAGCAAGCCGTCCAGGCTTCTGCAAAATCCGGATCTTCAAGGTACAAACCCTTCAGTTCTTCAAATCCCACTACTTCCACTGTCATTTTAATCAGTAAATTCTGCCTTCTACTTAAGGCATCTGCAACTCTGTTTGATTTCCTCTTACGTGCTTCAGCACAAAGGTATAGCTTTGGAGGAACTCCACCCACTTCATGTGCCTTTGATTCAGTTTTGTTTGACTGTTAATGTCTTGTAAAGCCTGATGATCAGTAAATAGAACAAACTCCTTTGGCAATAAATAGTGTCTCCACTTCTTCAGAGCCTGAACTATAGCATAAAATTCTTGGTCATAAACTGAATACTTTTTTCGAGCATCATTTAGCTTCTCACTGAAATAAGCAACAGGTCTGCCTTCTTGACTCAGTACAGCCCCTATTGCACTGCCACTGGCATCACAGTCCACCTGAAATACCTTGTTAAAGTCTGGGAGTGCCAAAACAGGCTGTTCTATGACCTTTTTCTTTAATGCATCAAAGCTCCTTTCAGCCCCTAATGTCCACTTGAACTCTTTTTTATCCCCTCTCATTGTTTACGTGAGAGGTGCACAAATGCTTCGTTGAAGTTCTTTATGAACTTCCTATAAAAGCTGGCTAGACCATGAAATGATCTTACCTCTATTGTGCTTCTTGGGGTAGGCCATTCGATGATGGCTCTCACCTTCTCTGGGTCCATTTTCAGACCTTCTACTGAGATTACAAACCCCAGGTATACTAACTCTTTCTTGACAAAATTACACTTTTTCAGATTTATTAATAACTGCTCCTCCCGCAGCTTTTCAAAAACCCTCCTGATATGCATCAGGTGTTCCTCCAGGGTTCTGCTGAATATTAATATATCATCTAAATAAACAATGACAAACTTTCCCAGAAACTCTTTCAGTACTTCATTCATCAGTCGCATGAAGGTACTTGGTGCATTGGACAGCCCAAATGGCATGACCAACCACTCATACAAGCCCTCTCTTGTCTTGAAGGTTGTCTTCCACTCATCTCCTTCTCGGATACGGATCTGATGATAACCACTTTTCAGGTCAATCTTCGTGAAGTACTCAGCTCCACTTAAATAGTCCATGATATCATCCATCCTTGGCAATGGGAATCTGTATTTGATAGTGATTTTGTTGATGGCCCGTGAATCTGTACACATTCTCCATTCTCCATCCTTCTTTGGTGCTAGCACTGTAGGTACTGCGCATGGGCTCAAACTTTCCCGAATCAATCCCTTCTCCAGTAACTCCTGGACCTGCCTGTTTAACTCCTCAGTCTCTACAGGCGTCATCCTGTGTGCAGCTTTATTTGGCAAGCTCGATCCTGGCACCAAATCTATATGGTGGCTGATTTTCCTTATTGGGGGTAAACCCTCAGGCACATTATCAGACACAATATCTAGAAATTCCTCCAACAGATCTAGGACTTCTGTTGGGGTATCTTGGCATTCCTTCTCCCTAACTCTCAAAATTATTGCATAACATAAATGTTCATGCTTCAAACCATCCAAAAACTTTCTCCCTTCAACTAAACAGATTCTGGAGTTGTTACACACCTTTTCATCCGCTTCCTTTAAGGGTTTCAGCTTATGGCGCACGCCATTCTTCGTCAATGAGTAGGTGTTGGCACGGCCGTCATGCACTGCACTCCGATCGAACTGCCAGGGCCTTCCCAACAACATATGGCAAGCATCCATAGGCAGGATGTCGCACAGGACCTCATCACAATAATTCCCAATATTAAATTTAATGGAGCACTGCTCACTGACCAAGGCCCTATGGTCCTTCTGTAGCCATGCGACCCGATATGGATGCGGGTGCTTCTTCCTCTCTAACTGCAGCTTGGTAACCATTTCTTCTGAAACCAGGTTATCCGTGCTACCATTATCAATAATAATATTGCAAATCTTGCCCGCGCATTTACACCTTGTGCGGAATAAACTTCTTCTCTGATCTGTGTCCTTCTCCTCATTCAACAGGACTCTCCTTATGATCATTGCTTCCCCTCTCTTCGCTTCTTCAGAATGTTCAGACTCAGCATCTTCCTCTACCACAGCAGCCTTGGCTGGACCCTCAGGCCTCTTGTTCATCCTTTCTCGGTGTTGTGGACACTCAAATGCCCGATGTCCTTCTTCACCACAGTGGAAACATGTCCCACGAAATACTCCTCTTCCAAACCCTCGTCCAGATCCACCCCGTCCTCTTGGGTAGCTGTTTCGATCATGGGGCTGATAAACATCCTCTTCCCTTTGATCCTGGTTGCTACTGGCTTCACCAGTCTTCTTCAGATCTTTATATTTTTCTCCATTGGTTCTCCCACCAGTTCTTCCACCACGGCCCCTTCCTCTTTGCTTGCCTTCAAACCGCCTATTCAGTTTTTCTTCCACCTTTAAGGCAAACTAGTAAGCATCCTCAATGGTGCTTACCCGAACTAGGCTCAGCTCTTCCTGGATACCGAGTCTCAACCCATTGATATAATGGGCTACCTTTTCTTTGTTTGCCTCTAAATGTCCAGTTCTAATAGAGATCTTGTAAAACTCCTCGGTGTATTCTTGGACAGTTTTGTTTGTCTGTCTCAAACTCTGCATTTTCCTTAGCAGATCCAACTCGTAATCTGCCAGAATAAACTGTCTTTTCAGCTTTTCCACCATTCTATCCCATCTTGTTATTCTCTCCTTCCCTCTTCTGTTCCTCTCCAACTGTATTCCCCTCCACCAAATGCTTGGCATGACCCTTCAACTTGGTCTTAGCAAATCTGACCCGATTAGGGTCTTCAACCTCCTCATATTCGAAATATTCTTCTAAATCATTTATCCGAGTCAATCACCTCTTCTGGATTTAGGTTTCTCGAGTATGTAGAAACCTCCATTTTTGGTTGCTTTCCAATCTGAGAGATGGCCTTGTACAACCTGGCTTGTGCAGGATCCACAGCCTCTTCTTCTTCCTCAGACTGGTCTTCTTCTTCATCAACTTCGTCTTCACTTCCCTCATCCCTTTCGGGCTCGTGCCTTCTACGTAGCTCCTCTTGCAGGGCTTGAACTTGTCTCTGCAAGGCTCGAAAGTCTTCGACCGACACCACATTTCCTACTCCACCATGGTTTCTTCGTGGAGGCATTTTTTTTTTCTTCCCTTACAAATCCTTCCACAGATCCTGGTGTAACTGCCTCTCTTTCGATGATCTGTTACACGCTCAGGAGCTCCCGCTCTGATACCACTTGATGGCAAGCCGAGATTCACACAACAGAACTTCAAATTAATTTTTTGCAAATAGCTTAACACAGTCTTACATTACCGTTTCCAGGCATATTTCTTTTCCCTCTCAATCCCGAACTCACCATCCCCTTCCCTTACAATTCTCGAGTTTTTATCGAGGCCTCGACCCTCTAGGCAATTAATGCCCCCGTCTAACCAAAATTTCAAGTTTGTTTTCCCCCCGGCCGAGTTTTCAAATTTTTTGCCATAAATGGGCAACTGCCCGATCCACCATGAAGCTCGCATTAATGACCTCCCTTGACCTGCAACCACCGTCTTGGTCAGATTGTTCTTCTGCACCGTTGTCTCATCCATAATGTCCATCGCCTGTATCTGTTGTTTTGCCAAAAATTAAAAATATGCGTGGTCGTGGCCCTCATCTTTGTTTTAATACACGTAGTTGTCCGCGTGTTTAATTCGATTTTCCCTGGCCGTCCGCGTGCATATTTGGCTATGCCTTCTTCTTGTCGCAATATCTTTAATACACGTGCCCCTCACAACTGTCTTGATACACGTGGCTGTCCACGTGTCAAATTTGGCCTTGCCTGGCCGTCCGCTTGTTCACTTTTGGCTGTGCCTTCACCTGGCCGCGATATCGCGACAGGTCACGAAATCATGACATGTCACGATATCACGACCAAAAGTGCCTCCTCTTTGTCGTAGCCCTTTGGGGTCACGATTTCGTGACCCCCCTGCCTTCGCCTTGCCGTAGCCCCTTGGGGTCGCGATTTCGTGACCCCCCCCTCTGCCTTCACTTTGCCGAAGTCCTTTGCTTTGTTCTCCGCCTTGCTTTAGCTTTTGAAGTTGTCTCGAAATCATGCCACGTGGCAGCTCTTAATTGGACTCCCCCCTACGCCTTGTTCTGAGACCTGTCGCGATATCGCGACAGGACTTCCCCCTATGCCTTGTTCTGAAATATCGTCGCGATATCGCGACGAAACTTGCCCTTGCCATGTCGCAGCTTTTGAGGTCACGATTTCGCGACCCCTTCCCCCTTGCTTTACAAAAAATTCCCCCTTGGGAAAAACTAAAGAAAAGTACTTAGAAAAATTTGAATTTTTTTTTGGAAGATGCAAGATTGCTCTACTGTCGCCGGATGCTCCTGCATCACCTTTCCATCCCCTAGTGTCTTGCAAACTGAATAATTCTCACTAACACAGAGTTTAACAATCTGGTATACCTTTGCTTTATTTTTGTTGTGGTTTTAGAAGATGCAACAATTTTTCTCCTTCCATATAGCCCAACATAGGTGTGGAAGGATAAAGGACCATACTTCATTGAGAATTATTACACCATTAACAAAATAATCATACTAAAGTTATTGTCTTAGTAATAATAATAGCTCCATAATAGGGCTATTGATATCAAGGTGAAGAAATATTTTATTATTGTATAAAAATATCACATACCAGTTGAGAAGATGTACTAATCATCTAGTTTCAACTAAATTCTTTAAGTTTAATCATGTATATTCTAAAAAGAAAACAACTAACTCATATTATAGTCATTTCTCACGTATATTATATATGCCATTATTGCATTTGTATGGATATCATAATTGAATAGAATAATAAACAAAGAGTGTACTTTCCCAAAACATCATGGTGGAAAACATACATGTCAAGAATTTAAACCTAATAACAATGTAAGAGTGTATATGTCTAAAATATGGTTCAAAAAGATTCTTCTTCTATAATTAGTATGTTCTAGAGCACATCAATATTTCATATTTAAAAGGATTATCAAAGTATGCATATTTAAAAAAGTCTCGAGAGAATACACAAATGAATTAAAATGATACTTAAATAATATAAGGTTTATGCACTCTTATTTAACCAAAATATATATATATATATATATATATATATATATATATAAGGTTTATGCATAGAATGCATCGTAAAGAGTTGTAATAACATGTTTTCAAATGTAGATAAAATTGATTTTCAAAGTTTGATTCAAATGCTATCAATACCTAAGAATTTTATTTATTTATATATGGTATTAGCAATAAGAGATTTATCACCACCTTAGACTATATCTAGATAAAATTTATGTCCGAAGCTTGATTCAAATGCTATAAAACCCTAAGTAAATTTTTTCCATTCATATAGGATACTAGCAATAAGAAGGACTAACAAGATTTATTACCATATTAGATATAAAATTCTAACAATATTTTCATTGCCATAATCATTTTTTATGAATGATATATTTAATATCATATTAGGTTCATGAATCTACACCTATCAAAAGTAACACTAAAAAAACTAAATTTAATGTAGTGTTTAAGATCAAAACTCAATTTTATTTCTAAAAATATATATTAAAACAAAAATTCATATGAAAAATCTTTGAATTCAATAAAAAAAGAGAACTCATATAGTATAAAATGTGCACTTTATATAAAAAATAAAAAAATATTTAATATCATAAGAAAAACAAATTTAAAAAATCTTAAAATAATTATAGAATCCATCCATCCTTATCCTCTTATATTTAGATAAACATTCAAATAAATAAAAAAATCTTTAAAATACTGTGGTGGTTAACACATTTGAATCCCTAATGGATCCATGTTCTATTATCCTTAGCTAAACATGCAAATAAATAACAAAATCTTTAAAAAAACATGGTGGGTAGTCTTTTTGAATCTTGAATAAATCCATAGTTTTATAATATCTAAGAAATTACAAACACAAAGAAGACAAATATAACATAACTACTTGATTGATAATGATATTTATGTAATTAATAAGAGATAAAAGCTTTTAATACAATTGGTAATTCCACTATGAGTTTAAAAACACATGATTTGTTTTCATGCATATTTAAGATGAATTATTCTCTAGTTTGGTTTAATGTGAGCTATCAAGTTTCAATGCCTAACAACTTGATATAAAATAAATACTTCTAGGTAAAGTACAAATAAATATCAAGTCTAAAATATTATTATTATTTTTTTTTATAGTAAAATTAAATTTGACCATATGTATTGGACCATTATGTGTTATTATGGGTTCATAAAAACATATGACTTCCTTTCATGCATATTTGAGATGAATTATTTTATAGTTTGGTTTAATATGAGCTCTCAAGTTTCAATGCCTAACAACTAGATACACAATAGAATACTACTAGGTAAATTAAAAATAATAACAAATCTAAAATATTATTGTTTTTGTTTATAGTAAAACTTGTTAGAGTAGGTTGTTTACCTTAGCTCATGTTCACCTAGGTAGTTTATTTTCTTTTTATTTAGTTATTACATGTATTTTCCCCACCCACTTATGTGTGGATATTTCATTTATCTTATTTAGATATTTTGAGATGTTACATATTTATTTCTTAGATATTATGGGGATATTTTTAGGTTTGACTATTCCTAGGTGTAATGGGCATATGTTTAGGTATATTTGGAGGGTTGAGATTCTTTCTCCCCATAGTGGTTACAGATCTATGGACCATATCACTTATTCCTTTTGTACGGTGGATATTTGTACTTAGCTTAATCCTATTGCTATGGTTGATCGTCATTGCCTATATAAGCAAGATACCTTCATTGTACTGAGAGAGGAAGTTCATTATTCATGTATAATATATGATATTGTTGCTCATTGTTTTGCATATCCATTTGTAAGCTTATGCTATCAATTTGCTTTCAAATTATTTTTTTGGTTGAATGTGGTGTTTTGTTAACACTTGAGATTATTGCAGCTTGGAATTATTTGATTATAATTTCTATCATGGAATCAGATAAATAGGTGTTGCAATCATCCATTTGTGAGTGTTATCTTCTAGGTTCGAATATTGTTGTGGAAGCTTCATTTTTTGTGATCAGGTCCTTGGTGGAATTTTTTGGCCAATTTGTATCTCTCCTTCCATTTTAGGATCATCACCATCCTCCTAAAATATTTTCTGACCATACTGCAATAGCCTCATTCCCTTGGATCTATCCTAAACATATTTTTCTTGAGCATTTCCTTTTTGGCAAGGTCACCAACCCAACCCATTTTTATATTTTGTATGTATCTCTTGATATAAATGGAAAATTTCCATGAAAATTTGTGTAGGTCTGTAGATTTATTCATATGAGTTGTGCCCAAAATTTTAGCTCATTTGGATAAGTATTCTTCAAGATATCTCAATTTTACGAAAACCTGTACGTTTTTAGTAATTTGCATATATCTTCATCAACTCTTCAAATTGTTTGTAGATATTTTTATAGAATGTGTAAAATCATATTATAGACCTTCCAATAATATTTAAGAGCATTTGGAGCTATATTAGTACTATTATAGTGAGTTTACTATTTTTTAGTAAACTTATCATTTCAGGAGAAATATTTTCAAGGCATGTAAAATCATGTTTCTGATATGTCTACAAAATTGTAGATTTTTTAGATCTATATTTAGAAATTTATAATTATTTTATGACTGCACTCTCAATATTGCATTATGAAAAATGTTTTTCCACATGAACCGATATATGGAATATTGTTATAAAGTCCCATCTTCCTTCATTTTCTATTTGTCCACTTAGTTTGGAACTTTGTGATCATCTTAATTGGTTTTTAGTATTGGTGGAGCCTACACATTTTTGTGCTTGAGGATTCCTTTATATTTGACTCCCCTTGCATTTTTGTGGTGCATCCTCTTGTGCCAATATTCCTCATTGAGACACTTAGTTTGAAGGAGGGGATTCTTTTGGGAATTCCTTTGGAGATTTTTTCAAAGTTCAGAAGCTTCATTTGTGCATTGATGTGATTTTGTGGTATTTTACACCACCTTGTAATATCACACTATACCTCTCACATTATAATGTCATTTAATTTTGGGGGGGGCTCTTCTACTCTTGAGGACATCTTGGAAACTTTTTTTGTAAACTTAGCATAGAGGCAAATGTTGAAAATTTTGAAGCATGGTTTAAGGCACTTTGTTCAATATGTCAAAGTGAAGGTTTGTATCCTTTGTTCATAAATTTAAAACCTAAACCAATGGTAAACGATAAGGAGTATAGGACATGGTTCATGAATAATTTAAGGATCTCTAATATGCTTTATTATTCAATTTGTGGGGAGCTTCAAAATTTTATTAGAGTTCATAAGAACACACCTCACCTTGCTTATAATATGTTGAAAATAAGTTTTTTACCCAAGGCACCTTCTCTTACAATTGCTTGCATGGAGGACGTCATTTGTGACATTACATCTTTGTTTTTGGAGTCACTGTCTCATTATTTTTTGGATGATGAGGTTGATGCTATAGTACTTGCTTCAGATATTTTATAGGATACATCTCCACAATTGTTTTATATGGATGATCATGTTGATTTTGCAACATATACAACAGAGATTTCATGTCATGTTACATCCTTACATACAAATGACTTATTGGATGGTGTTGCCTCTCTCTTCATTGAGAGTCACGCATGTGATTTTCTTGACATGTATGAGGAGCTCACTCATTTAGTTGATGATGATGTATACATTGTATCTCCTCCATGTACTTCGTCCTTTGTGGACCCTTTTTTGGTATGCACTTCTTTGAGTGAGCCACCTTGTCCACCATTTTCTTCTCCTGTTTCTTTCATATTGGATGATGTACTCCTACAAGAGTTGGATAAAAATATTTTATCTTCATTTGGAATCTCACTTGGATTTCCTGAAGACCATGTTGATTCTTTTGAGGCTTCTAAGCCTCCACTTTTTTCTCTTGTTGATTCCATGGGCTCATCATCACTTATGTAGTAGGAAATTGGTGATTCTTCCTTTATGGATGCTCTTCACACATCTCTTTCACTTTTGCACACTCATTGTTTTGTGCACATTGATCTTTTGGGTTTTGATTGGGATTGTATTCTACCCTATTTTGGTGTTGGTTTGGGATTCTACATTCTTGGATATTCATTTTACAATTCATTGGTGACATCTTATTCACTTTAGCTCAGTTTTAAGGGTTCTAAATCATCATTATACATTTTTTCCCATCTTCTCACACTCACTTGGAGTGGGAAGACATTTGATGGATGCTTCATGGCTACTTTCTTCCTCATGGGAGCACATTGTTCATCACAAAGGCATAAAATTCTTCATAGGACTTCTTAATCGAGCTCGTCATACTAGGGGGATTTGGGAGAAATCCTTAGCTCCATTTCTACTTCTTCTTCTCTCTTTCTAGCAGGATGGTTTTTTCTAACTTCTGGTTTGAAAGCTTTTGGATATACATTGTACATGAGTACCTAATCAGGCCTTGTTACCAAGACTCATACTATGGATATGCCACTTTATTTTTTGGCACCTAGATTCACTTGATGGGGGTTTTAGAGTAGGTTATTTACCTTAGCTCATGTTCACATGGGTAATTTATTTCTTTTTTATTTAGTTAATCCATGTATTTTCCCCACCCACTTATGTGTGGATATTTCATTTATGTTATTTAGATATTATGAGATGTTACATATTTATTTATTAGATATTATGGGGATATTTTTAGGTTTGACTATTCCTAGGTGTAATGGGGATATGTTTAGGTATATTTGGAGGGTTGAGATTCTTTCTCTCCATAGCTGTTACAGATCTATGGACCATATCACTTGTTCCTTTTGTACGGTGGATATTTTTCCTTAGCTTGATCTTACCGCTATGATTGATCATCCTTTCCTATATAAGCAAGGCACCTTCATTGTACTCATAGAGGAAGTTCATTATTCATGTATAATATATGATATTTTTGCTCATTGTTTTGCATATCCATTTGTAAGCTTATGTTATCAATTTTCTTTCAGATTCTTGTTTTGGTTGAATGTGGTGTTCTGTTAACACTTGAGATCCTTGTAGCTTGGAATGATCTGATTATTATTCCTCTCAAAACTAAATTTGACCATATATATTAGACCATTATGTATTATTATGGATCAAAAAATGCACATGTATTCAAAACACACATAAGTTACTAATATATTCTATCTTTTGGATTCAAACCATAAATATTCTATCTAAAATATAAGCCTAAAATATTATGGCATTTACATTATTATTTTTTATTAATAGTGAAAAGGAAGGGTTTTTAAGGGTCCTAGAGCCTTTTACATTAGAAGAGGTAGAGAAAGACAAGGCCAATTAAGCATAGGCCAACCTGCAATACCAAAAGAATAGAAAATAAACCCAACAACCACCCAAGAGAACAAAATATCAAGATAACGCCATGATAAAACATAGAATAACCCACCATACAATAAGGTATAAAGGATAATTTTTATTTCAACTTCCTTTTAGAAGCACCAAAGAGCCTGCTCCATTTTGCATAAGACTAGAAGGACAAAAAATACATCAATATGCAGATAACAAAACCCCAATCCCAGAGAGCAAGGTTGAGGATAATACACCAAGCATGTTTCCTAAGAATGGAAACTAGTAGGGAGCAAAAGGACCATCCCCCTAAAAAATACACCCTAGAGAGAGGATCACTACAACACAAAGGAGACCTCATCCAAGCAAAAAGACAATAAAAATACCTATTGGATAGGTAGACCCAATGCTTCCAAAGTAACAATTATCATTAACCATAGAGGGAAATTATCTTCCCAAATTCTAAATTGACCACTTTCCACCCCCAAACTAGCCATAATATTGGTAGTTTGGTTACATTCCCTATAAATATGCTTAATTTTAACTTCCAGTATATCTTATAGAATATTTGAGGTGTCCTTAATAATATTTAATATGAAATAATGATCAGTATTTTTAGCATACAAATCCCAAATGATGTTCAAGGAGTCACCTTGTATGAGAGGTTTTCTGAAGTCCCTCTAAAAAATCTAATGAACACCCAATAAAAGTGCCTTAGCTTAACTAGGTGGTTGGTCAAAATACCATAATCTTGGGTGTAAGCCCAAATGACCTCACCATTATAATTTATAACAACATCCCCTCCACCAGACCTCTCAATGTTACATTTGGCATCCCCATCAAAGTTTAGAATGACCCACCCTTTAGTTGGTTTATGCCATCTAGTAGCCAATATTTTTTGAATAGTGGATACAAAAGCAAAAGACCCTAGATTCAATTTCCAACTAACAATAGCCCCTTTCTCCATAGCTTTCTCCCTACCATTTCCAGTAGTAAAGATAACTAGATTATTCTCAATAGCAATTTTAATCATTCTAAAGATAAAGGATTCATCCCTAGCAATATCCTTTAAATATTTTTTGTTCCTCTTCCACCAAATACCCCATAAAAAAATGAGGAAGAACCAAGTACCACATCCTAGTGAGGATGTGACTAATGAAGGGGTATTTCCACTGAGTGAAAAGTTCCTTGAAAGTTTGAGGTAATGTCCACTTGATAGAAAAAGAATCCAATAAAGCATTGAGCACCTTATTTGAGAAATCACAATGGATGAAAATATGATCCACAAATTCATCATCCTTAGAATAAAAGAAACAAATATTGGAAATATGGAAGCCTTTCTTACATAAATGATCAAGAGTTAAAATTTTGTTTTGCAAACACAACCAGAAAAAAATTCAATCTTGGAGATCAAACAAGGATACTGAACCCTTTCCACAAGAAAATATCCTACCCTATACAATGTTTGGACCTTATATGCAGTCTTGACATAAAAAAAGTGTTTAGAAGAATGAGTCCAAATAATGAAGTTCCTATCATTCCACTAAGGAAGAAAGTACTATTGTAGCAACATGTTCAAATTTTCCAAACTCTGAAGGATATGAATATCAACTATATGTAAAGTTAGATGCTTCAAAATCCTCTTGCAATTAGTGATGATTATATAATCAATTATTTTCTCCATATTTCAATGAATAAGGAGCCTTCAAATCATAAAACTTAGGACTAATAAAGAGGGGTTCAGGAAGAATCCAAGTATCCTTCTAGAAGAACACATCCTTTCCATTTCCAATCTACCACCACATCCCCTTTGTAACTAAACTTATGAACCCCCCAAAAAAATTCCAAATTATAGATCCCTAGGAGGAGGAGCACTTCTAAAAAATGAAATGTGATTTTCTAGATATTTATCTCTCATAATATATTACCACAACTAATCCTCCTCAACACATAATCTCTAGGTTGTTTTTGCAATCAACACCTTATTGAAAAAAAACACATTTCTAATCCCAAGACCACCTTATTTCTTAGAAGAGTAGAACCTATCCCAAGAGACAAGGGACACCCTTTGTTTATCCTCCACCCTATCCCATAGGAATCTCCTAATTATTTAATCACTCCTCCTAACTTTGAAGGAAATTCTAAAAAGAGATATATAATAGATAGGAATGCTTTGGAGGGTAGCTTGAAGCAATTGCAACTTACCTACTTGGCTCAGGATATTACCTTTCCACCTAGCTAACTTACATTGAATCCTATCCAACACAGGAGACCACAACTCCTCCTTCATCCTACTAGTAAACAATGGTATACCTAGATATAAAGAAGGAAAGTTATCAATGCCACAATTGAAAACTCCTACAATTCTAGGTTGAATCTTCCCCCAAGTATTCAAAAAAAATATTTGAATTTTACGGAAGTTAATTTGCTGGTTGGAAGATTTCTCATATAGATATAAAATATTCATGAATTTCTTAGCCTCTCTCACAATAGCCTCACCAATAAGTATAGTGTCGTCTATTAAGTATTGACAAAAAATTGCCTCTAAAATACCAACAGGCCTAATACCCTTAATCTTAGCGGACATGATAGCAAAAAAAATAGATCTTACTAAAGCTTCAACCATCAAAATAAAAATATATGGATACAATAGATCACGTTGCCTAATACCTCCTTGACATCCCAAAAAACCACTCATAATCCTATTGATGATGATAGAAAATTTAGCATAGGAAATACAAACTCTAATCCACTTCCTCCATATATCCCCAAAGCCAATTTTTGTAACACCTTATCAAGGAACTCCTAGGAGACCATGTCATAAGCGCTTCACATATCAATTTAAGAAGCATTCTAGCCAACCCGCTTTTGGACATAAAATGTAAAGTCTCATGAACCATAATGATCCCATCCATAATCTACCTACCATGAATAAAACCACCATAAAGAAGACAAATCAAGATGGTGAGAAGCCTTTTCAACCTATTAGCAAGTATCTTAATAAGTAACTTATATAGGGTATTGCATAAGATGATAGGTATGAAACCTATAAGATAAAAGGAACAGTGTTTCTTTGGAACTAAAATTAATAAGGGTAGTATTCCATGCCTACAAAAATGAGGAAGAATATTGGAATTCTCTTAAGGCTTCCAAAATATCCAAACCAATAAGGTGCCAAAACCTCTAAAATAAATAGTAGGGAACCCATCCAGCCCATGAAATTTGTCTTTATTCATACTAAATAGGTTGATATTAATCTCAACATCAGAAAAGGGGGCATTCAAATCATTATTCATATCAACTGTCACCACCTAGGGAATGTTCTTGAGAAGTTCCTCTAAAACATCCCCATATTCCTACCTATATCTAGAAAAAAAATCTTGAAAGAAGAATACCGTGGTAGTAGCAATTTCTTCCTTATATTTAAGGCATTCATTGGATTCCAATGTAATTTATCTTATTTCATTAGCACTCATATGTTTCAAGGTTGATATGTGGAAAAACTTGGTATTCCTATCCCCCTCCTTAAGCCACATAACTCTAAATTTTTACCTTCAAAAACACTCCTCGCTAGCAAGAATATTATGAAATTTTGCAAGATGTAATTTGCTTTTTGTTGGTCAAATCCTTTAACCAACCATTGGTTTTTTTCCTTATTTTCCTACAATTCTTGAAATATTTTTGCTTCCTATGGAAGAGGTTACCAAAAACCTCTTGATTTCACCTCTTCAAGTTAGCTTTGATTATTTTCAGCTTCTTGGCCACTTGAAACATCTTAGTTCTATACACATCCAAATTCTACTTGTTAGAGTATATTATATTATTTGGTACATGTATTAGATTAGGCTTTATTTTATTTAATGTAATAAATACACAAGTGTGCATAATATTCAATAATGTAAATTTACACATTAGTCCATGTGTACATGAGTCCATAGAGTAGGAAGTTGAAAAGTCTAGAAGTGTGAAGGTCAAGAGTGCACCATATGAAGAGTCACATACTATTATATATTTGTGATAAAGCATTGTAATATGTATCGAAGGTGCATTGATCATAAGGAATTCAACCTAAACTTACAAATATTGATAAGTTTGAGATAACAAGTTGGGTGAATCTAATCACCAACAATAGCAAACACAACATTAGAAAGGTATGCAATATTGGTGCAATATAAGTTTATTATCTATACATTGAAATAAGATTTACATCAAGAGCACCATATTATTATTTGAGATCTACATTTGGAGTTTGAAAATAAGAGCTTAAAAGAGTTCTTTAAATCAAGGTGATATTAGTGCTTACACCTTATAATTTGCAAAGATAAAATAGGAAGAGTTTAAGCTAACAGTTAAAGGAGAAATAAGAAGAAGCACAATATTATTGAATGCTATTTTATAGTGATTAAGAAGTGTAGATTTATCTACGTGAAAAGAAGAAACTAAGAGCAATAATGTAAACAAGCTAAAGTAAAGGGTTACAAATCAAGAAAACATTGTTCAATGTCTAATTACACTAGATAGATACAAGAGAAAACATAGAAGAGTCAAGTATCATTGTTTCTCGAGGAAGAGCAAACGTTCATCCTAGAAGATTCACTCCCATTGTATGAAACATTGCCATATCAAAGAAGTGCTCTCACAACGCTTCCAATATCACCATGGTAGAAGGAAGAGTCGCCACCTTACAATAGAGAGTCATTGCATTATAGAGGAGCACACATCAAGTTGGATAAGATCACCATCACACCAAGACATCATATTCTCACCAAGGAAGATGAAGCGAAGACGTTCTTGTGAATAGCATTCTAAATTTTACATGAAAAATAATACATAGGAGTAAGGATATTTTAGGGTTCAAGGAGAGGCTACAAGTGTCATCCGTTATAGCCCATGCACATGCTACATGGAGGAAGATACTAAGGTCATTATTTGTACATTGGAGAGATGCGAAGCCAAATTGAAAAACATCTACATAATAACATTCAATGCCATAGTGCAATTTGGCCAAAAAAAAAAAATTTATGGTTAGTGAAATAAGTTGAGCATCAAGTGGCACATGTAAGGAGAAAGATCAAACGTTTTAGCACCAATTCAAAGGAATCCATTCTTTAGATGTTAAATATAGAGGAATAAGAGTAATGAAGAAGCAACGAAGCGTAGGTGATCAAGTGTACAAATTTTTGATTGGATGCAGAGAAAGGAAGCTAACACTTGGTAGGTTGAGGCAAAAGCTTGATGTATAAGCATGGAGGTTGAAGTTAATTCTAATAGTGAGGATTGAGAGGCAAATATATCGAAGCTAGAGCAGAGGAAATAAACACTCCAAATATATCACCATACACCAAAGGCTAGTGAGAATCATCTGATGATGTACCTCGAGGAGAGAAGACTCAAAAAGGGGTCAAGCCTTGTTGACCAATGGATTATCAATTCCAAGGTGAAGGTAATCCACTTTATTAAAGTTGCTTATAAGATTGGATTAGGAGAAATAAATATATATGTAACTATTATCCTCTAAGGTTGAAAAGTAAATTATTTTGGAGAAGTGAATTTAACCTTAGACATATTATTGAAGATTAATTTTTGGATAGAAGATATTGAAGAAATAATTTTAAGGTTTTGTAATTTAAATCATTTGAAGTTACAAAACAATTTTGGGATATTTGTAATTTAATTAAAAAGGGATTAATAAGGGTTTCTACATCAAAATAGACTTATGGAAATGCAAATATAATTTATCTAAATTTTTAAGTTTGGAGAAATAAGATATTCAACATCAACATAGTATTTAGAGTTTATATTTTTAAGGTTGAACAAAAATAAAGGTTTTGAAATTTCATTTTTACTACTTGGGAGTCATAAGGAATTCAACCTAAACTTACAAATATTAAGTAATTGAATAACTATGGATAAATTAGCAAGAGGGACATATCATCATCAAATGCAAAGACAAAACACTCTCTCTATTTCTTATCAACAATGCAAAATTATTTCACAAGAAAATAATTCCACTATTCAAGATGACAAAGATATTTGGTATATTGATTCAGGAGCAAGTCATCATATGATAGGGAATCTACAATGGTTTTATTTCCTAGAGGTTACTAATAACTTTGGTATAATGTTAGCTGATGGAAAGAAATATTTGGTTCATGGATATGGACATGTAATACCTAATGCATCTTATCCACATTTTATATTGCATAATATTATGTATATACTAGGATTGATCACAAACCTTATTTCAGTTACTAAATTAATTGAAAGTGAAAAAGTAGTAGAATTTAAATGTGTGAATAAGAAGAATAGATGTCTTATCAAAATACTAGATGAAATAGAGGCTACAATTTTAGTTAACAAGGGAGTATACTTTCTAGATTCCATTGGTTTTTCACAAGAGCTTGTAATGATTTAGGATAATACTAATGTCTTTTCTGAGAGAGACCACAAAAAATAGAGATTCATTCTACTATAGATATACCAGATTTAGACAGAAGAAAATGAGAGGTCAACTACCAAGATGCCCAAAAATCAAAGCAGATAATGAACTAGAACACAGTAGAAAGTATTTAGAAGTTGAAGATCCATATTGAAGACCAAAGTCTTCAATAACAAAATAATGTAATATGGGGGTGTGTTGGAGTATATTACATTATTTTGTACATGTCTTAGATTAGGATTTACTTTATGTAATGTAGTAAATGTATAAGTAAGCATAATATTCAATAATGTAAATGTGCATATTAGTCCATGTGTACATAAGTCCATATAGTAGGAAGCTGAATAGTCTAGAAGTGTGAATGCCAAGAGTGCACCATACGAAGAGTCACATACTATTATATATTTGTGATAAATAATTTTAATATGTATCGAAGGTGCATTGCTCATAGCATGCATTAGTAGAGTAATTTTATCTATTGTATCAAGTTCGTGAGTTTCCATTAATAGAATATTTTAGGGTTATTGCATCTTATTCTTTCTGCATACTTTACATCTTGTGATTGTTTTTCCATATCATACATTATCAAAATATAACACTATCAAGCCTTAATCAAGAATTTAGGATCTGTATGAGAAATCCACATTATCTCAAACTTGAAAGGATAACCTTTTGAATGTTTATCCTCCGTGAATTCTAATAGTAATGGTTTATGGTCAGAAGCAATTATCAGTTAAGTCCTCAAAGAGAAATCTTTAACCATGGTGAGCCAAATCATTAAAGTAAGGGACCTATCAATCCTAGATTGAATTAGACCCCCTTCACTTTTTCTATTTGACCAAGTGAATTTATAACCTTGTAAATCAATATCTACTAGTCCCATGGAGGTCAAGAACTCACCAAACTCCTCCATGCTATCCAAAAAAAAGTCAAGCCTCCAATTTTATAACAAGGGAGTAGAATGGAATTAAAGTCACTAAAAAGTAACCATAAAAGGTCAAATGGAGAACTAAGGGATTTTATGTCAACCCATATTTGCATTCTATCGATAGCAAAATTGGGATCATACACATTGGTAGAAATCCAAGAAAATTAGTCTTTTGTAGTAGAATAAAAAAAAAAAGAGAACCTATCAACCTGATAAATGATATTACCCTCTATAGAATCAAGATTCCAAAGCATCCAAAACCCTTTAGAAGAACCATGAGCAGCCCTACTCACACCTTCACAACCCTTCCAAATAAAGCTTTGTAATCTATCAAAATTCCCATTGCCTATCTTAGTTTCTTGTAAGAAAAGAATATCAGGATTGAATTATTTTATAAAATATTTTAGCCCTCTTTGTGTAGTCGGGGTATTCATACCCCAAATATTCCATGGTATAATCTTCATTACTTCAAGGATTGCATAGCTTTCCATATACTCAAAGGTAATGTAGGTTGGGAGCCATTAGCCACATATTGAGTCATTTTATTTAAGAGCACTTCAATTTTTTTTGGTCTTCCTAGCCCCTTCCAAGTACTTAGATTCATTTTTTTTAGTGTTTCTGATGGGTTGCATAGAGCCAATTGTTCTCTTCTTGCTTGATTCTACTAATTATGGAAGGAGTTGTTACTACTGAGCTATCTTCTTTAGTTTCATATTTCACCTATTTAGAACTTCTTGAAAGCCATCTTCCTTTGAGGAAGACCAAACCTCCTCTAATTCCCTATCCAATGCATTTGTAGAAATATCTCTTGCTTCTACATCCCAAAGAGACTCCATGCTAGCTTTATATTTTTTCATATCAAGAGGGGAAAAAACCATTTCATTATATAAAATAGGGGTAGTTTCTCTTGAAAAAGCCTCAACATGAGCCTCCTAAAGAGGGGGTAAAGGAACCTAAGAAAAAGATAGATGATCCCCTTGGCAATTCTATGATCTCAAATCCCTTATCCAAAATAACATCCAACCCCACCTCAAGACGATAAGTCAACAACTCTCCTAATACAAAAAATTTATTTGGATTAACCTCTGCACCCTTGGAATTCCCACCAACTTCTAGAAAAATCCTAGCAACTTTTGAGCAATCCTATTTTTTCTTTCTCCAGATATAGTCATCCTAATTTTTAGGAGGTTTCTTCTCAGGATACTTAGTATGTAAATGGCCAACCCTTTTATGGTCAAAGAAAATGGGCACAGAGGTTTCATATTCTATATCCTGAATATAAACTTCAAAATAGAATAAGGAAGAGTCTTAGAGAGGTTAGTGTTAACACAAAAATTGGAAACAAGATTTTTTTCAATAAAATATAATATATTTATTAGGATTTTTTTTATTGGTTGGAAAAAAAAGAATTTTAAAAGGGACCTCGAACCTTTTATAAAAAGAACACAACAAAAGGTAAAATCCCAAGAAGACTATGTTCTGGAGGTAGACAAAGATCACCTAAACCAAGGAGAAAATATTTGCAAGACCAACAACAACTAGAACTAAAAATTGAAAAGGGTTTTCCCCTAGAACTAGGGAAAGCTAGTAAGCAACCAAAATAGGCTGAAATTTTAAAAGGGCTTTCCTAAAAATACTAGGGAAAGCTAACACGTAGCTGGGATAAGTTAAAACTTGAGTAATATTTTCTTGTTAGTTGAAGAAATCCAACACACAGCCAAAGTAGAACTACAACAAAGAAAATGAATAGTGGCCCCGAGTCCTAATATAAAAAATAAAAATCTTGTCAAAAATGATCTAGGATTCCCTCTCAAGATAAATCTGGAATCCTGCACAAAAAGGAATTGAAAAACTCATAATAGGAGTCTTCCAAATGCCTATGATGTGGATTAGTAACACAAGGAGATCACCACAAGCAATGTGATCTCACTGCAAAGGAGACATATTGCACAACCAAAATATAGGAAAGTCTAGAGAAGCATCTATCCACCATGACACCTTGGGACTAGAGGGGAAATCTCATACATGGACATCCATCAAAGATAAACTTCTAAAGTAGGTAGACACCCGTAGGGTCCCCTTCCAAAGACCAAAAAACTATAAAAAAAATGCACATGAAAAATTCACCCATATCATATTACCACCAGTACCAACAATTGTCCATCTAGGGAGAAACTAGAAGACGCCATTATTTAGTAACTACATGAGAAGGCATATAACTGACCCAAAAACTAGAAAGGAGCTACAATGAATGGTTCTAGTGGTAATCCCTGAAACAAACAATGAAAGGATCTTCTAAGAAATATATCAAAATATCTCAAACCCACTCCAAAAATTCTATCTCAAAAATAGCTGCAATATCCACCTATCTACAAATGATAAAATTGTGGCCCCATCCCAAAGACCATTAAAAATGTAGAAAGGAAACCCCAGGTTGCAAATAAGACAATCAAACAAGACAGTGGGAGCCTCCTTTTGAAATCCTAGAATGTAGGAAACCTTCCCTGCAGACAACAAAAAAGCACAGGGCCCTACCAAATACCAGAAAGGTATTTTAGGAAAGGCTTCACATCTCCCACTCCCAAGCCAAGTCATCTGAAATCCAACCACTACTAGATGTCACCAAGTAAATACAATTCAAGACTAACCTCCAAGCCACAACAAGCACATCAAAAATGGGACAACAACACATCCTAGGAAGCCTAGGAGAGTCCTGAGGGGGTCCTAGAAATGAAACAAGAAGATCCCAGGGAGATCTACCTAGTAAGATATCAGTAGGATTGGAAGAGGGAGAGGCACGGAATTTGAAATGGGGTCCTCCCGCCCTAGAATTTATAGGTTTTTAAATATTAGTTCTTTATGGAATTATAAAAATCACTCCAATGCAACAATAAAGAAGCTATATTCACTTTATAATCTTATGGAATGTGCATTATTATTTCAATAAAATGTGATAGATTTATTAGGGTTTTAATTATTAGTCGTTGATAGAACTATAACAGTCACTCGAGTGCAACAATTATGAGGCCATATTCACTTTTCAACTATAAATGTTAAAACATTTTAAAGTAAATATAAAAGTTTATTTTGTAAAGTTTAAAATTTATTTATTTATTATTTTAAAAATGAAATAAAGATGCAAAAATTACACCTTAAAACTTTCTTAACAATAAATATTAATTTATTATGAAGATTCATTGTGTAAGATTTTAACCTCATCAATATTACATTAAAACATGAGGACTAACCACCATGCAATATTTGTTTTTCTACACATTATGTTAAATTATTTTGATTGAATGAATTTTCAAATCTTGTTTATATATATAAAAAATAATATTTATATTTTTTATCTATTTAAAATATAAATATTTTTATAACATAATTATTTTAGTTTAATAATAATTTATTTGTATATATGCTATTGCTAAATTTTTTAAAAATAACTTATTAATGTATTATTGTTTTAAAATTATATACTTAACTTATTCTATTGCTTAAAAAATAGTAATTTAAATCTTCTTCAATTTCATTAAGATTTCGTTAGAAAATATTCAAAATAACAATGAATTGAGAATTGGTCGAATATCTTTATTAGAAATTTATAGTTTTATAATATTAGCTTAAAGGGCATTGTGAGTGATTTTTAGTGGCTTACAAGGGTTAATAGCTTCTATCCAGCAGTGGTAAGGTTTTGAAAAAAAACCCTAACAATGGCTACAATTGCTCTGTTCAAGAATCCTAACAATGGAGCCTTTTAATTCTTCTCTCATCCACTTGTGTTTGATCAAGGAAAGTTGGATCTCTTGGCTCAAGCCTTTCCTAAACATTCAAATATGGTCCCAAATGGAGTTAGAAGCACATCCATTCTAAATTTGGATGAAGCTCTCATAGTCAAGGTTTCACCCACTCTCATTCAAAAGCCAACACTCATTTTGTATTGTCAAGCCCTAGTCTATAAATTCAAAGGAATGTGGTTGAGCTCGTCTTCTATTCAGAAAGGTATAGACTCCAAATGGGGCTCACAAATCTCTAGCTATGAACTCACTTTGGTAGAGATAGGTTATTTTGTGGTAGCTCTTTCATCTTCAAAATAAATAAGCTCCATATTTCATGGAAGTGTCATGGTTCTTAGGGTCGAACCCCTTAGACATGACATTGTGGTCTACTAGCTTTGAACCCCAAGTGGAGGAACTAGAGGAGATATCCATCTGGTTAAGGCTTCCATTTATTCAATTATATTTTTAGAAAAAAACACACTCTAGAGCTTATTGGAAACACCATAGGAACCTTTCTATATTAGGCACCACCAAAGGCCAATAATACTATTTATGTCAAAATGTGTGTGCAATTCAATCTAAATAAAGGCTTACCAGAGAGTATCAGGATTAAATTGATGGACTAGATCCATACAAAATATCTTGATTATGAACACATACCTTTTAAGTGTATTTCCTGTCATAAGCATGGAAACCATTCTAAAAATTGTCCTATCAAAGTGTAGCAAGAAAAAGGATGATGATAAAGATTTTTAACTAGTTAGACAAAAGCAGACAAGGTATTCAAGGAGTCATAAGAAAAACACTCAGGTCCTAGATAAAAAAAAAGGAAACAATTTTGTTGTTCTCTCTTTGGAGGAATATAAGCACCCTTAGAAGAGGAACATGAGGCTCAATTTAAAGAGGTAGAAATCCTAGAATCAGAGTTTGATGAAGTAATAGAAGAAACACCAATCAAGAATGGAAAAAGACATGAAGGAAACACAAGAGGAAATAGTAGAAAAACAAGAAGTGGAAATCATAATCCTAGGAGGTAATATGGTTGGGAAAATAGATAATACACAAGAAGAAAACTATGAGGCAAAGGTAGAAGTAAGTAGCACTCCGTCCATAAGGTCTATGGAAAAGGAAGAAAAAAAAATCAAGAAATTAGAATGGAACAAGAAAAAAGGATAAAACTTAAATAACATTAGAGGACTTCCCTAAAGCAAAAAAGATAAGTTAACAATGAAATACATATATTAGAATATAAGGGGATTGGGTAGTACCCTTATGAAAAACTACCTAAAATTCTTAATAGAGCAAAAAAATCCAACAATAGTGTGTATTTAGGAGTCAAATATGTTAGAGGGTACTACCAAAGAGGAATGGAAAATTATTTGGTTTAATTCAAAATTGGTAGCAACAAATGTGTCAAGAGCTTCTAGAGGGATCATTCTTTCTTGGGACCCCCAAGCCTTGACTTATTGAAGTGAGGAAAACAAATTGTATAGTAGTTAACTTTTCTATGCCAACAAGTTTGGATTTAACAATAGTAAATTTCTATAGACCAAATCATTTATAAAAGAAAAAGAGGCATGTAGGCAACTACAACAATGGATCAGACTAGAGATGCTTAACAATATAATAATAGGAGGAGATTTGAATGTAACCTTAGTTCAATGGTAGAAAAATGGAGGAAACAAAATAAGAGACCTAGCCAAGGAGATAGTGGACCATGTTATGGAAAAGGTACACATCCAAGACATCATTCCTAAAAAAGGTACATTTAATTGGACAAACAAAAGAGCAGGTATCCTATTTATCATTGAGAGGCTAGATAGACTTCTATTTCATGAGGATATATTATCAATGTATCCTCTCATATCTATCCAAATCATCCAAATTTAAATATCATATCACAAGCCTATCATTATGGAGAGTGGGGAAAAATGACGTAGCAAAAGAAAGATTCTTTTTAAATATAATCTAGTATGGATAGAATAGGAAGTTTTCAACACACTAGTGGAAGAAATTTAGAATCAAAGTATCTCCTAAATAAGCCCATAGGTGGTTTGGAAAAAAAAAATTCAAACCTAAAGTAGGCCATAGGGAAATGGATTTCAAAGAAAAAATCAAAAATAACAAAAAAGGAGGAACTCGTGCTACAAATGGAGAAGTTAAAAAATGAAATTTGAGAACAACCTTCCATAACACTTCAAGAAGAACAAAGAAGACAAGTACATCAAGAGCTAGAGAAAGTGCATCAAAAAGAAGTACATTGGCATATTCAATCCAGAATGACCTAATTGTAGAAAGGAGATAAAAATACAAAATACTTCCCCCTCAAGACAATGCAACACTATCAAAGGAACACAATTCAGGAAATTCAACACGAAGGAGTCGATTAGACTCATCAGGACCATATAAAGGAGAGAGCACTTGGGTATTTCTCTAAACTCCTTAGTAGAGCCTTAGGGTATGGAAAAGCTCAAGAAATTATCCTCCAAAATATTCCTATTGTTCTTAAAAATAAGGACAAAACGAAATTGACTAAGGAGGTTAAGATGGAGGAACTAGAAGAAGTCATCCACTTTTTAAGCGAAAGACAAGGATCTAGATCTAGATGGATTTACTAATAATTTTTATTAACAATTCCTTCACATAATAGGATTAGACCTTATTAGGATGATAGAGAAAACTAGAACTTAAGGTAAAATCTCTAGTGCTATAAACTCTTTATAACAAAAATTCCTTTTAAAAAATGCTAATTTATTTTCTAGATTTAGACCAATTTCTCTTTGCAACTCTTCATACAAAATCATGACTAAAATACTAGAAAACATAATCATGAGGAAGATCAACACCATTATAGCTCAAGGGCAGGGGTTTTCATTCCAAGGAAGTAGTTATATGATAATATTATCATGGTGCGTGAATCTCTATAGTCCTATGCAAAGGCAAATAATAAAATATTGCTCATTATACTAGATATATCCAATGTTTTTGATAAAGTAGACATCCAATTTTTAGAAAAGGTTCTTGTAAAATTTGGATTTCCTATACAATTGATAAATTGGATATTGGTCTATGTTTACAACCCCTGGGTAACTCCCATAGTTAATGAATAATTGAAAACCTTCTTTATAGCCTCTAGAATTCAGAGCCAAGGTTACCCTCTTTCACCATTCATGTATATTATATTAGCCGAAGCATTAGGGAGATTAATCAATAGGTTGAGGATGTAAAAAGAGATCAATGCAATTAAAATAACAAGAGGAATAAAATCAGTCATCCATACCCAATTCATAGATGATACCATCCTAATGGGAGAACATTCGAGATTAAATATAATACACTTCAATAATATTTGGATTGTTTTACCTTAGCAACAAGGGTAGAAATTAACCAAACCAAGAGCAAGTTTTATACAAGTAACACTTCTCCCTTAGAGAATACAATTTTTAGTCAAATCTTGGGTTTCAAACTTGGTTTTGAGACCATATTCAAATATTTAGGTGTTCCAATGGGATTTAAGGTTACAAGCAATTGTTGGAACACTACTATAGAGCAAATGGTAAAGCATATTCAGGCCTATAGTAATGGGTAGCTAAGCCTGGTAGGAAGAATAGTACTTATAAAATCAGTTGTAGCAAGTCTCATAATCTATCAAATTTTGATATACCATACTTCAAAGTATGTACTTAATAATATTTATGGACTCATTAGGAGTTTCTTATGGAAAGGAGGACAAAAATGATAAGAATAAATTCCATCTTGTTAATTGGGAAGCTATCTCATAGCCTAAAGAGCTAGGTGGTCTAGGAATAAGGGAAACTAAAGAAGTTCACAGAGCTTTAGGAGCTAAGCTACTATGGTATCTATTCAACCCCCTTCCTCCCCTTGGAAGAAAATACTAAAGGCTAAATACACTAATAACTCTAAAATTCTACAACTAATAAAAAAATATAGCAAAAAAATTTGGTTCTTCCTCAATTTAGAAGCACATTGTTGAGGGAAAAAATTGACCCTAGATAAAGTATTGTGGTTACCTAGAGATGGTCAGCTTGTCAACCTTTGGAAGGATCTAGTAATGCAAAGACCCTCTCTTAATACCAACTATTCTCAAATTCTTCAAGAAGAATTGTAAAATCTGAGTTAACAAACTAGCTAATATAATGGAATAGGTGGGAGGATATTATAACTAGAGAGACCCCCCCTGCCTAGTCACCTACAAGAAAAATGGATATATCTCAAAGATAAAATTATTGGATATAAAAATTACTCCAAAAATTTGGACAAACTAATTAGGGAGGAGGTAAGCAAGATAGAAAAATATCAAGTCAATATGGGAGTTAAAGCCCAATAGACAGGAATGTAAACAAAAAGTTAGCAGCAATATGAAAACGTTAGATCCCCCTAGAATTCAACTATTTTATTGACTAGTGCATCAAAATAAAATTCTCACTGAAGAGAATTTATAGAAGAGAAACATAATGGGACCTCATATATATCTAATTTTCTTCAAAAATAAGGAAACCACCAGACATCTTATCTTTGGATGCCCAATAGCCCTACAGATTTGGATAGGAGTTGCATCTAAATTTGGCTTAGTAATTATAGGTAACATGAATGCAAATAATTTCTTAAATCAATGGAACCAAATGTATAAATTGGTGTCTCAAAAGAAAACATTTGATTAAGTATTTATAGGAATCCATCCCTTTCTACATAATATGCACAATATGAAAAGAAATAAATGAATTATTTTTTGAAGGAAAAGACAACAAAATTGGAGTACTAGTAAGGAGAATTATCTAGGGGGATAGTTTCAAATATAAAAACAAACTACAAAAAAAGCAAAATCCTAGAAAACTAACTGGTTTAGATCTTCTCATGCTGCAAAGAATGGATCTCCAAGATCTACTGGGCATGGACAACATCCTTAAAGTATGTATACCCGTGATCCAATACCCAACTTTATTTTTTTATGGTTTTTTAAAGTCTAATCCAAGAATGGAAATGGGAAGGGGAATCATTTTTCAAGACAAGACAAAATTTCTTCTTAATTATAAGATTTGTTTTGGGTAAGCTTCCAAAAATGTAGCTAAAGTGTTTGGTTGTGAAGTTAGCCTTAGAATGATAGACAAAAATGACATCTAAAAACTACATATTTATGGGGACACTAAATTTATAGCCCTTGTTTTCTCCAACCAAATAACTCTATCATCACTACAATTAAATATAATCTATGCATGAATCAAGGATTTGGAAAACTAATTCACTCAAGTCATTTACTCCCACATCAAGAGGGAGTTTAAAAAAGAAGTGGATGCTCTAGCCAACATGGCTATATACTCAGCACACATGAAACTTTATATCACTCATCATATTGAGGATGGAGCACATAAAAGAAGATACATTGAAAAGGATATACAAGGTCTACAAAAAAATGATGGTTGAGGATAGCAAAGTTAGTGAATATGAGAAAAGAGACTCTAATGATAAGGACAACCTTAGGCATTTAGTTCAAGATTTGAATAGATTTAAAATGAGTGATCATATGAAGGAATCTAGGTAATATTGATGGATGTATATTGCTATGAATTTAGTTATCCAAAACAATGACAATGATAATTTTTCAAGTCACATGAAAAGGAATTGTAGATATCTATTAGCTAGGATTCAGATGATGAGAGGAGCAATGTATGACTAGAGAATTAGTGAGGTGAGACATTTTTTCTAGGCATATAAGTTATTAGCCAAGTTTCATTTATCTCTTCATTATTTTAGAAATTCTACATGCAGATTATTATAGGTTTATTTTCAAATAATATAATCACTATAGGATATACTGGTAAATATCAATGTATATCAAGTTATAGTTTCCTTCCCATTTATTTATTTATAGCTAAAACCTTAGAATTATCCCTAATAGTAGAGGTTTGGAAGGACCTCATAAAGTAGAAATCATCATTTCTTAAATATTGTTAGTGATATAATGATAGGATCAATAAAATCAATAACATATTAATATTAATATCAAAACATATATCAAAATACATCAATGTCATCAATATTATGCATCCATAAAATAAACATCAATATCACATAAAATCACACTAAAAGCTTTATTCATAAAACTCAAGCAATGCATAAAGCAAAGCTTATTTGAGTTACAAATTACATAGCTTTGTATTAATATAAAGATACATGAGACTTTTCATATTACATGACTCTTGGATTTTGTTCTCCTCAAACTCACCAGGGAACTTGACTCTTCATATCCCTTTCTTACATAATAAGTCCCACATATTACATAAATAGAAAGTATCTCATGATTGCATGCAACTCCATACTTCTAAACTAGACACATCACACTCATAACTCTTCACTTCCTAACCAAACACATCACACACTTAAATGCATGATACATGCACACTCCTACTAATTTGACACATAATTTATAAAATAAAACTCACACCATAATATAAATATTTATAATGGGACAAAATAATGTAATACCTCAAACACCCCCAATATTTTACTATTCGGTATGAAGGCCTTTCTTTGCCTTCTAGTATTTTTTACCTTTTTTTTTTTTTTTTGCACTTCTTTTTCTTGGTCTTTTTCTTCCTATTTTGATTTTAAATATAATCCATTGTATTATTGCTTGTTTCTATACCATTTCTTAGTAAGTCATCACAAAAATATATTCCATGACTCTTTTTATTATTGTCTCTCTTGTTGTCAGTCTTGTTGTTGGATGTAGAATGTAACAATTCTTTATTCTTGCTATCATGTTTAGTATATTTTTTAGGTTTATCTTGATTCTTGTTTCTATTTGAATACTTCATGTATTTGTATATTTTTAGGTTTATCTTGATTCTTGTTTTTATTTGAATACTTTGTATATTTTCCTTCAATGTTCAAGTCCATTTTATCATTAATTTCATGGTAATTTTTTTATATTAGACAATTCATTTTTTTATTTTATGAAATTCAAGAGAGAGTAATGCCATATATATTATTTTCCCTATATCGATAGGTATTGTAAGAGTAACTTTAGGTTCTTAATTTTCTTTAGTAAATTTTATGCTTAGATAATCTTCAAATGTTAAAAACTATTCATCTTTGGCTTCTCTAAAAATTGCTTGTAAGACCTTCAATTTTATTAATACATTTTTTTTTTAGTTTTCTAGCATTCTCTATTATAATTTTTGTGCAATATTTTAGATTTTACAACATATCCTCACTATCATCTGATGTTGCATTTGATTCCATCTTGTTTTTCCTCAATCTTTATTTTCCTTCGAATATCTTCATTTATAAATTTTGTTTCAAAATTCACTTTTTTTTTTAATTCTCCTTGATAAATTGAATTTGTTAAAACAAATTTCTTCTCATGCCTCTCTTTAATTTAATTTCAGTTTTAAATATCAAATATTTCTTCATTTGATCAATTCATTCAGTCATCAAATCAATTTCAAGTTTTAAAATATTCTAATACCTTCCTTTTAATTTTAATCAATCAATAACTTAATTCTTCAAATATTTAATCAAATCAATTTCATCAATTATCAAATCAAATTAATTTCATCAATCCTTCTTATATCTCCTAATTTCAATCAATCATTAATTTAATTTCTTCCTTCCAATTATCAATTCAATTTCATCAATCATTCATTAATTCAATCTCAAGAATCAAATATATCTACCTCCAATCAATTTATTCTTTCAAATAATTAATTGATTCTACATATGACTCCCAAATCTAATTTAATTTAATTAATTATTCTTCTTCTTATAACTCCCAAAGTAAAATAATAAAATTAACGGTATAAGTCCTAAAATCAAATAAATTAAAATTCAACTGATATCTAATATATTAAATAGCATATAGGATAAAATATTACCTTTATTTAGGTGCTCATTCCATGAAAATTAAAAGCATCTCATCAATAGAAATTTTGCTCCACCTTCATGCTTAAACTTCTAAGTATATTTATTTTTTGAAATGTTTCAATGCCTACCAATTTTCTAGCATTATATCACCATGTATTCCTCTCTGCTAGGTGCACTCCAATGTCTCTAGAATGCTCGTGTTCAAGACTTTATTCATACCTTTTCCCACATTCTATCACATCCTTCGCAACATCCCTTTTTAGTGTTTTATTAAAATGTTTTCAATGCACCCAGGTGTTGTAGGTGAGTTGGAGAGGAGAGGGCAATCCTCCAAGGGAGGTCCCAAGTTCAAATCTCCACCCTACCAAAAAGTTGAATTGGGTATCCAAAATCCAATTTATAATGTTGGTGCGGGCAGGGTCGGGTGCAACTCCCGGGTGACTTTGATGGTGTAGAACCCCCTGTTCATGGTCTCTCAGACCAAGGCAGCCTCACAAGAGGTTTTTCGCTTAAAAAAAAAAATGTTTTCAATGCAACTACTCATAGCATATTGTCTCTTTTATAGAAGGCTTCCTTAGGACACAAAGTTTATTTATAGTACATTACACATAGCTTCAAGCCTACTTTGTGCTCTCTATCTCTGGTTGTAGCATTCATGGCCTCTCAATGCTTCATGGCACTTGGTATTCACAACTTTTTCAACTCTTTTTCTCTCTAGTCTTATTGTCATTCTACAATGTTTCACATTCATAACAATGCTCTTTAATATTTCTTTAGTCTTCACAATACTCTCCTTCCTCCAATAATCTTCAATATCTAAGATTTCTCCCTCAATATTTTTTTTCTTAAATTGCTTTCTATCACTTCAAAACCTATATATTTTTCCTTCAACATGGCTCGCTTCCAATCCATATATCAATATCTTCACATTAACTATTTTAAAATATCTATTCTATCCACCCTAAAAAGCTAATGAATGTGGCTTTTATACCAATGTTAGCAATATAATACTATTCTTCATAGGTTAATCAAATTCTAGGATCAATAAATCAATCACATATAAATATCAAATCATATAGAAAATCACATCAGCATCATCAATAATATGCATCCATCAAATGAACATCAATATCACATAAAATCACACCGAAAGCTTTATTGATAAAAGTCAATAAATCCATGAAGCAAATCTTATTTGAGTTACAAATTACATATATTTGTCTCAATATAAAAATACATGAGACTTTTCACATTACATGCTATCGAGTTGTGATGCCTCACATTTAATTGTCAAACTAGGAATATATTTAAAGAATAGTTATTTCGTATAGATATCCACAATTCTAACCATTGACTTTTATTCTTTTTTTCTTCATTTATAATATAAGAATAAAGGTTGTAGTAAATCAAATTACACTTAATTTAAGGAATGCAAGTATGAATTAGTCTAGGTTTTTTTATGATTTAATAATGTATTATCTATTTTATTATATTTTGTAATTCTATAATATGCAGTTTAATAAAATTTATGTCCTAAGACTATTCTATGTTCTAACTAAATCTACTATATTTTAAGAGGAAGAGAGCAAGGGACTAACCATTTGGAGTGGATATTATAAATAGGTCTTATCAATGGCTGGACACATTCAAAACCTGCTTTGAAAGAAGAGAGTAAGATAGTCATTCTAGTATCATATTTGTTTTACCATTTTATTACCCATTTTATCACATACAAATAGATATAATTTTTATGTTTTAGGGGTGCAAACATTTGGGGAATTAGATTCCCAAACACTCTATCAAAGTCCCAATGGGAATTGTTACCCTATCCTTACTACTCTTCCCCCTTAAGTAATAAGAGTTAAGGCTTTGGAAATAAGACTACATAACCATATAGATGAAAATGTAATCCTATCCTCATTACCCTCTCTTTTATTTAGGGAAGTAATTAGAACTTTGGAGATTCAAACTGCATAACCATCTAGATGGAAATGTAATCCTATTCTTACTATCATTTTTCTCCCTTTTATCATTTATGGGCCATAATAAACAAGGTCTTTTATTACATTGCTTTATTAATTTGTGATACCATTATGACTACCCTTCCATGAGGTAAGAATATATCTTTACACACTGAATTTGAATTCTTTCGTAAAACCTCATATTAAGACTAAAAAGTGATGAATGATAAGATGAAAATATTTTTTATATTAGAACTCCATCATGAAATAAAGGAAAGCATATTTTAAAGAAAATAGAGTGACATTCTAGTTCATTTTCAAGAAGTATTATTGTTCCATGATAATCTTCTTTCATTGGTCAAGTAGTATAAATATTTTTGCCATCCATCTTATTTATTGGTACTTATAGATCCAAACAAGAGTACTAATTAGACTACATTCTTTTCAATGAACGCACTTATTTTCTTAGTATATATTAGATTATAGAGCAAAAATTTATTTATTAAATATTGTTTTTTTGCTTTAAATAGGAAAGAGAAGTTCTTATTTAATAATAGTTGATTGCATTTTAGAAATGCACTGCAAATCAACTTGTTTCTTAATGTGGTTTATAAATTTTGTTTTAGATAATGGCTTATTATAGAGCATAATCCTACGTTCATTAACTAATAATCTCCATGTTGAATCATCAATGGGCTTAAGTTTAACCCTACCATTCCCAAATATTTATTCAATCTCATAGGATCCAAGCCATTGTGTCCTTAGGTTTCCTTGAAAATCTTGGAAGTGGAAGTCAAATAGCAAGGTCCAATCTCCTAGTTGAAATGTTCATGGTACAATATGTTTATCATGTCATTATTTTATTTGCACTTGTGTTAGTTTTGCCCTGTGTAATACCTCTAATATTCTTTCATCTAGAATATTTAGTTGTTCCAACCTAGCATTTTGTGCTTCGTACAAATCCATATCAAGTTGTACTATTGTGCAAAGAGTTTCTATTTCAAATTAAAAGGGCATAATAGATTTTTTCCATAGACCATTTTGTAAGGTGATAGTCTTGTGGTGGTTTTCAAAGTTGTGTTATATGCCCATGTAGCTTCTTTTAATATCTTTGCCCAATCAATCCTATTGATAGCTATAGTTTATGTTATATTCTTTTTAAGTTCTCTATTTGTAATCTTTACCTACCCATTAGCTTGAGGATGATATGGCGATGTCTTCTTATGTTTGATTTGATATAATTTAACAAAATGCTCAATCACTTTGAACAGAAATTGAGACCCATGGTTTGAAACCAATTCTCTGGGTGCTCCAAAGCGTTGCATGATATGTGTATAAATAAAATTAGCTACAGGCTTAGCTTGTGCTCATGGCAAGGTTTTTACTTTAGCCCACTTGGTGAAATTATTTGTGCACACAAGTATATGTTTATTGCATTTACTTGGAGGATCTATTGGCCCAAAAAAATTAATTTCCCATTTCTCGAATGGTTCAAACATTATTTGCAGTACTAAAGGCATCTCCATTAGGGGTGTAGTTTTTCTAGCCCTTTGAAAAGCATCACATTGTTCAAAACACCTATGATAATCCCTATGCATAGTGGACAAAAAATATAATGTTTGAAATATTTTATTAACTATTCTTTTAGTAGTGCAATGACTTCTAGAATATTCTTCATGTTTTGCCCAAATGATGTCATATACATCATTCCTCTTGCACACACCTTCTAATCACAGGGTCATGACAAGACTTAAATTATGCTCCATTGATCCACATATAAGGGATACTTTGATGCACTAAATTTCTTAGCTCATACATATAAAACTTTGTGGAATTTTTCCTATAACCAAATAATTTACAATATCAACATACCAAGGAGTAAAAAAAAAAAGAGCAAAGAAATATTCATCTAGAAAATTATCAGAAATCAATTTATCATAATAAAATATATGCATATGAGACAAATGATCTACAATGATATTTTATTTACTTGCTTTATCTACAATTGTGATATTAAATTCTTGCAATAAGATAATCCACCTAACCACTCTTCCTCCTACTATAGTTTTATTCATTAAATATTTAATGATAGAGTGATCAATGTGAATAAATACTTCATACACTATTATATAATATTTGAATTTATTAATGGCATGAACTACAACTAAGAATTATTTTTCAATAACTATATAGTTGAGTTATGCCCCATGCAAGTTTTTTCTCACATAATAGATGGCATAAGGTATTTTATTCTCAATTTGTTGTAGTACTGCTCCTATTGCATAACCTAAAGCATCACAATGTATATGGAATGGTAATTTCCAATTTGGTCCCCTCAAAATGGGATTGGTATTCAATTAATATTTTATAACTTCAAATGCTTTTTGACAATATTTTTTCCATTTAAATTCACTTTCCTTTGTTAAGAGCTTAAGCATAAGAGGTAATTTTGCTGAAGTCCTTAATGAATCTATGATAATATCTTGCATGTCCCAAAAAGCTCCTTACCTCAGTTTGTATTTTTTGAGGTTGGAGGAATTTAGTAACTTGTATCTTTGTAGGATCCACTTTAAAACCTTCCTTAGATACAGGGTTATGCGTAAGGGGTCATCCCCAAAATGTATTTATAAAAGCTTGGCAAATCAGTTTTGAAATCTAGGTGAATAGTGTCAAAACACATGTAGAAGGTTCACTATTATTAGGGGTAATGTTGGAAATTTAAACTTAAAATGATCAAATTATTATAAAATTGGGGTGAATCGACCCAAAAAAAAATTTGCACCCAAATTTTTTTGGCTAATGGGCCCTAGTCAAGGGTCCCAAATATTAGCCAATTCCAAAATTTGAAAATCCTAATTTTAGCCAATTTGGAATTAAATAGTTGCTATGCATAACCTTGCTCAGATATATAATGTCCTAAGACAAATCCTTCTCTTATCATCATGCAATATTTTTCATGGCTCAAGGAGAGATTTTGATGCAGGAGCATCCGGTGGTCAAGGAGCAATCTTGCATCCTCCAAATCATTTAATTGTTCACTTTTATTTTCTAAGTATTTGTGTTGGGTTTGTTTCAAATCTTGGCCCAAGAGGGAGTTTTCGTAAGAAAAGAAAAAGAAGGAGAAGTTTTTGAGTAAAGGGCTCATGTTGCGTTGGGGTCGCGAAATCGCGACCCCAAGGCTTCGGAAGGGCAATGGCCGGTTTGAGTCGCGATATCGCGACATGTCGTGATATCGCGGCTTCTTTTTGCCTTGGTGAAGGCAAAGGGGCGGGGGGTCGCGATATCGCGACTGTTTCCGCCAAGGTGGAGGCGAAGGGACCGTGGGTCGCGATATCGCGACTGTTTCCGCCAAGGTGGAGGCGAAGGGACCGTGGGTCGCGATATCGCGACATGTCGCGATATCGCGACTGGTGGGTCGCGATATCGCGACAAGTTTGAAGGCCAGCTTGTGACACGCGTCAAAGCAGAAACGGAAGTTAATTAAATGCAGACACGCGTCCTCCACGTGTTTTAAAGTGACACGGTCAGCCGAAGACAAAGCGAGAAAGGAAATTAATTAAACGCGCGGGCTGCCACGAAGATTGAAATTGAATTTCGCGACCGCGTGTATTAAAGATGGGGATGGTCTTCACAACAGTACAGAGCATGGACGTTATGGGCGAAACAGAGGCACGGAAGGACGATCTGACCAAGGCGGCGTTTGCAGGTCAGAGAAGAGCTTTAATGAGGGTTTCATGGTGGGTAAGGCAGGGGCATTTATTGTGAGAAAATTGGAGGAGTTCGACCGAGGGAGGGAAAAAAAAAAATTGAATTTGAATTTGTTAGGCAGGGCATTGATGGCCGAGAGGATCGGGGCCTCGTTAAAAACATGAAATGCTGTAAGGATGGGGATGGTGAAGTTTAGGATTGGGGGGGGAGAAGTGGTATACTGGAGAGAATACTGTAACCGGTATCATGCTATTTTTTTTTTAATGAAATGACCATGAAATTACTCTAAGTTGTGTTTGTGTGAATCCCGGCTTGCCATCAGTGGTATCAGAGCGGGAGCTCCTGAGCGTGTAACAGATCGCCGGAGAGAGGCAGTTGCACCAGGATCTGTGGAAGAATTCTTGAAATAAATAAATAAATAAATAAATAATAAATAATACAGAAAAAAAAAAAAAACATATATCATGCCTCCACGAAGGAACCGTGGCGGAGCAGGAAATGTGGTACCGGTCGAAGACTTCCGGGCCTTGCAAAGACAAGTTCAAGCCTTGCAAGCAGAGTTACGTAGAAGGCGCGAACCCGAAGGGGAAGAGGAAAGTGAAGATGAAGTTGAAGAGGAAGAACAGTCTGAGGAAGAAGCAGAAGTTGTGGATCCTGCTCAGGCCCGGTTGTATAAGGCCATCTCTCAGATTGGAAAACAGCCAAAAATGGAGGTGTCTACCTACTCAGGAAATCTGAATCCAGAAGAAGTGATTGACTGGATAAATGATTTAGAGGAATATTTCGAGTATGAGGAGATTGAAGACCCTAACCGGGTCAGATTTTCTAAGACCAAGTTAAAGGGTCATGCCAGCATTTGGTGGAGGGGAATGCAGTTGGAGAGAAACAGAAGGGGGAAAGAAAGAATAACAAGATGGGATAAAATTATGGAGAAGCTTAAAAGACAGTTCATCCCGAAAGATTACGAGTTGGATCTGCTAAGAAAAATGCAGAGCTTGAGACAGACAAACAAAACTGTCCAAGAGTACACTGAAGAATTTTACAAAATTTCTATTAGAACAGGGCATTTAGAGGCAAATAAAGAGAAAGTAGCCCGTTACATTAATGGGTTGAGGCTTGGTATCCAGGAAGAACTGAGCCTGGTTCGAGTAAACACCATTGAGGATGCCTATCAATTTGCCTTGAAGGTAGAAGAAAAGTTAAACAGGCGGTTTGAAGGCAAGCAAAGAGGAAGAGGCCGAGGTGGAAGGACTGGTGGGAGGACCAGTGGAGAAAAGTATAAGGATCCAAAGAAGACTAGGGAAGCCAGTAGTAACCAGGACCAAAAAGACGAAGATGTTTATCAGCCCCGAGATCAGAACAGCTACCCAAGAGGACGGGGTGGATCTGGACGAGGGTTTGGAAGGGGAGTATTTCGTGGAACATGTTTCCACTGTGGTGAAGAAGGACACAGGGCATTTGAATGTCCACAACACCGAGAAAGAACAAACAAGAGGCCTGAGGGCCCAGCCAGAGCTACTGTGGTAGAGGAGGATGCTGAATCTGAGCATTCCGAAGAAGCAGAGAGAGGAGAAACAATGGTTGTGAGAAGAGTCTTGTTGAACGAGGAGAAGGACACAGACCAGAGGAAAAGTTTATTCCGCACTAGATGTAAATGTGTGGGCAAGGTTTGCAATATCATTATTGATAATGGTAGCATGGATAACCTGGTTTCAGAGGAAATGGTTACGAAGTTACAGTTAGAGAGGAAGAAACACCCACACCCATACCGGGTCGCATGGTTACAAAAGGACCACGGAGCCTTGGTCAATGAGCAGTGTTCTATTAAATTTAACGTTGGGAAGTATTGTGATGAGGTCCTGTGTGACATCTTACCCATGGATGTTTGCCACATGTTGCTGGGGAGACCCTGGTAGTTTTACCGGAGTGCAGTACATGATGGCCGGGCCAACACCTACTCATTGACAAAGAATGGTGTACGCCATAAGCTAAAGCCCTTGAAGGATACAGATGAAAAGGTGTGTAATATTTCCAAAGTCTGTTTAGTTGAGGGGAGAGAGTTTCTGAATGGGTTAAAGCATGAACATTTATGTTATGCAATAATTCCAAGAGTCGGGGGAAGGAATGCCGGGATACCCCAACAGAAGTTCTAAATCTGCTTGGAGGAATTTCCAGACATTGTGTCTGACAATGTGCCTGAGGGCTTACCCCCTGTGAGAAAAATTAGCCACCATATAGACTTAGTACCAGGATCAAGCCTGCCAAATAAAGCTGCACACAGGATGACACCTGTAGAGACTGAGGAGTTAAATAGACAGGTCCAAGAATTATTAGAAAAGGGATTAATTCGGGAAAGTTTGAGTCCATGCACAGTACTGCAGATCGTTGGCGCCAAAGAAGGATGGAGAATGGAGGATGTGTACAGATTCACGGGCCATCAACAAAATTACTATTAAGTACAGATTCCCATTACCAAGAATGGATGATATCATGGACTGTTTAAGTGGAGCTGAGTACTTCACAAAGATTGACCTAAAAAGTGGGTATCATCAGATCCGTATCCGAGAGGGGGATGAATGGAAGACAGCCTTCAAGACAAGAGAAGGCCTGTTTGAGTGGTTAGTCATGCCCTTTGGACTGTCCAATGCACCAAGTACCTTCATGCGGCTGATGAATGAAGTACTGAAAGAATTTCTGGGAAAGTTTGTTATTGTTTATTTAGATGATATATTGATATTTAGCCGGACCCTGGAGGAACACCTGATGCATATCAGGAAAGTCTTTGAAAAGTTGCAAGAAGAACAATTATTAATAAATTTGAAAAAGTGTAATTTTGTCAAGAAGGAATTGGTATACTTGGGGTTTGTAATCTCAGTGAAGGCCTGAAGATGGACCCCGAAAAGGTGAGAGCAATCATTGAATGGCCTACTCCAAGGAGCACAACAGAAGTGAGGTCATTCCATGGTCTGGCCAATTTTTATAGGAAGTTCATAAAGAACTTTAGCAGTATTTGTGCACCTCTCACCAAGACAATGAGGGGAGATAAAAAGGAGTTCAAATGGACATCAGGGGCTGAAAGGAGCTTTGACACATTGAAGAGAAAATTTACAGAACAACCTGTTTTGGCACTTCCAGACTTCAACAAGGTATTTTGGGTGGACTGTGATGCCAGTGGCAGTGCAATAGGGGCGGTACTGAGTCAAGGAGGCAAGCCAGTTGCTTATTTTAGTGAAAAGTTAAATGATGCTCGGAAGAAGTACTCTGTCTATGATCAAGAATTTTATGCTATAGTTCAGGCCCTGAAAAAGTGGAGACATTATTTATTACCAAAGGAGTTTGTACTGTTTACTGACCATCAGGCTTTGCAATACATTAACAATCAGACAAAACTGAACCAAAGGCACATGAAATGGGTGGAGTTCCTCCAAAGTTATACCTTTGTACTAAAGCACGAAGTGGGAAGTCAAACGGGGTTGTAGATGCCTTAAGCGAAAGCGGACTCTGCGACCGGATTGACGGTGGAAGTAGTGGGGTTTGAAGAACTGAAGGATCTATACCCTGCAGATCCAGATTTTGCAGAAGCCTGGAAGGCTTGCTCAATACCTCTTACCATAGATAGAACAAAATGGTTGGATTTCTTAATCCAAGATGGGATGTTGTTCAAGGGCAGTAAGTTGTGCATTCCCAGAAGTTCCATGCGGGAGAATTTAATCAAAGAAAAGCACAGCGGAGGATTGGTTGGGAATTTTGGTAGGGATAAGACCATTGCCTTGGTTGAGGAAAATTACTACTGGCCACAACTTCGGCAAGATGTACGGAAGTTTGTGCAAAGTTGCAGAATATGCCAGATGGCAAAGGGTGTGAAACAAAATACAGGATTGTACCAGCCATTACTCGTGCTCGAGAGACCATGGGAGGACATAAGCATGGATTTTGTTCTTGGATTGCCGAGAACACAGAGAGGAAATGATTCAATATTTGTGGTGGTGGACCGGTTCTCCAAAATGGCACATTTTATTCCCTGCCAAAAGACAAGTGATGCAGTTCACATTGTTGGGTTGTTCTTCAAAGAAGTGGTACGACTTCACGGTTTGCCGAGAAGTATAGTTTTAGACAGAGATACAAAGTTTGTTGGGTATTTCTGGAGAACTCTGTGGAAGAAATTGAAGACAGACTTGAAATTCAGTTCAGCATACCATCCACGAGACGGATGGACAGACGGAGGTGGTCAATAGAAGCCTGGGCAATTTAATGCGGTGTTTGATAGTGGATCAACCCAAGGGATGGGATTTAGTCTTACCACAAGCGAGTTTGCATATAACGATTCGATTAATAAAAGCACAAATAAATCACCGTTCCGGATAATATATGGAAACAACCCGAGGAATGTGTCTGAGCTAAGAAAGTTGGACAGAAGAGAAAAATGTAGTGTCGAGGCAGAAGAATTTGCAGAGCATATAAAAAGTCTGCATGAGGAAGTAAAAAGATAGATTACAAAAATGAACAGTCAATATAAGACAAGGGCAGACCAGAAGCGGCGGTTCAAGGAGTTCAAGATTGGAGATGAGGTTATGGTGTATCTCAGGAAGGAGAGATTTCCTGCCAAGACTTACAATAAATTGAAGATGAAAAAGTTTGGGCCATGCAAAATACTGGGAAAACGGGAGTCAGGAAATGCGTATGAAGTGAAATTGTCGAGTTGGCTTGATATTTCACCTATTTTTAATATTTCAGATCTCGTGGAATATCATGAGGGAGAAAGTACAGACATGCAAAGTCCAGAACCATGGCAATTTCCAGCCTCTACTCCAAGCACAGATGAGGCCGAGGAAATATTAGATACCCGTGAAGGCGGAGCACCCGAAACAGGCAGTATCTGAGTACTTGATCAAGTGGAGGTGCAGACCAACTAAAGATGCGACTTGGTTGTCGAAGGCGGAGGTTGACCGCTTGGGTCTCCCCTTAGCCGAACAAAAGTGAGGATCACTTTTTTTATTCTACCCCGGGTGTCTGATGCAGGAGCATCCGGTGGTCAAGGAGCAATCTTGCATCCTCCAAATCATTTAATTGTTCGCTTTTATTTTCTAAGTATTTGTGTTGGGTTTGTTTCAAATCTTGGCCCAAGAGGGAGTTTTCGTAAGAAAAGAAAAAGAAGGAGAAGTTTTTGAGTAAAGGGCTCATGTTGCGTTGGGGTCGCGAAATCGCAACCCCAAGGCTTTGGAAGGGCAATGGCCGGTTTGAGTCGCGATATCGCGACATGTCACGATATCGCGACATGTCACGATATCGTGGCTTCTTTTTTCCTTGGTGAAGGCAAAGGGGTGGGGGGTCGCGATATCGCGACATGTCGCGATATCGCGACTATTTTCACCAAGGTGGAGGCGAAGGGACCGTGGGTCACGATATCGTGATGTTTCCGCCAAGGTGGAGGCGAAGGGACCGTGGGTCACGATATCGTGACATGTTGTGATATCGCGACAAGTTTGAAGGCCAGCTTGTGACACGCGTCAAAGCAGAAACAGAAGTTAATTAAATGCAGACACGCGTCCTCCACGTGTTTTAAAGTGACACGGTCAGCCGAAGACAAAGCAGAAAAGGAAATTAATTAAACGCGCGGGCTGCCACGAAGATTGAAATTGAATTTCACGACCGCGTGTATTAAAGATGGGGATGGTCTTCACAACAGTACAGAGCATGGACGTTATGGGCGAAACAGAGGCGCGGAAGGACGATCTGACCAAGGCAGCGTTTATAGGTCAGAGAAGAGCTTTAATGAGGGTTTCATGGTGGGTAAGGCAGGGGCATTTATTGTGAGAAAATTGGAGGAGTTCGACCGAGGGAGGGAAAAAAAAAAAATTAGAATTAGAATTTGTTAGGCAGGGCATTGATGGCCGAGAGGATCGGGGCCTCGTTAAAAACCCGAAATGCTGTAAGGATGGGGATGGTGAAGTTCGGGATTGGGGGGGAGAAGTGGTATACTGGAGAGAATACTGTAACCCGTATCATGCTATTTTTTTTTAATGAAATGACCATGAAATTACTCTAAGTTGTGTTTGTGTGAATCCCGGCTTGCCACCAGATTTTATTCTTGGCATATAACAAGAACTTTTTGTAAGCTCAACAAGGTTTCTTCAAAGGTGTTACCATAAAATATGAAATCATCCATATAGACTTCTACACATTCATTGATTAAATCAGAAAAAATGGCCAAAACAACCCTCTAAAAAGTAGTAGGTGCATTGCATAATCCAAAGGGTATAACTTTGTAAGCATAGGTACCTATAGGACATGCAAAGTTGTCTTTTATTGGTCTTCTTATGCTTTTGAGACCTGATTATACCTGCTAAAACTGTCCAAGAAGCAAAAGTACTTCTTTCCATCCAAGGTATCAAGGACTTAATCAATGAACAGTAAAGGAAAATAATCCTTCTTTGTCACCTTGTTTAATTCCCTATAACCTATACAAATTATCCATTATCCATTCTTTTTTGGAACTATCACAAGTGGTGACACCCATTGGCTATCAAAAATTGGATATATAAATATTGCAATTAGTAGCTTAATATTTTCTTCTTGAAATATGTCTTTCATGGTTGGATTCAACCTTCTTTGAGGTTGTCTCACTCAGTGGAAACCTTCCTAGATGAATATACGATGGGTGAATTCCTTTCATATCATCATAGTTCCATGTAAATGTTGTTTGATGTTTCCTAAATACATCTACCAATTATGACTTGTATTCTTGTGAGTGCATTATTAATATTCAATTTTTTTCCAATTGTAATGTCTATCTGATTCAGTTCTCAATATTTGCATCTATTCCAATTTTTTCATGTTCAAGAACATTTCATTGATAGTTATAGGGCACTAATTGATGATATTGAATTATACTTGCTTTGTCATGAGACATGATAGATTCAAGTGGACAACTAGTATTTTGATCTTCGTATTTCTCTTGATAATCTAATAGTAGTGATAGTGATCCTCCAATATCTTGTTTTAAATGTTCACTTAATACATTAATTTATGGGGTGTAAATATCATCCAAATTTATGAGCACATAAGTATAATTTTTTTCTCAAAATGAAGTGCATCAGGAGAGCGAAGTGATGGTGAGAAAAAGGTAGGCAGAGGTGAAAAAATATGTGGTGATCGAGTCATCAGTAGGCATGAGGTAAAGGGATGTAAGTAAAAGTGAACACTCAAGGAGTGTCACATCAACGACTGGGAAGCAGAAATGTGGAAATAGAAACCCTGGGACCAAATCATGATCGAATAACGAATCCAACTCCCCTTAGGTAGAGGATGAACCAACAAGTGAAGCTAATCCATGTGTGGGAGGAGACATGAAAGAAGTACATAGAGGCAAAGACCCACCAGATAAACATGAAACAACTGATAAGAAGACCAATCAATCTTCTTTCACAAAAGTGCTTCAAGGAAAACCTAAACCTAGGTCCTCGATAGTGAATGCCTTCATAACCCAAGGCTGTAATGTCCTCTATCCTGAGCAAGTCATGACGGAATATGCCAATAGAGATGCATTTTTCCTAGTAGGGAAATTTTTTGGAGGGAGACCGGACATGGACTCACTACGATGATGGGCGACGATCAAGTGGAAAACCAGAGGGTGCCTAGAGTTGTCAGCCATGTCTCGAGGGTTTTTCATGGTCTACCTCAACACACAAGAAGACGCAGATCACATCTTATCAAGAGGCCCATGGTTTTTTGGGAGGAGAAGTCTCTTCCTCTAGAAGTGGGGAGAAGATTTTGATCCTAAGTCGTAGAGCATAAATTATGCCCCCATTTGGGTGTGGCTCCCAAACTTGCCACCACACTTCTTCTACGAAGATGCACTCCAAGCGATAGCCTAAGCAATAGGAGAACTGGTAGCCATTGATCTAGCAACTCACGCTCGAACTTGCCTGACGCAAGCATGCATATGTGTCAATGTCAACCTTGAAACATAGCTCCCTAGCTAGGTTAACCTAATTTATAGAAATTATAGGTGAAGCCAACCACTGGAGTTTGAAAACAAACTAGCTTTTTGCTCTGAGTGTCAGCTACAAGGGCACCTTTCGTCTCAGTGCCTAAACCATAAAAACTTGTAGACAGAGTCACAGATTGTGGCCCATCCAGTTCAAGGGGAAAATCCAAAGATGAAGGGTGGAACGGGATAGAACCAGAACCATAAGGGCAAGCAACAAATTTTTCCCCCTCTAAGTGGTGACAAACAAAAGGCAAGTAATCTGTTCACCAGCTCCAACAAATTTGATTTACTTAGCAATTTTGGTCACAATGATAAATTCCAATTTGAGGAAATCCTCTACGAGGAAGCCCCTGACTCAAACCCTATCATTCAATCGGATGCTATTGAGGCCATCCCTTAGAAAACCCCTCTCCCATCCCCACCCCGATGCCCTTCCCCCACTCTCGACAACAGTCATGATTCCCCAAACCCCCCCAAACCCCCCATTCCCCCACCTTCATCTTCCCCACCCAGTAAGACTAGGTCACCCCATTCCCCATCCAGATCCCCCGAAGCCAAAGCCGACAATGATGATTCTTCCCAAGAGTCCCCGAAACCATGGAGCCCAAAATAGACCCGAAGTTATAGAAAGACCCAGATTGATGTGGGAGGTGATAGAAAGAAGGGAAGGCCCTCTGGGGTAGACCTGAGAAATAGAGATGCAATTGAAGATATAGCCAATGGCACCCAAAAAACTTTGCTCCAGGACCTAGGGATATCAAGCAAGGAAGAAACTAAAATATCCAAAACCCCCATGTAGCAAGGCAAAGGGGGTAGAAAACCCTCCAAAATTTCCAAATGAAAGTCCTCTCCTGGAATGCAAGAGGACTAAATGGGGTAGTCAAACAAATATTGGCTACTGCCATGCAGAAGGAAATAAATCCTACTATTTTCCTCATCCAAGAAACCAAATTAGGTGAGCACTGGTCACCAAGAGTTGCCAAAACTATCTGGAGGAAGTGTGAGTTTGTCTATACCCCAGTGCAGGGTACCTCAGGCGGACTCCTTTGCCTTTGGAATCCAGCAAAAGTTGAAGGATGAGTTATTTTAGGCGATGGGTGCCTGGCCAACATCCTCTTTCATGATTCTAACACCCAACTCTCCTGGGTCTTAACCAATGTGTATGCTCCTAACACCCCATAGGATAGAATAATCCTGTGGAACAACCTTTCCCAGATGAGACAAGCATTCAGTGACGTCCCTTGGATCTTAGTAGGGGACTTCAATACTCCCCTACATCCTTCTGAGAAGAGAGGTGGGAATGCCATTACTTCCAGAGCCACAGAGGACTTTGCTCACTTTGTAGACTCAAGTGAACTTATGGATGTCCAACTGAAAGGGGCCCAGTTCACCTGGAGCAATAGAAGGGTAGGCGAAAACCTTATTCAAGAGAGACTAGATCGTTTCTTGCTGTCCCAAGAAGCACTCCCTCTCTTTGGGGATGCTAGTCTGCAGGCTCTTCCAAAAATTGGGTCTGATCACAGCCCCCTGATGTTCGAAACTACCAACAAACCTCAGTTTAAAACCCCTTTTCAATTTGAATCTATGTGGACACAACACCCAGACCTCAAAAATTAGATTGTTGAATGGTGGGGGGAAAAGGTCCCTGGGATAGCCATAAACCAGGTAATACAGAAACTCTGATCAATTAAGGGCAAGTAGAGGGTGTGGAACAAAGAGACTTTTGGGAACATCTTTGAAAATAAAAATATCATCAAAAATAGACTCAATCAGATTGAGGACAGGTTCCAATAGGGGCAGGGGGATGACAATCTTAGAATAGAGGAGAGGATTTTGCTATCAAAATACCATAATACTCTATGAAAGGAAGAAATGTTCTAGCGCCAGAAATAAATATAGTTGTATAAAGATAGTTGTGGCTCAAGGAAGGAGATTCCAACTCCAAATTTTTCCACATCTCCACCCTTAAGCATAGAGGAGCCAACAGGATAAAAACCCTCACCAAACAAGATGGTTCCTACACCACTGATATCCACCAGATTCGAGATGAAGTTGTTAATCATTTCAAATCCCTCCTCGATGTCCCCTCCTCCCCCCTAACCAGGCTATGGACTCTCTCCTTGAAAACATTCCTAGATCCATCCCTGAGGCCATGAATACCCACCTTCTCAGCCCTCTTACCCCTAAAGAGATCCATCACACCCTCTTCTCTATGCAGCCAAACAAATCTCCTGGTCTTGATGGGTTTTCTCCTAGGTTCTTCCAAACCTACTGGGACATCATAGGGCCTGACCTCTACCTAGCCATTTCTAAAATGCAAGCTACCAGATTCATTCCCAGGGATGTCAATTCCACTTTCCTAGCTCTCATTCCCAAGGGGCCCAATTCCTAGTCCCTGTCTGATTATCGCCCCATCAGTCTATGCAACGTCATTTACAAAATCTTGTCCAAAGCCATGGCTAATAGAATGACCAACATTCTCCCGTCCATCATTGATCCCTACCAAGGTAGTACTGTCAAAGGTCGAAATATCATTGATGGAGTCATCACTATCCACAAGCTCATCCATTCAGCCCAAATGTCCAACAAGTCAGCCTTCTTCCTTAAGCTTGACATGAACAAGGCTTTCGATAGAGTGGATCGAGAGTTTTTGATCAGAATCCTCCTCAAGTTTGGATTCCATGAGAATTGGGTCAAGCTGATCTCTAATTGCATCTCCTCTCCCTGGTTCTCTATCATGGTCAATGGTTCAACTGCAGGGTACTTCCCTAGTTCCAGAGGATTGAGACAAGGGGACCCCCTTTCCCCCATCCTCTTCATCATCTTGGCGAAAATCTTGGGAAGAGCTATCAAATCTGCCTACTCAAGAAGATTGATTTTTGGTATCAAGGCTGCTTCCAACCTTCAACCCTCGACCCACCAACAGTTTGTGGATGACACCCTGCTAGCCACATCAGCCTCTATCTCTAAAGCCAAGGTCATCAAGTCTATCCTCAATATGTATGAGGAAGTTGCTATCCAGAAGGTTAATTACAACAAAAACAAGCTCTACTTCATCAACACCCCTACAAGGAGGTAAGTAAAAATAGTAGGCATTTTGGGGTGCACAATCGTTGATCTCCCAACCACCTATCTTGGGCTCCCAATATTTCAAGGGAGGCCAGCCAAGACCATGTGGAACAGTGTCACTGAGAGAATCCATAAGAAGTTGATAGGGTGGAAAGGGGCTCTCCTCTCTCAAGTAGGTAAAGCCACTTTAGTTAAGTCTGTTCTCCAAAGTATCCCGATATTTTTTCTTTCTGTCTTCAAAATCCCAAATGCTGTGGGAGAAAGCATAGAAAATATCCAAAAGCACTTTCTTTGGGCAGGGATGGATAATCAACGAAAGTTTCACCTGATGGCCTGGGATAAAGTCTACACCCTGAAAGACAAAGGTGGGCTTGGCTTGTGCAAAATCAGCCTCATGAACCAGGCCCTCCTGGCCAAACAGGCATGGAAGGTGGCCACCAATTCCAATTTGGATTGGGTCTCTATCATTCAAAGGAAATACCTCCAACAACACTCTTTCAGGGATGAAGGGACTCCTAGCATTGGGTCCCACTTCTGGCGATCCATATCCCAAACAAAGCACCTCATCCAACAGGGAACAAGGTGGCAGCTTGGGAATGGAATGGACATCGACTTTTGGCATGATTCGTGGGCCAGGGATGAGCCTCTCATCAGAGACCCCGACATTGCAGCAATTAAACACCTCACCAACAAAAGATTTGGTCACAGAGTCACTGATTTCATAACAACCACTCAAGATAGCCATAGGTGGAAGGTGATCCAGTTTAGGGTTAGGAATGCTATTTTAGATAGAGCCAAGTCTGCCCTTTAGTCTATTCTTAGAGTGAATTTCATCCCTCAGACTCAGATGACTAACAAGCTTTGTTGGAAAGGCACCAATGATGGGCAGTTCTCTATGAAGTCAGCCTACCAGCTAGCTGACACCCCTCCCAAGTGATCCAGCTCCACCAACATCCCTACCATTGCTAGGTCCATTTGGCTTAAACATCTGGTCCCAAAAATCACTCACTTTTGCTGGCTCACGGTCCACAATAGAATTTTAACCACAGATAACTTGATCAAGAGGGGGGTCATAGTCCCCAACAGATGCTACCTCTGCACCCAGGCCTGGGAGTCCACTCAACACTTATTCATTGACTGTCCCTTCACCATTGAGGTTTTTTCCTCCCTGACGAGCAGGTTCCAAGTGAGCTGGGCCTAGCCCAAGTTCGTCCCTGACTTGGTCACCTAGTGGCCCAATGTCTTCAGAAACCCAAGACTCAGGTTTCTCTAGAAAACCTTGCTGCACCATGTCTTCTGGAAAATTTGGCTGGAGCGAAACAATCGCATCTTCAATGACAAGCCCAAGATCCCTGAAGCTGTTGCCAACAAAGCCTTGAATTTTGCTTTGGAAAATGCTAGCATCATCCTGTGCACAGATCCCCCTTCTTGTGGAAGGGAGTCTGTAGTGATCAAGAGCTTGGGGATTTCCACTGAGTGTTCCAGACCTCAGAACCCTCCCAGCTCTAGGAGTAACGTCAAATGGATTCCCCCCCTCCCGGTTGGCTCAAGGCCAATTTTTATGGGTCTTCCAAAGGTAATCTGGGAGATGCGAGGGCTAGAGGAGTTATCAGGGACCATGTGGGCAACATCATTTTGGCCTTCATAGAAAATGTGGGGATTCAAACTAACAACTACGCGGAAGCTTGGGCTCTCTGGAGGTGTATTCAGATCAGCAAAACCATGGCCAACCCAATCATCTTCGAGGGTGACTCACTCATTGTGGTTAATCATATCAACAACAACAACAATAGGGGTTGGAACATCCACAACATAATCCAAGACTGCCAGACTTCCCTTCGATAGTATCCCCAAAATGTGACCACTCACATTTTCAGAGAAGCTAATAAGGTGGCAGATCTCTTGGCCAACATAGCGACCAATCAAGATAGCCTGATCATTTGGGAAGATGTCTTCCCCCAGGAAGTCAGCATGGTAGCCAATCATGATGCAAGGTGCATTCGTAAGGAGCAGCACTAGCTACCACAATGATGTTTCATTAACACCTAAGGTGTTTTTTCTCAACACCAGAACAAATCTAAGGAATGTCACAAACGATAGCTTTAGCAACCACAAAGGTGTTCCTTCAATGCCAAAAAGGTGTTCTCTTAACACCACGAGCATCGGGAACCCACTAATCTCCATCACTTCCCAATGTTTCACCTTTATGACCACCCATGTGGTCTTCTCTACTCATGTCATCTTGATCAGTCTCCACCCACCGCCTCTGCTTTCGTCGTGCCTCTATTCCTTCATCCTCATTTTCCCCCTCCTTGTAGTGACCACTCACCACCCCCATATTTTTCCTCCTATGCTCACTTCTTGCACCACCTTCTCCACTCGCCCCCCTCTCCTTTCAGTTCTAGTTGTCTCCCCCCATTATTCTCTATCACTTTTGCTTTTCATGTTTAGTGCTCCCTTTTCCTCTTTAGTATTTTAAGAGTGATAACCTATCATGCCCGCATTAAGTTTAGGCTTTTTAACCCAAGCCCAAGTTTTTCTTGGTGCATTCACTTGAGAACCTCCTCTATGTGTAGCAGTAGACATCGTAGTAGTTCATCCAATCCCAGATCCCCCATCATGAAGATCAACATGGAGCCCACTAACCTCCAGCTTGAGGCAGGGGTCGAAGCTTTACTTGAAGCTAAGAAATTCACCCCTTTCTTCAATATTTTCACCGGTATGGATGAGCAAGTGACCAGGGATTTTTTTAATACTTGGAATGAAGGTGAAGTTCAGGTCCGTGGCCTTAGGTTTGAGGTAAGTGTCCACTCTATCGCTGAAATTTTTGGTTTATCTTTGGGTGGCAGAAGTGTTCGAAGGGACAAGCATAATTTCAAAGAAGAATTAGAGCACTTCCCTGATAAGGGGAAAGACTTGGAGTGGGAGAAGGGGGTGTGCTATGCTCATCTCTACCCAGGCCTTGGGATGATGCCATTGTCCCTGTCATTCAATATATCATTGTCGACAATCCCAACCATCCTCTGTGTGCTTACCACCTAGCTTTTGTGAACCACCTCCATGATGTCAAACCAATGAATTTCCCTGACTTCCTTCTTTGGTCCATCCGCATCACCATCACCAATCTCAGAATTAGCATGTCCTCCAAGCCCCCTCACCACCAGGGCTTGTTCCTTATCCTTTACAAGCACACCCTTGTGCACCAGGTCTCTAGTGGCATCCCCGATCGCTCTCCTAGCCCCGAGCCTTCCTCTGCATCCCTTCATAAGGACAAGGATAGCTCCCCCTAATCCCTTGATTTTATAGATTCCCCTCAGTAGTAATTTTCTCCATTGGTTCCCTCTTGATATCCCCTACCCCACTTGTTCTAGCAGTAAGAATATCTCCCCCTGGTTCCCACTCCCAAGATATTTGCTCCATATTATTGCCACCCTTATAGCCAGCCCCTGAGAAGTAATCAAAAATCAATCTACCCCTCTCAAAAAAGTAGGAAATCCCATCGACTGTAGACAAAGAACATGAGCACTTTAGAATAGATATCTGAGGTCATCATTGATGAGGATGAAGAAGCATCTAGAACTATCAAATATGTGTTGTGTGTGGCCACCCTTTCTTGCATCAATAGAACTATGGACCTCCTAAAGTCAGCATCCAACATCTTCATGGAGGCCGACACCAGCCTGTCCAATGCCATCAAAAAATTTTAGGAGCTCCCTGGCGTACTCAAGGCCCTACTTTTCCCTATCCATAAAGAATTTGACCACCAATATGGAAAAGAGGTATCCAAGTAGCCCTGGGAAGATAGTCTTAGGCATGTGGAATGTTGGTGATTGTATTAGTTTTTGTTTAGCTCTATAATGGTTGATTGCTTTTTTATTTTTCCTATGTTTGAAGGGGTGGACCCTTAGATTTTGTGTCCAAAACTGGTTAGTTTTTATATTATCGACACTATTTATGCCCTATGTAACATGGAAGAGACCCTTCAACATGATCAGTAAATATTTTTTTTTTACCTACCAAAAATAATATCATCCAAATCATCAAGAAAATCATACCAAATTTATCTTGAGAAACATTCCTTCAATGTTGACTCTGGAAATAATTTAAGATCTTTAATGTGCTTACCATTAGAAATAGTCATATTTCTAGACCTACAAATGATGTAGGCATCGACTGTTACAAGCCATGAATATTCTAGAATTAAGGGATGTCCCCCTAATCTCTTCTTTGGATGTAAGACTACAAAGTCTATAGGATACTCCCATAAACTTATATCAACTATAATATCCTTTAACTTTCCTTCTGGTTTAATTGTAGATTTATCTTCAAGTTGAAGAAATATAGAGCTTGGTTGTAATGTATCTACCCCTAAATATTATGTTATTTCCTTAGTCATATCATTAATGGCAACCCATAAATATACTAATACATTATGCAAGGTTGTTTTACCAATGTGGATTGTGAGTATAGGTACTCCAAGATCTGCATATTTTGGCAGTAATATTCCTCCAATCATTAGCTCAGATAATTTTCCAATAACATGGATGGTTTGAGATTAATTTTTATTTTTACCCCCTGAATTTGTTGTGCACATACTCTTTATTAATTTAGTGTAAATAGGAATGTCCTTGATAGCTTGTAAAAGACAAATTTTAATGGTAATATTTTATAGTTCTTCAAGGAAATTGAAATCTGGTTTAAATGGTTTTTTAGGTATTGCTAATAATTCAGGAAATGAGATTTCATTTCTTTCCTTTGAGGGATTTGAACCTCTTTTTGATTTGCTAGTATATTTTTTAGTAAATTTTCTAACTCGTCTTCTAATATTTCATCTTTGTCTCCTTTTCCAAATGAGTTTTTGGGAGGTTCATCAATTTTTGTGAGAGTCACTCTATTATTATCCAACACCTTTCTAGATATTAGATGAATCTATTGGTAAGGTACCATATATATTGAACATGTTTCATTAGCTTCATAGACTTGTTGAACTATTTTGTTGTTATTAGGATTGAGTACTTGTTGAGTTGGTAAGGGTGTCTACTTTGGAGGATTGTTCACATTATATGGAGGTGGGAGGAGTTTATTTTGAGGTTGGTTTTGAGGGGCTTGTACCATGAATTGATTTTGAAATTTGTGTTGTTGGGGTGGCCCTTGAGACCAGCTAGGTCCTTAATTATATTGGCCATCCATGTTCCAGTTAGGCATATTTTGACCTAAAATACCTTGATCCCATGGAGGTGGACTCCCATATCAGCTGGATATAAATTTAGCCCATGGAAACATATTTCATTCTTTATTATTTGGGTAATTAGATGGGTTCCAATTTGACCAATTTGATGCATTTGACCAATGGTTAGGTCTTTGTTGGTTAGAATAACTAGAATTTGACCAATTAGATGAACAATTGAATGATACACTTCTTCTTTGGGATACAAAATAAATATCCTCTGCTTCCTCAACTTCAAATTATTTTATAACAGAATTGATAACTAAAATATACTTGCAATTTTCAATACTATGATTCTTGTTATAGATTTTACAATTAGCAAAAATATTAGAGATATTTATGATAGTAAGAGGATATTCCATTAGATTATGTCTTTTCCTACATCTATGACAATATATATCCTCAATTTATTGCTCTTACAATTTATTTTCCATGAGGTCAAGAGATGTAGTTAATATGCTTAACAAATCAGTCTTTAAGCTTTCCAATATGTTGCCAATTTTTACTCTTGTTACTCCTCCTAATTATGGGTATTTTTTGTTCCTAAGAGATTTATTTCTTGAATAGTTTTTGTAAATATTTATAATTTATTCAAGTTCCATTTGATGAATATATCCCTTAGCCAAAAGGTTTAATACATCAAGGACATATTATTTTAATCCCTTTAGGAAGAGTTCCTTTAAAATTTCTTCATCTAGCTCAATATTCACTCTAGACCCCACAAACTAGAATCTTTCAAGATAGTCTTCAAGGGATCCTTTCTCTCATTGGTTCATATGAAATAATTTAGCTTTCTTGTCCCTAAATCTATAGTAATATTGATATCTTTCAAGGAACATATCCTTCAATCCATTCTCTCCATCCCATCATCTATAAACACTCTTACCTAGACCCATGAACCATCTTAAAGCTGCATCCTTAAGTGTAGAGAGAAACAGCCATAGCTTTTGTTCATCATTTGTGTATTAATAAGCTTAGCATACCACTTCAAACTTAAAATAAAAATCATTAGGATATAAAGCTTTGAATAAGGATAGGGAGCTTTAAAGATATAATACTTGGGACCTCTGTCATTAATAACGAGCCGGGAGAGACCTCCCCCTCGGCTTTTAAAAGCCCTTTTAAACATGGGGGCGAAAGCTTAAAAAAGAAATAGCCTTTAATCATGTGGTTTTCCATGAAAGGTAGGCAAAATAGCAACAAATATAGGCTATGGTTCTCTCATTGTCCTATATTTTGGAGAAGGAATAGAAAAGGTAGAAGTTTTTCTTTGCCTACTTCTTCTCTGGTTTCCTTATCTATATGATTATCAAATTCAAGTTTTGGAAACAAAAATGTTTTAGGATTTTTATTGAGTAGAGCTAATGGAAACTTGGTTTGCTTTTTTGAAGAGCTCTTAGTTACTACAATCTTAGTCTCTTTTAAATTAGAAATGTCAAGCTCTTCACTAGATTATCTTCTAAAGTTCTCTTCTTGTTTCTATTTGTAAATTTTAATGAATCTTCCTTTCGAATATATAGGTTGATTCATAAATTTATAGAACTCCTGAATTCAACAAATTTGAGTGTCTTAAAGTCATCTAATCCTCTTTGAACATTGTATGAATATCATTGATTGGATCTAACTATTCAAGGGTCATTTAATGCTCTTCTTCAAATGTGAAATCTTGCTTTAAAATATCCTTGTATAGAAGTAGGATTTTCAAACTATAAATCATGTCAAAACTCTCTAAAGTGTATAATCTTAGGTGCTTTGTGATATCTCTTACTATATTCTAGAATCACCTCTCTATTTTCTATATCTGCTAAGAAATTATGGATAGTAAGGGAATCCTCGAAGTAATGCTCCCAAGGATATGTAGATGAGTTTAAACTTTCTCTTCCATCCCTTAGCCAACGTTCACAACTTCTCAATAGGTCAATATATGGTGAGTCATAATCTTAACCTAGGGCTTTAGTTATATTAATCCTCTTAATTTTGACCAACTTAGTTGACCTTTCCCTAATAATATCAAGCTGTTCCCACATATGGTTCCACTATTTTCAAGATGACCTATGTTTTTGTTCAAAAATTAGGTTGATTTTTTGTTCTAGAAATATTCTTCTAAGGTCCATTAATGTAGATTGATTTATGCAATTATCCACCATTAGCAACGTATACTTCTCATTTTTTTAGTTTTCAATAGTTTTTTTTTCTTTTGTTTAGTTTTTGGGAAAAGAGTGCAATTCAAAAAAACTAAAATTTTCAAAATAATATTACTGCTATTAAAACTAGACTTGAAGTACAACAATCAATTTTAATGCAGCAAAAAAAATTAAAATATAATTCATAGAAACCAAATTTTACTTTTTAAAAAGAGCAATCCTACTGCTATTAAACTAGATCTGAAATACAACAGTCAATTTTAATGCAAGAAGGAAAATTAAAATGCTTTTACTACTTAAGTTTAAGAAATGTTCAGTATGACCTTGTCACACCACTGACTTGTATACAAGTAAAAAGCTTCTCAAATAAAATATGTAACAACCACACAATGCTGAAAATAAATTTGCTGAAATAAAGGCTAAATTGTTGTCACTACTTGATTTTAAGAAACACTTGGTATGATATTGTCACACCACTAACTTGTATACAAGTAAATTTTCTAGACCAAATATGTGATAACCATAAATTCTAAAAATAACTTGCTAAAATTAAATGCTAACTAGAAAGCAGTAAAATTAAACCTAAGAAAATGGAACCTAGAAATATTGAAATGAAGACATGTGTTGGAAATTCTTGTGCCAATCTTGACCTGCATGCAAGTAAACATCTCTCTCACGAAATCCAGTAGTCTCCAATAAAAAATTATGGCACTATTCTCTCCAAAAACAATACTAAAATATTGAGTTGTGATGTCTCACGCTTAATTGTTAAACTAGGATTCGATTTAAAGAGTATTTATCCCGTACAGATATCCACAATTCTAATCGTTGACCTTTATTTCATTTTTCTTAGTTTATGACATAAGAATAAAGTTTCAGCAAATGAAATTACAATTAATTTAAAGAATGTAATTATGAATTAGTCTAGGTTTTTGTGTGGATCCACTTTATGATTTAATAATGCATTATCTATTTTATTATATTTTGTAATTCTATAATATTCTATTTAATCAATTTTATGTTCTAAGACTATTCTACGTTCTAACTAAATCTATTGTATTTTAGGAGGAAGAGAGCAAGGGACTAACTGTTTGGAGTGGGCCCTGCCTCCTAGAGGTCAGTATTAATATCTTCTCCTATTTCTACTCTATTTTAACTTCAGTAAGTTATATTCATTTAAACTAATTTAATGCTACTTAATTCATGCTTGAAAGAAAATAAATTAAGCTATAGCAAGAAGTAAATTATGCAAGAAATAAGAAATACCATTGCTATACTCATGGAAGAAAATGCTACTGCTAATTTATTACTTTATTCCAATCTTCATTCGTACAATGTAAAAATATACTTTTCTCCCTACTGTAGACCGAATAGTAGATAGACAAAATACTTTTTTCAAGGTTTTGACTTTGTAATTTATAATGATACATTAAGCCTTTATAATAGAAATTCGAATATCTACTTTGTTATGTTGGCAATTTTGGGTACCTTGGGTACATTGCCTTTGCTCTAAATGTAGATGTTGTCATTGATGTCAAGAAGGTCTTGAAGCATTTTGGTTTGATGTCAAAGAATGTGTTTTGATGAAGGTTTCAGTTTGGACAGTGAGTTTCCAAGTAGATCAGAGTAGCCCAGTTGCAAAAGATCAAGAAAAAGACAAGTAAGAAAAAGTATGCAGGCGACTGGAAAAACTGTCGCGATTTCGCGACATGTTTTAGGAGAGAGAAAGTGCTGGAAAAAATGTCACGATTTCGTGACATGTTTGAGGAGAGAGAAATTTTGGGAAAAACTTTCGTGATTTCGCGACATGCTGGAAGGCAGAGACGAAGCAGGCAAAACTGTCACGATTTCGTGACATGTTGGCAGGGAAGAAGAGCAGATGGAAAATGTCACGATTTCGTGACATGTCGCATTTTCGTGACTCGAAAAGTGCAGGAAGGCAGAGAAAGAAAAGTGTCGTGATTTCATGACATTCTGCAAAGGAGGTTGTACGAAGGGAAAAAAATGTCACAATTTCGTGACATGTTGCAGAAGAGAGAGTCTGCAGTGTGAACTGTCATGATTTTGCGACAAGATTGAAGAGAAAGAAAGTGTTTATGTAAAATGTCACGATTTCGCGACATGTTGCAAAGCTTCAAGTTGAGGACTATCATGATTTTGTGACATGCTGTAGAAGCTTGAAATGGGAACTATCATGATTTCGTGACATGCAACAAAGAGAAGAGCCTAAAAGGAGAAGCGTCATGATTTTGCGACAAGTTGCAAGGAAAGCTTTCGAAAGTTGAAAGCGTCACGATTTCATGATAGGCTACAAAGAAGTTGTATGAATGCAAAAAGTGTCACGATTTCATGACAAGTTGAGTTGGTAGCTTTTAGTTGGAGAAAGTGTCATGATTTCATGACAGAAATAGAAAGCAAGTCTTTAGTAGAAGAAGCATTGTGTTTTCATGACAAATTTAGGAAGGAAGAGCTTGAAGACGAAAGTGTCATGATTTCATGACATGTTCCAGTTTCGTGGGTATATGAGAAAAGAAGCTTAAGGCATGCTAAAGTGTCACGATTTCACGATAGAAGTGAAGATGACATCAACAATAGGCAAAAGTGTCACGATTTCATGACAAAAGCAAAGAAGAAGGCCATGAAGTCAGAAGGGTCATGATTTCATGACAGAAGTGAGATGACGTCAGCAAGAGGCAAAGGTGTCACGATTTCATGACAAAAGCTCAAAGGAAGTCGACAAAGGCCAAGGTGTCACGATTTCGCGACAGCAGGCTATAGAAGGTGTACGGCTGTAAAAGTGTCACGATATCATGACATGTTGTAATTTCACGTGAGAAAAGCTACAGAATAGCAGAGGCGGTTGAAGCCGACAGAGTTAAATCTGGGCCAACGGATTCTAGGGTTACAACCGACTAAGATTGAGTTTTTGATCTTAGAATTTATGCTATAAAAGGAGGATTATTTTCGAGTTTCAAGGTATCGAATGCGAGTATCAAACTTGCACAAGTAAATTTTGTGATGCGTAGAGACCGAGTCGAATCGATTCGAGCGAAGTGTGCGAGATGCAGCCATAACAACGCAGATAGCACAGAAGTGGAGAGTTGATGCACAGAATGAGGAGTTCGATCGCAGAGTGTTGAAGTGTTGCTGTATTTGCGAAGATAGTGCAAAGGGTGGAATTCGATCAAGGGCGGTTGTGATTGCGGTTGTGTTTGCATAGACAGATTTGTGTTTCATATTCTTAAGAAAAGCATATTACATCTATCTTATTCTTTTGAGATTTGAGATTGAGATTGGGAATTAAGTATAGAACATATTGAGTCTCTAACAATTCTCTTTATGCTTCTATGAGGTTGATGAATCACATTGGGTCTCTAACAATTCTCTTTGTGAGTTCATGCTAAGCAAGTTTTCTTTGTAAGCTTGTTGAGGTTTTGGACAGGTTCATGTGGGGATTTGAGAGCAGGTTTTGGACAAGTCATTGAGAGGGCTTGTTGGACAGCATTGAGCAAGCTTTTGTTGAAGCTTGTGGAGCTGTTTGGGCAGGTTCTAAGTGAGAACTTGCAAAGAAGATCTGAAATAAGTCTTGAAGACTTGGGTGAAGATCAAGCCAGCATTAGTGCAAGCTGGTGAACCATTTTTGTGAACCAAATTTGAGGACCAGTTGAGGATAGAGATTGATGAAGAGTTGAGGACAGATTTGTGCCTGACCGAAGGACTATGTTTGGTGCAAATTTGAGGACCAGCTTTGAGGTGATAGAGTTGAGGACAGAGGTCTCCAGCCAGAGCAGGGAAGACAGGTGTCTTCTGTGGATAGAGTTCCACTTGCTAAGGGCAGAAGAGGCAGAGGTCTTCTAGAGGATCACCAGCCAGAGCAGAGTTAGGGGAAGGTATCTCCTTTGAGCAGTGGCTCATAAACATTGTAATTGGGAAGGTTTCCCAAAGAACTGTGATATAACTTTTAGAGAAAAGTTTTATCCGTGGAGTAGCCCACTTTGGGTGAACCACGTAAATTGTTGTGTCACTTTGTGGATGATTTTGTGCTTTGTTTTGATATTGCTTTGGATATATTGCTTTACTATTTTGAAGTATAAAGGAAAAAGTAAAAAGAGGTCTTATATTGTTCACCCCCCCTCTCAGTATAAGCTTGTGTTCTTCAATTGGTATCAGAGCCGGTGCCTTCGAAAAGTTTAATAGCTTGAAGGAAGATCTTACAAGAACACAAATGGCAAGGAAAGTCAAAAGCAAAACCATAAGACACAAGAAGAAGAAAACTCACATGGTCATGAAAGAAAATGAAGATGAACTCAATGTTGCTGTTTTGGGAATGGAAATAGATTCAAGAGATGAATCAAATAGTGGAGAACAAGCCAGATTAATAAAGTTTTGCACCAGATGTGGAAAGACCGGTCACTTTGTAGCTGATTGCTCACAAGGAAGAGAATGTTTTGTTTGTGGTCAACTCGGTCATAATGAATGTCAGTGCCATGGGTTTAGTAGCAGTGAAGATGAAGATGATCCGTTCAAAATCGATAAAGAAATAGATTCAGAATAGGAATGTGATGAAGAAGGAAGTGATGCAAAAGCAAATTGGAAACAGAAACTAATTTCAGCTCTGAGTAAAAAGGTTGAGGATGCAGAAGATATAATCACCAGTTTGAAAGTACAAACAGAAGATTACAAGAAAATTTTTGAATATCTCAAAATGCAATTAACCAGGAAAATAGAGTATTGCAGTAAGCTAGAAAAAGAAATTGACGGTTTAAGAATGCAGACAGAAGAAATGAGTAATAAAGTCGATATATGCAACAAACATGAAAAGGAATCTAACAAAGTTGTTAGCAATTTGAAGCTACAAATAGAAGAGTCCAAAAGGAGTGAAGAAACTCTCAGGTCTCAAATCAATGAGAGAGAGACTGTTTGCTGCAAACAAGAAAAAGAGATTGTTTCTTTGAAGAAACAACTAGAAGAGGCCAATACAAATCTTAAAATCAAAGATGATCTTACAAAAAGTCTTGACTTCTCTATGACTAAGACACAAGAACTCAAGGATGAGTTAGAGTCTAAGATTTTTCAAGATAATGAGTTGGAACAGAAAATGGCTTCTTTGGAAGTGGAAACTAAAGAGTACAAGGATAAGCTATACAGGTTTCAAGATAGCTCCAAAAAGGTTAAGTCTCTCATCAAAGGTCAAAGAAAGACAATAGATAAAACAGGCCTCGATTTTGTTGAGCCGCACAAGGAACAGGTTGGGGAATCTAGCAAGAGATTTCAAAAGGAAGAGAGTTCTGATGAAGAAAATACTTCAGATCATGAGTCCGTGAGTGATAGATGCGCAGAAACAAAAAACAAAATTCATATTGAGAAGAAGAAGTTTTCGGGACCCAAGAGGTCGAATAAAAGAAATTTTCACGGCAGATGTTTTGCGTGTCACAGGTTTGGTCACATGGCTGTACATTGCATGGCTCAAGTGAAGAAGGTAAATGACAGTTTTAGAAGTGGTAATTTCTTTCATGGGTATTGCTACTCTTGTAATCAGTTTGGGCATAAGGCAATTTTTTGCAAAGCAAATAATAGGTACACCGTTAGTCAAAATAGGTGGATTCAAAGAACAGATATGTCTAAAAGAAATTACAGTGTTATTTGTTATAAATGCAACAATGCAGGTCACACAACTAGACAGTGCAGAGCTGAAATGCCAAGGTACAGGAACAAGAAAAGTGGTATGAACAGGTCTGTGGATCAAGGCATGGATAAGAACAGGAATGATAATAGAAACAGGAACAGTAGTATGAACAGGTCCGAGGATCAAAACAGTAACAAGAATATGGACAAAGAGTTCAAGAGAAGGCCCGAAAAGGAAGTCATAAACACTAATGATGATTAGTGCCTAATGGGAGATTTACTCCCAACCCTATTTTAATCACCTCATCAGGAGGTGGGGGAGGGACTAATCTAAGAGGCTCATTCTTAGTCCCGAGCCCCAAAGGTGACCCTTTGCCATTGATGACAAAGGGGGAGAGATATGAGTAAGGGGGAGGGTTTCAATGTGAAGAGGAAAGCTTCAAGTCAGGGGGAGCAAAACTTCAAAGAAATATTCTCAGTAGTCAGCTCAGATTGGTTTCAGTTTTGGCTCTTAAGATGTGTTTCAGTAAAGGTTTGCCATCAATGACAAAGGGGGAGATTGTTGGCAATTTTGGGTACCTTGGGTACATTGCCTTTGCTCTAAATGTAGATGTTGTCATTGATGTCAAGAAGGTCTTGAAGCATTTTGGTTTGATGTCAAAGAATGTGTTTTGATGAAGGTTTCAGTATGGACAAGTGAGTTTCCAAGTAGATCAGGGTAGCCCAGTTGCAAAAATATCAAGAAAAAGACAAGTAAGAAAAAGTATGCAGGCGGCTGGAAAAACTGTCACGATTTCACGACATGTTTTAGGAGAGAGAAAGTTTGGGCAAAACTGTCATGATTTCGTGACATGTTTGAGGAGAGAGAAATTTTGGGCAAAACTGTCACGATTTCGCGACATGTTGGTAGGGAAGAAGAGCAGATAGAAAATGTCACGATTTTGTGACATGTCACATTTTCGTGACTCGAACAGTGCAGGAAGGCAGAGAAAGAAAAGTGTCATGATTTCGTGAAATTCTGCAAAGGAGGCTGTACAGAGGAAAAAAAATGTCACGATTTCGTGACATGTTGCAGAAGAGAAAGTCCGTAGTGTGAACTGTCATGATTTCGTGACAAGATTGAAGAGAGAGAAAGTGTTTCAGGAACTGTCATGATTTCGTGACATGATGCAAAGTTTCAAGTAAGGGCTGTCACATTTTCGTGACATGCTACAGAAGCTTGAAATGGGAACTGTCATGATTTTGTGACATGCAGCAAAGAGAAGAGTCTGAAAGGAGAAGCGTCACGATTTCGTGACAAGTTGTAGGGAAAGCTTTCGAAAGCTGAAAGCATCACGATTTCATGACAGGATGAAAGAAAAGCGTACGGATGTAGAAAGTGTCATGATTTCATGATAGGTTGAGTTGGCAGCATTCAGTTGAAGAAAGTGTCATGATTTTATGACAAAAATAGGAAGCAAGTCTTCAACAGAAGAAGCGTCACATTTTCACGACAAATTTAGGAAGGAAGAGCTCAAAAGCAAAAGTGTCACGATTTTGTGACATGTTCCGATTTTTTGGGTATATGGCGAGAAAAGAGCATTAAGGCAGTATAAGAGTCACGATTTTGTGACAGAGTGAAGATGACATCAGCAAAAGCAAATATGTCATGATTTCATGACAAAAGTAGAGAAGAAGGCATTGAAGTCTAAAGCGTCGCGATTTCATGACAGAAGTGAAGATGACGTCAGCAATAGGCAAAAGTGTCATGATTTTGTGACAAAAGCAAAGAAGGCATGAAGGATCGACAAGAGGCAAAGGTGTCACGATTTCATGACAGAAGCTCAAAGGAAGTCGACAAAGGCCAAGGTGTCATGATTTCGTGACAGCAGGCTATAGAAGGTGTATGACTGTAAAAGTGTCATGATATTATGACATGTTGTAGTTTTACGAGAAAAGCTACAGAACAGCCGAGGCAGTTGAAGCCGACAGAGTTAAATCTGGGTCGACGAATTCTAGGGTTACAGTCAACTAAAATTGAGTGTTTTGATCTTAGAATTAATGCTATAAAAGGAGGACTATTTTTGAGTTTCAAGGTATTGAATGCGAGTATCGAACTTGCACAAGTAAAGTCCATGGTGCGTAGAGACCGAGTCAAATCGATTCGAGCGAAGTGTGCGAGATGCAGCCATAACAACGTAGATAGCGCAGAAGTGGTGAGTTGATGCGTAGAATGAGGAGTTCGATCGCAGAGTGTTGAAGTGTTGTTGTATTTGCGAAGACAGTGCAAAGGGTGGAATTCGATCAAGGGTGGCTGTGATTGTGGTTGTGTTTGCGCAGACAAATTTGTGTTTCATATTCTTAAGAAAAGCATATTACATCTATCTTATTCTTTTGAGATTTGAGATTGAGATTGGGAATTAAGTATAGAACATATTGAGTCTCTAACAATTCTCTTTGTGCTTCTATGAGGTTGATGAATCACATTGGGTCTCTAACAATTCTCTTTGTGAGTTCATGCTAAGCAAGTTTTCTTTGTAAGCTTGCTGAGGTTTTGGACAGGTTCAGGTGGGGATTTGAGAGCAGGTTTTGGACAAGTCATTGAGAGGGCTTGTTGGACAGCATTGAGCAAGCTTTTGTTGAAGCTTGTGGAGCTGTTTGGGTAGGTTCTAAGTGAGAACTTGCAAAGCAGATCTGAAACAAGTCTTGAAGACTTGGGTGAAGATCAAGCCAGCATTAGTGCAAGCTGGTGAACCATTTCTATGAACCAGATTTGAGGACCAGTTGAGGACAGAGATTGATGAAGAGTTGAGGACAGATTTGTGCCAGACCGAAGGACTATGTTTTGGTGCAAATTTGAGGACCATCTTTGAGGTGATAGAGTTGAGGACAGAGGTCTCCAGCCAGAGCAGGGAAGACAGGTGTCTTCTATGGATAGAGTTCCACTTGCTAAGGGCAAGAAGGCAGAGGTCTTCTAGAGGATCACCAGCCAGAGCAGAGTTAGGGGAAGGTATCTCCTTTGAGCAGTGGCTCATAAACATTGTAATTGGGAAGGTTTCCCAAAGAACTATGATATAACTTTTAGAGAAAAGTTTTATCCGTGGAGTAGCCCACTTTGGGTGAACCACGTAAATTGTTGTGTCACTTTGTGGATGATTTTGTGCTTTGTTTTGATATTGCTTTGGATATATTGCTTTACTATTTTGAAGTATAAAGGAAAAAGTAAAAAGGGGTCTTATACTGTTCACCCCCCCTCTCAGTATAAGCTTGTGTTCTTCATGTTACATGGTTTTGAATGAATATTTTCCAAGTGGCATGGATACTAAGTATATGTAACAAGGACCTAAAATCTAAATAATTTACTAACAAAATATTTTTTTTGTCCTTTTCCTTAGGGAAGAGACAAATTTAGATTACATTCGTATTTCATAATATTTAATCAAATAAAAAATTATGTAACAACTTTTAATGCAATCAACTCAAATAAAGAATGAAAAATCATCCACGCCTAACTATTCTAACTACCCATGTGATATTTGACCAAGATGGCAACATACATGGCATGTTTATTGAACAATCAATAAAACTAGTTCTGGAAACTATATCAATACCATATTTTTGTAGATGGTTTTAGTAGTCATCTTCTATAGATACCTTCAGCCGTAACCTTTTGTAGCGAATTTTGGTCGTAAATCACCTGTAGCCCCATCGCAAACCACTATATCTATTATTTTCTTGAATCACAACATCTACACACAATTTATGTAAAATTGCAAGTATACAACACTTAATATCTCATAGATCATATTTCTCTAAAATTTATATAAATCATGAAAATTATTTGGCAAACACATTCATAACATATTTGTAACTTAAAATGCAGAAATAAAACTATAGATCACAATCACATTTCAATACTCATCACGTGACTCTTAGATTTTTCTCTCCTCAAACTCATGGGAGAACTTACTTCTTAATTTCCTTTATTACATAATAATTCCCACATATTACATAAAGATAAAGTATCTCATTATTACATATAAATCCCTACTTCTAAACTAGATACATCACACTCATAACTTTTCACTTCCTAACTAGACACCTCACACACTTAAATACATGACACATGCACACTCCTACTAAATTGACACATACTTTATGAAATCAAATTCTCACCCTAATATAAACATTTACAATGGGACCAAATAATATAATACCTCCAAGAAATATAAGACAATTATAGTAAATTTAATGGGTCTTACCAAAGGACTTTAAATCTAAGAAAATGTATTGATAGGAGATGGAATTCTCTTAGAGTGAGTCTATCATTTCTTCCCAAAGGTTTATTCCTAGATTTTTTGTTCCAATGAAGAAAGAGATAGAATCCTAAGAAGGGATCATTGGTTTATGGGAAGCGTAGGACTCTTCTTTATCTATTGGTATGAAGGCTTAGCACCTAAAAATATAAATTTATTGCTAGTACCTATATAGGTCAGGATGTATGGGTTACCCATTGAATTATAGGTAATGGATACATTCAAGACAATAAGCAACACTCTAGGAGAATTCCTTGAGATTTCAAAATCTATAAAATATGGAGTCTTGGCTATTTATTCCTAGATATTGATCATGATTGATATTAATAAACCTTTATAGGAATTATTCATTCTTAAGTATGGATGTATGTTGTATAACCAACCTATGGATTATGAAAACACATCTTTCAAATGTAGAATATGTCATGAGGTGAGGCATATTGAGAGATCATTCCTTAAGAAGAGTCCAACAAAAACATATGTAGAAAAGTACAAGAGAAACTTATAAATGGATATGGATAAGTATGGTTTTCAACTTCAAAAAAATAGGTCTAGGGAAATGAAAGTAAATAAATAGTGGAGGCCAGTAAGTAAGGATATTAGAAGAAATAACATATCTTATAGGATTTATCCTATAATAAAATTAGATCAAATCTTAGAGTACATGGTACAATAGGATCAAAATAATAAGAAACCATCTACTCATTATGATCCTAATTTAGGAATGAACGTTCTTTCTAAACCCTAAAGAATATTTCTCATTAAATTTTGAATACTCTCTTGAAGTGCTATGCACCATTTAGGAGAATAAAAGTGTTGAAGAAAATATAGTGTTAGATATTAATACCTTCACCATTATTAAGGAAATACTAGAAAATAAGAAGGATAAGTCAAAACATTTCTTAGAAGATCTAGGAGAAGATAAATCTAATGAAAAGAAAAGTTGTGAAAGAATATTGAGGAATAGAATAGTAAGACCTAATCCCAATACTAGCAAGAGAAAAAGAGAAAAACCTTCAAATCAAGTGAGATCCATGGAAGCAATAACAAACATAAAAAAAGGAACACAATCTAAGTTGGTTGAACTTATCTTTACTAAACAACAAAATGATAGTGGTAATTTGTAAGAGTGGAAAGAAAACCCTAATGAGACATGATTAGCATCTCATGGAATGTAAGAGGTGCTAATTCCATCTCAAAGTAGATGTGTATCAGGGGCCTTTATTTAGGTAATAAGCCTAATATTATTTATACCCAAGAAACTAAAATGACAAAGGAAGAAGTTTCCAAAACTATGAATACAAAATGCATAAATATGTGAATGGGATGTTATGTTTTAGAAGGATCAACAAAGGAATTCCAACATTTCAAGATCCAACTAGAACCTATTGTAAAACTATTCATAAAAGTAGATATTAGACAGCCTCATTAGTCATATGCTACTTTATAAATATTTGTTTTATCCTTATCATTTTATGGACGTACAACTCACTTGAGCAGATTAGAAATATGGAGTGTGATTGAAGCCTCTATGAGAAGCAAAGACCAAGAAATACAATTCATGATCATAGGAGTTTTTAATGCCATTACTAAGCTAGATGAAAAGTTTTGGAGAATTGGAAAAATAACAAAATGTATGAAATATTTCTCAAATTTTACTCAAAATAATTGTTGGCAATTTTGGGTACCTTGGGTACATTGCCTTTGCTCAAGTGTAGATGTTGTCATTGATGTCAAGAAGTTCTTGAAGCAATTTGATTTGATGTCAAGGAATTTGTTTTGTTGAAGGTTATTCAGAGCATGATCAGTGAGTTTCCAGGAAGTTCTTAGTAGCCCATTTGCAAAAGATCAAGAAAAAGACAAGTAAGAAAAAGTATGCAGTAGGCTGGAAAAACTGTCGTGATTTCGTGACATGTTTGAGGAGAGAGAAAGTGCTGGAAAAACTGTCACGATTTCGTGACATGTTTGAGGAGAGAGAAAGTTGGCAAAACTGTCATGATTTTGCGACATGTTGGAAGAAAGAGAAGAGCTGGAAATGTCGCGATTTCATGACATGTCGCATTTTTGCGACTCAAAAAGTGTAGGAAGGCAGAGAAGGAAAAGTGTCACGATTTCGTGACACATTGCTAGGAAAGTTGTACGGACGAAAAGGTGTCACGATTTCATGACATAATGCAGAAAAGAGAGTCCATAGTGTGAACTGTCATGATTTCACAAGTTAGAAGAGAGAGAAAGTTACATGAAAAATGTCATGATTTCGTGACATGCTGTAGAGGTCGAGGTGAGGACTGTCACGATTTTGTGACATGCTGAAAAGCTCGAAGAGAGAACTATCATGATTTTGTGACATGCAGCAAAGGGAAGAGTCTGAAATGAGAAGCGTCATGATTTCGTGACAGGCTACAAAGAAGTTGTACGGATGCAGAAAGTGTCACGATTTCATGATAGGTTGAAGAGAAAGCTTGCGAATGCAGAAAGTGTCATGATTTTATGACAGGTTGAGATGGCAGCATTGAGTTGGAGAAAGTGTCATGATTTCATGACAGAAATAGTTAGCAAGTCTTCAATAGAAGAAGCATCATGATTTCATGATGAATTCAAGAAGGAAGAGCTCGAAGGTGAAAGTGTCACGATTTCGTGACATGTTCTATTTTTGCTAGTGCAAGCAGAGAAGAAGGCCATGAAGTCATAAGGGTCACGATTTCGCGATAGAGTTGGAGATGACGTCAAGAAGCAGATGTGTCACGATTTTGTGACAAAAGTAGAGAAGAAGGCAATGAAGACTAAAGTGTCATTTCATGATAGGAGTGAAGATGACATCAGCAAAAGTTAGAAGTGTCACGATTTTGTGACAAGGACGTTGTCAAGGCAGACAAAAGCAAAAGTGTCATGATATCATGACAATAGCCAAATGAAAGTGTATGGTTACAAAAATGTCATGATATCGTGACATGTAGTTTCATGACAGAAGCTATAGAAAGAGTGTTGAAATAGAGTTAAATTTGAGCGACATTATTAGGGTTTGTAGATGTTGTTTAGGGTTAAATGACTAAGATTAAGGTTTTGATCTTGATTTTTAGTATAAAAGGAGGGTTGTTTGAAGAGGTATCGATCGAAGTGTGCATTTGAAGTGCGATATTCATAGATAGAGTGCTGGGGAGAAGTTCGATCATCGAGAAGCAGAGTGTGCGAAGATTGTGCTGCTGTGTTTGTGTAGAGGTGCATAAGTTGATGTTCGATCGAGTGCTGCTGTGTTTGCGCGTTCAGTGCAAAAGTTGGTTTCGACCAAGTGCGGTTGTAATAGAACAAAAGAGAAAGAGGACAGACTTGTGCTAGATCGAAGGACTATGTTTGGTGTAGACCAGAGAAAGAGGAAGAGGACAGACTTGTGCTAGATCGAAGGACTGTGTTTGGTGCATATTCGAGGACCAGCTTTGAGGTGATAGAGTTGAGGACAGAGGTCTCCAGCCAGAGCAGGGAAGACAGGTGTCTTCTATGGATAGAGTTCCACTTGCTAAGGGCAGAGGAGGTAGAGGTCTTCTAGAGGATCACCACTAAAGAGCAGAGCTAGGGGAAGGTATCTCCTTTGGGTTGATGCCCATAAATATTGTAATCGGGAAAGGTATTCCCAGATTGTGAGTTGATAAAATTTAGAGAGAAATTTTATCCGTGGAGTAGCCCGCATTGGGTGAACCACGTAAATTGTTGTGTCTCTTTTGTGGATGGTGTTTTGTGCATTGCTTTGATTACTGCTTTTAATACTGCTATCTATACATTGCATAATATTGATTTGAAAGTTGTTTTGAAGCAAAAGTAAAAAGTGGTCTTATACTGTTCACCCCCCCTCTCAGTATAAGCTTGTGTTCTTCAATTGGTATCAGAGCCGGTCTCTCCAGAAAAAGCCTAACAGCTTGGAGAAGGATCTATCAGAAGAACATACAGATTCAGAAAAGGATGAAGAGGTTAAGTTCGATCTCAAAAGTGAATTCTTCTGGGCTTTAAGAAAATTTTAGGGAAGAGAGTTCTGTTCTCAAGCATCATGACAGGGAAGAAGAGACAACAAGATCAATCTTCATCCTGAAGAACGATGGATTCCAGTTGGTCACAAGAAGAACAATCATCCAAGGCATCAAAACAGGTTACATAATACTTTCCATGGCTACTATTTTTCTTGCAAGAAATTTGGTCACAAAGCTATGCATTGCAATAAATCCATGAATAGCCATAGTAAGGAAAATGTTAACTCTTTTGCACCTCTTATGGATAAAAATGTCATGTGTTACAAGTGCAAGAATTTTGGGCATATAGCAAGGATGTGCAGTTTGGATAGATCTAGCCTTGAGTTCACTAAAAAGAGAAATGAGATCAAATCTAAGTCAATGATAGTTCAAACTGCTTTTCATGCTCAAGACAAAGTAGAGAAATGGTATCTTGATAGTGGTTGCTCAAAACATATGACTGGTGAAAAGGAAAAGTTTTTGGTCTTAAAAAACACAAACAAAGGAACAGTTAGTTTTGGAGATAACAGGTCAGCTAAAATCTGTGGTAAAGGGACTCTTAGTTTGGATGGGAAATCCAAAACAGAAAATGTGCTTTATGTAGAAGGCCTAAGACATAATCTTCTAAGTGTGAGTCAACTTTGTGATCAAGGACACATAGTATCTTTCTTTTCAGATAGATGTGAGATACGTAAAGAAAAAAATGGAAAACTCATTGCTAGTGCTACAAGGACTCCAAACAATCTTTACATGCTAAGTGAGATAAAAAGGGAAAAGTGTTTTCTAACTCAAGAAGATGAGAGTTGGTTATGGCATAAAATATTGGGGCATTTGAGCTTTGATAATCTTGTCAATATTAGTAACAAGGAAGCAGTTAGAGACTTGCCCAAAATAAAAAGGCCCCATAACACCATTTGCGGTCCTTGTCAACATGGAAAATAGACCAGAACCAGTTTTAAATCAAAAGGGTATACTTCTTCAAAACCATTAGATCTTATTCATACTGATTTATGTGGCCCCACCAGAACTCAGAGCATTCAGGGAGAAAGCTACTTCATGTTGTTTATAGATGATTATTCTAGAATGACTTGGGTTACTTTTCTCAGAGAAAAATCTGAAGCTTTTGAAAAATTTAAAGCTTTCAAAGAAATGATTGAAAATGAGACTGAAAAGAGAATCAAATGCTTAAGATCGGACAGAGGAGGAGAGTTCACTTCTAATGAATTTGTGGAATACTGTGAGCAACAAGGAATCAAAAGAGAATATTCAACAGCAAGGACTCCTCAACAAAATGGAGTAGTTGAAAGAAAAAATAGAACTATTGAAAATATGGCTAGAGCTATGTTAAATGAGTCAAAACTTTCGGATGGTTTCTGGAAAGAGGCAGTCAGTACAACAGTCTACATTATCACCAGGGCCCAACTTAGAGTCAATCATCATAAAACTCCTTATGAGTTGTGGAAAGGAAGACCAGCTACAGTAAAACATTTCAAAGTGTTTGGGAGTAAGTGCTTCATCAGAAGGGAAGATCAGAATTTGGGTAAGTTTGATCCTAGGTGTGATGAGGGAATTTTTCTTGGTTATTCCAGCAGAAGCAAGGCTTACAGATGCTTCAACAAAAGAACGCATACAGTCGTAGAGAGCATAAATGTAATAGTTGATGAAAAAATAGGGATAAGAGAACCTGTCAAGGAAATCAGTGATGAAATTTGTCAAGAAGAATTCAGAGAGGTTTCAGATGAAGAAGAGGAAAGACAACAACTGCTTCCCAAAACTCCTTCACGATATGTTCAGAAACATCATCCCAAATATTTGATCATTGGTGATCCAAACAGCAGGAAAACTAGAAGAAGAGTCATTCCTTCACACGATTCTACAAATGTTTCATTATTATCTCAGATTGAGCCAAAAGATTTCAGTGAAGCATGTGCAGATAAATTTTGGGTAAAAGCAATGGATGAAGAGCTAAATCAAATAGAGAAAAGTGAAACTTGGGATTTGGTTCCAAGACCTAAGGACAAGAATGTCATTGGCACAAAATGGATATTCAGAAATAAACTCAATGAGGATGGAAAGATTGTCAGAAACAAAGCTAGGTTGGTTTGCAAAGGTTATGCTCAAGTAGAAGGTGTTGATTTCGAAGAGACGTTCGCTCCTGTTGCTCGTCTCGAAGCTATCAGAATGTTTTTGGCCCTTTCAAGCTTCAAAGCATTCAAGGTGTATCAAATGGATGTAAAGTCAGCTTTTTTAAATGGAGTGTTGGATGAAGAAGTCTACGTAGAACAACCAAAAGGCGTGTCTCTCTCAGATCAATCAGACTATGTGTGTAAACTAAAAAAGGCCTTGTATGGGTTAAAGCAAGCACCTAGGGCTTGGTACTCAAGACTTGACAGGTACCTTCATGAGCAAGGCTTCAGGAAAGGTGTGGCAGATAGCAATTTGTATATTAAGGATAAAGGTGATGATATGCTGATTGTAGTTGTCTATGTTGATGATATCATTTTTGGGGGAAATAATACTCAGATGTGCAAAGATTTTGCTAACACCATGCAGAAGGAATTTGAGATGTCTATGATTGGAGAGCTGTCATTCTTTTTAGGTCTTCAGATTGCTCAATCAAAAGATGGTATATTTCTCTCTCAAGGAAAGTATATCAAAGAAATGTTGAAAAAATTTGGGATGATGGACAACAAACCTGTATGTACTCCAATGACTACAGGGTGCAAGATGAGTAAAGATGATGAATCTCCAGTGGCAGATCAAAGGTTGTACAGATCAATGATTGGCAGTTTATTATATGTTACAGCCACCAGACCAGATATCATGCAGGCTGTTGGGTTAGTAGCCAGATTTTAGGCAGCTCCTAAAGATTCTCATGTTATAGCAGTTAAAAGAATATTCAGATATCTGAAGGGCACTATGGACTTTGGGCTTTGGTATCCCAAAGGTGATGATTTCACTCTCACAGCCTATACAGATGCAGATTGGGCAAGCAATAATGATGACAGGAAAAGCACCAGTGGTGGAGCATTCTTTCTGGGAAAGAGTTTGGTTTCTTGGCTAAGTAAGAAACAACCTTCTGTTTCCTTATCTATAGCAGAGGCTGAATACATAGCAGCAGTGGCTGGGTGTACACAAGTTTTATGGATGAAAACCACCTTGGAGGATTTCAAAGTCAAGCATGAACAACCCATCTCCATATTTTGTGATAATACTAGTGCCATAAGTATTTCCAAAAATCTGGTAATGCACTCAAGGACAAAGCATATTTCCATCAAGTATCACTTTCTAAGGGAGAAAGTGCAAGACAAGCAAGTCAAGGTAGAATATGTGTCTACTAAAGAGCAGATTGCAGATATCTTCACAAAACCTCTTCCAAGAGATACGTTTGAGTATCTAAGGGAGAAATTGGGAGTTGTACTCCCACCCCAGAATTAATCACCTCATCAGGAGGTGGGGGAGGGACTAAGCTAAGAAGCTCATTCTTAGTCCCGAGCCCCAAAGGTGACCCTTTGCCATTGATGACAAAGGGGGAGAGATTTGAGTAAGGGGGAGAGATATGAGTAAGGGGGAGAGCTTCAATGTGAAGAGGAAAGCTTCAAGTCAGGGGGAGCAAAACTTCAAAAGGAGATTCTCAGTTGTTGGCATAGTTGGTTTCAGTTTTGGCTCCTAAGATGTGTTTCAGTAAAGGTTTGCCATCAATGACAAAGGGGGAGATTGTTGGCAATTTTGGGTACCTTGGGTACATTGCCTTTGCTCAAGTGTAGATGTTGTCATTGATGTCAAGAAGTTCTTGAAGCAATTTGATTTGATGTCAAGGAATTTGTTTTGTTGAAGGTTATTCAGAGCATGTTCAGTGAGTTTCCAGGAAGTTCTTAGTAGCCCATTTGCAAAAGATCAAGAAAAAGACAAGTAAGAAAAAGTATGCAGTGGAGAAAACTGTCACGATTTCGCGACATGTTTGAGGAGAGAGAAAGGTCTGGCAAAACTGTCATGATTTCGTGACATGTTTGAGGAGAGAGAAAGTTTTGGCAAAACTATCACGATTTCGTGACATGCTGGAAGAAAGAGAAGAAGATGGAAAGTGTCACGATTTCGCGACATGTCGCATTTTCGCGACTCAAAAAGTGCAGGAAGGCAGAGAAGGAAAAGTGTCACGATTTCGCGACACATTGCCAGGAAAGTTGTACGGACGAAAAGGTGTCACGATTTCATGACATAATGCAGAAAAGAGAGTCCATAGTGTGAACTGTCATGATTTCACGACAAGTTAGAAGAGAGAGAAAGTTACATGAAAAATGTCATGATTTCGCGACATGCTGCAGAGGTCGAGGTGAGGACTGTCATGATTTCGTGACATGCTAAAAAGCTCGAAGAGAGAACTATCATGATTTCGTGACACGTAGCAAAGGGAAGAGTCTGAAATGAGAAGCATCATGATTTCGTGACAGGCTACAAAGAAGTTGTATGGATGCAAAAAGTGTCACGATTTTGCGACAGGTTGAAGAGAAAGCTTGCGAATGCAGAAAGTGTCACGTTTTCACGACAGGTTGATATGGCAGCATTGAATTGGAGAAAGTGTCATGATTTCATGACAGAAATAGTAAGCAAGTCTTCAACGAAGAAGCGTCATGATTTTATGATGAATTCAAGAAGGAAGAGCTCGAAGGCGAAAGCTTTTTTAGAGATAAGGAAAAGTGTCATTTGTGACATGTTCCATTTTCGCTAGTGCAAGTAGAGAAGAAGGCCATGAAGTCAAAAGGGTCATGATTTCATGACGAGTTGGAGATGACGTCGAAGGATGTGTCATGATTTCATGACAAAAGTAGAGAAGAAGGCAATGAAGACTAAAGTGTCACGATTTAGCGATAGGAGTGAAGATGACATCAGACAAAAGAGAAGTGTCACGATTTCGTGACAAGGACGTTGTCAAGGCGGACAAAAGCAAAAGTGTCACGATATCGTGATAATAGCCAAACGAAAGTGTACGGCTGCAAAAATGTCATGATATCACGACATGTTGTAGGTTCGTGAGAAGCTACGAAGAGAGTTAATGTTGAGTTTATGTTTAGGGTTAGACTAAGATTAAAAGTTTTGATCTTGAAATTGTATAGTATATAAAGGAGGGTCTATTTGAAGGATTGGGGAATGATGAAGTGTGCGTTTGAAGTGCGATATTCATAGATAGAGTGTGAGGGAGAAGTTCGATCATCGAAGAAGTAGAGTGTGTGAAGAGTGTTGTTGTGTTGGAGGTGCATAAGTTGATGTTCGATCGAGTGCTGCAGTGTTTGCACGTTCAGTGCAAAAGTTGGTTTCGACCAAGTGCGGGTAAAGAAAAAAGAGATTTGAGGATAGACTTGTGCGACAAGGAGTGTTTGGTGAAAAGAAAGAGGAAGAGGACAGACTTGTGCCAGACCGAAGGACTGTGTTTGGTGCATATTCGAGGACCAGCTTTGAGGTGATAGAGTTGAGGACAGAGATCTCCAACCAGAGCAGGGAAGACAGGTGTCTTCTGTGGATAGAGTTCCACTTGCTAAGGGCAGAGGAGGTAGAGGTCTTCTAGAGGATCACCACTAAAGAGCAGAGCTAGGGGAAGGTATCTCCTTTGGGTTGATGCCCATAAATATTGTAATCGGGAAAGGTATTCCCAGATTGTGAGTTGATAAAATTTAGAGAGAAATTTTATCCGTGGAGTAGCCCGCATTGGGTGAACCACGTAAATTGTTGTGTCTCTTTTGTGGATGGTGTTTTGTGCATTGCTTTGATTACTGCTTTTAATACTGCTATCTATACACTGCATAATACTGATTTGAATGTTGTTTTGAAGCAAAAGTAAAAAGTGGTCTTATACTGTTCACTCCCCCCTCTCAGTATAAGCTTGTGTTCTTCAATAATAATCTATGGGAGTTTGAGTTTGAATAGGATAACTATACATGGACTAATAATAGGATAAGATAAAACCTAATAGCAAAAATATTAAATAGATGTATACTCTCACATCATTGACTAGATGAAAGTACTTGTGCTAAAATTAATGTCTTGACCAGGATTGATTCATATCACTAACCAACAAGAGTTAAAATTATGGTAAGTAAATTCAAATAAAGGTCATATTTTAAACATGAATAGATGTGGGGATATCATCCTCAATTTGTTGATATGGTAATGCAAACATGGAAATATTCAAGAAATTATGGGTTGTATACACTTCCAAAAAAAATTATATCAAGACATCTAGATTAAAAGAATGTAATAAGAACACTTTTGAAAAAAAAATTAAGAAGAAAAAAGAACTAAAAGAGTAACTTTAAAATTTCCAAAAAGGTGAGCACAATAACCCAAGTTTGAAGGAAAGGGAGTTTCTTAGTGATAATCATGATATTTTGAGTAAGGAAGAGAAATATTGGAGACTAAAATAAAGATAAATTGGTTAAAAGGAGATAAAAAAAACCAAGTGTTTTCATAGGATGGTAATAGTACACATATTTGCATCATAAATTAGCAAAATTAAATCAGTAGAAGGGGTTTGTATTGAAGTCTAGAGCAAAATTAGAATGGAGGTAAGGATTTTTTACAAGAATATTCTAGGACCATAGGATTATATTGAAGTTCTTAATGATAAATAACTACAAGTATCTTCAGTTATAATAGATGAAAATAATAGGAAACTAAATGAGCCTATTACTCTAAAAGAAGTTCATTAAAATATTTTCTATTTTGATAAGGATTAATCCCTAGGTCTAGATAAACTCTCTATAGCATTCTATCAGTATAACTAGGAAATGTGAAGGATTATATATTGGTGGTAGTGGAATAGTATACGGTAAAATAATACATACTTTACAAATTAAATTCAACATATGTTACTATGATTTTAAATTAGAAGGATGTAGATTTGTTTGATTTATTTAGACCCATAAACCTAATCAATATGGCATATAAGATAATCTGTAATGTGGTGGCAAATCGGTTAAGACCACTATTAGACAAAAAAGTTCAAAAGAGCAAAGAAGATTTGTGAAAGGAAAGTAGATTTTGAATGGGATCATAGTAGCTCATGAAGTAATGCATTCAACAACTTCTATAAAAGAGAGAGCAATGGTTTTAACATTTGATATGAATAAATGATATGATAGTATTAAATGATATTTTTTTTTGCAGTATTAAAAATATTCATAATTGTGAGATTTTCTATATTGTCATCTTTAGTGCTAGTCAATGGGCTAGTAAAAAAATCATTTAAATCCAATAGGTGTCTTAGATAGGGAGATCCTTCATAATAATATTTGTTCATAATTATGGAAGAGGTATTGGGAAGGAACTTAAAGAAGGCATACAAATATGGGATGATAAGTAACTTTAAGGCTAGTAATAACATCAACAACATCACCTATCAATAGTTTGTAGATGACACAACCTTTCTTGGGAGGACAAGAAAAAATGAGGCTTTGAATAACTTATTGAAGGAATAAAAAAGAGTGTTAAGGCATCGTCTTAATAGGAAAAAAAACAAAATTTACTTTCTAAACACTCCAAATAGAATCAAATTAGGGATATGTAGGTTACTTCAAATGGAGGAGGTAAGTTTTCCAGCAACATAACTACAAATATCATTATTTGAGGGGATAATGAGGATAGAATTATGGAATCTAGTTATAATTGAAGTTAAAAATAAACTATTGATATGGAAAGGTATATATTTATCATTATCAAGAAGAGTGTAGCTAATTAAATTGGTCTTATAGGCTATTCCAACATATTATATTCAGTTTATATAATGCCAAAATTGATGGAAAACAGTGTAGCCTATATTGATCATTTTTGTGGTTAGGATTACAAGGTAAAATAAAATTTTATTTTTGTGAAATGGAGCAAGGTGTGTGATGATAAAACAAGGGGATATATCCTTTAAAGTATTCTTTTAAATGCAAACTTAGATCTAAGGGTAAAAGTAATTTTAAAATTGTACAAAGAGAGTAAAATACAATGGGAAAGGATTCTTCTAAATAAGTACATTGAGACCAATGATCCAAGCTTAATATTTATTACATTCTCATTACCATATAGTTATACACTATGGAATAGTTTTAAAAAAACAATTGATATAGTGATTAAAGGTATAATATGGGTAGTGGGAACTAGAGAATTTTTTTATATTTGGATGGTACTTGGTGTGATGAAAACCCACTTAGTGTAGATCCAATTTTGAAACCATGGATAATATTACTTCAAGAAAAATATGGTGATAGGGTTTCAACCATTATGTACAAGGATAAAGAAGGAATATAAAAATGGAAAGAATATTTTTTTACAAGTATACCAGAAATTGTTGCTAAGAGGACTAAAAAGATAACAACAATGATTATTCTAAAGAGATACAAGGATATACTAGTTTGGAAGTTGAATAGATCAGGAATACACAACAAGAAGTAGATACAATGTAAAGCACAAAATAAGAATCTGGAGATATATTTAAGATAATATAAGCATTTCAAAAATCAAAATGTTTGTGTGGCTGGTAGGTTATACAAAATTTTTAGCCTAGGATAACCTAATGAAAAGGAATTTTCATGCCCCCTCATAATTTGTTATATGTAAAAGGAGGAGAGTGTTAAATATTCTTGACACATTGTTCAGTAGTTTGGAAACTATGAAAATGAATTCTTAATATGTTTGGGCATCATGATGAATGATAGGATTGAAGAATAGTTAAGCAATTGTAGAGCACTTCTAAAAGAAATGCATTATAAACAACCTAGGATACACTAAAAGGTATAATACTTTGGACTATATGGTTGGAAAGAAATAAAATAATACTTAAAGGAAATGAAAGAAGTTTAGAGGTAATGAAAAGGAATATTTATTTTTCCATAGAGAAATCTAAACCAATCCTCTCAACTTGCCTAATCCCTAAGCTTGAAGGAGAGACCCTTGAAAAATGGATTCAAGTCATAAAATGGAATTATGATGTTGGGTATAGAAGAAACAATAAGAAAACAAAAAATATAAAGTGGAAACCACTAGAATTGGACTTGGTCAAATTCAATATTGATGGAGCATCTTAAGCAAATCTAGGACCTACAAGAGGGGGAGGAATAATTAAAAATAATTTGGGTGATATTTTGTCACATTACGCTTTCAATAGTGGATTTAAGATAAACAATGAAGATAAATCTTGGATGGCTTTGAAAGGAAGATGAAATAGAGTATTGATGGAAGGTGATTCAATAATAGTAATAAATTATATTTTAGGGGAAACAAAGACTTTATAGAACATACAACGGATCATTTTAGAAATACAAGACCTTCCTACAGATTTTAAAGAATTCAAGTTTACACATACATCGAAGGAAGGAAATCAATGTGTAGATAGGCTAGCCAATAGAGGGTTTTTAATAGAGGATCATGAAGTTATATTCTCTTTTTCATGGTTAGAGGAAGCAATAAGTTTCGTTGAAGATGACAATAAAATATTGACCATTTGAATCAAATAATAATTAAGAATTACTTTAACATTTTCCACTGGTAATATTTGTTATATATTATAACATTAGTGTGTTATTATACAAACTATTTATTACAGTTCTTGTGGTTACGCTTATGCTTTAGGAAGGAAACTAATAGTCCAAATTTTGGTAAAGTGGACCATGATAACACGAAGTTTTGGAAATATTACTCTACTAAGATGCAATTAATGGACAATGGAGGTGGAGTTTTAGTATTGTGAAGGTTGTTGCAAAAAATATCAAGAATAAGGATGCTGAATTTTAGAATATTTGTATTTACAAAGAAAATTGAAGACCCAAAAAATAAAAATTAAGAATTCAAACTTTTTATGAAAAAAGATGTAGGTATCTAGCTATAGCAACTCAATTGAGAGGAAATTTGAATTTTTTTGTGTAGTTTCAAGCTCTAAAGGAGAGAGTTGTGATTTGTCAAAGGTGGAAGATCTGAGTACAACCTTTTTTTCTCCAAAAAAAAGGAAAAAATAATATCTTTTATGGGAAGACAAGTTGTATATGGTTTAATTAACTTGATAGAATTGTAGTAAAACCATTGTAATGTTCTATTTTTGTAATAGGAGTGGATCATAACAAAACCCACACAAAAATGATTAAAATATATATATTATCTTGGTTATGAAATTTTTATATAATGTTTTTATAAAAATAAAAAAATTATAATAAATATTTATTTTAATTAAACATATTAATAATTAATTTAAATTATATATAAAATATTATTTTTTTATAATTAAGTTAGAAGTAGAGAGTTAAAATATAAATTCAATGCTTGTGAAAAAAGTGAAAAACTTAAGTGAGCTTTGTTAGGGTTTGCACACATTGCCATTGCCACTGCATGTAGAAGCTTTAATAAGGTGAATGGTTGTGGAATTTGAGGCTTAGGGTGGGATTTCTTCTTATCAAATATTGTTTGAAAAAGGTGCAAGTAAATTTTTTATTTGCTATTTATTAATTTATAGAGATGATTAGAGTTTAGATATCTATACAACTTTGTTATGGAAGCAACGGTAGGGGGGATCCTTTCTCCCTCCAACCTTCCTTTCGATATGTAGTATGATTATGAGGTGGATGTGACATGGGTAACACTACGACCAATTTTCCTTATAAGCCTTTGAGAATTCCAATGGTTGCATGAAATTTGTGGATGGCTCCTTGATAGTTTAGTTGAAAAAGACAAACCTTCAAATGGGAATATAGGATATGGAAAGGAAAGGTTTAATATAAAAATTTAAGGGTTTTAGATCCCAGCTATCAACCTTTAGGGATTGGAAATCTAGAAACTCGTACACTAAGGGAAACATTCAAATCATGCTCTATCCCAATGGCTATTTTCTAGTTCCCTTTGAGTGTGAAGAGGATTGAGAATGTGTTTTTCAAGGAGGACAATGGTTTTTTGGGAGTGCAGGCTTGTTCATGAAACCTTTGCATATGAATTTTCAATAAAAGGAGTAAATACCATCTATGGGTCTTGTATGGGTTAGGTTATTTAGGTTACCAGCTAAATATTGTAATTCCATCTCCTTGAAAGCCATTGAAATCACTTTGGAAACCTTTATGATGGTAATTGATAACACTTACAGTTTTGAACAAATGATAAATTCTAGAATTTGTATTATAATGGACCTCAACAAAAATCTTCCTAAAATATCACATTACAATAGATCATGAAACCTATGAGTAAAACATGGATCATGGAAGCATCATCTTCATTGACACAAGAAATAGTAGAGGTTGGATTAGCCATTTTTCGCAGGACTACCCAAAATTCCAAACTTATTTTGGCCATATTTCACTCATCCGAACTTATATTGAGCTAAAATTTTGAGGGTAGATGCTTGAAAAACCCTAGAATGTCTCCACAAATTTTCATATCATTTGGAGCAACACATATCCTAGCACATCCCTATGTGTGAACGATATATTTGGCAAGCGGCTATGTGAGGGTTTCATCTGGGTTGAGTGCAAGAAGCTCCATAGGTTGGTTTTTAGGGCCTTCGGGCCCTAGCGGCCAATATTTTTGTGGTTTATGCTCAATATTTTAGCAGGAAATGTTACAGGGGATACAATATGGGTTAGAAATTTGTATTTCAATAGATCATACTATGAACTTGAGTGACAACAACTTCCAATTTGCTGCACAAAAGAAAAGTGAAAACCATACCTTTCCATGACATCTAGGGCAAGGATTAAAGAGATCACGAAACAAGTTTCAAGCAGTTGATCAAAAAATGGCTCATATCTCAAGTGAATCTAGTGCTAAGGTGCACCCACAAAATAATTCTACTATGAAAACCCCTATTAAGGGTAAGAATTTTGAAGACTCGGTCCCAAAAATGAATTTTAGGGATGCCCTTCGTGGTGGACAGCCTCAGCCCAATGCTAATATCAATATTAGGGCTTCCCATAAACCTTTAAGAATGCCTAAGATTGATCCCATGAAAATGGAGGCACGATGTATGAAAGAATCTGATGGAACTCCTATTGTTAAGCTTGATATGGGTAACATTCAAACTGGCATTGAAGATTTGGAAAAAAGAGGACTAATTTGTCGATTCACGGGTTTTCGTCCGATTCTATCTGATTTCAAAGTTTGGGCTGCAAAAAGTTAGAAAACTAAAGGTGAGTTACAAATATCTATTTATCCAAATGGTTATTTTATTGTTTTATTTGCTAATAATGAAGATAGAGAGAAAAATTTTCAAGGGGGTCCTTGGTTTTTTGGAAGGGCAAGGCTTTTCATGAAGCCCTGGCATACTAAATTTAAAGCCAAAGAAGAGATGCCTTCTATAGCTCCCGTGTGGGTTAGACTCTTTGGACTCCCTATTGAATTTTGGAATCCTACTAATTTTTCTTCAATTGGAAACTCTTTAGGAACTTTTATGATGACTGTTGATTGTACTAAAAATTTTGAACATATTATTTATGCTCGAATTTGTGTTTTAATGGATTTTGACAAACCCCTACCTAAAAATATCACATTAAAATTTGGGTAAGACACTTGGGAGCAAGTAGTGGACTATGAGAACATTCCTTTTCGTTGTAGAATTTGCCATTAATATGGTCATTTGGCTAGTGCTTGCCCAAATAAAATTCTGATCAAAAGAAAGAAGATATAAACTTAGTAGGTTTCCAAATACCTAAGAAGAAGAACACTTAGAAAAAACCAGTTATGAAGGATCAATCAAAGTCATCTGCTAATATGTTTGAAATCCTTTCCACAAATGATGTCCCAAGTGAGGAAGAGGAAATAATGGAAACTAAAATCTTAGAAACATAATTTAAATATGAAGGGAAGAACTCAGAGACAAACCAAAAAATCAAAGGTTTTCAATAGGAAAAAAGGAGAAAATTTACACAAGAAAAATAATATTTCAAACGTCAAAACTTCAAATAATGCAGGTCCCAATATAGACTCTGTTGAACCATCTAGTAAAATTTTGGCTATGTACGAGCATTCTTCAAGGTTAGAAGCCATCTCAGATTCGATTGGAATAAGTCAAGAAACAGGGAAAAAAAAATTGAAGATGGATTCTAATCAAAAAGTAGGTCGCAAGACCAATCAATATCATATGGTAAAAGAAGGTGAAAATCTTGTAAAGGAAGGTAATATTAATGCCCTTCCTAAATTTTTTAGCCCTGATATTAATGAAGATCATCACTTGGAATATTAGAGGACTCAAAGGGAGTCTTTCAAAACAAAATGAAATTAGGAGAATGATTCAGATAAATAATCCACATATTGTTTTCCTTCAAGAAACAAAGATGTCAATGGAGGATATGGACTTAATTGCCAGTAAAATTTGGCCAGCTGGAAAAGTGGTTTCCCTTAGTTCCCAAGGGACAACAGGTGGTATTGCTTGTCTTTGGGACCCAAAAGAGGTAGTTATTCACCATATTATTGGCAGTTGGGGTTTGTTGGCTATAGCTATTCAAAGTAGACATTCCAACCAGATTATGATTTGCATTATTGTTTATGCTCCGACTTATTTGGAGGAAAAAAGAAGACAGTGGAAGGATATTACTCATATTATCTCTCATTTTCCTAAAGCTTGGATCTTTATCAGAGGAGATTTCAATACCATCCTCTCTCTAGATGAGAAAAAGGGGGGAAATAGAAATTTGGACAAAAGCATTGACCTCATGAGCGAATATATTGCAAACCTCCATCTTGTGGATATCCAACTAGATAATGGCCTTATGACCTGGTCTAACAGAAGGCAAGGCTTAGCTTGTATAATGGAGAGATTGGATAGGTTTTTGCTCTCTAAAAATTTCTTAATCCATGGTCACATTCCTAAAGTGAAGACTCTTAATAATGCTGGTTCGGATCATTGGCCAGTCATGGTGGAAATGTGGAAAACCAATGTGAGTTTCTCTTCTTTTTATTTTCAATTAATGTGGCATAGAGACATTTCCTTCAAACCTCGTGTGCAACAATTGTGGAAGGAAGTTAAACCTAGGCATGGGACTAAGATGTTTTGTTTTGCCAAAATACTGCAATACATTAAATCCAAAATCAAGACTTGGAACTGGAAAGAGTTTGGGGATGTTAAATAAAAAAAACATGAAGTTATTGCTCATATTGAAAATTTGAATAAGAAAATTCATTTAGATGACCTCACAAAGAAGAGAAGTGCAGATTAAATTAAACTCACAACTCAGTTAGAGGAATGGGAAAAAAGAGAAGAAATCTTATGGAAGCAAAAATCTAGAATTCAATTGCTCAAAGAAGGAGATCGAAACACAAATTTCTTCCACAAATATCTTCTAGCTCGAAGATCTCACAACTTTATTTCTTCCTTAAAATTAGATTCTGGAGATGTTGTTTATACCTGGGATGGCATGAACTCTATTGTTGTTGATTACTTTTCTAATATTTTTGTTGCTACTCCTCTTGACTCAGCTTCTCAACATAATGTTCTTCAAGCAATCCCTTCTCTTATCACTTATGAGGAGAAATCTATTTTGAATACTCCTATTACTATCAATGAGCTTCAACAAGTAGTTTTTAAAATGCAAAAATGGAAAACCCCAGGTCCTGATGGTTTTCCTATTGAGTTCTACCAAGAGTTCCGGGATATCCTTCATGTTGATTTATTAGAGGTGGTGGAAGAAGCCAAGAAAGCCAAAGAAATTTTGAAGGTTATCAATAAAACTTATATTACTCTTGTTCCAAAAGCTCAAGAGGTTGATCATATCTCAGCTTTTAGATCTATTTCTTTATGTAATGTTCTTCTCAAAATCATTACTAAAATCATGGCAGAAAGGTTGAAGACTCTTTTGCATAAGATTATTTCTCCAGAGCAAGGGGGTTATGTGGAAGGACGTCAAATAGTAGATGAGATAGTTCTTGCTCAGGAAGCCATCCATTCCATGGATATGCAAAATTCTCCTTCCATGTTCATTCGGTTAGACTTATCCAAAGCTTATGACAGAGTGGATTGGCACTTCCTTATCAAAGTTTTGAGGCAATTTGGTTTCTCTAAGGATTGGATGGATTGGATTATGAGATGTATCTCTTCAGTTTCCTAATTAGTTCTTATCAATGGTAGGCCTTCTCAGTATTTCCTAGCTTCCAGGTATAGGCAAGGTGACCCGCTATCCCCTTATTTATTCATCATTCTTGTTGAATGCTTGGGTAGGACTATAACCAAAAAGAGGGAAAATAAAATCCTTGAGGGAGTTACCATTTATCATGGAGCTAGACCTATCTCTCATCTTCAATTTATGGATGACTCTACTCTTTTAGTTAAAGCTACAGTTAAGGAAGCTTCTAATATTAAGCAAATCATTAGATGTTTTTCTAAGGCTACTAGGAAGTTGATCAATGAAGACAAATCTAAAGTTATTTTCTTTCACTGCTCTGCTAGACAGGAATCCATGGTCTTGAATAAATTAAGATATAAGAAGACATCTCTTCCAATCACTTATTTAGGTATTCCCATAAATATTCAAAGGCAGAAAAATAAAGATTGGAATTGGTTGTTGGACAAAGTCAAGAAGAAAATTGGAAAGTGAACGAACAAGTGGCTTTCTTACGGGGTAGAATCACCTTGGTAAAATCAGTCCTTCAAGCTATTCCTATTTATGTTTCTTCCATTTTGAATATCCCAAAGTCTGTTCTTTGAGAATTGGATCAAATCAGTCATCGTTTCCTTTGGAGTGGTACTAAGGAGAAAAGAAAATGGGCCTTGGTGAAATGGGATACTTTGTCTTCCTAAGAGTGAAGGGGGGTTAGGATTCCAGTATTCAATTAATAACAACAAATATTTAGTTGCTAAATTATATTGGAGGATGTTGCATAACCCCAATGCTCTTTGGGCCAATAATATTCGTACTAAATATGCTGAGAACAAAAGTCCTGAAGACCTTGTTCACTATCAACTTCCTACCAAAGGTTCTCCCATTTTAGCGGTTCTTAATATTGGTGAGGATTTGATAAAGAAAAAATTATTTTGGATCATTCATAATGGTCAACATGCAAATTTTTGGACATATTCTTGGGATGGTCACAAGCCTTTGATAACTCAGTTTCGTGATTGGAGGCCTTGGATGGAGGATCTTCACTAAGCTAATTGGATAAAAGTGGCTAATTAATGTTGATACCATACTGGTAATTCATTTTTTGGTAGATATTGGATCCCTATTGAGGACTAGATTATTCAAATCCTAGAAAGGCAAAGACAAGATATCCAAGGCATCCTTCATATGAGATCCCTCTCTTGGTCCCATGAAAAATATTATTTTGGATGGAACAACACTACTAAGGGTGAATATTCAGTTGCTCAAGGTTATTTGACCTTATGCCATAATAATCCCAACCATTATTCTAACATATTTTCTCGATTGTGGGCTCAAAAGCTCTGGCCTAAGGTGAGGTTCTTTAATTGGATTTTATTGCATCGTAGGGTGCTTCTTGGTGAGCAAATTATGAAGCATGGTTTTCATGGCCCTTTTAGATGTGAAATGTGTGAAGAGAATGTAGAAAATATCAACCATATTTTTATTGAGTGTACTTTAGCCTCTGAGCTATGGAGGAGAATGGCCACTTTACTTGGCTTACAGTGGTCCAATTTTTTTACTTTTGAACATCTTTGGAGGGATCGGCCTAATCAAGAGGGTGTTGATCATTTTATTAGGCAATTAGTTTGGATGGGTTCTACCATTCTTCTTTGGAATATTTGGAATGAAAGGAACAACCAAATTTTTAATCAAGATAGGAAGGATATTCACTATATTTGGCAAAAGACCATAACCAACTTAGTTGAATCAGTCCATCAAATCCTTAATCACCCCCAAAAATACCACCAAATATGGGATCAAGTGATGCAAATATTGAAGATTAAACCTTCTAAGGGCAACCAACTTAAAGGGAATGTGAGTATTAGTAATATGGATAGGACTAGAAATTGGCATCCTCCTCCTAAGGATTTTGGAAAAGTCAATACTAATGGAGCCTCTAGAGGGAACCCTAGAAAAGCCAGTGTGGGAGGAATTGGTAGACTTTCAGAATTAGCTTGTTTGTATTATTTCATTTTTTTTATGTGTGAGTGTTTTCTATGTTTTTTGTTTTTGTTTATTGTCTGTTGTTGGTTGTTTTTATTTTTATTTTATTTATTTTATTTTTTAGGTTTTGGTTGTGTTTATTTTTCATGTTTTTTTGGGTTATGTCTTTGTAGTGTTCCGTTGTTTTTGTCTTGTTTGTGTTTTATTATGTGGTTCTTGTGTTTTTCTATGTGGTTTGTGTTGTGGTTTATTTTATCTTATTGTGCGTGTTTGGTTGTGCTTTTGGTTTTGACACACTCAAGGAGCATGTTTTTTATTTTATTTTATTATTTTTGTTGTTATTTACTTTTTTTAATTTGGTTTTGTGTGTTTGTTTGCTCCTTGAGTATGTCAAAGGTGGTAGGCCAGGTTTGAGTCCTAGGCATTTTTGGTGGAATGGATACCCCTGCCTCCTTGGGTCTTACCCGAAAGTGGCATCCCTTTTGGGATGTTTTCCACAAATTAAAAAAAACATCTCGGGCTCTAGTTTCCCAATGACAAGTTTGTCCTAGGAGGGTATATTAACACCATTCTTTCCTTAGATGAAAAAAGAGGAGGGATGAGAACATTAGAAACTATACTAAGTTAATGTATGAGCACTTAAGGCATCTCTGTATGATTGATGTCAAGCCTAAAAATGGATTTATGACATGGAAAAATAGATGAAAGGAACCCACATGCATCCTGGAGTGCTTGGGAAGGTTTTTAATCTCAAGTGATTTTATTTCTCTAGGAATAATTTTGAAATATATTATACTCAATAAAGAAGGATTGGACCACTAGCCTATTTTTCTAGACCTCTAGCAATATACTAGGAATTAATCACCCTTTAAATTCTAGCTTATGTGGTTCATAGATACTTCCTTTAGGCCATTAGTTCTTCAATGGTGGAGGGAAGGAAATCCAAGATACGACACCCAAATGTATTACTTTTTCAAGAGATTATAGTTCATAGAAACTAAAATTAAGGAATGGAATTGGCATAAGCTTCAAGATATGAGGGTTGAAAAGGAAAATCGGGATTTCAAATTAGAGCAAGTGAATGCTCAAATTTTCTCCCTAAGACTTATAGAGGAGCTCAACAAAGAGGAAATACAAGTATCTTTTGAGTTAGCAGAAAGGGAAAGGAGGGAGGAGCTCTTATTGAAATAGAAATCTAGGATCCAATGGTTGAAGGAAGGGGACATAAGATCTACTTTGAATCTCTAAATCTCTTTTGGCAATATGAGTTTTAAACTTTGTGCCCTTGATGAGGATTGATGTTTGATCACTCATATGACCCCTCTAGCAGTTCCTAGTTAGGTTTGCATAGTTTATTTCTCACAAATTAATATTGTAAGTGAGTCTCCTTCTCACTTGAACTTGTGGGCACTAGTTATCTTCTAGTTGTCATTTAGGAGTGTTAGTTAGGAAGTGTGAACTCAAAGTAGGAAGTGTGTACTTCAAGATAGCTAAAATGGATCTTATAGTTAGCATTATTCCTTTCTTCTTAACTTAGAAGTTAAGTGCATTCTCATTTGCACTTTTGTAGCTTATGGTTAAGCTTATTGGATCAAATCCATGATTTGATGGGTTTGGTTATGTATTTTGGGCCATTAGAGCCTATATAATGAGTTTGTAAATAATATGAAGTTAGTTGGATTTTCAATCCTTTTCATTGGTATCGTGAGCCTAGTTCAAGTTTGCACTAGGGCTTGTGAGGTGAGAGGGTAGGAGATAGATTATTTTTTATGAGAAATTCTTTCTCATTGAGGACTCGGTTCAAGCTCAAGGGGATCTTGAAAACCATTCACAGAAGTAAGTTCCTTAGGTGTCAAAATCCTCGTTCCAACTTTCTTCGTATGCTCAAGAAGTATAGGAGAAGCTTACCCTCATTTCTATCTTACAAAAATCCTTTGGCAAGTTTGGATTTCTCCTACAGTGAAATGCGAATTAGGGAGACTTTCATTCCTGAGGTTTCTGCCATTGAGGAGTCTTGAAGACTAAGGAGCATCTACACCAGGTTGTGTGTCGACTTGGGTTCTGGTTGCATTTCAAACACTGGTCGTGTGTCGAATGGATCTTGAAAGGAGAGCTACTGAAGGGTTCTTGGTGATATGATATAAAATTAGCAATTTTTTAGGAAAATTTGAAGGTAATTTACCTTCAAAAATTGCTAATATTTGTAAAAATTTAAGTTTTTCATGTTGTTAAATTAACCTTCTGGTTAATTTAAAATTTCATTTTTTGTTAGCAAACTTAATTTTAATTAATATATTATTTTGATATATTAATTTTAATTTTATTGTAAAAAAAAATTAAGCTGAAGGGGCTCATTGAACAAGTCTTCGATTGCATTTCGGCAGCACGGGTCGACTACCTTTGTGTGCTGCGCATTAGATCACACATGACCATCGATTCTGATGTTGTCAGGTATGATAGCGTTTGGGCCTGCAACCATCACTGTCGGCTGACAGCACTAGAGTGGCTTCCTGCGACCTATTCGTTGTCAACCTGACTACTGTTAGGTACGACAACATTTGGGCCTACGATAATCGATGTCAGCTGACAGTGCCAGAGCGGCCACCGTGACCTGTCAGCTGTCGACCTGACTGCTATCAGGTATGACAACGTTTGGGCCTGCGGCCAACACTGGTAGCTGACAGTGCCAAAATACGACATGCACACTCACAGGGCGTGCATCACCTTGGCATGTTCCTATCGTGTCAGGCCAGTCACCTGACAGTGCTAGGGCATGGTAGGCACGAACCTCAGAGGCGCGCAATGCCTGATTGGGCTAAGGGGCATCGTAATTTTTGCGCCCATCAGTGCCTTGCAGGTTGACCCTGTTGTGCGTTTCTCCCAAGAAGGGATAGGCAGTCTCTGGTTCAAAATATTTTTTTCTTATATGTTTCAGTTTTGAATTTCAACTGCACCTGGCTTTGAAATTTGTGCCTCGGGAAATGTGCCACTGAAGTTCGGAATTTCATGCAAGCAAGTGATGTGCAGTTGATAGGCTAATCCACTTCGGCAAGCAAGGGTAAAAATTGTAATTTTTTTTTAAATTTTACTATTCTAAGGTTTGCATGTAATTTTTATTTTTTTTATTAATTTAATTTTTAATAACTTAATTAAATTAATTAATCTTTGATTAATTAAAATTTAATTTTTAATTAAGTTATTTTTAAATTAATAAAATATAAATTGTAAACCTTAGGTTAGTTTAAATTTTTTAAATTTTGAGCCTTAGGAGTATTTTTCAATTCAGGGCACAACATTGTAACAAGGAAATTCCAATTTTTACCTTGATTTTCAGTGCTTTTTCCTTTTACTCCTGGCTTATACCCGGTCTCACATGGCTTTTGACTTGGCTGCCCAAGTGGCAGAACTTGCACATGTTGTAAATGCTTTAGTAGATAAAGCTAATGATACTACCATGGCAGAAGTTCTTGGTAACCTTGCAATGAAGGTAAATGATATTTCTCTCCATAATGCTTCAACTTCTGCTCATGATTCTCACCTGAGAGTTCGTTGTGAAGTACCACTTTATGATGGATCCAAGAACCCTGAAGTCTTGAATAGTTGGATTCTTGACATGAGTTCATGGTTTTCTTATACTCAGCTTTCAGAAGAGGACATGGTTCCATATGCTAAGCTAAAACTTTCTGGTTTATCTAAAGTACTTGTTGAAAGAAAACGAGGTCATGATGAACTCACTTCATGGGATGAGCTTGTAGACTGTCTTAAGACCAATTTTTATCCTTCCAATTATTCTAAGTAATTGGACATTAAATGGTTTTGCTTTCGACAGAGTACTAATATGACTGTGCAGGAATATATCTTTCAATTCAACAGGTACAGGATACTTTTGAATGTGGAGGAAGATATTAAAGCTTTGATTCTCAAATTTCAAAGTGGTTTGTTGGAAAATTTGTACAGGGAAATTATGTTTGTTTCTATGGAAACATTGGATTCAGTTTTCAACCAGGTGCAACTTGCCGAGGACAAGTTTAAGGTGCATTCACAGGCATTCCGCGCACCTGCTACTCAAGTGGTTGCAAACTCATCAAAAGGGAATAATTCTTTCTCACCGAAAAAGAACTTTGCTTAAAAGAAGAATTCTTCTTCTCCATATCCTTCTTCTCCTTCCCCTTCTGCTTCTACTCCTTCTTCTTATTCTTCTTCTTCTTCCAAACCTTCTTCTTCAAAAAAAAAAGTTTTGTAACTATTGTAAGAAGAAAGGTCATGAAAAAGTTGATTGTTTTAAGCTTAAGAAGAAAAGTTTAGTCATCACTACTCAAGAACAGGATGCTTCCAAACGTCCCCTTGAGTTAGTAGGAGAAAGTAGAGTATACACAAAATTATGAGGTAAGCTCAATGAGGTTACCTTGGTAAATGTAAGTTCATCAGGGGGTGCTTGTGATGCTTTGTTCATCACTCGAGCTCATTTGCTCCATAATTTTGCAACAAATTGTATAGTGGATAATGGCTCGCAAAAAAATCTAATTGCGAGGTCCATTGTCGAGCGATTGAAGTTACCTATGGAGCCTCATCCTCAACCTTATTCTTTGGTTTGGAAGAATAGTGGAAGGAGCTCAGAAATCACTCACACTTGCACATTAAAATTTGCACTTGGCCCACATTTCATAGATCAAGTCACTTGTGATGTGACTCCTATGGATTGTTGTGGGATTTTTCTTGGACAACCTTTTCAGTATGATAGGAGAGTTGTTTATGATGCTTTCAAACAAACATACACACTTCAAAAATATGGTCAGGTCTTTCTCATTAAAAGCACCAACACTCCTAACATCATTCTAAATTCCAAGCAAACAAAAAGAGTAATTAAAAAAGGTGGTGACATTGCTCTAATTTTCATTCGCTCTCAAAATACTCCTACATCCACATCCATTCCAAAGAAACACTCTTCAATGGATAAAATATTGCAAAATTACTCACACATATTTCAGGAGCCAAAGTCTCTTCCTCCAATTCGCACAATTAATCACAACATTGAAATCATTCCTGGTTCTTCACTACCTAATGCTCCCATGTATAGACAATCTATTTTGCAAAATGAAGAAATAAAAAGGCAAATAGAAGATTTGTTGTCTAAGGGTTTCATTAAGGAAAGTACTTCTGCTTGTGCCTCACCTATTTTGTTGGTTTTTAAAAAAGATGGCACTTGGAGATTGTGCATTGATTTTCGTGCTTTGAACAAAGTTTCTATAAAGAATAGATATCCACTACCACACATTTATGATTTATTAGATCAACTCCAAGGAGCTAAGTTCTTTTCAAAAATAGATCTCAAAAGTGGATATCATCAAGTGCGTATCCAAGCTGAGGATACATGGAAGATAGCTTTTAAAACGAATATGGGCCTCTTTGAATGGTTGGTCATGCCCTTCGGTCTTACTAATGCTCCTGCAACCTTCATGAGGTTGATGAATGATGTATTTCGTGATGTACTTGAAAAATTTGTAATAATATATCTTGATGATATATTGATATTATCAAAAACTTGGGAGGAACACCTTAGGCATATCCATCATACACTTGATCTTCTTGCGAAGAATCAATTATATGCCAATTCTTCCAAGTGTTCTTTTGGCAATACTTCAGTTTCTTACCTTGTTTATGTGATTAGTAAAAGTGGAATTTAGGTAGATCCCACAAAAGTTGATGTTTTACTTAAGTGGTCCCCTCCTTCAACTCTCACTGAGTTAAGGAGTTTCCTAGGACTTGCGAATTTTTATCGCAAATTCATTCCTCAATATTCCACTCTTGCAGCTCCATTGCATTATCTCACTAAGTCTAAAGTTCCATTTCATTGGGAGAAAAGCCAAGAGATTGCCTTTGAGAAACTCAAAAAGAAACTTTGTACAACACCTGTGTTAACTTTACCCGACCTCTCTCAACATTTTGAGATTGAAATGGATGCCTCTAAAGTTGCCTTAGGAGTTGTGCTCAAACAAAATGGTCATCCAATTGCTTATCATTCAAAAAAAATTTATGCTGCTAAGTTGAACTATTCTACATATGACAAGGAGTTGTATGCATTAGTTCAAGCTATCAAGTACTGGAGACATTATCTTTTGGGAAAAGATACGATGAGTACACATTGATCATATGCCTCTCAAGTTTTTACAATCTCAAAGTAAAATTGAAGAGTCAAGACATATGAAGTGGGCCTCTTACCTCCAACAATTTCACTTGGTGATCAAGTACAAAAAGGGGAAGAGTAATACTATTGCTGATTGTTTGAGTAGGCCTCCTGCCACTCTTGCCTTAACAGTTATGTCCACTTCACACTTGGGATTTCAGACTTGGCCTAATCAGTATTCATAGGATCCTAATTTTGGGAAAATATTTGAGCAAGTGAGTAAGCCTTCTTCTTCCAATTTGCATCCTTTCCAAGATTTCTACATCAAAGAAGGACTTCTTTACAAATTGGATAAGGTTTGTGTTCCTTGTGAGCCTAGAGTGTCACTTCTTAAGGAAGCTCATTCTACACTTTATGGTGGTCACTTTGGGAAGCACAAAACACTTCATCACTTGCAAAGATTTTTCTATTGGCCTAAAATGCAGAGGGATGTGTTGAGATTTCTCAAACAGGGTGCAATTTGTTGTCGCTCAAAAATAGCTAACAGGAAGTTTGGCTTAGGCATGCCTTTGCCCATTCCTTCCCATCCTTGCGAAAGCATTTCCATGGATTTAGTTAGTGGTTTTCCCATGACAGTGCGACAACATGATTATGTGTTCATGGTGGTTGATAGATTCAGTAAGATGGCTAAGTTTATTCCATACCGCAAGACAAGTTCTGTAGTAGACTTAGCCCAATTGTTCTTTGATAGTATTTGGCGTTCCTTTGCTCTACCTACCAGGATTATATTGGATCATGATTCATGCTTTGTGGGTCACTTTTTTCATTCTTTGTGGAAAATTTTGGGATTTTCCCTTAACTTTTCCATCGCCTATCATCCATAGTCCGATGGGCAGACTGAAGTGGTAAACCGTACCCTTGTGCAAAGTTTACGAATCTATCATCATGCTTCACCAGCAAAGTGGGACTTGAGTCTCACTCATATTGAACATGCCTACAATAGGGCCCTACATTCTTCTACAGGTCACTCACCTTTTGAGGTTTGTATGGGATTTCAGCCCTTGGCACCTTATGAGTTACCTTTGTCTTTGCATTCTCCTGTCACTTCACATCTTTAGAAGAAGCAAGACAAGGCACACTCATTTATTCAGTACTTGCACAGTATGCAATCAAAGGTGATTGAGATTTTGCAAAAGACACAATAGTAGTAGAAAAATGCCATGGATTGACATCGAATTCCTCATCCATTTTAGGTTGGTGACAAAGTTTGGTTGCATATTGACAAGCGGCATTTTTCTGATAAGACTCATAGTAAAATCAAACCGATTCACTATGGGCCTTATACTATTCTTCAAAAGGTGTCCGAGAATTCTTTTTGCCTTGATTTTCCTGCACACTTGGGAATTCATGACATCGTCAATGTAGATCTTTTGAAGTTGTACTTTGAATCTACATTGGAGACCACACCAGCAATCAGTCATCCTATGGACGTGGTTCCTAATTCTCAGTTACCATTAGATTCTGATCAGATCTATGACACGAAGACTCGATAGACTTGCTAGGGGTCTACCACCTCATATCTTGTGGCTCGACAAGGACAACTGCCACATCGGGCTCATTGGATTTCTTTTCATCAGATGTCCCATGAATTTCCTACTCTTCTGAAAGCATTGGATACCAATGCTTCTATTGTGGTGAGGCATGATGAGGATTGATGTTTGATCACTCATATGACCCCTCTAGTAGTTCCTAGCTAGGCTTGCATAGTTTATTTCTTGCAAATTAATATTGTAAGTGAGTCTCCTTTTCACATGCACTTGTGGGCACTAGTTATCTTCTAGTTGTCATTTAGGAGTTTTAGTTAGGAAGTGTGAACTCAAAATAGGAAGTGTGTACTTCAAGATAGCTAAAATGGATCTTATAGTTAGCATTATTCCTTTCTTCTTAACTTAGAAGTTACGTGCATTCTCCTTTGCACTTTTGTAGCTTATGGTTAAGCGTATTGGATAAAATCCATGATTTGATGGGTTTGGTTATGTATTTTGGGCCATTAGAGCCTATATAATGAGTTTGTAAATAATATGAAGTTAGTTGGATTTTCAATCCTTTTTAGCCCTCCTTGAAGACCAGCATGGGTGATCTAGTTTACTCTTGGGATGGGATGAAGAAAATCGACATTAACTACTTTGAGGAGATTTTCACTATAGTTCCCCTAGACCTTAAGGATCAAGAGAAATTTCTATAAGGAATATTTTCCATTACTCAGAAATAAGATAATGAGGTATTGCCAACACTAATTTATATGGTAAAAGTAAAGGAAGTGGTTTTCAAAATGAAAAAAGGAAAAACTCTTAGACTATATGGCTTCCCTATAGAGTTATTCTAAGAATTTTGGGATATTCTTAAGGATGATCTACTTGTGGTGGTATAATAAGTCAGGTGGAAAATTCAATTTTGAAAGAAATCAACAAAACCTACATTACACTCATACAAAGTCCCAAGAGGCAGATCTGATTTTTGACTTCAACCTGTTAGTCTTGTGTAATGTTCTCAAAATCATTACAATGGTGATAAGTCAAAGGTTGAAAAACTTCCGTATGATAATCATATTAGGGAAAGGAGGAATTATGGGAAGGAGACAAACTTGGCTTTTGAAGCCATACTATTAATATAAAATCACAAGATAATTTATTCAAAGGATCAAATATATGATAGGCGCAATATAAAGAGATCAAATATAATGTGATAGAGATAATATGTGAATTAATATGTATATATCAAGGTTTAACAATGTATCAAATAACGTTCATTAATAAGTTGATATACGAATGTAAATATTGAATCATACAATATAACAAGACTTACAAGAATAATTGCTCAAAAGTATGTAAATTGTATTACTCATATTTTTGTTACAAATGTATCATATACAAGGATAATTTCAATACTTACTATGTAGACTATTCTCTATGTAGACAATGTAGGTGATGGTTCTCTATGCCTCTCTAAGGAATAATATGTAACCACTGTAGAATTATTATTGGATAACTTGATTCTTCCTTTTCATATGCTAAGTCTCATGACTCTTGGATTATCTACTTGATACTTGCATACACATGAATTTATCTTATATGCACACTTGGACATGATTCTTCACATAACACTTCCTAATCTAAGAACACATTGTTGGAAATTTTGAGTAATTGTGTTGTCATTGATGTCAAAGGTTGATGTCATTAATTGTCATTGATGCCAAAGATAGTTTGGTATGGCAATAAGATAAGGTTTATAAGATGCAAGGCAAAGTTCATCCCAATGCAAGGAAATTGATAAAAAGGAAAGGTTATAATATTTTATATTATAAGCCAAAGAGGTTTGGGATAAAGTTCTAAGTAATTGGTTAAAAGGTTGAAGGCCCAAGTTTTAAGCCCATGGTTTAAGAGAAAAGAAATAATATTATAATATTTAGGCCAAAAAGAACTTATTAAAAGGAGGATTGAAAGTGCATTGGACAAAGGTCTCAAAAAGAAATTAAGTTGACAAAGGACTACAAGCAAAAATATTATTTAACACCAAGGTTAAATAATATAATAAATAATATTTAACACCAAGGTTAAATATTATATTAAAAATAAATTGAATTAAAATTGAAATTAGAAAAGGTGGCAATAAAGGGTGAGCCGACGTCATAGCAAAACCATTGAATGCATATTAAAGGAGGAGCAAAAATCATGTTTCGAAGATCTAAGTTGAATTGCACATGATTTAATCAATTTTTGTGGAGCGCAGAATAGCCATTCATCGAAGGGAAAGAGGAAGGAGAAAAGACAGCGCACGAATTTCTATCAAGAGATGGTGAACTATAAGGGAAAGCACACATTTTGGTTTTAGCCAAGGTTGGTAGCCCAAGTGGTAGGCGGGTCCTACATAAGGCGTGGCAGAGGATAGGTCACGGTTTTGAATCCCCATGGTAGTAAATTTTTGTGAATCACTTTGGACAAAGAGGAAGGCATAAAGGCTTTTGGTGCACATTTTGTTCCAGCTATGGGGCCAGCCCAGCTGGCACTCTAGCTCGCGCTAGAGCATGGGCACCATGAGGTTTAGTGTTCGAATCTCGATGACAACGGTGGCAGACATGGGTAAGGGCAAAATTTTTGTTTTAATGTTGAGGTATGATTAGCGCTTAACAAGGGAGGCATAAGGTTTAATTTTTGGTTATTAAAAGTGCATATTACATAGTCTAGGGAGATATAAGGGCAATGGTTTGAAATTTAATATTTTTGAGGACATAATGATATGTTAGAATCTGGTTGTGATTTTATAAAGTTGAAATATATTTTTGAAAGAAAGGAGCAATAAGGTGCTTGAAAATAAAATTGATGTATGGCATGCACTTAGGGATATTAAATTGTGATATTGAATTATAAGTGGCTTTTATAAGTAGGAGTGATAAGGTATGACTATGGTTTAAATTGTTGTGTGTAATTTTTGATAAAAAGAAATATTGAGAGGGCTTGATTATTGTCAAAACTTTGTCTTGATATTAAATATTTTTATGAGCAAATTTTGAGGAAATATGTTATGGTTGGTTTGAAAAGTGTTATGCTAACTAACCCTTGAAAGTGGCATAAGAAAGACATCTTGAGATAAGTTTTTGAGAGAGCTCCTTCATCAAAGAGGTATGGTTATATCACTCTTTCTTTAAGGTGTTTGGTTGAAATATTTTAGAATTATAAGGTGGAGATAAAAGGGTTGATTAGTGTGTATTGTTGGAAATATTTGAGTTAGGGTTTGTGAAACAAATTTCATTTTAATGAATTTGTAATCCTTGTAAGCATTGGTTTGAATGTATTGAATGTGGTTGAGCAAGTTTTTTGAGAAGGATTGAACGCAGATTTGAGAATGTATTAGAGAAGAATAGAACAACGACAATGAGCAGGTTTGAGGTAGAATTATGAGCAGGTTTGAGGTAAAATTGTGAGCAGGTTTGAGGTAATATTGTAAGCAGGATTGAGGTAGAATTATGAGCAAGTTTGAGGTAGAATTATGAGCAGGTTTGAGGTAGACATGTAATTATATTGAGGTAAAGTTGTGAGCAGATTGTGAGCATAGTTGTGAGCAGATTGTAAGAATATTTATGAGCAAATTGTGAGAATATTTGTGAGTATATTGTGAGTAGATGTGTGAGAAAATTTGATAGAGTTCTCCTATGGAGAGAGATCCACAAACTAGAGTAGAGGGGATAGAGTTCTCCTATGGAAAGAGATCCACAAACTAGAGTAGTGGGGATAAAGGTCTCTTATGGATAGAGATCCATGAACTTGAGCATAGGGGATTGGTGTCTCCTTTGGATAGAGGTCCATAAACATTGTAATAGGGATTTGGTTCCCAAAATATTCATTGAGAAAATTTATAAGGAATATTTTCTTCGTGGATGTAACCCACATTGGGTGAACCACGTTAAATCATGTCTCTCATGTGTGTGATGATGTGTGCATTATTTACTACTTTGATATTATTGTTGTTATCATTTGGATTGAAAAGTAAAAAGTTTTATCTTATACTATTCACCCCCTCTCAGTATAAGCTTATGTTCTTCAATTGGTATCAGAGTGGGTTCCTTCATGAAAAGCCTAACATCTTGAAGGAAGATCCCACAAGAACATACATGACCTCATAAAATGGAGAAGAAGCCATGATCGACATAAAAGAGGAATTTATTGCTGCTCTTAGAAACTTGGAAAAAGTTAGAAGGAAGAATTCAAGTTTGAAGGCTCAAATCCAAGAGGATGAGGAAGCAAAGATGGAACTTCTACAAAATCTCATAGAGCTCAAGGTAAAAGTTGAAGAGGGAAGGAAAATTGAATAGGATATGGTAGAATAGTTAAAGGCAAAAGAGTTAGAATGTGAAGGGTTGGAATCTGAAATTGTCTCTCTAAGAAAGGAAGTTGAAAAGTCTAAAGATAAGTTACAACAAGATATAAAGTTAGGGAAATAGAAAGAGGATTCAAGCTCCAAAGGAACAAAGATATCAAAGGAAGAAGAGCCCATGACCTATGCTAATGTATTGAAAGGCAAAAGCATCAAGAAGGAAGAAAACAGAGAAGCTTCATGGACAAAATTCAATTACAGAAATAACAAAGGAAGAAGCATGCGACCATATTATTCAAGGCAATCTAACAGGTTACAAAATTTCTTCCATGGCTATTGTTTTTCATGTAACAAATATGGTCATAGAGTTGTACATTGCATGGTCCATGTGAGAAATAATGTTGATAGAAATTTCAATTCATTTGCACCTCTCATGGATAACAATATCATCTGTTACAAATGCAATAACTTTGGGCACAAGGCCAAATGGTGTAAAATAGTATTTCTTGAATCAAGAAAAAGAAGGAGGATCAGAAGGATCAAAAGAATACAACCTCAAAAGTTTGGAAAGAGAGAAAAGAGCAAGAAAAGGAGAAGTCAATGTTAGTACAAACAACTCTTCATGTACAAGATAAGAGAAATCAGTGGTTTCTTGATAGTGGTTGTTCGAGTCATATGATAGGTGACAAAAGTAAATTTCTTGCACTTAAAGAAATCAATGGAGGATCAGTAAAATTTGGTGACAATGGTTCAACAAAAATTGTTGGGAAAGGGACTTTGAGTTTAGATAATGGAAAATCAAAGATAGAAAATGTATTGTATGTTAAGGGATTGAGGCACAATTTACTAAGTGTAAGTCAACTTTGTGATCAGGGGCACACGGTCACTTTTCATCCAAATAGATGTGAGATCAAAAAATCTAAGATAGGAAAGCTTATTGTAGATGCCAGTAGAACTACAAATAATCTCTACATACTAAGTGAAATTAAGGGAGAAAAATATTTCTTATCACAAGAGGATGAGAGTTGGTTATGGCATAGAAGAATGGGTCATCTGAACTTTGACAACATAGTGAAAATAAGCAACAAATAGGCAGTCAGAGATTTACCCAAGATAAAAAGACCACAAAGCACAATTTGTGCACAATGTCAACATGGAAAGCAAACAAGAACAAGTTTCAAGTCAAAAGAATTTACTTCATCTGAACCATTGAAACTAGTTCACATTGATTTATGTGGTCCTACAAGGACAAAGAGTTTACAAGGTGAAAGTTACTTCATGCTATTTATAGATGATTTCTCCAGAATGACTTGGGTAGCTTTCTTAAAAGAAAAGTCAGAAGCCTTTGAGAAGTTCAAGGTATTCAAAGAGTTAGTAGAAAATGAAATAGGTAAAAGGATAAAGTGTCTAAGATCAGATAGAGGAGGAGAATTTACTTTAGGTGAATTCATAGAATTTTGTGAACAACATGGGATCAAAAGAGAATATTCAGTAGCAAGAACTCCACAACAAAATGGAGTAGTTGAAAGGAAAAATAGAACTATTGAGAATATGGCTAGAGCTATGCTAAATGAATCTAAGATTTTAGATGGTTTTTGGAGAGAGGTAGTTCATACAATTGTATATATCATCAATAGAGCTCAAGTAAGAGTAAATCATCATAAAACTCCATATGAGCTTTGGAAGGGAAGACCAACTACTATGAAGTATTTCAAAATTTTTGGAAGCAAATGCTACATTAGATGAGAAGAGAAAAATTTGGGCAAGTTTGATTCAAGGTGTGATGAGGGTATCTTCCTTGGGTATTCCACTAAGAGCAAAGCCTATAAATGCTATAATAAGAGGACACATACAATTATGGAAAGTATAAATGTGATAGTTGATGAATAGATAGGGTCAAAAGAACTAACTCAAGAAATTGTATATCAAGAAGGAGAAAGTTGCCAAGAAGAAGTAGGTGAAGAATCAGAAGAAGATGAAACACAAAGAACACCACCTAAGACTCCATCCAGGTATGTGCAAAAGAATCATCCAAGAGATCTGATTATTGGAAATCTAGATGAAAGACAAACAAGGAGGAAGATAATAGGAACAAGTGAACATGCAAATCTTTCTTTGTTGTCTAAAATTGAGCCCAAGGATTTCAATGAGGCAAGAGAAGATAAATTTTGGGTCAAGGCAATGGATGAGGAGTTGGATCAAATAGAAAAAAGTGAGACTTGGGAACTTGTCCCATGACCAAAAGATAAGAATGTAATTGGCACTAAATGGGTTTACAGAAATAAGTTAAATGAAGATGGTCAGGTAGTCAGGAATAAAGCAAGACTGGTATGCAAAGGCTATGCACAGGTTGAAGGGATTGATTTTGATGAAACATTTGCTCTTGTTGCACGACTTGAGGCCATAAGGATATTTTTAGCTTTCTCAAGTTTCAAAAACTTCAAAGTATATCAAATGGATGTAAAATCAGCTTTTCTCAATGGCATCTTGGATGAAGAGGTCTACATTGAGCAACCTGAGGGGTTCAACCTAACTGATAAGCCAGATTATGTATGCAGATTAAAGAAGGCTCTTTATGGACTAAAGCAAGCTCCTAGAGCTTGGTATTCAAGGTTGGATAAGTATCTTCAAGAATAGGGTTTCAAAAAAGGAATAGTTGATAACAATTTATACATCAAAAATGAAGGAAATGACTTATTAATTATGGTTGTCTATGTGGATGATATCATTTTTGGAGGTAATAATGATAAGATGTGTCAAAAATTTACAAAGAGTATGCAAAATGAATTTGAAATGTCAATGCTTGGTGAGTTGTCCTTCTTCCTTGGACTACAGATTTCACAATCATAAAAGGGTGTATTTCTCTCACAAACCAAGTATATAAAAGAAATGTTGAAGAAATTCAAATTAGAAGATTGCAAACCAGTGAGTACCCCCATGGTTATAGGATGCAAGTTGAGTAAATATGATGAATCTCCTGAGGCAAATCAGACATTGTATAGATCTATGATTGGTAGCTTACTATATGTCATAGCTACAAGACCAGATATAATGCAGGTAGTGGGACTAGTGGCAAGATTTCAAGCAGCACCAAAGGAAACACATGTACTGGAAGTAAAGAGAATTCTCAGGTATTTAAAAGGAACTATGGATTTTGGACTTTGGTATCCCAGAAGTGATAACTTTACTCTCACAACATATACAGATGCATATTGGGCAGGCAGTATTGATGATAGAAAAAGCACAAGTGGAGGAGCATTCTTTCTTGGAGATTGTTTAGTCTCTTGGCTAAGCAAGAAACAAGCATCGATATCCTTATCTATAGTAGAGGTAGAGTACATTGCAGTAGTTGCTTGTTGTACACAAGTGTTATGGATGAAGTAAACTTTAAAGGACTTTAAGATAGAGCATGATCATCCCATCTCCATACTATGTGATAATACAAGTGCCATAAACATTTCAAAGAATCTAGTGATGCACTCAAGGACCAAGCACATTCTGATCAAATATCATTTTTTGAGAGAACAGGTGATGGATAAGCAAGTCAAATTGGAATATGTTACTACAAAGGAACAACTTGCAGATATATTTACTAAGCCATTGCCAAAGGAAACTTTTGAGTATCTTAGAAGGAAATTGGGAGTAGTCTTACTCCCACCCCAAAATTAATCACCTCAAGGAGAGGAGGTGGGGAGGGGCTGAGCTAAGAGTCTTATATTTAGCCCCAAAGGAGTCCCTTTGCCATTGATGTCAAAGGGGAGATATTTGAGTAAGGGGAGAGCATTCAATTAGGGGAGAAGTTTCTCAAGGGGAGCAGATTTGGAATCCAGTGGTTGGAAAAGGAATTTTTAGAAAGGGTTGCCATCAATGACAAAGGGGGAGATTGTTGGAAATTTTGAGTATATTGTGTTGTCATTGATGTCAAATTTTGATGTCATTAATTGTCATTGATGAAAAGAAAAAAAAAAATAATTGGGTTAAAAGGTTGAAGGCCCAAGTTTTAAGCCCATGGTTTAAGAGAAAATAAATAATATTATAATATTTAGGCCAAAAAGAATTTATTAAAAGGAGGATTGGAAGTGCATTGGACAAAGGTCTCAAAAAGAAATTAAGTTGATGAAGGACTACAAGCAAAAATATTATTTAACACCAAGGTTAAATAATATAATAAATAATATTTAACACAAGGTTAAATATTATGTTAAAAATAAAAATTAAATTTGAATTTTCAAAGGCACCAAAATTTGAATTTAAAAAGGTGGCAATAAAGGGTGAGCTGATGTCATAGCAAAACCATTGAATGCGTATTAAAGGAGGAGCATAAATCATGTTTCGATGTCTAAGTTTATTTGCATATGATTTAATCGATTTTATGGAGTGCAAAGCACCATTCATCGAAGGGAAAGAGCAAGGGAAAAGATAGTGCATGAATTTCTAGCAAGAGATGATGAACTATAAGGGAGAGCACATGATTTGGGTTCAGCTAGGGTTGGTAGCCCAAGTGGCAGGTGGGTCCTGCGTAAGGTATGGTAGAGGATAGGTCTTGGTTTTGAATCCCCATGACAGTAAAGTTTTGTGAATCGCTTTGGATAGAGAGGAAGGCATAAAGGCTTTTGGTGCATGTTTTGTTCTAGCCGTGGGGCTAGCCTAGCTGGCACTCTAGCTCGTGCTAGAGCGTGGGTGCCATGAGGTTTAGTGTTCGAATCTCGGTGGTGGTAGTGGTAGATATGGGTAAGGGTAAAATTTTTGTTTAATGTTGAGGTATGATTAGCGCTTAACAAGGGAGGCATAAGGTTTAATTTTTGGTAATTAAAAGTGCTTATTATATAGTTTAGGGAGACATAAGGGCAATGGTTTGAATTTTAATATTTTGAGGACATAATGATATGTTAGAATTAGGTTATGTTTTATAAAGTTGAAATATATTTTTGAAAGAAAGGAGCAATAAGGTGTTTGAAAATAAATTGATGTATGGCATGCACTTAGGGATATTAAATTGTGATATTGAATTATAAGTGGATTTTATAAGTAGGAGTGATAAGGTATGATTATGGTTTAATTTGTGTGTGTAATTTTTGATAAAAAGAAATATTGAGAGGGCTTGATTATTGTCAAAACTTTGTCTTGATATTAAATATTTTTATGAGTAAATTTTGAGGAAAGATGTTATGGTTGGTTTGAAAAGTGTTATGCTAACTAACCCTTGAAAGTGGTATAAGAAAGACATCTTGAGATAGGTTTTTGAGAGAGCTCCTTCATCAAAGAGGTATGGTTATATCACTCTTTCTTTAAGGTGTTTGGTTGAAATATTTTAGAATTATAAGGTGGAGATAAAAGGGTTGATTAGTGTGTATTGTTGGAAATATTTGAGTTAGGGTTTGTGAAACAAATTTCATTGTTTTGTAATCCTTGTAAGCATTGGTTTGAATGTATTGAATGTGGTTGAGCAAGTCTTTTGAGAAGGCTTGAAGGTATATTTGAGCATGTATTAGAGAGAATAGAGCAATGACAATGAGAATATTTGAGGTAGAATTGTGAGCAGGTTTGAGGCATAATTGTGAGCAGGTTTGAGGTAAAATTGTGAGCAGGTTTGAGGTAGAATTGTGAGAAGGTTTGAGGTAAACTTGTCAGTAGATTGAGGCAAAGATGTGAGCATATTGTGAGAAAAGTTGTGAGAATATTGTAAGTGTATTGTGAGCAGATTGTGAGCAGAGTTATGAGAATATTGTGAGTAGAGGTGTGAGTAGATTTGATCAGAGTTCTCCTATGGAGAGAGATCCACAAACTAGAGTAGAGGGGATAGAGTTCTCCTATGGAAAGAGATCCACAAACCAGAGTAGTGGGGATAGAGGTCTCCTGTGGATAGAGATCCATGAACTTGAGCATAGGGGATTGGTGTCTCCTTTGGACAGAGGTCCATAAACATTGTAATAGGGATTTGGTTCCCAAAATATTCATTGAGAAAATTTATAAGAAATATTTTCTCCATGGACGTAACCCACATTGGGTGAACCACGTTAAATCATGTCTCTCATGTGTGTGATGATGTGTGCATTATTTACTACTTTGATATTATTGTTGTTATCATTTGGATTGAAAAGTAAAAAGTTTTATCTTATACTGTTCACCCCCTCTCAGTATAAGCTTATGTTCTTCACACATGTGTACACTTACGTATGGGAAACTTGTGCACATTTATACTCATCACACTTGCACACTTATTTACATGACACTTGTGCATTTCTTGCACATTATTACATTACATAAAATATTTACTCATACACTAATCTAAGACACAATCCTAATATATTATTTACAAAGATGTACCAAGGTGGTACATTATCATGTATCAAATAATGTAATATTCTCCAACAACCCCTTGTATTACATTATTTGGTTATTGAATACTTTATTCTTAAATCAATATATTCATCTTTCCTTATTCAATCTATAGATGACTTTGCAATGGAATATTTTGTTGCCTCTCACATTTTTCATATTGAATTTTGGATTTACCCAATTTCTTCAATAGTACAAAGGTTCTTGATTCTCATTTCTTGCATTCTATCTTTAAGAGTATTCAACAGTGTTATATTGAACTAATGTGAGATCTTGTGAGAAACCAATTGATTCTAAAGCATATATTCCATTTTTAATTAACCCTATAGTCGTTGTGTCATTTTGATTCTTGATGATACAATTACTAACCCTATTTATATATTTTAACTCAATCAATATTCCACTTCCAAATAGTTTAGTCACTGAAATAATATTGGTTGTCAACCCTAGAACATACATAACATATTGCAATATAAAATATGAGAATGGTTCACTAGGTATTACACAACCACTTCCATGAACAAGATATCTCTTATCATAGACAATCTTCAAATAGAAATTGTTTTTGATTTCTAAGCAATAGAACCATTGTAATTTACCTATCATATGATGTCTAGCACCATAATCTATATACCAAAGATCTCTTTCTTTTCAAATTATATGATTATTTTTACTTGAAATTACTTTGCATTGTTGATAAGAGTTTTGAAGAACATTGTATTGCTCACTAATTGAACCTTGTTCTTGAACCTTTCCATTTGTAATATATGGTTTTCTACTTTGATAATGTCTTCTACATTGATAAGTTCCTCTTGATAAATTTTCCATTGAATGTAAATTTTCTCTAATGTGGACTAACTCATGACTCCCTAGTTTTTGAATAATTCTAGAGTCTAATTTTTACAAACCTATGAAGTAAAATTCCTTATGTCTTCCTAATTTATAGAAACTAAAAAAAAAATTATAAATCCAATTTTCCCAATTTTGCTATTGACTTCCTTTTCTCTCCAAAATTATTTAATTTGCAAACCTTTTTATAAAAGTAATTAAACTAAAAAAATAAGAAACTATAGAACAAAAAAAACTTATAACTCTATTTTTATTAAAAAATCACTTATCACTCCTAATAAGTAATAATATTCCATATTACTCAATTACTCTAAATATTAACCTTTATTAAATTCTATCTTATCTCTCCTTTCTCCACAAAACCTTAAATTAAAAAAAACAAAGGTTTAATATTTTATACCTCATGATGCATGCCTTGAAAATATATTCTTTAAAAATTTGAACTTTGCTTCAATCTACATTCAAAGGATACCACTTACTATCACATGATTGGAAAAGGATCTTTATTGAGTGTTCAATGTGATATTTTAGTTTAGATCTGAATGGACATTTTGTTGAGCAATTTTCTTGACATTCCATTGTTTCCAACTCTACCAAAAAACTTCCCTCTAGTGGATGAGCAAATAAAATTATTAGATGTTACAAATTTCTATGCATTAGCTTATTGCACTTCAACATTCTAATGTCACTTCAATGTCTTTCACTCTTCAACATTTGAATGACCTTGGCACTTTAGCTCAAAACCTAATGACACTTCAATTGCCTCTATCTACTATTACCTGATGATGCAACACTTGTCTCTAGCTATGTGTTCCTATTGTTGCTCAATGATGCTATTGTCTTCATGTAATGCTCCTACGTGTAATTTCTTTAAACTTGATTGTCTCTTTATGTTTGCTCAAAGTTGCCTCCTTTGAGTGTAGTATTGAATTGGATAACTCTTTATGGCTAGGGGTAGTTGACACTTTAACTATTCTCATAGACTCATTTTGATTCTAGTTGAATGTTAATCTCCTTGGATTTCACTTTGCTACAATGCTTGCTATGTGATTTTTCCATTAACCATGCTTTCCTTATTTTTCTTATGCAAGTTCAAGTGCACTACTTGATGTTCAATATTTAATACTTCTTTAAGCTATCTATATTATTTTAAATACATCCCATTAATACAGACGTTGATGTGTACTTTAATATAGTTGGAATAAGATTTTAGCACCACTTCTCATTTACTACTGCTTCTTTATTCTTTGCAATTTCATCAATGTTTTATCATGCAATGATGACTATTATATCCCTTTGGCTTCTTTGTCAAGCCTTCCTCAATCAATCTTATCTAGATCTTCATTCTCTAGTTATCCACTGTAGTCTTCTCTGGTTTTCTTTTCATAGCTTGGGTATTGGCTTCCAGCACAATGCTTTCCTATTTGTCATACTTGAATTCTCTATATCTTGGTATTTCTTTGCTTCTCCTATGTATCTTTAACAATAGCTCCTCAATACTTTAGCTTAGGTGATTCCAATATTTTACTTCCTTTGAATTTTTGAATCTTATGTTGCAGGTTCAAATGACTCTAAATATCTCTTGTGCAAGTTTAGATGGCACTGGATATAAAAAAACCACCTTAATATTTCCTATCTTTGCATTTTTATGACTACATATATTCTACACTTTGTTAATGGATTGAATTGACTATGTTCTATCCTTGCTAATGGTTACCTTCTTCTAATACCTATGTTCTTGTTTTCTTCGCTAATGATTGCATCTTCTCTTATGGTACTATCTTTTCATAGCTTCATTTAACATTTTTCATGCTAGCCATATTCCAAACATGTTGCTCACTTTTTAGATATCAATCTCTTTAGTTGTCTCATTTAAATGATTGCATTCTAAATTTTAAATAAACTTGCTCTCCTTTAATACTCAACTTTGTTGCTATTATCATTTTAAAAACTTTTTGCCTCTAAACTACTAATATTTGTTTTCCTAATTTGATGTTTGAATCTTCACTATCTAATCTTACTGCCTTTTATTATTCTGTCCAAACCTTTAGATATCTTCCACTACCTTGTATGGTGTATTCCTCTTCCAAATTTATAGCCTTTATGCTTGTTTCCTCCAAATGTTGTCTTCAAGATTGTTTCCTTAGATATCTCTATTTTGAGCTACATAACACTCTTTTTGTTCTTCTAATATGTCTTATCTTTCTGCTTGCCTTCTTATTTTAAAGACTTAGTCTATGGCCTTAAGCCTCTTCATTTATCTCAAATCCTATATCCTTTATCAAATGTTTGTAGTATGGTATCTTTAATTTTTTATAAAGAACCATAATATTCACTTTATGATGGACCTCTTTCAACGAGTCTCATTCACTTCCTTCAATATTCAATGGTATCTCTTTTAATGGGTCTCCTTTATCTGCATTTTATAGGACCTATATTTTATGGGATCTCTTTCTCTGAAGGGTCTCAAATATCTAGTTCTCTAAACTCTATCTTTTAATATTGGTATCTCCTCTTGGACCATTTGTCAAGGTCTATAGGACTTGAATCACTGAGATTTCTATCAAGGTATTTTTTAAAGACCTGAATTCACTATATCAATGTCAAGGTTTTTCTTCAAGACCTAAATATTTATCATAGATCACCTTCTATTCCAAATAGAATCTTAGAATAGGTAAACGCAATATTTATCAATTTCAATATTTTAATGACCTAAAACTTTTAATATTCTATAGCTTAAATCAATCTCTATATCTACCTTCTCTTGAAGATGAAAGTCTTCTCTATTTACTGTAGTAAGCTTCTCAAACTTCAAACAATCTCTGATGTAACGATGTCTTAAGTCAATGTGATCTAAATCTTATGGTTTGCCAAGGTGACAATAAACTTTCCTAAAATACTTTATCAATGTTAGGATGACTCTCTCATGAATGACCAACTTTATTTTGAGTTGGTTTGGCCTCAATCTCAGTCTTAAAATTTATGTCAAGGTTGTCTATTACCCTAAATAATCAATTGTCTTCAAGTTGATTCGTCCAAATAGGAGTTCTAGTCTTCGCTAGTTATCCTTAAACCTAGTGGAAAGACCCTAGCTAAGTCCTAGTATTCACTAGCTATTCTACAACTATGGAAAGAACTTAGCTTTTCTCTTTGTTCTTTGCTTCAATCTCCTTTCTTATCCTTCAAATTCTTCTACAACTTTCTAACAATATTTTTTAGCTAGTTTTTTCAACTTAGGGTGATCTCTTTAGCCCTAAAATTTTACTAATATTTGGGTGCACTTATCAAATCGGTTCCTATTGATTACAAATAACCATATTGTAGCTTTGATACCACTATACTATTAATACAAATTCATAGGTAAATTTATTCATGAGATCAAATATATGATAGTTGCAATATAAAGAGATCAAATATAATGTAACAATGATAATATGTATATATCAAGGTTTAACTATGTATCAAATAACGTTTATTCATAAGCTAAAATATGAATGTAATAGCCTAAATAATACAAAATAACAAGACATACAAGATTAGTTGCTCAAATTTATACAAAATTTACTACTCTTTCTGTTACAAATGTATCATATAGAATGATAATCTCAACACTCACTATGTAGATAACTCTGTACGTAGATAATGTAGGTGATGTAGGCAATGGTTCTCTATGACTCTCTATAGAGTAATATTTATCCATTGTAAAATGACTCTTGGATAACTTGACTCTTCCTTTCCATATTCCAAGTCTCATGACTCTTGGCTTCTCTACTTGACACTTGCATACACATGAATTTATCTTATATGCACACTTGGATATGACTCTTCATGTAACATATCCTAATATAAGAATACATGTGCACACTTACATATGGGACACTTGTGCACATTTATAGTCATCAAACTTGCACACTTATTTACATGAAACTTGTGCATTACCCACACATTATTACATTACATAAAATATTTACTCACACACCAATCTAAGATACAATCCTAATCTAATATTTACAAGGATGTACCAAATAATATAATATTCTCCAATAAAAATATAGATGAAATAGTGTTGGCTTAGGAGGCCCTTCACTCCATGTAGGCACAAAGATCCCTAGCCATGTTTATTTGTTTGGACCTCTCCAAGTCTTATCATAGGGTGGGTAATCATTTTCTCTTATAGGTTCTAAGGAGGTTTTGCTTCTCCTAGAATTGGGTGGAGTGTATTAGAGGCATTATTTCTTCAATATCTTATGTTGTGTTGATAAACAATAGTATGTCTCTTTTGTTTACTACTTCCATGGGATTACACCAAGGGGATCATCTTTTCCCTTATCTTTTCATCCATTTTGGTAGAGCATATAGGTCATCTCATCTCTAAAGAAAGGAATAATAGATTCATTCAAGGAATGAGATGTGCATCAACAACCCCTTCTCTATCATTTACATTTTGTAGATGACTCGGCCTTGATGGATCATGTTATTGCATTAGAAGCATCCATATTCAAAAGAATTCTAAACCTCATTTCAGCAAACATTGGACAACTTATTAATGAGGAAAACTCTAAGATCATATTATTTCATTATACTACTAGAGTGGATACCATGATTCTAAGTATCTTGAATTTCAAGTGATCATCTCTTCCAATATCTTATCTAGGAGTTCCATTAAATGCAGTCAAACAAAAAAAGGAGGAATGAGCATAGTTGATAGAGAAGATACAACGTAGGTTGAAAATTGGACCAATCGATGGCTTTCTTTTGTAGGTAGATTCACTTTGGTCAAATCTATTTTATAATTTATTCTCATCTATGTTTCCTTAGTCCTAAGTATTCCTAAGGATATGTTGGGAAAGTTAGACAATATTAATTAGAGGTTCTTATGGAACATGGAACGAGGCAAAAGCAAAGTATAATGGGCCCTAGTGAAGTGGGATCAGCTTTGTCTTCTAAAAAAAGAGTTAATCCTGGGCCTTTAATTAGAAATAACAAACTACTTATATTTGGTAGCAAAATTATATTGGTGGTCAATAATTTCCCCTAATTAGTTATGGGTGTAGATCTTGAGAGCTAAGTATGTAGAAAATCTAGTTGTAGAAGACTTTACTAGATATCAACTTCCTCTATGAGGATCTCTAGTTCTTGAGGTACTAAAGATAAGGGAGACAATTATCAAACCACAACTATCCCGAATAGTGATGAATGACCATCAAGAAAAAATTTGGACAGATGTTTGGGATTGTGTGCCTCCAATGTCTCAACATTTTCTAAAATGGTGAGACATCATGGGACAACTCCATAATCAATAATGGAAAAATATATCACACTATTATAGAAACTATGGAGAAAGGAATTTGGAGTATAGAGTCTAGATTCCAGTAAGTGTCTGGCCAATCATGGTAATAGAGGCCATTAAGGAGGCTATTCATCAGGTTCTTAGAAATCAATTGTTATCTTGGTCAAAAATCAAAGGTAGGCTAGGATGGGGTCCACATGATAATGGTATGTATATTGCAGCTCTAGGATACTCATCCCTCACTCACCATGGGGAAAATCCACTCAAGACATCTTTAATCAGTTGTGGTAACTTCCAACATGGCCTAAAGTGAGGTTGTTCATTTGGCTTGTCCTTTACAAGAGGTTTCTTACATGAGACCAGTTAATAAAACATGGTGTTTTTGGTCCATTCATGTGTGATCTCTATTGTTCAAAGAATTATTTTTCAAAGAATGAGAGTTAGGACTACAATTTTTTTGTGTCACATAGCTATTCATTTATGGAAATAATTGGTATCCATTTGAAATTTAAAATTCCTTCAGTTCACCTCCCTCAAGTAGTCATGGAGAACTTTGCTGAGGGTGAATGGGTTAGACGGCTCGATGAAATAGATGGTCTTGGTTAGCATCTCTTTGTTGCTTTGGAATCTATGGAAAGAAAGGAATAAAATAATTTTTAAAAAAACTCACCATAATGTCCAACATATTTGGGAAAATACTGCAACCAATATCAAAGAAACTGTCTTGCATACTTTGAAGCCCTCCTCCATGGCATCTCAGTAGTGGCACAATTTAATATCAAGGCTTCAACTCCCTTTAGGTGAATGGAGACGTAGGCACCCATAGAGTCCTCAACCTACAATTCATAGAGAGGACCATGGCAAGTCCCTCCCAGAGGTATGGGGCAGATCAACATTGATGGCATGTTAAGAGGTAATCTAGGAAAGACAAGCATGTGAGGCATATGAAGACTCTTAGATGGTACTCATATCTTTAGTTTTATATATAATCTTGGTTTCCTACCTAACAATCTAGCAAAAACATGTGTTATCCTTCATGGTCTTCAAGAAGTTGCTAAGGTTGGATGGTCTGTAATACAGGTTAAATCATACTCACAAGTAACCATTAATCAACTTAAGGCATCCACTAGGACCTCCTTTATGGATTGGAAGTTACAAAATATGATTGGCAAGATGCATGTGCTTTAGTCTAGATTTAGAATAGTAGATTTTCTTCATGCTCCCCAAAAATGAAATAAACTTGCAAATGCTATGAAAAGTTAGGCTTTAGACCACAGGGATATGACTTGTTATGAAGATCCTCCTTGATAGTGGCCTTAAAAAACCAGGAATATCTCTACCATATACTCCATATCGATGCCAGCAACTCTAATTTCAATATCGATGCCAGCAACTCTAATTTCAAATTGGGCTTTAGACCGCAGAGATATGACTTGTTATAAAGATCCTCCTTTATAGTGGTCTTAAAAAACCAGGGAATATCTCTACCATATACTCCATATCGATGCCAACAACTCTAATTCCTATATGTAGTGACTTAGAAGAAAGTCATAGATCTCTCTTTCCTTGTATTAGTAGAATATATTTAAGAAAAAGTTATTGTTATTTTGTAAAATTTTGGATGAAAACCCTATTTACTTAGCAAAACGAATGATGTAACCTTTTTACTTGCTTATAAAAAAATACAATTTTTATAATATATAATTAAAATATTTTTAAATTTTTTATTTTTTTTGTTTGGTAAATAATTTCTACATGAAGTTAATATGACTCTATAGCTCCTTGTCCTAATAAACTCTTGGTACTTGAAAACTTAAAAATATGAAAAGATAAAATATAATGCAAAATAAAGTATAATTAATATAAAATTATTCAAATAATATTAAAATAAATTTATTTTAATAAGATTTTTGTTTAATAAAAACATATAAATAGCATAACTTGCACCAAAATTTAAATTTAATTATATTTAAAAAATTATATAATTTAATATAATTAACTAAATAATTTATTATAAAAAATCTTTTAAAATTTTTAAATCTATATATATATATATATAATAGTTCAACCGAAATAAAATCATTGAAAAGTGAATTATTTAAAAAAAAAAAAAAATGAAATACAAGACATCAACAAATTAATGGACGATGAGGGAAACTAAATTTAAACGAATCATTAATTTTTTTTTTTATATTGAACATTGTTTACAATTTTTTTTTTATATTGAACATTGTTTACAAATATTTACAAATATAGCGTTCGTTCGAGCAAACACAAGAGTAATCAACCTCACAACCACATGGATGATAATAATTGGGCAACTGCCATTACACCAAATGCTATTCGGCCAATCATTAATTTAATATCACTAAATTGTTAACAAGTTTTTGGTAGTTGATTTAGTTTACATTCAAATTTATAAGTTGGTAGTTGATTTAGTTTACACAAAAATTTAAATTTATATAATATTAAATAATTTAATATGATTAAATAAACATAAAAGTAAAAATAATTTTTTTAAGTTGGAGAGGAGAGGGCAATCCTTGAAGGGAAATCCTAGGTTCGAATCTTCACTCTACCAAAATGTTGAATTGGGTACCTAAAATTCAATTGGTAATGATCTTTCAAACCAAAGCGACCCTTCAAAAAGTTTTTCTCTTTTAAAAAAAACCTTTTCAAACTCTATTTAGATACCTAAAATCCAATTGATAATAATCTTTCAAACCAAAAAAAGCTCTTCAAAATTGGTCGCTTTTAAAAAAAACCTTTTCAAACTCTATTTTTTAAAATAGATAAATAATTGTAATAGAAAAACACAATAACGTGCAGAATAATCAAATCCATTTGGACGGCCCTCAACAGTCTCCCACGCCATTTTAAAATTGTGACTGTCTGATTTATAACATTATAATAAACTTTAATTTACTTACATTAGACGTCTTGTTTTTGTTTATATATGTATACGGTTATAGACGAAGCAAACAACTAGAACTATGTTGATTTTCATGTGAATCAAACTTAACTGTCTTACATAACTTTGTTAGAATAATTGAATTCTATATATTTAAATTTAAAAACATATTATTTATTTGAGATTCTATTTTTAGAAAGAAATTTGATAGTTAGCACTTCATCTCGAAAACCTCAATTTAAATCACATGAAAAAACACTTTGAAAAATGTGTAGCACAATTATGGCAGCCCATTGTCCTTAATTTTTTTTTTTTTTTTTAATTAAATAAATACGAGTCGCCCATAAGTTGTGGAAATTAGACCAGCACCACATGACCGGGTGTTTTTATCGGAAAGTAGCTCGGTCAAGGCAGCGGTAACGTGAGCCTCCAGCGCATGTCTCCACAGGCAGAAGTCCCAAGACATTTTCCGGTAAACAGTTCACCATGGGAAACGTCTCTGATTCTTCGTCCGATGAAATGGTAATATATGCAGACTGGACACCCTTGCCCTGCAAAAAACACAAGCAGTTTGCGATGTCGTCCCCGTCATTTGGAAATCTATTTTTCTGGATTGTATTTCTGTTTTGCTTATCGCATCTCACCGAGCTGAAAGCAAATGAATGCCTCCATGCTATGCAAACATGTGGAAGTATGGTCATCCCTTACCCCTTTCGAATAGAAGGGAAAGAAGACAGTTGTGGCTTGTCTGGTTTCGAAATCATGTGCAAGCAGAACCACAGTTTCGGCACTAGCGAGCGCATGCCCTTTCTTCCTCTTGATGATTTGTCGGAATTGAGAATCTTAAATATCTCTCACGATCACCTGCTAGTTGATTCGACCCAATTCTATGCTTCCACCTGCAAAGGTTTGCCCAATGAAACCGATCTGGTACTACCGAGAGAAGGCCCTTTCAGAATTTCTGATAACAACATCTTCGTCACGGTTGGTTGTGACACGTTAGGCATAGTTGGGGTGTATGACGACCCAAATAATGTTCTTTATAGTGGATGTGTTTCCGTCTGTAACGATAGTCCTTCCTTCTCCGACTGCAATGGCAATGGTTGTTGCCAGACACATGTGCCCTCAAATTACACGGCATATATTTCCTCCACGGGCGTTACCGGCTTAAGCACGAACCCTAATTACAAGGGAACCTGTGGCTATTCAGCTGTCATTGATAAAAACGACTGGGTTTCTGTGTCTCAATTAAGCATAAGGAACTTCACGAGTGGGGATTACCAGACGCGCCTAGACTGGGCTATACTAAATGATACATGTCGCTCTGCGAAAGCTAAGAGTTCATACCAGTGTGCTCACAACGGAGAATGCGAAGATAAGGAATGGGGATATTTATGTAAGTGCAAACATGGATACCAGGGAGATGGATACTCCAATGGCACCGCATGCGAAGGTATTATGTTTGGTTGTGGCCCGCAGCTTATTGGATTTTATTTAATTTTAGATCTGACGTTAACGTTTTCTCCAGATTTCGACGAATGCTCGGCCCCTGAATTCAATGACTGTTTAGATTCATCAAAGGGAGGCGGATGTCGTAATACGGTGGGCTCCTACGAGTGCTTCTGCGCCAAAGGTTCCGGGGACGGCACTAGGGGTGGCACCGGTTGCAGTACTAAAAGCCATCAGACTTTAGATGTAACCATAGGTAAGGATTCGTTTTCGTATATCTTGTCTCCTGAGCCTTGAATAAAAATCTTCTGTTTGTTGTTAGTTTGAATCGGAAAAAAATTATGAAAAAACAAACACAAAACAGACAAATACAACCAACAATTACCGCTGTTTATTTATTCATTTGCTTAATTGAATTTTTGTCTTGGGATTACCAACAACCATTTCACTCGAAGTTCCCTTTCTTTATACTAGCAATGCATGGTATCATTTATTATATTAAGCGCAAAAGACACATTATGTATTTATAGTTCAAGGAACGCATAATATATCAATGTAACTGGTATAGAATCAGGTTGTATTCATTATGTTTGCATGTATGTCGTATTTCTTTGCGAAAGATAAATGACGTTATATTCTTTGAAGTATTATATTCAGCCTAATTTAAAATAGTAAATGCTAAGCACAAAAAAATTTGAACATGGTGTTAATTTTGTTTTTCGTTTATTAGTATGTGGATATTAAGCATTAACCTCATTATTCTCCATCTTAATGTTTAATATGGTAACACATAACATTATCATTCTTATAATTTTTTTGATAAATATATTTGAAAGTTGGTTATCAATTTTACAAAATTTCAGTTCAATCTAACTTTTTACTACAAGATTTTTAATAAAGTTGTATTTGATATCAATATGCTTGATAAGATTGTGGAAGACTGAATTCTTTGCTATAGCAATTGTGAAAGAAGAAAGTGAATCTCACTTGGATCTTACATAAATCTTGAAATTAAATTTATAGCATACATGATATAAGACTGCCAACTAAGCTCTTGTATAGTGTTGCATCAATATTTTTATTTTCATCATTTTTGATTAACTTCCCGTTCACATTCAAGGATTTTTTCATTGGTTTGCAACTTTTCATTTTAAACTTGTCAAGCTATTCAATTGCGTACTTATCTTATGAGATAAAAATACCATCATCCAACTTTCTTACTTCTAAGCCAAGGAAGTAATACATCAAACCCAAGTTTATCATTTTAAATTCATTATTCATGGTATTTTTGAATTCTTCAATTAACACTTTGCTATTGTTGTGTAAATCAAATCATCAATATACAAACATGCAATAAGTAAATCATCCATCCTTTATATTTGACATGGAGTGTAGGTTCACTTTCACTCCTACTGAATCCATTTTCCTTAAGATACCCAATAAACTAGGCTCTTGGTGGTTGCTAAAGGTTGTAAAGAGCCTTTTTCAACCTACAAACCTTTTTTTCATGTCATGCATCTTTATAACATGGTAGTTGTTCGACAAATACTTCTTCATCCAAAAAACCACTAAAAAAACTCATTTAACATCAAATTGATATACTAGCCAACTTAAGTTGTATTACCAATATACCAATATAGTTCTTATGATATCCAACCTTGCAATAAGAGCACAGATCTCATTGTAATCTATACTTGTTTTTTATGATAAGCCTTTAGGTACCAATCTTTCTTTGTTCTTTCAATGGATCCATTTGCTATATATTTTGTTTTGTAGATCCAATTTACTCCAATCACATTCTTTTCTAGTGGAGGATCTACTAACTCCCATTATTGATTCTTTTCTATAGAAGCAATCTCCTCATCCATGGATTTACACCAAAATTCATGTTTCACCAAGTCTTCAAAATATCTAGGTTCTATTTTAATGTGATAGAGTAAAAAAAAAATCATAATTGGACTAATAGTTAGTTTATAGATTTCATTGAGAGTTGTTACCTTATTTTGAGGAGGAGGACTAGATGAATGATATATTGAACATGACTGAATGAGAGTGGAACTTGATGTGCTATGTGGGATGGTAGAATAAGATGAAGCATCTTATTCTATATCCACAATTACTATTTTTTCTTGTTGCATGCTTCCATTCCATTTCCATGCTTTATTTTATGCAAAAACATATCATGAATAACTATCAAGTTTTCTATCATTGGATTATACAACCTATAACCCTTTGTCTCCTCACTGTAGCCTATAAAAATACATTTTTCACTTTTATCATTATTTTCTTTTTTCTTTTTTCTTCAATAATATGAGCATGTGCAATACAATAAAACACCTTAAGATGAGCCACACTAGGCATTCTTCCACTCCATGCCTCATAAGGAGTCATATTTATTATATTTTTTTTTGGACATCTATTAGGCGAGTAAATAGACGTGGCTACTACATCAACCCAAAAAATATTTGGAAGGCCTTAGGCCTTAAACATGCTTCTTACCATCTTAGTTCTTATGTTGAACTACATTTTTCTAAGGAGTATAGCTTACAATCAATTGTATTTGAATATCATATTTCTTACAAAAATATTGAAATTCATTAAATGTAAATTCTCCCTCTTATGTATATGTAGAGTCTTCAAGAAACACCCATATTGCTTTTATACATTAACTTTAAATTGCTAAAATATAGAAAAATATTTTGATTATTCTTTGATGAAATATATTCAAGTTCTTTTATTGTACTCATAAACAAAAATAATAAAATACATACTTTTGTTGAGTAACATGATCTGCATTTGGACCACAAATATCAACATTTCCTAATTCAAGTGGTTTCTTCGTCCTCCATGTATTTTTTGCTAGAAACAATATCAATGTGCTTACCAAAAATACAACCTTCGAAAACTTGATTATTGTGTTCAATAAATAGTAATCATCTCACCATCTACTTCTAATATAGTAGTTTTAAGCCTAAAAAATATAGATGTCCATACCTCATATGCCATAACCAAGATTCATCATTTAATATTACTTTCAAATCTTGAGCTTCTCCATATGCTAGTCTATGAGAAAATATTTTATTTTGTAGCATACTAACTTTTGCTACAATTTGATTCTTACCATTTTTTTTCATAGGTAACACATTCATTATTTTTAAAAGTAGCCAAATATTTGTTTTCAATAAGTTATCCTAGAATCAACAAATAAGCTAATCCAAGTACACATAAAACATCATGAATGAACCTTATTTCACTTTGTTTTGTCTTAACTACGATGTGCCTTTGCCTTTGGCCTAAGTTTCCTTGTAATCTCCAAGCCATACTTAAGATTTGATAGACTCATCCATCTCTACAAAGATATTTTTATTTTGTCATGTGATTGCTACAATCTATTCAAAATATGTACTTCATTGAACACTTCTATTGTAATATCACAAGAAAAAAATAAACTACTTTATTCTTCCTTTCCTTTAGAAAAATTAGCATGTTGCTTATGCTTTTTTAGCAGTCATGTTTACAATGACCAAAATATTTGCAACAATAAAAATGAACTTATGATTTGTTAGGGTTTTGATTACCTCTTTTATAGTGGCTATTGCATATTCCTCTATTGTTGTTGTAGTTGCCTCTTCCCCATCCACTACTACTAATTCCTCTACTTTCACATCCTCTTCCTCTAATTTATTTTTCTTTATAAGATGATAATTTTCCCTTATTCATTGAAATATCAAGATTTGCTTGAAATACTTGTTCAACAAATTTTTTAGTGAGCTATTCACTCTCTACTTGTGAGTTTGAAGAGATCTCATAATCTCATTATTTGACAACAATGTTAGATCCTTTGATTCTTCAATAAAAATCACAAATGGATTAAAATGTTGAAGGAGGATTCTAAACAAATTCTATAATTTTTTGATCTAATAAATTCTCTCTACATTATTTAATTTGACTTACTAAGCCCATCACTCAAGTAAAAAATATGGCATAGATTCAGAGTCTTTCATAATTTTATTTTCAAAATCTCTTCCAGGTGCCTAAAGTTTGATGATTTTTACCCTTTCTCATCCTTGATATGCATTCCACAATATATCCCACATGTCTATTGATTTTGACATTGCAACAATTCTTGGAAAAATTGGTTCATGCACTAGTTGAATAAAGAAAAGGGTTTTTTTTATCTCATTATGCTTGATACCAAGTGCCAAGAGCTTGTGTTTTTACAAATTCTATATAATTGTTCTCAACAAAATCCCACAAATGTTGAGAAATAAATAATTTTCATCTTAATGCTCCAATCATAACCCTCACCATAGTAGAGAAAATCATAATTGGATTGACATTAGACTAGAAAAATTTGAGAATTGAAAAAGAATCAAGAAATTTGAGAATAAAAAATGGTAAAAAAACAAAGAAAATGTAAACTTCATTGAAAAAAGATATTTTCATGCATATGATAATGAATTAATATTATGCAAATCAAATATTAATGATGTAAGGTTGTAATATAAAAAGGATACTTGCATCTAAAATTCAAATATTCTTGTATTGCTTATAATATAAAAAGGATACAAATTACAAAATATGTGCTTGTCTCTCTTTGTTGTTGCACCCATGCTTCTTCATGTGTATTTGTTGCTAATGCCCATTGCCACCTATATCGGGGATATGGAAGACCCCTTGCAGGGTTAAGATACAACAACAAGGGTCGAGAGGCAATTCCTTTTCCTCCAAAAATCATAGCTCTCCCTATACTAGAGAAAATCAGAATTGGCTTGAAATCGATCTGGAAAAAGAATTGGAAATTTTTTAGAAAAAAAGGGCAAAAATACATGAAAAAAATGTAAATATTCATTCCATTTTTTTTCATGCATATGAAATGAATTAATATTACGTAAATAAAATATTAATGATGTAATAAATTACACTTGAAAGTGATAAGTGATACACTTGAAGCCCTAAACATAAACACATCTCAAATAAAAAAAAATTAATTGTCCAAAATTCAAATATTCTTGTATTACTTATAATATAAAAGGGTACAAATTACAAAATGTGTCATGATTCATGACAAGTACAATGTCTCAAGATCTTTGAATGACTTTGAACTTTGCCTAAGAGTAGCTTTAGTCTCTCTTTCTCTTTGTCTTTGTGGTCATCTCTTTTTGCCCTAGAAAACACTCTAGTCTCTTTTTGTTGTTGTGCTCGTCTATTTTTGTGATGTGTCCATCTCTCTTTATTGATGTGCCCATATATCTTTGTTGGTGGATTGATTTTAAATTTTTAGTTGGGTGAGAATAAAACACCAACAAATAAACTTAAATGACGATTGCAATTGGTTTTAACTTTTTACTTGGGTGACTGTCAAAGATTGTTGGAGGATTGGTTTTAACTTTTTACTTGGGCAAGTGCAAACGTTGTTGGTGGATGAGTTTTAACTTTTTTTTACTTGGACTATTGCCAATGGTTGTTAGCGGTTGTTGGATTTCTTCAAACTTTGGTTATTGGATTTCTTCAAACATTAAAAAATTTGCGGTTGTTGGATTTCTTCAAACTTTGGTTGTTGGATTTCTTCAAACATTAAAAAAATTGCTATTTTAATTTCCTTGACAAATAATTTGCTATTACAATGTCCCTAGTGTGTTTGGTTTGGTGTGGTAGGATGCAGGCACACCCCTTTCTTCCCTATGTCCCTAGTGTGTTTGGTTTGGTGTGGTAGGATGCAGGCACACCCCTTTCTTTCCTTGCAACAAGTGAAATAAAAGAAAATGATTGGTTTTGTGTGGTAGCATGCAGGCTTGGTGTGGTAGGATGCAGGCACACCCCTTTCTTCCCTATGTCCCTAGTGTGTTTGGTTTGGTGTGGTAGGATGCAGGCACACCCCTTTCTTTCCTTGCAACAAGTGAAATAAAAGAAAATGATTGGTTTTGTGTGGTAGCATGCAGGCATACCCCTTTCTTCCCTTGCAACAAGTGAAATAAAAGAAAATGAAAAAAAACAATAATATTGGTTTTAACTTTTTATTTGGGTGACTGTCAACGGTTGTTGGTGGTTGTTGGATTTCTTCAAATTTCGCTACAAAATGCCCTCTACAAAGAAAAAGGTTTTAACTTTTTACTTGGGTGACTGTCAACGGTTGTTGGATTTCTTCAAAATTTGCTATTAAAATGCCCCTCTACAAACAAAAAAAATATATATATTTAAATAAATTGGCCATAGCCTCTATACATGCGGCTACAGTTGAATTGTCCAGCCTCTACACATGTGACTGAGGCTGAATTGCCCAGCATGTGGCTCTGGTCGAATTGCCCAAAAATTAGCCTTGTTAAACTCCTATTACTAATTATTTTGTTTCTCTTGCTGCTCTGTTTATTACAGCCTTCTCTGCCTTTTCCTAAAGATAAACCTAGTTGTAATACCAAATGTTAGTTTGAAGAGAAAAACATTAGAAAAAACAAAAAAAACAGAAAAATATAAACACTAATTGCTGCTATAATATTCAATCGTTTATTTATCGAATTGCTCAATTGAATTCTTCTCTCAAAAAAATGAATGAAATTACCAATAACCATTTAACTAAAAGTTTCCTTTCTTTTCATCAAATAAGCTCCACATAGCAACGCATGGCATCATTTTTTTATATTAAACACAGAAGATATTACATATCAATAGTTCAACGAACACTTTCAAATTTCCTTTCTTTACAGGAGATAAAAAGCTCCATATTGCAATGCATGGTGTCATTTTCTATTAAACACAAAAATAGTTCAACGAACACATCATATATTTAATGTAACCGGCAAAGAATCATTATGCTCAATGTGGCTGCTAAAAACAAATGACACTATATTCTTAAAACACTGCAACTAGCCTTAAAAAAACAAACAGTTCTTGCAAAATACAAATGACCTAAAATAAAACAATAAATGCAGCCTAAAAATAGAGCAGTAAATGCTGAGCATTGGTAAATCTAAGTACTGTCCTAATTTTGTATTTTGTTCATTACCATGCATACATTAAGCATTAACTTCATCGTTTGTGGAGTGTAGAAGTAAGCGTCACGCTAGTGGCTGTGCTAGTCGGAGGAGGTGCTGCTGTATTGTATATTCATAGGCGAAGAAGAGCGTCGCTTGCAAAGAAAAAGAACTTTCGCCGAAACGGAGGAGCTCATTTGCAGAGGTTAATTTCTTCAAAAGCGGAAGCCATGACGATATTCTCGTTGGATGAGATTGAGAAAGCAACAAATAAATTTTCTCAAAGTTTAGTCCTAGGTGCTGGTGGCTACGGCACTGTTTATAAGGGGACTCTTTCAGAGGGGACTGTTGTGGCCATCAAGAAGTCCAAGTCCATAGAAGTCGACTCAAAAAAGATCGACCAATTCATCAATGAAGTTGTTATTTTGAGCCAAATCAATCACAGAAACGTAGTGAAATTACTCGGCTGCTGCCTGGAGACTCCTGTCCCTTTATTAGTTTATGAATATATTTCAAATGGTACATTGTTTGATCATTTGTTTAAGAACAAGTATGAGCAGCATCTTCAGTGGCAAGACCGCCTGCGCATAGCCACAGAGACCGCAGAAGCGCTATCATACTTGCACTCGGCTGCATCCATTCCAATTGTTCACCGAGATGTCAAAACTTCCAACATTCTATTGGACGACGACAATACCCCGAAAGTTGCAGACTTTGGAGTCTCTCGTCTGATGCCGATGGACCAAACACACATCACTACGGTTGTTCAAGGAACCCTCGGCTATCTGGATCCCGAGTACTTTCAAACAGTTCAGCTTACAGAGAAAAGCGACGTGTACAGCTTTGGAGTTGTGCTGGTGGAGCTTTTGACTGGGTTAAAACCTGTTTCATGGGAGAGAACGGAGAACCACAGCAATTTGGCCATATTTTTCCTGTCTAAGATGGAGACGAATGGTCTGCTTGAAATTCTAGATTCGCAGCTGAATATAAATGAGGGCGGATATGTGGAGTCAATGGGAAAAGTGGCGAACTTAGCCAAGGAATGTCTGAGCGTAGAAGGAAAGAAGAGACCGACAATGAAGGAGGTGGTTCAGGAGCTTTTTGGGATCCGAGGAGGACCAAGACGTCATACCAGGATGGGTGCTGATGTGGCCCACAACAAAGAAGAAATGATTGCTATCGAGGCCAAAGAGTCAAGCCACGGCGTCCGACATAACAGAGCAATAGGTGGCCTCTCTGCAAATATGGTGCCACAACGTCCGAGTGTTTCGTTTAGTATTGGAAGTTTCACAAATAGCCTTACCCAGGGTAGATGAGGCCTCCTTGAACGGCATATTTTTGGTTTTATAGTCAGCTTCTTGCAATGACTATTTTATTTACTGAATCTGGACAATTAATGTTTATCTCACTTAAATTGCATATTGTCACGCTAAAACTTCTAATAGATTTATTGGAGATGAAGAAAGATTAGACAAAATATTAGTTAGATTTTATGGATGTAATATATTGTTAAGTTTTTTTTTTTAAAGTCATGCCTCCTCCTTTTTCCTATTCGAACTCAAGGTACGAGGCTTTCAAGATATCCTCTCTTCCGGATTCGAACTCAAGTTACCAGGCTTCCGAGATATCCTTGGGTGTCCACGTGATTAAGAAGTAAATTTTGCATTTAGGGTTGATAACATAAAACATATCAATCAAAACATATATTTCCCTGTTAATCAATTACGGATATTCTATAAATTTTAATTAATTATTGGTTGAATATTTGTGCTTATTGTAAGCATTGAATTAAACTTATTTATATCATAAAATTTAAAAGTAATAAATTATATTATTTTGAGCAAATTATTGGTCTTTAATTTCTTTTATGGAAGATGACCTTAAATAAGTATTTAATGGAATTCAAAAAATACTTTGAAAGTGTTGATTATTTTTTCTTACATGTATAATCTATTAAAATATGGTGGATATTTTATCAATTTAGGATATTATTTTTTAGAACAAGTACAATCACCTACAATTTTCCTTTGTTTAAGATATAATTTTTTAGAACAATTGCAGTCATCTATCAAGGTTTTCCCTTCAAATGTATTTGACCATTTGCAAGACCTCAACATTCTCTTGGTTAAGATTTTAAACTAAGATTCTAATAATTGAACAATTGTAAAGAAGATGGTATTGTTGATCTTTTTGTGTGCATTATGAGAGTTAGAAAGTTTAGGTCATCTTATTCTTTGTTGTTTCTTTGCTTTTATAATTTGAAGATATTTTTCAAAGAATAAAAAACTATTGGATTGTTCCACCAACATTAAAAGATTTTATGAATTATTGAATAGTTATTTCAAAGATTAAGTTTTAAGTAGTATGTGGATTGTTCCACCAACATTAAAATATTTTATGAATTATTGAATACTTATTTCAAATATTAACTTTTAAGTATTTTTTAGAGTGTTGATCTAACTATTATTTATAGACAAGTGCATGTATGTTGACGAGTCTTGGGTTCTTTGGACCATTATTTTCATTTATACCAATTTAAACATTTTTAACATGGCATAAACCTAAAATTTGAAAAATATATTAAAAAATAATTCAAATATTCTTAGTGTAAAGTGTTGTTATATTTTATAATTTAATTAGATTTATTTTTGTCATATAAAATCTGTGATTTTATAATATGTAAAATATTAAAATGCATGTAAATATGGAGAATAGTAAACTTGCCAGGCATTATATTAATGATAGATAGAGAGACAAATAGGTATTAATGTAGAATACAAATTCTAATCATGGAATATGTCACTAGGCTTGCATCATCATATTAACCGGTTAGAAAGTAAGAGGATCAACCACCCACACATGCCCAAACTATGTTAACAAGGATGAGGAATTCCACATGAGGGGGACCAAGGACTTGCACCTAATTTCTAGTAATCATTTTTTTCCATTTGAATATATGTAAAGAATTTTTAATAGTTTTTTATTTATTAACAAATTTATCATTTCGTGGGTAGATGATTTTTAATATTAAATTTAATTGTTCATAGTTTTTTTTGCTTGATAGGAGAGTTGGTTACAACAACACTATTTTTAGTAGTTGGCAAGCACAAGGTTCAAACCACAAGGGCTGCATCCACCAAACATATTTCACCTCGTTGTTTTATAATCGGGCATGAAATGGACCACCTAATTCTTCATAGTATTTTCTATATAGAATAATAGAACACATGATTTTTTAATTGCCATGATTTTTATTTTATTTTTTATTTAATATTATATATAAATAAAGGGATTTATGTTTTTTAGAAACCTAAATCCAAAATATTAGAAAAATCCTTAAAAATTTTAAATTATTAAAAAAAATAAAATTCTAAAGTCTAGACTGCTAGATCTAACTATTCAAGAAAATTTAACCTAAAAATATTAACCTTTAATGCATTTATAAGGCATCTACATTTGGAAAAAGATAGATTTCTTATTTCAAAAACAAATTGGAGATGGTTGATTATGTCATGAGAATTATTTTGCCAAACCATGTGGTTTAGTTGAATGAATCTAGGTTCTTCGAGCACTACTGGAATATAGTGGTCTAAGATATTTTTGTAGCTATTTTAGATTTCCAACAAAAAAAATCGTTACCTAGGGACATTAACTCAACTTTCTTGGTGCTCGTCCCCAAATCCCATAACAACAAATCCATGTTTGATTTCAGACCAATAAGTCTCTGCAATGTCTTCTATAAGCTCATCTCAAAGATCATTATTAATAGGCTCAAAGAAGCACTCCCAACCATTATAGATCATTACCAAGGAAGCTCTGTCTGAGAGATATATATCACTAATGGCATAATAACAATCCATGAACTCATCCACTCAGTTTCCAAGAGCAAGAAACCTAGTATTTTCTTAAAACTTGATATGAATAAATCTTTTGATCGGGTATCCTAGGAATTTCTCTTTGCTATCCTTACCAAATTTAGATTCCATGATGAGTGGATTACCCTAATTAAAGAATGTTTAACTTTTTCTTGGTTTTCTATCCTTGTTAATGATTCTGCTATATGTATTTTCAAGAGCTCTAGAGGTTTAAGGCAAGGGGACCCGCTCTCTCCCTTCCTCTTCATCATTATGGTCTAAGTCCTTGGGAGATACCTCAAAAAAACAAGCTCTCTTGGTCTCCTCTCTAGCATCAAGCCATATTCAAGGTCTAGGGTTGTTACTCACCAACAATTTGTAGACGATACAATTTTGGCCACCATTTATTTTTTCTTGAAGCAAAAATAATAAAAACTATATTAAAATTTTATGAATAAGTTGCTGGCCAAAAGGTCAATTTTGATAAGAGCAGAATATTTTCTTAAATACCCTTGTTCGTAGGTAGCAAAATATAGCAAGAATATTGGGATGTAGCATTTCAAGTCTTCCTTCTATATATCTTGGCATGCCCTTGTTTCATGGTAATATGATAGATGTGATGTGGAACAATGTTATTGACAAAATTCTCAAGAAATTAGATAGCTGGAAAAAAGCCCTATTGAGTCAAGTTACCAAGGCAACTCTTGTCCAAGCAAGCCTCTAGAGTATTTTGGTCTTCTTCATGTATGTCTTCAAAGTCTCGGCCTCAATATGTTAGAAGATTGAGCAAATTCAAAGAAAATTCCTTTGGTCTAGGAATGAAAACCATAACAGACTATCATTGGTAGCATGACATGAAATTTGCTCTAAGAAAGATAAAGGCATACTAGGCTTTAGGAAAATTCACCAAATGAACCTAGTCCTCTTGGCCAAACAAGGATGGAGAATCACCAAAGAAGCTAAAGCCTCATGGGTGGATATAATCAGAAGTAAATATCTCCAGCATAATTCCTTCTTGGAAGAATTTCCCATTTCCAGTGAATCTCACTTCTGGAACTCGGTCATCCATACTAGAGAAATTATCAAAAAAGGCCAAAGGTGAAAACTTGGATCTGGTAGGAACATTAAATTATAGGAAAACCCCTGGTTAAAGGACCATCCGCTAATCAACGAGCCAATTCTTGCCATTCTAAAACCTATCGCAAACTAGTTGTTTGTAGATAGAGTGGCTAATTTTATTTCTCAAAAATCCAACTGCAGACAATGGAAAATTATTTCTACCAATAACCTTAGCAATGAACTTAAAAATGTTGTAATAGAAATATCAAAATTGCTAAGGATCTGTGTCATTCCAAGCATCCAGTCTAGAGACACTCATGTCTAGAAACTTTGCGAGGATGGTCAATTCACAGTCAAAACTGCATATCACATTCAATATCCTCCAATAGAGTCATGGGCTTGTACAAAGCTTATCTAGATCAAACACTTAATTCCAAAGGTAAGTTTTTTTTCTTGACTTACCTCTCAGAATAAAATTTTAACTATTGATAATCTCATTAATAGAGGCATGTTCATCACCAATTGTTATGTTCTTTGTAAGTCTAATTGGGAATTAAAATTTTATTTATTCTTATAATATCCATTCTCCGTTGGCATATTGAACTCCCTTTTTGATATCTTTAGCATTGTGTGGGTTCAGCCATCATCCCTTTGTCAATTTTTAGAACAATGATCAAATCCCTTTTCCAATCCTCAACTAAAGTTCCTTTGGTCCACTTGTCTGCATCATTACCTATTGCAAGTATGGTTGGAGCATAATAATAGAGTTTTTAATAGTTTAAGCAAAAATCCTTGGTCTATCTTCCATCGTGCCATAACTCTTACTTTGGATAATGCCCAACTTGTTTCTACATCTAAAGTCCCTAAACCTGGACTTGAAAATCACTTGTTTAATATATTCAAGTTTAAGTGCAATCCTTCTATGGCCTCCCAGACCCACATTGATAGATCTATTATTAAGTGGACTCCTCCTCTAGTTGGTTGGTTAAAATTAAATTTTGATGGTGCTGAAAAAGGGAATCCTGGGATGGCCGGTGCTAGGGGCATTATAAAAAATGATGGGGGTCAAAAAATCTTTGCATATGTGGATAATATTGAGATTCAACTCAAAAACCTTGCAAAAGTGAGAGCCATATACCAAGGTCTGATAATTCTGCAGGAGTTTGATTGTGACCACATCATTGTTGAAGGTGATTTCATTCTTGCTATTAATTGGCTCAAAGGAAATCAATTCTCGCCATGGGGTGTTCACAATATGATTAATGAATGCAAAAACTTACTGGGCAGATACACAAACAACATTATTTATTATGTGTATAGAGAAGGAAATAAAGCAACATATTTACTTGCAAATAAAGGAGTTCTAGAAGAATCCCTTCACATTTGGCGGTTTGACTTCCCAGTGGGACTTGTGGAGGTAAATCATGGTGATGGTTATTGTTTACTCTAACAAGTATGGTGGCCCAAGTAAGCCTATTGGACCCCAAGTGAGACTCCCTTACCTCTAGCATGGGAGTAGTCACTTCCCATGTGACATTTTATTCCTCATGAGAATTCTGAGATGCAGTTCAATGTTAGCTCAAGTGACATTTATGGTTTCCTGTTTTGGTTTGCATGGTTCCTGTTCATGGTTTGCTTGTTTTGAAAGTATCCCCTGTTCATTTTCTAGGTTTTTTGGGTTTGTTGGAAACTGCTAGGTTTCCATTTTGTCTTTTTGGATGGTTTGGCTAAGTTTTCCTAGATACTTTTATTTTTTTTGACTTTCAGTGTTGATCCCAGTTGGGTTCACACTTGTTTCTCTCTGTAAAAGTTTTTAGGTCCTTTCAATATCCCTCTATCAATAAAAAAATAACTTCTTTGCATCTTTTTTTGTTTTATTTCTATCAAATTTGTTGTTATAAATTTATTCTTATCTCTTTTCCTTTTTTTTATTATTTTATTGATAATTGGGTTTTGAAAGGACCCCAAAATATTTTACAAATGGGTTAGGGAGAGGGTCTCCAAAAAAGAGCCAGGAGACAGTACCGATAGGATAATCTCACAAATTGAACAACGGGAGAATCCCGCACAACACAAGTAAATAATACTGACTTATGGGAGCCCAAGATAAATGGAAAAAAATTGATAAACCCAGCTTGTGGTAGCCTGGAACAATAAACAAGAGAAGATACCTGTATAGGATGAGAAATCCTGATAACAGGCATAAAATTTAATTTTTTTTTTAAAACCAACACCCCCCCAAAAGGGCCCGAGAATTTGAGATTTCTAAAAAACCAACATCCCACCTAAAAAGGCCCTAGAAAAGGAAACCAGCTGGCACAAATTGAAAATGGCATCCCACTCAAAAGAAAACAACCCAGGATGAAACCAGATCCCAGACAAATACCTAGGAAAAACTAGAACCTACAAAAAAGGAAAAAACCCATCCAAGAAGGCATGGGAACAACCAACGAATGAAAAACCCATCCAGGAAGGCATGGGGAAAGCTAGAAAAAGATAAACTCATCCAGTAAGGAACAAGGAAACCCTAAAAATGAACAACCCATCCAAGAAGACTCAGGATTGGCCTAGAGGAGAAGAATTTGTTAGGGTTATACACAGTGGTGAATATTCACAAATTGGACGAATATTAGGATTTTTAAAATTAGAAATTGGTGAATATGAGGACCCTCGACATTGGCCCATTTGCCTAAAATTTTTAGGACCAATTGTTTCTTAGGGTCAATTCACCACAATATATATCCAAACATAGGCATATTTGTACTCATTGGAAAGCTCTTTTCGAGCCTGATATAATGGTGGTGTTTTTATGAATTTATAAGGTGATTTAATAGGTCAAAATATGTCCAAAATATGACCCTACTTTTTAGGGTTTCAAATACCTAAAATTTTTGTGTGAAGATGATTGATTTGATTTGCTTAGAATTCGCCATGATTCACCTTGATTTTGACTAGGATTCACCATTTTTTTACAAGTACATTTTGAGTCCAACCCCTTAAGCATAACCTTGAAAACCATCCAAGAAGGAATGAGATAATGAGGAAAAAAACCCATCCAAGAAGACACATAACCAACCTATAAAAAGGGTAAGTAGCCAAGAGATATCTCTTCAGATATAGATGTCTCACTGCAAAGAAGACGAAGATCATAGTAGTAGGCAAGAGAACCCCGTACATAAATCCACCGTGGAACTCAAGGGCAACCCCACCAACTATCCATCCACAAGAAAACTATGGACCTCGATACCTACAATAGTATGAGAAACACAAGGCCCACCCCAAAGGCTAGAAAGATATAATAGGGAGAGGAACCACATAAAACCCAAGATAGACATCGGACCCAAATTTAGAGGGCCTACACCAACCATAATTGAGATCCACTCAACTGTGAACAATAAAACCTTGGACCTATCCCAAAGCCAAGAAATATACAGAGAGAAAACCCCAAGTTGAGACAACATGACCAAACAAAGTGGGAACCGCTTTAGATGTCGAACCCAAGAATAAAGTAAGGAAACAAATCGATGATAAGAAGGAAAGCACAAGCCCCATCCAAAACCAAAAGGACCATCGAGACAGTCTTTGAAACTCCAACTCTTGATTTGGGCCACCTAAAACCAACCACCAATGAAGGCCATTATGGAAAAATGTAGGGACAATCCATCCAAGCTCCAACAATTCTGTCAGGACGGGAAACACCACTTGGAAGGCCCTAGGATGATCCCGTAATGGATCAGGAAGTGTAGCAAGGTTGACATATGGTCATCCTTGGTTGGGAATCCACAGGAGGGGAGGGGGAAGGCAGAGAAAGTGGGATAGAATCCTCTCACCCCTTTTTTTTGTTAATATATAGGGAATCAAGAATTTTGTTTAATGAATTTTTGAATTCCTTTAATGAATTATTAATACACTTTACTAGGAATAACTCATTTTCAACAAACTTGTGATAATTTCTTTCAAGTAAAAATTTCATGTAACTTACAAATATAAAGATAAAATTACTAATTATATGACTTATAAAGATAATTAAAAGATGAGTTCTATAGGCTGAACAACTATACAAATTGGTGGCTTTCCATTGTAGGTAGATTTACTTTGGTCACATCTATTTTACAATCTATTCCCATATATGTTTCCTTGATTTTAAGTATTCATAAGGATATTCTAAGAAGGTTGGACAATATTAATCAAATATTCTTATGGAGGTAGATTTACTTTGGTTAAATCTATTTTACAATCTATTCCCATCTATGTTTCCTTGATTTTAAGTATTCATAAGTATACTCTAAGAAAGTTGGATAATATTAATCAAATATTCTTATGGAGTACTTTCTATTGCAGGTATATTTACTTTGGTTACAGCTATTCCCATCTATGTTTCTTCATTTTTAAGTATTCATAAGGATATTTTATGAAAGTTGGATAATATTAATCAAAGGCTCTTATGGAGCAAGGCAAAAGTAGACCGTAAGTGGACCCTAGTGAAGTGGGACCAACCTTATCTTCCAAAAAAATAGAGAGGCTTGGGCCATTGGTCAACAAATAAAAATAAATTAGCCTTGGAAATAAAATTATATTGGCAGTTAATTATTTCACCTCATGGGCTATGGGCATAGATCCTAAGAGCCAAGTATGCATAAAAGCAAGATTCAAAAGTTTTTACTTGATATCAATTTCCTCAATAAGGATATCTAGTTCTTGAGTTACTAAGGATAGAGGAGACAATTATCAAATCATAATTGTTGAGGTACTAAGGGTACAAGAGACAATTATAATATCATAAATGTTTTGTATAGTGGAGAATGACCATAATGTAAATTTTTGGATAAATTATTTGGATGGTTTACCTCCATTATCTGAACAACTTCTAGAATATTGAGACATAATGGAACAACTACATATTCAAGATTGGATAAATATATCACATTATTCTAGAAACTATGGGGGATAAAATTTGGAGGATAGAGTATGAATTCTAGTAAGGGATTGGCCAATATTGGCAATGGACGATGTTATGGAGGCTATTCATCAGATTCTTAGAATATGGTCACTTTCATAGGTTGGTGTTGGGCTCATATTTTGTAACTCTAGTATATTCGTCCCTCACTCATGATAGAGAAATTCCACTCTATGATTTCTTCAACCATATTTGGCAACTTTTGACTTGGCCTAAAATGAGACTTTTTATCTGGTTTCTACTCTACAAGAGGGTTCTTATAGGAGACCAATTCATGAAATGAGGCTTTTATGGTCTATATAGATGAGTTATGTTTTTTAGATAATGAGACTTGGGACCACCATTTTTCCTTCTACCCCCTATTTATTCAATTATCCAAATAGTTGGCAACCTTTTTAGATCTAATATTTTGCAATTTACCTTCCTTGAAAAAACATGGAGGACTTGGCTTGGAGTGAATGGGGTCGATAATTCAATTAAATACATGGTCTTGGTCAGTATATCTTTGATGCTTTGGAATTTGTGGAAAGAAATAAATAAAATATATATATTTAAAGCAATTCACCATAATATTTAATATATTTGGGAACAAATTGTAGCCAATATCAGTGAAATTACTCTACACATATTAAAGCCCCCCTCCATAGTATTTCAACAATGGCATAGTTTACTCTCTAAGATTCAACACTATATGGATGAATAGAAATGTAGGCATCCAAAAGGTCCTACACCTACTATTCAAAGGGATGTACCATGGCAAACCCCTCTTACAGGTACAAGTAAGATCAACACTGATGGTGCATCGAGAGGTAATCTAAGAAGGGAAAGTATAGGAAGCATAAGAATATTCTTAGATGATATTCATGTTTTTTTTTGTAAATAATCTTGTCATCCTCTCTAATAATATAACAAAAACATATGCTATCCTTTATGTCCTTTAGGAATCTACTAAGGTTTTTTGGTTTGTAGTACAAGTAGAATCAGACTCACAAGTAATTATTAATCAATAGAAGACATCCACCAAAATATCCTATTAGGATTGGAGGTTACAAAGGGTGATTGAAAAGATACATGCATTTCAATCTATATTTAGAATAGTAGAGTTTCTTCATGCTCCTCAAGAACAAAATAAAAGTGTAGATGCTATGGAAAATTAGACTTTAGATCATGGGAATCTAACTTATTATGGATATCCTCCATAATGGTGGATGCAAAAACTAGGGAAGATCTATATAATATACTACATATTAATGTTGATAACTCTAGTTCCTATACGTTGTGACTTAGAAAACATTCATTGATTTTTCTATCCTTGTATTAGTAGGATGCACTTAAGAAATAGTTGTTGCTCTTCGATAAATTTTGGATGAAATCCCTATTTGTATGATAGGGTAGATAATGTAGCTTTCTTATTTGATTATAAATAATACAAAATCCTTTAAAAAAAAAAAAAATTATGTTGTACTGTAATTTTACACATTGTAATAGGCATTTAATCTACCAATAGTTGTGGTTCTGGTTCTAATACTTTCGAACACTCATGTAATTTATCTAGTTATAGGTTAATATTTACAACAAGTTTTTAACACATCAATCCAACTATTATGAACCTGTTCATAGGCTCGTTTATCTCATTTTCACTTGCATTCCTTATCAATCTCATATCAATAATCTCCAACCTTTTATCATGAAAAGTTAAAATTACCCACTCTTGAAGGTTTGATTCCTCTCTAAAGATATGATTAGTTGAAATCTATATTTTTATCATCTCCAAAATCATAATCCTAGAGCTAGAAATAAATTATTACAAATATTTTAAGAATTAATGCTGAAAAAAATCCATCAACATATCTAAGTATTCCATGTTGGAGGTATTACAATATTTGGTATTTTAAATGTTTAAATGTAAGTACATTTATAAATAAATAGTTTAGGGTGTGTGTTTAATATTTTAGTGTGTAGAAGAGTGAGATGCTTGAGTCTATAGTATGTATAATATTTTGAAGTGTGGATTATGTGTCATGTAAATAAGTGTGATTTATGAGTGTGAGGTGGCATGCTAGTAAGTGAGTTATGTAGGTTATGTGTCATGTGTAGAAGTGAAGACATATGAGCAATCATGAGAGACTTTATGTGATAGAAATATGAAATTCAATATCTCCTATGAGTATGCGGAGATGAAGAGTCTATGTAAGTGTAAAGATAAAATATCATGTGAATATGAAGAGTCTCATGTATGTATATTTTGAAGACAAAGCGATGTAACAAAAACTTGAGTAAGAATTGCATTCATGCATTGCTTTATTAGTTTTATGAATAATATTGTATGAGATTTATGTTTATTATTGTGAGATTGATATTTGGAATTTTATGCAATTATTTGAGATTAAAATTCTATGAGAATAACATCATATTACTAATGTCGGTATTAGAGCTTCCACCTTGAGTGTGTTTAGAAGCAACCATGTTGAGTGAGATAGGTGTTTGAAAGTAATGTTATAAATTTGGAGGAGAAATATAGCAAGAGTAAGAGTGATGAAGGAATAAAAATTGCAAAGGTTAAGGAGATAGTGTTGAGTGCCAAAGGAAGAATGATTTATACTGAATATAGAAGAGGTACACATGTGTACGTTAGGGGATAGTAAGTATCTACACTAGAGAACTACGTAGAAGAAATAAAATAGGTAAAGTTTTGGATGATAAACATAGTAGAAGAAGAGAGGAAACATTTAGTGGAGAGACATCCAACATGAGAGGAAAATGAGGGAATTTTGTGACCTTGTGTAGAAAGCAAGTGACTTTTGTCTAATGTTGCTAGATTTTATGAGTATTCAATAGAAAAAAGCTAAAAAAGCTAAACATAAATTAAAGAAAGAGAAGAAAGAAGAAAAAAATTGAGGATTACAATAAGAATAAAATTAAGAAGAAAAAGAATGAAATAAATAGAAAATTGAAACAAGAAATTGAGCAAAGCATTAAAAAAATGAAGAAAGATAAATTGAAGATAAGATTATTATTAAAGAAAGGAGTTATAATAAGAAGAAATAAATTGAAAAATAAAGGTGAAAGGTAAAGTAAGGAGCTCTGCTAGGGTTTGATGAGGAAAGCTGCTTTGCTGGAATTTTTTTGAGACCTATCTGGTGGGCTCTGCGGGGATGGCAGCAGTTTTTGGAGGAGGTATGAACAACTGGAGGAATGTAGTGATGGCATCAGGTCCGTCACAGAGCGTGCATGCTAGGGCTGGTATTTCTTTTAAAAATGATTGGAAGGAACAGGATTTCCCATTGCATGCCAAGAATCGCTTGTTAAAGAACAATGGATGTTTGGAACGATGTGAAGCCAGGCCGGTTCTAGTGGTTCAACCAGACTCGATGGCATAATATGTGGAGTATTTAACCAAACATGCACTTATTGGTAAATTTATGGGCATCTGAATTTCTCTTCCTTTTATGGAGGCTTGGGTTAGGAAGACTTGGAACCCTGAAGGTGATGTGGAGGTGATGCTGAGTGCAAACAACTATTTTATGGTGGTTTTTTCTTGTCTTGCGGATCGTAACAAAGCATTTGAAGGAGGTACCTATTTCTATAACCAAGCGGGACTCTTTCTTAAACCCTGGCATGTGGGTTTCAACCCATCAAAGGAGCGACCGTCACGGGTTTCGATGTGGGTTCGGCTTTTGTGGCTCCCATTGGAATTTTGGAGAAATGACATCTTGCATATGATTGCCCTTCTACTTGGGAAGCCGGTTGGGCCGTCACGACAAACGCTGGATAAAAAGGTAATCTCTGTTTCCCGTATCTGTGTTGAAATTGATTTAAACAATCCTATTCTAGATTCTATTGAAATACAGTTCGGATCAACCAAATGGGTTCAAAAACTTGACTATGAAGCTCTCCCATTTCGTTATCGGATTTGCCATTAATATGGCCACTTACAAAGAAAATTCCCTAAGTTTGTCCTGCCTGTGGCTTCAAATCCTGGGCCCTCTCGAGCTGTACAAAATATGGATAAAGGAAAAGCCCCGATAAAGGAGGGGGATCAGGATAAGGAAGGCTTTGTTACGGTAAAACCTCAAAACAAAGGAAGAAAGGCAAAAAGAGACATTAAGGATAACCAACCAGATGCTCAGCTCAACCGTTTTGAAATTCTAGAGAATCTTGATCAATGCGTGGAGATACCTAAAACATCGCTACCTGTTATAGATATAACAGGACCAAATCAGTTGTCTCTTCATGAGGTGGAACCAAGGGAACCAGATATAGGGGGTTTAAATGAAGAACAGAGGGCTTTGGTTTCGAGTATAGGTGATATGGTTGGCCCTAGCCCTGGAAGTTAAGTTATCTTAGAAAATGGCACAGATTTAGACATGCCCTCTCCTACCCAGGCACTGATGCAGGCATCCATGGGCTGTAAAACTCCTACGATGCTGGGATTGCAGCATAAAATAATTAAAAAAACTGCTTCAAATAAGAATATGAAGGTGGGTCGAAAGAAATACCAAGATAAAATTAAGTTAATGGGGGAGACTTTGGTAGAGTCAGGTTTGGTGAGAACATTAGACTCCTATTTTTATAACCCCCAAAAATGATTGTACTTTCATGGAATGTAAGGGGGTTGAAAAACATCCCCAGACAAAAATTTGTTCGTGATTTGATTCGTGTTCATTCTCCGGATGTGGTTTTTATTCAGGAGACTAAATTAGCTATTGATAGTTTGTTCAATATTGCTCCCAAGTTGTGGAGAAAGGGGCAATGTCAATGTATTGGTGCATGTGGATATGCTGGTGGCCTTGCTTGTTTATGGGATCCAGTTAAGATCTCTCCTCTTACATAGATTTCCAACAGGTGGTCTATTTCGATGATCGGGCATGATAATGAATCTGGTGAGACCATCCTACTTACAAACGTGTATGCTCCTATTGATTACAATGGTAAAGTGAATTTATGGGAGCACATTGGCTTTGTGAGAAGTCTAGCTCCCTTGTACCCATGGATTTTTGCTGGAGACTTCAATTCTATCACTTGTCTAGAGGAAAAACATGGGGGGATTGATCGTCTTGAGCCTTTTTCTTCTATCTTCAATGCTCATATCCGGGCCTTGAACTTGGTTGACATCAAGCCGGATAATGGGATATTTACTTGGCATAATAGAAGATGTGGGGAATATTCCATTTCAGAGAGACTGGATAGGTTTATGATCTCTAGTTTTTGGATTGGCAATAATAGAAGTACTAGTTCTATGATTCTGGAGGGTAGAGGATCTGATCATTGGCCTATCAAACTCTTTGCTCTGGAGTTAGGGCTAAAAAAGAATCCCTCATTTAAGTTTCAACTTATGTGGCTGCGAGATCCTAAGCTTCATGATTTCATGTGAGGCTGGTGGACTAATGGCAAACCTCCTCATGGCACTACTATGTACTCCTTTATGAAGCGGCTTCAATTTGTTAAGCATAAATTGAAGAGATGGAATAGACTAAATTTTGGGAACCTTTCCTTGGCTAAGCTGGCAGCTCTTAGGAGGGTGGAAGAAGCCTCAAGGAATATTAGAGATCAGGGACTCACAGAGGAGCTTCTTGTTGAGGAATTTGAAGCTGTAAAAGACCTTGTTGAATGGGAACTGAGGGAAGAAATTTTTTGGAAACAAAAAGCTCGAGTATATTGGCTTTAGGAAGGGGATAGGAACACAGCCTTCTTTTATAACTCTGTTAAGGCTCGTAATGGTAACCTGATTACCTCTCTTGTTAATTCTTAGGGTGCCCTGCTTTCTTCTTTCAAGGATATTTCAGAAGAGACTAAGAGGTATTTTTCATCTCTCTTCAAGGAGGATGCCCTCTCAGATGATGAGGAAGAAAAACTTATTCTAAACTGTATTCCCTCGATTGTTTCTAGAGAGATGAATGAGCACTTGATGGATCCAATTTCCCTTGAGGAGCTGCAAAGTGTTGTATTCAAGATGAAAAATGGGAAAGCCCCGGGTCCGGATGGATTCCCGATTGAGTTTTATCAAGAGTTTTGGGAGTTAATCAAATTTGACCTTTTGGAAGTGGTCCGTGAGTCCCAAAAGAACAAACAGATGCTAAGGGACCTAAATGCTACCTTTGTGGTGCTTATTCCCAAGAAAGAGGGAGCGAATTCTTTGGATATGTTCAGGCCTATTGCTCTCTGTAATGTTGTATATAAGATCATCACAAAAATTATTGCTGAGAGGCTGAAGATATGGTTGAGCAAAATCATCTCTGAGGAGCAAGGTGGGTTTGTTGCTGGCCGAAAAATCATGGATGGGGTTGTTATTGCTACAGAAGCTATTCACTCAATGGAAACTTCTAAGAAGAAAACTATGTTCATTAAGTTGGACATGGCAAAATCCTATGATAGAGTTAGATGGTCCTTTCTTCAAAAATTTCTTGCTGCTTTTGGCTTTGAGGAGGAATGGATTAGATGGGTGATGAGCTGTATTTCTTCTTCCTCATTCTCTGTTCTTGTTAATAACGAGACTACGGAGTTGTTTGAGGCCTCAAGGGGATTGAGGCAAGGAGATCCTCTATATCCTTATTTGTTTATCATTATGGCAGAAGGGTTGGGCAGCTTACTCAAGTCTCAGGTCAGGCATGGTCTCATTCAGGGGTGGAAGTGGGATAACAGTTTGCCACCTCTTTCCCACCTTCAATTTGTTGATGATACTGCTTTGTTGGGAGTTGCCACTATCAAGGAAGCTGGAAACATTAGACAGTCTCTTGACATATATCTTGGTGCTTTTGGAAATGTGATTAATGAGGACAAGTCCTTTATTTTCTTCTTCAATATCCCCCCTATTATTCAAGCCAGGATTGCTGGCATTCTAAGATTCCAGGTCGGGACTCCCCCCTTCATTTATCTTGGGATCCCGATTTCATCTCATCCTCTGCCTAGATCTTCTTGGCAGTCTATTCTTGATAAGTTTAGAAGGAAGGTAAATCACTAGACTGTCATATGGCTATCCTCTGTAGGTAGAGTATTGCTTTTAAAATCTGTTATTCAAGCTTTACCCATTTACAGATGTTTTGTGCAAACAACTCCTTCTCGTTTCATCAAGGACATGGATGCTCTGTCAAGACAGTTTTTGTGGTCTGGAAAACTTGATCAATCTAAATGGAGTTTGGTTAGATGGGATTCCATTTGTAGGCCAGTTCAAGAGGGAGGCCTTGGGTTGCGATAGGCAACTCTTTCTGGGTAGGCTTTGGCTGTGAAACTTTATTGGAGATGGTGTACCTCTCAAGATCAGATTTCTGAGGCAGATATCCCTAGAGCTAGTTTGGTTGGGAAAGGTTCTGTTATCTGGGACACTTTGAAAAGAGGAGCTAATCTAATTAAGTAGGGTTTGTTCTGGATTTGCAATCGGGGATCAAATGTTCTTTTTTGGGAGGATTCTTGGGATGGCCACCCTCCTATCTTGACTCAATATCCCAGGTTACATTCCCTAAGCATTTGTTTCTTGGAAGCAGGCTGGTCTCATGTGGAGGACTTTAAAAAAATCTAGTATTTTGGAAATATGGAGATGTACAAATGGAAAGATCCACAGGAATGGCCCCAAGGGGGATTGGCCGAGGATAGAGAGGTGCTTGCTCTTATTCTTGTAGGGAGGTACTGTTCTTCATTGAGGGATAAAGACATTCTAGCTTGGAACCCTAATCCCAAGGGAACCTACTCTGTAGCCTATGGTTATCAAGTTCTTGATAAGCAAAATTTTGGAAGTCTCCCTGTCACATGGTGGAAAAAGGTGTGGAATAGATTTGCTTGGTCGAAATGTAACTTTTTTCTCTGGCTGGTAGCTCGTAATAAATGCCTCACTTGGGATAACTTGAGGAAGAGGGGATTTCAGTGTCCCTCTTTATGTGTCCTTTGTGGTAAGAATTAGGATGACTCTTCTCATTTATTTTTCCAATGCTCCCTTGCCAGAGACATTTGGCACTGTTGGTGGAGTTCCTGGAACCATCCTTGTTTTCATGTGCTCTCCCTAGTGGAGTTTTGGAGTAGTCTGGGCAGACCTCCATCCAAGGCCCCCTTCCTCCAAGTGGCTTGTAATTTGGGCCCTTCTTGCATCATCTGGCAGATTTGGCTCGAACGAAACCGACGCATTTTTGAGGGAAGTCATTTGGTTGTTCAACAGATCTGGCAAAGGATCCTGTGTATGGTTCAAGAAACTATCCATAGTAAATGTGATGTGGACCCTCATTTGGACTCTAAGGAGGAGAAGGTACGACAGGCCCTTGGTTTGTTTGGGGTTGGTGTGAATTCTTCTAGCCCTAGTAGGATTCCTCAGCTTAGCAAGAAGGTTAGGAGAGAGGGTAGATGGAGACTACCCCCTAGAGGAGTTTTAAAAATTAATACTGATGGGTCATCCAGGGGCAATCCTGGACATGCTGGAATTGGTGGTGTTGGGAGAGATTCTACTGGCGTGGTCAGTTTTTTCTTTTCCATTTATAAAGGTGTTCACTCCAACAATCTTATGGAAGCTCTGGCGATACTTGAGGCCTTACAAAGGGGGTTTTCTCTTAGCTGGAGTAGGATTCTTTGTGAGTCTGACTCTCAAATTTTGGTTAATATTTTAAACAGTAAAAGAGTGGAGGATGTTAATTGGCAGTTGGCCTATGTGACCATTCAGATTCTCAGAATGAGTGAAGAGTTTGAATTTATATCCTTTGTGCACATTCCAAGGGAATGGAATGGGGTTGCCGATTACCTGGCCAAAAGGGCTTCTGAGCTATTGGATACTCAGAGTATTGATAACTGGGAGAGTCTCCCATCTAGGGATTCTCAACACCTACGGGAGTTGATCCATAAGGATGTTCAGACTTAATGTGGTTTGTTTTTTTTGGTTTTCTTTGGGAGTTGACCTTGTTTGGTGATTTAGCCTATCTTGTTGCTTATTTGAGTCCTGGGTGGGGACTCAGCTGTACTTTGTAATCCATACTTTTTATCAATAAATTTTTACCCCTTTATTTAAAAAAAAAAGAAGAAATAAATTGAATTGAAAAAGTGAAAATTTTAAAAAGAATAAAAATTTGAAATTGACAAAAATAAAAGAATATTGGAAAGATAAATTGAAGAAGAATTTAGATAAGAAAGAATTAGAAAGCAATTGAAGATTAATATACTTAAATAAAATTACCTCCTACTTTGGGCGAGAAGTCATCTTTTCAAATTCTTGCTCCCTCCATGACTCCTTCCAAGGATTTCTGGGTGGATCTCCTATTTTTCTAGGCCTTTTAGGCCTTTACAGTGTCAACTTGGCACTTGGAGTGTTGTTCTAGGATCTCTGTGTCTTTTTGGGTTGTTTTAGGAAGGTTTTTGCTTGGCATTATTGCTTTACGATGCTACCTGGTAGGATAATACTGGGTTTTCTTTAGCGTTGGTTGTTTGGGGGCTTCATTTCTTATTTGATTTGAGAAGTGGGTTGAGGGTGCTCTCCCTTGCGATTTTTCTTTTGGCCTTGGGAGGGGGCCATGTGTTTTCTAGTTTGTAGGGGTGGCTCTCTGTTCTTTCTTGAGTCTTGCTTCATTTTGGGGTGGGCTTCTATTCTCTCATTCTAGTATTTCCTAAAGGGTATTTCTTTGTGTTTATTTTTAGTATTTAGGATGAGACCATGGTTTTATTACCCACAAACAAGAGGCTCTTGTAGTTGACTATGGTTTGGGGTTTTAGTGGTGATTTTGATTTAGGGGTTTATGGTGGTTCCCTTCTCTTCATTCTTCTGGTCTTAGAGGGAGGATCCTATGCTCTATCATGTTACAGAAGGTTTTTGATCATTTTTCTTGTTTCATGGTAAGGTTTGGCTTCTTGCAGATTTGGTGGTGTTTATTTTGATGGACCTAACTATAGTTTTCTTTTTTATCTTGGGGGAGATCATGTTTTGATTTTTTTGTAGTGGAGAGCTTCCTGAAATCTAACATCATGTATGATCTACTTCGTAGTTCAAGGTCATCTTTTCTTGGCCAAGATTTTCTAGATATGGCTATGCATCACCTTCTCTGTAGGATGACCTTGTGACCTGTGGTTGGGGTTCTTGCAGATCTACTGGTGTTTATTTTGATGGACCTACCTACAATTTTTTTTTATCTTGAGGGAGATAATGTGCTAAGGGATTGCTACAATGGAGGACTTCTTGAAATCTAATATCATGTATGATCTAATTCAAGATTCGAGGGCATCATTTTTTGCTAAGGATTTTTGGATTTGGCTATGCATAACCTTCTTTTTAGTATGACCTTGTAGTTTGTGGTTGGGGTTCTATTGAGTGGAAATTTTTTCCAATTGAAAAATCACCATCATACTCATGATTTTGATTAGAAAAATCTCTCTTGCAAAGAAATAGAAATTTCTCCAAGGTTTCTTTTACTTAATGTGTGCTTGTAATCTTGTGAAGATGTATCAAATAAGTTCTAGGAATACCTTAGTGGTTTGCAAGTAACTATTAACAAGGGGTCTACATTTGTTTATTTTATTAGGCTATACTAGTGATTTTTCATGAAACTTAAAAGAAGAGAAAAATGTTATTGGCCCTCATATGACCATGATGTAAAACCTTAGTTCATTTTATCTTGAATTATTTTAGGTAGATTTTATCTTCCTTTTATTAAGAAAATTTTAAACAAGTTTTATCTTGTATTATTAAACCTTGCTTTGAGCATAAAAGAGAATACTAAAATCTATCTTTTGAAATGCAAAGTTTTAATGATGATTGGATTCATTTAATGTTGCTTTGAATATAAAAGTAAAAATAGCCTTTGATATAATAAATAAATTACCCCTCTTTGATGAAATTAATTTTCATAAAGAGACTTCAATTTATTGCTCTAAAAACAATGGCCTTTGAAATGCCATATAAATCACTCCCCTTTAATGAAATTGTAGTTTTCATAAAGGAAAGTTAATTTATTGCTTACAAAATGAAAATGTAAAGCTTGAAAGTTTTATTTACCTTTGAAATGCAAAATTATGTAAAATCCAAAATTATAAAATGCTTGTAAAAACAACTTTGAATATTTTTTATAATTTTGAAATGGCTTCAAAATGAGATTGAAATTTTTCTAAATGGAACGTTAAAGCTTGTTCTTCACACCCATGCTTTTATTTTCAGAATTTTAATTTTTTAATTTATTTTTATTGCCGAAGTTTTAAAAAAATGAGAAAATAGGGTTAGAGAAATAAAAATAAAAATATGAAAACATGAAACATAATGCAGAAAATGACCAAAGAGAGCTACTGTAAACGGTTCCCCAATCCTGCTGAAAACATTAGATCCCGAACGCAAAAACAAGAACCAAGTTAGACTTTCATACACACAATCTAAGACTAGTCAAGGCGAGAGTCTAATGAGTAAAGCATGCATCAAAATATGTAAACAATGCAACCATATTCATGCATAAAACATCATCACATAATTCCAATGCATGTGGTGAAAAATATTCATTAAAGCTTTTTTATTGCCTTCAAAATCTATTTCCTGCATACAATATGAGGACAACAACTAAAATCCTTCCAACCATTTCCCCTTAATTTTGTTCCAAACCCTCTAGCATGTGGCTTTTTGAAAAAAATCCAACCCATGGCCTCCAAAAAGTTACAGCCTTAGTTCTGTCTTTGAATGGCCATTTTAAAATTTCCTCATGCCCTTTCGTTTCATTTTCCATTTAAATTTTCGTCTTCATCTTCGTTTTCCCAATGCTTGGCTTTTTTTGTTTTCTTTTTTCTCTTTGTTTCTTTTCTCTCTTTGGAAGAGCATGCTGAGTAATTTTAGGATAACATGGATTTGTTATTTATTTTATTATCCTGGCCACTTGGACTTTATTAAAAGACTTCCACATGTGTTATGGTCCTAGATTTCGACCGATCCGTTTGACTAGGTGTAAACGTCCCCTTTGGGCATGTTTCTGATGATGGTTCTAATTTATCTTCGATAATTTCTTAGTCCTTATGCACATCAATATTCTCTTAGGTATTCAATTTGACAAATATCACAAAGAAACAATTTTTTTTTATCATTATCAAAAATAATACTGAAGACCCATACGATAGGATAGTGTAACATGTTCTCATGAATATTCAGATCATTATGACATGTCCTCCTCTGCATAACCATCATTCATCATGAGGCACTTGCTTCACATTGTTATGATAATCATGTTCAACTTTATATTTGTGTGTGTTACCTCCCCGTGAGCATTAGATTGAAAGTTTGAGGAAGCCTTCATATTTATAGATATACCCCCATTAGAGCTCATTTTTTACCACTCTTCATCTACAACACCTTCATCCATGTCCTTTGGCATAGATATCCTCATCTACCTTTGTTGGTAATCATAGTGCATCGGTGATAGTATGGTCCATCACTACACACATTCGGCCTCTCTACCTACACTTCACTATCTCAATCATGATGTCATTCATTAGCTATTACAACAATTTCAATGGAGCTTATAGATAGTATATCAAACTATGAATTTTGTACTCCTACAAATAATGTCAAAGCCCCATTATGTGCCTTATCCATTATCGTAAATTTCATTTTGTGGTAATATTGGTACTCTTTATGATGATCTCCATTGTAGCCAACATCACCGACGACCACAAACCACATTGGCTTTGCATCGCTGCCATGAAACACATTGTCTGCATTTGAATCCATTCCACTGAAACAGTTTAATCTATGGGAATTATCTTTGTCGAGTCATATCCATCTACCACATCACCATACATCCAGGTTGTCATACCTAAATCTCTACTACATCAACATTAACACCACAGTTTTCCTTGTCTGCATCTAGGCATAATTTGCCTTGTCAATACTACCATATGGGTCAAATGGATCTACCTCCATCGTGTTATCCACATCCTTATCATTGTGTCATCTGAGTTCCAATCATCAACTATGTGATTGGTGGGTTTTGATCACTATTCCCACTATGAGTTTGTCCAAGAGGTCACTGTCGAATATGACATCCACGGTCTGAAGACATTTATGAAAATCAATCACTTTCTCCATCTTCCAATGGATCCTTTAACAACACATCCCATTTGCATCACCGGGTCTCTGTCGAATTGCCACAACATCAGCCACGTCGGTGACTATATCTTCAACCACTAATTCCATGGTCATCAAAATGTTAGTGATATCATTTTTCTTGTGATTTATCTATATCAATCGATGGTTTCCATCATGTGCATGGATTCATCCAGCAATGATGCCTCCACACTATGACTCGGATACCAATACCATTCCTTTCTATATTGCGCATAGGGAGCCCAATTAGTATGCTTGGGATAGGTGATAGTGTACCACATATACAACATTTCAAATTCTAATGCTCGCTTTGTACACTAGCATATGTAACTTGGATATCATATTCATCTTTAACAAATCTCATTTGATTTCAAATGGTTGTCTTTGGTTTGTCATTTTTGGGGTCCAATAATTCATGTTCCACATCATCCTTCCTTGGTTCTCGCTAGTATATCCACTACATGTTTGTGATCCATCATTACCACATACTCGAAAATATTCCATCCATGTGCATAACATCGACGACCAACCTAGCTCGCTTTCATTTTGGTACTGTTCGTCACACCCTTGGTATGCACAATTGCCTTCATGTGAACATGCCTTGTCATAACCAATTCATCGATTGTATCACAACAACCCTAATTGTTCTTTTTTATGGTGAGCCACATAAGCCCTATGTCCACATTATGGGTGTGTATCAGTACCGTCCATGTCATACAAGGTCTAATGTTGTTGGTCTCCAAAAAGAAAGATGATTCACCCTTTTCTAACCTATCATAAAATAAAAATTTAAACATTAAAAACCCTTTCAACAAAATCCATTAACAAACCTAACTTATATATAATCACATACTTGCAAAACGAAGTTGCTATTGGGACTTTATAAATGTGAGCATGTAGAAAATATATATTGCTTTATTTCAACTTATTTGTTCTATATACACATACACGTGTATAGGCGTATATATGCCTACATTTCCATTTTCTTTATTATTATATTTATTTTTTTATTTTCTTTATTTATTTACTTATGTGTATATAATTTGTTTAATTATTTATTTTATTATGTATTTAAATTTGATTTTGTTAATTCAATTTGCATGAATTAATTTAAGTTAGAACATTAATATTAACCAAAATAAAACAATTCTACTCAACACTAGTCACACTATCCCAAATCCTTATGGAGAATAATCAACAAAACCAAAAATTATCAAAAGATAAAATTTAAAGGTGGGCCCCAAGTTTTGGGGCTAGTTGTGCAATAGTAAAAAAAAATGGCAACTTTGATGAGAAATTCTATTGAGTATTTTAGGTGAAGAACCCAAATCTGGAAACAAACAAACCAAAGATCAGAAAGATATACATCATCTAGCAACATCGAAAGAAGATGGTGGGAGATAACTTCAACTGAAAACACATGAACATTTTCCTTGGCTTGATGTGTGTGATCGTGATTTCATTTTGCATGCTTAAAAACCATCCGAATTCCATCACTTGATTAGCATTTAGGCTATAGAAATATTGCTCCCAAAAAGAAATTTATAGATAGAGCCCTACTTCCAGTCAGGCATCCATAGCCCCGATAGATTTTATCTACATTACCCATGGTTTAATTGATATTTTGCAATGCCTTTTTTTTTAACAAGCTTTTTCTAGATAGATCCCTACTACCAGTCAGGTGTCCATAGCCTCGATAGAGTTTATCTAGACCTGGTGACTAATTTTAGCATGTTTTCCATTGCTTGCTTTTTTTTTTTTTTTTATAAGGCCTTGCAAAATTTTATGCACCACATGGGTTAGAGAATATTTTGAAGTTAGAGATGGAGCATATTAGATTTTTGCCTTAATTTGCAAACCAAAATGACTTCATCCTTCCATATTTTAAAGCATGCCCTTTAATATGATGTGTTCATGTGTAGCTTTAGCAAAATGATTCAATATTCCAAAATTCACTATCTTAGTCCCAAAATCTAGGAGCGGTTACTAAATAATTTCATCCCCTTTTCTTGATCCACATGATAGGAAATTCACCCTTCATGACAAAGGAGCACAAAAAATGATCAAGAGGCCATTAGTAGTGACCACGAAACATCACCTCAAACATAGGGACCAACCCAAAACACAAAACTCGAAACTCAAACTTGGAAATAAACCCAAAATCTAACCTAATGAAAATTGACAAGAACAAAATAAAACTTGCCAAACCAACAATTAGGAACAAAACACAAAACAACAACAAAGGAAAAAAACCAAAACTATATACAAGAATATACAATAATGTACAAGATGGTGCACAAAATAGGCTATCACTTCCTTGGATCCCAAACATGATTAGCACATTTTGAAAGACCCATACTATGATATGCATGCCAAGCTTTATAGGAATCTAGCCAAAACAAGATTAAGCCATAAAATACAACAATCATTATTTTACCTCTTTCACCCCACCATTTTAATCTAGTTTTATTAGTAATCCCATAGTGGAGTTTCAATTCATCAAATTGATAAGACAATAATTGATTTTCAATTCTTTCTTGTCTATTCCTTAAAATGTAGATTTCACAATTCAATTCATGATTTAGAATTAGGCTTTCCTTTTCAAATATGAGATCTTGCAAGTAGGAGCCTATTTCTATAAATTTCAAAGCCAATTCATTTTCCATATCTTTAGGCCAATCATGCTTATGTAATAATTTACAAGCATCTAGGATATCTACTAAATGAGGATCATTATAAGTTTTTATCCTAGATTCCATTGTTAATTGTTGATGAACTTGATTCAACAATTCAAGCACATCAACTTCTATTTCATTCACCAAAGCAATATTATTAGAGGTGTGAGTAGAAATCAATTCTAGTTCTTTATTAACCTCCAATGGCATTTCATCATAAATAACATTTGAATCCAATGAATGATTATACAAATTTTCACCTAAAGCTTGGATGCTTGGACACAAAATGTTAGATTCTACCTTTTGTACATTTTCATTTACCAAAACTTGGTGAGCCATTGTAATATTTTATTCTTCTTCATGGGCTTCATCATCATCATCATCTTGTAGCACTTCTTCTTCATCAATTACCTGTTCATCAAAAATACCAAAATTAGGCACCCAATCAAAAGTATGTCCATCCTTTTCAAACCATAAATTTTTTTGATCAAGGGATGTGTCAAATAACACATCTCCATGATCAATTACTTGAGTTGCTTCAAATAAAACAATATTTTTATCATTTGGTTCCCATTCCTTGTTAACCATCCATGATATTTCTTCCTTAGAATATTCAAGACAATCATGAGAATTTGTATCCAACTTTTTAGTATTCCAAGAATGAAAGAGAAGATTTTACCTCTTCCTCATCCATAACAAATGAATCATAAGAAACATTTACCATTTCTTCCTCTTCTATTTCAGCAAGATCTTCAATAAATTCATATTCAACATGATCTAATTTTGGAACCTTCTCTATTCTTGCAAATGCAATATCTTCATGTGAAATGGTGATTTTAGCATCCTGCATATCAAGTGGAATAGAAGTTTCATCAATAGGGGTGTGAGAAAATAATGAATCACCATACATACCCCAACCATTATAATAATTATCTTCTAAACCCATGAGGTGAAACTCTATTGCATCTTCCTCATAATATTTAGATTCTTCTATTAATTCCTCCTTCAATTCACTTTCAACCATTTGTGGTGGGTCAAGGGTCTCTTCAATGGAATCAATTCTTGTATTCAAATTTCTATGATTCTCCCAATCCTCATTCGTAAATAATGACTCTAATCCTAGGTCATCATTTGGAACACATTGGCCTTCTTGATCATCTGTTTCAATCATTTCACTCCATTCTATGGAAGGTCCCAACCTATCACATATTTCAATGCTAGTTAGATCTAGGACTCCTCCATTATCCGAATACTCATGCATTTCTAGAGATGAACCCATATCTACACAATCCTCATTGGTGGATATTGGCTTTGAAACTTGCACCTCCTCTTGAACAATATCTAAGGTGGTTGTAACATTTGGATATTCAACTTCATCCCATTGATTGTTCACATTAGACATCATTTGATTCGAGGGTGCTAGATTAGATGGTTGGTATTGGTTGGAATCCATAACTCCTGAAGAACAGTTCATCATGGGAGAAGGTAGTACCTCAACTTGACTCATTGGTGGTATTTTATTGTGAGCCTTAGGGTTGAGCAATGCTAATTGACCCACATCCATACCTTTCAAAATCCACCATTGTTCTACTATTATGGCCTCACTATAGATTCTAGGCAAGGATGGATCTTTAAGAATTCTCCTTAGAAATGTGGAAGTAAAGGGGTCTAAGGCTTCCAAGTATATTTGGATGACCTCTTCTTCTGAAATGGTATAATGCATCTCTATTTCGGTATACAACCTATGGAACCTATCATTAAATTGACTCATGGATTCATTAGGTTCTTTACAGATAGAGGTAAACTGATTTGATATGATATCCAGGTCAACTAGCTTTCCAAATTGGCTAAGAAATGTTGCTTCTAGTTGAGCCCAAGAAGTGATAGAACCTATAGGTAAATTGAGATACCAATCATAAGAAAATTCATCTAATGTAAATGGAAACATGTTACAAGCAACATCTTCATGCATAATTTGCAATTGAATTAAAGTGTTCTTGTATGCCTGAATATGTTCCTCAATCGATTCTATTCCATCATGCCTAAACTGAGGTAGATGATCCAAAATATCTATAGGCATATGATGTGAAGGCCCAAGTATGTTTAAAGGACAACTTACCCTCCAAGAAGTAAGGAATGCCATTAGTGGACCTTAAAGAATACAACTTTAATGCAAATTTTGTTAGTCAAATAAATATATCTTGCAAAGAAGCATGAAATGACTAACAAACCTCAAATGTTTAACATATAAATCATCATGTATATCAACCAAAATATATGCATCAATTAAACCATGACATTAGAGAATATTCTCCAATTTGCAAAAGGTTAGCATTAATGCATCATCAATTAGAGAATGTTTGAATCAATGAAAGTGATCAAAAAAAACTCATTAGTCAAGACCAATGCTTTCAAATAAGCTTTCAAGTAACAATGAACAATTTAGCATCTAAATAGCAATAAAGTAAACCAATTCATGCCCTCCTTCTAGCGCCAATTCTATTGAGTGCTAAAGGAGGCCAAATATAATAGTCAATAGGACATGAAACATTTAGCAATTCAAAGCTCTCAAGGTTAACCAAAATCACATTATTCACTGCATGAACAATTCAAAAGCATTAGAACAATAATGAACAATTTAGCATAAATAAAATAACACCAATTCATGCCCTCCTTCTAGCGCCAATTTTGTTGAGTGGAAATTTTTCCCAATTGCAAAATCACCATCACAATCAGGATTTTGATTAGAAAACCCTCTCTTGCAAAGAAATAGAAATTTCTCCAAGGTTCCTTTTACTTAATGTGTGCTTGTAATCTTGTGAAGATGTATCAAATAAGTTCTAGGAATACCTTAGTGATTTGTAAGTAACTGTTAACAAGGGGCCTGTGTTGGTTTATTTTATTGCTATACTAGTGATTGTTCATGAAACTTAAAAGAAAGAGAAAATGTGATTGGCCCTCATATGACCATGATGTAAAACCTTAGTTCATTTTATCTTGAAGTATTTTAGGTATATTTTATCTTCCTTTGGTTAAGCAGATTTTAGACAAGTTTTATCTTGCATTATTAAACCCTGCTTTGAGCATGAAATAGAAGATTAAAATCTATCTTTTGAAATGCAAATTTTTAATGATGATTGGATTCATTTAATGTTGCTTTGAATATAAAAGTAAAAATAACCTTTGATATAATAAATAAATTACCCCTCTTTTATGATTTTTTTTTATCGGTTAAAGATATTAGCACCTATATAACAAATGGGTTTTATCAGGGTCCCAAAACCTGAATACAAAATGGCATCAAATGCCATAAAGGAAAAAAAGCAACAGATAAGAAATAGAGCAGAGTTACAAAAAAGGAGGCAGTCCTCAGCCTGCAAAAAAAAAGTACAAAATTACAAAATTTAGGGTTGTCCTCAGCGTACAAGAAGAAAAGAGGAACATAGTCAAAATACTAACAACCATAAAAAAGGCAGAGTAACTCCACAGAACCAAATAGCAAAAGCCACTAGAGAGCACTCAGGTCTTAGAAGTAGGCTTAGCACAGAGATCTTGGATACTCCTAGAAAAAACATCCAACTCAGCACCATTGTCTTTAGCAGGGATGTCCTCAGACTTGACAGTCATCTTCTTAGGATTTGCAGTAGGCACACCTTCAACCTCTTCAATGAATGATTTCTTGAAAAAATAGAGATTAAAGGTATTGTGCAGATCAAAAATTTGAGCAATGTTGTTTGAGATATATTTGATTATGTACGCCTGCAAAAAGAGGTCAAGGTCATCCTTAGTCTCCTAATCAAAATAAAAGACTTTTTTTCTTGGATTTATTCTTCAGACACGCTGAGGCACGAAGTGGCTTTTGATCAGGTTCAAGCTTAGGTTCACTGTCAGGATCAGGAGAATCACTTCTTGGCCTTTTCCTTAATTTTATAACATTTTCAATGATTTTTTGTTTTTTAGAAGACAATTTCAAAGCATTAGAAGATTGGGGTGTGGTTTGGGAAGAACTAGACTTCAAAGGGATCTTCTTAGGCTTAGGGGGAGGGGTTAAGACAATGCCTTCAGGGTAGTGAATCAGCCAATGTTTGTAAAGAACATTGAAAAGCCCACGGTGTGAGGGTAACTCAGACCCATTTTTCTCTCTGGCATCCTCAATAGTATGACTGATGGAATTAAAAAGAAATTGAGGAATATTTACTACCCTAACATCACAAAAATGATTGTAAAAGGAAAAATGAAAACTATGTAAGGGCTTATCTGGATCATCGACTGTAACATATTCCATGATGGGTTTGAGGATGCTCCCCTAGGGAAAAGGAAGCTCATCACACCACATGCCTAAGTGAGCTCTTCTAGTGAGGTCTTTATCAGTGATGTCCTTCAACTTTGCTTCCCAATTATGCTTCTCCCTTCTAATGGACCTTCCCTTAGGTTGTTGGCCAATCAACTCAATGAGCATTTTGATGTTGAGGACGTAGGATTTGTTGTGAATGGTGACCTTCCCCTCATCCCATGACTCCATGAAATCCAAGGTGATCTCAAGGTCCTCCCCTTTGAATTTATGGAAGAAGGGAAGGAAATTTCTACCCACCAAGATTCCTTCAGTAATAGAATCTATACACAACTTAGATGGCTCAACAAAGGTATTCATTATGACAGAGCAGAGGGAAAGCAATAGCAGGGGAAACTTCAGAGAAGAAAGGCTCTGGTAGTGGAACAAGACCTGGGCATTATGAATAAAAATTGTGAGGAGGGTGACTTTAACAATGCTCTTCCAGTGAATTCGGTACCCATGCCGCATAAGAAGCCAACACGTTCCAATGCAATCTTGGTTGACAAGGTAGGTCCAATCACCAATATAAATCATGAGGAAATCTGATAAAAGATCCCTCAAAATAGAAAAAATAGAGGAAGAGACCGAACCACAAGGAAAGACATGTTGGGGGTGATGATGTGGAAGGATGAGGTGGAAAGGTGGAGAGGTGGAAGTATGAAAAAAATAGGATTTATGAATTGGGTGCGACTGAAAATGATGATGCCAAGGAAATAGGGAAATCGAAGATCAAAAAATAAATAGACAAAAAATGCTAAAATTCTACCTTGAAGGTGGAGAGACCGACAACCAAGGTTGACATTGCAAAAAAAATACGTAAATCCCAAGACATGATCTAACATGGGGGCTAGAAAAAATGGAATTATGGCACTCTAGCATGAGAAGAACTTTGAACGAGGTTGACTTGCTCCACGTCAGCAATAGAAGGACCTGAATTCAATGAATATTTGTCAATAACATGGATTAAAAACTAAGGAGGATTAGAAGTCCAGGTCATCAACTCGTTTATAGTAGTGCCAAAATTAGTTAAAGCATCTGCAACTTTATTGTTCTCTCTGAATGTATGTTGGAAAATGATGTCTTGAAACTGTTTACTTAGGATTATGGCTTCTTCTATGCAATTTCTTACTTTCCACGAGGGGATTTTGGTATTTTTGAGGTAGTTTATGGTGGTCAAAGAATCACCTTCAACCATAATTCTATTGGTCACATTCTTTACAAATACTAGGCCACGCCAAAGAGCTTGAGCCTCAGCAATTTGATTTGAATGAATCCCAATAAATTCAACATAAGCAATGATAACCTTACCTTGAATGTCTCTGAGGACTCCACCTACTCCTAAACGTCCAGGGTTACCCTTAGCAACACCATCAAAATTTAGTTTGAGCTAGCCTTGTGGGGGAGGTATCCAAGAAGTATGAATTCTATTGGACTTGGGGTGTGTGCAAGAGTTAGTCACAATAGAGAAGTTGAGAGACCACCCCACAGAGGTTTCAAAGGAAGAAGGGGGCTGGGAAGGTAAGGGGCAAAGGGAAGCATTCTCAATAGCAAAGGAGAGAATTTTGCTAAAGATAAACTCAGAGCTTTGACAAGAGTTAGAAAAAACTCTACGATTTCACTCTAACCAAATCTACCATAAAAAGTGATGAAGGCAAAACTGCCACAACATCTTGAGGTGCAGGTTCCTAAAGGGATTGGGCCATTGAGTGAAAATGTCAGGAATAGAGCAAACATTGACGCTAAATCGAATTTCGAATTCGATTTTAATTTAAACCTTATAACCCACTTTAGGGTTATATAAATTAATTTATAATTAATTTATAATTAAATTAAAATTAAGTTATAATTAACTTAAATAACTTTGGAAGTTAATTTAATCAATTAATAAATTAATTTATAATAAAATTATATTAATTAATTTATAATTAATTTAAATTTTCCTTTTTAATATTATAATATTATTTTCTTGGGCTTCTTATTTGCACTTTGGACCACATCTGACCACCTAGAACCGAATCTAACCATCTATAAATGGACTCTCCTTTTTGCACTGATTGCGGAACTACTTCTCCTTGCATTGCTCATTGAAAATGACTTTTGACATCAATGACCACTCACTCTTGGCATCAATGACAACTCAATTACTCAAAATGCCCAACAATGAATTTGGAAGGATAATTAAAAATATATATAATTATAAGATGAAAATGGTCCTCGATTCAGGTAGGAGACCTAGTGAATTTAAAAAAAATGTAATATTATTATCAACATGCGGCGAACCGACCTCTAAAAATTTTTTGGCCCAAAAATTTTGGATGAATGGGCTGATGTCCATGGCCCCCATTATTGCCAACTTCCAATTTCAAAAATCTGAAAATATGCCCAATTGGCAAATATTCACCGCTATGCATAACCCTATGTGAAGGTCCCAAAAATATTTATAAGGAGGTTTTCATGTTGAGTTCACCAAAAATTGAGGAGGTAGCCCATGCAGATTATTCTCAACAAATTCATCGAGGTTGAGATCCCCATAGGGCTTTGTCCTCACCTCAATTTGGTGTGTTGATTTAGGGTTTGAGGGGTTCACTAGGAGCACTTTAAAGACTCACTCCAATTTTATGTAGGGGTTTGATGTGTGTTTTCACAAACACCTAAGTTTGGTCTTTGGGAACTAGGTTATTAAATAAAAAATATTATCTAACTAAGATGCAAGAAAATAAGTTATGAAAAAAAACAAAACTAATCCAAAATGATTATTTCCTTTGAATGACACTAATCCTAGGGTACAAAAGTAATTTTTTTTTATAAATGAAACAACAAAATGCACAAACAAGACTAACCTAATGCATACTACATGCAAAATTTGATTTTGAATACCTAAAGAGAAGATAAATAGATCAAACTAACTAGATTCCTTTTTATCCTTTTTTTTGTTAAGCAGAAACAAAACATAAAATAACAAGAGAACATATTTGAAAAATAATATGAACAAATCAAATTAACAAGGTTATTTTTTATCATTTTTTATAATTTGTGTCTAAATAGAAAACATAAATAAAACACACAAACAACAAGAGAACAAATTTGAAAAACAAGACAAACAAATCAAATTAACTAGATTCCTTTTTGTCCTTTTTTATATTCATATCTAAATAAAAAAATAGAAACAAAACATAGAACAACAAGAGAATAGACTTGAAAAACAACACCTAAAGGCTAAATAAAACACTTACTTGATTTTGGCAAATGTCCTAATTTTGTGCCCTAGAAATAGCAACCATGGATTCGAGTGAGTACCTACAAATGGGAAACTTTATGTTTGGCATTAGTGTTTCGAATATTTATTAGTCATATGTAGAGACTAGGCTTGTAAGAGATGCATTCAGTCCCCCTAGATCCTTTAGATGACCAAAAACAAGTATACAATTGATGACCTTTGGCAATAGAAAATTTAAAAAGATGTAAAAAAGGGTAGAAACAAAGAACAGAAAAGAAGATATTCAACAAGAAGTAGGGGAAAATATAGAGGAAGTAAGAAAAGAGAAATACAAACTTGCCCCCAAGTCCAAATTTGATTTTGTGGTCTTTTTGGATTGATCACAAAATCGTATTGATCGAATTTGTGCCCTATAAGAGCGGACCATGAATTCAACACAATTAAGGTAAAAAAAAACTAATCTAGGGTCCTTTAAGTCCCTAAACAACAAAGTTAGCACAAGAGGCAAGATTAAAAATTAAATACAAATAGAAATCTATAATGACAAAAGTGATAAAATAAAAATCACAGTAAGAAAACAACAGAAAGAAAAGAGAAGTAACAACCAATATAGGAAAGATCCTCTAAGATGAGCCTTGCTATCCCTTTGAAAAACGTTTCAAAATAGCAATGCAGAAATTGAGAACTTGATAAGAATTTTATTAGCTTGAGAGCAATGGTAAGAGGACTTGATCACAATATTAAGTACAATATCGGATAAGGATAAAAAAATGGGATCCTAATGCCTCAATTTATAGGGCTTTGGGGCACAAAAAATAGAGATAAAAGCATTAGGGTTAGATTAAACTTTAAAAAAAACAACAAAATAAAACTAGAGAGATAAATCAACTAAAAGGCTAAGGTTAAAGAAAAACCCTAAAAAAGTAATTTCACGATCCATTAGGGCCTATCACAAAATCATGAAAATTAAACATTCAGGATCATCTCGGTTGACGATGGTGCCTAGGAAGGCTGCATGATTTTGCATTCCATCTAGGAGGATTGCAAATTCGATAAAACTAAAAAAAACATCTCAAAGTGAGTGTTGATGAGCTCAAAAATTACATTTGGAAATTTTGAGAGGCTTCTAAGTCATCTAATGAAAAATTGATTCATTTAGTTGAATCAATTTTTTATGTTTACAACTTCCTTTCAACAATGACCTAGTCATCTATACATACACTCTAAGCTTGGATTCCATGCAAGATTCATTCAACATATAAAAAAAAAAAAACTCAAGAAAATGAAAGCAGACATCAATCATAAGGTCAGGCATGAAACCAATCAACACTATATAACTAGGAAATAGAAAATCTTACTGTTGAAGGTAATGTCAATCACCTTACGGATCTTTTCAATCCTCACTCCTCATGAGATTCATTTCATGGAATGTAAGGGTGCATAAAGTTAGCTCCCCCAAATATTATAAAATTATAAGGATAATACAAGCAAATATACCACATCTAGTCTTCCTTTAAAATACTACGCTATCAGTAGAAGAGATGAAAATAGTGGCAAGGAAAATTTAGCCTACATGTAGGGTGGACTCTCTTAGCTACCAAGGTGCATTGGGGGGATTTTCTATCTTTGGGATCCAAAGGAGTTTGTGGTGCATATGATCATAGGTAACAAGGGTATCCTTGGTTATATTGGCCAATAGAGGTAGTCTTATTAAAAACTCTTATTTATCAATATCTATGTGGTCATTTCTATAGAGGAGAAATGAAAATATTGGAGCTATATTCGATACCTCTAATTCTAGTTTCCTACAACACAATTCATTCTAGGAGTGGATTATAATACTATTCTTTCTTTGAAGGAGAAAATGAGAGGGATTACAAAGTTGGATGTTGCATCATATCTAATATATGAATATTTGAGACATCTTCAACTAATTGATATCAAACTCAAGAATAGTATGATGATATTATTAGCATATTATTACATTATTTAATATATTATATTATTGTATAATGGCATATTATATTATTATATGGTGGTTCCATGATAGTCCCACCAATTACATCCATTATCCCCTTGATAATGTATGATTCTTGTACATTATAAACTACATATATACAAATAAATAATGAATTGAATATTGATATCAAGTTTGATATTATTATGTTATTGTTTATCGCAAATATGTGATATCAAAATAGGCCAAGAAAAGCAATGAGTAAGTTGTGAGGAGTCATAAAAATGTTGGCAATTTTGGGTACTTTGGGTACATTGCCTTTGCTCAAGTATATAAGTTGTCATTGATGTCAAGAAGCTTTTGAAGGAATTTGATTTGATGTCAAATAATTTGTTTTGATGAAGGTTACGGCATGACAGTTTCAAAAGTCTTTTGCAAATCTCAAGCTGACAGGTTCGAGAGAAAGAGCTCGCAGTGAAAAAGTGTCGCGATATCGCGACATGTCGGGTTTTCGTGACCCAAAGAAAAAAAAAGTGCTAAGGAGAAAAAGTGTCGCGATATCGCGACATGTCGGTTTTTTGCGACCCGAAGAACAGAAAAGAGCTAAGGAGGAAAAGTGTCGCGATATCGTGACATGTCGCATTTTCGCGACTTAAGCAAGAGAGAGAAAGCAAGTTAGAAAAGTGTTGTGATATCGCGACATGTCGCATTTTCGTGACTTAAGCAGGAGAGAGAAAGCAAGTTAGAAAAGTTTCATGATTTTGTGACATGTCGCAGTTTCACGACTCAAAGAGCAAAGAAAATGTACGGAAGCTGAAAGCATCATGATTTTGCGACAGGTTGCAAATAAAATGTACAGAAAGTTGATAGCATCACGATTTCACGATGGGTTACAAGGAAAGCGTACGAAATCTGAAAGCATTGCAATTTCGTGATGGGTTGCAAAGAATGCGTATGGATGCAAAAAGTGTCATGATTTCATGACAGGCAGAAAAGAAAGCAGACGAAAGCAGAAGTGTCATGATTTCATGACAAAAACTGAAAGCAGGTCTTCTATAGGAGAAGTGTCACGATTTCACGACAAAAGCAGAGAGGAAGGCTATGAAGATAGAAGTGTTGCGATATCGCAACAGAAGTGAAGACGAAGTCTATAGAGGCAGAACTATCATGATTTTACGATAAAAGCAAAAAGGAGGTCGACGAAGGGAGAAGTGTTGTGATATCACGACAAAAGCAAAGTTGATGCTGACAAAGACAGAAGTGTCACGATATCATGACAAGAGCTTAATTGAAGTCAACAAAGGCTGAAGTGTCGCAATATCACAACAAAAGCCAAAAGAAAGTGTATGGTTGCAAAGGTGTCGCGATATCGAGACATGTTGTAGTTTCATGGCAAAAGCTACAGAAGAGTTACAGAGGCAGTTGAAGTCGACAAAGTTAAATGTGAGCCGATGAAGATTAGGTTTTGCAGTCGACGAAGTTTAGGGTTGTGCAATCGACTAAAGATCAGGGTTACAGTCGACTAAGATTAAGGTTTTGATCTTGAAAGTGTTATTATAAAAGGTAGGCTATTTTGAAGAGTTGGGGCAATTTTTAGTTGCGACGTTCGTAGATAGAGCGCAAAGTGAGAAGTTCGATCGCCAAGAGTAGAGTGCAAAATTCGATCAAAGTGTGCAGAGTGAGCGAAGAGTCATGGTGAATTGTTCCAAGTGTGGCTGTGATTGCGCAGAGAGAGCACAGGGCAAAGAGAGCACATAGGGTAAATACGAACGCGAAGTGCTACTGTATGAGAACAGAGGTGCACTGGTTCTTTGAGGAAGAACCTGAGGATAGATTTGGCAAGTCTTTGAGAAGGCTTGTGTGCAGAGGATTGATTTGTTCAAGTGTTGGACAAATCCGATGCATGAGAGGAAGACTTGTACTAGACCGACCGACCGTGTTTGGTACAAAGTTGTCGAGTCGCTATGGACATGATCATAGAAGGTAGAGGTCTCTTAGGCTAAGCATTGAGGAAAGGAGGTCTTCGGTGGAAAGGAGTTCCACGTGCTGGCAAGAGGTAGAGGTAGTTGATCTTCTGAGGGATCATTTCTAGAGCAGAGGGGAAGGTATCTCCTTTGAGTAGAGGCTCATAAATTTTGATTGGGGGAAGGTATCTCCTTTGGGCCGAGGCTCATAAACATTGTAATTGGGAAGGATTCCCAAAGAACTTTGAGATAACTTTTAGATAAAAGTTTTGTGGACGTAGCCCAGCCATTCTGGGTGAACCATGTTAAAATTGGTGTCACTTTGTGGATGATATTGTGCATTGCTTTGATATTTCTTTGGGTATATTGCTTTACTATTTTGAAGGATAAAGGAAAAAGTAAAAAGAGGTCTTATACTGTTCACCCCCCCTCTCAGTATAAGCTTGTGTTCTTCAAAAAAGTGTTGAATGAAAGAGGGACAACCATCATCATCCAATGGTATGCCATAAGCAAGGAAACAATTGTTACATTACAAGGTATAGAACCATTCTGCTATGCCCATTCTTCATTGTTTATGAAATTCAAATAATACCTCATAATTTACAATGATTGCTATGAGAAATAGCCTAGATTTTACACCTAGTTTTCCTTTCCTATTACATGCCTAGAACAACTGAATGTAATCAAACATAAAGTTCATACGCAATCTCATATCATTAACTAGGGGTCAATTTTGATTGCATTTATTGCATTAGTAGTAGATTTTATTTATTTTGTTTTCTTAACATCTAAAGTAGCAATAGAATTCATGTTGGACATTTCTCAAATATAATGTTCCTGGAAGGTTCTCTTTTCTTATCTTTCCTTTACTTTCATTTGATGGTACGTATGACATAAAAACATTTGACAGAAGTGAAATATATTGTTCTACTTTTGCCCTTTGTCCCCCTATTGTTGAGGGAAAAACTAAATATTTTCCTAACTTTTCAAGAGTCCAAAGTAACACATTGGATAAAATTATAAATAACTTTAGAGTCTTCTCGACCATAAGTCTGTATTGCTAGAAAAATCTATATTTTTGAACTTCAACATTTGTATAAAAATCATTCCAAATAAAATTACTTTGAAAAGCAAATCCTAAATTATTTATAGCTAAATGTCAAAAGTCATCTACATTTGTGTGTGGTTACTGCTCAATTTCAAACAATCAAATAAGGTGTTACGTATATTCTTATATTTTTGAAAGGATAGAAAATAATTTCACAATGAAAATAATTATCTAGACTAACATAGAATATTGTGAATGAAAAAGAAGATCAAGATTATGAATGAAAAGGAAGATCATGCCTGAGAAAAGTGTATTCACAAATGGAGTTTGAAAAAAAATACACCAAAAAAAATCACTGATTGAGATATGTATACACTACTTCACTTATTATTTAAAAATTACCTTTAGCATGTTACACGTCAATACTTGTTTGGAATATTGGAAACAGATGATAATTTTCAGTTGCATAGTACTTAAAACAGTGAATGCTAATAATTTTGAAATTTAATTTATGCTTTAGCATGAACTTTGGATGGTTAATAAGAAAATGATGTCATCTTTTTAGCATCTTGTTTCTGAGATATTAAAAGAAGGTTTCAACTCCAACCTTAAATTAAGGTGGCACTCTGGTGTTCAGCATGTGTGCAAATGAAAAAACTGCATTTCTCAATAACCCAAGTTTGAATTTTTTTGGCACTCTTTACAAGAAGTCACAAAGACCCTAATGAAGAATTAATTTTGCACATAAAACAAAGTATAAATATTTACATTTTCACACTATATAATGGAATTTCAATATGGAATTTTTTGCTAGCAAACAAGGAACTAAATTTTGATAAAGGGAGTTACAAGGTCAATTCTCATTGAGTCTTTATTTTTTAAAAAGGAAAGGAAGAATTATTATTTTCTATAGAAATTTTTAAAATAATAGGGAAAACTATAGTCTTTTTTAAATACATTAAGAAGTAATAAGGTTATAACGTATTTTTTTTTAATAAAGAGGTGATTAAAATCTTTTGAAAAAATGAATGTTATTTTAAAAAAGGGGATGCAAGTTAAGATTATTAATGAAAAGGAAAAGGAAAGTGTGTTATAGTTATATTTGTATGCTTTAGGAGTTATAAGGTAAAATTGATGATTTTTTTGTAAAAACTATATTATTTCACAACCATTTCTTTTACCCCAAATTTTATCAAACCAATAGGTTTGAAGCAATGTTTGGTATCTACAGTGTCTCTAGAGATCGTTTATAGATAATGTTGTTATGACTTTCTACTACACTTAATTCCTAAAAGAGCTTCGACAATAATATCTAGGGTATATCCCTATAAATTGTCAGGGAGTAATAAGACAATCCTTTATTCATTCACTCCATAATTCATCCCATTTGCCTTTGTTGTTAGACATTAATCTTGAAATTAAGATTTTTTAAATATTTGATGGAAGTTACACCCTACATATAAATAAATCCTTCTAAATAGGTGTAATAAAAAGACAAATATCTTTTAATATCACCTTAGTACCATGTATCAATTCCTTTAGCGTACCTAAATATCCCTCTCACATACCAAAAATATATTAAGAGGACTAGTTTCTTCCATGTATTGATGAGTATATAAAAAGGGTGGGTATATCGAAAGGATTGGTATATTAGACTAGTAGTATATTGAGATAGGTTACCATTTGTATATATAAGGAACCCTTGCTATATCTACCTCAAAAATTCTACTTATAGAATCTCAATTGTTCAATTCTCCATATTTTACTAAAATGAAGCATCAAAAACAAAGAAGAGTTTATCTATTGAGTCAAGAAAACAAAGACTACAAGAAGTAGTACAACATGGGAAAGGCAAATAGGAACCAATAAAATAAACAAGGTAATATCAAAAGTGGGCCTCATTATAAAATCAAGTAAAAATCAGAATATTTAGGATAAGATATTGTTATATTCCTAAAGAAAAAGGTCATGACAATAAGTTTTCTAAATACAATTTTATGACTCGTGAAAATCATTTTCAATCATAACAAGAGTATATTATTCAAAGAGCACCAAAACCAAAATCCCATTGTGAAGAAAAGTAAGCAAAAAATAAAAAGCATGATTCATCAAGTGGGGGAGGAGAAGAGCAAACTAGAGACCTTTGTTTTCATTATGAAAATAAAGAATTGTTAACACTAAATTCTTGTTTATATTCCATTATCATAAAATCTTAAAAGTATGTATCTCTAGAATTAATATGGTACTTGTCAATTATTCTTAATGAAGTTGAGGATGGAGACTTCACAACACTTAAGGACTACCTAAGCAATATTCTTTATGAAACCATTGACTACTTTGAAAATTCTATTAAATTGCCTACTAAAACAACAAAGATGATATATATGGCATTGCTCAGTCTTAATGTACATAAGGTGAAGTACATAATGCAAGAAGAAATAATTGAAAATTTAAAGTATAAACCCATGAAGAAAGAATTATAATACAAGTGATCTCCAAAAATCAAATGTGACTTTTGATATAGATAATGGTAGATGGTTGTTGTGGCATAAATGATCTTCAATGGAAATATATTTGGTGTGATACCTATGATTTAAATGGCTAATATGTTTGTTGTGATACCTATGATTTAAATGGCTAATGTGATTTTTTATGATCTGAGATCCATAATGGTAGATAATTGTTGTGATATATGTGATCTTGTTCAAAGATAAGATACGACCAATGATACAAGTGACCTTCTTCAAAGAACAAATTTTGTTTTGAAGCCTACAATGGAAAATGTGTGTTGTGATACAAGGAATCTTATATAGATGATAGTTATAACATGTGATACCAATGATTTGATGGTTGTTTGATAAAATAAATATTGTGCAAAAAGTAGTTGTGTTGGCCATGATAATAGTCATATTGTCAAACTTGATAGTGACAACAATAGTTTAGTTTGTGGATATCGTAATAATGATAAAAATAAAAATGGTGATGCAAAATTTAGGATTTTTGAAAGGTGCACAAAAGGATTTAGTTTAAAATTATTGAGAAAAATGGGATGTAGTATAGGTTTGGGAAGACATGGGAAAGGTATAAAAAATACATAGTACCAAATATAAGGCTAAATAATGAAGGCCTTGGATATGATGATCCAATAGGAAGTAGTGAGATCAAAATTGTGAAGAGGGAAACTTATACAAAAGATAAAAATATAGGTCATTAAAGAGCCACTAATACCAAATTTGTGACAAGTGGTAATAAAATCATGACAAGGACCAATGTTTCCAAATTTTTGAGAAGAAAATAAAATAAACAGTTGTAGTTAGTGTGTAATAATAAGACATGTAGCAAAAATATTGAGACTTCCATTGTTGTAAAGCTTGTGGAGGAAATAATCAATCACAAATATATTATCAATATACAAAGAGAAGAAATAATAAAATACAAATGAACTATGGTTGGATAAATGTGTGCAAATGGGAAGAGACACAAGAAAATTTTGTATGTTTTCTACAAAATGAGATCAAGTTTGTTGAATATGAAGAAGAATGTAAGTTTTCCAAGATGAAATATGTTGGGAAACTTGAGATAAGTGGTTTCAATATTAGAAGAATATGACCCAAGTTATGCTTGGAAGACTTGCAATGATAGGATCCCATAGAAGAATGCTAGAAGTGGTAGAACCTATATATGAATATGATCCAAGCCATTCTTGGATGTCTATATTGATATGACCTATAGAAGTGTATAACCCAAGCTATGATTGAAGACCTATAATGATGAGGAACCTATAAATGAATACTTATGTAGAATATTCTAAGTATGTGGATGATTTTCCATAGGTGACGACCTAATGGTTTATCCATTGGATGACCTAGAGGTAATATTATTCCAAAGGCAATGACCTAGAGAAGCAATCTAGAGGTAATATTAACCCAAAGGTAATGATGAAAAGAGGTGATATTAAGGTGAAGTAAGAGGATACCCAGAGGTAGAGACCCAAATGCAACCTATAGGTAATAAAATTATGATAATAATCGAGAGGTAGGCCCTACAATAAATTAAATTTATAGACCAAGTGGACATTGCATAATCTATAAGAACCAAATCCAAAGTCTATGCTAGTGTTAGAGCTAGAGCTAGAGCTAGACTTCAATTTAATTCTACCACCTTTAGAATTAAAAATTAAGGGGGGGTAGTCATATTTATTTTCTATACCAAATAATGTAATAAGAGAGGATGTTAGCATATTCTTACATTATTTGGAATATTACCTTATTCTACTATGGCATATTACATTATTGTATGGTGGTTCTATGATATTTTTGCTACTTACATTTGTTATCCCCTCAATAAAAAATGATGCTTGTACTTTGAAAACAACATATTACAAATGAATGATGAATGGTAGATTGATATCAAGTTTGAGATTAGTGTGTTCTTGTTTATCGCCAATAGACGTGGTCTAATAGAAGGAAAGGATCAACATAAGTTTTGGAATGTATGGATAAGTTTGTGACTTTAGATGAGCTCCTTTGGGTTGGGACAATTCCAAAATCTCTCATTCTCAATAATGTTGGTTTGGATCATGGACCTATTTTGTTAGACCTTTGGAAGCCCACTCTCAACTACACTCCTTTCAAATTCCAACTCATTTGACTCTGTGACAACACTTTTAGACTTCTAATCTAGTAATGGTGGAGGGAAGGTAAGCCAATATTTGGAACCAAAATGTATTATTTTGTGAAGAAATTATAATTCCTTAAAGCCAAAATTAAGGAATGCAATTAGCAGTAGTTTGGTGATGTTACAAAAAATAAGGTAGATCTAGCTCTTCAAATTGAATAGGTGAATGAGAAAATCCACTCTATTGGCCTCTTAAAGGATCTTAATAAGAATGAAATGCAATTATATATTGATCTAGAGGAATGGAAAAAGGGGGATAAGCTTCTATTAAACTAAACCTCCATGGTTCAATGGTTGAAATAAGGATAAAGGAATTTCACTTTCTTCAACTAACCCATTCTTTCAAGAAGAGCTTATAATTTTATATCATCCTTGAATATAAGCACTAGTGACTTAGTTTAATCATGGGATAACATGAAGAGTATTATTTTGGACTATTCTACAAAACTCTTCTCAATAGCTCTTTTGGATCCAAGGGCTCAATAGGAAGTTCTTTAAGAAATTTTCCCATCATAGAAGAAGAAAATTTTTCTTTTATAGGCTTTATATCCATGGAGAAATTACATGTTGTGTTCAATATGAAAAAGGTAAAATGTCAGGCTTGGATGAATTATCCATTGAATTATTTCAAAAAGTTTAGGATTTGTTTAAGGTTGGTCTACTTGATTTGGTAGAGTAAATGTGGAGTGATAATTCAATACTTAAATAAATCAATAAAAATTATACTACACTCATTCATAAATCTCAATAGTTTGAGTAAATTTGTTATTTTAGACTGATAATATTACGCAATATCCTCAAAATTATTACAAAGGTGGTGGATGATAATTTGAAATCTCTTATCCCTAAGATAATTTCTCCAAAGAAAGGATATTTTGTGGGAGGAAGATAGATTACAAATGAGATAGTGTTGACGTAGGAAGCCTTAAATTCTATGCAATTTCAACAATCCCCTTCCATGTTTTTTCATTTAGATCTTTCTAAGGCTTATAATAGGGTAGACTAGTATTTTGTTTGGGTTCTAAGATAGTTTAAGTTTTATCAAGATTGCATAGACTAGACTAGAAGTAGTATTTCCTCTATATCCTATGCAATGCTTATCAGTGATAGTTTATCTCATTTATTTACAAATTCCATAGGTCTTCATTAAGCAATCCTCTTTATTCTTACCTATTCAAAATACTGGTAGAATATTTGGGTTGTCTTATCTCTAAATATAGAACCAGTTAATCTCTTCAAGCAATTACAATGGCCTCTAGAGCCCCTCCACTATCCCACTTACAATATATAGATAATTCAATCTTGTTGGGTCATGCATCTTTAGGAGAGACATCCAGATTTAAGAAGATTTTGAATCTCTTTTTGATAGTCATAGGATAATTGATTATGAATAAAAATCAAAGATCATCTTCTTAACAAGCTTCTCTTATAATTTCTTATTTCGAAGTCCTACTAAAAATTGCCAAGAAAAAAATGAAGAAATGTATGTGGCTAATAGAGAGGACAAATATTCAATTGGATAACTGGACCAATCGATGGCTTTCATATGGAGATAGACTCACTTTGGTAAAATTAGTTCTTCAATATATTCCTATCTATGTCTCTTATGTCATGGATATCCCTAATATTGTTTTGAGAGAGCTAGAAAGATTCTTATGGAGAAAAATAAAATCAAAATACAAATGGGATTTTATAAAGTGGGAGAAGTTATGCCCTCTAAAAAATAAGGTGGGTTGGGCCTTAGATTAGTGATCAATAATATGGCACTAATAGCTAAATTGTACTAGCATTCAATCAACATATCCCATGCATTTTGGGTTCAAATTTGGAGAGCTAAATATGTAGAAAATAAAATACCAAAAGAATTTACTAGATATCATCTACCTAGTAGATGATCTTCAGTCCTAACAGTGTTAAGGATAGAGAAAATATTGATCAAGATGTTGTTGTTCTAAATTATCAACAATGACTGCCAAGAAAATATCTAGACTGAGGCCTAGGATGGGTATCCTTTAAATGAAGACCTATCATGGGAAAACTTCATAAGGAAGGATGGATCAAAGTTTCCCACTATAACAAAAACATTGTGGATGGTGCTTGACAAAAAAATATGGATCCCAACTATTGAATGGCCTATGGTGGTACTGGAGTCTCAAAAGGAAGTTATTTAGACATTCTTAAAGCTCGATCTCTTTCTTGGTCTCAAGCAGATGACTCTTGAGCCCTTACTCTAAGGGTGTTTATATAGTAACCTTTGGATATTCTTCATCATATCAGTATGCTACTAACCTTCTTAGTGACATCTTAAATAAACTTTAGTAGCTATAGTTATGGTCCAAAGTGAGATTATTTTTATCTAGCTTATTTTTTATAAGTAGGCTCTTAGAGGAGATCAATTGATGAAATGATATTTTTTTAGATGATATTTTTTTAGCCCTTATAGATATGTGATGTGTTGCAAATATGGAGACACTTTGGATCATTTTTTTCTTTCTTATCCCTTGACCAACTAGTTATGGAAAATGTTGGTCTCCCTCTTGGATTTTAGACCTCATGTGTTCACTTTCTTTGAGAAAGTTTGATGTACCTGGTCTAGGATGAATGGTACAGATAGTTCTATGAAGAAGATGGTATAGGTTAGCATTTTATTACCACTATAGAATCTTTGAAAAGAAAGAAATATTAGGATCTTTAAATATGTTCCACATGATATTCAATATATATGGCAAAGAACCTTAGCTAATATAAGGAAAATTATCCAACACGTAATGCAAATCCCTCCTCCCCATCCTAGTGGTATAATAGTATTCTTGACAAGATAAAGTTTTACTTAGATGAATGGAGACAAAGAAATCCTCAAAAATATAGATTTCCTATTTGTTATGATAGTCATTGGGAAGCCCCTCCTGATGTTGGAAATATTAACATGGATGGAGATTCAAGAAGTAATCCAAGAAGAGCAAGTATGGGAAGTATATAAAGGTTTTCAAACAACAATCATATCTTCATCTTTATGAAGAATTTAGGTGTTCTCTATAATAATATAGTGGAAGCTTATGCTACTCTTTGAGGTGTTCAAGAGTCTGTTAAAGTTAGATAGAGTTTACTATAGGTATAGTCGGAATCACTAATGCTCTTTAATCGGTTTAAAGATCCCACTAAGGCCCCTTATAAGGATTGTGTTTACCAAGAGTGCTAGAAAAGATTCCCGACTTTTAGACTAGATTTCATACAAATATATTTTCTTATGGCCCTTGTAAACAAAACAAGGTACCGGATGTTATGGCAAACTAGACCCTAGATCGAAAAAATTTAATTTGCTATGAAGACCTTCCTAAATGGTGTATACAACAAATCAAAAAAGAAGTCTATTGTATCTTATGTCTTAATGCTAGTATCATTCATTTATATATCTCATAATGAAAAAAATAATTAGATTTTTTTTTCTTTACAATAATATAATGCAATTAAAACATTGTAGTTAGTCCTCTATAAAACTTTAAATAAAACCCATATTTATTTGGAAAAAACTACAAAAACCTTCTTACTCATTTTTAATTAAAAAAAACTTTTAAAAATAATATATATATATATATATATATATAATTGTAATTTTTTGGGGTTAATCGATGGAATAGAGCCCCTCCTCCTAGTAAACTCTCGATACTTTCAAAACGTAAAAATATGAAAATAAGAAAGATAACTTAAATTAAAGTTTAATTAATACAAAGTCGTTGAAACGAGAATAACTTAAAAAAGGGACAAAAGACTAAATCTAAAAGAGAGACACACAACGAAGGAAACTAAATTTAGACGAATGGCAGTAGCGTATTATCATCAAATTGTAATTCAATATTCAATTTAATGTGCAGATGGTCAAAGCCGTTTGGCCGGCCCGCAATAGTCTCGCACGTCTTTAAATTGAAAAGTGACTGAGTTATAACATTACAATAAACATTAATTTAATTATATGTTTAGTCTCTGTTACTCTATCTAAATTAGAATGTCTTTTCATTATTATAAAAGAAATGGAAAAATCCAGATTCAAATCTGCTGTCGGCACAAGATAACCCGGTATTTTTATCGGAATGTAGGGCGGTCACATCGACGGTGTGGACGGCAAATCTCGAGACATTTTCGGGTCAAACCCTTCACCACGGGAAACGTTCCTAATTTCGCGTCCTCCACGCGGTGAAATAGTAATGCACGGAGACTCGACTCCCTTGTCCTGCAACAACAGGCAGTTTTCCTATGCTTGATCGCCATGTCGTCCTCGTCCTTTGGAAATCTAGTTTTGTGTACTGCATTCCTTTTTTCTTTATCTCGTCTCACCCAGCTCAAAGCAAATGGATGCCCCCATGCTCCTCAAATATGTGGAAGTATGGTTATCCCTTTCCCCTTTCGAATACGAGGGAAAGAAGACAGTTGTGGCTTGTCTGGATTCGAAATTATCTGCAAGCAGGATGACAGATTCAGCACTAGCGAGCCCATGCCCTTTCTTCCTCTTGATGATCTGTCGGAAATGAGAATCTTAAATATCTCTCACGATCACCTTCTAGTTAATTCGACCCAATTCTATACTTCCAGCTGCGAAGGCACGCCAAATGTAACCCTTTTCGAACTACCAATAGAAGGCCCTTTCAGAATTTCCAATAACAACACTTTCGTCACGGTTGGTTGTGACACGTTAGGTTTGCTTGGGATGTATGACGACCCAAACGATATTCTTTATAGTGGATGTGTTTCCGTCTGTAACGACGGTCCATCCTTCTCCGACTGCAATGGCAACGGTTGTTGCCAGACACCTGTGCCCTCAAATTACACGGGATATAGCTACGTCACAAGCAATCTCACCATACGCTCGACCCCTATGAACAATGAAACCTGTAGCTATTCAGCTGTAATTGATAGTTACTACTGGGCTTCTGTGTCTGAATTAAGCATAGGGGACTTCAAGAGTGGGGATTACCAGATGCGCCTAGATTGGGCTATTCTAAATGATACATGTACCTCTGCTAAAGCTAAGAGTTCATACCAGTGTGCTCGCAATGCAGAATGCGAAGACAAGGAATGGGGATATCTATGTAAGTGCAAAAATGGCTACGAGGGAGACGGATACACCAATGGCACCGGATGCGAAGGTATCATGTTTGGTTGTGGCCCTCAACTTATTGGATCTTAATTAATTTTAGATCTGATGCTAACGTTTTCTAGATTTATTTTGTACGTCTCCAGATTTCGACGAATGCTCGGCCCCTGAATTCAATAACTGTTACGATTCATCAAAGGGAGGCAGATGTCATAATACTGTGGGCTCCTACGAGTGCTTCTGCGTCTTAGGTTCCGGGGACGGCACTAGGAATGGCACCCGTTGCAATACTAAAAACATTCAGAGTTTAGCTATAACCATAGGTAAGGATTCGTTTTCGTCGTCATATAACGCTATATGTCTCCTGCTTAGATTTCCTGGAATAAAAGTTTCTGTTTGTTTGTGGAGTGTAGGAGTAAGCGTCACGCTAGTGGTTGTGCTAGTCGGAGCTGCTGCTCTGTTGTGGATTCGTGGGCGAAGAAAAGCGTGGCTTGCCAAGCAAAAGAACTTTCGCCGAAACGGAGGAGCTCATTTGCAGAGGTTAATTTCTTCACAAGCAGAAGCCATGACGATATTCTCGTTAGATGAGATTGAGAAAGCAACGAATAAATTTTCTCAGAGTTTAGTCCTAGGTGCTGGTGGATACGGCACTGTTTATAAGGGGACTCTTTCAAAGGGGACTGTTGTGGCCATCAAGAAGTCCAAGTCCACAGAAGTTGATTCCAAAGAAATCGACCAATTCATCAATGAAGTTCATATTTTGAGCAAAATAAATCACAGAAACGTAGTGAAATTACTGGGCTGCTGCCTGGAGACTCCGGTCCCTTTATTAGTTTATGAATATATTTCAAATGGTACTTTGTTTGATCATCTGTTTGAGGACAAATATGAGCAGCATCTCCAGTGGGAAGACCGCCTGCGCATAGCAACGGAGACAGCAGAAGCGCTATCATACTTGCATTCGGCTGCATCCATTCCAATTGTTCATCGGGATGTGAAAACTTCCAACATTTTGTTGGAGGACGGCTATACTCCAAAAGTTGCAGACTTTGGAGTCTCTCGTCTGGTGCCGTTGGACCAAACACACATCACTACGGTTGTTCAAGGAACGTTGGGTTATCTTGATCCTGAGTACTTTCAAACAGTTCAGCTTACGGAGAAGAGCGACGTGTACAGCTTTGGAGTTGTGCTGTTGGAGCTTTTGACTGGGCTAAAACCTGTTTCATACGAGAGAATGAAGAACCAAAGCAACTTGGCCATATTTTTCCTATCTAAGATGAAGACCAACGATCTGTTTGAAATTCTAGATTCGCGGCTGAATATAGAGGATGCCAGATATGTGGATTCAATGGGAAAAGTGGCGAACTTAGCGAAGGAATGTCTGAGGGTGGAAGGGGAGAAGAGACCGACAATGAAGGAGGTTGTTCAGGAGCTTCTTTGGATCCGAGGTGGACCAAGACGTAATGCCTGGATGGATCCTGATGTGGCCCAGAACCGAGAAGAAATGATTGCTCTCATTGTGGAGGACGAGGAGCCAATCGACGGCGTACAACATAGCAGAGCAATAGGCGACCTCTATCCAAATACGGTGCCACAAAGTCTGAGTGTTGCGTTTAGCATGGAAAGTTTCAAAGATAACCTTAAGCTGGGCAGATGAGGCCGCCGTTGAAATGTTGCGGCATATGTTTGTTCTCGTCGTCTCCTTCTTGCAAATATTATTTTCTTTACAGAATCTGGTTTTCTTCACTTGAACTTTTATTTATTATTTTCTTTACCGGACAATTATTGTTTTCTTCACCACTGAACATTGTCACGGTAAAATGCGAAGTGAATGAGGAAGACAAATGTGCATTTTATAATCTGTTTCTTTGGTTGCGTTGCAATACAAACTGCATTTACATTTTTGGGATTTTAATAATAGAAGGTTGAAGGTTTAAGTTTAATCTAATAAAATATAATTAAATATAATACTAAATGTAATTTATTTTTTATAAAAATAGTCTTCTGCTGTTTAGCCGTGTCCGTCATGGCGCTAATTTTTTCCGCACAAGATCTCTATACATGGCATTTCCTAAGAAATAGCTATTTAAAAGTTTTAAATATTTAACTAAACCTTAGTAAACAAGGTGCCTGATCCCAATGGGAATAGGATAACACGTTTATTGATGATTTGAGCTACAATTTTACGGTTGTGTAAAATGTCATTCAAAATAGTTTGCCATAATTAAACTATGGTTTATTTATTAGTAAACAAGATGCCTAATCCCAAAGAGAACAGGATAACACGTTTATTGATGATTTGAGCTAAAATTTTACAGTTGTGTAAAATGTCATTCAAAATGGTTTGCAATAATTAAACTATGGAAGGAAAAGGTTGAATTTAAATTATGTTTTAACCAATAAACTAAAATTTATAAAAACACCTAATAATATTATCCACATCGATTATTGTAGGACCTTGTTCATTGGGTATCTAAGTACGGAGGATTCGAGAATGATTGGACATCTTTCTTTTTCTTAATATGTTTGACGGGCTAGAATTTTAGCTTAAGTAAAACTCTTTTACTATTAGATAGTTTTGCGAGCGAAAGCCTCGCGTTGGGGGCCGACTGCCGCGAGATGAGCCGGACGTGGATGCTACGTTAGCAAATTACAGCCAGGATATTTATCTATCAATTTTGCAAAACGGGATCGACCAACTGGCCACTACTAAAACAGATCGACGAAAAATTTTAAATAAAGCGCTGAATTTTTGAAATGAATCCAAATTTAATTAATTGTATTCCAAGGTTGAAATTGCAAGGCCCCATTGCCGCAATGACATCTGTGTCTACTTAAGTATTTTGTACACACGTTCTATATTTATTAAATTTTAATTTTAAGAATTTCTATAAGAGTGTTTAAGTCTATATCAAATTTGTTTAATTTATAGGAAAATTAAAATTTTATTCTTAAAATTAAATTTTGGTTTATATTGTTAAATTCTTTATTTTTTTCAAATTTATTAATATAAGTTAATATTTAGTGTTTTAAGGTGCAGCGTAACAATACAGGGTTTGTTTTTTTCGGGGAGTTCAAGGTTCAAATCGAAGAATGTGTGGGGATGTGTATTAATCCTCTATTCATAAGTTTAATTTTCAGCTTTAAGAAAGGTCATTGCAAGATGGGAATGCTTAGCTTTAAACTTCAGTTTAAAGGTTTCTTACACTAATCAAATAAATAAATAAAATATCTCTTCTTGAGATCTCGAGAAATGTTTATCTTGACACAAACACGTCTTTGAGGTCGTGGATCAAAGATTGTCCCTTGATGTCATATAACAAGGACAAACAAACACTGTTTTGAGGTTGTGGATCAAAGATTGTCCCTTGATGTCATATAATAAGAACAAACAGAGCCCCACCACAACAAGTGTGCCCACTCCTCAACCTCAAGAGGATGGTTGGACGATTGTGGGATGGTTGTACACTTACTCCTCAACCTCAAGAGGATGGTTAGACGATTGTATGATGGTTGAACAACTGTGGGAGAGTGTCAAAATGCATGTTTGACTGCTTCTAAAGGTTTAAATTATGAGTGTGTAGCTATGTTAATCTTCTATTGATAAGTTTAGCTCTCAATCTTACAAGGGGTCATGGGCTTCTTCGAGAGATCCAAGGTTCAAATTGCAACGTGTGTGGTTGTGTGTTAATCCTCTATTGATAAGTTTAGCCCTCAACCTTACTAAGGGGCATGGTTGGGATGGGAATGCTCAGCCCTAAGTGTTGGTGGTAGGGTTTCTCGCATTAACCAAATAATATGTATAATATGAAAAATAAAAATATTAAAAAATACTATTTAAAATAAAGTAAAAAAAAATCAATGAGTGTTTGGTTGAGACATATGGATGATGTAGCCTATACCAAGGTTTAAATTTTGGCAATACCAAATAGGCTATATAGCTCAAGTTAATGTAAAAGGGAAAGGGAAACCCTTTCAAATATTTTATTGAAATAAATTATGATATGAAAAGTTGGAAGCTTTGCTAGGGTTTGCATGTTTTGTCACTATCAATCTGTCTCACATCACATTCTTGTTTCTAGTTTTTTATGGGGTTTCTTTTGTTTTTGTTACTATTGGTCCTTTTGTAGTTTCTTCCCCTTGGGTAAATAATATCTTTTGATATGACCTCAATTATTGTCGATACTCCACCTCTTGGTGAAGTTGTAGAGTACCCTAGCTCCAAACAAGTACTTGCAAAAACTCCTTACATTGTACCACAAGGTAATGTTTCCACCCTTGATAGTGTGCTTCCTTTGTAAGATTTTGACATTGCATGCAAATGACCTACACAACACACAATTATCAAGTATTTTCTAGGGCATAACCCAATGACACCCTCATCCGTCAATGGACAACAAAAATTTTATGGTGTTCATTTGCACAAGTGTTTATGTGTTGAGGTTGACCTCTCTAAGGACCTTAAAGAATTTATTGACATCCAAGTCGGAGACAATCGTATCCAGAAAAGGGTGGTTTATGTTAATCTTCCAAATACATGTTATAGATGTCAATTAGCAACTTATAAAATCAAATATTGCCCCTTGATGGAGATTCACTTCAAGGTCAAGTCCCCTTTAATGACTACTCATGCATGTGCACCAATGCCAGTAAATTTTAATGGATTAGAAGAATAGACAACAATGGAAATAATAATAATAATACTGCTCATCCCTCGGCCCTTGTAGGACCCTCACACAAAAACTCACCTTCCACTACTTTTGTTGTGCCTCCTCATCCTCCCCCAACCTCAATTGCTTCTAGCTCCACTTCTGTAGTTATCATTTTGAGCCCCTCACAGCCTCATGTTGAGAACCCTACTAACTCCCCACCATCTGTTGTTACCCCTTCTCCAATCTCCTCTTCTTCCTCTCTTTCAACACCTCCACACAACCTATCCACAAGGGTGGCTCACTACTCTCAGTCTTATTACGGAGAGCACAAGAGCTCCATTAGAAAAGAGAAGACAAGTTGACTTCATGAGCAAGAATAATCAACATTTTATCTTAAACACCTTTGATTCTCCCAAAAACTTTGAGGATATTGAGGAAATAGAGAGAGTTATGCTCCTCAATAATTCCCAATAAAGTGTCTTTCATGGAATATTCATGTTCTAATGGACCTAATTAGAAAGTACTTGGTCCACCTAATTCTTTCAGCTATATCTTCAAGATTTGGTGATATCGATATTATTTGCTTGTAATAAGTCAAGGTAACATTTTATTATGCATAGTATGTGTTAGTTTATTTGGTCCCAAGGCTATTTTTACTTCGACCCTCATACTCTTGATATAGGAGGAGCAATATTTTTGTGTTAGATACCTACCACTCCCATTTTGTGACAATGGGAGTGGAACTGACCTCTCATATAGTTTGGATTATTCTAGAGCTTACAGGTCATCGCATTGGCATTAGATCATCCCATTGGAATTCTTAATGTTTATGCTCCCAATGATGCTTCAGGTAAATGTGAGCTTTCGTGGTGGATTACTTTATCCCTTCTCCCTTCCACCTGGATCATCAGTGGTGACTTTAACATGGTTGAATATGCACATGATAAAGTTGGGATTCTTTATATGCATTGGGATGCAAGAGAACACGGGGTTTGGTACTTTATGAATAATAAATTAGGATTATCTAACCCAAATTTTTGTTTCTCCCCATTATTCTCCAATCATGCTTGGTTATCTTGGTCTAATCAATAATAGGGAGAAAATTGAGTGTTGAAACACCTTGACAAAGCTATAATTTTTTATTAAAGTGTATTTTATTTTCTCGCTTGTCTAGTTCCACTCCTTTCATGGAATCTCTCCCTGATGTCATCCTATATGATCATTATTCCATTTTTCTCTATTGAAATCTCCATCTATTGAAATATCCACCTCCCCTCCTTCCTATTTCACCTCATAGTTATTTTTAAATACCTCCTTTCTTCACCATCTCACCTTTCGTTTGTATATTAGGAGGATATGGAACTTGATTCCTCATCCTTTTGGTTCTAGTGGTTGGATTGAATGGTGGTCAAATATCATCCATAGCACAATCTAATTTCTCAGATCTCTTGGCAAAAATATTGTCAACTTCAAGTGTATGTCTAATGCTACTCTCAAAGAGGAATTGATTTAGGTTTCTCGATAGCTTGTATCTTTTCTTTTTAATCATGTTCTTTAACAACATGTGGTGTGATTTTATCATCAACTTATGTGGGCTAAAATTTAATAATTTGAGGTTCTTTGATGATTTAGGAGCTTTGATCCCTTGAGAATTTGAGCAGAGGTTTTCTTCCCTACTCAACCTTGTAGAGCTAGGTGAGGTTGGAAGCCATTCCTATGTTGAGGGCCAAAGGTGAGTTTCTTTTTGGCTCACAAGACTAGTATGCTTTAATTTCAAGTCTCCTTTTTCTTCATTCACCTTTGTATTCAAGTTTTTGTTGTTTATTCATAGTCCCTCGCCTTTTACATCCATCATTGTCCCAAAGATGTGTGAACATGTAAATTGCTTTACTTATCATACCTCTGGATTGTGTGGGAGGGGGACATTGATCTTAATAAAGGACTCTTGAAGCCATAATTGGGTGGTCCTTCTTACCTCTTCTATCCAAAATGCAATCCTTGGCATTCATCTTATAGGGTATTTTAATATTCTAAGGTTATTTTTACCCTATCAACTTTATGCCAACATTGAAGTTTCCCTTTTGTAATAACTCCATCAAAGTATCTTATCTTATAATATGCACAAACTTAATAAATAAATAGTGTTTAATATTTAGTACTCTATAAGAATCCAAAATCCTTCCATTTTTATCAAAAACATGTTGGAGATTTGATGTATGTACTGTATTTGATGTCTATACTGGAAATTTGATGTCAAAAACATGTTGAATAATAGGATAAACTCAACATGTCAAATGAAGGCGAAGAAGTGAAAAATGTGACTACGAATCATGGTATTGGAGCAACGTCCTTGAACATTGAGGGGAGTTCTGAGTTGAACTCTAGCATGGCAGATGCAGAAAAGAAAAGGGATAAAAACGAGGGAAAGGCAAAGGACAAGAAGAAAGAAGATGAAAGCAAGAAGGTTGTCCCATTTCTCAAATTATTTGTCTTTGCAGATTCCCTGGATAAGATGTTAATGCTGGCTGGTACTATTGGTGCTGTGGCCACTGGCATATCTCTTCCACTTATGACCATCCTGTTCGGTAGCCTTATAAATGCATTCGGGGAGAACAAGTCAAATGTCCACAAAGTGGTGGACGAAGTGGCCAAGGTGAATATTTGTCCACTCTTCTTAGTCTTCTATGTTTTGTTTTCTCTTTGCAGTTTGAAGTTGAAAATTGATAAGTAAAATCACATACTTTGTTTTGTGATTTTGTTTTCTCTTTGCAATTCGAAGTTTAGTTTTATGTTGAATATAATTTCCATGTAATGTGGAAATTACCTTATTGTTGTGTTGCTGCTTCAGATAGCTTTGAAGTTTGTTTATCTTGCATGTGGTTCAGGAGTTGCATCTCTCCTCGGTAAGATATTATCTCCATGTTAGCATTATGCTTTGGGAGTTCTATGATCATGATTCTGCTTTATATTTATTATATATGTTTAGAATCATTCTTTTAACCTAGTAATATAGTCAGGCGCCCATTTAGTTGAGTAATAAGAGAGTTGCATATTCGATGAATATTGAAAGGCATCACCCTTGGTGGTAATTAGAAACAAGGCTGATACCACACGATCTCACTTAATTTCATCCTGGCTGCAGAGGTGTCTTGTTGGATGTGCACAAGGAAAATGTAGGTTGCATGTATCAAGAGTATCTCCTTAAAGACTAATTTACGTTAAGATATTGGAATTTTTTATATTGAGTCATCCACAAGAGAGGTTGTCGAAAGGATGTCTGGAGACACTGTATTGATTTAAGAGGCCATGGGAAACAAGGTCAGTCATTAATTAATAGTAGATAACTTGCATTTTTTCTCATCAAATGCACATCCAACCATTAGTAAAATGGAATAAAATTACAGCCAAAGAAATGTTGGGACAACATCAATTTGTCTATTAGCTGAACATGAAATGCTTACAGACACATGAACAACAAAAATTATTGACCTGGAACATTCATATTTGGCCACTGAAGTATACTTGCATAGATCAGGAACCCCAATGATAAAAAGATAAATATCCTACATCAGAATGTTAACATCTTTCTTGAAGGTCTAACTATCATGTTAACAAAACTGATAGGCCATTATCATGTCCAAGGTTCAAATCTCGGGCCTCGCTGTACTAAACGCTTGTCCCTTTCCTAGTGCTTTCAACAACATAAAATATTTAAAATGATTGTGGCATGGTGGTTATAGGGGTGAACTGTACGAAGATTTGTGTGGCGGCTTCTGGGACGAACAACGTAGAATACTGTAGCAGCCATAAAAGTTGGACAACCTGCTCGGATTCATGGCGGCTATCGATTCCACCATGTAAATTCAAAAAACAAAATTGACAGGCATAGTCTATATATAGATATCATCTTGTGGGCTGCAATCACCTAATCATAAACAATTTTCATCCAAATTCACCAGTTTTTCATTAAGTCTATCATTAACTACTTTGATTTCCTTGTAAGATTTGCTTGCCTTTATGCAAATTGAGTGTGGAAAATTGTATATTTAGATCAAAATCGATATGTTTGAGTGCAACAAAAGAGGATTTTAAGGATGTGCTTGCTGACATGGCATTGTTTTGGCTTTGAAAGCCTTAACAGCAGCCAATGGTTCATAAATGAGAATGTTTATCATGGGCTAGGAATATGATTTTCTTTAAGCTTTGTAATTTGGATATATAGTGTTATAGGATTAGTTCAAAAGTTTTAATATAGGCTTTCTCAGAAATAAATAAGCAATTCTATTGTGTATTGCCAAAAGAAGAATTACAATTGTATTATGTTTATGTTGTCATTTATTTTGTTTAGGTTGGAAAGTTCATACAGTTCATGTCAACATTCTTTGGAGGGTTTGTTATAGCTTTCATCAAAGGATGGAAACTTACCCTGGTGATGCTTACTATGATTCCACTCCTTGTTATATCTGGTGGCGCTATGGCTATGATAATATCAAAAATGTCGAGTAGAGGACAGCAAGCCTATGCAGATGCAGCAAATGTTGTGGAGCAGACAATTGGCTCAATTAGGACAGTGAGTATTTGATCAATTTGATAATTACTAGGTCTTCATATTGCAAGTTTATGTTTTAAAAATTTTGGTTTGAGCTACCATTTCTTCTTAGGTGTTTGCATAAAATTTAGGACCAGGTTGGCGATAACAAGAGAAATACTTAGATCTAATTTCAGTTCAAATTATCCTAGACATAATGAGTGTAGACAAGGGAATCATATTTTGGGTATAACTCAACCAAATGAAGTTCAAATTGTGTTATTAATTTTCTAACGAAAGAGGACTTAAAGAACTACCTAAGATATATGTTTTTCATGCTAAAACATATCAATTTAACCCTTTGAGATGGGAAAATTTATTCTGATGTATATTTATGATTCTCAGTCACAGGAGCTTGAAATGAGCATAAATTGTTGTTGTGAGTTCCTGGTAGCATAGCCTACATGCATTACCAATAATCAACCCAAACTTTACCCATTTAGGCCCCCGAAGTCCAAAAAATAGTCCGGTCTATAAGATGTCATTGTATGGACTGAAGTTGCATAAGAAAGGTATCTAAACATGAAAAGAATGCATGGCAAATATGAGATTAGCACCAAATTCCTAAGGTTCTGATATTTCTTACATGTCATAATTGGCCTCCAAGATATAAGTTAATCCCAATTTTGGAGGGAGAATTGCCTAGATGGAAGATCTCAATCTAGACAAGCAAGGAAAAATGACAGGTTTGCAATAAAAAACTAAGGCAAAACAATATCAAGAAAAAAGAGCAAGAAGACCATTAAGAGACACTATGTGATGCTGCAAATGAGTGCATAGTTGTTGTATGCCTTTGCAGGGGCCCAATTAGTGGTAATTGCTTTGTATTTTCTCTAACTTGCAAAGAATATGAAGCTTCACTAATTCATACATGGGTATTCTTCCCCAAAAAGTTTTTTTCCTTGCTAAATCAGTGTGTCATTGTCGTTGTGTTTTCCTTAGCATTCCAGTATTTCATTTGCATTTTATTTGTTCCAAGGGATTTACATTTTCTTTGTGGAGTAAAATTGAGCAGATGAATTGCTAGACTTGACACAACAATATACTATTCCATTACAATGGATTTCAAGATTCATTCATTCCTGTATCAAGCACTTACTATTCATGCTTTATTTTTAGCATTGAAGAGGTTTTTTTTTTATATGAGAGTATGTGTTTGATGCAAAATATAGGCTTTCCATGCTCATTAGTGAGTAGTTTCTTGTTAGAATTTGCTAAGAGCACTACAAGTTATGTAAAATATTTGTTCGATAATCCATTAATGGAAGACTATAGATCAATCTGAATATGTTTTCAATATGAAGTGCATGGGTTGTAAACTCATCTTGTTCAATGTGCTAGGTAAGGGTATAGTTGTAGTGGGTCATATGTCAAAGCAAAACTAGTTGGAATAATCTTTGTATGTCCAATCAGGTTGTAATCTCAATGTTAAATTCTTGGATCTATGACAAATTATGGGTTTAATGATATCATCAGAAAGCTTCATGTTTGAGGAATTACCTAAAAATTATTTTAAAACATTGTTGTTCGAGAACAGTGTTGCATGTCTCTTACCGTTTGTGGTTGGGAAGTGAATTTAGATTAAGGGATAGACTTGATATTGAATACCCTATTAAGTGTAATATGTGATCTCAATAGGCTCATTTATGATGGAGGTATAATATTATAACCTTAATAAGTTATCCGTAGAATGCATAAGGTCTCAAAACAGAGAAAGCACATCCAACTGTCTTTGTAGAGTGAGCAAAGAGGACCTTGTCATCAACAAAGAGCAATGTGGCAATCAAAATTTAGCATAAGAGGCATCCTTATTTTGTATGAATGTGTGGCCAAATGAAGTCCTTAATCTTATCAACATATATGTTGAAGACACATATGCCGAAGATAGTTGGTGGAAGGTGATCTCTATTACATTAATGATGAGGGTTACATATTTATTGTAGACAAGTTGAAAGAGTTGATTAAATATAAAGGCCACCAAATACGTCCTAATTTTCCTTGAATTTTTAGGATCCAAATCATGTTGCAACATTGTCAATAAATTTTAGCATTTAACCCTAGGGTAAATTCCATTTTTGCTACAGGTTACCCCTGCCAAACTAGAAGCTATTTTACTTTCTCACTCTGAGATATACGGAGTTGCAATAATACTGTAAGTAAAAATGATCTTTTTTGAGTAAATACAAACATTTTTAGTTGGTGTTAAAGGCTTTTAAGGTTTGTAAACTAACTGAGTTTATCTTCAACAAATAGTTTTTTGTATCTTATGTTATTTTTGATTACTTGATTGGTGTAGGTTTCATGACAAATAAGCCGAGTAGGTTTCGATGGCATAAGTTGTAATAAACTAGACAGTAGATTGTCTGAAGTCGATGTCATTGAATTTATTGCTAGAAAGGTAATTATATTACAAATTCTCCATAATCATGCAGGCTAGAGAATTTTTACTAGATTAAGCTTTAAAACTCTGGTGTTTGTTTTTCCTTATTTTTTTCCAGCGGTTTATGTTGCAGGTTGGGCCATACAAGAAAGTTTGACATGTGGAATTGGTGCAAGAAATTCCAAGCGGAGCTAGAATAATTTTGAGAAATGACCTTTGCGTTAAAATATTTAACTTGTTCTCTATTATCTATTTTTGTGTGGCATGGACGTGTTACCTGTGGAGTTAAAGTATTGAATTCTTCCAAACCTTAATTTGTTAAAGACCTTCCATTCTTTACTTCATCAAAATTATGGACTTTTATGAAAGGAAGCTACTCAGGTGCTTTTGTATATATATAACTATAAAGTTACCTTATTGTATGCTTTGTGTCTACTAAGAAAAGGACAGTAGCATTTCGTCTCAAAAGAAAATTTGTTTGGCATATTTTTCATTAACTAAAGTTGTATAAATAACCTTCATTCTTTCTCATGTCTTTGATTCTATGGAACACCATTAACTCATGTCTCTGGATCTTTAAATTTGGGTAGTAAATAATGAGAACTCCTCGCTGCTTGACGCCTATGAGTCAGTGTGTGATCACTTCCAATAATATGATAATAATTAAAAGTATAAATTATTATTCTAGTTTTAAAGGTATGCATGTGAATTTGAGTTGCACTTTAGGGTGTGAATAATTTCATAGCAATAACATGTCGAATCGAGTGTGATCGTGAAATAGTGCCGAAGTAGGTTTTATGACATTGCTACCTCCAAGATTTAGTTCTATTATTTCACTGATGGTTTTTTATATATTTTTTTAAAATTCATCCTAAGAGAGTGTTTTTAAACCATCGTATTCAAATTTTTATATTTTTAGAAGTGACCTTATGAGAGTAGTTTTAAACTGCCCTCATAGCCCTAAGAGGGCAGTTATAAACCGCCATCTTATAACCTAAGAAGATAATTTTTTGAGGTGGTTTTTTAAGGCGGTTTTTAGCCATCGTCATACGAACGTAGACTTTTTACAATGCTCTCATAGATGACGGTTGAATAACCACCCTTAAAGGCTTTTAAGGGTGGTTAAAATCGTAATTAAAGCCCTTTTTTGGTGTAGTGACACTTCTCAATTTTTCTTACAAGATCATTGCCAAAGGCTTAGTCTTGTGTCTATATCATTTTCTTCCTACCATCATCATACCAAAGCAAACAAGTTTCATCAAAAGTAGATATATTTTAGATAATGTCTTGGCTATTTGAGAGGGAATGGAATGGGCCCAAAAAACCAACCAACTAATAATTTGTATCAAAATTAACTTTGAGAAAGCCTATGACCATATTAAGTGGCACTTCATTCCTACCATGCTCAAAGAATTAGGTTTTGGTAATGGTTTCATATTTGTAGTCGAGATGTTCTTTGTAGATGCCTCTATTATCCTCATTATCAATGAAACTCAATAAGAGACTATTGGCTTTTTTGCTCAATCAAACAAGGCTACCCTCTTGCCCCATCATTGCAACTAAAGGCTTCAATTATCTCTTGGCTCATCAAGCCAATTTGGGCCTCATGAAGGGTATTTCCCTTCCCAAAAATCAATCCCAAATGATCAATGAGCACTTTTAGATGACTCTTTCCTCACCTTAGCTAAGGATGAAGATTATTTCACTTAGGTAATTCACTTCTTGGATAATCTTTATCTTGCATTTGGTTCCAATATTCAATGACAAAAGACTCTATTTTCGACAATCTACATCTCCCATCCTAGCTTGGTTGACTTAGTTTCAATGGATATGGATACAATATGGATAAGTTTTTTGGTTCTTAGGTATCCCCTTCACCTTCCATAATTCCCCTTTAGAACTTTGGAAAAATTTCATACAAAAAATTGAATCCAAGCTTGCCTATTAGACCACTAAAAAGCTTTCCTTTGCTGACAAGTTTCAAATCTGCTCTAAGATCCTAACTAGGATCCATGTGTATTATTCCTCATGTTGGGTTCTACCCAAGGCTTGATATCAGAATTTGAAGAAGTTGCTTAGATATTTTATTTGGGCAAGTTCTACCTCGGGCTCTAGTTTCCATAGAGTAACATGAGAATTTTTTTTTTTACCCAAGAAGAATGGGGGAATGGGTCTTCTTAATTGTAAATTCCAAGGCATAGCTTTATGTTCCAAATGGATAATCCAATCCATTAAAGGTGATGAAGATCAAAAAGTGTTGGGTTGACATTACATTACCTTAGGATCTCCCTATGGGTGTAAAGCATGGAGAGGTATGAATTTCCTCTCCCTTATCATTGCTCCAATTCCCATCAATATTTTAGATTTTTTTGTCATCCATAGCATTTGGTAAGCTTGGGTAAACATCAAACCATAGCTCTAGTGGAAAGGTAATGGTTTTTGGGATGGACTTTCCATCAATTATATGAACCTCTAGTGGTCCCCTATCTTGACTTTCTAGGGAGTCCCTTTTTTCCAAATCCCTTGGATGCATACACACTTTTTTTATAAAAGGGGTCTCTTTCCAATGGTCGAATTATTTGCTTGATCATCTAGGCCCCTAGGGATTGGAAACATTGGGATTATATCAACTTTAGGTTCAAAATTACCTCTATCAATAAGGAAATCTTTGAGGTAGTTAGAAAATATACCTAATTTTATGATTCACAAGATCACATTGTGTTTTTAAAACCCTTTGTGGAAGGACTGCCAATGGTATCCAGAGACACCCCTACTTAATTAAAGTCTAGATTAGGTTATGAAGGTCTATCACCATACTTGTCCATGGTTTAAAAACTTAATGCTTATTGGATCCTCTCTTCACCCAAGTATATTTGGGTCCATCATTTTCACATAGCCTGGTCTACTTATCTTGAACCCAAACAAGTTGTCTTTATATGGAGTTTAGTTCACCAAGGCCTCCCACTTGGTAAATGACTTATCTACATTGGGGTTTCCAACCCACTGTGTCCATTCTACCATGAATCTAAATATCTTCTTCACCTCTTTTGGATATGTCATAAGGCTTAAGATGCATGGAAGTAGATTTTTCTCTTTTCTAGCATGTTCTCTCACAATGGTTCACATGGCAATAAATTCTCCCTAGAGACCATCCTCCCCTCCCTTCAGTGTTTCTAGAATTTTGGCACCTCTTTAGAATTGACATTTTATTTTCTTTGTGGAAAGCCAAAAATAATTTCTTGTTTTCTCATGCCTCCATTGTTCCATTTTATAGTTTTGTTGATAAGGTCAATGCCATATATTTTGTGTTATAATAAACTTAGTACAGGCCAACAAAGTAGCAATCAAATTGACCAATTTTCAAGAATTGATTGAATAGTGAAGGAATGCTTCCTATTCTATTTTCTTGCATTGGCTATTTCTCTAGCCAATTTATATAGAACTTGAGACAAAATGTGGTAGGTTTATCCATTGAGGTGATTCATCCTCTGTGTCAAGCCAAAACACATGGTGCAAATGAGATGTGATGATTGGGAGCAATCTCCCAAAGACAAGCCTCTACAATCTTGGTAGATGTGGTAAAAACAATTAGTGGTCTAAGGCATGTTTGGCCTCTATTTGCTTTGGACAACCAATGACTCCTTTACAAGAATTGTTTGTACACTAAAGGAATGCTCTTTGCATTGGGAAAATGCTTTCTACACTATTTTCTTGTGTTGATCATTTCTAAGACCAAATCCATCGAGCTTGTGACTGATTATGGTAGGTCTAATCACCAAGATGATTCATCTTCTACATAAGGTTGAAACACATGTTACAAGTAGGATGTGTTGACTAGGAGCAATCTACCAAAGATGAGCCTCCACAGTCTTGGTAGATGTTATAAAATCAATTAATAATTTGAGGTATGTTTGACCTCTACTTTTTATGGATAATTATTGACTATCTAAGGGTGTGCATATACACCTATTATTTTTTTCTTGTAAAATTATTATATTTTAATCAATATAGTGTTATTAAAACAAAATTATTGAAAAAAATAAAGTAAATGAAAAATCTAAGATTTCATATGTAAATATTTATTTAGAAATTAAATAAAAATAATTTTAAATAAATTATTAATTTTTCTAATGAATTATTATTAAAAAAATATTATAGTGAATTAAGACAACTCGATTAAGAAGTCAAGTTTTTTCCCTTCAATAAACAAAAACTTTATGCCTATCGAGACTGAAGTCTAATTTTTTCTTATGAATAAATTTTCACCAATTGTTGTCTAGCTAGGCACTTACCAAGAAGAGACCTAGGTTCAAACCTTGGAGGCATACCTATTGCAAAGGTAATAGTCTAATTTGAATCCCCTAAGTCCACCCAAGCGACCAGTTGTCCCCTTCATGTTGGGTCAACAATAACGAGGTGGTATAGGCTTGTTGGGAGCAATCCCTGTGGTTTGAACCCTACACTTGGAAGTTACTAAAAATAGTGTGGATGTAACCAACTCCCCTATGTATAAAAAAATAACCATTCTAGTTAAGGTAAATAGATTTTAATGTTAAGATTCATCGACGGAATTAAAATCCACTCGTTATGTATCTTCTCATTTTCCACCACTTGCTCCAAATCCATTAAGTTAAATTTTAATGTTTTCCTATGAAACTATGACCTTAGTTTAAGATTTGAAACTATTCCCGTCCATTTCTTGGACCAAATATTATTGGACTTTTTAAGGTTCACACATTGAATTGGAATATTCATTTGTCATTTTAAACTCCTTGTTTCCCATCACTCTATCCAAACCTAATGAGAGAAATTGTAGTTAGAATCTTAGTTTAAAAAGAAAATTTTCTTACTTTAATTCATTTATTGTTGAGCACTTAAACTTATATCAAATTTCACCATTGGATTGAAACCTTAGTTTAAGGTATGAAATTAATTATTTCTTGTCACTTCCTAAACCCTTTAGAATGTTAAGGCTTACCTATAAAATTTGAGTCTTAAATTATAGTGTAATTATGTTACATCTCATTTACCTAAAATCATTGAAAAATATTAAAATTTACCTATGAATTCAAATTTTAATTGAAATTCTAATTTTTTTTATTTCCTTGCCTTTTTCAAACCTATTAACATCAAAATAAATTACTATTTATATATAATCAAATTACTATATAATTAAATTAGATGAAAATAATTAATAAAATATTCAATTGAATAAGACATTAAATTGTAAATAGATAATGTATCATTGTTTTACCCCTGAGGGCTAGTTGGATTGGTAAGTAATTGTCTAGCTAGGCACTTACCAAGAAGACACCTAGGTTCAAACCTTGGGATAGCCTATTTGCAAAGGTAGTAGTTTTATTTGAATCCTTTGAGTGTGTGCAACCGATGGTCCCCTTCATACTAATTCAACAATAACAAGGTGGAATAGATTTGGTGGAAGCAAGCCACCTCAATGGTTGGCCACATTGGGAACCATCTGATGAAATTTTGTGGATCTTTGGATGCAATTTTTATAGGATTGACAGTCCTACACTCTCCATAGCTCAAAATAAAGGCCTTCAAAAATTATTAGTTCAAGCTAGATGGAGAAGTTAAAAAAAATCATCGCGAGGTGTCATAGCTCAGATATTTGCAATCCAACCTCACCCTTCTGAGGAGGATCTCATTCCTGTAGATTTACAAATTATTTTGACCAAGAACAATTATGTTTTTACAGAACCATCAGAATTATTGCCTCATCGCTCTCATGACCATGATATTCCTTTGTTAATTGGTAATACACCACCCAACATTAGACCGTACCGGTATCATCATGGTCATAAGTCAAAAATTGAGAAGATAGTAAAAGAATTGTTAAAAGTCAGCATTATTCGACCAAGCAACAGTCCTTACTCTTCTCCAATTTTACTGGTGCACGAGAAATATGGGTCCTAGTAGTTGTGTATCAATTACCGTGAGCTCAATAAACTTACCATCAAGGATAAGTTTCCTATTCTAGTGGTGGATGAGTTATTGGATGAACTACATGGGACTATGTACTTTTCCAAACTAGACCTTCGCTCTGCGTACCATTAAATCAGGTTCAAGAATGAAGATATTCTCAAGACTACATTTTGTACTTATGAAGGTCACTATGAGTTTTTGATGATGCCATTTGACTTGACTAATGCTCCTTCCACTTTTCAAAGCCTCATAAACAACATTTTTTGTCCATTCCTTCGAAATTTTGTCTTAGTTTTCTTTGATGACATTCTGGTGTATAGCCGCTCATGGGAGGTCCAAGTGTTCTTTTGAGTTAACAGAGGTAGAGTATTTGGGATACATTATCACCAAGTATGGTGTCAAAGTTGACACTAAGAAGATCTAGGTGATTCAGAAATGGTTTAAACCTCGCACTCTCAAGGGTCTTCGAGGATTTTTAGGGCTTACAGGTTATTATCGTAAATTTATTCGTAACTATGGTAAAATTGTAGCTCCCTCAATACCATGTTAAAGGACTCTTTTACTTGGACAAGACTTGATGAATAGGCTTTCCTAGAATTGAAGCATGTTATGACCACTACGCCAGTTTTAGCCATGTCAAATTTCTCCAAACTCTTTATCATTGAAAGCGACACTTCTAATCACGGTATTGGTGCAGTGTTGATGAAATAAGGGAGACCCTTGGCTTTCACTAGTAAAGCACTCTCTAGTCGAAATATAGGAAAATCCACTTATGCTAAGGGAATACTAGCAATTTTTCATGTGGTAACCCATTGACGATCGTATCTCATTAGGTGTCATTTATTTTTTAAAACTGACCATAAAAGTCTCAAATACTTTTTATAGCAATGGGTTGCCATCCCTGAACAACAAAAATAGATTTCTAAGCTCATGGGCTACGACTATGATACCACTTATAAAAAGGGTAAGCAGAACATTGTGGTTGATGCTCTCTCTTACCAATTTGAGGATCATAGTATGCTATGCACCATTTCATCACCCATTCCACAATGGTTTTATTTCTTACGATAGGCAGTACTTTAGGATTTATGCTTACAGACTTTGATTGCCTCTCTACACACTGACTCTACTTCATATCCTGGCTACACTTGGGATGGCCATGATTTGTGTTACCACCAATGCCTTGTTGTTCCCCACACATCATCCCTCTGAAAACTTCTCATGAGGTAACTACATACTGCCCCATCTACCGACCATTCAAGATTCTTCAAAACTTATGAATGACTTAAACGCACCTTTTTCGAGAAGGGCATGAAAAAGGACATTCAAAATTTTATGGTAACTTGTGATAGTTACCAACGGATGAAAGGCAAAAAGGTGCATTCTCCAAGAACTCTCCAATCATTACCCAATCCTGACCAGGTTTGGACCGATATTTTTATGGATTTTATTGAAGGGTTACCTAAGTCTAGAGGTAAATCCATTATTCTGGTGGTAGTGGATCATCTTTCAAATTATGCTCATTTTTTTTCCCTCTGCCATCTTACATAGCTTCCATAATTGGCCACATTTTCCTTGATTTTATCTTTCGCCTTCATGTATGCCCACCTCAATCGTGCTCAATCATGATCCAACCTTTACTAGTCACTTATGGCAAGAATTGTTTAAGTTGCAGGGAACTCAACTCAAAATGAGTTTAGCTTATCATCCATAGATGGATGACCAAAGAGAGATTATCAATAAATGTTTAGATACCTACCTTCATTGCTTTACCTTTGATCATCCTACGCACTGGGTCAAGTGGCTTCCTTTGGCCAAGTGGTGGTACAACACTTCCTATCACATAGCAACCAAGGTTACCCCTTTCAAGGTGGTTTATAGGTGCCCTCCACTTATGCATTCCTCCTACACTCCTGGTAGCTCTAGGGTCCATGTAGTCGACACTACTCTCAATTAGCATGTCGAAGTCATCCGATAACTAAAGATGAATTTGGATGCACCAATAGGCTGACCAACACTATTTCGAGCATATATTTGATGTGGGTGATATGGTTTTCCTTTGCTTACAAACGTACAAATAGTTGTCCCTCCAGGTTCAATTTGTACTCTTTAAGTTATATGAAGACGATTTTATCTTGCTTGAGCCCGGATAATTGTCGGATCATCGAACTTGCACTCTTCCCAATCGTACCATTATTGAGGTCCTTGTTTAGTGGCATGACCTCTAGCCTAAAGATGCTACATGGGAGTCTCTCCATTAGCTCCAGCACTAGTTTCCTCATCTTCAACTTTGAGGACAAAGCTTTTTGAAGGGAAGGATATGTTAGGATCCCATCCTAACGTTATTTTGTAATTCTCGTTGCTTATGGAATAACCCACTCTAACATGGGGGATCCTATCTATAATGTTATTTTGCAATATTTTGTAATGTATGTGGCAAGTTAGGCTCCTAGCCAAGTGGGGTCATTTTATGTAACCGTTATCAAGATTGTAACCAACATTTGGTAGAAAATTCTAGTTCAAGTGACATTTTACATGTAAGCCAACTCTTGAGCATTAGGGTTAGGGTTGCATGAAGTCTTTCTTTAAAAGCTATGAAGTCATGTACAAAGGTATCTTTTTGCAAATTAATGAAATATTGAAGGAGGTTGCCCCCTCGAAGAGGCCTGCGATTCTAAGTTATTTGTGAGATTGTTTTAATACTGCAATTACTTTCTTGCATAATATTATTTTGTTATTTGATGTATTTTTGTTATTTCTTAGTATTCTGTGTAAGCGAGCTTTATTTTAATAGTAGGTTCCTAACACAAGCTAAAGACTTTGAAACGGTGCAAGTTTATCAAATGTATACATCAAGGTAACAATATATGGTTTTTATATTGAAGTATGTGTAATTTAATCTTATTAAAAAAAGGTTATCAAAAGTATGCATCAAAATAACAGGATATAACTTTTATATCGAAGTGTGTGTAATTTAATCTTTATTAGATCAAGGTCAAAAGTGTTAAGAGTGGTTATGGGCAATATTGACGTAACCTATGATCAAGTGTTTAAGTAGATTATAGACATCTTCATGTAAGCTTCAAGACACTTTTAATGTATCATCCATAGTGATATTGGTTAAACCACTACTGTAGTTAATCTTGATTTAAAGGTTTAACACATTTATTATATTGTAATTTAATTTTTAAATTAAATTATGCAAAGTTGAGATTAGCATTTAATTTAATATTTAATATAACTATAAGAAAATTTAATAATTAATTAATTATATTAATATGTAATCTGACGGAAAATGTTACGATCCCTTATCTTTTCCCAAATAGATGCTTATGGACACCACCCCTAATTCTTTCGGATTGTGTTATTTATTTCTCTTTTTGATTATATTATGTTATCTTTAATTCAGTCTTGCTTCTTTTCTACATATGATCAGTCGCTTTATTAGTTTATAAATATGAGGACAAGTATGAGCAGCATCTTCATCGGGAAGACCGTCTGCGCATATCACAGAGACCGTCGTACACATCACTACGGTTATTCAAGGAACCCTGGCTAAAACCTGTTTCATACAAGAGAATGAAGAATTAAAACAACTTGGCCGTATTTTTCCTGTGTAAGATGAATAATAACGGTTTGCTTAAAATTCTAGATTCGCGGCTGAATATAGAGGAGGCGAGATAAGTAGAGTCAATGGGAAAAGTGGCGAACTTAGGGAAGGAATGTCTTAGCGCCGAAGGGAAGAAGAGACCGACAATGTCTAAGTTTAATCTAATAAAATATAATTATATATAATATTAAATAAATAATATTTTTTTTAATGAAAATTAGTCTTCCGTTGAGAAATTACTTCCACGTTTAGCTGTGGCCGTCATCGTGCTATTTTTTTCCGCGCAACAGCCGTATACAACACGGCATTTCCTAAGAAACAGCTATTTAAAAGTTTTAAATATATTTCTTTAAATATTTAACTAAACGTTAGTAAATAAGATGCTTAACCCCAAGGAGATTAGGATAACACGTTTATTGATGACTTGAGTTACAACTCTCATCATATAACGGTTTATTGATAAATAGTTATTCAAAAGAGGATAGACGGTTAAGGTTTTGACTTATTCAAAAGAGGAGAGACGGTTAAGTTTTGCCTTTAAATTATGATTTATTTTAAAGGTTTTGATTTATAAAAAAAAAAAATAGACGGTCAAGGTTTTGACTTTTTAAACTATAATTTATTTTAAATGAAATTATCAACTTATCAGGACCACTATCCAACCTATCACCCACTACTATCAACTATTATTAACAAGAATTTTAAAATAAAACGTAATCCCAAACTTAGTTAATTTTAAGGCCCCATTGATTTTTAGTTTTGTAGTTAGGTAGTTAAACTCTTTTAGTATGAGATAGTTTTGTGAGCGAAAGCCTCACGTGGGGGACCGACTGCCAGCGGGATAAGCGGCACGTGCATGCTACGTTAGCCAATTACAGCCATAAAAATATTCAATTATCCAGGAAATTTATCAATTTTGCTGAACAGACATGAAGTTCAAAATCAACCACTACGGACCTCATTTTATATAAACAAAAACTTTAAAATAGAACGCTAAATTTTTTAAAGAATCCCAAACTTAGTTAATTTTATTCCAAGGTTGCCTCTATAATTTCTATAGATGTACAAACCTGTGTGTACAAAATACATAGTTAATTTTATTCCAAGGTTTGCAGAATCCCATACATGTATTTAAGTATTTTGTACACAGGTTCTTTCTTTATTAAATTTTAATTTTAAGAATTTCTATAAGAATGTTTAAGTGTTTAACATTAGATTTTGTTTAACTTATAAAAAAATTAAAATTTTGTTCATAGAATTTAAATTTTTTATTCTTATCCAATCTATTAATAAAAGTTAACATTTAGTATTTAATTATTTTAAATTTATAATATGTTGTGATATGTCTAATTTTTATATGTTTTTGTCAAACATTAAAATTCCATTATTTATATAAGGATTAAGGTGGAATAAAATTTAACAAACTTATATTAATTATATATTTTTAATAATAATTATATTTATATTTTAAATAAAAAATAAAATAATAAAAATGATTATATAAAATAAAGTAAAAAAGAATTAAATGAGTGTTTGGTTCAATGGTATATATGGATGCTCATACCATAGTTTAAATTTCGACAGCATCAAATAAGCCATAGAGCTTAAGTTGATGTAAAATAGAGAGGGCAACCCTTTCAAAAACCTTATTTTTCAAATATTTTATTGAAATAGAAATTGTGATATGAAAATTTAAGAGCTCTGCTAGGGTTTGCATGCATTGTTGTTGTCAATCTATCTCATATTGCATCATTATTTTTAGTTTTTTATGGGTTTTTTTGTTGTTGTTATTGTCAATCCCTTTGCATTTTCTCCACCTTGGGTAGATAATACCCTTTAATATGGCCTCGTCTATTGTTGACACTCCACCTCTTGGTGAAATTTTCTCCACCTTGGGTAGATAATACCCTTTAATATGACCTCATCTATTGTTGACACTCCACCTCTTGGTGAAGTTGTTATAGATTTTCCTAGCTCTAAACAAGCACTTGCAAAAACTCCTAATAATGTACCACAAGGTAATGTTTCCACCCTTGATATTTTTTATCCTTTGAAATATTTTGACACTACATGCAAATGACTTGAGCAACACACACTTATCAGGTATTTTCTATGGTGTATACCCAATGATACCCTCATCCATTAGTAGATCCAGAATGCATGGCATCCCATACCATTAAAGTGGAGCATATACAAAATCTCACTAAGGGGCTTTTCCATTTTCAGTTTTATGATCCTCAATATGCCATGGTTGTCCTAAGTATAGGGCCTTGGTATATTGCCAAATGGAAATACCCTTTTGGTAGAATTCCCTAGCCTCCCTCTTTCATTGTGGCTTTTTTTGCAAACCCATTGATAAATTTGTTTGTATGAAACAAGAAAAATTCTATGATGTTTACCCCCACAAGTGTTTATGTGTTAAGGTTGACCTCTCGAAGGACCTTAAATAATTTATTGGCATCCAAGTTGAAGATAACCATATCCAAAAAATATGGTTTATTTTAATCTTCCAAATACATGTTACAGATGTCAGTTAACAACTCATAAAATCAAATATTAACCCTTGAGGGAGGGTCACTTCAAGGCCAAGTCCCCTCGAACGACTACTCTTTCACCTACACCAACACCAACAAATGTCAATGGGTCAAAATAATGGACAATGATGGTAAAAAATAATAATAATAAAATTTCTCATCCCATGACTCCCGTAGGACCCTCACACAAATGCTCTCTTCTCATTACTTATGTTGTACCTCCTTCTTACACTCTCCCCATCCCAGTTGCTCCTAGATCCACTTCTACAGTTATCATTATGAGCCTCTCATAGCCTCATGTTGAGAACCCTACTAGCTCCCCACAATCTTCCATCATCCCCTCTCCAATCTCCTCTTCTTCCTTTCTTTTAGCACCTCCAAGTGGCCTACCCACAAGGGTGGCTCGCTACTCTCAAAGTCATGTTATAGAGCACACAAGAGCTTCATTAAAAATAGAAGATAAGTTGACTTTATAAGCAAGAATCATCAAAATTTTATCTCAAACTCCTTTGATTTTATTGTAGACTTTGAGGATACTAAGGAAATAGAGAGGGTTCTACTCTTTCAGAATTCCCAATGAAGTGTCTTTCATGGAATGTTGATGATCTAATGGACCTACTTAGAAATTACTTGGTCTGCTAGAGTCTTTCAAATATATCTTCAATATTTGGTGCTATCAACATTCTCCACTTGTAAGAAGTCAAAGTAACATATTTTATTCTACATAGTACTTATCATTTTATCTAGCCTAAGGGCCACTTTTACTTTACCTCTCATACTCCTGGTAAAGGATGAGCAATTATTTTTGTGTCGGATACCTACCACTTCTATTTTATGACTTGGAAAGTGGAACCAACCTCTCATGTAGTTTGGATTGTTCTAGAGATTGGAATGTTTATTATCCCAATGATGCTTCAAGTAGATGTGATATTTGGTAGTGGATTATTTTATCCTTTCCCCCCACCACCTAGATCATCAATGGTGACTTTAATATGGTTGAATATGAACATGATAAATTCGGGCTTCTTCCTATGCACTGGGTTGTAGGAGAACGCAATATTTGGTACCTTATGAAGAATAAATTGGGGCTATCTAACCCTAATTCCTATTTCTCTCCCTTCTTCTCCAATCATACTTGGTTCTACTGGTCTAATCAACAACATGGAGATAATCGAGTGTTGAAATGCCTTGATAGAGCAATGATTTTTAATCAAAGTGTCTTTTCCTTTTCTCACTTCTATAGTTTTGCTTCTTTTTTGGAGTCGCACTCTCCCTAATATCATCCTCTTTGATTATTTTCTCATATTTTTCTCTATTGAAATATCCACCTTCTCTCCTTCCCAGTTCACCTTAAAGTTCTTTCTAAATACCTCCTTTATTTGCCATCCTACCTTTCTTTTCTATATTAGGAGGATATGAAACTTGGTTCCTCATCCTTCTGGTCCTAGTGGTTGGATTTAATGGTGGTCAGATGCCATCTATAGAACAACCTCCTTTCCCATATCTCTTGGAAAACATGTTGCCATCTTCAAGCGTAGATCCAATGCTGCTCTCAAATAAGAATTGGTTTATGTTTCTCGACAACTTGAGTCTTTTCCTTTTAATAATGGTCTCCTACAGCATGTGGTGAAAGTTCATAATCAACTTATGTGGGATGAAATTTACGATGCTAGGGGAGCTAAGATCAAGGCCAGAATGCATTGACTCTAAATTGGAGATAAGGCCTCTATGGAATTTTTCTAACATATTCGGTCCCTTTATCATAACACTTGCATCAAGGTCATTCATGAGGTTGGGTTTTGAATTACCATATTTATAGAGGTTATACAAGTCTTTGGTCAATACTACAAGTAGGTCTTTACCTCATAAGAGCCTTCAAACCAAAGGGAGCAAGCCCTCTAGGATTATTTTACTATGGTCCCCATCAAACTCTCTAATGCTCAGAGAGTTACAGGTGATTGACCACTCTTGATTTAGGATTTGCATGAGAACCTCTGTCAAATGGCTAATGATAAATATCCTAGGCTATATGATTCCCCTATAAATTCTACAAAGTTCTTTAGGACCTTGTTGGCCCTAATTTTCTCTAAGTTTATCGAGAAGCTTTGGAAAATGGCTCTCTTGGACCAAAAATTAACAAGGGTAATATAAAATTTATTCTAAAGACTAGATATCCTGAGTTGATCACCAATTGGCATCCAATCACACTTCTCAATATTTCCTACAAGATCAATGCCAAAGCCTTAGCCTTGTGTCTGCACTATTTGATTCCTATCATCATTAGCCTAGAGAAAATAGGTTTCATCAAAAGTAAATATATTTTAGATAATGTCTTGGTTATCTAGGAGGAAATGGAATGGACCAAAAAATCCAACCAACCAAAAAATTTTCTCAAAATTAAATTTGATAAATCCTATGACTACATTGAGTGGAACTTAATTCTTGCTATACTCAAAGCCTTGGGTTTTGGTAATGATTGCATCTTTGTAGTTAAGATGTTTTTGTACATGCCTCTACTATCCTCGCTATCAACATAACTCAATCAAAGACCATTGGTATTTTTTGCTCAATCAAACAAGGTTGCCCTCTTTCCCCCTTTGTATGTCATTGCAGCTGAAGGTTTCACTTATCTCTTAACTCATCAAGCTAATTTGGGCCTCATGAAAGGTATTTAGCTTCCCAAAAATCAATCCCAAATGATCAATGGGAAGTTTTTAGATGACTATTTCCTCACCTTAGCTAAGGATGAAGAGTCCTTCACTCAGGCCATTCACTACTTAGATACTTTTTATCTTGCTTCTGGTTCCAACATCCAATGACAGAAGACTCTATTTTTTATAGTCTAAATCTCCCCTCCTAGCTTGGTTGACTTAATTTTCTTGAAGATGGATATAATATGGGAAAGTGTTTTTGTTATTAGGTATCCCCTTCAGCATCCATATTTCCCCTTAAAAACTTTGGAAAAATACCATCCAAAAAATTAAATCCAAGCTTACCTATTGGACCACTAAAAAGCTTTCCCTTGCTAGCAAGCTTCAAATCTACTCCAAGATCCTGGTTGTGATCCATGTGTATTATTTCTCATGTTGGGCTCCATACAAGGCTTGTTATCAAAATTTGGAGAAGTTTCTTAGATATTTTCTTTGGGCAACTTCTACATTGGGATTTAGTTTTTATAGAGTAGCATGGGAATTTTGTTTTTTCCCCAAGAAGAATGGGGGAATGGGTCTTCTTAACTGCAAATGCCAAGGCATGGCCTTATGTGCCAAATGGATAATCAAAGCCATTAAAGGTGAGGAATATTGAAAAGTGTTGGTTTGAAATTGCATTACCTTAGGCTCTCCTTATGGGCATAAAACATGGAGAGGTATGAATTTCTTCTCCTTTCTCATTGCTCCATTTTCCATTAATATTTCAAGCTCTTTTGTCAACTGTAGCATTTGGAAGGCTTGGGAAAACATCAAACCATGGCTATGATGGAAGGGTAATTGTTTTTGGGATGAATTCTCCATTAATTCTATGAACCTTTGGTGGCCCCCTATCTTGACTATCTAGGGAGTCCATTTTACCCAAATTCCCTAGATGCATGCACAAAAATTCTATAAAAGGATAATTCTAAGTGGTCAACTTATTTTCCCAATCGACTAGGTATTGTCATCCTTGGGATTATATCAATTTTAGGTTCAAAATTACCTGTGTCGATAAGGAAACCTTTGAGGCAATTAAAACAAATATATCTGATTCTATGATTCACAAGATCATAGTGTGCTCTTAGTGTCCTTGGTGGAAGGACTAGCAATGGTATCCAGAGACACCCCTCCTTAATTATAAGGTCAAATTGGGTTATGAAGGGCTATCACCATACTTACCCATGGTTGATAAACTAAATTTTTTTTGGAGCCTCTCTTCACCCAGGTATATTTGGACCATCATTTTCACACATCTTGGTTTGCTTATTTCAAACCCAAACAAGTTATCCCGCTTGGTAAATGACTTATCTACATTGGGGTTCCCAACCCACTGTGTCCATTCTACCATGAACTTGAAGATATTCTTCACCTCTTTTGGAGATGTCATAAGGCTCAAGACCCGTGGAAGTGGATTTTTTATCTTTTTCAACCTGTTCTCCCACAATGGTTCACATGGCACAAAATTCTCCTTGGATACCCTCCTCTCCTCCCTTCAGTGTTTATAGAAGTTTGGCACCTCTTCAAAATTGGAATTTTATTTTCTTTATGGAATGCTATAAATGATTCCTTGTTCTTTCATTCCATTGTTGTTCCATTCTATAATGTTGTTGACAAATTCAATGTGATTTTTTCCATGGTATTGCAAAATTTAGTGTAAGCCAACAAAGTGGTAATGAATTTGGACCATTTTTAGGAATTGATTGGAAAATGGGGGAATGCTCCCTGCTCTATTTTCTTAAACTAGCCAATTTTTTGTCCAATGCCACAAAACTTGAGATAGAATATGGTAGGTTCAACTACTGAGGTTATTTGTCCTCTATGTCATGCCAAAACACACAGTGCGAACGAGACATGATGACTAGGAGCAATCTACCAAATATAAGCCTTTACAATCTTGGTAGATGTGGTAAAAAACATTAGTGGTTAAAGGTATGTTTGGCCTCTGTTTGCTTTGGATAATTAATAACTTGTTTGCAAGAATTGTTTGTGCACTGTAAGAATGCTCTCTGCATTGGAAAAATACTTTCTGCACTATTTTCTTGCGTTGGCCATGTCTCCAATCAAATTCACAAAGCTTACAACTGGTTGTGGTAGTCTAGCCACCAAGATGATTCATCTTCTACATCAGGTTGAAACACATGTTGCAAGCAGGATGTGATGACTAGGAGAAATCTACCAAAGACAAGCCTCCATAGTCTTGGTAGATGTTATAAAATCAGTTAATAATTTGAGGTATGTTCGACCTCTACCTTTTTTATGGACAATTATTGACTATCTTGGGTGTCTATATATACCTTTTTTTTTTTGCTTTTAAGATTATTATATCTTAATCAATATAATACTTTTTTAATATGTATATATAATTAAAATTAAAATTAAAAAAAATCTAGATTTCATATGTAAATATTTATTTACAAATTAAATAAAAAATAGTTTTAAATAAATTATTAAAGCTAAATGGATTTAAAATTTAAGATTCACCCATGGATTTAAAACCCACTTGTTATGTAACTTCTATTTGCCACCACTTGCTCTAAAACTATTAAGTTAAATGTTTTTTTTTGATAAAAAACTAGATTATATTATTTCATTAACCGAAACATTACAATATTTTGGTGCTAGCACTATCCACCAGCTAAAAAACAAAATGAGGTGGATCAGGAGTAAAGCATACATAAATTAATATACATAAGAATAGGAACTAATATCAACAAAAAGACTATAGTTATATCTTGTTGCAATACACCATATATCAGCATTCATCTGTGGGAGAGTCTGTTATATGAAGAAATTTTGGGTATATCTTCTATGATATCTTCTGAAGTCTTCAGAGAAGAAAAAGAAGTAATAAAAACTTGAACCTGCTTATCATTGTTAATTACCTTCTTCGTAGTTTCTTGTTGGACCTTCTGAATATCCTGAATCAAATGAGAAAGTTGAAGTCTGTCAATAACATCTCAAGGTGTGCTGGAAGGTCCATAGACTTGGGAATGAATGTGCTCCACATGTAATAAAATATCAAAGGTCAAGTCTATGAAAACTATATCCCATGGAGGAGTAGATCCAGTTTAAACCTTTTTGCATCTACACTTTAAAATGTGCTTGAGAAGGATGAGTCTACAAACATCCCAGAGTTTGGGGCATTGATCTAGCTAAGAAAAACCAAGCAGAGAAAGCTTCCAATATCTAGTGAAAGAGGGGAAAATAAGAGTAGAATACATCCCAAAACTATTTAGCCATGCCACAAAACCAAAAAAAGTGAATAAGAGTTTTTAAAGCATTACAAAAAATGCATTGAGGGGGAATGTGTAAAATCACAACCAACCTTTCAACTGTTGGTATTTTTTGATGCAAAATCTTCCAACCAAGAAGTTGAGTTTTTGATTCAATAGGATCTTTCTAAGTTTGAGTAGCAAGAAACTACCACTGGGCATTGGTAAAATTTACTTGCCACTTGACATTGAGCTTAGAGTCTAAAGAAACACTAAATATTTTTGTATAACCAACTAGAAGTAATGGAAGACCACTAAGCCATCTCCAGTCATTCCAAATATTATGGGCAGTTATTCCCAACTTCATAAGTACCTCACAAGGGATGGAAGCCACGACTAAACTATAAGACTAATTTTAATGTATTCCTATAAAACTAGGACCTTATTTTAAGATGTGAAACTATTCCCTTTCATATATTGGACCAAATTATGTTGAACTTTTTAATGTTCAGCCATTGGATTGGAATATTGTTTTATCATTTTAAAATCCTAATTTACCACCACTCTATCCAAAATTAATGAGATTAAATTTTAAAGTTCACCTATCATATTATAATCTTAGTTTACAAAGTGAAATTTCTTACCTGTTTTAAAGTCCTCATTTCCCACCACTCTATCCAAACCTAATGAGATTAAATGTTAAATTTCACCTATCGTATTAGAATATTAGTCTACAAAGAAAAATTTATTACTAGACTTATATCAAGTTTCACCCATTGGATTGAAACCTTAGTTTATGATGTTAAATTAATTATACAACGAGATTATTATATAACTAAATTGGATAAAAATATTATCATTAAGATTATATATTATGCAATTGAATAAAACATTAAATCTTAAGAAAATATATTTATGTAAGTAGATAGCTTGTCATTGTTTTTACATTTAATCCAAACACCACTTAATCTTAAAAACTCATAAGATTAAAATATTAAATAATCCCTTTTTTTTCCAGTGCAATTGCATGCTTCCACCCTGGTTCACGTGGTCCAATTTTCATGCAGGTAATGAGAGAATTTGCAAGTGCCTTGATCAAGTTATGATGTCTAAGCAATAGTTTTTTTCTTCTCCTCCATAAATAATAAGATTGTGATGATATGGGATCAATTTTTGCTATCAGATCATTTTTTGATTTCCTTTCAAATTGAGTGGAGTGGTCGCTAATTTAATTTTTTGTGCAATCAATTTTATTTAAATACTTCTTTATTGCAACACCTTGGCATGATTGTTGTGATTGAGAGAATCTATAATTTATTACCTCGACCTCCTCATTCTATCAATTGGATTTCTTGGTGGAATGAGGTGATTGTTCGTACTACCTCTTTCATGTGGTATTTTGGCAAACAAGTGGCACATGTTAGAAAGCATGCTCATTTGGCTATTACGAAGGAGTATCAACAAAATTTATTGTTGTTATAAAATGATCTATATGATCAAAAATTACAAACTAGGGTTGATGGTCTTCACCACCCGCTTATAGTCCATGAATGACATGAAGCCAAGGGGGATCAGATTCAGAATCATCTGTACTGGCTGAGGGTTGGTGATCACTCGTCCAAAGCCTTTTTCAAATCTCTTCATTCCAAGTAGGTCAGGATCTAGATCAAGGCTATTCAATTCTCTCATGATAGGTTTACTTCTCTTCCTAATATTACCTCGATCTTTGTGTAACATTATAATCTTATCTTTCAAGTGCAACATGATTTCTTTTGAACATCAGATGGCACTCCAACAGTGTCTTGATGTTGTTCCTGCTAAGTTATCTACTTATGATAGACTTATTTGTGAGGCTCCTCTTTCACGAGTTAAGCTTCATAATGCTCTTACAACTATATCGGATGACAATTTCCCTGGTCTTGATGGCTTTCCTTGTGAATTTTATAAAGCCACTTGGAAGTTTAATTGACTTAATCTACTCAATATCTACAACTAAGCATTAGCGAACAATTCTCTGGGCAATATCATCAATCGTGGAAACATTAAATTTATTCCTAAAGTGAGAAATCCTGAGCTTATCATCAGTTGGATACCTATTACTTTGCTTAATTTATCTTACAAGATTCTAGCTAAATATTTAGCTCTCTGTATTCACAACATTCTCCTTGTGATTATCATATTGGAGTAGATAGGTTTCATTAAAGGGTGTTACATCTAGGATAATATTATTGCTATATGGAAAGGTTTAGAATGGGCTCATCTCTCTAGCCAAAAGCCACTTTTCCTTAAACTGGACTTTGAGAAATCTTATGATCATATTGAGTGGCCTTTCATTCTTACCATGCTTCAAGCTCTCATATTTAGCCCTTTTTTTATTAGGGCTATAAGTATGTTTTTTTTTTTATGCTTTAGCTTGTCTTACATTAATGGACATAGGTTAGAGGATTTTGTTTTTTTTGTTTTATTCATCAGGGTTATACTTTGGCACCCTCACTTTAAAACCTTACTGCTGAAGCTTTTGGTTAGCTTCTTGTCAATCAAGCATATAAGGGGTTGATCAAAGGTATTCTTTTGCCTGACATTTCCACCCAGCTTATTAATGGGAACTTTGTAGATGATTCTTTTCTCACTATCAATGATGATGAGGTTTTAGTTTCAGCTACTTTGGTTTGTTTGGATATTTTTTGTAAGGCTTTACGTTCCAACATCCAATGGTCTAAGTATCTTTGTTTTCACCTTGCTTCTTCTTCTGTGATTGCTTGACTTAGACATTTTTCATGGAATTGGATTCAAAAGGGTGAGTTTTTTAAGTTATTAGGAATTCCCTTTGCTTTTGATAGTTCACCCTCAAAACTATGGCAATATGTCACTGACAGAATTGAAAAGAAGATTTCATGTTGGGCCTCATATTCCCTTTCTCTTACCAATAAGTTTTAGGTTTGCACAAATATTCTTGCCGCCACCCATGTTTATTACTCCTCTTTTTGGGCCCCTTCTATGAATTCTTATAATAATTTGGACAAAATCCTTAGGGATTTTCTTTGGGCCAAGGAGAAAAATTTGTGTGGTTATCATTGATTTTCTCGAGATATCTGCTGCATTCCTACTAATAAGGGCGGGATGGGCATCATTGATATTTATAGGTAAAGCATTTCTTTGTGTGCTAAGTGGGTGGTTAAAGCTATTGAAGGCCCAAAATCCTGGAAGGTTTTGATTCATCATTGTATTTCTTCAGGGCTACCTTATGGGTGCAAATATTGGGCTAATATTGGCCTTCATACTCTCCTCATTACTTCTGCTCCAAATAAGATTCAGGGTTCCTTTGTTATTAAAATTATTTGGAAATATTTTGAGGCAATAAAACCTCATATTTTCTAGATTGGTGATGGTTTTTTTAATGGTATTTCATTTAATTATTAGAATATTTGGTGCTCTCCTATTTTCCTAACTATTCAATTCTTCTTGTTGACATGCCAAGGATTAAAGCTTTGAGGTTGTTTCATAAGGGTATTTGCTTTATTAAATATTTAGTGCACTCTCAAGACTAGATTCCTTGGCTTGATCTCAAAAAAAAAATTAATCTTCAAAAGAAAATTATTCCTTATATTCTTAAGATTCAAGAGCTTATGCCTGATGTCATGCTTCATAAGCTCAGTCTTCAATCCCTAAGTTCATGGTGGAGAGATTAGCATTGGAGTGTGGATACTCCTTTCAAGAACTATTCTTCTTCCTTGATTTATCAACTTCTTAGTCTTATTTCCCCTGGTGTTGATAAACTTAATGAGATATAGCAGACTCACTCTACCTCATATACTTGGATTACTCATTTGAACCATATCTAGCAGTTTAACCTTGAACCCAAGATTACCTTTTTTCTTTGATCTCTTATTTATCAAGGGATTCCTATGTGAGAGAGACTTACTAGGGTTGGTCTTCCTAATCCTAAATATCCAACTTGTAGTCATTTTGAGACTTTTAAACATCTATTCTAGTTTTTCCCTTGTACTCAGTCTGTCGAGTCTTGGATTCATTTATTATTCAAGCTCTTTCATCCTAAATTCTTCAGATGGTAGATGATATTTTTTGGAGATAATAATTGTTGGCCTACTTATATTGTTGTTTTGTGGAATTTATTTTGTGCTATTATTTTATTTCAACTTTGGAAATATAGGAATGTTGTTGTCTATTCTGGAGATTCAATTTGTAGTCAATTTTCTATGCATGAAAAGATTACAATGTTTCCTACTATTACTATTAAAATCCATTCACAAGCTTCCAAGTTGACTCATGAGTTGGCACATTTGATAAATCTTATCAAGTACTAGCATGAGGCTTTGTGCACTATTAACATGGTTTCACCTAACCTCCCTTTACCTCAAGGTCCCTTTGTTTCGGTGTAGTAGGTTGAGGGGGTGATGTTTTCCAACCTCAGGTCATTCTGTCAGTGCCCACAACAAGGCTCGATTCTTTGCCTAGTTTTTTTTTTTATTCATCCTTTTAAGGATTGGTTTTTTTTTTTGCCGTAGGCCTCATATTTATAGTATTGATCGTTTGGGTGGCCTTATGCCCCAAGCTATGATTTTTTTAGCTCCCTTTTTATTGTAACCTCTCTTATTTTTAATGAATATAATTGTTGGTTTAAAATATATATATATATATATATATATAACAGATAGATAGATAAAGAGAGGACTTGGTCACATCCACAGTATTTTTCTACTACCAAGCGGGGTTCAAATCTAGGGACTGTCCCAACAACACCTATTTTACCTCATTGTTATTCAACCCGACATGAGAAGGAGCATCGAGGGCTTGGAATTTTGGTATCATCATTATTGGACTGGAACACACTCAATAGGCATATCAAAATACTACCTTTGCACAAATAGGCATACCCCCAAGGTTTGAACCTAGGTCTCTTCTTGGTAAGTGCCAGAACTTAACAATCCACCTAATCCTTGGGGATAAAATATTAGAAAAGTGTGTGAGGGGGTGGATGTGTGTATGGTTGTTTTAAATTCTCTATTGATAAGCTCAACTCTCCCCTTATGAGAGGTCATGGTAGAATAGAGATGCCCAACCCTGAATATCAATCATAGGGATTTCTCACATTAACTAAATAAAATAAAAAAAGCAACGTGGTAGTCTAAGCAGTTTAAAAATATTTTTTAATTCAATAAAAATCCTATAAAGCCCATAGTCACTAAAATTAATTGAATGAGAAAAATGTAGTATGAATGCAAATAAAATATTATTATCAACTAAATAAAAATGGAATACAACACATCTAGAAAAAGTTGAAAAGAGTAAGGGGCTTGTATTTGGCTCTTTTTCAAGAGGTCCAAGGTTCAAACCATGGCATGGGCGAGTGTGTGAGAGGGTGTGTGTATGGTTGTGTGTTTTATCCCTATTAATAAGCTCAGATCTCACCCTTATGTGAGGTCATGGTGGGATGGGGATGTCCAACCCTAAGCATCGATCATAGGATTTTTTTACCCTTATCAAATATAAAAATAATAATTAAAAATAATATTAAATTAAAAAAGAGAAAAGAATAATAAGAAAAATATAAATTTTTTAAATTAAAATATTAATTGATCATATTTATATTAATAGTTTTGAGGTTTTGGAAAGAATATTTTCAAAGGTAAAATTGGGAGGTAGAATAAAAAGGTAGCTTCATATTTTTAATAATCTTGTTGAGGTTTTGGAAAGAATATTTTTAAATATAAAATAAGAGGTAGAATAAAAGGAATTTACATTAGGACAAATTGTCCTTTCACACATCATATACATTTTAATGATGACATATTTATTTGAACCATTTTTATTAATAATGTTATGAGAAGGTTGTTAGATAAATGATTATTTAATAAAACTCTTGATTTTTTAGTTAACACTTTACTTGATTTAAAATAAGTTTTTACAAATATTTAAAAGAATAAAAAGGAAAAACTATCATCAATATATATAGGTATTCCATTGTTTCATAAAATAAAGAATAATAGTCTTTGGGACCCAAATCTGGATAGAATGATATCTAAACTAGCTAGTTGGAAATTTAAGTTGTTAACCATATATAGAAAAAATCAACTCCTAAAAGCAACATTGCAATCTATCCTTGTGTATATGATGTCTCTTTGAATATTACTAGTAAGCATAACATCTAAATTTAGCATTATTTAAATAAACTCTCCTTGGAAATGATATGAGGAGAAATTTAGGTTTTATCTTTCTAAATGGGATAAGATTGTAGAGGAAATACTCTAAAGGGGTAGGTTTATAACATTATAAATTTCAGTTTGATATTTTTTTTTGAATTTAATGAAAAACCCCTTGCACGGCCGCCTTGGTCTGAGAAACCACAACCAGGGGGTTCTACACCATCAAAATCGCCCGGGAGCCACACCCAGCCTTGACCGCACCAACATTATCAATTGGATTTTGGGTATCCAATGTGCATTTTGTAGGGTGGAGATTCGAACCAGGGATCTTGGAGGATTTTCCTACACTCTCCAACTCACCTACAACACATGGGTAATTTGAGTTTGATATTAGGGATAAAACTTGTATAAATATTATTCAAAGATCAAAGAAAGAGTTGGAAATCTGCTTGTTGTGGTGCAATGGTAAATACCCTGGGTGCTGGTAGAGGCTGACCTAGGTTCCATTCCCCTTGTCTCCATCTTGCATATATATGGTATAATTAGGAATGTCCTATGTGCTGGTAGAGGCCGACAAGGCTCTATTCCTCCTATGCCCAACCTGTTGAAATTGGCACCTCGAAAGGGGTGTTTTCCACTATAAATTAGTTTTTTACCCAGATGTTGTAGGTGAGTTGGAGAGGAGAGGGCAATCCTCCAAGGGAGGTCCCAGGTTCAAATCTCCACCCTACCAAAAAGTTGAATTGGGTATCCAAAATCCAATTGATAATGTTGGTACGGGCAAGGTCGGGTGCGACCCCCGGTGACTTTGACGGTGTAGAACCCCCTGTTCGTGGTCTCTCAGACCAAGGCGGCTCCATAAGGGGTTTTTCTCTTTAAAAAAAAAAAAGAGTTGGAAAAAATATTATCTAAAAAGTATTAGCTTTTATAGATGGAATATATTTTTTAGGAAGTGAACCTTGATTTAGGGATTGACAACATGGACATTCATATAAAGACGTTAATGAAAATGAATTAAAACATATATTTCACTATTAATCAATTAGGTATATTCTACAAATTTATTGTGGTTTAATGATTGGTTGAGTCCCTATCCTCTTACTTTTTATCCAATATTTCAACCATTGGGTAGAGCTTATTTATCTCATAAAGGTTCAAAAATAACAAATCATATTATTATGAGAAAATTCTATATCTTTAATTTCTATTAGCAAGTTGGTTTTGGAAGAGGACCTTAAACAAGTAGCTAATAGACTCCAAAAGATACTTTTAGAGTGTTTTTTATCTTTTCTTTTATGAAAGGATGAAATGGTTTAGAATCTATAAAAAGATGGTGGATACTTTATCAAGTTAGGATATAATATTTGAAAGAAATTAGAATTACCTACCAAATATTTCCAAAATGTGTTTGGTCACTTCCAAGGCCTCAACATTCCCTTGGTTAGTAGTCTAGAATAAAATTCTTATAGGTGAAAATTTGTAAAGAAGATAATACCATGGATCCTTTTATGTGTGCCTTATGTAAGGATGAGCTAGAAACTTTAGATCATCTTATTCTTCATTATTCTGTACTAGATACTAGACCATTTGGGGACCCTTTTGCAAAAAATAAAAATCTATTGGGTGACTTCTTCAACAATAAATACTTTTATGAAATGTTGGATACATTATTTAAGACCTAAGTATTTTGTAGAGTTGATCTAAACCATTGTTTATAATGGGTGCATGCTAATGAGTCCCACTTTTGAGGTTTTTTGGGTCATTATTCTTGTTTATATCAATTGAAGTATTTTTAACATGGAATGCACACTTCAAGTTAACAAAAACATTAAAATATGAATTGAAATATTCTTAGTATAGATTGTTATTATATTTTTTGGTTTTTAATAAAATTAATTTTTATCATGCAGCTCTTAGGGCAAACCCTAAGAGGCTTGATGTTCTGAGGGCAAACCCTAAGAGACTTATAGTTCTAAGGGCTTATAGGGAGGGTCCTGATATTTGGAAACTTCCCTACAGTCCGATGGGTTTGCACTGGGTGGCAGGGTTTGTTGGTTTGGCTGAAGGAACTACGGTAACAAGTTGGTAGGTTGGGTCAGCTAAAGGAGTTGTAGTTGCTAGCTTTGTTGGTGGGTGGAAGGTTAGACCAGTTTTGTGGTTGGGTGTTTGGGCATCGACTGTTGTTTAGGTAATCGTTGCTTCTGGGTACCTCCTGGTGAAGGGCTCCAGGATTTTGCATCCTGTTTGGGATAGGAGGGGGCTTTCATGTGCTATTTTAATGTGCATTTTTCCTGGTTGGTGTTTATGCTGAGGATTTCAAAGCAGGTGGGATGGTAAATTCTTAAATTTTTAGTGCCCTTAGATATTTTAAATATCAGGGTTTCTTCTTTTAAACATTGCATTTCATTTTCGGTCTAATTTCTTAATGGTTGAGGACTTTTTGGTTAGTTCCAACAGGATTTGCGGGTTTCATGAAATTTCTTGTGCAGATCTCCTGGATGGATTTCATGCTGAAGATTTTTTTGGTCGGTATTTCTAGTATTTTTTTCTTAAATTGACTATTCTTATGAGGGGTTCTCTTGTTATGTGCTTTGTTGGACGGATTTTTTGATCGTGATGATATGATTCCCTTATTCTCCTTTCCTATTAGGCAGTAAATGCTTTGGTTTGGATGGTTTTATTTGTAAATTTATTTTTAACCGATAGTTTTTTGCTTTGGTTTGGGTGGTTTTATTTGTAAATTTATTTTTAACCGATAGTTATTTTGTTGTTTTTCTCTGGTGCTTTAGATTCTTGAGCACACGATGGTTTGACCATAGGACATTCTCTTATGTTTTCTTGATAAAAATCTACGACTTATTTGCTATGAGGTTGTTTCATTGGATTTTTGGGTTTGATTCGTGAAATCCAACTCAGTCTTTCTTGATTTCTTATTGCTAGATCTAAGATTTGGGGGTGCCTTTCAAAACCCTACTTGTAATAGGTTCAGAGAGCCTTTTAAAACTCCTTCTACTATCAATCAAAAAAATTGTCATATAAAATGTATGATTTTATACTAAGTAAAATATTAAAATGCATGATTTTATATTAAGTAGAATATTAAAATGCATGCAAATATGGTGAATAGTCAATGTGTGGACATGTTATCATAATGTTAGAGATGATTTCAAGTAATAGATTTTTATCTAAATTATAGATAACCTAAGATATTTTGAAGCATTTTGATATTCTTTTTTGTAAAAGAGATACTTAAACTATAAAATATTGAAAATTTTTTAATTAAATTTAAATTTTTGTAGTTATAGATAGATAGATAGATCACATCAATTTTATACGTCATGATTTTGTTTTATTTTTTAATTCAATATAATTATTTTTCTTTTGATTTTTATTTTGAAGGGGTTTATTTTTTTTAAACCCAAATTAAAAATAAAATCTTTTAAAATACTTCAAATTTTTAAATTACTAAAGATGTAGTATTTTTAGAATCTAGACACTACATCTAACTATTTGAAATGATATAACCTAAAAATATTAATCTTTAGTGCATTTATACGGCATCTACATTCGGAAAATTGATTTATTATTTCAAAAATAAATTGGGAATGGTTTACTATATCATGAGGAATGCTTGTCCAAAATATATGGTTTAGTTGAACAAATTGACTTGTTCTTTGCAACTTTCTTTGCTTTCCTTCTTTTCAAAGTTATCGTTATTAATTTTTTTTCACTCTTTTCCTTTTCTTCTATTAATGGATAGGGATTCAATAATTTTTATTAATGAACTTGTGAATGCCTTTAATGAAACATTAATATATTTTACCAATAAAAACTTGTTTTCAGCAAACTTGTGATACTTTATTTCAAGCAAAAATATTATGTAACTTACAAATATAAGATAGAATTACTAATTGTATGACTTATAAATATAATTAAAACATGAGTTATACAATAATATGTATATTGAATGTAATTTAGCACATTATAATAGTCATTTAATCTACCAATAGTCGTGATTATGGTTCTAATACTTTTGAGCACTCATGCAACCTCTCTATTTATGGATAAATCATTAGAGCAACTTTTCAACACATCAATTTAATGATTATGAACCTATTCATGGTATTTTTTATCTCATATTCACTTGCATTCCTTATCATTCTCATATCAATAATATCCTTCATTCTCTCAAGAAAATTCAAGCTTACCCACTCTGGAAGGTTTAAATATTTTATAAAAGTATGATTAGTTGAACTATATTATGTTATCATCTCCAATAGCATAATCTTGTATCTATAAACATGTAGAAAGAAATAATAGAGTTTGCAAAGAAAAAAACTCAAAATCAAACTTTAATTTGAATTCATGTTGTTCTCTCTTGTAGAATTAAAGGTATTTAGGTTGGGATAAATGGTCCCTTAAAACATCATATTTATTCAAAGATGGAAATTTAGTCAAAAACATCCTTTATATGATTAATTCTCCATTGTATGACCTTTCCTTATCATACTATCTCAATTGTGTACAGTAATATGACAATTTGATTATATGATTATCATATCGTACAACACTAAATCATACGACACTAAATTTTCTTTGAATGAGAAGAGATTGTATGATAATGTTTTATTGTACAATAGTCCAATTACCTCATAATATCATACAATTTATAATAAATATTTTGTTTTTATGATATTCAGGTTACTATGGTCTATTATTGAACGATAAGAATCGTTTAACTGCATAGGTTATAATTTGCAAGACTCCTTATTGAATTATCTTCATATTAATTGAGTTACCTTATTTGTTTTTCCTACATATCATTATTTTTATAAGTTAGTTGGTATGGTCCTCTTCTTTTGAATGGCCTAAATTTAACAATCTAGCCTTTCCAATTTGAACAGTCCTTGCACCAAACAACAATGTACTTTAAATTTCAACTTCTATGGTCTTTGACCCTTGGCTAGAATGGTTTCTTATTTTAATTGGTGGTCCTCTAAGACAATCCTATATGTTTGCAACTTTTGTATACATGAGCCTCCTTTGGCACTCCTATGTGCCAATAATTTTCTCATACATAAGCCTCTTTTGGAACTCCTTTATGCCTACAACATCCTTAATTATTTATTCAAACAATTAATTTCCTTTTGATCACACGTCTTTCCTTATTTATTGGTTTATCTTTACCTATTATCCAATGCTTTTATGTGTTTTCTTTTAATATGCACATGAGAAAGCAACAATACATACAATCTTCCCAATTGAGTAGTTAAACATTCAAAAATAACCGAGACTCAAATATTAATTTGAAAAAAATATTCATTGATTCTTTGTTAAAGATACAAGGTATTTTTTTCTTGAAAATCCCTTCACTCCTCTTCCTAGAGATAAAACTCCTTTAAGGCTTTGGAAAACAATTACATAATGATCCAAATGGTTAGCCTTCTAGTTTCTCAACTAGATATTTGGGATTTTGGATGCTCCCACATCATACTCACTGGGTAAAGGAAATGTTTCATGAATATTTTGCAAGCCTTTAATTTGAACTCCTTACTTGGAAATCTCATATGCATTCATCTCTGTTGCATCTTCAGTTACTTGATTCTTCCATTTGATCAAATATTTATTCTATCTCTTACCTCTCATACTCTTGGCTACTTTGAAATTTATGATTACCACATTTCATCTTGTTCCTTCTCTAGAAATTGTCACACCCAATCTACTTCAAAGGTTATGAATGTGCACTCTCTTTCTCACTAGTTGTTCCATCGTAACAAGGGTATAGATATGTTATATTAAATATGGGATATATTGATAAGAAATAATTAAATATTAATTAAACTTAGGTTTAATTAATATTAATTAATTAGTTTTTAATTAACAGGCTTAGATTTGATTTTTTGTAGATTATATTCTCTGAGCCCCTTGTCAAAATATTTTCAAAAATGTAGCTTTTTTATTGTCAAATTTGCAACCTTTTGTAAAATCCATCCATGGTTTTTTATTGTGGTTTTTGGTTCTCTGGTGGTTTTATAAAGGTTTCCTAGCCTATAAATTCATGATTTGGTCAATGAAATTCTTAGGTAATATTTCTAGATATTTTGAATCCTCATCAGATATGTCCACTCCTTTAGGTAGTTCAAATTCATAAGCATTCATAGTAAACTTCTTCAAGACTCTACAAGGTCCAATATTCTTCCAAATTAACTTGTTATAAATTCTTTTTGGAAATTGATCCTTCCACAGATGTGCCAAAACCAAATATCCATCCTAAAATTCTTGCACCCTTCGCTTGAGATCCACACGTTGTTTGTATGTTATTGCACTTTTTTCTAAGTTACTTCTCACCTCTTGACGCAAATCATGAATAAAGTCAACAAAGTCTTCTACTATAGAACTTAGCCTCTATAAATCAATTGTCTTTCATAACTTATTTATTCCTCTTGGGTGTATTCCATATACAATATAAAATGGGCTTTTTACCTATACTTCAATTTATTAAGTTGTATGCAAAATTTGCTTGTGCCAAAATAGTATCCCAAAGCTTTGGCTTCTTGCCAACTAAGCATCTCAACAAATTATCAATACTCCTATTCATAAGCTCAGTTTACCCAATGGTTTATGGATGATAAGCCAAATAGAATTCCATCTTAGAACCCAATTTTTTCCATAATGTTCACCAAAAATGACCCATAAATTTGCTATCCCTATCTAAAATAGTACTCTTTGGAAACCCATGTAATCTCACCACTTACTTGAATAATAAGGTAGCAATATGAGTTGCATCATTTGTCTTCCTAAAAGGTATAAAGTGTTTCATATTCAAGAATTGATCAACCACAACAAAAATAGATTCATTACCTTTTTGTGTCCTTACCAATCCAAGAACAAAATCCATGCTTATGTCCTCTCATTTTCTCTCTAGAATTGGTAATATTTGATACAATCTAGTGTTTTGGCTCTTCCCTGTGGCTTCCTGACATATTTTTCAACCTTACACAAATATTCTTACATCTATATTTGTTCTAGGTCAATAGTAACTTTTTCAAGTTGCCTTAAGGTTTTATCCATTTTGAAATGCCCTACAAGTCTCCCACTATGTTTTTCCCTTATCAAATTTTCTCTTATTGAACTTTGTGGTATGCACATTCAATGTCCCTTGAATAACATTCCTTCTTGGATGAAATAATCAATCCATGGTGTGTTGTCTCCTATAGTAGAAATGTTGCATGCTACCCAAGATTCCTTGAAATCTATATCATCAATATAAAGCTCCTTCATGGAATCAAAACGAACAAATTTTATCCTCATCATATTCACCAACAAGCTCCTTCTACGTAAGGAATCAAATACTTGATTCGAACTATCACTTCTTTATTTCAAAACAAATGAATATCCCTGTAAAAAATTCACCCACTTCATATGCCTTTGATTCAACTTACTATGGTTGTTAATAAACTGTAAAGCATTATTATCTGTGAACAAGATAACTCTTTTGGCAATAAATAATGTCTCCTCTTCTTTAGGGCTTGAACAATGGCATAAAAATATTGCTCATATATTGATTACTTTCCCTTTTCCTCAGTTAGCTTCTCACTAAAGTAGGTAATGGGCTTGCTTTTCTGGATCAAGACTCCTTCAATTTTTACCCTACTTGCATTACAATCCACCTGAAAGACTTTTTTGAAGCTAGAATAGATTATTCAATTATTATTTCCTTCAGGACTTAGAAAATCCTTTCTACTATACTTGTCCACTTAAACTCATGCCTTCTTCCTTTTAGGATTTTTGTAATTGGTGCACAAATCCCTCTAAATATTTTTATAAATTTCATATAAAAAGTTGCTAGACCATGGAAACTCTTGGTCTCAAATTTACTTCTTAGTGATGGCAAATTTACAATGGCCTTGACCTTCTTAGGATCCTCTTGGTCTAAAATCTACCTAAGTGGATGATTTGCATCCTCAAGGCCTTGTCCAAAATTGGAATACCTAGAATAGCTTCTGAGTTAGCCTCTGGAGTAGGTCGGTTCTTATGGTTCTAGCTAAACTAAAAGGGAGATTGGATACTAAAGTAAGAAATATGTAGGGTTAGAAGCTAGGACTTAAAATGATCAGGATTTAACTACATCAAGAAACACAAGTGCATGAGAGTATCATTCCCTTAATTAGACTAAACTACCTAACAAACCAAATATCATCAAAGGTTTCAAAATATTAATCAATTAAGTGCACACATCTAAGTATTCCAATAATTAAACTAATAATAATCCAATGAGAAAAAGTTCGAGGTGTAGACCAATTGGTTCATCCAAACCCCATAAGGGGGCGGAGGTCCAAGGTTCAAATCTCGGGCCTCGCCAAACTAAACGCTTGTCCCTTTCCTAGTGATTTCAGCAGCGTAAAAGGTTTAAAATGATTGTGGCATGGTGGTTATAGGGGTGGACTGCACGAATATCTGTGTGGCAGCTTCCGGGGTGGACAACGTAGAATACTGTGGCGGCCATAAAAGCTGGACAGCCTTCCCGGATTCGTGGCGGCTACCGATTCCATCATGTAAATACAAAAAAAAAAAAAAAACAATCCAATGAGAAATCCATATACCAAAATAACTCTTAATAGAATAAACCATTCATTCAACTTTTAATAGAAATTCTTAATGAGTATATCAGCATACATACATATTTTGCAATAGAATTTCATAAAGTTCAAACAACACTTTAACTTTCATTAACGGGTATATAGCATTTGATCATACAATTGTGCAATTGTAAAAGCTAAAGAGTTGACCCTATGAAGGGGTTACATTCAAGTATTTATAGATTTTTACATTTGCATTCAGCTAGCTTAGAATCATTCTGGGGATTTTTTTGTACGCTTGTTAGAATAGGTGCAGGAGATAGATTTCAATTTCATCTTAGCCATGCTTAACTAATTCAAGAATGTTTGGTTGATGTGCGTGGATCATATTTATTCTCTAAAGCTAGCTTGCATGATGCATCATCATATTCTAACCATTTATTGGTAATCCACTCCTTTCTATTATGTTGATCCAACTGAGAAAGGAAAAATGTATGATGCAGAAGCCTTCAACCTTTTATGTCTTCTAACAACATGATATTGGGTGGTTGATTGGCATGCGAGAATCTTCGTTGACTAATATAGGTCCAAAAACCTTTTGCAAGATATGGCAATGAAAAGAAATTTTGCTTCATGCCGAAGTGTTCACCATGACTGTATTTTGATCCAATGGTTATTTATTTAGGCCTAATTCTTTAGCCTTGTTGATGATGTAATAAAATTTAATGATTTGAATCTCATCCAATAGTTGACTAAATTTTACATTCTTTTCGATGAATACCAGGTTTCTTATTCCTCTTTGATGATGACATCATCTTTAGAGTTTGGCCACCTTCTGCACATAGTTGCTTTCACCCATGCATAGTGTCAGATGTTGGATATCACTTTTGAGCCTTGTTCTTTACTACCAGGTTTTATACCTTGGAATTATTTTCTATTCGACACTCATTTTGGCTTTATTGGACTTTTATGCTTTTTATGATGATGCCATTGCCTTAAAAGTTTGATGCCCTTTGATACTTAGCCAAATTGTATAAAGCATTTTTTTGGATGCCATATGAGCTTCTTATTTTCCTTTGCATGTCAAACTTAATGCCTTCGCATATTTTTATCTCTAGTATTTATTCTTCACTATGTCAAACTTGTATGTAGTTGTGTTGACATCATCTCCATTGTCCTTTTGAATTTCTTTGATACTTAGCCAAATTGTTTATTTATTGCACTAGATACTAGACTTCCTACACTTCTTTGATGATATCAACATTTTAAATTTTTGGGCACTTCTCATACTTAGCCAAAGTTTGAATCTGACGCTCAAGATATAGTTGATATGTATACTGAATTTTTAGAAAGTTCTATCTTTTGCTCTTGCACGTTGAATTTTTATGCCTTCGGATTATTTTTAGTTTGACATTCTTTTGCTTTTTGCCCTACTATATGTCTAGAAAAAAATTCAAATTTATCCATGCATCTTGTGTATGAAATTGTTCCTCAATATTCTAGCTTATCTTTCACCTTCTCTTGGTAGCATAATTGCTTCAATATTTAATTTGATACTCAACTTGTACTTCAAAATATGTCGAGTGCAATTGTTGTATCGATGCTTAAGCAAAATGGGTACACGGCTTGGATAAAATCACAATCTGACTTATCTACAAGGAATTGTGAATTTGAGTAGTGAAATTTACCTACATTATTGGTGACTTTTAGGTATTTTTTCTTTCAAAATTGAGAACCTAGTAAGCCTTACTTGTGATAAATTGGAAAATGTATGGGAGTAGAGGACCTAGAAGATAAGCTAACTATGAGTAGAAATATGGAACCAGGAAAATCTTATAGCCAAAGAAAATAAAATAATTTTAGAATATGGAATTGATGTAGAAAAAGAGGGAGTGTGAGGGTGGCTAATGGATTTTATAGCCTTAACAAGGCTTCTAAAACATGCTTTGGAGTAAACCTCTATTCAAAATCCATCCCATTTGCCTATAAAATATGGGATTTCCTATAGATCCATGGGTGAAACTTGTCCAAGAGATGGACAAGGTTGATGCTTCTATATATTTAGGGAGTGTTGAGGTGATTAGGGAGGTGAAGGATATAAGGGAATGGAAAGGAAACTAAAAGAAGCCAGAAAGGTATGAATGCTAGAAATTGGGGATGTTGGTAATGGTGGAGAGATATTTGGGAAAGTAGGGTGTAAATTTGAATAATAAGGAGAATGATGAAAATATATCAAAAATAGAAACAAAAAGAGGAGGGAAATGTAGGTAAGGTAAGAGAGAAAAAAACAATGAAGATACCTGAGTACAAGCACCTCTAGAAAAATTGAAATATCCATGAGCATATTCTACCATAGCTAACAATCACTTAAAATCTAGAAAATTAGCCTTAGGTAAATGTTCACCCATGCAAACTATGTCATGTAAATACTTGGGAATACTTTTCTTTTTGCTACTTTTTCCCTTGCAAAACTGCACGGGTAAATTTTCTTTAGGTTGTTGAACACCATGCATCAAGTTGTTGCTTCAATAGTATGCATGGCTATTGAGGATTATCTTAACATGAAATACCTCATGCATAAGGTAGCCCTATAATTCTATTATATTCCTTCATGGATTTTGATGACAACTAGATTATGAATTGGACTAGTTTTTTTCAAAGTTGGTATTACTTTCCTGAATCCTATTGCTCGTGTGAAGATCCAACTCCTTTACTTTCCTTTTTCATTCAACCAATTATAACTCACCACCATAGCACTTACTTAAATGCAAATCCTTTCTACTTTATCATCTTGTTACCATGGCATATGACTATCAACTTGGCATGATGTCTACCTTTTCAAACTCCATTGTTGGATGTCACATGTGTTTTGAATATTAGCTTACACATGTCAAGGTATTCTAGGCAATCATATTTCACAAACTCTTATCCTTTCATGATAATATTTGGTGTCTTCTTTCATCATTGAGGTATTAATATATCAACTCCACACACTTCCACAATCATATGAAATGACTAGAGTTTCTTGTGAAGGGGAAATTAGGCTAGTCTTTCCATTGGGATATGAATTCAAGAAAATAGTTGCAGATAAATAGGATATAATTTGAGGGAGATGGAAAAAATAGAGAATATGAACTAGGATTATTAGGGGATATGGAATGAGTAATAAGAAGAATGCTAAGAATACTAATGAAATATGAATGATGGCAGAAGGATAAGAAGAGAAGATAATAAAATATAAGGAAGTCATACTTGCACATTGCATGTTCTAAACTCTCCTTATTGCATACATATGTTTACTCCAATATTTGCTTTGCCCTTTTACTTTCTTGGCATTTGTTGTACTAACCTCAAACACCAATATGGAAAAAGGGGTGAAGCATATCCCCTTTCTATTAAGGGAGTTTTTTTTAATTTTTCTTTTATTGATCCTACTCTATCTTGATAGACTTCATGAATTGAATAAGGAATTACAAATGGTTATTTTAGCTAGTCAAGTTCATCAAGAATGAAGAGCTCACAGGATTGCTAATCTAATAGACATTTCAAATTATGCCCCTTCTTCTCTTCCTCCTTTGTGCTTGGACTTCGCTCTTTTGGTATCATTTTGGTGTCCTTGAGAAAGGGTGAAAACTAATTACCAAGAGGTTGTGGCTATTGTTGTTGGACTTCTTTACAAGCTAAGAAGAGTGCACAAGTTCTCAATGGAAGAGCATGTCCAACAAACACTTGAAGAAATACATACTTATACTGAGAGAGGGGTGAACAGTATAAGATAAAACTTTTCTTTTCAAAACAAATAACCAATAATATGAATGCAATAATGAATCAAAGCACTGAACACCACACATACAAGAGATAAGGATTTTACGTGGAAACACCCTTTCAGGAGAAAACCACAGCAAAATATTGCTTCTATTACTTCAAAAGGTTTGTAGGCAACAACCTCCAGGAGACATAAATACTCTTATACAAATATGTAGGCACCAACCTACGGGAGACACCAATCTCCTTGAGGCACCAACCTTTGAACAAAGATATGTAAAACTTGGAGAAATACTTCACAAGATTTCTCCACAAATCCGATATTAGTAATGTTTGCATATTAACCTATTTTACCTACATTCGACCACACCCTCAAGCTCACCACACTTTTGCTGATAGGACAAACTAGTTACGGCCCCCCACCTTGTGATTTTGTACTGTTGTGTTACTACACTGGCAGTGATCTGGTAACCTCAACACCGTGTAACTTCCATTATATCATCAACCAACCTAGGTACAAAAAAAAAAAACAAATGGTATCTTTTTGCAACCAACTTGATTGTACTATCAGTGAATGTAATTCTCTTCTCCAAATGCTTTCCACCCACTGCTTGAATTTAGACTCCCCTTCCAATGACTATTTTCTTAGCTAATCCACGTGGCACGAGTGGACGTGTACCCTAGCTATTTAATTTTTTGAAAAGAGACTATATTACTCCCTGCAAAAGAAGACCATGCTTCGAACTCACCAAGGTTCTACTACACCCCTTCTAACTTTCTAACAGTCTTCATCTGATACTCTGTCGATGAATTATTCGCCTAATTTTTGTCAATGATGATGATAAATATGTACTTCTCTTTCTTACATTATGTCCTCGGTGCTCAAATATAGCACATATATGTGAATTATTTTTGCAATCCTACATGATGAAAAACTACTTAATCGCTTTGATTATGCTTCAAAAACTTTATCGTCAGTATCGAGCAACCTTTTGAATTCTAGCAAAATGGTGGGTGACATGCTTGAACATATAACCACTCAAATTCATAGGATCATATTCAATATTGCTTAAGGTACTAGCTACGTGGACCACTTCATAATGCTTTCGCTAGGCTCATCTCTGATCTTCATATAGTTAGGGCTATTATGCTCTATGTAACATACATCACCTGCCAAAGATAATTTGTACTCTGCAAAACATTACAATGATGAAACACTAACTATTCCTATGATTTCATTTGTCAAATGTGTAATAGCTTTGGTATGTGCATTGGTTGCTCCTCTTACCTAAAACTTTGATACCATAAACCTTGTTAATCGATCTCTATATGGTTTTTTTCTTCTTCTACTATGAATGACTTGAAACCTGATTGTGCCTTGATCTCCCAACGGCTAGACTTACGTAATGCTTTGGTATGTGCACTGGTTTCTCATCTTGCCTAGGGCTTTGACACCAAAAACCTTTCTAATCGATGTTCTCTCCCTTTCTGCATGCATGTGGTAAACCATGAGTTTAGGTTACCTTCTGCGAACACATAATGCATAACAGCTATCTGGGTTTGAAACTGACGTGTCTATCCTTTTATATCAAAGACATTTTTCTTAATCAAATTCACACTAGAAATGAATTTTGGCCTTTTATTTATATGCTATTTTTTCTCCTTCTTGATTTTTGTGCCCAAGAGGTCGGCTCACCTTTTTAAATTCACTTTTATATTATTTTTTATTTTGAATTTAAAACATAACTTTAATATTTAGAATTTTTAATTTAAATCTAGGTGGATCGGCCCACACACACATCACATTAATATTTAAATATTTAATTTAAATATTTCAAACTTAAATAATTTTCCCATATTTTTCTAGAAACCAAGTCGACCTTTGACATCAATGACAACTCAATAGTTAATAATTCTAAAAATCTCCCCCTTTGTCATTGATGGCAACCCTACAAATAAATTGTCCTTTACTGCAATAGGATCACAAGTTGCTCCCCTTGACAAGCTGCTCCTCCTTACTGAAATTATAAGCTGCTCCCCCTTACTAAAACTCTCCCCCTTTGACATAAATGGTAAAGGTTTCTCAAGGCTAAATGATAAGGCACTGGACAACTCCCCCTTACTAACTTCTCTAATTGAGACGTTCAATGATGAGATGAGAGTAAAACTACTTCCAACTCAGATGTCTCCTTTTCTTGTTCCATTTTATTTTTCTAAACTTTGGAGGACATATCCTTTTGAAAATTTTGACCATCCTCCTTCTTACTTGATTTTGGAAGTTCACGGAACACCGTTCTACACCATTTAGCTCTATGCCTAAAATTATTACATTTGTAACAAATGATATTGTAGTCCATAAGAGGTGCAAATGAATTGAAATTTCTCTTGGTGAAGCCAAAGTTATATTTAGCATGAACCCTAAAATTTATAGCTTTATGACCAAATTGGTGACATGAAAAGCAATAACCCTGGAAGAAATATTGAAACCTGTCTAATTACCTTGGAGGATATGGTTGCATGGTTCTCTCATTGTTGTTTTTGTGATGGAAATTGGTCCATGATGGTGCTTTGTTTTCTTCTTTCTTAATGCTTTCACTTCTCAACACATCGGCATAGGTCTTAGGCTCTTTTTTAATTATTTTCTTTGATGCCTTTGTTCTTTTTGAGCTTGAATCCTCCTTTTGTTTCTTTTGACTTTCTTCAAAACCAAGTCTAGTTTTTATAGACAGAGATCTTATGCTTTGATAATATCATCCAATATTTTTGTGCTTTTCTCAACCCTAATATTTTGATATAGCTTATAATTATATTTTTCCACTTCCTTTCTCAGAGAGATAATCTCATGTTCCAGCTTTTCATATTCCAACACTTTTTCCTTTAACTGCTCAGCCATAACTTCTTCAATTCACTTTGCCTCTTCAATTTTAAATTTTAAGTCAATGAGGTCTTATGAAAAAGTGTCTTTGTCTTCTCATACTCTTGTACTTGAGTCTTCAATTTTCAGTTCTTCTTTCTAAGCCTCTTCACCTCTTCAAGAGAAAAAATAAGTTCCTCTTCTATGTCAACTATGGCTTCCTCTTAATTTTTGGATCTTTCTCATTTTCTTGGTTTTCGACAGTAGGAGCATCTTCTTTCACCTCCATAGCCATAAATAGGTTTTATTATATTTCACTATCGAAGTGGCTTTCGTCACTATTATTGGAAGAACTACTTTCTTCTTCAACATAAAGACTCTTCTTGTGCCTTTGATAGATCTTCTTCTCATGCTTGCTTTGATCGTGCCTCTTTTTCTTTTCATGATGATATTTTATTTCCTTCTTTTTCTTGTATTCCTCTTTTTATTCACTGCTACTACTTATAGCTTATGGGCACTTAGCTACATAGTGACCAATGTTACCATAATTAAAACATTTTAAAGTATACTTACCTTTGTGTTTACTTGATCACTTCTTATTTCTTCGCACAAAGTTGGCTTCTTCTTCATTGCTCGATAATTCACTTGACTCTGGTTCCTTATTCTTTGTATTCTTTGAAACTTTAAATGTGGTATCCTGTTTGGATTTTTGATCATTTTGAGTTCTCATCTCATAGCCTATAAGAATTATGTGTAGCTCATCCATGTTTAAAGTGTTAATATCCTTCATTTATTCAATCATAGAGACCTTCACATCAAACCTCATGAGGAGTGACCTTAAGAATTTATGAATAATCTTAGGGTCATCAATACTTTCTCCAAGTCCATGAATGGTTTTGGCAATCCTATCAACACAGAGCAGATATTTGGTAATATATTCCTCATCCTTCATTTTTAAGTCTTCATACCCCCTCCTATGGATTTGAAGTTTTGCCTTTTTAACCTTGTTGTCTCCTTCATATGTTCTTTTTAACTTATCCCATATTTATTTTGCATAGGTGCAGTGCATGAATTTTACAAACTCTGATTCACATAATTCACTTAATATTTCATTCATTGCCTTGGCATTATTTTGAAATGATTTCTTGCCATCTCGATCCATGGGATGGGTTTTAGGTGGTGTGAACCCATCCACAACATATTTCCATATATCATAGCTATGTGCCATCAAATAGGTTTGCATCCTCATGCTCCAGAAGGTATAGTTACTCTCATAAAAAAATGGAGCCCTACTTGATGAAAAACCTTCTTGGTAAGCCATGTGTGTTCTTGTAAGATCTTCCTTCAAGCGATTAGGCTTTCACAAAGGAACCGTATCTTATACCAATTGAAGAAACACACACTTATACTAAGAGGGGGGTGAATAGTATAAGATACACCTTTTATTTTCAAAATAATAACCAATCAAAGTACGAAACACCACACACACAAGAGACAAGGATTTTATGTGGAAACACCCTTTTGAGAGTAAACCACGGTAAAACATTTCTTCTATTACTTCAAAAGTTTTATACAAACCAACCTATAGGAGACACCAATCCCCTTATACAAATACGTAGGCACCAACCTTTTGATGCAAGGACAAACTGGTCATGACCTCTTGCCTTATGACTTTGTACTATTGTGTTGCTATGTTGGCAATGATCCAACAACCTCAACACCATGTAATATCCACTATATCATCAACCAAAATGGGAGCAAAAAATAATAAATAAATGGTACCTTTCTGCAACCAACTTGATTGTACTGTCAGTGAACATTATGATATTCTCCAAATGCTTTCCACCCACTGCTTGAATTTAGACTCCTCCTACAATGACTATTTTCTTAGCTACTCCATGTGGCATGAGTGGACGTGTGCCCTAGCTATTCAATTTTTTGAATTGATACTATATTACTCCCTACCAAAGAAGATCATGCTTTGAACTCGCTAAGGTTTTGCTACACCCCTTCTAACTTTCTAACAGTCTTCATCTGATGCTCTGTCGATGAATTGCTTGTCTAATTTTCATCAATTATGATGATAAATATTTACTCCTCCTTCTTACGTTATGTCCTTAGTGCTCAAATTTAGCCCAATATATGTGAATTATTTTTGTGAGCCTGCATGATGAAAAACTATTTAATTTCTTTGATTATGCTTCAAAAACTTTACCATCAAGATTAAGCAACCTTTTGAATTCCATCAATATGGTGGGTGGCATGCTTGAACATCTAACCACTCAAATTCATAGGAGCATCTTCAATATTGCTTAAGGTATTGGCTACGTGGACCCCCTCATAGTGCTTTTTCTAGGCTCATATTTGATCTTCATATAGTAAGGGCTATTTTACTCTGTGTAACATACATCACCTGCTAAAGATAATTTATCCTTTGCAAAACATTACAATGATGAAACACTATTCCTATCATTTTATTTTCCGAATGTGTAATAGATTTGGTATGTTCACTGGTTGCTCCTCTTGCCTACGTCTTTGACACCGAAAACCTTGCTAATCAATCTCTATGCGGTGTTTTTCTTCTTCTGTTGTGAACGACTCAAAACCTGATTGTGCCTCGATCTCCCAATGGCTAGACTTGCGTAATTCTTTGGTATGTGCATTGGTTTCTCCTCTTGCCTATGGATTTAACACTAGAATCCTTGCTAATCGATGTTCTCTCCCTTTCTTCACGTGTGTGTTCAACCATGAGTTTAGGTTACCTTCTATCAACACATAATACGTAATAGCTATTTGGCTTTGAAATCGATGTGTCTACCCTTTTATACCAAAGATATTTTTCTCAATCAAATTCACACTAGAAATGAATTCCAATATTTTATTTATATGCTAACTTTTCTCCTTCTTGCTTTTGGCACCCAAGAGGTTGGCTCACCTTTTTAAATTCACTTTTATATTATATTTTTATTTTGAATTTAAAACATCACTTTAATATTTAAATTTTTAATTTAAACCTAGGTGGGTCGGCCCATACACACATCACATTAATATTTAAATCTTTAATAAAAATATTTCGAACTTAAATAATTCACCCACCATTTGCTAGCAACCAATTCAGCCTTTGACATCAATGACAACTCAATAGTGAATAATTCTAACAACACTGGAATAACATTAGCCAATGCTATTATGGTTTTAGCTAACACTACGATTGCTCTTGCACTACCATTTATTTACATGCTTGCTTTAGCTAACATTGAGAAGGCTAAGATTGACCATCCTCTTTCTTTAATGTTTTTTCTTCTCCTCTAGGTATAGGGATTTTTAGGCTTAACTATAGCTTTTTCCAAGGGGTCATTTTTACCTTTTACTAAGGCCTATCCACCATACACTCTTAGAGCATAATTATTCCTCAGAGCATAATTATTCCTCAGAGCATAATTCTTCCTCTTAAGAAGTCATCACCCTTAATATTGAAAACATCATGTGATATGCTCCTCAAACTTTACAAAGTTTTATAATATCTCCTTGTCTAACTATCGTATACTCTAGCTGATACACAAATTTTATTTACTTATTATTTACATAAAATTATGGTGTAACTCTGCATGTCAGTTTGCTTGGTCTCTAGTTCTTACATCTAAATCTACAGTGACCCAACTAGATGGTGTCAAATTTGAAAATTTCTCTCTAAAATTCATCATGGTACTCGTAGCATAGCCTATCATAATTTTTTGATAGCATTGATTTTGAGCCTTCATTAGTTTCCCAATTTGCTTTAAAGATGATATAGGAAACCAGTTGTGATGATTCTTATTGATCACATGATTTAATGATCATTCCTTCTATGTATATTAATCTGTGTATGATCATTTATTGGTGACTAAAAATTTCCAACAACATAAAGTATTCTAATTGGTAGATCAGTTTAGAATTTTCTTCTATCAGTAGCCAATTCCCTAATGTGTTTTCCAAAAAATTATTCCTATATTTTGGATCATACCATCAGCCATATGTTGTGATGCATCATATCTTATTGGTAGATCAGGATCATTTTTCAACCTTGAAAATAGTGCTTGATTGACATTCTTGAATAAGACATTACTGCCAATCGATCTTTGCTCACATTTTGTCCAATCAACGATGTTCACTTTAGACAACTTGTTGACTTTTTCAGCTTGATTTACCTTGTATTCTTCATATGTTTGTATGTGAAATGGTATAATTTTTTTTATCATGAATCCAGACTAGTTTTCTGATGCATGGCACTATGGGCATGATATTGTGCCACATAACCTCTAATTTGCATCAAAAAAAATTTGAACAAACTCATTTCAAATATGGGAGGCACATCTACTATCCAAAATTGTTGCTAAGTCTGGCATTATGTATAGTAGTATTGGCATTCTTTTAACTATTCCTTTTGTCTAGACTGCCATTTGATTGAATTTAATTATCCTAGGCTCAACTTTGGTATATTTCAAGTTCATGGTGTCACAAATTGCCTTAGGTATGATAGTAACTTTAGCTTCATGATCTATTAAGCAATTATGTAACACTCAACCTTCCAAACAAATTGATAAGTAACATAATGGTGTGTCATCTTTTCCCACACTAATATATGGTAGCTTGTGTACCAATTTAGAATCTATATGAGGAATTGTGACATTCATTGAATGTTCTAGAGCTAATTTAACCAAATTAACTTCTCCAAAAACCACTATATCTGCTTCCAATCCTCCTTTTTTAGTGTGTCTTGTTGGATTATGCCCTGTTCCTATGATTTTTAGAATGAGCTCTCGGTAGGCTTATACCATATCATCCCATTGTTTTCTTAGTATAGCTAGGAAATACAACCTTTGATAAGCTTGTTTTCTATGACCATGTGGGCATAAGATTTTCAGGTTGTATGGTTTTGCATATGGACTTGAAATTTCTTGTTTTGGGTGGTTTTCTAGTGGACACAAAAAGCTATCAAACTCATCATTTTTAGACTTTTCTTTCTCAAGTTGCACTTCTTGGTGCACATTCTTATTATTTTTTTGTTGGGAACCTGTTATCTAGGAATAGTATCTAAATCCTCAAATACAATCTAGCTCTATTGTCATGGCCATAAAATATTTTGATTTTTTGGGTTGACAATGTTCAAATATGCTCTGATTGTAATAGTTTTCAACAATTGAGTGCTTAATTTCAACCATATTTGTATTTGGAACTTGGTCCCCGACTGTGATGAGGTAATATTTATTTTCCTCCTTAATATGCATAACTTGAATTTATGAGGGAGAACAATTTTAATGACAAGCTTGATAAGGATACCCAACTATGGTTCTTTGTTGGTTCATGATGTTTATTTCATTGGTCAGGAATTGAACCTTAGATCTTAGTTCTTAGAGTTGTTGAGATTGTAAAGTTTTTGTAGTGGATTCCTTCTTTGCCAAAATAGAACTTGACAAATACAACCTAAATAAATTACTGGATTGTGGAGAGGGTAGTGTTGGAAACCAAGTTAATGCTCTAGGTGGTATCTTTCCAATTGAGATGAGCACATTTTTTGACTTGGTAGCTAATCTAGAAGATTTTTGGAAAGTACTTCTAATTAGATTATTGAATCATAATGCTCAAATTTGGACCTAGGATATGGATATAGTATATATAAGCTTGAGCATGTGAAGGACTAATCCCTTGGAGAATCATTCACTAGGTTATCCTAAATATGAAATTGAAATCAATGATATGTTCCTAAGGAAACTTTTAAATTAAGAAGAATTAGCTAAGCACTATGAAAGGTTATCCTAGGTCATCATGATCTACTATCAAGGATTTTACTAGGTCTACCTAGATTCTTACACTATTGTTCCCCAAGGAATGATACCATTGCAACACCCTACCTTGAAGTGATAGCATAATAAGTCTAACCATCACATATTCAAATAAAATATTATGTATTGTGTCTAAAGTTACTACTTCTTGGTAATGTTTATAAGTGTTTTGTCCACTACCATCATAAATAGGTAAGTTCTTCAATGCAGTTTGAGGAATTTCATGTAATTCTATGAGGTGCAATGGTCCAAAACTATTTCAAAAAATGTTTACCTCATCATGATACTGATAAAAGCTAGATATTCCTCTATATAGTAACTAATCTATTTTGTTGGTTTTTTTATGATTGTTTGATTCTATGTTATTCCACCAATAGAGTTATCTATTTTCTTAATTCGAAACCAAATGGAGTCACCAAGTGAACATAATTTCTTTTCCTATGAGGTCAATACTACTCATCAAAATCTTGAGTCCTCTAGGTAAGAGTGAGATATATGGATCCTATCGGTCATGCCAAAAACTCTTGGTCCAAAGTTTACCTAAGTGGATGAGTTGCACCCTTAAGTCCTCAACCAATATTGGAAGACCCAAAATAGCTTCTAAGTTAGCCTTTGAAGTTGGTTGGTTTCTATGGTTCTAGCTAAACTAACAAAGGGAGGGTTGTATACTAAAGTAAAAAATGCATAGGATTATAAGCTATAACTTAAAATGGTCGTATTCAACTACATCAAGAAACACAAGTGCATGAGAGTTGTGTTCCCTTAATTAGAATTAACTACCTAATAGACCAGATATCATCAAATATTTCAAAATATTAATCAATTAAGTGCACACATCTAAGAATTCTAAGAATTGAACTAACAACAATCAAGTGAGAAATCCAAATAGTAAAATAACTCTTAATAGAATAAATCATTCATTCAAATTTTAACAGAAATGCTTAATGAGTAAATCAACATACATACATATTTTACAATAATGTGTGACAGAGCCCAAACACCCTTTAAACTTTCATTAATGGGCGTATAACATTCGATCATACAATTGTGCAATTGTAAAAGCTAAAGATATGACCCTAAGAATGGGTTACATTCAAGTATTTATAGATTTTTAAATTTGCATTTAGTTAGCTTAGAATCATTATGGGGATCTGTAACACCCCTCCTTGGTAAAAATTTTAAAGAAATGAAATATATTTTGGATGTGATTATGTTATGGCATAGTTTCTTTCATTATGATTAAATAATAGAATGATTTCTTTAAAAAAATGGAATATGGTACTACTGATGTATTTGTGGGTGCAGGATAAAGTACCTCCTCCTTGGTGAAAATATAGAAAAATCACCTACCATGAAGGATACCTAGGAAAATGATGATGATGACTCATTAATTGACAGCTCAAGATAACCAGGAATATTGCCTTTCATGTAAATGCATTGCATTTTGCTTATGTTCTAAATCACACCATTGGATCGAGATATTGCTTGTAATGAGTCTCCTTAATAAGACAACGATAGTGTAAGACTATCTTAAAAATGACTTCTTATTAAGGGATAAACAATAGTGTGAAATATCTTTAAATGAAATCTATGTTTGTGTTTGGTGTGCATAAATTTGAATTAGATTTTGCAATACTTAAAACCTTAGACTCTTGAGGTATCATTTAGTTTTGGACATTAATATTTGGTTATAAAATTAATTAAATAAAGGATCAAAAAATACTTTAGAATATATGTTTTTTGCTTGTTTTAATTAAGGAGCAAATATTTATTAAGCCTAGATAGGTTTATTTTCAAGAGCGCTACATTATGGCTCTTTATTAAGGCTTTTTGGGGTGGTGCACATTGTTATTTTGGATTAAACATTTTCCTAAGCACCACCATGTTTTTGTGGACATGTGAGTGTCTCTTTGATCCTTAAGGAGGATGAGTAGGGAAAAATGGAGGAGGTTTTTGGGCATCAAAGATTGGAAGAGAGAAGTTGGTGAAGGAGCATGTCAATCAAATCAAAGGAGTGTGGGGAAATTGAATCAGGTCCTTGCTTTTATGCTATTATTTTTTTATTTTCTTTAATAATGAACCTATGGTCTCCATCTATTCTTTTTTGGTTTGTAGTTGGATTTTGTTGCATGGTTAGTGTTGGACATTTTGAGTCCTTAAGTCAAAGTTGTCATTGATGTCACCGGATGAAGTCATCATTAATGTCAAGGACTTTGTCAAGAAATAAAGTTGTCAAGGTTGTCATTTGATATCCAGGAAGAAGCTTCAAATAACGCCAAAGGTCAAGAGAATCAGTGCAGAGGTTAAAGGCAAAAGGGCTCCATAATATTTCAATATTATATGGAAGCATAAGTTAAAAGGTTTTTCATAAAAACCCAAGGAGGCTTATTGCAAAGTTAAAAGGAGGTCTAATATTTATTTTATAAAATATTTAAATTCAATGTGAATTTAAATTTTATAAATAAATGTTATTTATACCAAGTTGTGCAATAAGAGAAGGTCTTAATAAAACCAAAGGGTTTTATTAAATTAATTTATAAAACCAAAAGGTTTTTATTAAATTAATTTATAACATTTAAATTCAAATGAATTCAAGCACCGACGTCTAATAAGGTTGGAGGAGCGCCGACGTGTTTGAATAAAGAAGGGAAGGCACTATATATACCATGCCTTAGGAGGCATTCAAATTATCCTTGCTCGAATGATTATTGCATGCGAATTGATTTAAGTTGAGCTCGTGAGAAAAGACAACAAAATTTGTGTTTAATGTGACAACGATTGAGAATAATTTGAAAGCACCAAAATTTTGGGAGCCAGCTAGGCAGCGTGGCCTAGTGGCAAGGAGGCATTGGTTAAAGCATTGAGGCATCGAGTGGCCTACGTTCGAAATATGGCAACAGTGTTTGCGTTGGTGTTGGAAGCACCAAGGGAACGACGCACGTTTTGCTTGGAAGAGAAGGGAGGTTCTTAGAGCACGTGGTGCTCTCCACTCCCCAAGCGAGCGCTTAGCTCATGCGATGGTTGGAGCCATGGCTAAGGCATTGGTCGAGGGCTGCGTTGGGAGTTTGAATCCCTTCCAAGGCAAGGTAATATTTTTGATAATTAATTTTTGGTATTGCCTAAGGTTTGGAGCTAAAAGGTTGTTGAAAGGGTTTGTTAATTGAAATTTATTTTTCAATAAAGTTTGGAGTTAAAAGGTTGCTTAAGGGGAATGTTAGTTTGAAATTTATTTTTTAATAAAGTTGGGAGTTAAAAGGGGTTGTTAGTTGGAAATAGTTGAAAGGGTTGCTAGTTGAAAATTGGTGTTTGTTGGAAATTGTTTTTAATAAAATTTGGAGTTATAAGGAGTTTGATTTTATTTTTAAATAAAGTCTTAATTATTATATTTGCATATTGGAGGAGTAAGAGTGTTGATTTTATTTTTAAAGGGACTTTTTCCAAAGAGATTATTATGAAGGTGTTGGATATTATTTTAAAGTTGGAGTGATAAGGTGTATTTTTGTTTGATATCATTTTGTATTGTGATTCATTGAGAAAATTATTATCTTCTAACCTTTCTTTGAGATTGGCATAGAAGTTGTTGTGGTTGTGGCAGATTTATGAGATCCCTTCATCATCAAGAAAAAGGTATGAGCACATTCTTCCTTAATTGAGTTGATTGGTTGGTTTTCTGGAAAATAAGTTTGGAGTGAAAAGGATTTGATTAGGGTTTCCTTTTCGAGTGTGTTTGAGTTAATGCTTCAAGGTTTTCTGGAATAAAGAGTTGTTGTTAAAACCTTGTTTTATAAGCATTGTTGTTGAAGCCATTGGTTGTGTGAAGAACTTGAGTTAGGGTTTTGCAAAATAACATGAGTATCATTGTTATGTGAAGATTGTTTTATAAGCATTGTTGTTGAAGTGAGTTGTTGTGCAAAGAACTTGAACTAGGGTTTGAAAAGAACATGAGTATCATTGTTATGTGAGATTTGTTGTTGAGCATTGTTGGAAATATTTTGAGTTGGTGGTTATATGCTTGGACTAGGGTTTGTGAGCAAGGGTTGTTTCTTGAGTGATTGGTTGAGTAGAGTTGGTTGAGCCTAGTCAAGTGGGTGTGTGAAGTGATTGTTCAAGTTCCATAAAACAAACTATCCTATATTCTGATTTGAGTTGAGAAAGTGTTTGAGCATTGAGTTGAAACATATTGGGTCTCTAACAATTCTCTTTATGTTTCTATGATATTGGATAAGTTCTATGTGAACTTATTGAGCATATTTGGACAAGTTCTGAGTGAGCTTATTGAGCATATTTGGACAAGTTCTGAGTGAGCTTGTTGAGCAGATTTGGACAAGTTCTGAGTGGACTTGTTGAGCAGATTTGAGCAAGTTTTGAGTGAACTTGTTGAGAATATTTGGACAAGTTCTGAGTGGACTTGTTGAGAATATTTGAGCAAGTTCTGAGTGAGCTTGTTGAGCATATTGAGCAAGTTCTGAGTGGACTTGTTGAGAATATTTGAGCAAGTTTTGAGTGGACTTGTTGAGCAGATTTGAGCAAGTTCTGAGTGGACTTGTTGAGCATATTTGAGCAAGTTCTGAGTGGACTTGTTGAGCAGATTTGAGCAAGTTATGAGTGGACTTGTGGAGCATAGTTTGGTGTATATTTGAGGATAAGTTTGTGCTAGACCAGAGATAAATATTGAGCAGATTTGTGCTAGATCGAAGGACTGTGTTTAGTGCAGATTTGAGATAGAGCTTTGGAGGTGATAGAGCAGAGAGGATAGTAGTCTCTAGTGGATAGAGATCCATCAGCTAGGGTAGTGAGGATAGGTCTTCTGAGTGGGGATAAGAGTCTTCAGTGGAGAGAGATCCACAAGCTAGTGCAGTGGAGGCAGTAGTCTTCTAGAGGATCACCAGCTAAAGTAGAGGAGAAGGAGTTCTCCTATGGATAGAGATCCATGAACTTGATTTAGGGGATCAACATCTCCTTTGGATAGAGGTCCATAAACATTGTAATTGGGAAGGATTCCCAAGAGATTGATTGAGAAAATTTTAGTGAAATATTTTCTCCGTGGAGTAGCCCACATTGGGTGAACCACGTAAATTGTGGTGTCTCTATTGTGTATGGTGTTTTGTGCATTGCTTTGATTACTATTGTTGATATTGCTATCTATACATTGCATAATATTGATTGGGAAAGAAAAGTAAAAAGTGGTCTTATACTGTTCACCCCCTCTCTAGGTATAAGCTTGTGTTCTTCAATTGGTATCAAAGCGGGTTCCTTCATAAGAGTTTAACAGCTTGAAGGAAAAGCTATCAAGAACACAATGGATCCTAAGGAAGTGTCCTCAAATAATTCAGCACCAGTATTTGATGGAAGTGACTATATGTATTGGAGTATGATGATGAAGATCTACTTGATGGCACTTGGCAATGAAATTTGGGAATCAGTGGAATTTGGATATGATCCCTTAGTCAATCCTCCTATAGATAAGGAAGGTAAGCTTCTACAACACTATAATTCAAAAGCAATGAATGCACTTGTGAGAGGTTTGCGTAGAACAGATTCTATGAAAGTTATGCATTGTCAAACTGCAAAAGAGATGTGGGATAAATTGCAAAATATATATGAAGGAGATAAAAGTGTCAAGAAAGCAAAGATGTGAAATCTCAAAGGACAACTTGAAGCATTAAGAATGAATGAAGAGGAAAATATTAGTGCTTATCTAATTCGAATTGATGAGGTTGTTAATGATATGCAAGGGCTTGGAATGAAGATTGATGAATCTGATATTTGTGATAAAGTATTAAGATCTCTTCCAAAAATATTCAGTGAATAGGTTTCTGCTATAGAAGTATCAATGGATGGTGATACTTTGACAAGAGATAAGTTGCTTGGTATGCTCACAATATTTGAGATAAGAACAAAATATCCTATTCCCTAGAAGGAAGCAACATTCAAAGCAATCAATAAGACAAAGGGTAAGAAGTCAGAATCAAGCAATGAGTCATCTAGTGATGAAGAAGCTAATTATGGTAGAAGAGATAAGGATTATAGAAGATCCAGAGATCTAAGATCTATTAAGTGTTTCAATTGTGGAAAGTATGGACATTTTGCAACAGATTGTCAAGAACCAAAGAACAACAATGGTGAAGAAAAATAGGATCACAGGAACAGGGAATCAAAAAGATATAGGCATCAGAAGAAAAGCAAGGATAGACAAAGCGGACAAGGAAAGAAGTTCTTTCAAAGACATAAGAGGAGCTACTATGCGGATAATGCAAGTAAGTACTCAAGTGATAGTGATGCTAGTTTTTCAGACAATGATAGAGATGAAGTCCTATTTATGATTGAAGAAAAAGAGCAAGTTAAGAAAAAGACTCCAGTTATTCTCAAGTGTTTTAGATGTGGTAACTTTGGACATCTTGAAGATGATTGTACAAGGGATGGTTATAGTTTCAGTGATGATGAATATGAGAATGCACTTGAAGGACTAGATGAAAATCTTCTAATGGCTTTAGAAGAAGAAGTAAGTGATCCTATAGAAGACAAGCCAAAAGAAAATAAAGATGTGGACAAAGGTAAACAAATAGAGGAATATTCAGAAAATGATGGTTATGATCTAAAGGGAGAACTTATCTATGCCCTTGACATGGTAAAGAAGGTAAGGAAGCAACACTCTAAACTTGAAATTCAGTTTCAAGAATGTGATGAAGAGAGAAGATTGCTCATAGAGGATTTAGAAAAATCAAAGGCTAAGGCAAAGAGGTTCAAAGATAAGTTAGAAGCAAAGATCTTGGAATGTGAGAAGTTAGCACAAGAAGTGGCACTACTAAAAGAAGATTTAGAGGACTCCAAGATCAAGATGAAAGGGTTTAAAAATAGCTCAAAGAACTTGGATAAGTTCATCAAGACACAAAAGACTACATCAAGCAAGACAGGTCTTGGATTTGAACAGATTCAAAATAAATGGGAAGGAGAGTCAACTTCAAGTTTTGGAGGAGAAGAAACTTCAGATGAAGATACTTCAGAAGAAGACAGTGTAAAATAAAGTGAGACATCTAGAGGATGAGTTGGACAATAGAGAGTTCAACAAAGACAGGAACAATGCACAAAGAAGATATAGATGGAACAACAATCAGAATAGGAGACCAATGAGGTCAAGACAAGGAAACTTCAATGGAAGATGCTTTTCATGTCACAGGTTTGGGCACATGGCTTCACAGTGCAGAACACATGAAAGATAGGAATATGGGAACAAATAACTTTTCCATGGGTATTGCTACTCATGTAATCGGTTTGGTCACAAGGCAATGAATTGCAGGGTTCATGATAGAAGAGGATATGGCTTCACTAGGAGAAATCCTAAGACATTTGCACCTCCAAGGAATAATAACATTAAGTGTTATAAGTGCAATAATGATGGTCACACAACAAAATGGTGTAGAGCAGACATTCCAAAAATATGTATGAATAGGAATAGGAACAGGAACATGAATATGAATAGGAATAAGAATATGAACAGGAACAGGAACATGGATATGAACAGGAATAGGAATAGGAACATGGATATAAATAGGAATAGGAACAAGAATAGGAATGTAGACATGGATAGGAACATGGACATGGATAGAAACAATCAAAGGAATCAAAAAATTTAGATAAGAAGAAAAGAGGATAAAGGTAAAGAACAGTGCTTTATGGGAGTAGAAATACTCCCACCCCAGAATTAACCACCTCAAAAGGAGGTGGGGGAGGGGCTAAGCTAAGAGGCTCATTCTTAGCCCCAAGCCCCAAAGGTGACCCTTTGCCATTGATGTCAAAGGGGGAGAGATTTGAGTAAGGGGGAGAGATTTGATATGTTTGAGTAAAGGGGAGAGATTTGGTATTTGAGAAAGCATTGAGCCAGGGGGAGCAATGTCCCAAGGGGAGCAGAACAAAAGAAAAGTCAAGTTTTTGGTAAAAATAATTTGGGTTGCCATCAATGACAAAGGGGGAGATTGTTGGACATTTTGAGTCCTTAAGTCAAAGTTGTCATTGATGTCACCGGATGAAGTCATCATTAATGTCAAGGACTTTGTCAAGAAATAAAGTTGTCAAGGTTGTCATTTGATATCCAGGAAGAAGCTTCAAATAATGCCAAAGGTCAAGAGAATCAGTGCAGAGGTTAAAGGCAAAAGGGCTCCATAATATTTCAATATTATATGGAAGCATAAGTTAAAAGGTTTTTCATAAAAACCCAAGGAGGCTTATTGCAAAGTTAAAAGGAGGTCTAATATTTATTTTATAAAATATTTAAATTCAATGTGAATTTAAATTTTATAAATAAATGTTATTTATACCAAGTTGTGCAATAAGAGAAGGTCTTAATAAAACCAAAGGGTTTTATTAAATTAATTTATAAAACCAAAAGGTTTTTATTAAATTAATTTATAACATTTAAATTCAAATGAATTCGAGCGTCGACGTCTAATAAGGTTGGAGGAGCACCGACGTGTTTGAATAAAGGAGGGAAGGCACTATATATACCATGCCTTAGGAGGCATTCAAATTATCCTTGCTCGAATGATTATTGCATGTGAATTGATTTAAGTTGAGCTCGTGAGAAAAGACAACAAAATTTGTGTTTAATGTGACAGCGATTGAGAATAATTCGAAAGCACAAGAATTTTGGGAGCCAGTTGGGCAGTGTGGCCTAGTGGCAAGGAGGCATTGGTTAAAGCATTGAGGCATCGAGTGGCCTGCGTTCGAAATGTGGTAGCAGTGTTTGCGTTGGTGTTGGAAGCGCCAAGGGAACGATGCACGTTTTGCTTGGAAGAGAAGGGAGGTTCTTAGAGCACGTGGTGCTCTCCACTCCCCAAGCGAGCGCTTAGCTCGCACGATGGTTGGAGCCATGGCTAAGGCATTGGTCGAGGGCTGCGTTGGGAGTTCGAATCCCTTCCAAGGCAAGGTAATATTTTTGATAATTAATTTTTGGTATTGCCTAAGGTTTGGAGCTAAAAGGTTGTTGAAAGGGTTTGTTAATTGAAATTTATTTTTCAATAAATTTTGGAGTTAAAAGGTTGCTTAAGGGGAATGTTAGTTTGAAATTTATTTTTTAATAAAGTTGGGAGTTAAAAGGGGTTGTTAGTTGGAAATAGTTGAAAGGGTTGCTAGTTGAAAATTGGTGTTTGTTGGAAATTGTTTTTAATAAAATTTGGAGTTATAAGGAGTTTGATTTTATTTTTAAATAAAGTCTTAATTATTATATTTGCATATTGGAGGAGTAAGAGTGTTGATTTTATTTTTAAAGGGACTTTTTCCAAAGATATTATTTTTTTTTAAATAAAGGGGTAAAAATTTATTGATAAAAAGTATGGATTACAAAGTATAGCTGAGCCCCCACCCAGGACTCAAATAAGCAACAAGACAGGCTAAATCACCAAACAAGGTCAACTCCCAAAGAAAACCAAAAAAAACAAACCACATTAAGTCTAAACATCCTTATGGATCAACTCCCGTAGGTGTTGAGAATCCCTAGACGGGAGACTCTCCCAATTATCAATACTCTGAGTATCCAATAGCTCAGAAGCCCTTTTGGCCAGGTAATCAACAACCCCATTCCATTCCCTTGGAATGTGCACAAAGGATATAAATTCAAACTCTTCACTCATTCTGAGAATCTGAATGGTCACAGAAGCCAACTGCCAATTAACATCCTCCACTCTTTTGCTGTTTAAAATATTAACCAAAATTTGAGAGTCAGACTCACAAAGAATCCTGTGCCAGCCAAGAGAAAACCCCCTTTGCAAGGCCTCAAGTATCGCCAGAGCTTCCATAATATTGTTGGAGTGAACACATTTATAAATGGAAAAGAAAAAACTGACCACGCTAGCAGAATCTCTCCCAACACCACCAATTCCAGCATGTCCAGGATTGCCCCTGGATGACCCATCAGTATTAATTTTTAAAACTCCTCTAGGGGGCAGTCTCCATCTACCCTCTCTCCTAACCTTCTTTCTAAGCTGAGGAATCCTACTAGGGCTAGAAGAATTCACACCAACCCCAAACAAACCAAGGGCCTGTCATACCTTCTCCTCCTTAGAGTCCAAATGAGGGTCCACATCACATTTACTATGGATAGTTTCTTGAACCATACACAGGATCCTTTGCCAGATCTATTGAATAGCCAAATTACTTCCCTCAAAAATGCGTCGGTTTCGTTCGAGCCAAATCTGCCAGATGATGCAATAAGGGCCCAAATTCCAAGCCACTTGGAGGAAGGGGGCCTTGGTTGGAGGTCTGCCCAGACTACTCCAAAACTCCACTAGGGAGAGCACATGAAAACAAGGATGGTTCCAGGCACTCCACCAACGATGCCAAATGTCTCTGGCAAGGGAGCATTGGAAAAATAAATGAGAAGAGTCATCCTCATTCTTACCACAAAGGACACATAAAGAGGGACCCTGAAATCCCCTCTTCCTCAAGTTATCCCAAGTGAGGCATTTATTATGAGCTACCAACCAGAGAAAAAAGTTACATTTCAGCCAAGCAAATCTATTCCACACCTTTTTCCACCATGTGACAGGGAGACTCCCGAAATTTTGCTTATCAAGAACTTGATAACCATAGGCTATAGAGTAGGTTCCCTTGGGATTAGGGTTCCAAGACAGAATGTCTTTATCCCTCAATGAAGAACAATACATCCCTACAAGAATAAGAGCAAGCACCTCTCTATCCTCGGCCAATCCCCCTTGGGGCCATTCCTGCGGATCTTTCCATTTGTACATCTCCATATTTCCAAAATACTGGATTTTTTTAAAGTCCTCCACATGAGACCAGCCTACTTCCAAGAAACAAATACTTAGGGAATGTAACCTAGGATATTGAGTCAAGATAGGAGGGTGGCCATCCCAAGAATCCTCCCAGAAAAGAACATCTGATCCCCGATTGCAAATCTAGAACAAACCCTGCTTAATTAGATTAGCTCCTCTTTTCAGAGTGTCCCAGATAACAGAACCTTTCCCAACCAAACTGGCTCTAGGGATATCTGCCTCAGAAATACCTCTCAAGTATTTATAAGATAATATTTTAGCCCAAATCTGATCTTGAGAGGTACACCATCTCCAATAAAGTTTCGCAGCCAAAGCCTGCCTAGAAAGAGTTGTCTGTCGCAACCCAAGGCCTCCCTCTTGAACTGGCCTACAAATGGAATACCATCTAACCAAACTCCATTTAGATTGATCAAGTTTGCCAAACCACAAAAACTATCTTGACAGAGCATCCATGTCCTTGATGAAACGAGAAGGAGTTGTTTGCACAAAACATCTATAAATGGGTAAAGCTTGAATAACAGATTTTAAAAGCAATACTCTACCTACAGAGGATAGCCATCTGACAGTCCAATGATTTACCTTCCTTATAAACTTATCAAGTATATACTGCCAAGAAGATCTAGGCAGAGGATGAGATGAAATCGGGATCCCAAGATAAATGAAGGGGGAGTCCCGACCTGGAATCTTAGAATGCCAGCAATCCTGGCTTGAATAAGAGGGGGGGTATTGAAGAAGAAAATAAAGGACTTGTCCTCATTAATCACCTATCCAGAAGCACCAAGATATATGTCAAGAGACTGTCTAATGTTTCCAGCTTCCTTGATAGTGGCAACTCCCAACAAAGCAGTATCATCAACAAATTGAAGGTGGGAAAGAGGTGGCAAACTGTTATCCCACTTCCACCCCTGAATGAGACCATTCCTAACTTGAGACTTGAGTAATCTGCCCAACCCTTCTACCATAATGATAAAAAAATAAGGAGATAGAGGATCTCCTTGCCTCAATCCCCTTGAGGCCTCAAACAGCTTCGTAGTCTCGTTATTAACAAGAACAGAGAATGAGGAAGAAGAAATACAGCTCATCACCCATCTAATCCATTCCTCCTCAAATCCAAAAGCAGCAAGAACTTTTTGAAGAAAGGACCATCTAACTCTGTCATAGGCTTTTTCCATGTCCAACTTAATGAACATAGTTTTCTTCTTAGAAGTTTCCATTGAGTGAATAGCTTTTGTAGCAATAACAACCCCATCCATGATTTGTCGGCCAGCAACAAACCCACCTTGCTCCTCAAATATGATTTTGCTCAACCATATTTTCAGCCTCTCAGCAATAGTTTTTGTGATGATCTTATATACAATATTACAGAGAGCAATAGGCCTGAACATATCCAAGGAATTCGCTCCCTCTTTCTTGGGAATAAGCACCACAAAGGTAGCATTTAGGGCCCTTAGCATCTGTTTGTTCTTTTGGGACTCACGGACCACTTCCAAAAGGTCAAATTTGATTAACTCCAAAAAATCTTGATAAAACTCAATCGAGAATCCATCCGGACCCGGGGCTTTCCCCTTTTTCATCTTGAATACAACACTTTGCAGCTCCTCAAGGGAAATTGGATCCATAAAGTGCTCATTCATCTCTCTAGAAAAAATCGATGGAATACAGTTTAGAATAAGTTTTTCTTCCTCATCATTTGAGAGGGCATCCTCCTTGAAGAGAGAGGAAAAATACCTCTTAGTCTCTTCTGAAATATCCCTGAAAGAAGAAAGCAGGGCACCCTGAGAATTAACAAGAGAGGTAATCAGGTTACCATTACGACGAGCCTTAACAGAGTTATAAAATAAGGTTGTGTTCCTATCCCCTTCCCGAAGCCAATCTACTCGAGCTTTTTGTTTCCAAAAAATTTCTTCCCTCAGTTCCCATTCAGCAAGGTCTTTTACGACTTCAGATTCCTCAACAAGAAGCTCCTCCGTGAGTCCCCGATCTCTAATCTTCCTTGAGGCTTCTTCCACCCTCCTAAGATCTTCCGACTTAGCCAAGGAAAGGTTCCCAAAATTTAGTCTATTCCATCTCTTCAATTTATGCTTAACAAATTGAAGCCGCTTCATAAAGGAGTACATAGCAGTGCCATGAGGAGGTTTGCCATTAGTCCACCAGCATTGCATGAAATCATGAAGCTTAGGATTTCGCAGCCACATAAGTTGAAACTTAAATGAGGGATTATTTTTTAGCCCTAACTCCAGAGCAAATAGTTTGATATGCCAATGATCAGATCCTCTACCCTCCAGAATCACAGAACTAGTGCTTCTATTATTGCCAATCCAAAAACTAGAGATCAAAAACCTATCCAGTCTCTCTGAAATGGAATATTCCCCACATCTTCTATTATGCCAGGTAAATATCCCATTATCCGGCTTGATTTCAACCAAGTTCAATGCCTGGATATGAGCATTGAAGACAAAAGAAAAAGGCTCAATACGATCAATCCCCCCACGTTTTTCCTCCAGACAAGTGATAGAATTGAAGTCTCCAGCCAAAATCCATGAGTACAGGGGAGCCAGACTTCTCACAAAGCCAATGTGCTCCCATAAATTCACTTTACCATTGTAATCAGTAGGAGCATACACGTTTTTAAGTAGGATGGTCTCACCAGATTCATTATCATGCCCGATCATCGAAATAGACCACCTGCTGGAAATCCAGGTAAGAGGAGAGATCTTAACTGGATCCCATAAACAAGCAAGGCCACCAGCATATCCACATGCACCAATACACTAACATTGCCCCTTTCTCCACAACTTGGGAGCAATATTGAACAAACTATCAATATCTAATTTAGTCTCCTGAATAAAAACCACATCCAGAGAATGAACACGAATCAAATCACGAACAGCTTTTTGTCTGGGGATGCTGTTCAACCCCCTTACATTCCATGAAAGTACAATAATTTTTGGGGGTTATAAAAATGGGAGTCCAATGTTCTCACCAAACCTGACTCTACCAAAGTCTCCCCCATTAACTTAATTTTATCCTAGTCTTTCTTCCGACCCACCTTCATATTCTTATCTGAAGCAGTTTTTTTAATTATTTTATGCTGCAATCCTAGCACCGTAGGAGTTTTACAGTCCATGGATGACTGCATCAGTTCCTGGGTAGGAGAGGGCATGTCTAAATCTATGTCATTTTCTAAGATAACTTCACTTCCAGGGCTAGGGCCAACCATATCACCTATACTCGGAACCAAAGCCCTCTGTTATTCATTTAAACCCCCTATATCTGGTTCCCTTGGTTCCACCTCATGAAGAGACAACCGATTTGGTCCTGTTATATCTATAATAGGTAGCGATGTTTCAGGTATCTCCATGCACTGATCAAGATTCTCTAGAATTTCAAAATGGTTGAGCTGAGCATCTGGCTGGTTATCCTTAATGTCTCTTTTTGCCTTTCTTCCTTTGTTTCGAGGTTTTACCATAACAAAGCCTTCCTTATCCTGATCCCCCTCATTTATCGAGGCTTTTCCTTTATCCATATTTTTTACAGCTCGAGAGGGCCCAGGATTTGAAGCCACAGGCAGGACAAACTTAGGGCATTTTCTTTGTAAGTGGCCATATTCATGGCAAATCCGGCAACGAAATGGGAGAGCTTCATAGTCAAGTTTTTGAACCCATTTGGTTGATTCGAACTGTATTTCAATAGAATCTGGAATAGGATTGTTTAAATCAATTTCAACATAGATACGGGCAACAGAGATTACCTTTTTATCCAGCGTTTGTCGTGACGGCCCAACCGGCTTCCCAAGTAGAAGGGCAATCATATGCAAGATGTCATTTCTCCAAAATTCCAATGGGAGCCACGGAAGCCGAACCCACATCGGAACCCATGATGGTCGCTCCTCTGATGGGTTGAAACCCACATGCCAGGGTTTAAGAAAGAGTCCCGCCTGGTTACATAAATAGGGACCTCCTTCAAATGCTTTGTTACGATCCACAAGACAAGAAAAAACCACCATAAAATAGTTGTTTGCACTCAGCATCACCTCCACATCACCTTCAGGGTTCCAAGTCTTCCTAACCCAAGCCTCCACAAAGGGAAGAGAAATTTGAATGCCCATAAATTTACCAATAAGTGCATGTTTGGTTAAATACTCCACATCTTCTGCCACCGAGTCTGGTTGAACCACTAGAACCGGCCTAGCTTCACATCGTTCCAAACATCCATTGTTCTTTAACAAGCGATTCCTGGCATGCAATGGGAAATCCTGTTCCTTCCAATAATTTTTAAAATAAATACCAGCCCTAGCATGCATGCTCTATGACGGACTTGATGCCATCACTACATTCCTCCAATTGTTCATACCTCCTCCAAAAACTGCTGCCATCCCAGCAGAGCCCACCAGATAGGTCTCAAAAAATTCCAAGCAAAGCAGCTTTCCTCATCAAACCCTAGCAGAGCTCCAAGCTCCACAGACCATGCTTTCTTGCCAAAGATATTATTATGAAGGTGTTGGATATTATTTTAAAGTTTGAGTGATAAGGTGTATTTTTTTATATAATTTTGTATTGTGATTCATTGAGAAAATTATTATCTTCTAACCTTTCTTTGATATTGGCATAGAAGTTGTTGTGGTTGTGGCAGATTTATGAGATCCCTTCATCATCAAGAAAAAGGTATGAGCACATTCTTACATAAGTTGAGTTGATTGATTGGTTTTCTGGAAAATAAGTTTGGAGTGAAAAGGACTTGATTAGGGTTTACTATTGAGTGTGTTGAGTTAATGCTTCAAGATTTTCTGGAATAAAGAGTTTTTGTTAAAACCTTATTTGACAAGCATTGTTGTTGAAGCCATTGGTTGTATGAATAACTTGAGTTAGAGATTTGCAAATATCATGGTTATGTGAAGATTTTTTTATAAGCATTGTTGTTGAAGAGATTTGTTGTGTGAAGAACTTGAACTAGGGTTTGCAAAGATCATGAGTATCATTGTTATGTGAGATTTTTTGTAGAGCATTATTGGAAACATTTTGAGTTGATGGTTATATGCTTGGACTAGGGATTGTGAGAAAGGGATGTTTCATTAAGTGATTGGTTGAATAGAGTTGGTTGAGTCTAGTCAAGTGGATGTGTGAGTGATTGTTCAAGTTCTATAAAATAAACTATTCTATATTCTGATTTGAGTTGAGAATGTGATTGAGCATTGAGTTGAAACATATTGGGTCTCTAACAATTCTCTTTATATTTCTATGATATTTGGACAAGTTCTGAGTGAGCTTGATGAGCAGATTTGGACAAGTTTTGAGTGAGCTTGTTGAGCATATTTGGACAAGTTCTGAGTGAGTTTGTTGAGCATATTTGGACAAGTTCTGGTGAGCTTGGTGAGAAAATTTAGACAAGTTCTGAGTGAGCTTGTTGAGTATATTTGGACAAGTTCTGAGTGAGCTTTTTGAGTAAATTTGGACAAGTTCTGAGTGAGCTTGTTGAGTATATTTGAACAAGTTTTGAGTGAGCTTGTTGAGCATAATTGAGTAAGTTCTGAGTGGACTTGTTGAGTAGATTTGAGCAAGTTTTGAGTGGACTTGTTGAGCATATTTGAGCAAGTTCTAAGTGGAATTTTTGAGCATATTTGAGCAAGTTCTTAGTGGACTTGTTGAGCATATTTGAGCAAGTTCTGAGTGAACTTGTGGAGCAAATTTTGGTGCAAATTTGAGGATAGGTTTGTGCTGGACTAGAGATAAATATTGAGTAGATTTGTGTTAGACTGAAGGACTATGTTTAGTGCATATTTGAGACAGAGCTTTGGAGGTGATAAATCAGAAAGAATAGTAGTCTCCAGTGGATAGAGATCCATCAGCTAGGGCAGTGAGGATAGGTCTTCTCAGTGGGGATAAGAGTCTTCAGTGCAGTGGAGGCAGTAGTCTTCTAGAGGATCACCAACCATACCAGAGGAGAAGGAGTTATCCTGTGGATAGAGATCCATGAAATTTATTTAGGGGATCAGCATCTCCTTTGTATAGAGGTCCATAAATATTGTAATTAGGAAGTATTCACAAGAGATTGATTTAGAAAATTTTAGTGAAATATTTTCTCCGTGGAGTAGCCCACATTGGGTGAACCACGTAAATTATGGTGTCTCTATTGTGTATGGTGTTTAATGCATTGCTTTGATTACTGATGTTGATATTGCTATCTATACATTGAATAATGTTGATTGGGAAAGAAAAGTAAAAATTGATCTTATACTGTTCACCCCCCTCTCAGTATAAGCTTGTGTTCTAAAAACACTTTTTCCCCTTACTTGTATGTCACATGAGTAGTAACATCTTGCCTTAGTGTTGCTTATGATCATATTTTAGATGGAGCTTTGTCTTAGCTTTCTCCTTAAGGGTATTGTTGCCTTCTTTAGGGCCTACACATATTTTATTGGTAGACCCTTATGCGTTCTCTGTAACTTATGCTTGGTTTTGTTTTCTTGGTAAAGGTCGACGTGTAATATAGTAATATATTTTCCTTTGGAGTTCACCCTTGTCTTTCTTCATTAGTTTTATCTAATTGCTTGGTCACATGGCTCTTTTCTCCTTGCTATAGCGTGCCTAGTTTTTTGGCACTCAAGTGTTACGAAAAAATTTATTGCTTATGCCTTTCTTCTATTTTCATTGGAACCCTAGGTTAGGGTTAAGCTTTGATTATTATTTGGATTCATAGATTAACATTAAGGTTTAATTAATTAAATGGAACCTTAGCTTACTAATGTTAGGTTTTATTTTATTTTAAGGAACCTTAGATTTAATGTTAATAAGGTTGCTTGTTTCCTTTTTATAAATTTTTCGCATGAACTTTATTGCTTTGATGATATTTAAAACAAGTACTTTATCTTTGTGCTTTTACTGGGTGAATTTGTAAGCATGTTGTATATATTTTAATTAAGAGCTTTGTTTATTAAATGTTTTTAATAAGGTAAAATTTTATTTATAAGTAATATATTTATAATGATTCTTGAGATCCATGTGGATTAAGGGATCATTATAAAAGAGAAGTATGGGCTTCTCTTAGAGTGTTTGGAATGCATGATTTTGTTTAGAAGAAATATATTTATAATGATTCCTGATATCCATGTGGATTAAGGGATCCTTATAAAATAGAAGTATGGGATTCTCTTAGAGTGTTTTGGAAATGATTCCTGGTATCCATGTGGATTAAGGAATCCTTATAAAACAGAAGTATGGGCTTCTCTTAGAGTGTTTTGGAAATGTGTGGTTTTGGTTGAAAGTTTATTTATATTGATTCCTAATATTTATGTGGATTAAGGATCAATATAAAGAGAAGCATGGGCTTCTCTTGTATTATATGAATTATTTATTTTTGTCTATAAGAAGGGAATTTTATTTGTAATGTATCATGAGATTTATGTGTATTAAGGATCATTATAAATAGAAGTATGGCCTTCTCCAAGTTTTGTTATGGGATGCTTTGTTAATGGTTTATTTGAAAGAGGGTTGGGATCATTTCTATGAGATGTAGGAGTTATCTTCTCTTAAGCTTATTTGTTATGTGCATGGTTGATTGATATTAGAGAAAGTTATAATTTAAGTTGCATTGCATCTAGAGATGTTATGATACCTAAGTATTCTCCATAATTGGTGGGTGGTTTCCATCAAATAAGCTTGTGGAATTAGTTTGTGAAAGGTCCTGGAAGACGTTTGTAAATCCTTCAAGTTGATATTATTATAAATAAGCAAAGCTATGTCTTGCTTGAAAGTATTGTAATCTGAATCATGATTTTAGGGATAATGAAGAGTTATTTTAAACTTGTAGAATGGTTTTGCTTTGAGTATGGATACCTAGGATCTTGTATTGAGTTGAGATTTGTAATATGTTGTTTATATTGCTATCTTGGATTTAAAATCCTCGTTAATATTTGAATATGGTTTATGATATTCTTTCTATGTAATGAAGATATGTTTTAATAATGATGTATGATGTTGCTTTAAATGTGGTGGCTGATTTAAATCCTAAATATTAGTTTTATGTAATATAAGATTACATTATTTAATGGCAACTTGGGGTTACATTTTCATTCCTTCTAAAGTAATCTCTTGAGTTACATGGATTATATTTCATTAGATTTCTAAAATGCATGATGATGTTAGATATATAAATAAACTTGTTAATGCTTATATGTTGATGGATGGCTTCTAAGATTTAATTTTTTATAAGAGCTTAGTTCATGGATAAGAGGAATTATTCTTATGCTTTTCATTTGATATGATTAATGCAATATGATTTTTATGGTTAATCGCTTGGTTATAGTTTTATTTTGCTATCTATCCTTGGGGTAGGTAGAACTTCCTCTTTTAAACCATAAAACCCAATCCTGTAAGGAGTTGCGTGAATGCAAGAGATAGGTAGCCAAGAGTCCTATAAGGAGTTGCAAGATGTAATAGCTAGGATCTCTTGATCTTGGAAGGATTTGTGTGTGTATATAATAGCAAGGATACTTGTGAGTAGTCACACCTTGGTCGAGTAGGAGCAAGTGTGTGGGGAAAACTCTTCTTGATCATGTAAGGATCAAGAGATCATGTTAGTTGTTTTTGAAGTGGAAATAACCTTAGTTTTTCCATGAAGGCATGGTAACTGAGCACCAAGTCTCTACGTCGAATAACCTATATAGGAGTATCCATATTCATGTTAGGGAATTGGCATACCCCTTTAGGTGTTATGGGCATTAAAGGGTAATCCTTACATCGGGGTCACATGGTCCTATATCGATAAAGGCATAGGAAATGTGGGGGGACCACTTATGGTGTCCTTCTAAGCATGTAGGTTAGTAAGATGAACCCCAATAAAAATGGGAGTTGGCCTCTCTTGTCCACTGAGTTTCATCTACAACAACTTGGAAACTCAAATGTGGTAAAGCCTTGTATGCTAAAAATAAATTAAAAAGGGTAGATCCCTTGAGAGCCTATTTTTGTAAGTGCTCTTTAAAAAAATTGCGTTGGTATTTTTTGGGTTGTTATAGGATCTTTTTGTATGCTTGTCAAAATAGGTGCAGTAGATGGATATTGTTTTTAGCTCAATCATGCTTAACTACTTCAAGCATGTTTGGTTGATGTGTGTGGATTGTATTTCTTCTCTAAATCTAGCTTGCATGATGCATCATTGGATTCTAACCATTTGCTAGCAATCCACATTTTTTTGTTATGTGGAGCCAACTGAGCAAGGACAAATGTATGGTGTATGATCCTTCAGCTGTTACGATCATTAAATAGTAGTGATATTGGATGGCTAAAAAATATGCGAGAATATTCATTTATTGGGATAGGTTTAAAAACCTTTTGCAAGATGTGGTAGTGAAAATAAATGTTGCTTCATACCAAAGTATTCACTATGACTAGATTTTGATCTAACGACTATTTCTTTAGACCAAATTATTTAGCCTTGTTGATGATGTAAGCCACTTTAATGATCTAGCCCTCATCAAATAATTAGCTAGATTTTACACTTTTTTATCATATTTTGGATTTCTTATTCCTCTTTGATGATGACATCACCTTTAGAGTTTAACCACATTCCGCACATAGTTTCTTTTGCTCATGCATAGTGCCAGATGTCAGATATCACTTTTGAGCCTTGGTCTTTGATGTCAGGTTTTATACCTAAGAATTTTTTTCATCCAACATTTTGTCAAATATTTATGCTTCTTATGACGATATCATTGCCTTAAAAGTCTGGTGCCCTTTGATACTTAGCCAAAATTTGCAAAGAATTTTGTCAAATGTCGAATGAGATTATGCTTTTCTGCCTTTTCATGTCATACTTAATGACTTAGCATATTTTTAACCCTAACCTTTATTCTTCACTATGTCATACTTTTATGTAGTTGTGTTGATGTCAGCACCATTGTCCTTCTAGTTTTTTGATGCCTTGGGATTATTTTCAGTCTAATGTTCTTTTGTTTTTCTCTACTACATGTCTAGCCAAGTGTTCACATTTGGCCATGCATTCCTATGTATTACATTATTCTTTAATATTTTGGCTTACCTTTTACCTTTCTTGATAGAATAATCTACTTTAGGATTTGATCTAGTGCTTAACTTGTGCTTCAAAATATGTTGAGTGCAATAAGTGTACCTATGCTTAAGCAAATGGGTATAAGGTTTGGAAAAAATCACAATCTAACTTTCTACAAGGATTTGTGAATGTGGGTAGTGAAATTTACCTATAATTCCATCCATAACCCCTCTTGTAAAATCACCAAATCCAAGTACACCAATTCCTCTTTCAAAAAACTTTATTTCTTCAAGTCAACTAGCAACATTTCTTCCTTTAGTATTTATAAGACCAACCTCAAATGTATCAAATGGTATTTCCTATTTTATTGAATATCAAATTTTCATTTAAATTGATAACCACAAACCTACCAAGAAATGGCTTCAACACTTCTTTCATCAATCGCATAAAGGTACTAGATGCATTTGTCAATACGAATGGCATAACCAACCACTCATACAATCCATCCTTTGTCTTGAATGTGGTCTTCCACTCATATCCTTATCTAATCTACATTTGATGATAACCACTCTTCAAATATATGTTTTTGAAGTACTTCACTCCACTCAAGCAATCCATCAAATCATCCATTTGCAGCAATTAATATATATACTTTGTGATTATCTTATTAATAGCCCTTGAATCTATACACATGCACCACCCTTATTTGGTACTAAAATAGATGGTATTGCACATGGGTTTAAGATTTATCTAATCAACCCCTTATCCAAAAGCTCTTGTACTTGTCTCTTAACTTCTTCATTTTCCATTTGTATCATTCTATAAGCTTCCTTATTGGTTAAACTCAATCCAAGAATGAAATCTATGTGGTGGCTAATACTCCTCATTGGTGGAAATCCATCCAGTATTTTTTTTGACAAATTTTTTGCATTCTCCTCTATCAAATCCTTCACCTCACTTGGGATTTCATCCTTCCTATTAGTTATTCCACCCTTTGTGGATTTAGAAATAAAATAAAAACATTCTTTCTTCTTTGTCATCTCCTCCAAAAATTATTTTTCCAAAATCAAACATACTTTAGAAACATTGTCCTCTCTTTTGTCTTTGTTCCTCAACGGACTCAATACATACTTCTTGCTATCTTTCACAATAGTGTAGGTGTTTTCCCTACCATTTTGTATTACCTTTCTATCAAATTTCAAAGGTCTTTCCAACAACACATGGCAAGTGTCGATAGGAATAATATCATATAGGACCTCATCCTTGTAAGATCCAATTAAAAATTTCACCTGAAATTGTTCATTAACTATAATTTGGTGTCCCTTTTGCAACCAAGATATCTTGTATGGATTGGGGTGTTCTATCCTCTTCAACCCTAGTTTCTCTACCATTTTAGTGGATACTAGATTATCTATACTTGCACTATCTAAAATTAACTTGCAATATTTTCCTCTAGACTTGTAACTATTCTAGAAATATTTCTCCTCTAAATAGGTTAACATTCTCGTTTATCTAGATTCAATAGTACTCTTTATCATGAGAGATTCTTCTTGTTTTAGCTCAAGATTTCTCTAATCAACCCCTTATCCAAAAAATCTTGGACTTGTCTCTTCATTTCCTCATTTTCTATTTGCATCATTCTATAAGCTTCCTTATTGGGTAAACTCGATCCAGGAATGAAATCTATGTGGTGGCTAATTATCCTCATTGGTGGTAATCCATCTAGTAATTATTTTGACAAAAATTTTGCATACTCCTCTATCAAATCCTTCACCTCACTTGGGATTTTATCCTTCCTATTAGATATTCCACCTTTTTTGGGTTTAGCAACCAAATATAAACACACTTTATTATTTGTCATCTCCTTCAAAAATTATTTTCATAAAATCAAACATACTTTAGGATCATTGTCATCTCTTTTGTCTTTGTTCCTCAATGGACTCGATACATACTTCTTACCATCTTTCACAATAGTGTAGGTGTTTTCCCTACCATTGTGTACTGCCTTTCTATAAAATTTCTAAGGTCTTCCAAACAACAGTTGGCAAGTTTCCATAGGAATAATATCATATAGGACCTCATCCTTGTAAGATCCAATTTGAAATTTCACCTGAAATTGTTCACTGACTAAAATTTGGTGTCCCTTTTGCAACTAAGAGACCTTGTATGGATTGGGGTTTTCTATCCTATTCAACCCTAGTTTCTCTACCATTTTAGTAGATACTAGATTATTTGTACTTGCGCTATCTACAATGACCTTGCAACATTTACCTCCAAACTTGCAACTGTTCTAAAAATATTTCTTCCCTGAAAAGGTTAACATTATCACTTATCTAGATTCAATAGTACTCTTCATCATAATATATTCTCCTTGTTTTGGCTCCTTCATATATTTTGAGGAATTGTTATATTTTTTTGCTTGTGCAATATGGTTTCTGACCTCCCTTCTCTTATTAATACTTTTTTGTGTTGTTGAACATTCAAATTTTAATTACCATCTTCTCCATATCAATAACATCTTCTAGGGATTCCTCTACCACTTCCTCTTTCAAAATTACCTCTTTCTTGTGATAAGTCTTCACCTCCTCTAGAATTCTAGTTGAATTCATTGTGAGAAGTACTAGCTTCTCCTTCCTATTTTTGTTATATTATTCCACTTATTTTTCATCATCCTCATGAGAACCATCCTCTTTTTCTTTAGTTATTTTGTTGCCTTCACAAAAACATCTCCTCTACCTTTAAGGTATACTAGTAGGATTCTTTTACCATCCTCATTCTCATCATACTAACTTCATCTTATATGGATAATTTTAAACCTTGTCCTTGTCATCTTCTACATGACTGGCCTAAATTGTGAGCCTATAAAATTTCTCTTTGTAATATTTCACACTCATCTTTTAGTCCTAAATTTTGTAGTTATTTGAAAAGACCCAACTGGTAATCCAAAGGGAGGAATTTGACCTTTAGTTTTATGACCATTTTCTCCGATATATTAATATTTTTCTTTCCTTTTCTTTGTATTTCAGTTTGAACATGGTCCCACCACAAGGACACATACCCTTTTAGGTTCATACTGGTGAACTTTACCTTCTTGGGGTCTTTTATTGATTCAAAATAAAAATATTTCTCCATTTCTATAATCCAATCAATGAGTTCTTTGGGGCTTAAACTTCCATTATATGATAGGGTTTCTAACTTTGGATTTTGACCCTTGTTAGAAATTAATAGAGTTAATATTTATTTTGGATCTCTTTCTTATCCATTGCAAAATTTTTGTTTGTCTGCTTCCTCATATTCACATTAACTTACATATTCTACTTGAATACCTCTCCTTTGGTTAGTTTCAAGTGCATCTAGTTGAGCAATGATTCCTCTCATCATATCAACTATATCTATGGCTTATGGGTCTTTTTTACTCATTGTCCCATTTTCCTTAGGCACATATCAATCCTGATAGATCTACTGCTTTGATACCAAAATGATGCAAACATCTAGATAGTAATATTCTTCGTATTTCAGTGTACAACCTCTCCTTATCATACTATATTAGTCTTTTACAATATATTACGATATGATTGTATGACTATCATATCGTACAACACAAAATTGTATGACACTAAATTTCCTTTGAATGATAGGAGATTGTATGATAATATTTCATTATACAATAGTCAAATTACCTCCTTTGTAAGATTTATAATAAGTTATTTGGTTGTATGATATTCAGGTTTGTACAATATATTATTGAACAATAAGAATCGTTAAGTGACATAGGCTCTAATTTGTATAGCTCTTTATTGAAAAATCTTCGTATTAATCAGGTTACCTTTGCTTTTCCTTTCACAATATTAGTTTTTGTAAGTTAATTGGTATGGTCCTATTGGTCTGAAAATTTTCCTATGGTTAAAATGTGCATCCAAAGACTTTGACCAACATTGAAATACCTTGAAGCTATGAGGCTTTAGAGGTCAATATTCAGAGTAGGTTGGTTCCTTCAAGTCCTAACTAACCTAATCCTAAATTTTTTGGGGGAAAAGGGTGTTGAAAGAAATAAAAGGAGTTGAAGCTAGAACTTATGATGGTGTAGATTAAGCTACATCAAAGTACATATAATGTGAAAAGGCTATGCAAACAGGAAATAAATTGAACTACCAAACAAACCAACCAAATTTTATTAATTATAAAATATTCATACATACATTCTACAGTCATCGGATTGCAAATTCTAGAACTAGGAAATGAACACATGTATAAATCCATAGAATAATACTGTGATTATTCAACTAGCCAATATTAGAAATAAGCAACCAATTCTACAAATAAGTTCAACTAGAGGTATAGCAATCCCTTTGTATTTCTTGAAATGCAATATGCTTTCATATATGCAAATTTTAAAAGCTTAAGAGTTGACCCTTTGAGCTTATTACATTCAAGTATATATAGATTTCTACAATGAATTTTGTTATCATGGAAAAATTGCTTTGGGAGGTGCTCATCAACATGTTTGTTGTAACTAAGTAGTTATTGCTTACTGACATGGTAGAATTATGCTTCATCTAAAGTAGTAGTGGCTTTGTTATTTGCATCTGGTTCATTGACCCTTTTGAAATTTTTTTGATCCACCATTTTTGTAGCGGCTCATATTCCCTGATAAGTGATCTTACTCAATTAGAGCCTATGATGGTGACTACCCACCTGTAATCAAATTACTACTAGATATTAATCTTTGATCTATACCTACACCTACTTTATTGTCAAGTGTTAAAAACATTTTGATAGAGTACGAGCTCTTTGCCAGGCTTTTTATCTTTTCAAATTGATGGAGCTTTGATACCCAATCACCTATTTCCTAGGTGCAAAAATTTCTATGGTCTATTAACTATGGGGCAATGCATTTTTGGTACTCGTCTACTGTTTGGATTGGTACAAGATATCCAACAGTTTTTCTTTGCTCTCTTTTGGGTGACAGGTTTCTTGTACCCATTTTGCTCTCCATTAGGTACCATTCTTCCAAAAAATCATATACTTGGTAAAATAAAGCCTTTCTACTATTGTGGTTTGTTAGGTAACAAATTATTTGGTACTTGTCCTTGCTTTTTTTGGTATAAAATTCCTAGTGCTTCTTGCATTTGTTTCTACTCATGTTGGTTGGTGATGGGTATTTTGTGCCTATCCAATGTGAGGTGGGGTACAAAATTTCTGGCTACTTTGATACTTAGCCATTTCCATCATCTACTACGTGATGAGTTTTTTTTACCCTCACTTCTTTACTACAAGGGAAATATTTTTGGCCATATTGGGACTTAGCCAAATTTCATCCTCCTTTGATCATCTCACTATCATGTGATGAGTTTTTTAGGCACATCCTCTACATGGTCGGGTACACATTCTCTAGTGACTCCAACACTTGGTTAATTTTCCTCTCTTTTTTGTCTTCCTTCTAATGTTGGGTGACAAAATTTTGGTACCTCTTTGTTATGTGGCTAGGTATATAATCTTCGATGGAATCCATACTTAGATGATTTTTTGCTTTTTTTTCTATTGATCTTCAAGATTTTGGTACCCGTCTACTCCTATCCTTAGTACAAAACTTTTGGTAGCTCCCTAACTTAGTGATTTTTTTTGCTTCTTTTCTTACTACAAGTTGTTGGTTGATGAATTTTTGGTACCCATCCACTACTAGGCTGAGTATAATATTTTTGATAGCTTCCTAGCTTAGCCAATTTTTGTTCATACTTTAGCCAGACGATAGAGATCTAGTACTCACTAATTGCTCTTAAAGGTATAAAATCTCTAACAACTTTGATACTTGGATAGTTTTGTCGCGTTCTACTAGATGATGGTTTTGTGTACCATTATACTACTCAGCTAGGCACATATTTTTCGATAGGTCCTAGACCTGGCCAAATTTATCTTCTTTTACTTTTGCAAACTCCTAGAAAATGGATATCATGTACCCATCTCTTACTTGGTTTGGTATCAATATTTTGGTGGGTCCTATACTTATATGATTTTTTACTTTTTTCATTAGTCGATAGGTTTTTATGTACCCGTCCATTTTTTATGAGGGGGAAAATCTTTTAGCAACATATTTACTTAGCCAATTTTTTGTTTCCTCTATATTTCATATAACATCAGGGTTTTGAGGATTTGTCCCTAGCATATCTGGCTAAAAAATATTCAGCCTCCCCCATATTTCGTTGTTTAAGCCTCTAATACTACCTTTTGCACTTTCAATCAAAGTGTGTGGGTGATGGCTAAAAGTATTTATATTCTTCGTGAATTGTAGGGGCTTTTACTTAATGGAAAATAAGAACTCATACTGGTCTTCTCTTTCTAATGATAAACAACTAAATACTAATTCTATACCATGAAAATAGAAACACAAGATACTTACGTGGGTATATACAAAACAACAAAAATGAAGTGCAAAAAGGATCTAGAAAATAACTACACATGATGTCATTGACAATAAGAATAAGGACATCATCTCTCGAAAAAAACCTCAATAAAAAGGAGGCCTAAAGCTACTTACAGATAGGTAGAAATCTTGCATAAACAAAGGGTAAACTAGTGATACAAAAAGTATGCCCAAGTTACACAAAAGACACATGCAGGAAGAGAGGAAAAAAATATTAAAATTTATGTAGATGATGGATTTTGTGGTAAATTGTATAGGTGGTAACACATAAATACATGGACAAGATGACGCAAAAATTATGCATGAGGAAACCTAAATAATGGGAAACCTCCAAAAATCCTAGCAAAGATACAAAAAATCCTAGCAGAGACACAAAAATAGAGTTTGTGGTACAATTTAAAGGTGCAAATATGGACAGAAATAGAAAATACGAAGCAAAAATGGTACATAGGGATACCCAAAAAATGGAACATCCCCACAAAATTACACTTCACTAAGAAAACATGACCACAACTAACTATTGCTTTAGGTCTAGGCTAGATGCCTTAGGAAATAACCATTTTTTTCTTTCTACTCCTTTTATACTTTCCTCACTTCTTGACCCAGTTGAGCAAAAACTTCTCCATTTTGTAGATCCTCTCTATTTCCTTCAGGATCATTTTCAGCATTTAAAAGTATTGCTTTGAATTTAGGAAATTGTTGCGGCCTTATATAGAGGTAAGCCCTAAATTTCACCTATCATCTAACAATTGCATCATGAATGCCACTTGGGCATCTTCTGTTAGTTTGACACTTTTGTGTCTTAATTAATTTTACCTATCAAACTAAATCTTTGATAGTTGTACCATTCTATAATTTGCTTGCATAATTCTTCCTAATAGAATGTGGTGTGGCTTCTATCTAGTTTCTCTATCAATTTTTCTTGTCACCTTTACTTCTTCTTTCTCTTGATGTGATCCATTAAGCTATGGAGTCATAATTATTGAAAGGACTATAGTACAATTATACACGTGTAAAATTGTTATAATACCAAAAACTATTATTTACCTCTCATCATTAGTCATCCTCTCCCTCTGGAGAGTGATCTAGATCTTCCTATTGATATGACCACACCTCAGAATTTACTTTGGATGATTCACCCTTATGAGTAATGGGTTGAGCTACAATGATCTAAAATACTTGGTATATTTCATTCCAGGTTTTCACATAAGGTATTGGAATCCCTTTTAGTTCAGAAAAAATATTTTTTAATCTACAGTGGTTCCCATAAGGGAGGTTGCTATATCTTTGAGTCATTCCTTCTGATTTGTGTAGGAGGTGAGATTTTGAAGAATATTGTGAAAGCCTAGTCTACTATTAGTGGTTCTGATAGTACCTCAACCTCTCTTTCATCCTATAGTTATTGATCCAATAGCTTGGTGATCTCTTCCTTTTTATAAATACACTTGTTACTATCCCAAAATACTGGGGAATCGAGATCTTTGACTTCTTTGCTAACTTTGCTCTTCTCTTTAGTTTCTTTTCTAAGAATAGCAAAGAGTTCTTATCCCTCATAAATTAACTCAATTGCATGATAAATCGAATAAGTTATAAGTCTACACTCTATATATTTGTTACACTATTGTTCAATATGAGGATACTTTCTCTGTTCCTTAACATTTCTATGAATGCTTGTGTTTATATGATTTTAATCATCAGGTCCCTCTTGGAACCACTAACTTATTTTGTATCCTTCCGAGATATCTAGGCAATTTATTGTACCTTTTCCATGAAGGGAGGGAAAACCTATAGAGTCACCTCTTTAATCTTCTATGAGTAATGGCTCCTAATCTACTTGAGCCAATATTTTGATTTTTTTGGGCCATGGGGATTTTCTCTTTCCTGGTATAATTTAGTCTAAACTATGGCTAATGCATCTTCTTGTTGTCACAATTGAGCCTTAAGATCCAAAAATTCTAAACTGTGTTGTTGCATTATCCCCTGTGTTATTTGTAGCTTTTCCTCCAAATCTTTGATTCTTTGATCTCTCAGTTGCAATACCTTTCCAAAGAGGGAATTATCAAGGATTCTCTTTAGTTCTTTAATTTTATTTTTTAGAGCATCTTACTATATATTTTCCTTGGCTAGCTTCACTTATTGGGCATCAATATTTTTATTAGTAGCATTAAGTTCCTTATCTTTCTTTCTTATTTGTAGAGACAAAGTGTTTGCCTTAGTATGGATAGCCCGGAGTGTTTCTACCTTGGATGTTTTGGAGAGGTCTCATATTTACATTTCTAATTACCAATATTATGGTCTCATTCTTTAGATTGCCTTCTTGAATTTGGTTGGGCAGTCACTTTTATTCTTTTCCCTTCAATCAGATCCAAGGAATCATAGGTCAAAGTGATTGTTTCTTCCTCCTCCTACAGCTATTGCTGCTATTCTTCCTCCATCCATTGTTTTTGGTTGTCCTTCATATTTTAGGTGATAGAGAAGACTTATGGGAGTGGTTCTTTAGTAGTGAGAGGAAGAAGAGGAGTGGCTAAGAATTTAAGCATAGATGTAAGTGGGTAATATGTCATTGCCTTCACAAGAGGAAAGTTTCCCTGTACCTCTTGGTGCTTATAGCTCATGGATGAAGGGGTGAATGATGGCAGGTGTGTTAGTGGTTATGGAGGCTATGATGGTGGCACTTTTGATTTAACTAATGGATATTGTGGTGGTGTTTCAAATATAGTTTGGGGCATGGATGAGATAATTTTTAATTATGAAGAATATTGAAGGGACTGCAAAGAGGGATTGAGGAACATACCTTGTCCTTGCACTTCTTGCTTTGGCTCCTCCATTTGTACAATTGTTGCTTCAATACTTTGGATATCCTACTATAGTTTCTACCTCTTGAGTGTGGCTTGCTTTGATTCCTCTTGTAGTCACTATTTTTTGGCCATAACATTTTTTTTATCAGAGCTTCCATGACTTAGGTGATCCTTTCAATTTTTTTCACTTTGGGGCCCTGTCTAGGTGATTAGAGCTACGATAGTGGTTGTGCTATAGATGGCTTAGGAGTACTTGATCTCCTGGTGTAAACTATTTTTTGTGAATATTTAGCTTTTACATCATATTATTCTATAGCTTTTTAGGACTGTGGTAGGAATTCTTCTTCAGCTTCCACATCACCAGTAACAAGGGGGTTTGTGATTGTGGCCAAATTTCTACCTCCTCATATTTTTCTTTATAATATTTATCAAATTTTGATATTCTTTTTACCTTCACATTTTAGATGATGGAGAAGTCTTTTGGGAGTGGTTCTTTAGTAGTTATGTGAAGGAGAAGAGTGGCTAAGAATGTAGGCATAGACGTAAGTGGATAATATAACATTGCCTTCATAGGAGGGAAGTTGCCTTGTACCTCCAGGTGCTTATAGCTCATGGATGAAGGGATGAATTATGGTAGGTGTGTTAGTGGTGATGGAGGCTATGATGTTGGTTCTTGTGAGTTAACTAATGGAGGTTGTGGTGGTGTTTCAAATAGAGGTTGGGGCATATATGAGATAATTTTTAATTATGAAGAAGATTGAAGGGACTGCAAAGAGGGATTGAGGAACATACCTGGTCCTTGCACTTCTTGCTCTAGATCCTCTATTTGTACAATTACTACTTCAATATTTTGGATCTCCTACTATATTTGCTTTCTCTTGAGTGTGTCTTGCTTTGATTCCTCTTGTAGTCACTATTTTTTGGCCATAACATTTTTTGTACTAGAGCTTCCATGACTTGGGTGATCCTTTCAATTTTTTTCACTTTGGGACCCTATCTAGGTGATATGGGCTACAACAATCATTGTGCTCTAGATGGCTTAGGATTACTTGACCTCCTGGTGTAAACTATTGGTTGTACATATTTAGATTTTGCAGCATATTCTTCTATAGCTTGTTGGGACTGAGATAGGAATTCTTCTTCAGTTTCCACATCATCGATAACAAGGGGGCTTGTGACTATGGCCAAATTTCTACCTCCTCATATTTTTCTCCATAATATTTATCAAATTTTGATATCCTTTTTACCTTTGGTAAGATTTCATTCTCATGGTCTCTTGTCCATCTGATGTATTTGTTGTTAAATTCTGAGATAAAATCCTTGTCTGATCTATCACAGAAGGCATTCTTAATATGGTAATGCTCACATCATGAGATCCACCATTCTATTTTATGCTCTTCCCAAATTTTCTCCCTTTTAATTTTATCAATGATGCTTGGGCTAATCCATTGGTCTAGATTTCTCTTTGGGTTAAAAACCTGCTTAAACCCATAATATGCTCTCCATGGTGGCCTCTCTTAAATTACCATTAGTTTGAATGGTGCCACTTGGTCCTCTGCTAAGTTCCTAAACATTTGATATTTGTATTTGATACATGCTCAAATGGAGGTGCCTTATTGTTTATTTCATATATATTCACCTTAAAAGTACCATATGGATCATAGTGCCACATGTGGGGCACTTTTGGTAACTATAGGGCTGCCAACTTTTCTTCTAGAACCTGATATTTTTTTGACTCCCATTTTGTCATGGTAATGCACTCAAAATTTATGGGAAGCCTAAAAATCATGATCTTCTTGACTCCTAGGAAAAAATGATGCTCTATCACATATATCTACCTATAAAACTCTAGCCTGAAAAGCCAGTTTGTAACATAGTACGACAGCAAATATGGATAGCCCGAGAAACCATAGAGACTGACAATGGTTCCTTCCTTCAAAAAGAACCAATATCTTACTTATCATTTATTTTCCTTCAATATATCTACAACTTCTAGTGTAAGGCAAGGGTAAATTTTGTATATTACAACAAGAGCTACTCCTAGAAATTGCTTGTTAAATTCTAAGTATGAACAACTTTCTCTCAGTACATGGGTCCAGTCCACCACAGGATGGGCTCTACCCTTCTTGTCTTCCTTTTGCAAGTTCATGTTGTGCTTATTCGAGGACATATGAAACAACATGAGCTAGGCAAGATATTATGGGTATGTGAAATCCTTATATTTTCTAATCTTCATGGAAACTAGCTGCTCATGCATACTCCTTGCTAGAAATTTATCCCAGTCAAATATGATCAGTGGATGTACCCCTTATCCATCATAGTGATGAACCTTCATTATGGCATTGGCTAAACCCAATTTATAGGTATATACCATGGAATCTATTCTCAACCCTTCCATGACCGCCAACATAGATAGAATTGGATGTGTATGGGGCTCAAATTATCCTAGTTTTATCGGCTTTGTCATATAATCGTTTGGGATTTTATTAATTAGGTTGATGAGATATTTTTTTACTGTTGGCTTATTTAGATATGTCCTCTACTCTTCCATTATGATTATATTTTATTTGAACCCTAGGACATCCTCTACTCCAAAAGCCTTAGTTATAGATTCCTTTAATATGATAAATAATCATTCAAACTCTAAGTTACAGACTACAATAGTATTTGGGTTATAGTATTTTTCCACTACTTGCACTAGTTTTGGGCATGGGTGCACTAGTATAGGTATGAATATGCTCAGCCTTGAATTCCATGCTATACCACCTAGATATTTTGGTGAGTATTTTTTCCCTTTAACTTTTGACCCCCATCAAAAACTCTTTTGCTTTGACTTAACTATAATCAAGGGGTAATTTATGCCCACCATTCCATCTTGGATCTCTTTAGATGTGTTTTGTATAGCTTTACTTTTCTTTCCTCGGTCCAAATTTACAAGATCTACTTTATTTTCTACAAGTATTCTTCCTTTAGTTTGCAAAGCTTTCGTCTCTCCTTATAGCAAGAATTACAATAGGTTTATGTAGCTTGGCCTTAAACATTATTTATAGCATTCAACTACAATCTTAATGGGTATACAATCATTATTTTTTGCATGGAGAAAATTTAGCATGCCTAGGAAGATCTGCTCGAGAGTTGCTACCTTTTTAAAATGTCCTAAAACATACTCTTGGGAGGCATAGCATCATCCATTGAATTTTCATCATGCTCATTATTCGGTGGCTTATGTCAGCTTAGTTCATTATTAGAGGTACTTTTTACTTAAGTGCTTTTGACAACTATATTTATTGCCATATTGATTGTTAGCCTGAGATATTATGCTCACCTAGGCAATTCTTATTGGGGATTACACACAATTATAGTATTAATGGCACATGTTTTACTTCTACTCTATGACTAACCAGTTGAGATGGTTGCACGTGTCTATATCTTGATTATTATTATATAAGTATTCATGTAGGTTTATAGTAGTGTTGTTAGACAATAGCATTTTAAAGGATCTTATACTTGGGATATTTCATGTGAGTTGTAATCTGCCACTTGGGAACCCCTACTAGCAAACTTAATAATTGGCCTGTATCCTCATTGGCCTTCTGGTGGAACCATGGCACACAAGCAAGGGTGTTGACAACCCACAATTACCAATAGATTTGTGATCTTGCAGGTTAATTATCGGAGTTGTCTTCATGACTGTTGAGCCTCTTTGTATATACGCATAAGTAAGACGTAGTTTTTCTTAGTCATATTGCTTGGTAAGGCACAATATTTTTGGCACTTTAAATATAGATACTTGGTATCTTTCCATCCCCTAGAAATCTATCCACCCCTTGGCCAAGGATAAAAGTCTCAAAAACTTGCGCTTGCTATGGGGTGATAGGGATTTTGTACCTGTTCACTGCCTTATAGGGTATGATAAGTTCAATGCTTTTTGAACTTGTCCAAATTCTCATCATAGCAAGGTGATGGATTTCTCACACTAGCCTACTAATATTTATGGTACCAAATATCTGACGGATACTATACTTAGCCATTTTTTTATTTTAGCTCAACCATCGAGTGATGGGTGTTTGGTGCTCATTTGCTTCTAATGCGGAGCAAATTTTTTGGCAACTTCTAGTGTTGCTTAGCTTCGGGTTCTAAGTACTCATCTACAAGGTAGAGGAGTGCAAGAAGTTCGACAACCTCTAGACTTAGCCAATTTTTTTGTCTCACTCCTCATGCAATACCAAATTTTAGGTACATATCTATTGGAAACTTAAAGACAAAAATTTGACATTCTCTATACTTGCAATGTATGGGTGAAGATCCAAAATTACCCATAATTATCCTTATGATAGTCAATATTTTTTTACAAATACATATATACACATGGCTTATTTACATGTGTATAAGTGAGAAACCTTCTTTCTTTAGGAATCGTGCTTTAAGTACTGGATATTTACCAAAATTGGTAGCACTCGACCATCTAGGTCTTGCAATTCAAATATATTTACATCCTTCTTTTTCTCTATGAGATATGGCCTAGACCACATGGATTCAAATTTATCATGTACTCTTGACTTGACTTGATCCATGTCCTATTTAAGCACCAAGTCACCCTCATTGAATGCTTTAGGAAATCCTCTTTTGTCAAACCAACATTTGGCAGTTGTCTCGTGATGATAAATATTATTGTATGCTTGCTTGTTCTTTTCCTCCAACTAGATCAATTATGCCATCCTTTTCTCCATTGGCTAAAAATTATCTAGATCCATTTCATTAATAAACCTAAGTGCCAAAAGCTCCAAGTTGATGGGTAGCATTGCTTCCTTTCCATATACCAAGGCATATGGTGATGTCTTCAATGACTTCTTTAAATTATTCTATCTACCCACAAAGATCGATTGAGCAACAAATATCAACTTTTGGGATTGCTTTCAATACTAAGCTTGATTATCTTCAATAGATTCTTATTGGTAGATTCTTTCGGACCATTCCCTTGGGGATAATAATTGGAAGATGCATTACAATATATGTCATACTTTCTTGTAAAATCAATTATTTTAGCATCAATGAATGATTTGATGTTATTTTTTATAATGATAGTTGGGACACCAAATCTTGTGATAAGCCTTTTTAGAAACTGAATGATTGTATCTTGGTCAACATGTTTGGTGGCTTATGCATATGTCCACTTAGTGAAATAATATTTCATCATTGAGATATATTTGTGTTTGGTTTATGATTTAATATTGATCATCCTGATAAAATCCAACCCCCACTATTAGAAAGGTTCTTTTTTATGAACCTTTAGCACTTATCACATGCTCTGAAAAACCTAAATGCATCCAAGAAGATTGTTGGCCAGTAATATCTAGCTCTTAGAATCTTAGTCATAGTGGTTTATCCAAAAAAATGTTTGCCTAAAAAACTACCATGAAATTCCTTGAGGACCTCCTTTGTCTTATCTATATGCAAACACCTCAACAATACTTCGTCAAATTTTATCTAGTATAAAATTCCATTAATTAGTGCATACTCCTTGCTTACATCCTATATCTACATCTCTGAAATGCAATCAGACCATCCAAACGTCTTTCAAAATTGAAATAGTGCATCAAATGTTCAATCCAAGTGTTTGAGGTTGTTGTTTGTCCTTCTAACTTAGCCAACTCTTCTTTCAATAGAAAATTGGCATTTTGCATTGTTGACTCTACCAGTTTTGGACATAGATTTTTACCTCTTATCAACTTGGTTGGCCTAATTTCAACATCATACTCTTGAATTTTGGTCATCCAATCGACTCTCTTATCGCCTAGTTCTCCTTGAATTACAAAGTTTTGGACATCCGGATGCACTACATATACCAAGGTATTTCTCTGAGAGACAAAATGCCTAAAATTATTTAGAGATTTCATTATTGCATAGACCTATATTTCTATGAAGTTGTATCTTTCTTCATGGTCATGCAATGTTTGACTCAAGAAAGCTATAGGTTTCTCCTTATTCTCCTTTTTTGAGTAAGAACAACAACATAACTTTCTTTTGCTCCAAATACATAAAGGATAAAGTCCTTGGAGTAATTTGGATTAACCAGCATAGGATCCTGGGCTATTGCTTCTTTGATGTTCTTGAAGGCACTTTTTTGGATGTTTATCCATTTAAAATCCATTTCCTTTTTTAGCATTTCAGTCATTGGTGTGATTATTTGAGCAAAATCTAAAATAATTTTTTGCACAAAGTTGACTTACCCAAAATTTGATTGGAGCCCCTTCTTGTATAGTGGTTGAGGAAGGGATAGAATGGCTTTTGACATATTCAGATATATATCTAGCCCTATTTTAGACACAACATGTCCTAACAACTTCCCTCCTTGGATAGTGAACATAGATTTATTTGGGTTTAATGAAACCCTAAATTCCTTGTACTTTTCAAACACTAGATGAAGGTGCTAAGCATGGTTTTCTTTTTAATGGGAGAACACAATCATATCAAACTAATAGATAACTATAATTTTTTTGATCGATTCCCCAAAAGCAATATTCATTGCTATCTAAAAATTAGCACCAGCATGGGACAAGCCAAAAGGCATCCATTGATATACAAAGGTATACCACTTGGTGGCAAATACAATCTTATATTGATCTTCATCTCAAATCTATACCTGGTTAAAACTAGAGAATAAATCCAACAGGGAGAATATTTTAGCTCTGGCTATAGTATGTAGTATCTAATTTATCTATGGAAGTGGATAATGATATTTTAATAAAGCTTTACTCAAATTTTGGAAATTCACACAAAGATGGATGTCTCTATTTTTCTTCCTCATTGATACTAAGTTAGTAACCCAAGTAGAATGTTTTATCAAGTAGATGATTTTGGTATTTATGATCTTTAGTAGCTCTTGCTTCATCAAACCTTCTATTTTTAGGTTGATTGGCCATTACTTTTATTAAAAAGGTTTAGCATCTGGCACAAGCTCAATGGTATGTTGGATGGTCTCCTTTATGTGTACTTTGAGGTCATTATAATTCCATGCTATGATTTCATTAAATTCTTTGCACAGGTTCAAAATTTGATTGATATCCTCCTCTGAATAATATAATCCTATTTTGAGACTCTTTCTAGGTTCAATCAACACCCTCTTTGTATCCTTGGCTATCAATCTCCATTCTGTGGGTAGTCAATCGATCACTGCTATCAAACAAGGTCTCCAAAGTAATCAATCCTTTTAGGATATATTAGTTTTTAGCTAAATTACATCATTTTTCTTATCATATTTTGGTGGTCGACCACTTGCACAATTCATTTCTTGTATCAAGAAATCAACTATTTTCTCATCATTTTCAAACACCTACCAAAAATTATCCTTATCAGGCATATATGGCTTGTAAATCAATCTCATGATCTTTGCTTTGTGTATCACATTGGATACTGGATAGTAGTTGGCTCTCACAAATGCTAACATATCAGCATGAGTGTTTTTCTCTCTAGGGATAGCCTCAATATTCAGTGTCTCAAACGCTTCTAATAAATCCCAAACTCTATTTTGTAGGCTTTGAGGTAGTGTTACTTGTTGATGCACTTCTCTATGATCTAATTGAATATTAACTCTTAATCATCATAAACCTGTAGTTGTTTAATCCTAATATTTTTAACCTTCTTTAAGCCTAGGCATAATGCTTCATGTTATGTTGCATTGTTTGTGTAACTTTATATTAGTTTGTATTAATATGTCTTTTCTACTCTAGTTGGTGAGATCAACACAATGCCTACTCTAGCATCATTTTTTCATTTTTCTCCATCAAAGTAGAGCTTTCATATTTTATTTTGCTAAGATATTTTTCTTATCGAAGCTATAGTTTTCCTTCCTTTTGGTTTTGTGATTGAGTAGATGTCCATTCTTGTCTCATTCATAGCATTGAAATATTTCAAAGAGAATTGATCTTTTATCTACAAATCCTCTAGTATTTCTTCCATTAGATCAACCTCCTTAGTCATCATATTGACTATGTTGGTCTCCTGATTCTCTTCCTCAATATTTTTTATATGAAAGGAGGATGGTTTTTCATAGAATATTTTGGCTCTCTTACCTTATGTGAGTAGCCAGGAGACATATAACCTCTTAATTTAGTTGTAAATTCCCTTGAAAGACACATGCAAAAATATGGCTCTAGATCTACCACCACCACTTCTTGAATGATTGTAATTTGGGTTATTCTATGTAGCACCATGGGTACATCTTTGATCACCCCTACTATTTTTATAGGTGTGCCATCTAGCTATAGTACACCTGGGTTGCTTATTGTATATTCCATGCCCATTATGTCACATACTACCTTAGGCATTACTATGGTGGTAGCTCTAGAATCTATCATACAATTATGCACCACCCAACCTTCCATCTGTAATGACAAGTAAAATGGTGATGGCCTATTTTTTCTTGTTATTGAGGTGGGGTTGCCCTAAGATAAATTGAGCTCTAGCCAATGTTTCTCCTAGTTCTTGATAGATTTTAGTGAAGCCTACAATAGATCAATCTACCCACGGATGAGGAGAGCATCATACATATAGGTCTTTGATGGTTTCTTCTTCAATTTCTCAATAATATTGAAGCTAGGTAAGTCAAACTATTTTTTTATTCCCTTGCATGCTCATCAAACTTTCTCTGGTACTCTTGGGTCACATCATATCTTAAATATTTGATAATATATGGATATCTCAACTTATATCTAGACTAATATTGGGTTTCACCATCTTTTGTTGTTTTTGTTGTTGTTGGGTTAGCTTTTGAGTTGTAGGTGAGCTTGTTTCTAAGTTGTTTAATGGGATTCACCCTTTTTTGGCTTATCATTCTACTAGTCCTATTGCTCAAAAGGAACCCTGAAGGGTTCCATTGATTTAGACTCCACCTACAATGGCTTCTTTCCTGATCTTGTTAGGATGGACACTTGCTCAACATATGGCATCATGAAGTTGTGGTCCATTTCTCTCAACATATTAACCTACCCCTTTGAAGATATTTTTGTTGGCATTAAATGCTTATGTAATCACACATTTGTAATATGGGTCAAAGTCCAAGGATGAGGAAATTGAAAAAATGCATCATGTTCCTTATGCTAGCATTGTTGGCAGTTTGATGTATGCAATGGTTTGTACTAGACCTGATATTGCACATGCAGTGGGATTAGTTAGCAGATATATATCCAATCTAGGAAAGGAACATTGGACTGTTGTGAAGAAGATATTCAAATACTTGTGTGGAACTACATATTATGCTATATGTTATGAAGTAAAATCTAGAGATAAGGATATTGTAAATATACAAGGGTTTGTGGATATTGATTGAGTTGGATATCTTTACAAGAGAAGATTCATTATTGCTTATGTGTTTAGGCTTTTTGGAGGGCACTAAGTTGGATGAGTAAAAAACAATTATTTGTTGCTTTATACACTATAGAAACAAAGTACATTGTATTAACTCATGCCTATAAATAAGTAATGTGGCTACAAAGGTTATGTTCAATAGTTGGCATTAAGAAAAATGTTATGACAATTGATAGTGACAGTCAGAGTGCAATATTTTTGGTAAACAATCCTGGTTATCATAATCGGTCCAAAAAAAATTGATATCAAGTACATTTTCTGAGATAGATGGTTGAAGAGAATTGGGTGATGTTGGAAAAATTTGATATAGAGAAGAATACTATTGATTCATTAACAAAGGTTATTCCTACTCATAAATTTTTTTAGTGTGGAACATCTATGGGTATGGTTGCCCTTGACAATTGATAATGGCAATTTTTTAGCCCCTATGGAAAATATTCAACAAGTGGGAGAATGTTGGACTTGTGTTGGATATTTTCCATGTTATTCAGCTGGGGCTAGCTCTAAAAGGACTTATACTCTACCCTTATCCTCGTCGATATCCAAGGTCGGGCCAAGCCCCGAGCAAGGGTATAGCGGCAACATACCATATTTGGGGGTCTAGGGGCGTTAGCCCCCGAGGAATTTATTTTTGGGGGTTTAAGCTATTTTTAGACCCATATGGGTATTTTTGGTTTAATGTAATTTTGACCCATGGTTTTGCACCCATGGTATTGTAAAACCCCTTCTTGTGTTGTTGGTATATAAAACAACACTTGCATGAGGGTTTGGTAATGAATTTGCAAGAAATGTAATCACAAGTGAAAAGCAAGCGAAAGGATATTATTATATTGGAGACAGTCAAGTTTATACAATAAGGAGATATTCTTGTGTTTTTCCCAAAATTATTTCCTAGGATAAATCTTGAGTAATATTTTCTTCTTCTCTATTCTTATTTTTTATTTTGTACTTACTATTTTTCTAGATTCTGTTCATTAGGGTGTTATTTCTCTTTATTGGTATCAGAGCTAGGTTGTAGCTTGGTTCAAGGAGGAATTTTTTCAATCCTAGGATAAATCAATTCTTGAGTGGGAGAAATGCATGAAAGAATCTAGATGAAGGAAAAATTATGGTAAGCTCCTACATTAGTATATTTGTTGAGATTTGGCAGCAATATATCTGGTGAACTTCAACAGTGATAGATCTGGTGAGCTTTGATAGTGATAGATCTAGTGAGCTTTAATTTGGTGAAATTTGATAGTGGTAGATTTGGTGAGCTTTAGAAATGGTAGATCTGGTGAGCTTCGATAGTGGTAGACCTGGTGAGCTTCGATAGTGGTAGATCTGGTGAGATTTAGCAGTAGTAGATCTGGTGATCTTTAGTAGTGATAGATCTAGTGAGATTCAATAGTGGTAAATTTGGTGAGCTTCAATAGTGATAGATTTGGTGAGATTTGATAATGATAGATCTGATGAGCTTCAATAGCAATATATCTAATGAGCTTCGATAGTGGAAAATCTAGTGAGTTTTGGTAGTGATAGATCTGGTGAGTTTCAACAATGATATATCTGGTGAGCTTCAGCAATGGTAGATCTAGTGAGCTTCGATAGAGATAGATATAGTGAGATTTGGCAATGGTAGATCTAGATTTTAAGGCTATAAATGTTTTTTCTAGTGGCTTTCTTGTAAATTTGCTAAAAAATATTTGAAATAGAGTTTAAGGTTGGAAATGTACCATAAGTTTTTGGGTAAGTATTAACTATTTTAACTGGTGTAGCTTGTACCTAAAGAAGCTACTATAACTGGTGTAGCTTATACCTGAAGAAGCTATTATAACTGGTGTAGTTGTGCCCAAAAGAGACTAGTATGGATGCTAGTGGTGGTTGTCTGGTGTAATGTCACTGAGTTAGCTACAATAATATTTGTAATATTTTTAAAGTGGTTTTTTGGATTATTTTGTTACCTTGCTGGTATATGGCTGAGAGTAACAAGTAAAGATAATGTGTTTAGAAGGTTGGAGGTAGCTTGTAGGGTGGTTAGATCTTGGAACAACTAAATATAGCTAGCGGAACCTATAGGCCTAGAGGCTAGTAATAACTGGGTTAAGGCTACTTGTTTTCAAAAGGATTGGTTTTAGATTATGGCCATGAAGGGTTGTGTCAAATATCATTATTTGTACTATAGAATTAAAAATATCATCAAGGGGGATGTTGGCATTAAATTCTTATGTAATCACACATTTGTAATATGGATCAAATTCCAAGGATGAGAAAATTGAAGAAATGCATCATGTTCTTTATGCTAACATTGTTGGTAGTCTGATGTATGCAATGATCTAAACTATACCTGATATTGCACATGCAGTGGGATTAGTTAGCAAACATATATCCAATCCAGGGAAGGAACATTGGACTATTGTGAAGAGGATCTTTAGATACTTGTATGGAACTACAGATTATGCTATGGGTATGGTTGCCCTTGACAGTTGACAATGGTAGTTTTCGGCCCCTATGGAAAGTATTCAACAAGTGGGAGAATGTTGGAAATGTGTTGAATATTTTCCATGTTATTTTGGTGAGTTAACATATGTTTAGACCCATATGTTTAGACCTATATGTTTAGACCCATATGGGTTATTTTGGATTAATATATTTGAACCCATGTTTTAATATATTAAACTCACATTTTAATATATTAAATCCATGTTTTAATATATTAAACTCATGTTTTAATATATTTGGTTTAATATATTTAAACTCAAGTTTTAATGTATTTAGATTAATATATTTGAACCCATGGTTTTGCACCCATGGTATTGTAAAACCTCTTCTTGTGTTGTTGGTATATAAAACAACACTTGCATGAGAGTTTGGTGTGAGAGGAATGTTCAAACACCCCCCAAGGAAGGGAACACAATATGCAAGAAATGTAATTGAAAGCAGTAGAGGAAGTGAGAAATAAACTAAATGATATTATTATATTGGATATGGTCAAGTTTATATAATAAGGAGATATTATTTATAGGTTTTTTCTCGAAACTGTTTCCAAGGATAAATTCTTGTGTAATGTATTCTTCTTCTTTATTTTCCTTTGATTCTACAATTACTGCTTTTCTAGATTTTGTTTATCAAGGTATTATTTCTATAGAAATTACAGTAATAGTTTGTATATAATGTTTTTACATCATGCGTTAACTTTCACCATGAGGATCATCACATGTTGAACACCAAAAATCTGACTCAGATGCTAAAATGGATGGTTCAGGATCCTGATTGGTATACACCATATTGGGTTTTACATTAGTCTTCTTAGTAAAAGTTTCCTGATCCTTTGTTATATGAGGGAACCTTCTGGGCTAAAATTTCCTCTTAGCTCCTCTTCTCTTTGTGGAAATTTTTTTATAATTATGGTCAATTCTTACATAGAGATAGTTTGATAATCTAGAGTTGGCAATGAAGGTATAATAGAATGTGTTGACAGCATTGGCATTGTAGATGTTGGCAATTCTTGCATGGCTAGTACAGTAGGTATTGTAGGTGTTGGCAATAGATATCAAGGATAATAGTTGGGAGAGATGTATTCACAAGAGAGGCTTGTGGCTGATGTTGGGGTAAATTCGAAATATTGGCATTACTATCTTGGGATGTAATCTACCTATAGAAATTAGATCATTTTTTGCCTTTAATAATTTTTGGAAGATGGCTGAGAATGTAAACACTTGAGATTGCCTTATGGCCATGCCTAGATCTGAACTAAAATCTCTTAGATAATAGTACATTACATATTTATGAGTAGGCCTAAGACCTTGAGGTAATCTTTGCCATGTTTTATTAAATATAATATTGAAATATACTATCTCCTCTTATAGATGTTGTATCATAGTGAATTATGTTAGCAGAGAGAATGGGTCTGCTTGTTCATTAAATTCCTCCACTAACGTGCTATCCAGTTGAGCCCATGATGTTATATTACAATCTTGCAGGGTTCTATACCAATATAACATCTTCCCTTCTAAAGATATAACCAATAGTCTTATTGTAGACACCAAAATAGCACCAAATTCGATTAAGTGACTACGAACACTGATCGCATTGATATACACAGCTTTTAGGGCAGCCCTTAGAGATCAAAAAATGGTCCTGGCCACTCACACAGCAGTTAGAAGGTCAAAAAATAAGCAGAGAAAAGTAAGTGCAAACAAGCCTTCGTTCAAGCAAATCTTAAGCAAAAATTCAAAGTGCAAACAAGCCAAAATCAGAGCAAGCCTTAGGCAAGTGCTCCCTATCGCGATATCGCGACGGTCGCGATATCGCGATAGCCCCAGCGTTGCGCTATCACAATATCACGACGGCCGCGATATCGCGCGATCGTGATATCACGACGACCGCGATATCATGACGGCCACGATATCGCGACGATCGTGATATCACGACAGTCGCGACGCCACGCTGTCGTGATATCGTGACGGTCACGATATCATGACTGTCGCGACATCGCGACGGCCGCGACGGCACGCTATCGCGATATCGTGACGGTCACGATATCGTGACTGTCGCGACATCACGACGGCCGCGACATCGCGCCAACCGTGACATCGCCCTGTCACGATATCGCGGCAGTCACGATATCACGACAGGTCTTCCCCCCCCGTGCCATGTCTTTTTGTTCTTAACGTTATTCGACCGCTCAAAAGCCAACACGACGGCATTCAAAGATGCCACGTCAGCATTCAAGGCAAACATTAAGATATTCAAAGGAAGCATTCAAAGCAATTGAAAGCGGATTTTAACCAAATGGCGGACTTCACCAACTGAAGTAATAAGACGAGCAATCTCAACAACAAATCCGACTCGAAGCCATGCTTCATAACTGCTGATATGATTTTCCAGCGAGAATCTCTGTGCGAGCCATGCCTCATAAATCACTTGACAACGGTCAAATCTCGACGGTGCCTGTGGACTTAGGGTTTGACATTAATGTTTGAGGCAAAATTCCTCTATAAAAACTAGCTCAAGGCAACGTAAAAAAGGACCGCGAAGCATTTTGTAAAAGCAACGAAGTGCTGCCAAACTGCAAATCCGACACTCGACCATCGTAACACACCAATTTGACAACAACACAACTCAATATAAAGATTACGGGCCCTTCCTTATTGGATTGGTGCCATAATTAAGTTCTAACAAGGGGCAGCCCGCTTGGGCACCCTACGCAAACCCCTCGTTAATTTAGTATATGTTTTATGTTTTAAAATGTATGTTGTCTTCGAACATATTAAAGCATAGTTCACGTTTCATGCTTTTAAATACACGCTATTTTCGAATATATCAAAGAACAGTTTACGTCTTACATTTTCTTTTACATCATGGTTTCGAATCTGTCGCAGTATTTTGCTCTAACCATCCATACGTGTTTTATGTGTTTTTAAGATCGAATGCTTATTTACGTGCGGCTTATATTTTCATTTTATTTTCACTAATATGCAGGTTTCAAAATGTTCTGATTCTTTTTAGTCTGATGTTCTGTGTTTTTAAGACCGAACGCTTTGTTTCAATGACAGGTGCTATTAACGCGTTTATTTGTTTCTGTGATTGAAAGAGAAATAGCAGCAAGCAAGGAGTCACCGGCAAAAACTCATTAAACACCAGCGGCGGCAATACGGTTTGGCCCGCCCATTTTGCATGTGGGCATGCGGAAAGATATTATTGTTCATCTGTTGTAACTGAGAATGTGCCATTGAAGAGATTTATTGTAACCGAGTCAGAATATTATTAATAAAAAGGGTTGTGCTCCTATTTTTTTAATTTGATTATATCCATGTCATTTCATGCATAAATCTGGTCATATTGTCATTACATCTGAATACTATTTTTTTAATTCCGAAATCTCATGCTTTCAGTGGCGATCACGGTGGGACCGTTCCCAGATTTTTAAATCACAGAAACTAATTTTGTTGTGTTTTGTGCTTAACAGGTACCCTTTTTAGCCGAATGTCAGAAGCAGCAAGTCTAGACATTACTGGTTTCTAACTGTCCAGGTTATTCTCTGCTATAAAATCTTTGTTTATTTTTATTTAATCGTTTACTTTCAGTTTCTTAAAAAAAAAAAATTAAATTTTTTTAAAAAATTTATTTTTCCGGTTCGTGGTGTTTCTTGCTGTCTTCCGGTTTGCATAGGGAAAGTCTCTTTCTTTTGCTGCATGTTTCATTTTATCACATAAAATGAACCACACACACTTCACGTGATAAATTAAACCAAGGAGTTGGTCGTAAAACCCCAACCCTTGAGCAAGACCAAAGGTGGGTTCATCACCACCTTGGCTTAGCTTTGCATACATTTCCCCGATTGTCACTGTTGTTAGACGTAAATCCTGACGAAAGCTGACCGAGTGTTGCTGGGGTGATTCCCATGCACGCGAGGATAAGTCTTCTATGGTAGGTGTCATTAACAAGACAATCCCCTTTCGTACCACCTATGTTCCACGTACCATCTGCTCTCACGTACCTATAGTTTCCCTCTCGTAAGGGCGGTATATAGAGAGGTTGGTATATCGGTCCGGCAATGGTATATTGAAGGGGCGACCATTTATGGGAGTCATATGAGCCAACATTATGCATTTAAATGTTCTTCCAAAATTGCAAAAACAAAACGAAACACCAAAATGCACTAAACCAGTCTAGGACACACTATTTAATCCTTAAAAGAGATAATCATAGTTTTGTGTATGTGTGTGTTTACTTCTGCTTAGTATAGACAAAAATACAAAGCATCATAAACGATATAAAATCTGCTTAGATAGTAGAGAAGCAACACAATGGTGTACACCCGTAGCCAAGCCCAATCAAGGGCGGACACTGCGGAAGGTGCACAAAGAGAGGGCGCTAGTCACCTTCCCTTTAACCCCAAGGATTTGGTCATACCACCTTGGCGGCCTGACACACAAGGTGGTCCCCTCCACACCTTAACAGATAAGGACTATGGGGGTACCCCTTCTAGGAGCACTCATGTTCAGCATAGCACTCAACACACATCCTCCCATGAGGGGTACATCCATAGGAGAGCTAACTTAGATGCTCGTTACGAGCGGTCACCGTGCGATGAAGCGCTGAGTCAACCTAGGGTTCGATGGGAGGAACCACATGGTTACACTATCCCTCCTTCAACCCCCTCCGAGTTGTCGGGACTACGATGACAAATCCGAGCACAAAGCTCCTCAGGCAGGCCAAGCCAATTTTGTCTGCCAAATCGTGTTCGCTTATGAAAGAGAGCATGAGGAATATTCCTACCTTCCTCAAAAACAATACACATCACGGGAGCAATACGCCTCCGCACCTGCTAGATATCATGGTCACACTCTGAGGCCAGCGCCTCAGATAAATGTCGCTACCCCCATCAGAGAGAGATGGCCTCTAGAGATCTTGGATCACTATGACCAAGATAGATATGTCAGAGAGGCATCTAGGCCTTCTACACATGAGGCGACAAGACCAACTATTTTAGAGCCTGTCAAGCATTTCGCACGTCGGGTGCAACTCACGCAACTTGAGCTCGATCGACTACCATTAGAGAAACTGTACCATATTAACGAAGAGCGCCTTCAGCGCCAGAAGGATGAGTTGTTCCAACACACTATGCAGGAAAGGACTCCAACCCCTCACACACATAAGACAAAACATTATGAGAGGCACAAATCCGAACCTCCTGACCCGACAATGGCCAGAAAAGCCGCCCGCCAAGCTCGAACCACGCGGCTTGAGCAAGGTCGTCAGGAGTTAGAATACTTATACATGCAGCGCAAAGCGGATAAGTTGCGTCGAGACGAGTCTCCGCAACCTTATCAAGCATCGCCCCCGACGCCTCCCAGACATGAGCGGGGGGTTAATCTTATAACCAATGATGGCCCCTTAACCCACTCAGGTTCATGGGCCACCCTTAGAAATTCATCAAGAAGCCTCTGAGGAATCAAAGCAAGAAGAAGAGAGGGATGAAATGCCCTGTCAAGGCATGGGGGTGCCATCGAGCCACCCCTCCATAGGCCTCAATTCCCTCAACAAGAACCAACCAAATAGGAGGAGCTCAAATCCCCTGATACATGCAAAACATTGGAGCACTTAGAGTCGCTAGAGACCAAGATTTTGGAGCTCCCAATGCCCAACTTACATGAGGCTCCTTTCAAATAGGATCAACCTTTAACCGTAGGTCTACCTGATGATGCAGTCCTCCATGTCTCAGAATATCCAGATTCTGATGAACTATACACATTGTCCGAAGGTGAGGATGAAACAGAGATAGCTCAAAGCAATCACATACGACAACATCGTATGTCCCCAGCCCATCGGCATGAGTGGCGCATAGACCCAGCCCACCGGCATCACATGTCCATCCCACTCCTTGGGGAAGGTCGCGAGCAACTTCCACCTAGAGATATCATAGCACCATCAGTGTCGAAGGCAGACCCTGTCCTCCTATCCGTGCATAAGGCCGATCCATTCATGCCAATTCCTACAGAGCCAGATCCGATGCACAAATATTGTCAAGCTGGGGGTACCTCTATTCCCTGAAGAGTAAGTGGATTACACCAAATGCTCCAAAGGTGTCCATCAACCCTTTGGTCAAACCAAAAGCTCCAAGGATTATCGCAATCTCTTGGTCAATCCCAAAAATGCTCCAAGGATTTCCACAATCGCTTGGTCAATCTCAAAAATCTCCAAGGATTATCACAATCGCTTGGTCAATCCCACAAAGGCTCCAAGGATTCTTGCAATCGCTTGGTCAAACCCAAATGCTCCAAGGATTCTTGCAATCGCTTGGTCAATCCCCCAAAATGCTCCAAGGATTATCACAATCGCTTGGTCAATCCCACAAAGGCTCCAAGGATTCTTGCAATCGCTTGGTCAATCTCAAAAAGCTCCAAGGATTATCACAATCGCTTGGTCAATCCCACAAAGGCTCCAAGGATTCTTGCAATCGCTTGGTCAAACCCAAAAATGCTCCAAGGATTTCCACAATCGCTTGGTCAATCTCAAAAAGCTCCAAGGATTCTTGCAATCGCTTGGTCAATCCCCCAAAATGCTCCAAGGATTATCACAATCGCTTGGTCAATCCCACAAAGGCTCCAAGGATTCTTGCAATCGCTTGGTCAATCTCAAAAAGCTCCAAGGATTATCACAATCGCTTGGTCAATCCCACAAAGGCTCCAAGGATTCTTGCAATCGCTTGGTCAAACCCAAATGCTCCAAGGATTCTTGCAATCGCTTGGTCAATCCCCCAAAATGCTCCAAGGATTATCATAATCGCTTGGTCAATCCCACAAAGGCTCCAAGGATTCTTGCAATCACTTGGTCAATCTCAAAAAGCTCCAAGGATTATCACAATCGCTTGGTCAATCCCACAAAGGCTCCAAGGATTCTTGCAATCGCTTGGTCAAACCCAAATGCTCCAAGGATTCTTGCAATCGCTTGGTCAATCCCCAAAAATGCTCCAAGGATTATCACAATCACTTGGTCAATCCCACAAAGGCTCCAAGGATTCTTGCAATCACTTGGTCAATCTCAAAAAGCTCCAAGGATTATCACAATCGCTTGGTCAATCCCATAAAGGCTCCAAGGATTCTTGCAATCGCTTGGTCAATCCCAAAGGCTCCAAGGATTCTTGCAATCGCTTGGTCATATTGTAAACAAACAATCATTAAATTGATCAAACACTTGGCATTCCCGAAGCATGAATACAACGTTTCCCCTATGGACAAAAAGGTTGTGCCCTTTGCCTAATCATGACTAATCAATGTCCAAGCTCAAGTCACACCTCACCAAAACAGGTTAACACTTGAAATCAAATTCCTTAGCTCGTCAGAAGCAAGGATTCAAGAATGCATGCCCTTTCCATACTTGGGGCATCAAAATTTGGTTAGGTTACCAAGAAACCCTAATCATTAGTGCTTTGGTCGTATATTTTTGCTCAGCACTGCGTCACCCGCAGCGCTTCCCAAAAAGGGGCATCTGTAGACACCAAAACAGCACCAATTCAATTAAGTGACTACGAACACTGATCGCATTGATATACACAGCTTTTAGGGCAGCCCTTAGAGATCAAACAGTGGTCCTGGCCACTCACACAGCAGTTAGAAGGTCAAAAAATAAGCAGAGAAAAGTAAGTGCAAACAAGCCTTCGTTCAAGCAAACCTTAAGCAAAACTTCAAAGTGCAAACAAGCCAAAATCAGAGCAAGCCTTAGGCAAGTGCTCCCTGTCGCGATATCGTGACGGTCGCGATATCACGACGATCGTGATATCGCGACGGTCATGATATCGCGATAGCCGTAGCATTGCGTTGTCACGATATCGCGACAGTCGTGACATCACGGCGGTCGCAACATCGCGCTCGTCACGATATCGCGACGGTCGCGATATCGTGATCGTCGCGATATCGCGACGGTCGCGATATCGTGATTGTCGCGATATCGCGACCGTCGCGATGCCGCGCTGTCGCGATATCGTGATGGTCGTGATATCACGACAGGTCTTCCCCCCCCCCTCGTGCCATGTCTTTTTGTTCTTAACGTCATTCAACCGCTCAAAAGCCGACACGTCGGCATTCAAAGACGCCATGTCAGCATTCAAGGCAAAAATTAAGATATTCAAAGGAAGCATTCAAAGAAATTGAAAGCGGATTTTAACCAAACGACGGACTTCACCAACTGAAGTAATAAGACGAGAAATCTCAACAACAAATCCGGCCCGAAGCCATGCTTCATAACTGCTGATATGATTTTCTAGCGAGAATCTCTGTGCGAGCCATGCCTCATAAATCACCTGACAAAGGTCAAATCTCGATGGCGCCTGCAGACTTAGGGTTTGACATTAATGTTTCAGAGGAAAAATTCCTCTATAAAAACTAGCTCAAGGCAACGTAAAAAAGGGACCGCGAAGCATTTTGTAAAAGCAACGAAGTGCTGCCGAACTGTGAACCCGACACTCAACCATCGTAACACACCAATTTGACAACAACACAACTCAATATAAAGATTACGGGCCCTTCCTTATTGGATTGGTGCCATAATCAAGTTCTAACAGGGTGCGGCCTGCTTGGGCACCCTACGCAAACCCCTCGTTAATTTAGTATATGTTTTATGTTTTAAAATGTATGCTATCTTTGAACATATTAAAGCATAGTTCACGTTTCATGCTTTTAAATACACGCTGTTTTTTAATATATCAAAGAACAGTTTATGTCTTACATTTTCTTTTACATCATGGTTTCGAATCTGCCGTAGTCTTTTGCTCTAACCATCCATACATGTTTTATGTGTTTTTAAGATCGAATGCTTATTTACGTGCGGCTTATATTTTCATTTTATTTTCACTAATACGCAGGTTTCAAAATATTCTGATTCTTTTTAGTCTGTTGTTCTGTGTTTTTAAGACCGAACGCTTTGTTTCAACGACAGGTGCTATTAACGCGTTTATTTGTTTCTGTGATTGAAAGAGAAATAGCAGCAAGCAAGGAGTCATCGGCAAAAACTCATTAAACACCAGCGACGGCAATACGGTTTGGCCCGCCCATTTTGCATGTGGGCATGCGGAAAGAGATTATTGTTCATCTGTTGTAACTGAGAATGTGCCATTGAAGAGATTTATTGTAACCGAGCTGAAATCTTATTAATAAAAAGGGCTGTGCTCCTGTTTTTTTAATTTGATTATATCCATGTCATTTCATGCATAAATCTGGTCATATTGTCATTACATCTGAATACTATTTTTTTAATTCCGAAATCTCATGCTTTCACTTATCATGATATATTCATCTTAAATATCATGTACAAGGACCAATGATGCAACATCTTGATAGTGTTCATAAGAAATCTTTCCAATACCATCATATGTTGATAAGGCTCTTAATGTTGCCTAAGGAATTGGGTTTTGAACAAGCAAATTTAGAGGTCTTGTATGGTTCTAATTGGGATAGTTCTAAATATTTTGATTTTGATTCTAATTGTGAGCCATTGATGCTTGTATATACAGAGGTATTATAGGTGTAGGATCTATACAATATTTGGTTGTACGATATTCAGGTTTATACAAATCATTCAGTTGTACGATATTCAGGTTTGTATGATCTATTATTTAACAATAAGAATCATTCATTGATAAAGTCTTTAATTTGTACAACTTCTTATTGAACATTCTTCATAGTAATTAGGTTACCTTTGTGTCTTCTTTCACAATATTATTTTTTGTAAGTTAATTGGTATGGTCCTATTGGTCTAAAAATATGTCTATGGTTAAAATGTGTCCCCAAATACTTTGACTAACATTGAAATACCTTGAAGTTGTGAGGCTTTAGAGATCAATATTCAGAGTAGGTTGGTTTCTTCAAGTCCTAACCAACCTAATCCTAATTTTTTTGAGGGGGGAAAGGGTTTTGAAAGAAATAAAAGGATATGAAGCTAGAAATTATGATGGTGTAGATTAAGCTACATTAAAATACATATAATTCAAAAAGGCTATGCAACTAGGAAATCAATTGAACTACCAAACAAACCAAATAGTTTTAATTAATTACAGAATATTCATACATACATTCTACAATCATCAGATTGTAAATTCTAGAACTAGGGAATGAACATATGCATAAATCTAGAGAATAGAATTAATACTATGATCATTCAACTAGCCAATATTAGAAATAAGCAACCATTCATACATACATATTCTACAAAGAAGTTGAACCAGAGGCCAAACAACAATTCCTTTGTATTTCTCAAAATGCAATATGCTCTCGTACATGCAGATTGTAAAATATTAAGATCCAACCCTTTGAACTTATTACATTCAAGTATATATAGCTTTCTACAATGAATTTTATTATCATGGCATCATTGATTTGAGTGTGGATTGTTGTTGTATTAGAATCCTTGTCAGTATGTACAGGTGCTCAGCAGCATGTTTGTTATAACCGACTAGTTATGGTATTCTGACATGGTAGAATTTAGCTTCATTTAAATTAGTAGTGGTCTTGTTTGCATCTGGTTCATTGATCCTTGTGACATTTCTATTAAGCTACCATTATTATTTGTATGAATGCACTGATAGTGGTGTGGTGGATCATATTCTCTGACAGGTGATCTTGCCTAGCTGGAGCCTATGATGGTGACTTCCTACCTATGATCAAATTGCTATCGACTATTAATATTTGATCTATAACTACCCTTGCTTAACTATCGAGTGTTGGGAACCTTTTAATGAAGGATATGCTCTTTTTCAGGCTTTTCATCTTGAAAATTTGATGAAGCTTTAGTACCCAACCATGTGTGTCCCAAGTGCAATATTTTTTATGGCCAATTAACTACTAAGCGATGGATTTTTGGTACTCGTCTGATTCTTGGCTTGGTACAAGACTTCTAACAATTTTTCTTTGCTCCCCACCAGGTGATGGGTTTCATGTACCCATTTTGCTCTCCATCATGTACCATTCTTTCAATGGCTTGGATACTTGGTAAAATAAAGCCTTTCTACTCTTGTGGATTATCGAGTGATAGATTATTTGGTACCTGTCCTTGATTGTCTTGGTACAAAATTCTTGATACTTTTTTAATTTGTTTTTGCTCATGCTGGTGGGCGATGGGTTTTTGTGTCCTTACATTATGAGGTAGGGTACAAAATATTTGGTTTCTTTGATACTTATTCATTTTTAGCATCCACTAAGCAATGGGTTTTTTATACCATCATTTATTTACTACGGGGGTAAATATTTTGGTCATCTTGGGACTCACACAAATTTCGTCCTCCTTTGCTCATCTTGATATTGGGTGACAAATTTTTTGGGACATGTCCTCTGCATGGTTGGGTACATATTCTCTAATGGCTCTAGCACTTGGTGAATTTTGCTTCATTTTTTTCCTTCCTTCTAATGCTGGGCAATAGACTTTTGGTACCTCTTTGTTGCATAGCCAAGTACATAATATCTGACGGGACCCATACTTAGATTATTTTTTGTCAGTCATAGGACTTTGGCACCTATCTGCTCCTATTTTTGGTACAAAAATTTTGATATCTCCCCAACTTAGTGATTTGTTTTACTCTTTTTCTTATTTTAAGCTATCATCTAACGGATTTTTGGTACACATCCACTACTAGCCTGAGTACAAGATTTTTTGTAGCTTCCTAACTTAGCCAATTTTTTTCTGCTCTAGTCAAACAAGAAGGATTTGGTATTCACCAATTGCTCTTGAAGGTGCAAAATCTCTTATAGCTTTGATACTTGGGTAGTTTTTTTTGTTTTTCATTATATTATAGGTTTTGTGTACCCATCCACTACTCAACTAGGTACATATTTTTCAATGGGTCCTAGACTTGGCCAAATTTAGCTCATTTTATTTTTGCAAGATTTTGGACGATGGATATCATGTACCCATATGTTGCTTGGTCTGATACCAATTTTTTGGTGGGTCCCAAACTTAGATTATTTTTTGCTTTATTTTTCATTGATCAACAAATTTTTTGTACCCATCCATTTCTGTTGAGGGGGCAAAACTTTTGGCGACATTTGTACTTAACTAATTTTTTGTTTTCTCTGTCTTTCATCTAGCATCAAGATTTTTAGGATCTATCCCTAGCATGCCTAGGTAAAAGGTATCCGACCTCCTCCACACTTGGCTATTTGAGCCTCTAATGCTACCTTTTACACTTTTAATCAAAGTACGTATGGATGATGGCCAAAAGTACCCACAAGTCCTCTTATTTTGATGGCTTGAATTAAATGACCCAAAATTAAATCACCTTTCCAATTTAAATAGTCCTTGCCCTAAACAACAATGAACTTCAAACTTAAGCTTCTATGGTCTTTAAACCTTAGCTAGAACAATTTCTTATTCCAATTGATGGTCTTCTAAGGCACTCCTCTATGCCTGCAACTTCCACATACATGATCCTCCCATGGAACTCCTCTGTGATTACCACTTCATCATACATAATACTCTTATGGCACTCCACTATGCCTATAATATCCTCATTCAAATGACCAATTTCCTTTTGCTCGTATGTCTTTCCTTGTGCCTCAGTTTCTCTTTGACTATTCTCCAATGATTTGATGTGCTTTCTTGTAACCTGCACAAGAGAAAGTAGCAATACATATGATCTTTCAAATTGAGTAGTTAAACATTCAACAACAATGAAGACTCAATAATTAATTAGTAGAATTTTTTCATTTATTCTTCATCAAGGATACAAGACAATTATTTTTGAAAACCCCTTCTCTCCTCTTCCCGGAGATAAAATTTTTAGATCTAAATATTTAGAAAATAGTTACATAATGGCCCGAACGGTTGGCCTTCTATTTTCTCAATTGGATAGTTGGGTTTCTATATTCTCTTGCATCAGTTCATGGCTAAAAAAAATAGATTTTTCGAAAAAAAAGAACTCAAAATCAAACTTAAATTTGGATTTATATTGTTTTCTCTCTTTAATAATCAAAGGTATTTAGGTCGAGACAAATGGTCCCTTCAAACATCATATTTATTTTAATGATGGCACAATTATTTAGTCGATCCTTATTTTGATGTGATAGAATTTAAATAAATACTATTATGCTATGAGAAGATTGTTGGATAGGTGATTATACAATAAAATACATTATTTTTTATCAACATTACCCTTGATTTAGAATAGATTATTACAAATATTTGAAGGATTAAAGTTAGAAAATTTCCATGAACATATCTAGTTATTCCACTCTTTCATAAAAGGAAGAATAATAGTCTTTGGGGCTCAAATTTGGATAGAATGAAATCACAAATAGCTAGTCAAAACGATAAGTTGCTAACCATGCATAGAAAAATCAACTTATAAAGGCTACATTGTAATCTATCCCTATGTATATGATGTAACTTTCAATATTATCATTAAACATAGTATTTGACAAAATTTAAATAGACTTTCCTTGGAAAGGGTATGCAAAGAAATTTAAGTTTTCTCTTTATAAATGGGATAATTTATAGAGAAAAAATTAGGTTTCCTATTTATAAATAGGATAATATTTATAGAGGAAATTTTAGATTTCCTCTTTATAAATGAGATTATATTTAGATAGGAAATACTATTTATGAGTTTGACATTAGGGGTAACACTTGTATAAATATTATTCAGAGATCAAGGAAAGAATTAGAAAAATATATATTTTTCAAAAATTATATTAGATTTTATAGATGCAACATAATATTTAGGAAGTGAGCCTTTCCTAGAGGTTGATAGCATGGAACTTCATATTAAGAAATTTATAGTAATCAATCACAATATATATTACATTGTTAATCAATGAAGGATATTCTACAAATTTTGGTTTGATGATTGATTAAATCCTTATCCTATTACTTTTGATCCAATTGCAACCATTGGTTTGATCTTATATAGCTCATAAAGATTTAAAAGTAAGAGAAAATTCTAGTTCTTTAATTTGTATTAGCAAGTTGATTGGTGAAGATGACTTGAAACAAGTAGTTAATGGACTTAAAAATATACTTTGAGAGTGTTATTCATATTTACTTTTATGAAAGGATGGACTAGTTTAGAATTTAATAAAAGACGGTGGATATTTTATCAAGTTAGAATATAATGTTTAGAGCAATTACAATTACCTACCAAGGATTTTTTTTGAAAGTGCATTTGGTCACTTGTGAGGCCTCAACATTCCCTTGGTTAGTAGTCTAGATTAAATATTTTATAGGTGATAATTTATAAAGAGGATATCATGGACGTTTTATGTGTGCCTTATGTAAGGATGAGCTAGAAATTTTAGATCATCTATTTTTTCATTGTTCTTTTGCTTCCACCATTATTTATTAGGTGGCTCCATCAACATTAGAAGATTTTATAGTTGCAAGTTTATCGCAGTGGTAAAATTTTTGGATTTCATTCAAGAGAATCAAGTTCAAACCCCACTTGGTACGAGGGGACTGGGACTCATTATAAAAATTTGTATAATCAAATGAAAAAATAAAATAAAATAAAATATTTATGAAATATTGTACATATTATTTCAAAGTATTTTGTAGAGTATTGGACTAACCATTATTTATGTGTGAGGGCATGCTGATGAGTCCTTATTTTGAGGATTTTAAGGCCACTATTCTTGTTTATACCAATTTAAGTATTTTTAATAGGATTTGCACTTAAAACTTAACAAAAACATTAAAAAATGAATTAAAATATTCTTAATGTAGATTGTTATTATATTTTTTATTTTTAACAAAATTATTTTTTATCTTATAAAATGTATGATTTTATATTAAGTAAAATATTAAAATGCACATAAAGATAGTGAATAGTCACCATGTGGATACATTATGGTAATGACAAAGAGAATTTCAAGTAATGATTTTTTTTCAAAATATTTACATAACTTAAGATGTGTGGTGAAAATTTCTTGAAGCACTTAGATAAAAAGAAATTAAATAAGTACTTAAACTATAAAGTATTAAGAAAATTAACTTTTAGTCCGAGGGGACAGAGCAACAATTCAGGCTTTGGCTCTCCTTCGGGAGGTCCAAGGTTCAAACTGCAGCGTAGTTGTGTGTGAGGGGGTGGGTGTGTATGGTTGTGTGTTTGACCCCCATTGATAAGCTTAGCTCTCACCCTTATGAGAGGTTATTGTTGTGATGGGAATTCTCAGCTCTTAATGTCGATCATAAGGGTTTCTCACACTAACCTAATCAAAAAAAAAATCATCATTTAAAGTGTAAATCATTTTTTTAATATTAAAATTTAATTTTTTGTAGTTTTTTTATATGGGATAATAACACATAATTATTTGTGTGTTATGATTTTTGTTTTATTTTTTAATCAATATAGTTATTTTTCTTTTTATTTTTATTTTTGAGAGGGTTTATGTTTTAAAAAACCAAATTTAAAAATTAAATCTTTAAAGATACTTCAAAAATTTTAAACTATTAAAATATTACTACTTTTAAAATTTAGACTGCTAAGATCTAATTATTCAACAAGATATAACCTAAAAATATTAATCTTTAATGTATTTATAGGTCATCTGCATTAAAAAAATGATTGTTTATTTTAAAATTAAATTGTAGATGATTGAGTGCATATGATGCCAACATTCGGTGTGAATCCAAGTGAGAGACAGGTGTTAGATTTAAATTTTAAATTGGATTTTGGCGGGGTTCTTTTGATAATGGCTCCTTTGCTCTCGAGGATGGATCGGGGATTTTTGGTTCCCCCATGCCTCCTCGATAGGATCCCTTGTGGTGTTCTGCCCCAAATTCCTTTGCAAAAGAGATCTAAGCGAGCAAAAGTTCATTTTCTCTCTAGCTTATCCATCAAAATCTCAATTCCTCTAGAGCTTCTGGTCTCCAAATGGAAACCCTAAGGTCATATGGATCTAGTTGTGCTCCCTAGAGGTTTTCCCCTCATCAAATTGATCAACATCGAGGACTCAAATTGCATCCTAGTAGGAGGACCATAGTTCTATGGTAAGTGTAGTATATTCCTGAGGAAATAGAACCTAGAATTGAACCCAAACTCCCAAAGCATAAACTTGGCTTTGTTACAGGTTAGATTTCCAGGTCATCCAATTTAGTTCTAGTACGAAGGCATTCTCAAAGGAATCGTGAGAGCCATTGGGGATCTAGTTTCTTTCGATTCAATCACAAAAGCTAAGTCAAGGATGGTCTATGCTAGAATGTGCATCATTGCTAATTTGACCTATGAGTTGCCTAAATTCATATAGCTAATATTAAACATCAAGATATAGAGTACGAGAACTTTCCCTCCTCATGCAATAAATTGGCTGAATCTTTGAACTTCAAGCCTAGAGAACCTCTAAATCTGCTTGATGAGATGGCCTAGGAGGAGCCCCTATCTTCAAATGGTAAGGAGAAGTCCAAGGAAAAGCCCCATACTTTGATTAGCAATGATATGGCCCAAAAGGATCTCCATATCTCAAATGGTAAGGGGAAATTCTAGTAGGAGGTCCATATCTCAAATGACAAGGAGAAGGTCCAAGAGGAGTTCCATATCTCGAATGACAAGGAGAAGTCCTAGGAGTAGGTCCAGATATTAAACAAGGAGAAGGCCCAAGAGGTGAACTAGATCTTGAATGACAAGGAATAGGCCTAGGAGGTGGTTCAAATATTGAACGTCAAGGAGACAACCTAGGAGAAGTCCCAAAAAAATTTTGACATTGAGGCCTAGATCTCAAAAGGTAAGGAGAATCCTCTAGAGGAGACCTTGTCTTTATTTGGCTTAGAGGCCCAGATTGGAGAGGTGGCCCAATTTGAGACCTAGTTTGTGGAGCCTCAATTGATTACCCTTGACTTTCCATCTGATTTTGTTACCATGGAAAATTATGGTAACAAAATCTACACTCCTCACCCTATTTCCAGTTTTGGGGATGCAGGTGTTGGCAATAAAAAAAAGAAAGGCAGGGCCTCAAACCAAAACCTTAAAAAAAAAAATCTCACGTCCCTGTAAGTGAAGATCCCCTCATGGAATATGATTTGCTTTCTTCCATGAAGAAAAATTGAAGGCATAGTACATCCTAATGAGGACCCTCTCATGAGGTTCCCATATTTTTTCTACTTCTATGTTTTGGTAGTTCTTGGGTTTTCCCTATTTTGATAATGTCTCTAGTTTTCCTCCCTTCTATTTTTGGGAGTTTGTTCTTCTGGCTCCTCTTCAAGTGTCATCTCTATCTGTAAAAGGTTAGGGTACCTTTCAAATCCTCTTCCTTCAATCAATCAAAAAATTATTGGAGATGATTGATTACTTCATGAAGAATGTTCAGCTGGACCATGTGGTTTCACTAAACCAATCAGCTTCTTCTTTGCATATTTTTTTGCTTTCCTTATTATCAAAGTTTTTGCTATCATTTTTTTTTCTCCCTTTTTATTTTCTTTCATTAATGGATGGGGAGTAAAAATAATTATTAACAAACTTTTTAATGCCTTCAATAAATCATTAATACATTTTACTAGGTAGAACTAGGTTTTAGCAAACTTGTGATGTTTTCTTTCAAGCAAAAATATTATTTAACTTATAAATATAAAAATAAAATTACTAATTATGTGGCTTATAAAGATAAGTAAAAAATCAAGTGGTATTAGTTTAACCAGTTAGATTCCTCAATATTTAAAGAGGAGACCAAGGTTCAAAAATTGTCAAGTGATACATGGATAATATCCAAGCCTTGTTGTAATATCACAATGTGGTGATGACGTAATATGGGTGGGGCCCATTTCAATACCATATAACCAATTGAAAAAAATATAAGTAAAACATGAGTTCTACAATAATAATATGAATATTGTAATGTAATTTTGCATATTTTAATAAGCATGTAACCTATCGTTACTTGTGGTTTTGGTTTTGATACTTATGATTGCTCCTACGATCTCTCTAGCTATGGGTCAATTATTAGGATATTTTTTGAATTTATCAATATAATTATTATGAATAAAATCATTCCCTTATTTATCTCATATTCACTTGTATTACTTATCATTATCATATCAACAATCTCCTCTATTCTATCATGAAAGTCTAATCTTACCTATTGGTGAAGGTTTGATTTCTCTATGTGTCATGATCCTCTCTTGGCGGACTTTTCTACATGTTGGATTTATGTTTTGGCCAAGTTATCTCTAGATGGAATGATTAATTTTGTCAAAATGTATTGTAGTAGAGAGGCATGTTTTGTAGAGAATATTATGAATCTTGCTAGATGATTGATAATTTTATGACTAGTTGTTGCAAATAATGATATCATGAACGAATGGATGTTACTAATGGAAATTGCTCATTTGTAGGAATGATCACTTCTAACAGGTCAAATAAAGATTGACCATTGAGTGTGAGATGTTTAAAAGAGAAATGATGAATTATTTTAAATATGGCAGCCCCAAGGAAGACGAACCTTCCTTTCATGTAGTTGTATGATTTATGGATTTTGTTTGATGCATCTTTGTGTGAGATAATACACCATCGGTAATGAGGTTGTTTGTGGTAAACAAAAGAGTCGATGAGGAAAAAAAAAGAAAGATTAATTTTGGTTTGAATTTCATGAAAAAAAATTTTGCTTGACAGTTGTTTGATTGATAGACTCTTGGATAAAGGTTCATTTCTTTTGTCCTTGCTTTGGAATGCCTTATCTTTTAGAATATATAGAAGTATATACATACATACATACATATACATATATATATATATATATATATATATATATATATATATATATATATATGCTTATGTCCTTGGTGTTAGTTTTCTTACTCTAAAGGTTTGCTTTGTCATTCAAAACTTGTTATGGAAGATAGACTTGAGTTGTCGAAGGATCCACTCTTCATAAAGAAAAGAAATATAAGAAAACTAATGTTTGAAGTATTGTAGATATTGATATTTATTTAAAAAGCATGATTTCTTGGACTTTGATATTGTGATGACTTTAGTTTAGCCAAAATGGCTATGGTTGTCTTTGTTCTTCAATGTTGCTTTGTGGTTACATAAGTTCTTTACTACATAATGCAAAGGGTAGTGGATGTTGTGATCTGTGCATGATGTTCGCCACAAGGAGTGGATTTGGTGGAGAAGGCATGACGAGACCAACCAACCCAGAGACGGTTGAAGAGGAGGAAGGACAAAGATCGTAGGATGTTTTTGGGAGTAAGGGGGAAAACAAAAATAAAGAAGATAGCTTTATAATGGAGGACGAATAAGGGAGTGCATAGTGGAGATCACTAGGAGATACTCAACGAAGGACCAGATAGTCAAGTTGCCTATTATGCTTATCTTTAATGCAAAATATTTATGGTTTTGTGTGCTTATGTTCTAGTATTATCTTGCTCTATGTTTTGTAAAAGTAAGATCTCTCTCTATATTTGGTTGTCGAGTTATTTCCAAATGAGTTTTAGGAGGATTTTTATTTTCAAAAATGTATTATGTAACCTTTGCGTAGTCTTGAGCATATGGTGGTAAACTGGGTTGGAAGAATAGTAGGTGGTGGGAAGTTATAGACCAAAAATGCCTTGAATCCCTTGGTAGGGGCTTGTTTATCAAATTTGAGGTGGCATTTAAAGGTTGTATATGCTAGGAAAGGTTTATATATAAGTTTCAATAATGGTGTTCCTAAAATATTCTTGTAAAAAATAAATCATAACAACAAAAAATTAAATCACACCCTTACAAAAAATTAAATCGCACTTTACAGAATAAAGCTTAAAAAAATAAAATTATGCTTGCAAAAAATGAAATCACACTTACTAAAAAGTAAATTAGCGTACTTGCGAGAATAAAATATAATCTAGTAGTTGTATGAAACTATCCCAAAAAATTAAAATAAATAATTAAAGTAATATACAAAGGTATTAATTACAAATTAAAATAATATACAAAAGGCATTGAAATAAAATAATAATTCATTAATTATTCTATGGACATATCTACAAATATAATACTTTTCATTGTGTTGATGGAGTGGACCCTTACTCCTCAACCCAATGAAAAGTAAATCTTAATTCAAAATAAAATTAAAAATATGTACAAGAAAAGAACACAAATATCTATTATTAAGAAATATGATGAAATTACCCTTTTACAAGCATCTCCAATTCATACACATTTATTCTCTTTCTCTTCTTCATTTTCATTTCTTGTCCTCTTTTAATCCCTCTAATGTATTTTTTTCTCTCTTTTATAGAGAAGTCATATATAATAATCCAATAAAAACCTATTAATTTAAAAAATTCCCAATTTGAATTAGTGGGAAACAAATTCAACCAATTCTAACTAGGGAAGATAACAACCAAAATTAGTTGGAAATAAATCCAACTAATTATAGCAACCAAAATTAGTTGGAAATATATCTAACATATTATATCTAGGAAAGATAACAACCAAAATTAGTTAAAAACAAATCCAACCAAAATTAGCTAGAAACAAATCCAACCAATTATATCTAGGGAAGATAACAATCAAAATAGGTTGTTAAGGATTCTAACTAGTTTGGATCTATCTAAATTAGTTAGAAACTAACCTAAAAAAATACAACTAATTTATATCCAATCAAGGTAGTTGGAAACCAATCTTAACAAATTTTATTCCCATCTAACTAATTTATATTCAACCCAAAAAATATATATTTTTTGCCATGTCACCACGTCTGATGTTCACATCATCATACCTGGTGTTAACATCATCATTTTTAGTGCTAAAATCATCATGTCAAGTGTTGTTCTTTGGTGCTAACATCATCTTTGGTGTTGTTCGCTAGTTTTGTTTTAGGACTACTCTGATGCTGCTCTGTATGTTCTAAATGTTGTTTTTAAACCTGCAAAGTGCTAATTTTCCTTTCCATGCCATGATATCCATAAATTACATGTTAAAGATTGTATTTTTATTTGTAAAAGCACATAGTACATTATATTCAACTTAGTATTGTATTTCTCCTTTTTACTATGCTTAATTTGAATATATATGCAAACTATAGTCAAATCCATAGTTAAGTGACACAAGAAGAGGCTTAAAAATTATACCAAATGAGATTTTTTAGATCCTTATCAAGGTCAACACCTAGATTGATCATGTCAACAAATATGATGGGGTAGTATACAAATATGATGTGGCACTATATGATAACATGGATCTCAATGACGTTATCCACTTTTAACATACAAATGTTGATGTAGCATATTATGATCAGATTCTCTATGATGATATGGAAGCTATAGATGACATGGTAATTAGAGATGATATGGAAATTAGTGATGACATGGTGCATGACAATGTGGTACTTGGTACCATACCCTATGATAATGTGGTAGTTGATGACATGGTAGATTATGTGCCAGTTGCTAACATGGCACATAATGATGTAGTAAGTGATGACATGGTAGGGGTCAACATGTTATAGTTTGACATTGTAGGTAGAGCACCACATTGTAAATATAAAAGAGGTTTTACCAATCATATTCTCTCACCTCACCAAACTCATTGACCATACAATCACACGGTCAATGGTAGACTTGGAAAAACATAAAATTTGAAGTGAATCAAAAAGTAACAAGTGGCACCATATGGTTCATAGGTCACATAGTGAAATAAAGCATAACAAGTGGTGTAGTCTTGTTTATAGGAATAATACCTAGTGGCCTACACTATTAGCACCCAATTTGTAGCCTCCTATTTCATATAGTGATAGGTAGTGTCATCCTATTTTCGGTATGCTATCTATTCAAAGATTAGTTGGAACCCCTTCATCCACTTGCACAATGACTTGTGTTGGCCTTCCTATTCACTATAGGTATAAAAAACATAATTCATCAAAATTTTGGAGGTATTTAATGTGATTTTTAGCCAAACTTTTGGGGAACATTGCTTTTGCATATGAAATAATTTTGACCCTTTTAAATCACATGATTTTTTAAGCTTTATACATTGGTAGTGTTGTTTCTAGTCACAACTACACATGAGATTTTGTATTTTGATAAAAACAGTTATAGATCAACATGTACCCTTGTTGAATGGTCCAAAATGTACCACATGAAAAATAAATATTGAAGCACTACTCCAAAGTAAGGGGTTACTCAAGTATGTAAATAAGAAGACTCTAGAGACTAATTCTAAAGAGAAAGTAATTGTTCAAGGATAAGAAGGATGAGGTTATTGGTGATACTTCTTCATGTTGATAATATCTATGACATCTATGTTAGCATCACTATAAATCCCAAGCAATTGCTTAACAAATTTTATGAGTTGTGTGATTGAATTTATTTCATAGAAATCAATAGATTGGAGGTAGAGCTTGCTACCTTGATTATGGACTCTTTTGAGACCCTTAATGAATATACCACTTGGTTCAAGAAGTTACAAGATGATATATGAATTTCCAGAGGTATTCAAAAGGAGATAGGACATTATCAAGAAGTTGGAAATAATGATAAAACCACTAAAATTCTCAATAGTGTTTTCAACATCTTGTAAATATATAAAATAATTGTGTTTGAGATACTTCATGTCTAATTTCTAACTTCTCTTTCTCCTATTGATGATGTGTTCAAATATATTTTTCATGATCAAGCTAAATATAGTTACATAATGGTAATCCTCTTATAAACCTAGCTTATGTAAAAAAAGTGATTAATATAAAGACTAACAAGAAGTAAAGACAAAATGAGAAGATAAAGAATCCCTTGAAAAGTCCAAATTGTAGGTTCTATAATAATGGACAAAAAGTAGAGTTATGTTAAATTCACATCAAGAGCCTTAAGGAAGTAGCCAAAAGAGGATATTCATGTTGCTCTCTTCTATGCATAGGATGAGGTCAATCATGATTATGAAACCTCACAAGATCATGTAGTTTTTCATCCACCATATTGGACATCTACTTATTCTAATGAATGGATTATATATTTAGAGGCAACAAGGCACATGACCAAGCACTAACACCTTCTACATGATTACAAAAAATTGCATTAAGGAGAGCATATTTTCATTGTAGATGATTGTTCCTAATAGGTGGTAAGTTGTGGTGAGTTCAGTATTGATGATGTGTTCAAATATATTTTTCATGATCAAGCTAAATATAGTTACATAATGGTAATCCTCTTATAAACCTAGATTATGTAAAAAAAGTGATTAATATAAAGACTAACAAGAAGTAAAGACAAAATGAGAAGATAAAGAATCCCTTGAAAAGTCCAAATTGTGGGTTCTATAATAATGGACAAAAAGTAGAGTTATGTTAAATTCACATCAAGAGCCTTAAGGAAGTAGCCAAAAGAGGATATTCATGTTGCTCTCTTCTATGCATAGGATGAGGTCAATCATGATTATGAAACCTCACAAGATCATGTAGTTTTTCATCCACCATATTGGACATCTACTTATTCTAATGAATGGATTATATATTTAGAGGCAACAAGGCACATGACCAAGCACTAACACCTTCTACATGATTACAAAAAATTGCATTAAGGAGAGCATATTTTCATTGTAGATGATTGTTCCTAATAGGTGGTAAGTTGTGGTGAGTTCAGTATTGATGATGTGTTCAAATATATTTTTCATGATCAAGCTAAATATAGTTACATAATGGTAATCCTCTTATAAACCTAGCTTATGTAAAAAAAGTGATTAATATAAAGACTAACAAGAAGTAAAGACAAAATGAGAAGATAAAGAATCCCTTGAAAAGTCCAAATTGTGGGTTCTATAATAATGGACAAAAAGTAGAGTTATGTTAAATTCACATCAAGAGCCTTAAGGAAGTAGCCAAAAGAGGATATTCATGTTGCTCTCTTCTATGCATAGGATGAGGTCAATCATGATTATGAAACCTCACAAGATCATGTAGTTTTTCATCCACCATATTGGACATCTACTTATTCTAATGAATGGATTATATATTTAGAGGCAACAAGGCACATGACCAAGCACTAACACCTTCTACATGATTACAAAAAATTGCATTAAGGAGAGCATATTTTCATTGTAGATGATTGTTCCTAATAGGTGGTAAGTTGTGGTGAGTTCAGTATTGGACCTTCTTCATTTGATGAGGTTATTCATGTTTCTAGTGTTGGCCCTAATATTTTATTTATTTATTAGATCAACTAAATAAACAAAAAGGTAGAGTTATGGCCTAATCTATAAGTGATCAAGGGTATTGATGATGAATTTAAGATAGTTTCTTATAGATATTATGACGAGTCTAATCAAATATACAAACTAGTTGATAGATCCACTTCTACTTCTTCCTCTTTGAATAGGAGTTGTATGGCTATGGTGGCATGAGCAGATGATGAGATTCAGCAGTGATATTACCTATATGGCAAAATTAGCTATGGATCAATGAGTTATATGAGTCATCAGAAGATGGCTATTGGACTTCCTCATATTTATTCCCTAAGTGGTGCCTGTGAAGGATGTATTTTGGAAAATAATCACATAGAACATTTTCCAAAAGAGATAGTGAGACATGCCACATGATCATTGGAGCTCATTCATAGTGGTACGTGGACCCTTCAATACACTGTCTATTTTTAGGAACATGTATTTTTTCTCTTTATTTATGATTTCTATTAGTATGTATGGTTGTATACTATTTTTACCAAAGATGAGACTTTTGAGATATTCAAAGTGTGTAAATTAGTACAAGAGAATAAGCTAGAAAAATTAAATATCTCAGAATAGATAAGAGAGGCAAATACATGATCGATGTTTCCTTCGATTTTATGACTCTTTGTGGTATTTCCTTTCAAATGATTGTTCATTATGATCCAAAGTACAACAAGGTACTTGAGAGAAAAAATAAGGTATGCTACAAGGATGGATCATAAATTCTGGTTGAACTCATCATATGTGCAATATACATCATCAATAGAGTATCAACTAAAGTAGTTCAAGGTATGACACCCCTTGAGAGGTTGGCAATTGATAAGGTTGATGTGTCCCAATTTCATATATTTAGATATTCAACTTGGTCACACATACCCAATAATATTTAGGAATCACAAAAGAGTCACAAATGCATTTTTGGAGGTATTCTAATACATATCATCTTTATGGTCCTCAAATGCATGAGGTTCTTATTTAAAGAGATGTAACTTTTAGTGAGGTTTTTATAGTAGCTCTATCTAGTTCTCCGCCTATAATTTTGGCTAAAAATCCTCCTATTTATCCAATTATTTCAATATATTTTTCATAGATTCTTATTGGAACTATTCCTATTGGTCTTCCTCTTCATCTTCTATTGAAGGCCATATGCCTATAAACTTAACCCCTTCTCAAAAAATACCATCTCAAGCATCTTTTGTCTTGGATTTGGAGAATGTTGAGCTTATGGCATAGTATTGGATGATGAGATAGGTGGTGACTATGATTTGGATGCTTTGGTTTTGGATTATAATATTACTCCATATCAATATGTGCATATATCACCCGTAATGCATCCAACACCCAAGTGGGTTCAAACTCTTCTATGGGATGCATAGCCCATTATTTCCATGGAGCAACACTAGAAGGACCTTTATTAGGCCTTGCTTTTGAAGGGTGATAATACTAGATATCCTCTCACCTAATCCTAGGTTAAGGTTCAATAAAAATTGGAGTATGTCATGCTTACTAATTATGAATGTTTTAGTAAGAATTAGATATGGGATCTTGTTTATCTTCTATATGGGAAGAATGTTTTTGGATGTAAATGGGTCTATAGGACCAAGTACAGTTAAAATGGTTAGATAGAGAAGCACAAGTTATGTCTTATCACTAATGGTTTCTCTTAAGAAGGAATTTGACTATTCAGAGACATTTTCCCCTGTTGCTCAAATAGATTTTGTCTGGATGATTCTATCTATACATGCTTCCTATTTATGGAAGGTACATCAAATCAAAGGGTTTCCTTCTTTATGGTGAGCTTTAGGAGGATAACAATCACTTCGTTTTGAGCTTGAGTGTTCTACACCCTTAGTACGTTGATTGACTAAGTTCTTGTATGGACTTAGGTAGGCACCATGTGCTTGGTACAATGAGATCCACTCCTTACTTAGCTGTAAATTTTGATGATGTGAAAATGAACATGATGTTTACATAAAATATTAGGATAGGGAGACTTTGATAATTGTGTTATATATTGTTAGGATCCCATCCTAACGTTATTTTGTAATTCTCATTATTATGTAATGACCCACTTCCAACGTGAGGGATCCCATCTATAATGTTATTTTGTAATATTTTGTAATGTACGTGGCATGTTAGGCTCCTAGCCAAGTGGGGCCATTTGATGTAACCGTTATCAAGATTGTAACCGATATTTGGTAGAAGATTCTAGCTCGAGTGGCATTTTGCATGTAAGCCAACTCTTGAGCTTAGGGTTAGGGTTGCATGAAGTCTTTCTTTAAAAAGCTATGAAGCCATGTACGAAGACATATTTTTGCAAGTTAATGAAATATTGAAGGAGGTTGCCCCCTCGAAGAGGCCTATGATTCTGAGTTATTTGTGAGATTGTTTCAATTTTGCAATTACTTTCTGCATAGTATTATTCTGTTATTGCATGTATTTCAGTTATCTTTCAGTATTTTGTGTGTGAGAGCTTTATTTCAATAGTAGGTTCCTTACAAGTGGTATCAGAGCGCTTTCCAGGGCCGAGTTCTACTGCGACTATGACAATTCTTGCTCAGCCATTTCCGCTTGTTAGGTATAATTTTCTTGTGTTTTTTCATTCTATTTTCCTTTATTCAAAAAGCCAAAAAAAAATCTACAAAAACCAAAAAAATACAGTCTATTTTTTTGTAGTTGAGTAGGCTAGAAACCCTGTGCCGGGGGTTTTAAAATATCGTGAAGGAGCTATCATTATTGGCTAAGCTAGATAGCCCATAAAGCATCTAGTGAAGTGAGGGGCGATCAGGCTCCAATACCCAGGCCTCAGACAACACTCACGCATGGAATCGAGCTCCCACGCATCTTCGGGTGTATCGGGAGACCATTCTAGGTTGAACAAAATTTTATCTAGTAGGAAGCTTTTTGGCCTTGTATCATCCATAGTCCATGGGACACAACATCTCGAATGATTACCCTCTCGTACTATTAGAGAGGTAGATAGTGTGCTCAAGGGTATGTGTGGAATCCTCCTTGGGTAGTGGCCTAAAATATTGGTCCAAGCACTATTGTTCATCACTGAGGTATAACAGAGGGCCTATGGGTGTTACATACTCCTTTACCTAGCATACCCTAGTTCTGTTAAACACTTCAACCTACAAAAACACACATCTCCCTATTCTACTGAACTTGCATTCACAATCCCAAAAAGTGAGCATACAGAGAAGGACTTCCCTATCATAGAAGAATACACTTTGCATGCACCAATAGTTAGGATAGATTCCACAAGTGTCTCTAATAGTCTAAAATATTCTAGTACCATCCATATTAGTGGTAGTAATAGTCAGGTCAGTGATAGTACCATTCAAGTTAGTGATAGTAATAGTTAGGTCAGTGATAGTAATAATCAGGTCAATGATAGTAATAGTCGGGTCAGCAATAATAACAGTAATAGTAAACTATAATAGTTAAAAAATATAGGTGGTCAAGGTCAAAAATAGAATCGTCAGTGTTAGTAACTGTAGTACAGGTGATAGGATAGTGATAAGGTGATCAGTTGACATATCAAAGATAGTTGATCCAATACCCAACTTGTGACCTATAGCTCCAAATAAAAAAAAATGACTACACTAGTAGACTCATAAAAAAATAGTATTTTGCTACTTTTTGATTTTGCACCCAAAAAATAAAAAATCATGCAAATCGAAGCTATAACGAAGAAGTTATATTGGTTTTATCATTACTCTATTTTGAGTAATTCTTAAACCAGAAATAGGGAAAAATAGCACTAAAAAAGTCATAACAGGCCCTAGACAACTCCAAAATTCCTCAAATTTGTTTTGTTGTCTTAGTTAGCCCCTTCTGCACCTCTCACAGAATTTTTGAGTCCTAACTCCTTTTTTCTCAAAATTCCTCAAATTTATCAATTTTCCACTAGCCCTTTTTGGCCAAATATTCTCCAAATACAAAATCTGAGTCTGGGGTGCCCAAAAATCCATGTTGTGGCATATAGCTCATTGTGACCATATTTTCAAGCTGATCATCTTGATATATAACATCCAAGCACTTTTTGGACTCCTTACTAAAAATAGTAACTCCAGAAATCACACTTCTATTTTTAGTAATTCAGTAAAAAAGTTCAAGGCTATCTCAAATGGCAAGTGGCACTCATGGACATCAAAAAGAGGTAGAGCAAAACACTACTTCAGCATTGGATACCCTACTAAGTGTTGTTAATGGCTTGCAAAAAACAAGTGAACACTTGATGACAAAATTTCAAACTTTCAGAATTGAACAAGATACCTCTAGAATTCACCTAGAAGAACAACTAGCAGATGTTGAGTCTAAATTACAAGGTGTTCCAAGAAATTCTGAGTATCGTACTGAACACTCACATTTCGAGAGGTCAAGGAAAGGAAAATATGACTCTCACCTTCGCTTTGATCGTGATACTACCTTCAAGATGCCAAAACTAGACTTTCCTAAGTTCAATGGGAAGGATGTGGATGGATGGTTATGTCATGTTGCTCAATTCTTTAGACTCCATGATGTCCCCATTTATCATCGAGTTCAAATGGCTTCTTTCAATTTGGAATCTGAAGCCTTACAGTGGTACCAATGGTTGCAGAAAACTCTCCCTGATCCTTCTTGGGTAGACTTTGAGTCTCAATTACTCACTCACTTTGGCTCTAGTGAGTATGATGATTTTATAGGATAGTTGACAAAGTTGAAATAAACTTTGATAGTTCGAGATTACCAAATACAATTTGAGAGATTGGCCAACAAAACTATAGGATTGAATGAAGGGTTCTTTATGAGTTGTTTTGTTAGTGGGTTGAGGGAAGATCTCCAAGCTGAGGTCACAATGTTTAAACCACAATCCATGATGTAGGCTATCCAGTTGGCTCATTTGGCCGAGTCCAAATTTTTAGCTCAGAGGTGGATATCTAAATTTCCATAGGCTAAACCCTCTTTTCCTCCTAGATTCCACAATCAAAATGAACAAAAACTTGTTGCACCCACTGTTGCACCCAAATGTTTAACCACTACCAAAATGGATGCATGATGCACCCAAGGGTTGTGCTACAATTGTGATGAAAATTTTTCTCATGGGCATAGGTGCACCCAAAAGAAGTTGTTCCTCATCGATGTTGATGAGCTTGACACCAATGACCATAGTGATGATGACACCAAATCAATAGAGGAACCACCTAAACCAGAGGAAGAAAACCAAGATGAACCATAGGCTAAAATTTTTATTCATGCTCTTGCTGGCATTACTACTCCCCAAACCATGAAAGTTGTGGGTTATTTCAAGGGCCTGCATCTTACCATCTTGATTGATTCTAGTAGTACACATAATTTTATTGATCCCCGCATTGCCAAGCAGGAAAATTTTTATGTACACACATGTAATTCCTTTGAGGTTATGGTAGAAAATGGTGGGACTTTACCTTGCAAAGGTAAATGTCATAATGTTAAGGTCAAGATTGGGGACTATGAGCTCAAACAAGATATGTTTGCACTTCAATTAGGGGGATGTGATATTGTGTTGGGAGCTCAATGGTTGGGCACATTGGGAGTCATCTCCTGGCACTTTGTTGAGCTTTGGATGCAATTTTCATAGAATGGATAGTCCTACACTCTCCATGGCTTAAAAGTAGGGCCTTCACAGATTATCAGTTCCAATCGGATGGAGAAGTTGTTAAAAAAATCATCTCGGGGTGTCATAGCTCAGATTTTTGTGATCCAACCTCATCCTTCAGAGGAGGATTCTATTCTTGAAGATTTGCAACTTATTTTGACCAAGCACAACTCTATTTTCATTGAGCCAACAGAATTACCACCTCGTCGCTCTCATGACCATGCTATCCCCTTGTTACCTAGTAATGCACCACCCAACATTAGACCGTATAGGTATCCTCATGCTCTTAAGTCAAAAATTGAGAAGTTAGTATAGGAATTGTTAAAATTTAGTGTCATTCGACCAAGCAACAGTCCTTACTCTTCTCCAGTTTTATTGGTACACAAGAAATATGGGTCTTGGTGGTTGTGTATCGATTATCGAGAGCTCAATAAACTCACCATCAAGGATAAGTTTCCTATTCTAGTGGTGGATGAATTATTGGATGAACTTCATGGGACTATGTATTTTTCCAAACTTGACCTTCGCTCGAGGTACCATCAAATCCGGCTCAAGGATGAGGATATTCCCAAGACTACTTTTCGTACTCATGAAGGTCACTATGAGTTTTTGGTAATGCCATTCGGCTTGACTAATGCCCCTTCCACTTTCCAGAGCCTCATGAACAACATTTTTCATCCATTCCTTTGAAAGTTCATTCTAGTCTTCTTTGATGACATTCTGGTGTATAGTCGCTCATGGGAAGAGCATCTTATTCATGTGAATCAGACTCTCCAGCTGTTGGCACAACATCAACTCTATGCTAAGCATTCCAAGTGTTCTTTTGGGTTGATAGAAGTGGAATATTTGGGACACATTATCACTAAGGAGGGCATCAAAGTTGACCCCAAGAAGATCCAAGTTGTTCAGGAATGGCCGAAACCTCACACTCTCAAAGGTCTTAGGGGATTTTTAGGGCTTACAGGTTATTACCATAAATTTATTCGTAACTATGGTAAAATTGTAGCTCCCCTCACTTCCATGTTAAAGAAGGACTCTTTTACTTGGATAGGACCCACTGAACAGGCTTTCCTAGAATTGAAGCATGCTATGACCACTACACCTATCTTGGCCATGCCAAATTTCTCCAAACCATTTGTCATTGAAAGTGATGCTTCAGGTCATGGTATTGGTGCAATGTTGATGCAAGAAGGGAGACCCTTGGCCTTCACTAGTAAAGCTCTCTCCAACCATAATTTGGAAAAATCCACTTATGCCAAGGAGATGATGGCAATTCTGCATGCAGTAACCCATTGGTGATCGTATCTCATCGGGCATCATTTCTCCATTAAAATAGACCATCATAGTCTCAAATACTTTTTGGAGCAATGGGTTGCCACCCCTGAACAACAAAAATGGGTCTCTAAACTCATGGGCTATGATTATGATATCACCTATAAGAAGGGCAAGGAGAATGTTGTGGTCGATGCTCTCTCTCACCAATTTGAAGCTCTCAGTATGTTGTGTGCCATTTCATTGTCGGTCCCCCAATGGATCGATTCCTTACGCCAGGAGGTACTTCAAGATTCTGAATTGCAGACTTTGGTTGCTTCCCTATACACTGAGCCTACTTCATGTCCAGGCTACACTTGGGATGGCCAGGATTTGCATTACCACCAATGCCTTGTTGTTCCCCACAAGTCCTCACTACGGGAACTTCTCATGATAGAACTGCATGCTACCCCATCTACCGACCATTCAGGATTTCTCAAAACATATGAACGACTTAAGCACACTTTTTTTTGGAAGGGTATGAAAAAGGACATTCAAGATTTTGTGGCAGCTTGTGATACCTGTCAATGGATGAAAGGTGAAACGGTGCATTCTCCAGGCACTCTTCAACCCTTGCCCATTCCTGACCAGGTTTGGATGGATATTTCTATGGATTTTATTGAAGGCTTACCTAATTCTAGAGGCAAATATATTATCTTCATGGTAGTGGATCATCTTTCAAAGTATGCTCACTTTTGTTCCCTATCCCATCCTTACACAACATCCACCATTGCCCAAATTTTCCTTGATTCTATCTTTCACCTTCATGGTCTACCCTCCTCCATCATGTCCGATCGTGACCCAACCTTTACTAGTCACTTCTGGCAAGAATTGTTTAAGTTGCATGGGACTCAACTCAAGATGAGTTCAGCTTATCATCCACAAATGGATGGCCAAATGAAGATTGTCAATAAATGTTTGGAAACCTACCTTCATTGCTTTACCTCGAATCATCCTACGCATTGGGCGAGATGGCTTCCTTTGGCCGAGTGGTGGTACAACACTTCCTATCACACAACAACCAAGGTTACCCCTTTTGAGGTAGTTTATGGGTACCCTCCATCGACGCCTTCCTCCTACATTCCAGGTAGCTCCAAGGTCCATGCAATCGACACTACTCTCAGTTAGCATGTTGATGTCCTCCATCAATTGAAGATGAATTTGGATGCAACCTAGAATCGGATGCACCAATAGGCTGACCAACATCGTTCTGAGTATAGTTTTGATGTGGGTGATATGGTTTTCCTTCACTTGCAACTATACAAATAGTTGTCCCTCCAACTTCGTAGATGCCAAAAACTTATCATAAAGTACTATGGGCCCTATCAAGTGTTACAACGGATTGGTGCCACAACCTACAAATTGGCCCTTCCACCTACATCCAAGCTCCATCCTATTTTTCATGTTTCCTCTCTCAAAAATGTGGTGGGAAATCAGGTACAGGTTCAATCTGCACTTCCAGAGTTAGATGAAGAAGGTTCTATCTTGCTTGAACCCGAATAGTTGTTGGATCATCGGACTCGCACTCTTCGCAACCACACCATTACTGAAGTCCTTGTTTAGTGGTATGGACTCCAGCCTAGAAGATGCTACATGGGAATCTCTCCATCAGCTCCAACACCAGTTTCCTCACCTTCAGCTTTGAGGACAAAGCTTTTTGAAGGGGAAGGACATGTTAGGATCCCATCCTAACGTTATTTTGTAATTCTCATTATTATGTAATGACCCACTTCCAACGTGAGGGATCCCATCTATAATGTTATTTTGTAATATTTTGTAATGTACGTGGCATGTTAGGCTCCTAGCCAAGTGGGGCCATTTGATGTAACCGTTATCAAGATTGTAACCGATATTTGGTAGAAGATTCTAGCTCGAGTGGCATTTTGCATGTAAGCCAACTCTTGAGCTTAGGGTTAGGGTTGCATGAAGTCTTTCTTTAAAAAGCTATGAAGCCATGTACGAAGGCATATTTTTGCAAGTTAATGAAATATTGAAGGAGGTTGCCCCCTCGAAGAGGCCTACGATTCTGAGTTATTTGTGAGATTGTTTCAATTCTACAATTACTTTCTGCATAGTATTATTCTATTATTGCATGTATTTCAGTTATCTTTCAGTATTTTGTGTGTGTGAGCTTTATTTCAATAGTAGGTTCCTTACACATGCCTTATCACTAAAGGTTTCTCTTAAAAAGGAATTTGACTATTCAGAGACATTTTTCCCTGTTGCTCAAATGGATTTTGTTTGGATGATTCTATTTATACATGCTTCCTATTTTTGGAAGGTACATCAAATCAAAGAGTTTCCTTCTTTATGGTGATATTTAGGAGGATAACAGTCACTTGGTTTTGAGCTTGAGTGTTCTACACCCTTAGTATGTTGATTGACTAAGTCCTTGTATGGACTTAGGTAGGCACCATGTGCTTGGTATGAGGAGATCCACTCCTTCCTTAGTTGCAAATTTTGATGATGTGAAAATGAACACGATGTTTACATAAAATATTAGGATAGGGAGACTTTGATAATTGTGTTATATATGGATGATTTTCTTGTTATAGAAAAACTCAATTGTCTTGATTTAAGACATGAAATTACAACTTTTACATTATTTCTTGGGCATTCAAATTGATGAGACTTATTTCAATATCACTATCTCATAGCCCAAGTATACCTTAGATATTCTTCAATGCTTCATAATCAAGGATCGTAACTCCACTCAAACCCCTTTTGCTTCAATATTGAAGCTTTAAGCAAATTGCATGACTCCTTTTATGGATGACACACTATATTGATCTCTTATGGAAGGTCTTCTTTACCTCACTCACATGTGATATTATATTGTATTTACTATAAGCTACTATTCCAAGTAAATGCAAGTAGCTCAAGAGAGTCATTGGACCACAACCAAGAGGATTATTTGATAGATTAGAGGTATATCAAATGAGTACTCATTATTTAGTTGGTACACCTCCAAATTTGATAAGTTTTTTACATGTAGATTGGGTTGGTGATTTGAATTAGCAATGGACCACCACAAGTTTTATTTTCTATCTTTGTTCAACCCTTGTTTGTTAGTGCTCTAGATGACAATCCACTATTTTTATTGCCTATAAAAGCTAAATATTGTACTATAAATGAGGTAACTAAGCACCTTTTGTGGATGCTTATGATTTTAGAGCATTGGGAATTCCTCAATCCTATCTAGTTACTATTCGATGTGATAATCAAAGCACCATTAAACTTATCTGTAATCCAATGTTTCATCAATGAACCAAGCATACTGAGATTTAGATACACTATGTGTGATGGCTTTATGCTTGTGGGATGCTTGACCTAGTGTTTGTATCATTAGCAAAGTAGACAAAAAATATCCTAACCAAGGTGTATGCAAGAGCTACTTGGTGCATAAGAGTGTCCCTTAAGTAGAATTACTAATAAGAGTCTCTCTTTGTGTCCCTCAATCATCTTAAGAGGGGATGTTGAAGCCAAGACTGAATTTGTATTATGTTCTTTATATATGCCCTTTGGGCCCTTATACACCTTGTACAAGTAAATGTTTTGTAATATTTATTATTTAACCTAAAGATCAGTTCCTTAACCTTGACCTATAAGTACCTTATAATTTGGTGTAAATATCCCCTCCTACCAACCATTTTTCCATCCATTGGAGTGTACTCTATTTTATTTTAGTGATATAATTTGGTGTCTACAAGCACCCTCTCATATCATATGTATTGTTTTTTATGTGTTACTTTCAGCATTTATGTATGGATAATGTGTTGATTCCATTCATTTCTAAAAACTACTATACAATCCACTAATCAATTACACGTACTTGAACCTAACAGCATCAATGATGAGTTGGCCTAGATGAAGATAAAATATAGTCTATTTTGAGTTTTCAAAGAAAATGGACAAATATCTAAGCATAAATTTAAAATCACAAAAAACTTCTCAAACTACATCATTCACTTTAGTACATATAATCCTAAATTTCAATTCATTGATGAAAATAATTACAAACCTTCAACCATCATGCCAATGACATACAAGTATCTAAAATTTTAGTACAAACACAAATAACTGATATGACTCTAATGGAAGGTTGGCTTTACCTTTAGATACCCACAACCTACTAAAAATTAATGTTTCCATGTATAAATCCTTCTTCATTGAAGAATTTGAGAATACTCCACATTGTGAACATAATGTACAGCATATATGGTTATCATATGGTTTTAAGAGAATGCACGTCAAATACTGATAGGTGAAAAAAAATTCATGTCGAGGCCATAAAGCCTATAAATACAAATGATGTTTATCTCTATTATCAACTAATTTTAAAAAATAAATACATAAAATATATATATTAAAAAATGAGCAAGTAAATGGTATATAAATTTATTTGAAAATATTTCAATTTTGTCAACTATAACTCTAGCACCATCTCACTAAGCTATAATCTTATATAAATTAATAATGTGTGAAAATAATAATAATGTTATTATAGTATCAAATGGCTTGATTTTATCGATTAAATTTTTTGAATTTAAAAGATCAAAGATTCAAACCTTGCCAAGCAATACATGCATAATTGTTAAGTAATACCACTATGCGCTCATGATGTATTGCAAGTGGGGCCTTTTTCATTCTCATAAAACCAATTAAATTTTGATATAATAATATTATAATAATGGATGACACTTAAATAGGCATGAACATATCAAAGGACAATGAAGATAAAAAACAATGTGTCATGGAATGAGAAACCTAAAAAAGACATTAGAAATACATATAAAGACATTTTAAAAGTGAATTCTCTAATGAGACTTTTTGAGAAATTAAGAATAAAAATAGGGAAAATTCTTAATAAATCAATTGTAGAACACTCTAAAAAGGTGATAAGAGGATATTTTTGACTTTGCTTAATCAATTCTATAAACTTTGTAAATAAATATATTATTGTTGTTTTAAACATTGTTAAATCTTTTGGTCTATAGATTATTTTGGTCTTATGAGTATAATTAAAATTATGTGAATATTTAATACAACCTCTTACTATCCATACATTTTCAAAAAGAATAAATAAAATAATTTTAACCTTAAAAGCAACATGAAATAAATATAATGTTATATTATAATTAGCTAAAAACATGGTATACAAAGAAAAAAAAGTGAAGTTGTCCATTGTACTAGGCATAACGAAAAAGAATATAATCTTAAGATGGAAAGTTGAAAAGTGTAACTTATCATCACTATCATCTAAAGTGTATAGTAAAGTGTCACTTATCATCACTATCATTTAAAGAGTATAGTAAGATAAGTACTTTTGTTATAGAATGTTAATTTAAGCATACAAAGAATAAAAGACTTTCTTAAAATTATAGAAAAAGATTAAAAAAATAAAGTCAAATTTTTTTAAAAAATCATTCAACAATAAAGTGAAGAGAAATTATCTTTGGCAAGAGAAAAAGATGAACTATTTAAAGGAGAAGAAAAAAAAAAAAAGACAGATAGGTTTGAATGTGAAATGAAATTCTAATCATAAAATATGTAGCTAAACTTACATCATCACTTTAACCTGTTTAAAAATAAAAAAAAGTTAAACTTACATCATCACTTTAACTGGTAAAAAACAAAAAAGTAAGCTTGAAAAAATAATCTCACTATAAAATGACAAAGATTATGTGCATGGTAAGGGGAGGTGCATAGATGAAGTACCAACCTTTTAGTCAAGATGAAGAGGATACACATGATCTTGAGGAGCTTATTTTTGTTGTATTATACCACATAGTCTAATATATCAAAGTGGACATTTTTTTGATTTTTTTTTTACTTACTATTTCGCACGGTCTGTTTTCATTTGAGAAAGTCGTCTAAGCAGCATAATTTAGTCACACGTCCTAAGGCTCACTGCAAGGGAATTAGACGTCACAGGCATTGCTTATCAATGATAAGCCAGCGTGCTGATTAATAAGGAGATAGAGATTTGGCACAAATTATTGACGTCATGAGAACGTTGTTTGACGTTGAAGCTGGTTTGCTCGAGATTTTTCAGTAACAATTTGCACTCTCATTCTGGAGTCTTGCGCTTCCGCTGTTGTCTCATAGGAAGCTCATACTTTGGAATTAAATTAAAAGTTTGAGGACGTCAAGGTTTTGGATGTGTTCGAAGGCCGTTTTGAGTACTTTTATTAGTTATGGAATATGTTATTAGATTTGTATCATCATATTAACAAGTTAAAAAGTAAAAAACCTTACAGGGTGCACCAACTGATTTGGAGGAAGTAAGTAAGGTGCTTAAGCCACGTACATTCTTAGCTGGCGCTACCTTGGAGAACGTTGATGTAGTGTGTAAGTCTTTAGCTCGATTGAATCAAAGTCGTGATTGCGTTTCACCTTCAAGCATAAGTTGTTGCATTCGGCCATCTAAAACTCGCTGCTATACTATCCACACTGCGCCAAAATCATTCGAGAGCTAAAATGGTGTGTTACAGCCGGTTCGCGAAAGTTGTTTATCATTGGACCAGAGCTGAGGAGTTCACGCAGAATTAATTGTTAGAGAGGCATGTGGAATACTATCGCTGAATGGCGAAGCTGTTCGTTATGTAGGAATTTTCAAGTCTTGTTTTGAAGTTGAGATGTTTAGAGTCTTGCTTTCAAGATAGTTGTTCCTCTGGAGCAAAGAAGACGGCTTCTTCAGCTACTGGTTGCCTAAGGAAGGGAAAATCTCTCTTTGCTTCTAGTTTTTTTTTTTTTTTTTTGCATAGTTTTATCTTTCTACATTTGACCATTCAACTTGAAGTGCTTTTCTTTTCAGTCTGACATATACATATTCTATAACTTTCGCAAGCTGCAGTTTGTATTACTTATAAGCACTTTAATTTGATCAAATTTTGTAAAGTCTTCCTTGGTTCAACATCGTAGAAACATTGCAGAACTTAGCGCTCGCTGATAAAATGGCAGAAATAACTTCGCTTTTTAAGCTGACTCAATCTTAAAGTACATTCTTCTTTCACTTTTTTAAATTTATAAAGGGTCTTGTAATCCCAAAGTCTACAATAGTTGGATTTTAAACATGAAAATCTGGTTTGTTTAGAGTCAAATGTTGGATAATGACAAATTTATTTTTATTTTTATTTTTATTTTTTTCAAATTTCAATTTTTTTGATATGGCTAAGATTTTTATTATTGAATGTCAAAGATCACAAAACCCATCATCATTTAGGATGAGTTAGTTATCGCCTTGAAGGCTACTTTTTACTCATCCAACTATAATGATCACTTGCTTAATCAATGGTTTTGTCTTAGACAAGGACAACATACTTTCATATAGAATTACGTCCATGAGTTCAATTACCTAAATACTTCCGATCTTGCATCCTCTCTTGTTGCTAAATTCAAAAGTGGATTTCTAACTTGTATAGGGAGTTGAAGTATACTTCCTGCACCACTCTTGATGCAGTCTTGAATTAGGCACAACTTGCAAAGAAGAAGTTCGTAGCATAAACAAAGGGAACATGATACTTTTTAGGATATTTTAGGCCACTGTCTCGCCCACATCAACAAGCACTAAAGAGATATCCTTCTTTATCATCGGTTTCTTCTCCTACTTCTGCTCATGCTCAATCCTCTACTTCTCACAAGCATACTTTTCATTCTTCCTCTTCTTCTCAGCATAATTTTCAAAAATATAGTAATCATTGTAAAAAGAAAGGACATGATAAGTCTAATTTTTGTCAATTACATAAGTATACGGAAAAGACTTTGCTTGTACAATTGATGAGGGAACAAGTGAAAACCTCATCAAGACTACTAGAGAGGATCAAGTATATGACGAGCTAAGGGGAAAACTTAATCATGTTACTTTGATGAATCAGCATTCCACAACAAGAGACCGTGGCAATCTATTTGTCATGTTTGCTCACTTGACTCATGATTTTGTTGTTGATTGCATCATTGATAATGGATCACAAAAGAACTTGATTGCAAAGTCCATTGTCGATAAGCTCAAGCTTCCTACAACACCACATCCTCATCCATATTCTCTCAGATGGAAGGATAGTGAGACTACTTCTCAGATCACACACACATGCACCATTGCTTTTGCTTTTGATACTAAGTTCGGGGATAAGGTCACTTGTGATGTGACCTCGATGGATTGTTGTGGTTTATTGTCTAGAAAGCCTTATCAATATGATAGGTGAGCTCACTATGATGCTTACAAAAACACATATGCATTACAATAGGATAATAAGCAATATCTAATTGAATCCACTAAACACACTTCTAATTTGTTGTTTAGTTACAGACAAGCCAAAAAACAATAAATCAAGCTCAAGCACTTGCACTCATTTTCATACAACCACAACATAAGCACCCATCAACACAAATTCCTAAATCCACTCAACCCACAAAACTTAAAATTTTGCAAGAATATGCATGTTTTTTTAAGGAACCCACAACATTACCTTCAGAGAGAGCCATTAATCATAGCATTGATAGCATCCCAATCACACCCCTCTCCAATGCTCCTATGTATAGCTAATCACTTCCTCAATACGATGAAATAAAAAAGCAACTCCAAGACATGTTAGCTAAGGGGTTTATTAAATCCAGTGTATCTCCTTGTGCCTCTCCTATTCTCCTTGTCCTCAAGATGGATGGCACTTGGTGTCTTTGCATTGATTTTTAGGCACTTAATAATATCATAAAAAAATGTTATCCACTCCCTCATATTGATGATCTTTTAGACCATCTCCAAGGTGCTAAATTATTCACTAAGATTGATCTTAAGAGTGGATACCATCAAGTCTGTATTCAGGATGAAGATACATGGAAAACTAATTTCAAAACCAAGATGGGTCTTTTTAAGTGGCTTGTTATGGTTTTTGGTCTCACAAATGCTTCTGCTACCTTTATGAGGCTCATGAATGAAGTTTTAAAAGAGTGTTTGGATAGATATGTCATTATCTACTTGGATGATATCCTTGTATTTTCTCCTACATGGCAAACTCACCTAGTGCACATTGAGCAGGTTCTTTCTACCCTTAATAAGAATCAACTTTATGCTAATCTTCATAAGTGTTCCTCTAGGTAAACTTCCATTTCCTACCTTGGATTTATTATAAATGAATAGGGTATTTAGGTGGATCTTGTCAAAGTTGAAGTCCTCCTTAACTGGCCCACTCCTATGACTACCATTATCACTAAGTTACGAAGTTTTCTTGAGCTTGCCAATTTCTATCGTAATTTTATACCAGACTATTCCACCATTATTGCTCCCTTGCATTAGTTGACTAAGACCAAAGTTGTGTTTCACTGGACTCCTAATCATGCCCATGCATTTTTCCACCTTGAAAGATAAGCTATGCTTTGCTCTTATTTTATCGATTCTTGATCTTCAATAACCTTTTGAGATTGAAACTGATGCTTCTTAGTTTACCCTTAAAGTTATCCTGAAACAAAATGGCCATCCTGTAGCTTATCATTTAGAAACATTTTCAATAGCTAAATAAAATTATTCCACTTATGCTAAGGAGTTATATGCCCTAGTACAAGTAATCAAATACTAACGTCATTATCTCCTCGACAAGGAAACCATTGTTCATACTGACCATATGTCTTTCCAGTTCCTTTAGTCTCAGAGTAAGATCCAAGAAGCTCGACACATGAAATGAGCCTCGTTATAGTAGTTCCACCTAGTTATCAAATACAAAAAAGATAGTAAAAAATTACTGGTTGATTATTTGAGTCATCCTCCATCAATGTGTTGACCATTGTTCACTTCACACTTAGGGTTTCAAACTTGGCCTTCTGAGTATGCTCATAACCCATACTTTACACAAGTTCACCAACACCTTTAGCATCTTGCATCTTCTAATTTGAGACCCTTTTAAGACTATTATATGAGGGTTTGCTCTATTGTCTAGATAAACTCTATGTACCCCGTGAGCATCGACATTCTCTTATTAAGGAGGCACATTCTACACTATATGGTGTACATTTTGGAAAGCACAAAACTCTTTATCACTTGTGACATTTCTTTTATTGGTCCCATATGTAGCATGATATTTTGAGGTATCTAAGAGAATGTGATGTATGTTGCCCTTTTGAGCTAGCTAACAGGAAAGTGGGCCTCAGCATGTCATTTTCTATCACTTCTTGCCCTTGGGAGAACAATTCTATGGATTTGGTTAGTGGGTTTCCTATGACTGTTCATCAACATGATTGTGTTTTTGTTGTTGATTGTTTTAGTAAGATTGCTAAGTTTATCCCATGTCGTAAAACCAATTTTTTCATCGACTTAGCCCAACATTTCTTTGATTTTTTCTGGCATTATTTTGGTCTTCCCATTAGTATTGTCTTATTTTGAATCCCATTTCGTTGGTCATATTTGACGATCTTTGTAAAAACTCTTAGGTGTGTCCCTTTTTCAGAGTCTTTGTATCTTCCTACATTCGTCTCTATCCAAATGGGATTTGAGTCTTACACATATTGAGTATGTTAGGAAGTGAAGTCAGTATTCAGCCTCTTGTTATTGGATGTTAGATTGCAGTTAACGTTTGAGTTGCTAGACATCATGGTTAGATGTCTAGGAAGCAGACCATACGTCTGGGTTGCTAGATGTCTAGGCAGCAGATGTCTAGGTTAGACACTTCGGATCATATGGTGATGACCATCAGTAATTCATCATTAGGAACTCTCAAATTTGATGATGTGGTAGCTGCTTTGTTGGTAGAAGAGCTGAGGCGAAAAACATCTCTGGAACCCTTGACCAATGAAGCCCTATCTATGAGAGGTCGATCCTTCGAGGGGAGTAAACAAGGTAGAAAATATTCCAGATCTAAGTCTGAAGGATGTAAGCAGAAAGAAAAATTTTGGCATTATGGTAAGCCAGGACACTCAAAGAAGGACTATTGGCAATTAAAGAATGGTGAAAAGCAAAATCAGCCATCAGTTGAGGCCAATGCAGCAGATTCAAGAGAGACGACAACATGTGAAGCCTTTTGTATCAGTAATAGCAAATTTGTTCTATACACCTGGGTTTTGGACTCAGGTGCATCTTTCCACATGTCTCCCCACAGAGACTGGTTTGACAAATATTAGCCATACTGTGGTGGAAAGGTCTATTTGGGTGATGATCACCCTTTAGAAATTATGGGAAGAGGGGATATAAGGATCAGGTTGGACGATGGTAGAGAAAGGATGTTATGCGATGTGCGATATGTGCCCGATTTGAGAAAGAATTTGCTCTCAATAAAAATGATGGATAGGCTAGGGTATTTTGTCACTTTCAATAACAAGTATTGCAAGATTACTAGAGGATCTCTTGTAGTAGCAAAGGGAGAATATTATGGGACCTTATACCATTTATGTGGTGATATGATGACAAACCATGCAGCAGCACCAACTTTTGTTCAGGATGCAATAAAGCTATGGCATCAACGCCTAGGCCATATGAGTGAAAAAGATCTAAAAATTCTACATGACAGAGGTATGGTTTCTGGGATTAAGTCTTGTAATTTAGACTTGTGTGAGCACTGTATTTTTAATAAACAGAAGAGGTTTCAGTTTACTACAAGTCTTGGTAAGAGTTCTGATTTTCTACAACTTATACATTCGGATATATTTGGACCAGTCCCCACTCAGTCCTTGAATGGTGCCATCTATTTTCTAACTTTTATAGATGATTATTCTAGGAGAGTGTGGGTTTATTTTCTGAAGAAGAAGTCGAAAGCTTTGCATAAATTTAAAGAGTTCAAAGCACGGGTAGAGAAGAGTTTGGGCAAGTCGATTGTATGTCTCAGGTCAAATAATGGGGATGAATATTGCTCCAAGGAATTTGATAAATTTTTTATACATGAAGGTATTAAGCACCAGAAGACTGTGCAATACACTTCACAGCAAAATGGTGTGGCTGAGCGGATGAATCGCACAATCATGGAACGTGCAAGAAGCATGCTTAGCGCAACCATTTTGGAGAAAAATTTCTGGGCAGAGGTTGTTAATACAGTTGTTTATCTTATTAACAGGTCACCTACAACTACGTTGGATAGATAGGTTTCGGAGGAGGTTTGGTGTTGTAATCTCGTTGATTACTCTCATTTGCGTACCTTTGGCTGTGATGTGTTTGCCCATATACCCAAAGAAAAAAGGTCCAAGCTTGACCCGAAGTCAAGCAAATGTGTTTTTCTCGACTATGTATATATAGTGAAGGGATATAGATTGTGGGATTCTACTGCCCACAAGGTAATTATTAGTCGGGATGTAATTGTTGATGAAAAATCCATCCAAAGAAATGAGGTACAACAAACTCCTAATGTTGTACCAGTTGAAGTAGAAATGAGTGAAGATGAATATGAAAATCAACATACTGAAGTTTTTGATCAACATGCAGAGCAATAAGTAGAACAACAAGTAGAGCAGCCACAACAATCATAAGACCAAGAGCCACAATCAACGGATCATTGGATTAGAAGATATACACATCCACAAAAGTATTCAGAAAGGTATTCTCATGTGTATCAGTCCTCTTTTGATTTGTTAATTGATGACAGTGAACCTAGATCATTTTAAGAAGCTAGAGAGTCTAAAAATGCAAAAACGTGGAGGAAATCCATGAAAGAGGAAATTGAGGCACTTCACAAGAATAAAACGTGGGAACTTGTGGATCTTCCACCTGGAATAAATACTGTTGGAAACAAGTGGGTGTACAAAGTGAATAAGAACAACGATGGGCTATTGGAACGCTATAAAGTTCGTTTGGTGGCAAAAGGCTATGTGCAGAAGTCAAGTGTTGACTTTAATTAAATTTTCTCTCCAGTTGTGAAGATGACTACTATTAGATTTCTACTTGCACTTGTAGTTGCACAAGATTTAGAACTAGAGCAACTTGATGTAAAGACTGCTTTCTTGCATGGTGATCTCGAGGAAGAGATATATATGGATCAGCCTGAGGGCTATGAAGAAAGAGGCAAAGAGCATTTGGTTTGTAGACTGAAGAAATCACTGTACGGGTTAAAATAGATGCCAAGGATGTGGTACAGGAAATTTGACACCTTCATGAAGAGCCAAGGTTTCAGTAGGAGTGAAGCTGACCATTGTGCATACTATAAGAGGTTTGATGATGGCAGTTATATTATTTTGTTGTTGTATGTTGATGATATGTTGGTTGCAGGCCCCAACATGAAAAAAATCATTGATATTAAGGCTCAGTTGGCTAGGACATTTAAAATAAAGGATTTAGGAGCAGCAAACCAAATTTTAGGGATGAAGATACACAGGGATAGAAAAGCCAGAAATATCTGGTTAAGTCAAAAGTCATGTGGAAAAGATTCTACAGTGCTTCAATATGCAAAATGCTAAACCAATTAGTACCCCACTTCTTCCATACTTGTCTTCCAACCAGTGTCCTAGAACAAAAGTAGAGAAGACAAGCATGTCTCTTGTACCGTATTCATCAGCAGTAGGAAGCCTCATGTATGCCATGGTGAGCACCAGACCGGATATTGCCTAAGCAGTGGGAGCAGTCAGCCGGTACATAGCAAATCCTGGTAAGGAGCATTTGAATGCAGTGAAGTGGATATTCAGATATTTAAGAGCCACTTCAGATGTTGCCATTTACTTTAGATGGATAGATTTGCAAGTTACAGGTTTTGTGGATTCCGATTATGGTGGAGATAGAGATGGGAGAAAGTCCACTATAGGGTATACCTTCACTCTTGTTGGTGGAGCGGTGAGTTGGGCTTCTAAGTTGCAATCTGTTGTGGCTTTATCAACCACTGAAGCATAATATATTACAGCAACTCACGCTAGTAAAGAGGTAATTTGTCTAGAACAATTTTTGGGTGACTTCAAGGTAATGCAGGAGAAAATTATGTTGTATTGTGATAGCCAAAGTGTTATTCAACTAGTGAAGAATCCAACATTCCATGATCGCACGAAACACATTGATGTCAAGTACCACTTTATCAAAAATGTGGTGGAAGAAGGTAGGATCCTGTTGCAAAAAATTGACACTAAAGTGAATCTTGCAGATATGCTTACAAAGCCGATCAAGGTAGAGAAGTTTGAGTGGTGCAGAACTTCTCTAGGCTTGCTAAAAAAGTAACAAGGGCAGCATTGGGCAATTGGCATTGGATGAAGATCTTTGGCAAAAGAATTCTTGAATATTGACTTCAAGTGGGAGAATGTTAGGAAGTGAAGTCAATATCCAACCTCTTGTTATTGGATGCTAGACTGCAACTAACATCTGAGCTACTAGACGACATGGTCAAACGTCTAGGCAGCAGATCAAATGTCTGGGTTGCTATACATCTATGCAGCAGACGTCTAGGTTAGACGTCTGGGCTACTAGACGTCTAGGCCAGACGTCTAAATAGATGACAGTTTACAAAATACGAACCATTTCGGTTTCGTATGAAGACGAACAGTTTTGCGGAGGTCTCCTCGGGGAGAGGAAATGAACGGTTGGGGCCTTCCTTGTCTGCTCTATAAAAGGGACTTGATCCCTTGCATAAATGGGTTGAAAAAACGTCATAGACGTGAATGTAAATTTGCTGAAAATAATAGGAAGAGAAGTTGCCATTACCCCGTGGTTTTTACTGCACATTGCAGGCTTCCATGTAGATCTTCGTGTCATTTGTGTTGTTGTTTCCATATTTTCTATTCAATCTGTTATTGTGCTTCCTCTTGCAGGTATAAAATATGGAGTTTTTTCTTAACAGAGTATGCATATAATAGGGTTGTCCATTCATCCACAGGTCATTCTCCCTTTAAAGTCTGTTCAGATTTTCAGTCGTTAGTTCCATAAGTTACTTTTGTCACTTCCATCTCCTATCACCATCCATATGTAGAAAGAACATATAGATGGTGGTGTATTATGCTATTTATTGCCAATTTTGAAATACAATTTTTCAATTTTTTATTGTTAAATCCTTCTGTATGTTTGCTTGTGGGTGCCTCTCACTCTTTCACATTAAATTTATTTAAAGAAAATTTTTAATAAAACTATAAAGTTAAAAATTATATTTCTGCTTTTATTTTTTCTATGTTCTTAATCAAACTAAAGCAACAATTGTATTAATTGACGGATTTACATATTTAATCTCGTCAAAGTTTACTTAAAAACTTCCCGATTTAAATGATTAATATGAAATAGAAGTTTTTATATTAAATGTAGGACTTTAATAAATTTTAAACTAATTTTGATAGACTTTTTTGTTTTTTTTAAATTACCATGTAGCTCAAATGAACTTCAAAATTGATATGAAATATAAACGTTGAACTTTAATAAATTTGAAAGGATTGTTTGTTTTTAGTTGAACTTTAATAAATTTGAAAGGATTGTTTGTTTTTTAATTTTAAAGCGTATCAAATGAATTTGGATATTGATCCTTAAAACTAATGGTTGCATGTTGCTCGTAACAGAACAACCATTAAAGACAATGCAGGAGCATTCAAATAAATTATATTAGGAAGACGGTTATGGGTGAAACCGTTACTGGAACGGTCAACCGTGTACATAAAAGGACCTCTCGTCTTGTGTTTTGTTTAAGGGGGGAGAGGAGTGGCATGCAGAGGAAGAAGACAAAGAGGAAAAAGGGAAGACTAAAAAAAACTGGAAGAGACGTGTGAGGTTGACGTCTGTTGCAGTTGTTTTTTTTTTTTTTTTAATTTGTCGATCTGTATGTATTATTATTCTATTGCTGTTGCATGTGTCGTGTGTTTGGTTTGGGTGTAGGATTGCATGATGGAGTTCGCCATTGAAGGTGAATGCAAGTAGTTATAGGCTGGAGTACGACGGAGTTGTTGTTTAGTTGGGTATTGTTGTCCCAACCGGTTGTTCGACTAAGATTAACTAGAATAGTGAGCAATGACCGTTCGAGATGACCGTCGTTCAACTTGAATGTCGTCTAAGCGATGGGCCAAGTGTCTTTAGGTGATAAATAAGTGATTGTCGTTCAATTGGAGAAAAGGTACCGTTCAGGTGTAGAAGTGCCAATCAAGTGAGTGCTGTTCAAGTCTGTTGCCATTCAACTAGTTGGAGTTTAAGTGAGTTGCCATTCGATCAATAACTGTATAGTTACCTGTCCTGCAAGCATAGGAAGTATACCGTCGTATAGCTATACACTGTGTCATCTTATGCTTAAAGTATGGCGTCTAATGAAGTATGTTGTCATATGAACCTTTTACTATGTCGTACTAGTGTCGTCTTGAGTAACCTTGTCATCATGAGTCATGAGACTTTGTTTTCTTAAAGACTACCGTTTTAGGCATTGTTACCGTACACCTGCTAGAGGAGATTGAGTTGATAATTGGCTGCTTGCAAAAGGCCGTCTTTCATTAGACTTCCTTTTCTTGTATGTATCAAAAGGCCTCTTCAAAAATATTGGAAAAAGAGAATTTTGTATGGAGTCCATGGACTGTCTTATTTGTGGTTCAAGTAAACAAGGCAACAATATTGAAACATGATTGATCTGATTATTGTCAATTCACAGGAATAATATGAACAATCAAATGCTTGCCTCTTATGACAAACATGTCTGCAACCACCATGAGATTAGAGGGGTTGATAATAATTAAGACAAAGACAAGATTTGATGTATGATAAACAATAACATGATAACCACGTATTGGTGGTAGCTTGCAGCTAGATGGAATTGGTGGTGGCTTGCAAATAGATGGAAGTAGCCATCAATTCAACTATTTTCTTTATATCAACATAACAAAAAGTTGCAAAACTTTTAAAGCAGATGTTCCAAAGGTGTTTGAACATAAAGTTTATGAGATTTACCAACAAAAGGTTTCCAAAAAAAAATTAAAATATATTTATAACTCTTTAATTTTGGTTGTAAATGAAGTCCAAAAGTAATGTTTATTAATATGTGAATAACGACCATCCACTTAAACTGCGAATTTTTGAAATCAATTTAAAGGTTAATTTTATGAACTTGCATAATTCTGCCAAAAAAAAATAACTAATTAAAGAAAAGAATCAGGTTCAACCTTGCAAACAATTAAGCTTGTTTGATTAGGCTACCATAGATTTTGTCATATAGTGAGACCAGTACAACTCACATGGAGTCAAGCACCAACCACGTACACACCCAGGGCCTTTTATGCTCGCTGCTGAGACTTGAACTTAAGCCTTCTCCATGAAGAAGACTCAGCTCAGATAGACAGGTTAGTACTCCCAACTTTAGTGCTTAGTGTTCATTTCTTTATGTCGGTAATGGGTATTTCCTTGTGTACGTGAGGAGGATAAAACAACATTTAAGCTCCACCCAAAAAATCTTTAACATAGAATAGTAAATATAAATGGAATCAAACAAAAGGATAAATAGTATAATGTGAAAGTATCATGTGAAAGTGATGGCAATAATTAGTGAATAAGTTGACACTAAATTGACAAAGCAATAATTCATTTAAAGGTAAAATTTGTTTAATCAATGGTGTATTTCAAATTCATGAATCCTCTAACTATACATGGCAGGCACTTTAAAATTCCAATCCAACCTGATGGAAGAGGTAAAGAGGGAAATAAACACCACACAATTATCTGAAATGGCATTTTGCAGCACTTTATAGGCTACCTTTTGTTGGCACGGTGGGAATGATTCTATGACTAGAAGCTCCTGTTGTCTCTCTCCTTCCTATTTTTCCGAAACTGCTGGACATAAACAGTAGAATTATTGGAAAATGGATGTAGAACTGCCCCATGTTTTAAGACATCCTTTAGATCTACATTAAATTATTTCTTATGATAAAATTGCAGTAGAGTTTATCATATCGTGAGCACCATCACAATCCAGTTTGATCAAGTCTTCCAAAAATAATATAATCCACGTAATATCATATGCCAAACCAATATGGAATTGAGGACTATCTCCTACCCTTTTATGACTTGATCACAAACATCAAATCTCCAGCAACTAAAACCTCAGCAGGTTGTGGATTGGTGTAGACATATGAAACTATTGAGTTGTGTGTCCCTGCTGGCCTGTGAAGGCCAAGTACAACAATATTTTCATCTTGTAATAGCTGTAAGAAGAGTTCCATGAATGTTCTCCCCACATAAACTTTTGGGATTGGAATCTGGTCAAGGTTGCCTCCTCCATTTATTGCCCCTGATAAGAACTTCTCTACTATATCAACTACATTTCGATTAAAAAAGGTAGCATACCTGCAAAAGGACAAGAATTTCAATTACTCCCTGCATACTACTCACACAACTTAATTGTAAGTGCATTTTTAGAATGATTTCCTGGTAAGGTATAAACATTCTATAAACATTGTGACAAAACCATGTCAAATTTGACAAGATATAGGCAGTTATTTCTCTGCTTTAGAAGCAAAAAGACTTTCTTTAAACATTGTCAAAGCAAATTGTCTTTGCAGGATCAAATTCAGTAATTTTGCTCAAGAATATGAACCATGAAGGACAATTCATCCAGAACAAAATCAAACTAGCAAGCAAGTTAAAAAAAAAAAAGCTATGAAATGTTACTAGGAAAGTTCAATTAATAATAGCAATTGAAGGTTCCATCACAAGGAAGACCTACTGCCATAATGATGACTAGGGCTAAAGCCTTGCTGGGCACTGGGTATTCTCCTTGTCTTACAGTCAATGCATTAATGCAGGCCACACCTAAACAATGGTGGGTGCAAGACCAAGGGAATTTGGCAAGGGTTGTGAGCTTAAGGATGCTCAAAGAAACAGTGTTACAATTTACCAAGCCCAAAAAGAAACAGTTTAAGGCAAAGAAACTTACATTAAAAATTTGAGTGCAGCAGGACTAAAACCTTTTCCTTCTATATATGAGGGTGAAAACATGTAGTCTGATGCCCGGTTCCTAGCATACGCTCCATGATCAAACAACTTCTTCTCTATATGTAACTTCGGTCGTAAGTAATGAATTGCAGATTCCTGCTGTAGTTCAACAACAATGCGGTCCCTTACTGGCTGAAGAAGGCGTTCAACAGTTGCAGCTATAAAAAAGTTATTGATGTCTAAAGAGGCTTCTGCTATAGTAGACTGATCAGAAGACTGATCGCTTTCATCTTTAGTGTCTTCATCATGGCTTCGTTGTGCCAGTATAATTACTTTTTCTGTAGAAGCCAGAAGAAACCGATTAACACTGACAACTATACAGGAATACTGATGAATGTCATACAAAAAGTATAAATGAAATTGCAAGACAATTTCCCTACAAAAATATAAGGTTGCATGAATACACAGATCTGAAAAAGCATGGTGTTTTAAAATCTTGGACTGCAACAATATTAACATCTTTAAGTGTCCCTGCTAAATTGTAGCTAAACCTGATAAAAAACAAGTCCTACAGAAAAGGATACATGCCTGCTTTCATGACACCAGCACGTATCAAATCTAGCTCATACAATGGTGAGCCTTTTACAAAATAAACATCTTCAAACATTCCAGCACAACCCCATTCAGAAGCAACTGGTTCATCTGGATGCAAAATAACCACTGGTGGATTTGGAAGATTTGACATTCTAAGATGGCTAATGAGATAGAAGATATTTATAGGCCAATTTCCCTGAATTGACAACAAAATATGTGGTGCAGGCAGATTGATTACTGACATGGTTCTGCAAGATAAGTTTTCCATTATGTCATCTGCCCTTCGTTCCAGAATTGATGGATCGGGTTTTTGTTGCAATATATATTGCTTCCTCAAGTGAATATATACGCTTTAGTCCTCCATTTAAACTATCATTGCAGAAATGAGAGTCATGTGATGATTGGTTATTCTCATGGGTGGCAGAGATAAGCTTTCGTATCTGGCTCCTGTATTCACTTTTCCATCCAGACTTCATGACTGATCTGGAACCTTCAGAAAGTGATTTCCCTGTGTGGTCATCTTCATTGATCGAGGTTGTGATAGCCATGGGCCTTGTAATTTGAATAAGTCGTTGTTTCTTTATATCTTCTAAGAGTTCATTATCTTTTATGGAGTCATTTTTTTTCTGAGAAGCTCTGCCATATAAATTCTTCCAAGTCTGATTCCAACAAACAAAAGAAGAGCTTTGTCCAAATTTCGAAACCTCCTCTGCAGCCCAAAGGTCTTCAGCTATAACTAAGCCAATATCTGAAGATGAAATCCGGTGCCCTTTTGGGTAAAGCATGACTTCCCTTGACATATCCTCCATCAGAATGTCAAGACCAAATAGAATAACATGAAACTTCCTGTAAATAACCTGTACAGCCTGTACTAGAGGGAAACAAAAACATTGCTTATAAACCTAGAGATTTAACTCCATCCTTATAATGGCACACATATTCACTGTTCAACGAAACACAGCACATGACAAAAGAACATGCAAACACATTTAAATCAAATATGCAAAACAGAACGCTGAGTCATTAACATGAAGGTCCACCCTTTTTTGTTCTCCTCTTGCTTATCGTTCTTTCCAAGATATCAGGTATGCAATACAATTAAAGACTCAGAAAACAGAAATGGTTAGAACAGAAGTTTGCTGAAGTCAAACCATATGTTGAATTTCCTTTAGTTATGCACTCACTATTGCACAATTTTAAGTCCAGTACATCTGACATGTTTCTCCCTTCATCATGCTTCTAGATAAGAAAAGTCAAACTGCAATTCTGTCACAATGACTGACCTCTTCAAAGAGAATTTCTTCTGTGTGGAAGCAAGGAGGCAATATCACTGGGAACATTTCCTGCTTAAGTCCATCTGAATATTGCTGTAACCAACGTTCAGAACTAAGAGTATAGAAAGGCAAGCCAGACTTGAAAAGATTTGTCAAAAAGGTTGGCAGCCCTTTGACATAGCAGCTGAAATGGAAACATTGAGAGAACATTTAGAAGAAACGTCTTATGTTCATGACCTAAAAAAATTAGAATCACTCAGGTTTGCTTTAGCAAACCAATTCATGGCATAATTGAAACAAAGTAGCAACCTTCGAGCAAGCAGCTGAAAACGAATAGCTTCTGGGCAGACCATCTCAATTTCATCTCCTGCATCATCTAAAATGGCACTGTCCTGATTCTCAGGCTTCAACATCTCTACAATAACTCGAACCTTTCTACCACAGTATCGATTTACACTCAATGTGCGAACAAACTGTGCTGCATCCTCTGCATCAGGATTCTTCAAACCCATACTTATCAGGTGCAAAATCATAATGCAGATTCATCAATTACAATAATTTCAATCTTTAATTATGAATATGGCAATATTTAGGTCAACAGTGGAGGTATCAACTTAAAAGATTACATGATCTATTTGAAATCCAATGTTGCAAAGAGAGATGGTGCTATCATAAATGTCACATTAAGATGGAGGACATTAGTATAGATTCTTAATATATGCTTGTGAATAGTAATCACAGAAAAAGGGAAAAAAGATATTTACAGGATAAATAGAAAATTCAGAAGCTCACCACGGCCTGTCGATCTGTCATCAAGAATACAGCTGAAGCAATCTTCGCACTAACACGATCAAGGTCATTCTCATTCAAAGGAATGCCCTCAATAAACTCTACACAACCTTTATAATTTGAGAGGAGTGTCTTCATCTCAAACATGTATATATGAAAAAACAGTATGTAAGAAAACTAGTTTTCCAGAAACACTAAAAATAGAAGCAACCTACAATAAATTGGAGATTTGTACTGTAACAAACCCAGATATAAAACATTTGAAATGCATGAATGAAAAGACTATAGCATCATCCCAAGCAATTAGAAACTATTTGTTCAATGTCAGAAGTTTACGAAGGTTTAAATGGAGCCATAATCACAACTCTGAGTGGAAATGTTGGCATATCTGCGACAGGGGATCAAAAAGAAGAAAGAATTAACCAATACTTTTATTTTTGGGGCATATCATATCACTAAAAGTACAAGAAAACGCATTAACAATATTTGAGCATAACACCTTATGGGTGCACCCTTGCTTCATTTGAAACATTACATAAAAAATGTCCCTTTAGCTTCCTTACCTTTATCATGAGAAGGATGATAGAACTCTGAAAGGAAGTCCTGCACAGTGCGATATGACAAATTTCCACTGATTATCACAAATCTTGAATCAACAACCTTCTGTACAACAGATTTTCCTCCATACGGCCTGACAAAACATAATCATATTACAGACCAGGAAAAAAAATTGGCTGTACTAAATCAAGCCATATGAGCACCTCAATAATTAAATAAATAATAGTTATTGAATAGTTGTGTAGAGTAATAAGTTGCACCTCCTAGATGCAAGCTCCATGATTTTATTTATCTCAATAGGTAAAACAAATAATGCTATCAATATGGTAAGTAAAGTAACAGCTCGGCCCCAATCAGACTTCATTGTAATCTTCCCATATCCCACAGTTGAGATCTGTTTCCTAAAGAGAAAATAGGCATTAGCTTCATAAGGTATCAATTAATAAGGTTCCAAATTTATGATCAAGCATAATGCTAATGTAAAAATAAAGGATACAAATTCCAAACCGTACCGTAACAATCATATAGTAGAAGGCATGATAAAATGTTAGACACCCATGGGCTCCACAATTGTTTTCTTTCTTGTCATGAAGTGGGGTGGCCTTTTGCTCCACCCAATGTAGCAGACCAGCCATGATAAAAACTGCACAAACGCAGCCTTCTCACTGTAAGTAAATTATAAAAGCTGTGTCCAATATATGCATGCTGAATGCATGCAGTTTTTTACTATATTGTAGTGCAATCCATCTGCAACACTCCGTACAATTAATAGGCAGAATAAAGCAGACATAAAATTATTCAGACATAAATATAAATACTGTAGTTGAATTCCAGCATTATTGCTTTCATGCTTGGCATGTTTTAAATACTGATAAACATAGCTGCAATAACTCTGATATGAAAACTAAGTTAACCCCACAAATTTGACCACAGGCACCAGCCAAACATGGCTTGACATAACTATATTTCAAATTAACTGTAACAAATTTGTTTCACCAAAGATATGAAGAGGAACAAAATAAATATTACAAATATGCAGTGAGGAAAAGACACAATATGATTTTTTACAATAATATGTCTCATTTAATGAAAACAAATCCTGGCAAGGAACAATAGTATAAAAAGGAGAAGAAAACTTATTCAACAATCAAAAATTTGAACATGTTAAAATAAAATCATTAACATGTCTCTTGAAGAAGCAAATGATAAAAAGATGAAATGATGAATCCCTTATCCCTAATATGATTGTTCATTTTAGGAGGCCACTGGAACATATTCCTCCTACATTAACCAACTTATCATCCAACATGGCCTCCATTTCATGCTATCCGCTGCATGAAAATACGTGATGCTTGAAACTGTTGGTTAGGGATTTGCCACAGGAAAGGATTTGGTCTATCTACGCACCCTAGACCCGCCCAACAGATTGAAAGGCCGAAAGGAAGGGATGCCTTCCGTGCCAATCTCCAGAGAAGGTTGGCTCCTTTACTACACTACACTGGGTTTTAGATTAGGGAACTGGAAAGAGATTGGAAAAATGCTGAAAGAAATGTAAATAACTGAAAGAAATGGGAAATGTAGATGGTTCCAAGGGGAAGAACAGGCACCACAATTACTAACTCCTACTTGAACCAACAGTAATCAATATTACAAACATAGCAGAAATTAAAACTGAACACGCACTGATATGTATCCTTTAGCAATTCTAGACTTCGTTCTTAATTCACACACTTAAATCCAGATTTCAGAATTTACTGTATGCAAATGAAGAAACAAAATTAACAGAAATAAGCATAGAAGGCATCATACACAGTGAAAAAGTCCAGAATTAGAACCAGGAGTCTTAATATTGAAGCAAGAAGTCCAAATACAACAGCTCTTTAGCAAAATGTTCCCCCCTATTACATTACATTGAGTGGCCTTTTATAGAAGAATTTCCCCCCTGATTACATTAATGCTCAAACCCTAAAACTGGCGGAGCAGTTGAGATTTGACCCCTGTCAAATGACGGAGGATCCATGGAATGCGGCTCCCTCGTGTTTGCAGCGGCTTCGGATAGGCTTTACAGCTGATAAAGCATGCCTCATTAATATGGTTGGTGTAGCTTACCCTTTGGAGCTTTTTCGGGACCTGACATGGCCGTATTGATTGGGATGGGCTGCAGACTGAAACTCGTATGCTGTGGATGCACCTTAATGCCCACCTACCTCCTTTCCCTGCTAGAGTGCCCTTGCCTGTTACAGCCTTAGTTTTTAAAAACGCTCGCTGTAATTTGCCCGAAATAGGTCCTGAAGCTGAAGCTCGCCGATTTGACATGCCAGCTAAGGTTCGCTCGAACTGAGTCCGAAGCTGAGGTTCATCGGGGATGAGGGCCGAAGTTGGGAAGTTCGCCGAAGCTGAGGGGAGCAAGGTTCTGGCCAAAGTTGGGCATTTTTGCCGACATGGGTATTTTGGCCGACGCTGGTTCGGGAGCGAACTTGAGCTTCGTGGCCGACATAGGGCATTTTGGCCGACGCTGGTTCGGGAGCGAACTTGAGCTTTCCGGAGTTTGGGAGCGAACTTGAGCTTCGTGGCCGACATTTGGCCGACATAAGGCATTTTGGCCGACGCTGGTTCGGGAGCGAACTTGAGCTTTCCGGAGTTCGGGAGCGAACTTGAGCTTCGTGGCCGACATTTGGCCGACATAGGGCATTTTGGCCGACGTTGGTTCGGGAGCGAACTTGAGCTTTCCGAAATTCGAAAGCGAACTTGAGCTTCGTGGCCGACATTTGGCCAACATAAAGCATTTTGGCCGACGCTGGTTGGGGATCGAACTTGAGCTTTCCGAAGTTCGAGAGCGAACTTTAGCTTCGTGGCTGACGTTCCCTCTTGGCCGACGTTCCCTCCTGGACGACATTCGCTCTTGGCCGACGTTCGCTCCGCTTGCTGCCTGAAACCGGGGTTCGCTGGAGATTTGAGCGAACTTGAGAGCATTTTGGCCGACGTTCGCTCCGCTTGCTGCCCAAAACCGGGGTTCGCTGGAGATTTGAGCGAACTTGAGAGCATTTTGGCCGACATAGGCATTTTGGCCGACGTTCGCTCCTGGCCGACGTTCTCTGGATGGCCGACGCTCGCCGCACAAGAAGCCCGAAACTGGGAATCGCTGGAGGTTTGAGCGAACTTGAGATTTTTTGGCTGACATTCGTTGGATGGATGACGTTCGCATTTTCCTCGTTCTCGTTCCAAGTTCCGACGAACTCTGTCTTTTCTTCAACCTCCGCCCGAATCCCGTTCTCGTTCAAAATTGGAGCGAACTCCAGCTTCGGGAATCATGACGGCCGAACTCGAGACCTTCGCACTTGCATTTTTGGAATCTGGACTTTCTCTTGGGCCGGACCTTGTCTCGCTCGTGACTCAACAAACTTCGTTCTCGCTTTAAGGTCGTGCGAACCCTGGCATAGTGGGGCCTTAGCGAATTTTGCTCCCCATTCGCAGTCGAGTCTCGCCCTGAGCCTTGCCCGAACCCCGTTGTCACTCAAAATCGGAGCGAATCGCAGTTTTACTTTGAGGATTGGCCGGACTTGAGCATCGGGTGAACCTGAGCATCGAGCGAACTTGAGCATCAAGCGAACTTGAGCATTTTGGCCATGCCTTAGCCAATTTTTCTGGCCCAAAATTGGGAGTTCACCGGCTCTGCTTCCCGGGGCCATAACTTTTGATCCGCTGCCCCGATCGCCTATTATAATATATCGCCGGAAAGCTTGCGAAAAGATCTGCAATGACGAAATATCCAAAGATCATTTCATCCACTTTATCATCCTCTTTTCGGGCCTGCGAAAACGCCAATACTTCTGCATGCCCTTTGTTGCTTTAAAGCTCCATACTTAGGCAAAATTTTGTCAAAAACTTTAATGTGGCAAAAATGCCAACAGAAACCAGTGCAAAAACTATGACCAAAATTCAGGAATATAAGATGCTACATCTATACAAAATATTGAGGCCTGCAGATTTCAATTTGGTAAGAATTAACACAGGTGTTGTTTCAATACACAAGGTAGACATTAGGAGAGTTTTTGGGAACATTCTTTCACAAATAAAGTTGCCCAAAATGGAATTTTGAGACTCTTCAAAGTGTGTTCATAAGAAATATAGAAATTTTTTATATTAATCAATTGGTAAATCGAAGAAATCCACCTTAATCTGCTATGCCTTCGAAATGGATGGAATGCAACAAGAGAACTGGTGCATTATGTGCCAATACACATTTTGATTTGAGTTATTGGGAGATTATGTACCGCAAAACTTATAACCATGAAAGTGCTGGTTATGTAGTAAAGAAGACATTTATACATGATATTTTGGCAAAGGAGGAAAGTCTGAAAAACATGCCTGATGAAGGCATGGGATGTAAGAAGTACAGTCCAAGGCTTGAGTGAAGAATGAAGAACAATCCTGGATACTAGAATCCAGTGGATGCAGCAAAAGACATGCCATAGAGTCTAGATATTATATTGAAACACAGGAATGAAAAACTGGGAGTGGAATGAGACACTAATGACAATTTTGAAATTGTCATGTCATAGTTGCATGAAATATAAGCTGAGGCTTGAGGGAAGTGTAACTCAATTCACCTTCTCATACATTTAGAAGATTTGCTAGTTTATTAAGAGTTAGAATTATTACTATCTAAATAAATATGTTCCCTACCAAATGACTTGATTAGGATTTATGTAGTGTTTTTTTTAGTTAGGATCAAGTTGGAAGATTTTTTCTACCTGAATTTAAAGATCTGGTTGAAAATAAACATGATTATAAATAATAATGAATGTATTTTTGCAGGATGTGGCCTCGCACACCTCCCTTGATGTAATTTTTTGTTTTGCGTTCAATAAAATAAGATTATTGCTCAGCCAGGGTCAGTAGTTTTCCCAATGAAGATATGATTTAATATGTAGTATCAGAACAATTTTTTGTTTCTAACTCCAAGCTGTGTGAAAACTAATATCTACAAAATTGATTGTTGCTATTGATGTGCAAATATGCAGGGTTCCTGTTGGTTACGAATCTGCCACTAGGAAAGGATTTAGTGAAATGCGCCCTAGATTCGCCCACCAGATTGAAAGGCCGGAAGGAAGGAATGCCTTCCGTGCCAATCTCCGGAGAAGGCCGGCTTCCTATGTGTTTTCTCGGATGGTTTTAAGCTCAGAGTGCAGGAAAGAAATTAAAAATGCGGAAAGAAATACAAATATGATTTGCGTTGGGTGGGGAGGATAAGCAGCACGACAACAATCAATCACCACTACTAACAACAATTAAATACAAAATACATTACAGAAACTACAACTGTCATACATCCTATGTATCCTCTAGCTATGCATTCCAGGAATACTTAATCATCAAATACCGATATCCAGATAGCAGAATAACAGTAAGCAATAAAATAAGCAACATGAGGCAGAGATGCTAAGTAAAGGCAGCATAAAGAACGATAACAGTCAATAGAGCCAAGTGTATCTTGCATTCAGAAGCAAACGTATAGCTACAATGGTTCCCTAGCAGGATATCCCCCTTCCACCCTTTACAATGATGTGGTGCAGCTATTTATAGCGCAATTTCCCCCCGATTACAACTCTGGGCACAGAATCCCAGACCCGACAATAGCTGACAAAGCTGACAAAAGCGGCAAAAGAGCTGCTGATGTTGACTCCTGCAGACAGGGACTGTACTTGCAGCAAGGTCCACCTGAAAACTTGGCAGCTACGTGGCAGTGCGGTTGATGAAACTTTGAGTCAGCTTGAATGCGGGTAGCTGCGGTAGATGGAACTTTGAGTCAGCTTAAATGAGGGTAGCTGCGGTAGATAATTTGGCCCACGCTTGTCCTTTTCCTGTCACATCTTCGGCTCGAATCCCGAGGCTGGACACTTGTCAAATTCTGATGAGGGACGCATCTGCCTTGAAAGGCAGTCTCTCTTTTATGTCCGACTTCGCCCGGGATCAGAGCGCAATTAGACAGCGCAAGTGGGGAACAACGCAGTTGGGGAGGCCTCCGTGCCTTAGACTGTTTTTGGGCCGCTTGAAACATCTTGCCCAAGTGCGCACAATTCAGAGGGCGCAGCCCGACTTCGCTGCGAATTCGGGTTGCGCACTCCGCACTTAGCCGATTTTGCTTGCTATCGGATCGCGACAGTGGTTCTTCGTCGCGCACAGAATGAGGGCGCAGCCCGACTTCGCTGCGAAGTCGGGTTGCGCTCTGGCACTTAGCCGATTTTCAGGATCCGCTGCTTCCCAGGTGCGCACAGGAAAGAGAGCGCACCCCGACTTCGCTGCGAAGTCGGGTTGCGCTCCTGTACTTAGCCAAATTTCGGTCCTTTTCGGTCCTCTTCCGCACTTCGCATTCCCGAGTGCGCTCGAACTTAAGGGCGCACCCCGACTTCGCTGCGAAGTCGGGTTGCGCTCTTAGACTTAGAAATTTTCAGGGACCTTTTGCTCTGTTTTGGGAATTTGACCGAAGAAAGTACAAGGGGAAAAAGGGGAAATGAAACTGACAGAAGGGGAGAAAGGGGATAGTGGAGAAAGGGAAAGGAGGAGGAGGGAAGGGAGAGCAACATACTTACAAAAAATGAAAACATGGCACCCCGTGCAAAATGTGGCAACATTCCTGGCGGCTCGCGGGGTGTCGAGCTCGCCTCGACGCAAAGAACCAGGCCTTCATCCTTTGGGCGCAGAGGAACTCCCTTCCCCTGCATTCCGCTGCTCTGACGGCCCTTTCCTGGGTAACTGCTCCTCTTCGGATTCACTTTCGGCAGTTTCTTCTGTTTCTCCTCCTCTTTCTGAATCCGAATGGTCACCACTGTCACCCTCCTGCTCGGCCGGCTGCTCCCGCTCACGGACATGATTGTATGCGGCCTTGGCCTGGTCCCAGGCTGCTGCCTGAAAGGGCCCTAAATCGCTGACATCTCTCAGCGCTGCTCTGAATGCTGCAATTGTGTGCACGTCGATGGTGTTATATCTCTCTCCCAACTCCTGAAGGGAGGTGTTGATCTTGCAATATCTCGACACCATCTGAGTGACCTGTGCTTCCTGGACTGGCTCGGCCCAGCTGTCAATTTTCGACGTATCTGCCTCAAAAGACAGCCAATTCAGCTTCACCTGTTCAAGGGGCAGAAACTCCTCATCCTTGACGAAGCTCGGGCATCCGAGCTCAGAAAGAGCGTTGAAGGGGGCCAGGCAAATGTTCATTTCGTGGTTCAATGCGTCCAGCATTTTCCTGGCGGCCCTTGTTTTTTCAGTTTTTTCAAAATAATTGTGCAAGGTTACCCTTGCATCTGCCCAATCTAGGGCAATTCGGGACATTGGGGGAAATCGGAGGCCTTTGCGCGCGAACTCTTCAATTTTCATTGCCAAGTCCAGCCATCGCTTCGCTTGGTGTTCGGCCTCCTCTACCACAGGCTTTCCCTGGGCAGATACTTCTTGGATCCTGGATGCGAAATCCAGGACGGATATGGACCTGACAACGTTAGCCCTGCATCCCTGCAGCAAACCAGCCCGCATCTCTTTGACCTTGTTTTTCGAAAAGGCCGCCGTCTGGGTCGTCTTCTCCTTGAGCTGAGATTGGGCCTGCCTTAACGAATCCTGCAGCTGAGAGACATGCTCCAATGCTGCCTTTTTCTCTTCTGACAGCTGTTCGGCCGTCCTTCTTAGCGCTGTAGCCTCCTGCTGAGAGGCGGCGAGCTGTGCCTTCAGGTCATTGATTTCCTGCTGGGCAGACTCCAGCTGCGCGGTGGCCTTAGCCAGATCTTCCTCCAACTGCCTCGAGTCATTTTGAAGCCGAAACAGCGTCTCCTGATTCTCGAGTCGCTTGACAAGGAGATTGTCAGTTCTGCGACGAATACCGTTGATTTCGTATTCCTCGTTTATATCGTCAAAGTTCTTCTCCTTGACTCGGTGTTCATAGTCTGCCTCGGTCATTTCCCGGAGAGGCTTCTTCACTTTCGGGATCAACTTCTCAGTTCGCAGCACTCTCCTGTCCAAGTCAAACTTGGTGCGCTTCACCGGGGCAGCTATCTCCTCGGCTCTTCTTCGTTTGACGCCCTGGAGGAAAGAGGCGGAACACCCCACGGCTTTCGCTGCCAGAGGCTGATCATCCGCAATCTGCAGCTGTTCTCCCATGAAGTCAAGCTCCGCCAGCATCGGATACGCCGAGACTAAATCTTGCTGCGGCATTCTTCCTGCAAACAATGAAGCAGGAGATATTCCAGAAGGCGTGGTCGCTTTCAAGGGCGACCGGGTCCTAGGGGAAGCGAGCGGCTGAGTGGAAGGTGAAGGCGGGGTTTTGAGCAATGGAGGCGAGCGGCGCGGCGATGTAGGTACGGCTTCGGTACTGGCCGCAGGCGAGGGGTCTAGGGTTTGACTCAGGGTTTGGAAAACGTTGGGGTCTTGGGCAAACTGCTCGAAAGAATGGGGACTGTGGAAGGGTTGGGAGATTTGAGACAAGGAAGATGCAACTAGGGCTTGCCCTGATATAGTGGGGGACGGTGTTACGGCAGGGCCAATTGGGATCTGGGGAACCGGGGAAGAGGACGTACCTGCGGGCTCCGCCTGAGCCGCTGTTTGAAGGACGCCTGCAGCCCAAACTTCTGCTTCTTTCCCTGGGCTGTCCAATGAGATAATTTCCGGTGCTGCCGTCACTGTCCGTGCTGCGGCCGTTTGCTGTGCAGACTCCTTAGGCCGCTTGGCCTTTTCGCTCCTCTTCCTCTTCTTTTCTTCTGGAGCTGCAGCTGGTTCGAAGGAGGCAGAGGGAGTTGGGGCGGCAGGCAAAGATGTTCCCACGGTAAACTTGTACCTGGGTTTTGATGGAAGAATGCTTGTCGCGGCCGTTCCACCAGTTGACTCTTCTGGCGCCTTTTCCTTTTGGGGGGCCACCTCAGGAGTTGACTTTTCTGGCTCTTGTACCCTTTGAGGTAACGCTTCAGGGGCTGGAGGCAACATTGGGCCCACCTGGCTGCTTGTTGGTGTCGCGCTGGAAGTCCCTTGAGTAGGCAATTGCTGGGACGGGGGCCTCCTTTTATATCTTTTTCTGGCGCCTAGGGGAACGCAATCTCGAAATGCGAACGGCTCCCATTTGTCGGCGTATTGATCATATAAGGCCGAAAATTCATCATCTACGGCCAATGTCTTCCGGTTAGACTTATCGTGTTGCGTGCGGCACCTCATTTTCCAGCATTCAATAATTTTGTCTTTTTGCCAGTTGAGGGGCGCCACCTTGGAGAGGAATTTCTTGAAGCTCGCTGAGTCTAACCGGTGGTCCGGATTGCGCTCCGGATCATACGCCACTTCTTCGCAGTAAAAATCATGCCATGGCGGCCATGATTGCATCCGCTCAATGTGCCATTCCAGGGTCCGCACTGCTTTATTGCACCTTTCTTGCATGATCTCCGCTCGGGGGCAGATATGCACAAACTTTCCCCTGACCCCAATCGGGTCATACTTCCAGCGCTGAGGTAGCTGTATCAGGCCCATGATGAGGAGTTCTTGTTCGAGGTAGACATGCTGTCCAATCTCGTGCACTTGAATGTTCGCCCAGGTAATAGGATACTGGAAAATATGGCCTCTCTTCTTTCCCTGGCCGAATTCCTCCTCGACATAGTCCATCTGGCGCGATATCTCCATACCGAACTGATGCTCAGTGCAAAAATAGGGCAGCAGGAACGGCTTCCCCTTGAATCCGTAGATTCTGACCACAATGCCCTGCGTCAACCGGAAGGTATCCCCGCACTTGTACTTCCTCAAATAGTTCGTCATGGCCAGTGGCGGGCGAGATCCCTTGCCGTTGAACAGCGCCAGGGTCATACCTAGAAATTTGAAGTTGAACTCGTAGTACGACCCTCTCCTGTACAGGGCTTCTGTCCACTCGTACACAGGCAGCGGTTCTCCCTTCTCGTTCACCTTTTTCAGGTCAGGCACTTTAATCCGGTAGTGCGTGTGGTACAGGCACAACCATGTGAGGAACGAGCAGAGTCGGAACTCTGTTGTCTGCTTTTGTTGCAACCTGACCAAGTTCGAATGTATGGCGTACGCCACCCAATCTGCCCAATCAAAGAAAATAGGGCGCCTTCCGCTCCTTTGCGCAGTGGAGTCATAAAACTCCCCATGCAAGATGCATTCTGCGAGCGCCAGCTGGTACGGGCGCACCATTCTATCAGTGTCGCAGCCGAGTACCCATGCCAGGATGATATATATGTACTTATTCTCGAACCTGTCCAGGGGTATAGGGCCTGTCGGCCACTGTCCGGCTGGTAGCGGGGTTTTCAGCTCTGAGTCGAGAAACTCTCTCATCCTTCTGTTCTGGGCGAATCTGCCCGCCTGCTCATCCAGGTTAATTCTCCTGACAATGGCGTTGGGGTCGTACTGGAGCCCCGGGGCGAAGGCTGGCTGGACGCTCTCCCTGAAGAGGGTGAACAACACCCTTCCTTGGTTGTCGCAGACTTGCCGGGCAGCTGGTTTGTAGTATGCCACAATGGATTCAACCAGCTCCGGGCACTGGTGGACAGGAGGGCACAAGAACCAGTACAAGTTCGATTTGTATGCAGCCCCGACATGGTGCGAGGGTGAAACTTTGTCAGCCCACTTCGCTATATTTGGCCGCAACTTGGTGAGGCTGATAGAGTACTCGCCGTCCCTATACCCGGCCAGGCGATTGATGGGCGGCGGTGGAGCTTGCCCTTGGCTTCTCTTCGACCTGGTTCTCCTTGTTCGCTCCCGCGGCGCTTCGCTCTCATGAGCGCTGGATTCTGTATGCTCTTCAGCTTCGCGTTCTGCGTCGCTGGACTGCGCCGGCATTGGCGCTTTTCCCTTGTCCATTCTCTCTTTCCTGCACGAGGTGGCAGAGACGGGGATTCTGGCTACTAATTCTTCAATTCTGCGCCTTGCAGCTCAGACTTGGCTTGACAATTTGGATGTTCTGAGTATGCCAGGGCCCCTTTTCTAGGAAGAAGAATGCAGCATTAATGGCGCAAGGGAGGGGGTTAAGGTGATTTGCCCTGAGTAGGTGGAAGCGCTATTATTCTTTGGCGGCCGTGCGTGGGTTTTTCTTTGGAAAGCGTACCTTGGTTGTGGTTGGTCCTAATGCGCCTGCGTTTTTAATGACATCCGCTTTGAAAGACGCGCAATCATTATTTTTAAAAAATTTTGGACCTCGTGCTTCCAATGACGTCACAGCCGCCGCCTGGGCACACACTTCGAGGGAGATTTTTGGCCCAGGGTTTTAAGGAGGGACGCAACCCAACTTTGCACTATGCCTTACTGCGCAGCCTGGGCCCATACTTAGAAATATTTTATCATTGTCCCTCGTTTCCCGCGACAAGTCATTCAAGGTGCGCCCGAAATTGAGGGCGCACTCAGACTTCGCCCAAAAAACGTGCGCACTCCGACTTCGCCCAGAATTTGTTGCGCAGTCTGACTTCGCCCGTCGCTTCGCCTAAAGTTGCGCAGCCTGACTTCAACACTTAGCTGATTTTTGCTCTGCGCTGCCCGACTGCGCTCCCAAGACGGTGCGCAGTCCGACTTCGTTGCGAAGTCGGGTTGCGCACCCAACACTTAGTCAATTTTTTGGCTTTTTTGTCAGCTGCCTTCTCTCAAACTCCCGATGTCGCACTACTCAAGGAGCGATGCCCGACTTCGCTGCGAAGTCGGGGTTTGCTCTAGGCTTCACTTAGGCTCTGAAAACTAAAAGCTGAATGCTGAAATAAATATATACATTCTGTCATAAACTAAAATGCAGAAAAGGAATATGTACAAGGAAGGACCCCTTGGGTGCCTTCAGTGGTGGTAAATCTTCATGTGGAACCCGTTGACAGGAATGGGGAGAAGCTGTCCCGCCATGTCCCGAAGCATGAATGCATTAAATTGGTTTGCACGAGCAATTTTATAGGGACCTTCCTAGAGGGCATCAAATTTACCATGGTTGCCCGACTTTGCTTTCAGTGAGTCCCACTTCAACACTAGGTCCCCGATTTTGAAAACTCGGGCGGTGGTGCCTTTCGCAAACCAGCCTTGGGTCGCTTCAGCATGTTTAGTAAAGGCCTGGTATGCCTTTTCCCTTTCTTCTTCTAACCGCAAGAGTTGGCAAAGTCTGGCGTCCACTGGATCCCCGTTGCCTTTTTCTTCATCTAGCATCCAGAGTGCGGGTATCTCTATGTGGGTAGGCAGAACTGCCTCCTTGCCGTACACGAGCGCGTAGGGGGATGTCTTGATAGACTTCTTGAACGATATGCGATCCGCCCACAACGCCCGATTCAGGAGTAGGTGCCATGTCCTCTTGTTTCTCTCTACTGTTTTTTTAACAATCTTCAGTAGATTCTTGTTGGTGGACTCGACAAGAGCCATTCCCCTGCGGGTAGTAGTTCGAGGACATCTTGTGATAGATGCCGTATTTGCTGGTGAACTCCGTGAGTACAGCGCCCGCGAACCCCGGACCATTGTCTGTTAACTATTGCCTCCGGGACCCCGAAACGGGTGATGAGGCTCTCGAGGAACCCAATGACCGTTTCTTGGTCCGCATGCTTAGTGGGGATCGCCTCTGCCCACCGAGTGAAATAATCGGTGGCTGTAAGGATAAACTTGTGTCCCGCTGCAGAGTTAGGCGTGATGGCCCCGATGAAGTCTAGACCCCACTGCTGAAACGGAGTCTCGGCTTGAATTGGCTGGAGGGGCAAGGGTGCTTTTCTGTTCCTGCCAACGAACCTCTGGCATTTATCACATTTAACACAGACCGCATGTGCGTCTGTGAAGAGAGTGGGCCAATAGTACCCAGCTCTGATAATTTTTAAGGCCGTAGGCCTCCCAGAATGATGTCCCCCAGGCATCCCGGAGTGGAATTCTCCGAGGACCCTGGGTTTGTCTGTTTCTCTGACGCATCGCAACAGGATGCCGTCAATGTTTTTGAAATAAAGCCCCTCGGGGCGAAGTACGTATCTCAAGGCGTTTAGCCTAAACCTCCTTCTTTGTGAGGCATTGAGGTGATCTGGACATCTCCCGGTGCTAAAATACTGCACCAGGTCATTTGTCCAATCACTTTCCTCTGATAAGGAGTTGGCTAGGTTAGTTTCTGCTATCGGATCTTCCCACTTGCAGGCAGAGATTTCAGCTGCAGCGCTTCGGGCCAGCTCTTGGCACAAGGCTCGGCCTCTGATCAGCTTTGTTGGCCGTACCTCGATGTCAAATTCTTGGATTTTGGCTATCCATCCTGCCCTCTTGTGACCTGGCTCCCCTTGTATGATGAAATTCCCGACGTCCGGGTGTATCACGAAGACAGTTATCCGGCTCTGGGAGACGAAGTGCCTGAACTTCCTGAGGGATTTCATGACCGCGTGAACCCGCCGCTCAATAAAATTGTACTTTTCTTCATGCGGCTGAATCACCCGGCTTAAGAACGCTATGGGGCGTTCTTCGCCATCATCTCCCTTCTGAGTCAAGACTGCGGCGTAACTCTCGGGTTCTCCCACCGCGTACAGGATGAAATCCTTGGAATAGTCTGGATTAATCAACACCGGAGCTTGCGCAATTCTAGCCTTGATCTCCTCGAAGGCCTGCTTTCTTTCGTCAGTCCACAAGAATTCGGCATTCTTTTTTAACAGTTCGGCCATGGGCTTAATAACTTGTGCGAAGTCCGGTATGAACTTCCTCACGAAGTTGATTTGGCCGAAGAATGACTGTAACCCCTTCTTGTCGACTGGGATGGGTAAGCGGAGAAGGGCTTCTGCTCTGTCAGGATCCACTGCAAGGCCTTTCTCAGAAATGACATGCCCTAGCAGCTTACCTTCTTTTACCGCGAAGACTGACTTCTTCGGGTTGATGGAAATGCCGAATTCACGACATCTCTCAAATATCTGCCGCAGGTGGGAAGCATGGTCCTCTCTCCCCGTGAGAGAATACAGACATATCATCCAAGTAGATGACAATGACCTTGTTGAGCAGCTCTCGGAAGGCCAAGTCCATGGCTCTTTGAAACGTAGCGCCGGCATTAGACAGGCCGAAGGGCATGCGCTGATATGCAAACGTTCCCCATTTGGTGGTGAACGCTGTCTTGTGCTGATCTTCGTCCTTTACCCATATCTGGTTGTATCCAGAGAATCCGTCCAAGAGAGAGAACCTCTGTGCTCCAGCAACTATGTGGAGGATCTGATCGATTTGGGGAAGCGGGTAATGGTCCTTCAGCGAGGCTTGATTAAGGTTTCTGAAATCCACGCAGAGGCGGATGTCTCCATTCTTTTTCCTCACAGGAACCAGATTCGCTACCCAAGATGAGTGCTTGATGGGGTAGATGATTTTGGCCTCCAACATCTTTAAGAGCTCAGCTTTCATCATTGCTTCAATTTTCGGGTTTACTGCCCTTTGCTTCTGTCGGAAAGGTTTTGCATTATCTTCCAGCTCTATGGTATGCTGGATCATCTGTCTGTCATACCCCTTCAAGTCCTGGTAGCACCAGGCCACGATATCAGGGAACTCTCTGCATAATGATCTGATCTGCTCCAGTTCCTCTTCAGTGCAGTCCGTCCCGACCTTGATTGTTTTTCCAGGTTCTAGTTCCAGGTCTACGTACTGCTTGGGGTCTACTTTGATCCTGTGGGATATTGCCCTGTCATTCTGGTCAAAGAGACTCTCTAAGGTAATCAGTCCTTTCGGGACATGATTGTTCTTCAACTGTATCAACCCCTCGTACTGCTCGTCATCAGGGTCTCTACCTTCTATAGTACATGCTTCATTAATCAAAAAAGTGACGATATCCTCGTCACAATCAAACACCTGCCAGTGGGTGTCTTTATCAGGCACAAAAGGCCTGTAGATGGTACGAACCGGCTTCGGCTTCTGGACAATGTCATCAACCGGAACGTACCTGGCTCCAACAGACGCCAGAATGTCAGCGTGTTTGTTCTTCTCACGTGATATGGCTTTGACATTCAACGAGTCGAATGACTCCATCAGGTCCCAGACACGGTTACGATACGCCTTGAGATAATGCTTCTTGGAGGCGCACTTATTCGTAATCTGGTTGCACACCAGCTCTGAGTCGCCAAAGATCTGCAAATGTTTCACCCCCAGTCTCTCTGCTTTTCTCAAACCCAAGCACAGGGCTTCATACTCCGCCGCGTTATTAGTACAGCTCCAAGCCAGCCTGTAAGTGTAGTCCTTCTGGATCCCGGACGGGGAAACCAGGAGTACCCCTGCACCGGCGCCATTTTTGCATCGGGCGCCATCAAAGAACAGCTTCCATAGCTTTTCTGGTGCGGGTCCTACCTCTTTCCTTGCTGACTGGTCAAGTCTCTCAGGCTGGGTGACGGAGTAACAACCTTGCTCAGTCTCAATCATGGCGTTGAAGTCCAGCAAGGAGAACTCATCCTCCACTTGTAACAGCTCAAGGGCTTCTTCTGTCATGTCCACCACTACCAGCTTCTTCGTTGTCAGCTGAACCATGCCGTTTTGTGGCTCTTCTCCGGGTATCTTCTCTACTAGAAATGTGGAAGGCTTTTCATTGTAGATCTTCAGTCTCCTTCCTTTGAAGGGCACTTCCATATGTGAGTAATCCAGAGACAGATACCCACCCAGCTTTGCAGTGAACTCCCTGGAGAGGCACATGCCGAAGTAGGGTTCCAAGTCGACCACAACGACTTCCTGTATGACCACTATGTCGAGGGCTTTATGCAGTCGGATCGGGATATCCTTGATGACACCAACTGTCTTGACAGGGGTGCCGTCTAGCTGCAACACACCTTGGCTGCTCCTTGTATACTCCATACCGATCTCGTCGCAGACGGCTCTCGGCATAACAGTCGTGGAGGCACCAGAATCCACCATGCAGTTGTGCACTATATAGCCTTCCATCCGTAATGACAGATAGAAAGGAGGTGGCCTGTTTTTCCCGATGGCGGAGACTGTCAGGGGTTGAGCTAACACAGCAGGCTGCGTCGGCTTCCCGTCTTTTATATTTTTCAAAGATTCCTGCAGCAGATCAACTTGTCCTGGGAGCAGAAGAGCCTCGTACATATTTATCTTCGCGGGGGTCCTCTTTAGCTCGTCAACTATGCTGTAGGTTGAAGTGTTGGCTCCCTCTATTTCTTTCGCAGGCTCATACTTAGTCCGGTATTGCTGCGTGGCTTCGACTCTCTGTCTCTTCGTCAGCGACGGATATCTCAGCTTCTCCTGAGCTTGTTCTTTTGTTTCGGCTGGAGACTGAGCTGCGGGGGCTTTCACCGCGGGAGCCTTGAGCGCAGGAAACTTTTCTTTGGCTGCAGGAGGCCACAGTGACTTGTCAGGTGGTAGCCCAACAGGTTGCGCCTTTTCTCTTCTGGCGTATACCTTTAATGGCTTTGCTTGGGCCGCGGCAGCTTCAACGGGCTTTCTGCCTTCCTTGGTCAGGAGCAACGCAGGATCTTCTTCTGGGACGGCAAAGTTGCCTTCATCGTCCAGGATCATGTATAATTCATCCTCTATGGCGCTGCTCGCCGTGGTCTGGAGATAATGCTGATGCAGCGTGCACCCTTCTTCTGAGTGTGGATCGTTGCACGTAGAGCACCAGTTGACTTGGTCAGAAGTGCCAGGTTGATCCTCATTGGCAGCATTCCTTGCAGGGGGGTGCCTTTGAGCTTGTGCGGCTTGATCTTTCGTTAGCGCCGGAGGAGGATACGGTCTCCTTGGAAGGAACTCCATCTGGGCTTGCTTCTTCTTCATTATCGTCATGTCGTTAGACATGGTATGATACCCAGAGGCCAGAGCCCGTACCTCTTGGAGGATTTTATTTTGAATATCATTGTCTGCAGGTGCCAACCGGGCCGGCGGAGGTAATGCAGCCAATGGCGGGGGTGCAGAATACGCCGCGTACTGAGGGGGAGCTGGGAGTGCGGGATACTGCGGAGGCGGAGGTGGCGGGTTAGGATAATGAATTTGAGGCGGGCCGTAGGGGTTTATAACTGGTGCCGGATTCCATGGCTGCTGGGGGTGCTGACTTGAAGATGAAGGCATCACACCAGAGGCCGATGGGTACTGGGACTGAGGAAAATCAGGATAAATAGGGGGCTGCACTCTATGCGGGAGTCTGCCTATGGAGATTATATCTAATTCTGCTTGTTGGGCAGCTTCGTATAGGGCAGGGAAGGAATCGACTCGGGCTATCTTCAAAAGTAGGCAGATATCCGAGTTGAAAGACCTCAAGTAGTAGTGTGCAGCTTGACCTGCTGAAGGTCGCAGTTCGCGAGGTACTCTTTTCCAAGACCTCGCAAACCTTATGTTGAAGTCTGATACCTCCTCTTGTGGGTGTCGTTGGATACTTTGGAACTGATGCAACAACGAAGAGGGATCGGCAGACTCGTTGCATCCTTTTACAAGCCTCGCTCGCCAACTGAGGCCACCCCGTGATAGATCCTTCTGGCAAAGATCTCCACCAATAGAGAAGCTTCCCCCTTAGGGAAAGAGCCAGTAGACGGGTCTTGACACTCTCATCAGTAATAGAGTGTAGCGCAGCCAAGGCCAGAATGTCCTGGATGTGTTCATACGCCGTTTTGCCGTAGCCATCATAAGTAGGGATGGCCTTCAGGGCAGCGGGGGGTACAACCTCTTGTCCGACTAGGGCCAAGGGCCCCGTGGAGTCGACCGCCGGGAAGAGGTCGTCATCATTTTGCTGAGCAGCCATTTCTTCTTCCCCTCCGGTCGTGTACTCGGTATCGGTGCCGTCCGAAGATGTAGGTTGCTCTTCAACTTCGGCCTCTTCGATTTCGGTTTCGGATTCGTCTATGCGAGCTTGGTAGTCAGCCAGCCTTACGCGCTCTCCCAGAGCGTTGATGTCAATTTCGTAAAGATCGGGCTGGTTTCCCGGATTCCTTGCTCTCCACCTTCTTGTATGCATGAAGGCGCTTGGACCGGTCTCACGGACTCGGAGAATATTCAGGTACTTGCAGAGTCGCCAGGTGTTCTGATTTTAACAGCAATGAAGCGAACACCGATGCTTCGATTCTGTTTTGGGTGGGAAACTCTCGCGTCCCACCGGCCTGCCAGAGAAACTGTTGGTTACGAATCTGCCACTAGGAAAGGATTTAGTGAAATGCGCCCTAGATTCGCCCACCAAATTGAAAGGCCGGAAGGAAGGAATGCCTTCCGTGCCAATCTCCGGAGAAGGCCGGCTTCCTATGTGTTTTCTCGGATGGTTTTAAGCTCAAAGTGCAGGAAAGAAATTAAAAATGCGGAAAGAGATACAAATATGATTTGCGTTGGGTGGGGAGGATAAGCAGAGACGACAACGATCAATCACCACTACTAACAACAATTAAATACAGAATACATTACGTAAACTACAACTGTCATACATCCTATGTATCCTCTATCTATGCATTCCAGGAATACTTAATCATCAAATACCGATATCCAGATAGCGTAATAACAATAAGCAATAAAATAAGCAACATGAGGCGTAAATGCTAAGTAAAGGCAGCATAAAGAACAATAACAGTCAATAGAGCCAAGTGTATCTTGCATTCAGAAGCAAACGTATAGCTACAATGGTTCCCTAGCAGGATATCCCCCTTCCACCCTTTACAATGATGTGGTGCAGCTATTTATAGCGCAATTTCCCCCCGATTACAACTCTGGGCACAAAATCCCAGACCCGACAATAGCTGACAAAGCTGACAAAAGCGGCAAAAGAGTTGCTGATGTTGACTCCTGCAGACAGGGACTGTACTTGCAACCAAGGTCCACCTGAAAACTTGGCAGCTACGTGGCAGTGCGGTTGATGAAACTTTGAGTCAGCTTGAATGCGGGTAGCTGCGGTAGATGGAACTTTGAGTCAGCTTAAATGAGGGTAGCTGCGGTAGATAATTTGGCCCACGCCTGTCCTTTTCCTGTCACATCTTCGGCTCGAATCCCGAGGCTGGACACTTGTCAAATTCTGATGGGGGACGCATTTGCCTTGAAAGGCAGTCTCTCTTTTATGTCCGACTTCGCCCGGGATCAGAGCGCAATTAGACAGCGCAAGTGGGGAATAGCGCAGTTGGGGATAGTGGAGAAAGGGAAAGGAGGAGGAGGGAAGGGAGAGCAGCATACTTACAAAAAATGAAAACATGGCACCCGTGCAAAATGTGGCAACAGTTCCATGTATGAGAGTGAACAATGTTGAAGCATATCGTAAACTGATCTAATTCAGGAAAGTTCCATTGCTAGACATGACCTATATATCAATCAAAATACTATGTTGTGGAGATATGCATAACTGATCACTAGATATTTGCTTGTTGCTATTCATTGGAAAATATGCAGGGCTCCACGGACGATAGTGAGGGTTGTTGAAGCAGATCATCAAGAAGGGATATCATGTTGTTTCATAGTACCGATCTAATTCAGGCAAATTCCCTTGCTAGACATAATCCTTTCTAATGCTATGTTAAGGAGATATGCAGAGCTAATCGGTAGATTCAGTCCTCAAAAATTTGCAAGTTAGTGAGACCTATTTAAAGTTATTCATGATGTTTACATGATGTCAGCTCTATAGGTTGCAGCATAGAGCAAAGCGAAGTGTATGTTGAGCAATACAAAAATTGTTGAACATAAATATGCCAAGATCATGAAGTCTAGAATGCGAATTGTCCAAATGTGGACATAATTTGTTGAATGAGAGAAGTGGAAATGTCATCCCTTAAAAGTAAATATTTGGTAGGAGTGAGTTTCAAAACATTTTGCACTAGATGTGATTGGTTGGATGTTGAGCTCATTTTGCTGATTAGGTCAAATATGGGCATAGACATTTTGCACAAAATTGTTGGGGGAATGGATGTTAGCAATCCCATCCTCTATGCACAATCTCTTAAATATCTGGTGCAGTCACAACATTTGAATGCTAGGCGATAATTAATTGCAACCTCAGTCCTTTTCATAAAGCATTATGAATTGTGAGCTGAAAACGAAGCCTATTTAGCATTTGTTTTTAAAATATACACAATTTTGTTTAAGACTTGAATTGAGAGTTCATATTGAGGTTGAGTTTCATAACAAAAGACGAGCATGATTTAACATTGTCATTAAACAAGGAATTTTCAACAGGACAATTACATTTATACCCAGAATTTTTAGTGTCTCTTGAAATAAAAGTCATTTGTAGACCAAGAAAACAAGTCCAATGTTCAAGGTACTGTTATTGTAATCATGTCTACATGCCATATTTTACTTACTAAGTCTAAATACACTCAATAACTCAAAACACTGATTGAAGGTGTTTTATGCAAGACACTTATTTCAAATGAGTGGTTCTCAATCCTAACTCCAAAACAATTATTTGGTCATAAGTTGTTTGAAGATAGTAATGTTCATGAGTTCCTATTTTATTTGAAGAATCTTCATCTTCGAATTGACAAATTTTATGGTAATGTAGTTGATGAAGACACCATAATTTTAGTTATTTTAGGAGAGTTGTTGAATCTTGAGATGATTCAATTTAACAAGTTGCAAAACATCAAATTTGAAGATCTTGCAGATATACTAATACAACATCATTTTGTCAAGCAAAGACAAAACAAATGAATATGCATTATGGCAAAGATCTAGTTAAACTTTTAATGTCAAGGGATGAGATAGACATCATATCTATCCAACTCATAGTTGAGAAAATCGGAATCGGGTAGTAAATCGGCTGGGGAAAAAATCGACAAATAATCGGAATCGCCAAAAAATTGGGGAAAAAGTCGGCAAAAAAAAAAACCAAAGAAAATAAATTTTTTGTTTGAATTTTTTTTCCATGAATATTACAATGAATTAACATTATGCAAATCAAATATTGCAATAAAAACAACAATTCAAGTCAAGACATCATACAAGGCTGAAGCTTTAAGTACACGTGAAAGTGACAAAACACATCCTATATTGCTTATAATATGAAAAGGTACAAATTTAAAAGTAACAACAAGGAAAAAAAGGTTTCATTTTTTATATGCCTGCACATGGAAACAAGTAACAACAAAGTTACAATCACTTGAAAAAAAGGAAAAAAAACCTAAATTCTAAACCAAAAGGCTAGGGTTTAGGGTTTAAAATTGAAACATTGATAGCTGAAAAATGGGCTTGCATACATAGTTATCAGGCAGCAAAATTTACTTGAAAAGAGGAGGAAACAAAACCCTAAACCCAAAACCCTAGGGCCTATACTAGGGTTTAGGGTTTAAACTTCAAGTTCAAAGTTTCAAATTCAAACACTAACAGCTGAAAAATGGGCTTGCATACATAGTTACCAGGCAGCAATATTTACTTATATACTTAAAAATTGGAGGAAAAAAGCAAAACTAGGGCCTAGCCTAGGGTTTAGGGTTTAAACTTCAAAGTTTCCAAACATTAACAGTTGAAAAATGGACTTGCATTCATAGTTATCAGGCAGCAATATTTACTTAAAAAAAAGAAAAAAGAAAAAAAAGCCAAAACCCTAAACTAGGGTTTCGGATTTAGGGTTTAAACTTTAAACTTCGAAGTTCAAATATTAACAGCTGAAAAATGGGTTTGCATAAAAAACCCTATATTGGCCATAGCTTCAAAAAAAAAAATTTGCACGCCAATCCCGATTTTTTCAAAAAATTGGCAAAAAATCGCCGTTTCAAAACATCGGCAAAAAATCGCCAATGAGTCGGCAGACTCGCGATACGATACCAATTAAATCAGCCCGACAATGAGACCCAATTAAATCGCGATTTTTTGGCGATTTTCTCAACTAGGATCCAACTTATTATTATGATATCTCAAGAGGTATAAGAAATTTTGGCCGAGGGAAATCCAATTTAGACAAGGCAAAGTGAATTATGGATATGGTTGAGGTGGCTTTGGCAAAATTGAGTAGGATATAGACAAGCTTGGGTTAATTGATCCAGTTAATTTGGTCATGGTAGAAGTGACAAAAAAGAAGCAAAATGTTATAAATGTGAAAGATAGGGATGCTTTGCTAATGAATATACAACCCCCTAAGATAAAATAAAAAAGACTATGCATAATTTATTGGCAATTATGAAGGTCACATGGCACTAATTGTTGTCGATGAAAAAGTTGTTGCTTGTATAGGGTGATATTAAAATATTTTTGATGGTTTGATTGATTTTGGTTAGTTGGAGTTAAGAGCAACAAGGCATATACTTATCAAAAAGATTTCTTTTGGAGTTATCAACCAGCAGAATTAAATCCCATTCGCCTTGCAGATAGTGTTAAGAAAAAACTCCAGATTTTATACCTGCAAGAGGACAGAAAGAATAGAAAACACGAAAACAACAACACAAGTGACACAGAGGAAGGGAAAGAGGCAGAGGCAGCTAGACTAGTAGTGGTATAAAATGGAGCAGTAGCTGCAACCTTAGCCTCAGCTCCAACCATACTAGCCTCAATCCCAATCGCAAAGATAGATGGTGAGGATCATACCTCCCAAAGGACCATCCCAAACTATGGTAGTTGATACAATTGGCAGGCATGGTGACAACGTCGCATGACTTGTACCAGGTCAATGCTATCAGTTCCAGGGTTAGACATACATTGCAGTGTAGTCTAGTGAACGAGTCACTAGAGGAAGTTTGATGGCCACTCCTACACATTCGAGGATCTAGACTACGCAAGAAGGCACCATAGGTACCATTGTTGGTACCAAGACATTTGCTTCAAGGGAGGTTGCATGAGAAAGGCAGTCAAAGCAACCAGAAGTTAAGTAGGAAGCAATGGTAGTGGAGGAGACGGCGCAACAAAATAAAGGAGTTGCGCAAGAAGTGGCGCAGCCAACACCAATTATGATAGATGATGATGACGTAAACATTGCATTGGAGGCAATGGATACATCACCTCTAGTTGAGTTCGAGGCCATACGGATTTGATCTAGGGAACCCTTGATTGTATGGAGGAAGAGTTACAATGGGCATACCAACTTTCCAAGAGGAAAGAGTTGCCACCACCCCGTTGCGGAAATTTGTGAAGGAAAAAGAGAGATGCAATTCCCCACTGTTGGACAATGAGGAGCCTATTGAGATTGCATCTATCACTACATAGACGATAGCATAGACACCTTCAGTGTTGGTGGAGAAAAGGAAACACCCTGTATCAAAACATGTCTTGTGGTAGGACCAAAGTAGTCAACCAGTGACAATGGGAGATGAAGCTATGGTTGATGCGGAAAAAATAGTTAGAGCCACATATTCAAGAGAAAGGCAACTCCAACAAGGGAAAGGCCACCATAGGCAAATTTGGTGGGGAGGAAAAGGAAGAAACCACCACCGAGGACAATGAGCATGGCGAGGAGAGTGATACAAGTGAGCACCTATTGATTGAAGTGCCAAATTTGTGGCAGCCCCCAGTCTATGGTGCCAAGATCAATAAGCAAGTGGACAATTTCTTCAAGAAACTGTCAAGGGTGATAAATATGGTGCATAGTGAATTCCAAGTCAATGCCCTGCCCTCGGAGAATGGCAACTATGGCAATTGAGAGTGGATGTAGAGTTGGGCAGACTAATCAGTTGGGCCTAGGATGAAGAGCGTATGAAGAGATTCATGGAAATTCACTAAATCCAGTCATGTGAGCTTGGTGCAAGTAGCAGCATGCAGATGATGATTGGAGTGACAAAGCTACCAGAGAGGACTACAGTTTAGTATAAGCACCCACCCAAAGTATATATTGGCAGGGATAGGTTTGAATCATAGAAGAGAATCAAACTGTAATGTCCCCTTTCTAAGTTGTCAGTCAGGTGTTGTGGTTTAGCCTATTCTTGGGTTCCCGTAGGCTAAGAAGTGATGGTTAGGGAGCTTAGGAGTCCTGAGTGACTCGAATTCTATAGTTTCAGGGTGTTTCTTGGCAGTTTATTATTTTTAGTAAGTTGCTATTTCTGGCCTTTCTATTTCTGGCAGTGGCAGTGGCATCTCTCAATGACTGGATTCGGGTCCTTTTTGCCATTTCAGGTGAAAGAGAGCATTTTTCAGTACATAAAGGAAATATTTTCATATTTATAATGTTAAGTTACTTTATAATTTTAAAGTGACTTTATGTTGTTATGTAAAGTTGTTGACCCCCAACAAAAACATGCCTAGGGAGAGAAAAGCGGACGTGGGACTCATTAAGGCAAACATGTTTTAAGTTTAATCCCACATTGGCGCCCAGAAGGAGAAATCTCAACGTGGGGTCTATTTATACAGCTACTTGCTCTCATTTTCACCATCCAAGTTTGACAACATAACTGAATGCTGCCGAATTTCTTCCAGGAGATTTGAACAGGGCTTGTTGAGGACGAAAACCCTCTGCAGGATTAACTAGTTTCGATGGTGAGAGATCCACCCTAGCTAGTTGTGGAGTTTTCATCTCAAGAAACTCATTTGGGCTTCAATTTTTAGGATGTTAGGGTTTGAAGATTTCGAAGTTTTTGGTGTGCAGAAAATGATCATCTGGGTTGTCTTATTTTTGGCTTGAATCAAGTGGGTAGGAGTTAGATTTTTAGTTTTTGGTGTGAAGTGTGCATTTCCAGATCTGGCCGTTCCATTCTGGGCATAACTGGAGAACCTTACACTGGCTCATTGCTCTTAATCCTGTTCAAAATTCGTTATGGGCATTTTGGCATCTGATTTGGACTAGTTGGGCGACCCTTTTAAGGGTATTTTGCAGATTTTTAGGTGATTGTGTAAATTTCAAGGAGGGTTGTACAGTTCAGGGAGGCTGTACCTCTGTTTGAAAAATTGTGCCATTCAAAAGGATGCAGATTTGAAGTTGAATAAGGTCTGAAAATTGAGGCCCTAGGTCTGTTTGTCTACAACAGCACTGAACGGTGAATCTGAAGGCCTATATCTCATTGTATGGTCATTTCATGCCTTCAGACATTGACTGATCAACGCTCAGTTTAAATTCTAGGTCTGAGATATATGTATTTCCTGTTGAATGTCATTGTATTTGATGTCAATTGAATACTGATAAAGAATTTAATATATCTGCAATTTTATTGTAATCTGAATGGGCTTGGTAGAAGCCGCCCAATCTGAAGCTATGTTTATTATTTGAATGAAAAAATTAGTTTTCAGATTTAAAAAAAAAAACAAAAAAACAAATAGTCCCAAACTAGGGTTATTACAGTGCTATGTTACTATGTGAATGAAAAATTAGTTTTCAGTAAAAAAAAAAATAGTGCAAACAGGGGTGTCTATTACAGTGGTATCAGAGCGCAGTCATTTCTTGCCAGCTTGTGCTTAAGTTTGAACTCATGATGGCATCATTAGTTGATTATAAGTTTTGGGGTGAAGTTCAGCATGATATGCAAAAGATATTTGACATTATGAAGGATCCAGACTTCAAAAGGTATTTGTTTCCGAAGTTTGCAAGGGAAGAGTCTGAAAAGTTGAACGTAGTATCAGGACACCATGATAATGAGGCTGAAAAAACAAAGGTATTTGTAGAAGAAAAAATCAGAACAGAAATATGTGATGAAGTGACATTTCACATGAGGTATGTATGACCAAATGCCAAAATGAGTCCTTAGTCATGCATGCAAATTTTGATGATGAAATTGTGCACGAGGAAAAAGACCAAATAGCAGACATGGTTTCAGATTTGAACCTACCAAATAGAATTTCTAAGTTTGCCATTTGCTTAGATGAGACCAAAGAAGCTAATGCATATGATGATAAATTAGTTGAGTTTACTAACGCCATTGCAAAGAAATGACATGATGACAAAGTTACAGGTTTCATAGCAGCCCTTTCCGATGAGTACACTCATGATATTTCAGAGCATGACAAAGATTTGGACAGCCATGATGATTCAGTGTATGATGGGTTTATTGTTGATTATGATGTATTTTTAGATTTAGTGCATGTTGGCGGTTGTGGGTTTAGTTGCCAAACTGAACCTATTAAGGTGAATATGCCGAATAGTTTCATTTTCTTTGGTGACTTGCAGAGTGAATTATGTACAAAGACAGTCACGCATGAGGAGCCAAAAGAGCTTGTTGGGACAGAATTAAGTGATCAGCTCTTAGTACCATGGGATCCGGGTGTGTTGACACTTGAATACAAAGAAGAACCTGTGCGGGATGGATTTCTTTTTGACTGCAATAATGTTCCAACTTCTTATCAGGATGTGGGAAATTTTTTAGGTGTTGTGCAGTTAATTTTAATTCCCACATGGTTGAGTGGTGATTACTGCAGTCTTTCCATGGTGCTGGCATTTATTTTCTCAGATGAAGCTTTGATGATTACAGTTGGTTGGTGTACTTGGGACTGCCCAATTGACACTAGGAGGTTTAGTGTCAATGTGAGGATATTAGCTCTTGACCACGGAGGCACTTCCAGGGTTGGTATTGCTGTCACCTTTAATGTCAGTTTTTTGGCAGGGTCTTTTCTGCATTACTATGGAGACTTCACGATGAGGGATGTGGAGGACTACATTCTCCTGTTGAGTAAATTGCTTTTCCTTTTGCCCATGGCGGTGACGGGCAGTGGGATATCTGATAATGTTTTTTCTGAGATGACTTGGCGGGAGATATTTCATTTCAGCCTTATCAGGTATTTCAGCTCCAGACTTGAGGGAGATTTCATCATGGTGTTGCAGATGAGACTTGTGCAGTTTCGGCATGCTGGTAGCTCTGTTATAATCAGAGTGGTGCAGCGTCAACATGGTGGGTTTTTCCTGAGGCTGTTATGGGACCCTGGAATCATTTGTGGCTGCAGCCAGGATCCGATAGATGAATTAAGGTTGATTTGGTATTGCTTGGGGACAAGCAATCTTTGGGAAGGGCGGACTGTAATGTCCCCTTTCTAAGTTGTCAGTCAGGTGTTGTGGTTTAGCCTATTCTTGGGTTCCCGTAGGCTAAGCAGTGATGGTTAGGGAGCTCAGGAGTCCTGAGTGACTCGAATTCTACAGTTTCAGGGTGTTTCTTGGCAGTTTACTATTTTTAGTAAGTTGCTATTTCTGGCCTTTCTATTTCTGGCAGTGGCAGTGGCATCTCTTAGTGACTGGATTCGGGTCCTTTTTGCCATTTCAGGTGAAAGAGAGCATTTTTCAGTACATAAAGGAAATATTTTCATATTTATAATGTTAAGTTACTTTATAATTTTAAAGTGACTTTATGTTGTTATGTTAAGTTGTTGACCCCCAAAAAAGCATGCCTAGGGAGAGAAAAGGGGACGTGGGACTCATTAAGGCAAACATGTTTTAAGTTTAATCCCACATTGGCGCCCAGAAGGAGAAATCTCAACGTGGGGTCTATTTATACAGCTACTTGCTCTCATTTTCACCATCCAAGTTTGACAACATAACTGAATGTTGCCGAATTTCCTCCAGGAGATTTGAACAGGGCTTGTTGAGGACGAAAACCCTCTACAGGATTAACTAGTTTCGATGGTGAGAGATCCACCCTAGCTAGTTGTGGAGTTTTCATCTCAGGAAACTCATTGGGGCTTCAATTTTTAGGATGTTAGGGTTTGAAGATTTCGAAGTTTTTGGTGTGCAGAAAATGATCATCTGGGTTGTCTTATTTTTGGCTTGAATCAAGTGGGTAGGAGTTAGATTTTTAGTTTTTGGTGTGAAGTGTGCATTTCTAGATCTGGCCGTTCCATTCTGGGCATAACTGGAGAACCTTACACTGGCTCATTGCTCTTAATCCTGTTCAAAATTCGTTATGGGCATTTTGGCATCTGATTTGGACTAGTTGGGCGACCCTTTTAAGGGTATTTTGCAGATTTTTAGGTGATTGTGTAAATTTCAAGGAGGGTTGTACAGTTCAGGGAGGCTGTACCTCTGTTTGAAAAATCGTGCCATTCAAAAGGATGCAGATCTGAAGTTGAATAAGGTCTGAAAATTGAGGCGCTAGGTCTGTTTGTCTACAACAACACTGAACGGTGAATCTGAAGGCCTATATCTCATTGTATGGTCATTTCATGCCTTCAAACATTGACTGATCAACGCTCAGTTTAAATTCCAGGTCTGAGATATATGTATTTCCTGTTGAATGTCATTGTATTTGATGTCAATTGAATACTGATAAAGAATTTAATATATCTACAATTTTATTGTAATCTGAATGGGCTTGGTAGAAGCCGCCCAATCTGAAGCTATGTTTATTATTTGAATGAAAAAAATAGTTTTCAGATATTAAAAAAAAAAAAAAAAAAAAAAACGAAGTCTCAAACTAGGGTTATTACAGTGCTATGTTACTATGTGAATGAAAAATTAGTTTTCAGTTAAAAAAAAAAAAAATAGTGCAAACAGAGGTCTATTACACAAACTGGCACTGGAGTTGGAATTAACATACACCATAAACAGTAATTGACAAAGTTGGATTGGAGACACTTTAGGAGATGGAAAACAATCTAACATTGCAAAAAGAACAACAAACAATCCAGTTGATGGAGTCAAAGAAGTAGCTTTAGCAACCAATTTTAGTTGTGGTCTACCGGCAAGGACGCCACTTGCATTATCGATGATGTGACCCGGGTTCAATCCCCACGGCGGATATGTATATGTATAAGAAGTATTTAGTCAATAAAAAAAAAAGTAGCTTTGACAAGTGAAGTGGGAGATCGAAGCAAGACTTGCCAAATTGTAGCTGGAAGTGGATCAGTTGATTAGGTTGTTGAAGTCAGAGTGTGCAGTGAGAGAACAAGCTCTTGAAACCAAAGTGCAGGAAGTAGCTCACCATGATCACTTGATAGTGGAGAAGGATCAACAACTTGCATAAGCAAAAAGGAGGGAAATAGAGTTGTGCACAAGGCTCGTGGAGATTGAGCAAAAGTCGCAACACTTTGGTTACCAATGGCCTAGATACAGAGCCCATGCCAAGTGCCTAAGGGACGAAATTGATGCACTCAAGACACAAGCACAACAATTGGGAGCTACATCCATTCAAATTCAATTGACTCCCTAACCGCAACAAAGCCAAAGCCCTCAGGAGCAGTAGAAATCGTTGATAAGGATGTTGACCAATCTAGAGGGGAGGGAAGATTTAGCAACCAATTTTGACATGGCACCACTTCAAGGTTGAACAAGCATGTACAGAGCCAAGGATGCGAAAGCTATTTTGCTCATACATACAATTTTGTCATTTTGTAGTTTGCATGCTAAGTATTCGATGAAATGATTATCATATATTATTACTGTGTGTGTAATTAGAATGTACATGTAATTCGGATGTTCATGTAATTGGAATGTCATGTGATTAGGATGTCTTGTAATTAGAAGTGTCATGTAAGGACAGTTAGGGTTAGGTAGGAGGAAGTTGGAAACCCCCTCCCCTTTCCCATGAATAGTATAAGTAAACCTGATGCAATGGCTACGTGGGGAATATCTGTCAACCACTGCAAACGGCCAACACATAGGTGGCAAACAACCCTAGACAGTAGATCCTTGGTTTATCTTCCATGTCGAAAACTTGCTAGGACGAACTCTTTCAACAAGACGGCAGCTTCTTAGCACTTAGGATGACTGATTTGATCTTGATGGCACTTCTATGTTGGCAGGTTTAGTCGATGACGATGAGTAGTTAGATGGCAACCGGATGACCAGCCCTTCTGCAAGATGACATAGTCTGTGACGGCAGTCTTGGATTATGTCGACAGTTCTCTGGTGATGTTGGCAAACCACACTTTATCCTCTATGTTGGCAGCGTACTTCCATCAATGACGGCTAGTTGGCTTTCCGTCAACAAGCATGGCTATGACGGCAGGGTCTAATGTTGGCGGGCAACATTATGTCGGCAAGCTCCCGACGACGTCTTTCTCCTTCTTCACTCTAGCGGCACTCTTTTCTCTTCGACGACATCACCCTCTTGTCGGTAATCCTCGTCGTCAACGTCGGTAGCTTCCAATATTTTGTCGATGTCGATGACTTCCTTCCTCGTTGTTGACGGTGTTTGTCCCAGACGGCTTACTTTTCGTCAACGTATTTCTTCAATCGTTTATCCACACTTCTCAAATTATCCACACTTCTCAAATGCGATACCTCCAAACACCATGATCCCAGACGATTTTCACCCCAACTTCCTTGAAGACGACAACTCCCAACAACAATGTTTTAACTGCATATTCCTGATGGCAATCTTTCTCAGCTAGCCTTCAGTTGGCATTCCAGACAGACATCAGCGAGTGCGTCTATCCTGTAGAAATCATCAATAGCCTCCAACCTGCAATAGATGTTTTAGCATCGCACAATTATTAACATCAACACACACGGAACCCAGACTATAAATTGGAATCAAATTTATTTTAAAATTATTCTTTCATTTAATAATTTTCCCTCATTGCTGTTACATATCACAGCCTCTACCCTCAAGCATATCCCGCTTAGAATCTAGAGCTCTTTCACCTCTCCTTCACCCCCTCATGCCCTCTCTCCCTCTCTCCATTATTCTCCTCTTATTTATAAGCGCAAGAACTATAAATGACCGTTATTCCCGATGCTTTAACTTCCACTCCAGCTAATCAAGACGGTTGATCTCCCAGCTTCCAGCTGGCATCACTTATCCAATCCTCTGCATGGAGTTTACAAAATCAGAAATGGATGAAACGTTGGGAAATCAACATAAATGAATGCCCAAATGTCAACAAAGACATTAAAAATTATGTGAATGAAAAGTTCAGAAGTGGAATGTGGAAAAATGCAAGCAGGAAAAGACAATATTATATTGCAAATTTTAACCCAACGTATGACCACAAGGAAAAAGTGTATATAGGCGCTGAAATCAAGTGGAAGGAAAAAATACTCATTGCTCAGATAAGGACTAGCTCTCATAGGCTTAGATGTGAAACAGGGAGATGGACAACGCCCAAAGAACAATGGGAAGAAAGGATATGTACTCTATGCAGCACAGGGGCAGTAGAGACAGAGGAACACTTCATCTATAAATGCCCGAGTTTTTCAGATATCCGTGACAAATACAAAGAAACACTTGGGAACGAGTTTATTACAGATTTATTTGAAGACAAGAAAATAAAAAAAGTTGGAGAATTGCTAACACAAATCAGCAGGAGAAGGAACAACCTTCTCAAAGATATTAAAGATCATATGATATGATTTGAGTAATTGTACTTCCATATTTGAGGTCCCATAGACCACATTTGGGTCTCGCGGACGTAATTAAAATCTTTCATTCATTCATTCATTCAACCGGCGTTACTTAGCTAGTTTTCGCATGGATGCTCCTGCATCAAGACTCCTTACATTTTCCAAACACATGATAATTCATTTAGCCATCTAGTTGTGTGTAACTGTGAGCATATGTGTATATGCATGTAATTGCAAGTGATTGTGAGCGACTACAGTGAATAATATTGCTGCTGTTTGTGAATAATGCAAATAAGAAAGTGCAGTTCTGTTTTATTTCAGTTCTGCATATCTCTTTCATGTACGTGATAAATGTTGTTTATTGCTTATATTTTCTGTCATTTACTCTTCATACCATTGTGCTACAGTATTAAGGCCATTATTAATGGAAGGTTATAGTGATAGATATCCTTTGCACATGGATTTCATTTTTGTATTAGTATAGCATGGGATGGCTAATTCTTAAAGCCCCTAATTTTGATTGTCACCTATGCACTTGGACAAGTGCAGAAGGCATTGCCCACTTTAATATAATGAACATATAATATTAATAAAATTGCCCCAGAACATCTCCATTATCTGTTCACATGTGAGAAAAAAATACAAAAGACGTGCTTCAAACTACAAGCTTATCTCACTGAAACTAAAGAGATCAAATTAGTATCTGAATATGCCTCTACCTTGGTAGAGTGCCCAAAGCACTTTTATACCAGTACACATACCCTATTGGTTTTTTGAATCCACCCAATATGTACTTACCCCCAATACATAGGTATTGGTGTGTCTTATACTCATCTACACACCAAGACCCAGAAGGTGCACCTAGGTTGTGTCTGGACAATTTCAGAGTGCATTTCTCATGCACCCAATGCATTGGAAATGCCTCCAAATCTATTTTCTCTTTAAAAAAATACTGTATCAAGTAAAAATGTAAAAACAAATCAGAAAGGAGATATTATTAGTAATGATATTTTCTCTGGTTTTCAACTTTACACAACTACTAGAAAATGTGCTATTGCTTTGATTTACATATTATTGCTAAATCTAGTGCGTCTGTGGATATGTTATTTGCTTTAACTAGTAGATTATTGACCATCTTATGCTTCAAGTATGATGTCCTAATGTCTATGTCTCAATCTATAGAATCTCTCTCTTGATTAGCTTATTTTTGTAGTACTTTTTTATTGCTACAATGCTTCAATAACTCCTTTCGATAAGTCGCATTGGCCTACTTCAGTCATCTGAGGACATTAATAGAATTCTTTTATCTATCACTCACACACAAATTTGTATTTTTGAATTTATACACACAGCTGCACTCTTCCACCTACGTACCCAATTTTTTTACCACTTTTTTTATCCACATCTACTGCTTCATGCCCACAACTGCTTACCCTGCCTATGCCTCCATGTAACCATTGCCCCAAATACATTACAAAATTTAAATCATGATTCAAAGGTAATGTTAGACACATAACCATTTAACTGAGAATAAACAAACTGTTACAATTAAGAAGCCAAGATGAATAATTCAAGAATTCTTCTACAATATCAATTATCAACGTGGAAATTATAATAATTTTACCTGCTCCAAATGCATATGCTGTAACCAGAATTATTCTCTGTCCAATAGTATTCCCGTAAAGCACTAGGGATGCCAAAGGAGGGATAATCCTAGTTGTGTTGAATGCACAAAGTAAACAAAGCACAGTTCAGAATTAAAGTCAACTAAACTTTCAATTTACTTATAAAACAAAACACTATAGCGCAAACTTGTCATAGATTCATTGATAAGATCCCAACTAATCAAGAGAGCATCCGCACCTTAAGAAGCGTAAAACTAATACAAGCTGTGGAATAGCATCGTCTTCTTTCCATGGGCTGCAAGATAAGGGAAATAGTTTGTAAATAAAATTAATAACATTAGTTTTTCATGTCAAGAATTGACAAAAAAAAATGAGAGTTTATCCAAATTTGGTATAATGAACTAGGAAATACTATGATGAACCTCCATATTATGAAAAAGGGAAGCGCACTGATCAGGTCTATTATGCCCGTAAATGATACAACATAGTAAAGTCGTACAGGTGCACTGCCATGGAAGTGGAAAGAGAAAAATTGTTGATTTTGCCAGAAAAAATTAAAAATTAAAAATTAAATTCCTCCAATATAAAGACTTGCAATTATGTGAATATACCATCCTCCTTAATCAACATCATCAAATGGAGAATAATAGTAACAGTTCAAGCTTGCACCTGTAAAGCTTCACCAAGTAGTCTCCCACAAAGAAAGAAGCACATATAATCCTCAATGTTTTAATAGGATGACGAACCTCTGAAGCATAACTGTCAGGCATCATAGAAGTCAGGTTCACATCAATTGAAGTATTATCCAGAAAATGCATCCTACTGGGGGTTCAGTGATGTTTTTCTCAATATTTAAGGTCATGATAAAATGTATGTTTATTTCATTGCATTTAGTTCAAATATTTCAAAAGTTAAACAAAACATACGTTGACCTCACATAAAGAGCAACCAGGATTAGGGCTGCCAACGATTCTACCTGTAGAACCCATAAAAAATGTTAAACTGGCGTGATGTATAGCATTATTGATGATAAGAATTCATCCACAGTAGAAAATTGATATACGTAATGCAAGTACAAGAAATGCAGCAGTAACATGACGACATTATAGAATCAATGAAATCCAGATACTAACCCACATAAGAAGAGGACTCCATTTGCCACCTCGAATGGCAGCACGGACTTTAATTGTTGTTACAACTTTTCCATATAGATAAGAATCATGGTAATTGGACAGGACATCCTACATTCCAAAACCAAGTGTATTAGGAGCTTGTTGTCATAGAAGAAATAATGAAATGCAGGTTGGTTCGAATGACACCTCACTGGCATGTATAGTCTTATCCTTTCTTCGATTTTTAAGATGATGAAACTTTTTCCGAATACTCAAGTTTCCACTATTGGATTCACTTCCATCCTGTAGAGAGGTGAAATCAGGCTGTTGTACTGGTTCTATTTCTTCATTTTGAATCACTGGAATGCATTGTCCACTGGGGGATATAAGCAAGGTTCGTGAATGGGTAAGTTTCCTCTCACGAAAAGAATTATATTGCTCATGTTCTTCAACTGCAGGTTCATCTAGAGCTTGAACACACACTTCTAAAGAATTCTCATCCTGGAGGCTTGCAAGCCGACTTCCACAAGAAAAAAAAAAGCAAATCAGAGCTAAAATCAGTTGATATAAACAATCTTCCAATTCTATTCAATGGTTGAATTACTGAATTCCATGGACCAGTTTGGCAATAAGAGTCTTAAGTACAGAACCATTATAGAAATACAATACAAAAGATGGAAAACAGTAAACATACAAAGCAACAAAAGTTAATATATGATATTAAAATAGTGAGATTCATAATTATTTTAATTAACATGCTGTGTAAATTACACAAAATACATGAAAGTTGCCTATTGTGGGCATGGGATTGGATACTAAACAGAAGAAACATGAGAGGTTGTAATTTGCCACAAGAGTAGTGAAAATGGCTACATGGGTACACTCTTGTGCACCATCTTTTGCATGCCAAGATCCAATGAGGCAGTTTCCTGCTGATTACCAGCGATGTTCCTCTACTTATCATCACTTTCAAGGAGTATTATGTTAGAATATTGCAAGTAGAGACTAGTGAGCTTTGCTGTCACTAGCATTCCGTATTGTAAGTGATGCAAACAGACAAGGTGAAATAGAGAGCAAACATTCCTTTGTCCAAAAGTTAGCTAATTTAATAAAGTGCAAAAAAAAAGGATTACACTGCTTCATCACCATGAAGTTTTTCAGGAAAGAGTTGCTCTCCTAATTTCCCTAAAGTCAATGAAGCTAATATAAACTCACAATTTGACTAAAAGAGCACTCATATGCCAGGTCTTAGGCATCCATTCATTGGAAAGGCCAAAAGGAAGTGGATTCTAGAAAATTGAGGATGTAAAAGGAGAATGGCATGATCCAGATCCCATGAGATATCCAAGGCATAACATAGCAAATGAGAGTTTAGAATTTATTATTATACACTTTTGAATTTTTTTGTAGATATTCAAATTTATAAAAAATATCTTATGTGAATCTGAAGATAAAATTCGATATATAATCAACTTGGCGAGTCTCACCTCAAGCGCTTGTAATAAGCATCAGGATAAAGATTTATCTTATCTTGATTACAATGTTGAGTGTAGGCTTAGCTTGGAAAATCTTCTATTTATAGCATTTCATTACAAAGTTTACTGTAAACTTAACTTGGAGCATCTTTTCTACTTTTGGAGTTATCTCCAATTGGTCATCTCATGACATTTTGCTACAAAATAAATTAAGATCTTTGTTTTTCTGATGAGAGTTTAGACAGTAAATTCTGGAGTCCTAATGCAAGAAAAAGAGATAGGACTTCGTACCCACAATTCTGGTATTCACTTTGTGAGGAATCTCATTTCATTCATCCTGAGACCATGGAGAATGTTCACATGGTATCAAAACAGTGAGAGGGCTTGTTTGAAAAATATCAAAATCCTAAAGGATTCCTACACAACCATGGTGAAAGGCCAGTTGGTCAATTTAGTCAACCTCAGCCCAAACTGGGCATTCGTCAGGATCCTACATACCTCAATCATCAGTTCTGCCTGGAATTATGGAGCCTCAAAGATCTACATTGGAAGCTCCAATATTCCAGTACAGATTGGTACAAAACTATATGTCCTAGAGCTGCTTCTATTTGTAAAGGGGCCCACAATTGTTTTGTAAAGGTACCAAGATTTCACCATATGGATTTGTCGAAATCAGCCTCTATTTGCTCCAGAACTGAAGGAAAACATCAGCCAATTTAGGTCAATATAATATGTCCAGATTCTTAATATCCCTGCAATTGTTGTCATTTCACAAATTCATTAACCAAAGATAAAGAGTCTTTCTAATTTAAAAAAGCACCAAGAAAAAAGAAATACACAAAAAAAAAAAAAAAATGAAATGAAATCTTTAGTCCACAAACTGTAACATCAGCAATCAACGGTATACTCAATTACTACACCATTTTATGAGGCCACATACCCAGCCAGCCTTTTTCAGATCTTCCCTTAGGAAGTGCAAATATCATTCAAACATCAAGTGGAAATATCTTGGTTCTAAATGCCGCATCTTTCTTATACAGGAATGAAGTTGAAAGCCAGTTTTTGCATATTTTCCATTGGTACACTCAGTTTTTACTCATTCTTCCTTCAAATTTCTGTACTGAGAAATGGTCGCTAAACTTCTTGTAATTTGACTTACAATATCAAATACTACTATAAATCCTAGATTGAAGACCTATTTTAAAGGGTTCTATGGGATGACTATGGGGACAAATCCTACACTTATGGATCCTGTGAAGAAAGCAAAATGGCTCAACAAATGTGATGAAACCCAAGGATTGATGGTAATGCCCACTCCAAAAGTCCTAATGTTTCACATTTAGAAGATCAATAGTCCACAAGAATCTTGTTTGACATTTAAACTGCATTTTAGAAATTAAATTATCATTTGATCTTTATCAATTCGAGAACTGATTTATTATGCTTCATCTGGGAGACTTTCTAGAATTGAGATTACATCTACATATTGAAGAATCTACAACTTCAGCCTAGTGATTATTTGATCACCAAATGAAATGAACAAATGATCCTAGAAATCCTTTCTAAATTGTAAGGACCCTACTTTATGTATCTACATTTTACTGCATCAAACATGCTTTAGGAACTAATTATAAAATGCCTTCATTTGAAACATTTTGTGAACTGACAAGAAAGTGGATTAAAATCTTGCACCTTTTCATAATTGATTCTACAAGTTCTACAAGCAAAGCATTGATAGTGAAATAGAACAGCAATCCAAAGCAATCAAATAAACCAAACAAAGGATCAAAAGTTCCTGAAGGAGGGAAAAATAACCAAGTCACCTCTCCAACTCCAAGGTCAATCCAAGGAGAAATTTATCAAATCATATATTCTTTTCTATGAGAAAGATGGTCATCTAGAATCTCATTACTGAAAGAAGATGCAAACATCGGAAACTACCATGAAGAAGCACAATATCAAACTCAAAAAATGGGAATAAAAACAAAAAAATATACAAAACATTCTAAAAGTAAAGGTAATGCACTTTTACAATTGCAAGTGGCTTCAATTTTTTTTTGGTAAGTTAAGTTGAATTAAAAGTGGGTTTTTATCAAAGATCCCAAAACCTGATTACATTGAACTTCAAGAGGAACAGTCCAAGGATGGACAATAGGAAATTCTTGAGAAAAGCCTTGAGGAACATCATCAGGAAAGCAATCAGGAAGGAAGTGAGGAAAAATGCACAGATCAAAATTTGAAAAGCTCGCCAGGCGGGAAAGGAGAAGGCGGTAGAAGAAAACGGAAAAGCCCGCCTCAAAACAAATTTGAAACTTCCCAAAGGCGGGAAAAGGAAACAGGCACCTAAATTTAAAATTGAAACATCCCAAGGGCGGGAAAAGGAAATAGGCGCCAAACCACCCATGGGAAACTAGAAACCATGAGAGAAACAAAATCACACATAGGGGAAAACCAGTCGAATGCAGAAAAACCACCCTACACCAAAGGGTGGAGCAGAGAAACTGGAAATACAGTAAATCCCGCCTAAACAAGGACGGGAAGCAACCAGGGATGCCATAGGATCACTCTAACTGAGAAAAAACCGAATCCCTTGCGAGCCTGAAAGGTGGAACAGCAATTTGAGGATTTTCTCAGGCCACGAAATCTTCATGCAATGGATCACTAGCCTGGAAAGTGGGTCAGCATTCAGAGGAACTCCGCAGGCCACGAAGTCCTCATGCAGTGAAGAAGGAAGCCTTCAAAGACACCAACCCAGCAGAGGAAGCAGAAGAAGCAGAACAGCACATTGTGGGAAAAATACGAGAAAATTCTCAAGGAACCCAAAAGGAAGGAGTCACGAGGAAGCCCAGCTGCAAACGATAGAGCCCAGACAGATAGGATGCAGCCAAAAATCCCAGAAAACCTTTAGCACCGCCAAGGACACATATGGGGAAGTCCTGCAAGGACACAGTAGCAAGGAAACTAGAGGCCCTCCCAGGCAAGCCACGAAAGAAACTGAAATCCTCCTGGACTACAACATCGATTCCAAAGAGCAGAGTCACAGAAGAAAGCACATGGCCCTCCCCAAGACCAAAAGGAAGCTATGCAAAACTGTTCTTGAAGCCACTTTCCCACAGCCCCAGCATTCCGCAACTGAAGATCCTCTAAGGGCAAATGTCAAGAAGACTCCTGAAAAAACATGGGAAAAACTAGGAAATCCAAGGAAAAAACCCTGAACAACCTAGAAAACCCAAGGAAAGTCCCAAGGAAGAACCCAAAACCATCCCAGGACCCAGGCACCAAATGAAAACCCCACCATAGGGCAAGGAAAGGGGCAGAACATTGGATCAGTGATCTCCCTCCCCAAGGAGATCGTCTGGCAACACCATCCTGCCAAGGAGGAAGGGTTAAGGAAGTGCCAGGGAAGTTGGGACAGGATCAGGGACCTGGGACAGGGCCAGGGCCAGGGAAGGGATGCAGGGAAGTGGAACAGGACTTCCATAGGAAGTCACCTGCAGAGCCCCCTCGTGTGGCTTCAATTTAAACAACTATAAAAATTAATTATTTTTAGATATAGGGGCTTCACATCATATGGTTGATTGTCAAACCATGTTTGCTTCTATAAAATACCGTAACACCAAATTAATTTTTGTTTGTGATAGTAATGGTAAGCGTTTAGATGTTTTAGGATCTGAAACTGTTGTGTGGAAGATGGCCAGTTCACCAATGTTTTGTATATACCTCATCTTTCTATGAGTTTGTATTATTTATCAGATGGAAGGCAAAGGTGTTCATTGTTTTGCCTCACCGTGTTGTTCAGAAATCCAAAGGACAAAAAACAAACCACAGACTAGGGTTGATTCGATAACTCTTCTAGGTTATACATTTGACAATTTTGTACCATGAATGTCTTCTTATGTACTTATTGCTCATGCTAAATCACTTTCACTACTCACAACATCTAAGTAGAACATGGTGTTTTCCCTTATATTTCTTGCCAAGATAATGTGTGCTAAGGTTGCATCTGCAGAAAACAATATAAAGACAAATTTGTAACAGGTAAGGCTTTGCAAGAAAAGGCACCATTGCAGCTTGTACACAGTGAATTGAGTGGACCTGTTTCCTACTCCTTCATTTTCAGGATCTAATGATATCTATCCTCGCTTTTATTTATGATTTTTCTGTATGCACTAGAATGTATTCTTTCAAACATTAGCATAGAGTTCAACATTTTTATTGACTTGAAAGCAAATGTATAAACAATTATTTCATCAATTTTTATGCATCCAAAGGCGTCGAGATACAACATGCAATCACTTTTATGTCATAGCGAAACAGTTTGGCTAAAAGGAAGAATCACACTTAAAAAAATATGGCTAATTGTATGATCCAATCTAAGAACATGACTGTTTGCCTTGGGGATGACGCCATCAATTGTGTGAATTATATTCAAAATCATGCCCTGATAAGGGCAATGCAAAATGTAACACTAGAAACAGCTATGAGCAAACACAAACCAGATATGTATATTTTTAGAGTATTTGGACATGATACTTGGGTCATATTCCAAATGAAAAGCATAAGGCCATGGAAACCAAGAGGCAATGATGCATTTTTTATTGGATATTCCAAAGATATAAATACTATTGCCTCTTTAAACCTCATATTAAAAAGGTGATCTTTAAGAGAGAGGTTTGATTCAGTGAACACTCCTTTGGAGGGTGAGGAGGGAGGCACCACATGCTCAAGCTCAAAAAGCATATTGCCCTTTCCACAAGTGGGTTCAAAATGCAGGGCACCACATGCTCAACTTCAAAAAGCATATTGCCCTTTCCACAAGTGGGTTCAAAATGCACTACAGGTTGTCGAGTCTTTTGATCCAAATACTTCTCCCAAAGGAGTAGGCAAGCCAATTTGGCTCTTCATTGAAAATCCTCAAATTTGTAAAGAATCAAGCGATAAACTAGAATAGGATGAAGTGATGAAAGAAGAATAATGTTCCTTGAATAAGAACAATATTTGCAATCTTGTCCCTCTCCCAAAGTGAAAAAAACTAGTTCTATGCAAGTGACTACTGTGAGACCTTTGGGCATGTTAACAAAATGGGTTTCATTCAACTTGTTCTTTCACTTATTTTGAAAAATTGGGAGGTAAATTAGATGGACATACAAAGTTGCTTCATGCATGGAGATTTCTAGGACGAGATCTACATAGAATGACCTCCATGATTTGTTCAAAGTGACATCTCTTCTATTGTGTGACACCTTCCTTTATCGTCTCATGTAGGCTTCACGAGATGGAAAAATTTCCTGCATAATGGTTTTTTAAAGTGTCTTCTGATCCAAATATTTACAACATGCATGCAAATGGTGAGGACCTCATTTTTTTGTTGTATGTTGATGATCTCATCATCACAATGCTACCCAACAATTCAATAATACAAATTCTAGTCTCATGAATCATTTTGAGCTGACCAACTCAATCTCTTTGCATTGTCATTGGTCTTCAAGTTTCACACTCAAAGTAGGAATTTTATCTGACTTCCCAATATAAAGTCAATATTTCTAAAAAAATTCACATGAAAAGTTATAAATTGTCCCCCCCCCCTCACAATCAAAAATTAATTTTAAAAAACACCTTCTTAGTCTAGATTCAAGTTGACTCTCAAGTATACCACATTCAAGATTGACCCCACTTTGTACAAGTAATTGGTTGGTAGTCTTCCTTACTTGACTCATGGTAGGCCAAAATTTCCTTTGCTATTGACTTAATCTCTCCCTTTATTCAACATCATAACAGAAGAAATGATATTATGATATACTTCGATACTTTTGGGGTACTTACTATAGGTGGTCATGTTGTTCCTAGATAAGTACTAAGCATTGATATGATGTTTTGATGTATATGAGTTAAGTCATAGAATGAGTAGTACGATATGTATATAGTTGCTTAGTGTTGTTAGCAATGAATACATTTTTGTTGTTTATATTAGGAAGGTGGAGAGGTGTAGTGGTTGGCATATGCCATGTTCCACCCCAAAACTAGACGTACTCTAGCAGAAATGGTTTTGATAACATAGATATCAACTATGGCCAATTCTTCCTAAGTTGTACTTTATATTTGTTGGAGGCTATAGGAAGACTTGTGCCTTGAACAATTTTTTGTTATGCACTTGAGCATTGTGTATGTGTGTTGATCTTTCTCTTGTATTGTGTTGCATTGGATTCTAGGTTATTGTATTGTATTGTGTGATTAGATTGCTCCACATACTACACTTTTTGTGTCTTTGCTTGTACAAGTTTGAGTTACAATTTTGTGACATCAATGAATACAAGCCAAATAAAGCACCTCACTTTGATCGGAAGCCTACGACAACAATGGGAAGATCAACCCATATGGGGAGTCAAAAGGATCACATGAAAGAAAACACACGATCAAAGCATGTCCACCAAGAGCACACATAGTAAAAGTGTAGCTGACAACAAGACAGATTCATAGCATGCCTAGTAAAAGTTATCCACCTCTTCCTCAACAGGAAAGACACGTAGATGGGGAACCTTCTACAACATGACCTCAAGAAAAGGAAATGGAAGTTTCACCTCTTCCAAGGCAAATGTTGGAGGAAAGAGAGGCCATGAAGATGCCTTTTCCCCCTTAGTGGAAGGGAAATTGAAAGCAAGTGCAAATAGTAAAAAGTTTCTAAACCTAATTCTCAATAGAGAATTGGTCGACCCATTCAAGACGAGGGAATCCTTTTTCAAAAAGTGTGTATCTAGATTTTTTGTCAATGATGAGAACATTAGAATAAAATAGAAGGTTTTTAAAATCTATGAGGCCAAGAAAAGGCATGAACAACAAAGCCTTATTATGAAACACAATAGTTATCTTACTTGTTCCTTTAAAGGAGACAACTTTATGTGAAAAATCGAAGTTGAGTCATCATTCTATTTTTTTCAAGAACTAAACTTTTGCTACAGACCTTGTTGATTAATTCTCCTAGCTTCTCTGTCCATGTTTCTTCAAACAATTCAAAAATAGAATCCACTCCTAATTTATCAACATAAGTATCTTGAATATCATTGTAAGCTTGGCAATCCAAGATAAATTATATCTCTATTTCCACTATGCCTAAAGTGTAATAAGTACATACTCTCTTCCATCTACTTATCTTACATCTAAGTCGAGGTGAGCTACTCAGTTGCACTATAAGCATCTTTTCTCTCCATTTGATATATGTATCTATGTATGCTTTTTGATGTTACTTATATGTGGAGTTGTAATCGGCAAGTTTATGCACCTTTCTTCCTAGATCTTTTGTCCATATTGTTGCCCTAAATTTTTCTATTATGTACATTTTTATATCCTTGTTGTTTGGGAATTCCATAAAGTCAATACTCCACTTAATGATCCAGTTGATATTTTATTTCATCCAATTTTTTTCGCTCCTCCTATACTCATCTCCTACTATAGTTGTAGGCAACTTATTTACATCCATTTGTTCATTCTTTTTCAAATATATTAGAGGATGAATCATTGCGACTGCCTCTATAGGAAAGTACCTATTTCTATTAGGAGTATTTCATATGGAATTGAAATAGGAGTATTCTAAATGGAATTGAAGTTTTTATTTTGAATTTGCTTATAATCAATTGCTATTAAATATTATCTATTTGCCTCCATTTCAAGTTTGATTGTTGTGTAATGTCCTTTTTCTGGGGTTCTAGAGATTTCTAATAAAATTCCAATGTTTTTGCAGGTAATAAAATTACAATAAAAATGCAGATTTAATTCTAGATTGCAGAACAACAATTTCCAATAAATTCCCAAGGCTGAATTTTATTAACAATTGCAACACAACAATGCTTCAACAATCCACAATCTGATTTTTATTAAAATTGAAGGCATACCAGATTTACAATGACAAATCCCATTCAATAAGTTCTGATTTAATACTTGAATGCTATCAATATATTACCAGGAATGGGACGCTGGCCTCCAGGAGATGATAAAGTGTTGGCTGATCTTCAAAATATGCTTAGGACAGCTACCAGATGGGACGCTGGACTGATTGGGGTCTTGTAGTACTGAATTTGTCCTCAAAACTGCTAAAATACTCTGCCAAACTGGGACGCTGCTCTCCAGATAGGAATTAATGCTGAATCTACTCAAAATCACCTCAAATACAGCCCCAATATGGGACGTGTAACCTGGAATGACTGTGAAATCTGATGTTAACCCCAAATCTGCCTTGTATGCTGTCTTGGAGTGGGACGTTGGGTCCTAATTAGCTTAATGGCAGTCCACAACTCCTTCAATCTGCAGATACACCTCTGAAAGTGGGACGCTGCCTTCTACAAAATTCAAATACTGAGAATAACCCACTAAACTGCTAATGTATGGCCAGTAGATGGGACGTTGGGCAGGTAAGCCACCCAATGGCTGATTGAACCCTCTCAATGTGTAGATATGAGCTTGGTAATGGGACGCCAGGTTTCTAGATACTTCAATCTGCTGTTATAAATCTTCAAACCTGCTAATACTTCCTCCAGATATGGGACGTCCAGCTCCTGAGCTGTAGTAACTTCAAAACTGACTCCAAGTTCCTCAACTAAAATCTCCAAACTGTCCAATTAACCTCCCAGAATTGCAATGTTCCTGTCACAAAGGCTGAATGCTGATAACAATAATGATATTTGCCTCAAACCAATAACAAACCCTCTCCTAGGGCAAATATGAATGAAGAACAATGCAATAACCCTCTCTTAGGGCAGAATGCAATTGAAGAGCAGTAGAGACTCCAAGGTTTTCGTCTTAGAGCTCCTCAGCTTAAAGGGTTTTTCGTCCTTCAGCTGACTCCTGCAGGGTTTCGTCCGTAGAAGGGATCTCTTGTAGGGTTTCGTCCCCAAGAGAAGAGTAATTTAGCTTCTCAACCAAATTCCACAAGAGAAAGAAATAATCAAATGTCCAAGATACCAAATGAATGCTCCAATCCTTCTTTTATAAACTCCAAACCCTAATTTGTCGTTGAGAAGCTTTTATTTTTATTTTAATAATAATAATAATATAATGGAGTTATATTATTATATTATTATCCTTAATATAACGCATACCCCTTATTACTCCCCCTTTTATTATTTTTTATTTATTTTCCCTTTATATCACACCAAACTTTATAAAAATAACATTATTACTAACGCACACCACACCACATGTATGTACAAGGAGAATTCGAAAAATGGGTCATTACAATACATCCCCTCCTGAGATTGCTTGTCCTCAAGCAATCGAATCATAAACTCCATCAAATCAATTTGTAACATGATCAAGGACAATCCCAGGGTCCCAAATGAGTCTCATAAAACATTTGCCATGCTGAGATAATACCACCTCAAAAGTGAATGCTTTGGAGCAAAGTAGTTTCCTGTTTTTCTTCCCAATGCCCATGTATGCTGCAAGCCTTACCAGGAATGCCATTATTGATTCATCACAATCATCATCTCTTCTAAATTCTGTTGTAGACATGGTCCCATTAAATTCACTCCACAAGAGATGATTAATTGCCTTCAATACACTTAGTGGAAAAGAGTAGTGGCTGGTCCAACTGCTTAATTGGTGCTCAAGAGTCACTAATGAGGAAATGGCCATGGTGCTCTCATCTTGTGGTGGTACCTCTACTGTTTTGTCTTCATCTAGAGTACCAATTGGTGAAAAGAATGACGCCCATTGTAGCCCCTGCAAAGAATTATTTTCTGCTACTAAAACAGTCTTTAAATATTGCATTATGCTTCCCAATTGGTTATCAATAGGAAAGATATCAACCTGTATTTGCCTTCCAATATTTATATCTTCAAAACAGTCCACATGCCCAAATTCATAGTATTCATTTTGTTGTGTAAACAACTCCTTGCATTCTCTTTTGTATGGCCACCCCATAACAATATTGTTCATGTGTTTTCTTTTAAAATGCTCTTCATTAAAGGCTTGTTTATTGTACTCACCTTTTCCTAAGTCTTCCCTTTTAAAATCCCCATGCATACTTGCTTTCAAGAAATTAAAACTTTGAAAGTTTGAATCAAAATTTTCTTCTTCTTTGTCACATAAAAGAAGATTGGCACAAGATGTATGACTTACCTCTTCTAGATCTGAAGCAATAGTATCTTTATTGGGAAAGTCACTTTCCAACATCATCTTGATGGTGCCAATTTCTGATTCCATTACCAAAGAGTGGTTCTCATTGTCATCAAGGTCTTCATCAAATTTTGGCTCTCTACAATCATCAAATTTGGGTTCTCCCTTATACAACACTTTGTTCCCATGTTCTTCATCATTATTCTTATGAATGGAAGGGCTGCATAACGTTGATACACTACTAGCAAACAAATCAGAATTTATCTTATCATTTTCAATTGCAACTTGCTCATTGAATTCTTCAATGTTGGGCTTTGAAGTATGACCAATTAATTCTGATTTACTGGGAATATTTTCTGGTTTGACTTCTTCATTTTGTGGCACCCTGTTTTCAAACTTGTCTTCCCAAGAAAATGATTCAGCTTGACTTTTTCCTTCTTCAACCACTTCACTAGGTGTAACACCATCATCTCCACTATTCTCAATATTGATAGAGCTGGATGAAGTGAATACATCGCTACCATGTAAATCAGAATTGACCTTATTTGTTTCATCTTCACCCTCAAAACTTAACTCATTTTCAATGTTAAGCCTTTGATCATGATCATCACATACCAATTTATCTTCACCTTTTGCTGTTTTGTTTTCTTTATTTGGCTGAACTTTTTCTTCAAAAGTGCTTGCAAATGATTCAAATTCATGGAGTATAGACACGGCATCATAATGTTTACTTCCATCATACAAAATTCTCACAATGTTTTCCTGTCCATACTCTTTCCCATATTCTGAAATAACTGAAATTTCATTACTTTTGTCATCTTTTAAGTAAATTGTTATGGGTTTTTGAATCACATGCGTGGCCATGAGAATTTCTGGTTCTCCTCCCCATACACCTGGTTGTCTCATATTCTGAACATAAGTGTCAAAATTACCTTCGACAAACCATTTCATTACTGCTTTTCTGTTTAGGAGCTCATCTGCAACTTTTCCTCTTAAGTCTTGGGCTAGATTCTTCAAGGTGCTATCATCTGGACATGGTTCCTTTCTTTGCACACAAAGCCCAAAAGCAATGGCTCTGAATAAGCAGTTTCCATCACCAATCATTTTTGAAACTATGAGATCTTCATATTCCTCTGTTTCCTTACCTGCTTTATCTTTTCCACATACATGCCCATTACTCCAAGACTCTTTACACTTGAAACAAAGTTGCTCCTTTCTCAACTGGTTCTTGCTCTTTGGTTTATGTTCTGAATTCTGTAATTCTTTAGTGACTTTTTGCTGCATGTTTTCCTTATTCTTCCTTTGAGCTTTGTCTTCTTTTCTTGACTTTGGTGGAGATCTAGATTTTGGTGGTGATCTTGGTGGAGAACCTCCCTTATTTACTACGCCATGTAGTTGCAAGTAACTTCTGAAAGAAAGATGCTTCCTGAATTCTGGTGATTTCCTTTGGTACCTGTCATACAAAGCATCTACTTCTGGAACTCCACTACCCAATGGCTGAATTTGCTCTTCTGTTGAATTTCTGTTCTGAGGTGTTTGTGGTGAAGATTTTTTATTCTGTTTTGTCGGTGAATCTGCATGTGTAATTTTCTTAGAATCTGAATTTTTATGACTTTGGGGAGATGTGTATTCTACCATCTGTTCCATTAATTTCACCATAGCATCCAGTTGCTCTGAATTAAATTTCATAGTGGCTGAAATGTCCTTAATTTTTAATTATTAGGATTATACATAAAATGTGGTGTGTTAATGTTTATGTAGCTTGGATAAGAATAAATAATAAATAAAATAAAATAAAAGGGGTTATAAGGGTTAACGCCACATTAGGGAGTTATAAGGTTAATTTAGCTATTTTAAAATAAAATAAAATATAATTCTCAATGGAGAATTAGGGTTTTGGCTAATAAAAGGAGGCTCGGGCTTCATTCTACACATCCATTGTTATTGTAATTGATATCTTTCTCTTGTATTTGGCTGCAAAGTCATTTGCAATTCTTCTGTGGATGAAACCCTGCAGAAGTGAACTCTTGTGGACGAAAACTTGCTAGAGTAAAGCCTTGAGGACGGAAACCCTCTTGGTTTAGACGTAGAGGACGAAAACCCTTTTGTCTCAGAGGGGCAAACTCATCCAGGGTTTGCATATGAGCTTGTATTGATCAGCATTTGTGGGCAGAGTTTCAGCATTTCAGCCATTGAGGGCTTTATATCAGAAATTGATATCCAAATCAGCATTCAGGGTTTTTTGGCATTTGTTTGGAGGAATTCCATTTTCCACAAGCCAGATATTGTTGATTCGACTTCAGAATTGGATAGAGAATTTCATGCCATTCGTTTTGACAGGTTACACGACATGGTTTCGTTAAGAAACAAAAGAGTTATGGCATTTTGAAGTCCGCCTGCCAGTCCAGATTTCTAATTTCGCGCGCGCAGGCATTTCAAGCTGCAACAAATTTTGGACCTGTTCTTCATCAGTTATTATTTCTTGCGTTTCAGAGACTTATGCAGTTCCCCATTGATCAAATTTATGAGTTAAAGTATTGGTTGTAATTGCCCTCTTTTCAGATTCAAGAAAAGCAGTGTTTTAATGAAAAACTATGGTGTTTTTCCATGATTATTGTGTTAGACAGATAGATCTAGAGATTTCTAATAAAATTCCAATGTTTTTGCAGGTAATAAAATTACAATAAAAATGCAGAGTTAATTCTAGATTGCAGAACAACAATTTCCAATAAATTCCCAAGACTGAATTTTATTAACAATTGCAACACAACAATGCTTCAACAATCCACAATCTGATTTTTATTAAAATTGAAGGCATACCAAATTTACAATGACAAATGTCATTCAAAAAGTTTTGATTTAATATTTGAATGCTATCAATATATTACCAGGAATGAGATGCTGGCCTCTAGGAGATGATAAAGTGTTGGTTGATCTTTAAAATATGCTTAGGACAACTATCAGATGGGATGCTATACTGATTGGGGTCTTGTAGTACTGAATTTATCCTCAAAACTGCTAAAATACTCTGCCAAACTGGGACGCTGCTCTCCAGATAGGAATTAATGCTGAATCTACTCAAAATCACCTCAAATATAGCCCCAATATGGGACGTGTAACCTGGAATGATTGTGAAATCTGATGTTAACCCCAAATATGCCTTGTATGTTGTCTTGGAGTGGGACGTTGGGTCCTAATTAGCTTAATGGCAGTCCACAACTCCTTCAATCGGCAGATACACCTCTGAAAGTGGGACGTTGCCTTCTACAAAATTCAAAAACTAAGAATAACCCACTAAACTGCCAATGTATGGCCAATAGATGGGACGTTGGGCAGGTAAGCCACCCAATGGCTGATTGAACCCTATCAATGTGTAGATATGAGCTTGGTAATGGGACGCCAAGTTTCTAGATACTTCAATTTGCTGTTATAAATCTTCAAACCTACTAATACTTCCTCCAGATATGGGGCGTCCATCTCCTGAGCTGTAGTAACTTCAAAACCGACTCCAAATTCCTCAACTAAAATCTCCAAACTGTCCAATTAACCTGCCAGAATTGCAATGTTCCTGTCACAAAGGCTGAATGCTGATAACAATAATGATATTTGCCTCAAACCAACAACAAACCCTCTCCTAGGGCAAATATGAATGAAGAACAATGCAATAACCCTCTCTTAGGGCAGAATGCAATTGAAGAGCAATAGAGACTCCAAGGTTTTCGTCTTAGAGCTCCTCAACTTAAAGGGTTTTTCATCCTTCAGCTGACTCCTGCAGGGTTTCGTCCGCAAAAGGGATCTCTTGTAGGGTTTCATCCCTAAGAGAAGAGTAATTTAGCTTCTCGGACAAATTCCATAAGAGAAATAAATAATCAAATGTCCAAGATATCAAATGAATGCTCCGATCCTTCTTTTATAAACTCCAAACCCTAATTTGTCGTTGAGAAGCTTTTATTTTTATTTTAATAATAATAATAATATAATGGAGTTATATTATTATATTATTATCCTTAATATAACACATACCCCTTATTACTCCCCCTTTTATTATTTTTATTTATTTTCCCTTTATATCACACCAAAATTTATAAAAATAACATTATTACTAACGCACACCACACCACATGTATGTACAAGGAGAATTCGAAAAATGGGTCATTACATGTTGTCCCTTACTTCACACCCATGGAGCACTGATGGCACTACCTACAATCTGAATAAGGCCCAAATGGTCTTTCAATCCCACAATTTTGCCTCCCTCTGTCTGTTTTGCAATGCAAAGAGTGTTCTCCAACCTCCCATTATTCTTTTCAATATGCATGTTGTCCAACTATGTATATTATTGAAATCTACACCAGGATACTTGTATCTTATTACTTCTAGAATCCCCCTCCTCAAATTGGAAGCTTAGATTTTTTTTTCTTTTCCTTTGATTGGTGAAAATTACTATCTTGGTTTTGCCAGTATTTACTTGCATGCCAACTTCCTTGCAAAAATGTTCTAAAGTCTTTAAATGCTCTCTTAACCCTTGTGTTATCCTTGTAATCAGAATCAGATCATCTACAAACAAAGGTAGTTTCACCACATAACTGCCTAGTTGGATACCTTCCCCTCCACTCACATTTAGCCATTCTTCTTGCTTATCAATATATATGCCAAATAGAATTGGGGATAACAGACATCCTTATTTATCATTTCCGAAGCATTTTGAGAGACTTTCTCATGTTCTTATGTTGGCTCAGACCTCTTTATAGAGTCTATGGACTACTGCACTATTTTTTCAATATGCCTCGTTTGTCCACTTTACTCCATAATTTATTCTAGGCACAATTTCAAAGGCCTTGTTGAAGTGAACACAAAAGTAATATGCATCTCCTTTTACCTCCCATATTTTTTCAATGATATGTCTCAATGTGATGCAATGATCTATTGTTGAGTGTTTTGGCCTAAAACCTACTTGTCCTTTTGCCATCTTTCCTTGTTCTTCTACATACTTCCTGATTTTGTTCCCAATCATACTACCAAAAATATTTGCAAATAGAGGATTGACCCTTGCATTTTAATAATTTGAAGGGTTTGTGTACCTCTTCCTTGAGGATGACGAGTGTGTAGCAAGAGAGTTTGACTTGGCTAAAGAGGTTGATCTTTAACAAAGACCAAGATCATAATATTGAGAAAGAGTTGCATGTGCAGGGTGCAAGTATCATTCAAGGTCCAAAGGATGGTACAAGGGGTAATTTGTTGAACAATGGATAGGACTAGAGCTCAACATGTAAGTGACTATAGGTGAACCACCTATGGCCCAAACAAAAGGTCCTCCAAATAAGAGAGCACAAGAGAATGCTCGACAATATAAAAGAACGGAGGAAGTTTAATAACCTTCAAATAAGTGTCATGTTGTAGAGTTATTTGAAGGAGGAAGCAACCAATCTAGTGTCAAATCAATCCATTATAGCGATAGTTGGTTCCAAGGAGAAGCAAAAGTGCCCCAAGTTCCTTGGAGATGGAAAAGAAAACCTACTACATGCATCACTCTATGGAAGTTCAACAAGTAAGTTGATGAGGAGGATGCAATGAGGGTGTTCCCTACAACAATACATGGGATTGTAGTGGACCACTACATGTAATTCTCAAATAATAAGTAACAAAGATGAAAATATTTGATGGAATCCTCTAAAGAAATGAAAAAATGAAATGAAATATTATTAATGTCCGCGGTGGGCCAAAATAAGACCCAAGGGACTATAAGAAGGACAATAATGACTGCCAACTAGCAGGCTAAAAAGCCTAACAAAGAAAAGAACTAAGATAAATACAATATGAAACCCGACAAACGAGCCAAAGAGAAAGGGAAAAGAAAAGAAAAGGGGGAGCAGAGGGGGAGGGCTGCAATCCAACAGAGAGGAGTGCATGCCAAGAAGAATGGAGAAAGAGGAAGGGGGAGGCAGCAAGAGGGCAAGCCCCGAGAACCCCCTAGAAACTAATCTCTCTTAACAGTCGAGGCCAAAGTACCGGAGCTGAAGAAGTCCATGATATGTCTCTACCCATTGCTAGTTTGGAACCTTGACAAACTATTGGTGCTCTGTCTAGTGACCCTGCTTCTGTTTGAACTGGATGATGTGGGGCATTTCCAATCGAAGTCACCTGGTCCGTTGGAGTTGGTGAAGTATGTTGTGATGAGCCGATGAGGAGGGTGAGATCCATGTGAACTTTTTTGTCGTCGAAGCTGAGTTATCTCCCTAAGAAAGAGTGCGAGACAATGCTGGTCCAGGTATTTGAAGGTAGAAATAGATCGAGAGTTGTCTCTGAAAAGGCAATGAAACCTACCTTGAATCTCATAATAAATGGGACAACAAAAAATAAAGTGATGAAAGGTTTCAGCTTCACCCATCGAGCAAAACAAGCATATACGCTCCTCCGTCGGAAGATGGTGATTTGACTCAATCTGGAGTTGGTGAGAACACACCCTGAGTTTCCTGATAGTGACTCGAAGACTATGCATTGTGTAATGCTGAAGGTATTGTGGAGGAACTATTATGCCCTCCTATATCTGTAAGAAGTGCTCATGGTAGAAAGACAGCTTGGGGGAAAGAGGGGCAATAGGAGAGATCCATGTGCATCTGGTGTACTGGAGACTAACATCCTTTCGAATCTCATGGAGCATCTTCTCCTTACTAAGTCGAGAGGGAGGGAGAACCCCCAAAGAATAAGGGGGCAGCTTGTCTATCCGTATCTGAATGATGGCTAGGAGAGCAGAAACCTAAAAATACCAGCTCCTCCGGTCTCCCCAAGAACTCGGAGAGAGTTCCATCGAGGAGAAAAGGGCGAGGTAAGGGTACCACCTGCAACCCTCAGGGGTATCTCCGAAAGTACGGATCCTATGAAGATAACCGATAATCAGGAAGATAATCTCAAGCTAGAGAGGAGAAGCCCCAAACTCTGCCAGAATAATAGAACGGGGGATTGTGCCCTTGCAACGAATGAATCGTCAAAGAAATAGTGTCTGGACTCGTTCAACCTATGATGCTGATAGGTGTAAGACTAGGGCCCCAAACCACTGACCCATAAGTAATAGTTGGCTTGACCAAGGCATCAAAAATCCTCATCTTCACAGGTATATCTTGAAAATGTGCTTTGAAGCAAATCCTCTCTAGCAAATACAGAGCTGCATACCCTTTACATACTGGGACCTAGGCGGTGGGTTTCATACCAAAATTGGGACAAGTGAAAAGACCCCCAAAATACACATAAGAGGTGGTTATTTCGACCTCCTGACTCTGGAAAAGGAAGTGGAGATGGGATAGAGCCTCTTTGGTAGTATTGAATACCATAACCTTGGTCTTAGAAAGATTCACTGTCAACTATCTCGAGTCACAAAAAGCGGCAAAAGTGTTCAAATGACGCTGGAGCCCCTCAAGGGATGAGGCCAAAAGAACAACATCATCAGCAAAGAGGAGAATAGAAATCAACACATGGTGAAGAAGGCAACCATCCTCTGGGTGAGCGTTCTCCCTAATATAAGTCTCAAGCTCGTCGATAAAGATCCCAAAAAGTGTCAAGGAAAGGGGGCATCCTTGTTTCACTCCTATGGTGCTAAGAATACTGGCTAAAAGCCCTTGAGTGGAGCGAAACCGATCTTTCACAGTCTCATATAACCGTGTAACCATTTTCAAAAGCTGCCCAAAGATGCCAATTGAACGAAGCCTCTCAAGAAGTAAATGCTGAGGCACCATGTCGAAAGCTTTCCTCAAGTCTACAAAGCAACAATAAACCTTCGAGGACCTGGAACACGCCTCCTCAATAATAGCTCTGAGGACTAGAATGTGTTCTATGGTTTGGTGATCTTGCCAAAAACCAGCTTAGCCAAGAGCCCTGAAACCCCCCTCCTCCAACCTTCGGGAGAGAAGCACATCCAATGTTGTGGCATAAAGCTTGGCAAAGATATGCCCAATCATGATAGTCCTGTAATTATTGGGTTCATGGGGATCGCCTGCCTTATGAATGGGGTGAATGATATGCTGGGTCCAGGAATCGGGGAACCCAGAACAGACAGCGAGATTAAAGAGATCAGTGAAGGGCCCAACAAGAGGGTCAATACCATGCTTCAAAAATTCTGCCTATAATCCATCCAAATCTGTTGCTTTGCTCGTACAGATATTCCAAATAGCTTGCCTGACAAGACCAATAGAAAAGAGGTGGCACAAAGAGGGGGGAGGGAACAGTAATAGGAGGCTGATTTGGGATGGTATAGAGGGAAGAGGCATGAATGGTCCAAGAGGAAAGATCGATCCCATGAGTAATCCGATCATGGGGGAGGATAAGGTGCCAAAAGGATTTAGGATATTGTTGAAGGGTGTTGCATAACTTTTATTATTAAACATGAACCATTCACCAATATGCAAAAATATCAAATCATTCATCCACAATATATTATCCACAATAACAATCCACAAATGAGAGAGAGATAGATAATACCCTTAAGGTAGGGCAACACCAATAATAATCCTTAAGGAATAACTCCACAAGATCTCCCAAGATGAGAGGCCACTTCGTGGGCACGACGATTACATAAGATTCTTCTTCAATGATATGAATGTCCTTACAATGACAAATATCTCTTCTTTATATATCCATATTCTTATTCTACTTTGGAGAGCCTACTACTAATATTATATTATATTAAAATATAATATAATATTATAATACAATCAACCTTGGGTTATGTGTGGCCCATGCCAACCCTTATACAATATAATAATATATCCCCAAATCTCTATTCCTAGGTACCCTACCAAAGGGAGTGAATAAGATCAAGTCGATGCCGAGAGAGGAAGAGATGCTTCTTCTTTCGAAGAAGCATCCTGTAATCTTTGTGAGAAATGGCATAGGGCTGGGAAGGATTTCGAATGGCATATTTCAACCTTCGGTGGGCAAAATTACATTCCTTGTCATACCAGATGTTCATGGGGCAATGACCAGGGGGACGAGGACGAGGGGGAGGACGAATTGTGTGGGGGTACGAGTCCAAAGCAGCCTTCCAAATAGTTTGGACCAAGCAAGTAGAACGACTGGAAACATCGGGAAGAGAAGACACCCTGGGGAGAACATGATGCAATCGGTCCATGTAGGTAAAGGAATAATAATAGTCAAAGTCTATAATGACTCGAGGGGCTGAAGGGGAGGGAGGAGGGGGAGGAGTAACAGGAAGGGAAACAGTGGATAACGTAAGAGAAAGAACTAAATGATCGGTAAGGGGGGGAGGGTGATCAGAGACGTTGAATTGGGAAATGAATGGAATGAGGGTGGTAGAGAAAATAGCATAGTCAATGACACTGGCTCCACCACTTTGAGGAAAGCAAGTAAACCCACTAGAATCCGAAAACAAGATATACCATTGAGAAGAACTAGCCTGTTGGATTCACCCCACTCAATAATATGCTTACCGTAAGCAATAACCTGTGTGTCGCTGGAGGTTCAAGCAAAACCAAGGTCCTCGAGATCCAATTTCCGAGTCTGCATCTCATCGGTTGTGAGGTCATGAAGAGAAACCTGCATAGGTCTGGTCCAAGCATTGAAATCTCCCAACAGAAGTATCTCCCTTGAAGTCGAGTATCTAGTAATGTCCTCATAGAGATCCTGGAAAGGGTCCCCGTCCATGTGAATAGAAAAATTGGACGTGGTGGGGGAAAGTAACAAGTGGCAATGTAGATATCCCAAAGAGGTGGGTGACAATGGATTTTAATCCATAAAAACCTAGAGTGGGGGTCAGTTGAAACCAAGGAAACAGAACCTTGGAGCCTATCCCTGATAAGAGCAGCAACACCTCCTGATCCTCGAACCCCCCAAAGCGCCGAGTGAGTTAACGACAACTGAACCACCAAAAGTAATCAAAGATAACTGGAAGGGCCCGCTCAGGACTCTCGTGCGTCTCACAGATAAGAATTATGTCATGTCTGCCAATCACATCAAGAAGGGACCCTGGGGCAGACCACATCATACCATTGTAGTTCAGCAAGCTATAGCTAGCTTATCTGCCACCCCCTTCCATGCCGATGGAGTCATTTGTTTAGCAAGGGTTTGGACTTTGGACCACCCAATAGGGGGAGAGTCCCTAATCACTGCACGCAAATTATGAATAACTTCCTATTTGTTGGCTTTCCTGGCTGTGGTTACTTGTTCTCTAGCTTTCTTCAATTCTTCAACCTGGAGTCGCGTAAGGTCCTCATCAAGGTAGATATTGTCCTGAAGAGTAAATAATTACCGTTTGGCCCTCAACGCCTTCATACGCTCTTCCGCATTTTTGAAGCGTATGAACAATGTGGAGTCAGGAGAGAACCATGCTCTCTCGAGAAGTCCATGTTGCTTCATGACAACAATGAGATCAATGATGAAATCTACGAGACAAGGAAAAACTGGTTGGTTCTATGTGGTCCTAAAAATAGAGGTTGAAGGAACTAATCAGTAAGGTGGAAAAGGAGTCAATGGATGGCTTGAAGAAAACATGATTTATAAAGGCACTTATTCCCAATTACAGGAAGAAGATGAAAGTAGCCCTCTTGACAATTTTGTCACATTTTGTCTAAGGGGTGAAATTTTGAACTGCTGCTACAATGTTTTTCCTGTTTAAATTCGCTTTCTCCTCTGAAAACAGCCTTCTTCGGCAAGAAACTCTTCCCTGGCATTTTCATGGCGCTGAGGTGCAGCTAGATATCCATTTTCGCTCACCTTTTGTGAACAATTGAAATTTGAAGCATCTTTGATCACAAAAACAAGAGTAAAAGAGCGGCTTCGCTCAAAAGGGAGGCTAAACCTGAGTTTCGCCCATTTTCAAGGCGAAAGACAGCTTCGCTAATCAAATTGAGCGAAAGCCCACTTTGGGCTTGAAAATTGGCTAAGGCACAGAAAGGGCTCAACTTCGCCTTGGGAGGTAGCGAAGCTGAGCTTCGGACCTTGCCAGGAGCGAAGTGCAGTTTGGGCAGGGAAAAAAGTCTAAGGCAAAAGTCAAAACTGCTTCGCCCAAACTGCTGGCGAAGCTGCACTTCGGGCCCCAATGTGAGCGAACCTCCACTTTGGGGTTAACTGGGGCGAAAGCCCACTCTAAGCACTGCTTTCTCTGAAAAGTTTCCAAGGCAAAATCAACCTCAACTTCACCCAAGAATCCAGCGAAACCCAGCTTCGGGCGTCATCTTCAGCGAAGCTCCCATCTCCAGCGAAGAGGCGCTTCGGGCGAATATTGTCTAAGGCAAAGGGTCGACCTTGTCTTCGCTCCTCAGCCAGGCGAAGCTGAGTTTCGGGCCCTTTCTTCGGCGAAGCTCCATTTCGGGCCTAACCGGAGCGAACTACATCCAGTAAAAGTCCATTTTGGGCTTAGACAAAAACTGCAAGCTGAAGCACCCCTCCCCCCAGCTCCAGCGAACTCCCATTTTAAGGCATCAACTCTGATAAAGCTGCATGTCGAGCCTGATTTTCAGCGAACCCTCCCCAAAGCATTTTTTCAGCGCTAAGGCTGCATTCGAAGGGCGCGCTTCCAGAGAAGAAGGTAGGTGGGAATTTAAAGCGCTTCCATGGCGCACGTATTTGGGTCTCCTACCCATCCCATTGAAACGACGCTGTCAGGTCCGGGAAAGCCCCTGAGGACAGACTTCACCAACCGCAGTAATGAGACAAGCACTCCCAACGGTGAAATCTGTCCGAACCCACGCCTCATAACTGCTAATACAAGGGAGTCGTGCTCCATAAATGCGCTATCATCTGGCGAGGGTCAAATCTCAGCTGCCCCAGTGACTTTTAGGGTTTGACATTAATGTTACAGAGGTGAATTCCTCTATAAAAACCAGCTCAATGTAATGTAATCGGGGGAACATTCTGCTAGAGAGTTGTACTTAAATTCTACATCAATATTAAGACTCCTGGTTCTAATACTTGACTACTTTTCTGTGTATGATGCCTTCTATCATTATTTCTATTAATTTTGTTTCTTTATATGCATATTGTAATTCTGCAATCTAGATTTAAGTATATGCTAAAGAACAAAAGTTGGTGTAGACCAGGGGTGAGTACATTCCCGATACAGGTGATGACAGTTAATATCAGGGTGGGCAAGGTATAACTAAGTCCAGGTGATAGGCTAACTCTGGCTGACAGGGTCCAGTCGGTGTAGGGGACAGGTGCAGACGTCTAGAACTGAATCAGACGTCTGGGGTCAGACGTCAGGTTTAGGGCTGGACGTCTGGTGAGAGGGCTGACGGCTAGCCGTCTGGTGGTGACCAGACGTCTGGCTAGACGTCAGGCCTCAGGGTACGCACAACCGCCATAACCGCTTCGCTCCAGCACCTGTCCGCCAACGATTAACAACACACCTGCAATAACAATTTCACCATTCGGAAACCTGCAACATGACCTTCAGTGTTTCACACCTGCAACAAACTCCATTAATGGCAGCAATCTGTAACTCAACTCAACACGCAATACATACGCAGAATGTGGATCAGAATAACAGTCTTGGTATTATATTTGCAATCCTGATTACAACATACAATAGAATCTTAGACAGAGTCTGTGCTCTCTCTCCTTTCTCTCTAATGCTATACAAATGTTTGAAAAGGGGGTATTTATAGGGCTGGAAGTTGGTTATCCCAACCAACTTCCCCCAACTTCCCCAACCACTTCTACAACCGAATCTGCTAACTAATTGCTAATTAGACGTCTAACTCTGCTAACTAGCCGTCAGGCCACTAGCCCAGACGTGCGGCCATTGGACTAGACGTCGTGTCGATCGGACGTCGACGGACAGTCCAGACGTCTAACTGCCAGCCCAGACGTCTGACAAAACTGGACGTCTGGTGACTGGCAACACTGGACGTCTGATGCCAACACTTAGACAAAATTGCTCAATTACATTCAAAATTGTTCGGTTACATTCAAAATTGTTGGAGGATGTGCCAGTCAGTCCTAGGGCTTAGAACTGTTGTCTACATCTATCCTCCCCTTCGAAGAAGTCGATGTCCTCAACGACCTTCTCCGCTCCGTTGCTGAAGTTCCAGCCTCAGTTTGCTGTACTTCTGTTGGTGTAGCAACCCTTTGTGATTGTTCATAGTCCTGAAGCCTTTGACGATATTGGTCCCGTTCCTCCTTGAGTCTTTTGGCATAGTTATAATATTTTGCCCATTCAACTTCAAAGGTATTTGCTCGCTCTTCAGTCTTCTTCAGGTTCGTCAGTAGTTCTGTTTCTCGGCTGCGGAACATATCCTTCAACAATTCCTCTGAAAGAGAAGTTGTTGGTGCACCTGTTTGCTGTTTTGCCCTCCGCAGTTCTTCCTCCAAAGCTGCATTTCTGTTCAGCAGTTCTTCTTTTTCTTGAGCCCAAGTGCGCTCCTGCTGGCTTCTACTGACTGCAAATGCGGCTGCCTGCTTAACCAACAATTCTTTTTGGTTCTTGAGTTGGTCTATCTCTTCTGCTGCTGCTTGCAATTTCAGATTCTTGTCTACCAACTCAGCTTGTAAACTTGCATTGACCTCCTTCATCCCTTCGTGGACTTTTTCCCTATTTCGTCTTTTTCCTGCTTTTTGACTTTTTATGTTGACTTTTGAATTTTTATAATTTTTATTTTATTTTATTTTATTTTTTTATATTTTTTCAAAATTGTCTTCGACGTCTATAACTTAACGTCGACGGGTGAACCGCATGGTCAAGCCAATGCGCAGTTCCCATGCATCTGAGGTCGAATTCTGCTGATGACGGCTATTTTCTCCGAAATTACTAAAGTCGTCATCACTATCAGTGTTTATCTCTTCCGTCGCCTGCCGTCTTCGGCGATTGTTTCGTCTTGGGGAAGTTCCCGAGTGTGACTGTGGTTGTTGTCTTATTCTTTCTCGCGGTATAATGCGCCAGTCTTGTTCTTCTGTTTCTTCCGTCTGTTGTCTTCTTGCTGGCTCTGGGGACTGATTCCTACTATCCCATCGTCTGGCATTATTATTGACTTGTTCATTTCTCGGGCTAATCTGTTCCCATCGTTCTTCGGCCATCCGATCTTCTTCCCCATCTGGACTGATAATATTATCCCGGGGTTCTGCTACTTCCTCCTGGTGGCTGCTAGTCTGGTTTGGTCGTTCGGGATAATCAGGCACCAGTGGAATTTGTTCAGTCCTTCCATCATTATGTCGGAGTATTATACAGTCATCCAAATAAGTATATATTATTCCCCCATTTTCTTGCTGATCAATTTCCGCCTGCCGGGTCAGTTGCTGCCCTTGGTGTTCTCCATTCTCATGGGGTCGTCTAGATCTCCGACCTCGTCCTCGACCTCGATCATTACCTGCAACTGCCCGTGCTTGATTCCTTTGCTCTAGATTGGGATTACGGTCCCAATCTCTCCTTCCGCGGACCTGGTTACCGCGTCCTCGACCTCTATCCGATCGAATCTCCCTAATGTTGGGCTGTCGTACTCCCGGCTGCCCGAGATTCGGTCGGTCCCTCGGTCGTTCTCGACGACGTCTCCGGTTCCTACGAGCTCGTTGAGATGGACCTCTCGGTCTATTCTCAGGAGCACGAAGTGATGGGTTGACTTGGACTAAGTTCTCAGATGGGCCTCGCGGTCCAAAGCGAGAACCAGTCGACCTATTGGTAGCGAGAGGGGAATTTCTTCCTCTCAAGCTACCGGGACGGAGGTCAACCACGCTCCTCCCTTGGTCGGGTACTCTCGGGGTTCCTTGCGGTCTCCCGAAGGTACCTAAATTATCTCTGCTACGGGTCTCGTTTATAGGTTGTGATCTTGGCTCAGGTGTTAGTTGTTGCAAGATCCTCAGTCTCCTATCGGCTCTCATCAGTCTTCGTCTCCATCTGCTTTGCTCAAATTGTCGTTGCATGGTACAATGAGCCAAATTCTCCCGGTACTCTTCTGAAAAGACTGAGTCGGTACTTGAGTCATTTCCATCTCCTACCGTATTGAGTGGCCAGACTGAAGTTTCTTGAACCCTCTGCTGCAATCTCCGTACTTCTCTTCTATGTTGTCGCAAATCTAGTGCAGCCATCCGATACCTAGCTACCTCTTCCCGTTCAGTTGGGCGTCTCATGGCTCCAGCATAAGGTGTTCTCCATGCACGAGTCGGTGGTATTTCGGGTATGCCATCCCCATTCAATCCTCCATTGTATTCATCTTGTGAACTTAGTGAAGTATCGTCTTCAATTATCTGCGCAGTTTCCAGGAATCTGACACCCGCTTGCCGATTGCGATCTTCCTCCCTTTGCCTTCTATTGTCTGGGTTAGGGCTGGCAACTGGGATATCTGGGTCCCGCGGTAGATTATCGTTGCTGCTGGAGTCTTCCAACCACCCTCCAGTTCTTGCTTTTTCAGGTACCGTTTCTATATCCTTCCATATTATTGCTGCCACTTCCCCCCTACTTATGTGATATTTAGCAGTCGAGCTTTGTCCTGCTTCCCATCTCCTGGGTCTTTCTGGAGAATCTCTTGTTTCCTGAAAGTTTGCTACTTCTCTACTTGAGGATTCTTCTGGATTTAATACAATTTTTAGCGAGGCTGAAGAAGAACTCCTAGAAAGTGCAGCAGTTACTTTTGCTTTTCCCCGTCTATGTTCCCTTGGACTTGTCACGACTTCCTGTTCTTCTTCCAAGGAGAATAAACTGCTTTCCGAAGGGTTCCCTGTTGCACTGTTTCTCGGTTCCCCTTGATTCAGCTCTGCCCACTCTGCTAGGCGAGCTTCATGCCTTTCATTTACCCTGTGCATGGTTGTGTCCAACTCCTGGATCACCTGTTCCCGTAGCCGATTGTTGTACTGTCTCAGAGTTTCATATTCCTCTTGCAGCCGATGTGTTTCCATTCTCATTCGCTGCATCAATCTAACTCTGTCTTCTTCATCTTCTTCCAGAACCTCCTGTTGAGCGACCTCCGTCATGACTTGGAGTCGGTCCCCTTCTCTGTTACTTGAGAGTTCCATTGATTGCTCTTCCTCACTCCCAAACAACCAATCCAGGTTATGCGTTTCCTCCCCTCGAACAGCGCTACCCTGCTCGTTATTTCCGGAAGGTTGTGTGCTTGAATCTTCTTCTTCTGTTCTGGAAGTTCCCGTTTGTTCCGAGTTAATCATGTTGACTTCCGCACGTGGCTTGTATACCTTCAACTTGGAACCATTGATTACCTCGGGGCATAATGTTCCATCCAATTTCCTTAGTCTAATTGCCCCGTTTTCTAGTATTTCATCCACCTGGAAGGGTCCAAGCCACAGGGTTTTTAATTTCCCTGGCTTGAGTTCTCTCTTACCGTTGTATTTGAGAACTAGTCCACCAGCCTTCAAGTCCATCTTCCGAAGGTGTTTATCATGCCAGAACTTCCTTCTCTTCTGCGCTACCTCCGTTGCCCATTGAGCCATCACCCGTTTCTCATCTAATTGTACCAAGGTTGTCAATCGCTCCTGGACGCTTTCTTCTTCACTCAACCGGTTGTCGACTGCTACTCTCAAACTTGGTATAAGGAATTCAACTGGTACCACTGCTTCCTGCCCGTACATCAGTTGAAAAGGTGTGTTATTTGTGGTTGGCTTAAAAGTTGTTCTATATGCCCATAGAACTGCTGGTAGTCTTTCCTCCCAGTCGGCTCCCTCTACTCCACATGTCTTGTACATGATGGACACCAGGACCTTATTCGTCGCCTCCGCTTGCCCGTTTGCTCTCGGGTAGTACGGACTTGATAGTGAGTGGAAGATCCTGAACTCCTCCGTTAGATTCTTTATAATTGCATTCACAAAATGGCCGCCTCTGTCACTTGTCACTGTAGAGGTATCCCAAACCTTGTAATTACTTGTTCGTACAAAAAGCGAGTCGTGCTTCTTGCCGAGTTGTCTGGTAAAGCCCTTGCTTCGACCCATTTTGTGAGGTACTCCGTTGCAACTACGATGTATCGACATCTCCTCCTTCGACTTGTCTTTAGAGGACCTACAAAGTCCAGCCCCCATCTTTCGAACAGTTCTTGAGGCTGCGACGGATGTAGTGGCATGAAGTCTCTTTTCAACGGTTTCCCTGTTCTTTGGCACGTATCACATGTTGTCACAAACTGTTTAGCATCGTGAAAGAGGGTGGGCCACCACAGACCTGCCAACAACACTTTCCTTGCCGTCGCATCCGGTCCCATGTGTCCTCTCAGTCCCTCGTGTGTCTCCCTCAGGGTCTGTTGTACTTCATCTTCCATTATACATCGTCGAAGTATCTGATCCTCCCCCATCTTATATAGCAGTCCTGCAATCAAGGTGAAGGGTGCTGACTTTGTAATTACCTTCCGTTGTTCCGCTGTCGTCAACTCCTCTGGCAACTTCCCTGTCGACAGATATTCCCCGATATGCTTATACCACCTAGGTATAGCATTAATCATGAACAGTTGTGCATCGGGAAATTCATCCGGTATTCCTCCCTCTGCAGGTTCGCCTGAGCGAATCCTTGACAACTGATCCGCTATTACGTGTTTCTTCCCTGGCCTTACTACCACTCTAAACACGAATTCCTGCAGAGTGACGAGCCATCGACTTACTCGTCCATAGATCGTTGGTTTATTGATCAAGTATAACAGAGCCTGGTGATCTACGTAGAAAGCAAAAGGGTTCGCCAATAAATAGTGTCTGAACTTCTGTACCGAGTACACCATTCCCAATGCTTCTCGCTCTGTTGTACTATAATTCTTTTCGGCTCTTGACAATAGCCTACTTGCAAAGTATATGGGCTGATCCAATCCAAATTGGCCTTCCTGTGCTAATGCGCATCCAATCGCAAAGTTTGAGGCGTCCACATGGACATGGAATTCTCTCTCCCAGTTAGGGTAAACCAGGATAGGTGCTTTTACCAGGTGTTCCTTCAATCCTTCAAACGCCACCTGGTGTTCCTCTCGTCCATCTGAATGGGGCATTCTTCCGTGTAAGTGCGTCTAGTGGGTGAGACGTCAATGCATAATTTCGGATAAACCTCCTGTAGTATCCGACGGTTCCCAGAAAAGTTTTAACTGAGCTCACGTCATGTGGCTCCTCCATTAGTAACACTACCCGTATCTTGTCCGGGTCGGGTTTTAATCCTTCTTGGCGAGACTATGTGTCCTAACAGCTTCCCGTATGGCACCAACAAGACACATTTATTTGGGTTAAGTGCGATTCGCACCTTCTCGCATAAACCCATGCATTCTTCCAGAGCTTTTAGATGTTCCTGCGTCTTCCCATACAACGACCAATCATCTAAAAAAGCTTTAAAATTCCCTGTGGACATTTTATCAAAGATATATAAGATGATCCTTTGAAAAGTAGCGGGTGCATTGCATAGGCCAAATGGCATACGATTGTATGCATATATTCCATTCTCTACCACAAAAGTAGTCTTCAACTTGTCTTCTTCTGCTATGCTGATCTGATTGTACCCCGAGAATCCATCCAAAAATGAATAGATCTCGTGGCCAGCTACTTCTTCGAGTATGGAGTCCGTGAATGGGATTGGGAAGGGATCTTTTATAGTTACGGCATTCAAACTTCTAAAATCCACACAGATTCGGATTTTATCTACTTCTCGTTTTAGAGTGATCACGATTGGTGAAACCCACTCGCTTGTCGTAACCTTGAATATAATGCCTGCATCTAGCATCTTCTCGATTTCGGCATTCACCTTTGCTGCATATTTGGGATTCATCCTGTAAGGACGCCTTCTGACTGGTTGTGCGCCCTCTATCAGAGAAATCTTGTGTACGCAAAGCTCGGGTGGTACTCCCTTCAAGTCTCTATACGTCCAAGCAAAAACATCCTTGTAGTCCATAAAAATCTTAATTGTTGTTGCTTTGAGGACTGGATCCCAATCGTCTCCACATTTGATCATCTTCTCTTCACCTTCCTCTCCCAAGTTTACCTGAATCATCTTCGGGCCTTCATATTTTATTGATTCAGGCTCATCTGCTGCTTTTAGTGCCGCGATGGGGTGGGCTGGTTTCTCCTCGATGATTGCTTCCCCCATCGTGAATTCTGCAAAATTCTTGGGAAATGTCCACTTCTCCCGGTCTTTGTCCTTATCCGTTGCTGTCATTCTTTTGTTACTAATTTCTTTTCTAGGTTCTTGCGCCTCATCCCTTTTGGTCTCTATTTTTGCTTCTATGCACGAGACATTGGGGAGGGAATACTTCGTAATCTTCCATCTGCCGGTGTAGTAGACCCTTGTCTTGGTCATAGTCGTCCTCTGTGCAGTTATCAAGTTCCAACACTCCTTCCTCGTCGGGTTCATATCCTGCCTCACCATCCGATGAAGAGGACCCCGAATCATCTGAAGTTGCTATATCCTGACTCACCGTATGATTCTTCAGATTAATAATATACTTGTGTTGCCCTTGTTTGAAAGATAATCTTTCCTTCTCCCAATTATGGTTAACTTTGGCTGCTCTCAGCCATCCTCGTCCTAGAAGTGCATCGTATGCGGACTTCTGCATAGCAATAATGACAAAATCTACCACAAAGTCTTGATCTGCTATGCGTATCTTCTGGTTCATTAAAACGCCCAATGTCTCGATGCCATACTGATCAGCTCCATATAGCTTAAAGGTTGGAGATCGTAAGGCGGGTTGCCCAATTATCCGCCAAGTCTTTTCTGGCATTACGTTCACACTCGATCCTCCGTCCACAATTACCTGAGTCGGCTTATGGTTCAAAACTTCTATTTGGACGATAGCTGGCTTCTTCCCTGCTTCAATCATCAGGATTGTTGGATCGATGAAGCTGGTCATGCTTGATAGTTGCTACCTGCCGAGGTTCATCCTTCTTCTTGATGACTTCTCCGATTGTAGCATACAGCTCCGGTACGATGCTAAACAAGTTGGCGACTTTCATTTCCACCTTCGTGTTTAGTACCTCCGTTACCAAGCCTTCCATTGTTGCCTTCTGCACGATCTCCGGTCGTTGCAACACTTTCTCCAAAATTAGTTGATCTCCTTTTTCCTTGGCTAATTCTGTATTTATCATCTCTTGGGCTTCCTGCCATCGTGCCTTCTCCTTGGCAGGGTTCGGGTATTCCTCCCTCTTCCTGGCCTGTGCCCTTGTTACAGCCAGGACTTCATTCTTTGGTTCCTCCACCTCTCCTATGCCAATCAGGTTTATATTCTGTGTCCCACTGGTACTGGCCTTGTTCGGGCAATTGGCTTCCGCGTGGTTGCCTGGACCGCACCATTTGCACATCTGCGTGGTATTATTTCCACGATTGTTGTTTCTTGCATTCTGCGTCTTGGGGCAATTCTTTGCGAAATGGCCCCATTCTTGACAGCTTTCGACATTGAATAACTGGTCGGCCCTCAGCGTCATATTGCAATCGGCTCCGGCCTCCTTGTCTTCCTCCTCGCCGGTTATTCCTGTATCCTCCGCTTGTTGCAGCTTGTCCATTCCTTCCTGGGTTTGGCTGTTCTTCTTGTTGAATGGCCAAAGTTTGATGTCGTTTGTTCTTAAGATTGAATGGACACTCGACCACTGGATGACCTGCAATTTCACATATGTTACAGTAAGCTTTCTTCGGACAGTCAATATTGGAATGCCCTTCCTTCTTGCAATCCGAGCACCAAATTTCCTTCCGGTCTTTTCGATTTTCATTTTTGGCTTCTTTGAGTATCTTCTCCATTTCTTTCCGAAAGGTGTGGATCGTGCTCTGCACCTTGTCTTCATCATCACTATCCGATTCTTCGGTATGTTTTAAGTGACCTCCAATTCCGGCGGTTGTCTGCTTCCCTTCACTTTCGAAGTTCTTCGCTTTCTCCGGTGCTTCTTCATATGTTGAGGATGGTACTGCCTTCATCTTCTTCCTCCATCTTGGAAGTAGTCCATCCAGAAACCACCGCTTAATCATACCGTCGACAGGTGTCATTTCCATTTTGTCCGTCAGTTGTTTCAATCTTCTATTGAAGCTCTTAACATCTTCATCTGTTCTCTGCTTCGTGCAGCAAATTTCTGTGATTATGTCAGTGTCATCCCGCATTGGTCGGAATTCTTCTATGAATGCGTTCTTCAGGTCTTCCCATTGTGCAAATGCTTGTCTACTCTGTCTTTTCAAGTACCAGTCTATCGCCATGCCTCGCAATGTTGTTGGAAACAATTGCAACCATTGTGTGTCTTGATTCACCCCATTTGCTCCCCAAATGGTAGTGCAAGTTCCCACATGTCGGGTTGGGTCTTCTTTCCCTTCACCTGAGAAAGGTGGGCATTTTTGTTGTATAGTTCTATTAGCCTGATTTCCTGCCATGGTATTCTGGTATACAAGTATTGTTGTGTGTTGAGTTCTTTGCGGTTGTCTATCAACTGTTGGTGGTGCAAAATTTTCCCCAAATAGCCTTGTCTGCGTTCCCCCTTCGTCTCTGCTTCGCGACCTTCTTCGCGAATATACCAAACGTGGCTCTGGTCTTCCTCCCCATGAACCTCCGCGGTGATGCCTTGATACTAGGTTCTCTCCTATAGTATCCTCTGGCCACTCCTCTCCCGTCGGTTGGGGTGTTACCGTCCAATCGTCAACTATGGGTGCTCTTTCTGCTATTTGTTCTTCCTCGTTTTCTATAGTCACCAACAAGGTTTCTATGTGTGCATTTTCATCGTCTTCAACGTTCCATACTTGTTCTATCTCCGGGTGAGACACCTCTGGGGCCTCGTTTGCTCGTAGGTTCGCCAGTCGTGCGCTTCGTCTTACTCCTTTGCTTTGTTCCCTGAAATCAGTCATGCACCTAACTCCCTCAATCACTTTGCCTAGACTCTCCGGGTTTTTTGATTAGGCAACGGCGCCAAATGTAGACAGGGGTGAGTACATTCCCGATACGGGTGATGACAGTTAATATCAGGGTGGGCAAGGTATAACTAAGTCTAATTGATAGGCTAACTCGGTCGACAAGGGTCCAATCGGTGGATAGGGGACAGGTGCAGACGTATGATCTAGAACTGAATCAGACGTCTGGGGTCAGACGTCAGGTTTAGGGCTGGACGTCTGGTGAGAGGGCTGACGGCTAGCCGTCTGGTGGTGACTAGACGTCAAGCCTCAGGGTACGCACAACCGCCATAACCGCTTTGCTCCAGCACCTGTCCGCCAACGATTAACAACACACCTGCAATAACAATTTCACCATTCGGAAACCTGCAACATGACCTTCAGTGTTTCACACCTGCAACAAACTCCATTAATGGCAGCAATCTGTAACTCAACTCAACACACAATACATACGCAGAATGTGGATCAGAATAACAAGTCTTGGTATTATATTTGCAATCCCGATTACAACATACAATAGAATCTTAGACAAAGTCTGTGCTCTCTCTCCTTTCTCTCTAATGCTATACAAATGTTTGAAAAGGGGGTATTTATAGGGCTGGAAGTTGGTTATCCCAACCAACTTCCCCCAACTTCCCCAACCACTTCTACAACCGAATCTGCTAACTAATTGCTAATTAGACGTCTAACCTCTGCTAACTAGCCGTCGGGCCACTAGCCCAGACGTTTGGCTATCAGACTAGACGTCGGCGATCGATCAGGACGTCTGACGGCCAATCCAGACGTCTGACGGCCAGTCCAGACGTCTAACTGCCAGCCTAGACGTCTGACAAAACTGGACGTCTGGTCACTGGCAACATTGGACGTCTGGTCACTGGGAACACTTAGACAAAATTGCTCAATTACATTCAAAATTGTTCGGTTACATTCAAAATTGTTGGAGGATGTGCCAGTCAGTCCTAGGGCTTAGAACTGCTGTCTACAACTGGAATGTGGAAAGGATACATATTAGAGAAGAGTTCAGTGTGAGTTTCTATTATATTCATAATATTGATTGCTGCTGGTTTAAGTAGAAGCAAGTAATCGTGCTGCTTGTTCTTCCCCTTTGGAACCATTTGGCCTGTGGCCATATTTCCCTATTTCTTTTAGTCATTTCCTCTCTTTCAACAATTTCCCAATATCTTTCCAGTTCCCGAATCTAAAACCCCGAACTTAGAGTAGTAAGGGAGCCAACCCTCTCTGGAGATTGGCACGGAAGGCATTCCTTCCTTCCAGCCTTTCAAAGTGTTGGACAGGTCTAGGGCGCATAGATAAACCAAACCCTTTCCTATGGCAGATCCGTGACCAACAAGCCCCTCTGATGTCATACCACGATGCCCTTGATTAGGCAATGAATCCTGAAAATGAATATAAGACATCATTGGGAGGTTGGGCTTGGATGGTAGCCAACAATTTTGACAATGTTAATAATGAAAACGTGGTGTTTATCAATGCCCCCCATAAGGATACGATGTGCATGTTTATAGAATTCAAAGAGACAAAGAATAACCACAAGGAAATTTGGTGTACGAATTGTGAATTAGAACGCATCAATGCCATCCCCCCAAATAAGGGATTTTGCAAATTTTATTACTTCAAAAGGCACTAAATGAAATCATGCCCCTTCAATATAAAGGATAGTAACAAACATTATGTCTTTGAGACAAACCCAAGGAGGGAACTGTTGCCATATTTTGCACGGGGTGCCATGTCTTCGGAGTTTTTTGTAAGGATGTTGCTTTCCCTTCCCTCTTCCTTCTCTCCCTTTCTCCGCTATCCCCTATCTTCCCTACCATCAGTTTCATTCTCTCCATTCCCCCCCCCTATACTTCTGGTTGTTTCTCTAATAGGGCAAAGAGCCCAAAATTTTCTAAATGTTGCCACAGCCCGACTTCGCAGCGAAGTCGGGTTGCGCTCTTAGTTTCATGTGCACTTGGGGAGCTGATGTGTGTAGCTGAACCCAAAAACTACTAAGTCTTGAGCCGCCCGACTTTGCAGCGAAGTCGGACTGCGCTCTCAATTTTGTGCGCACCTAGGCAATGTCAGTAATGTTGGGACCACCCGACTTCGCAGCGAAGTTGGGCGGCGCCCTCAAGCTTGTGCGCAGTTGGGCAGCTCACTTGAAGATAGCAGGAATTTCCCTAAGTGCTAGGACTGCCCGACTTCGCAGCGAAGTCAGGCTTCGCCCTGGAAGAAGTGCGCAGCCGAGCGACTTATCATGGTGACTCCAGAAAATTGGCTAAGTGTTGAGCCGCCCAACTTCGCAGCGAAGTCGGGCTTCGCTCACTGACCTGCGTGCACTCAGGCAAAGAACGTTGAAACCTGTCCAGAAAATTTCCAAGGCACAAAGGCCTTCCCAACTGCGCTACTTCCCCCCTGCGCTGCCCGGTTGCGCTCCAATTTTGGACGAAGTCGGGCAGGAGAGAAAGTATGAGCTTCTAAGGCATATTTTTTCCCTTATCAGATTCCGACAGGTGTCCAGCCTCAAAATTTGAGTCAGAGATGAGACGGGAGGTGTGCGGGCGTGAACTGACTTATTGTACCTCAACTGCCCTCAGTCAAGCCGACTCGAAGCGTCATCCACCGCACTGCCACATAGTTGCTAAGTTTTCAGGTGGACCTTGCTGCAAGTACGTTCTATGCCAGCAAAGGTCAACATCAGCCGCTTTTTTTCTGCTTTTGTTAGCTTTGTCAGCTATTGTCAGGTCTGGGATCCTGTGCCCAAAGTTGTAATGGGGGAAAAATTATGCTATAAATAGCTCCGCCATATCATTGTAAAAGGGGGAAGGGGGATATATTGCTAGGGAACTGTTGTAGCTGTGCGTTTGCTTCTGAATACAAAATACACTTGGCTCTATTGATTGTCTTTATCTTGTATGCCGCCTTTACTGAGTATTTCTGCCTCATGTTGCTTATGTTATTACTTACTGTTATTCTGCTTTCTGGATATCGATATTTGATAGTTAAGTATTCCTGGAATGCAAAAATAGAGGATACATAGGATGAATGGTGTTGATAGTTTCTACAACATAATTTGTGTTTAATTGCTGTTAGTACTGGTGATTGGCTGTTGTTGTGCTGCTTATCCTCCCCACCCGGAACAATCACATTTATATTTCTTTATGCATTTCTAATTTCTTTCCTGCACTCTGAGCTTAAACCAAATTGAGAAAACATAGGAAGCCGGCCTCCTCCGGAGATTGGCGCGGAAGGCATTCCGTCCTTCCGGACTTTCAATTTGCTGGGCGAATCTAGGGCGCATTACACTAAATCCTATCCTAATGGCAGATTCGTAACCAACAGTTTCTCTGGCATGCCCGGTGGGACACGGGAGTTTCCCACCCCAAAACAGAATCGAAGCATCGGTGTTTGCTTCATTGCTGTCAAATCAGAACACCTGGCGACTCTACAGTTCCTGAATATTCTCTGAGTTCGTGAGACTGGTCCAATATCAAAAGCGCCTTCATGCATACAAGAAGGTGGAGAGCAAGGAACCCAGGACAGCAGCCTGATCTCTACGAAATCGACATCAACGCTCCTGGAGAGCGCGTAAGGCTGGCTGACTACCAAGCTCACCAAAACGAACTCGAAGCTGAAGCTGAGGTAGAAGAAGCTGAGATTGAAGAAGCTGAAGTTGGAGAGGCCGAAATTGAAGAACAACCTACAACTTCGGACAGCACTGATACTGATTATACTACTGAAGAGGAAGAAGACATGGATGCCCAACAAAATGATGACGACCTTTTCCCAGCAGTTGATTCCACAGGGCCTTTGTCTCTAGTTGGACAAGAAGCTATACCCCCTGCTGCCTTGAAATCCATTCCTACTTACGATGGCTTCGGGAAAACAGCATACGAGCACATCCAAGATATTTTGGCCTTGGTTGCACTCCACTCTATCACTAGTGAGAGTGAGAGGGAAGCTTCTCTACTGGTGGAGATCTTTGCCAGAAGGAGCTATCACGGGATGGCCCTAGTTAGCAGGCAGGCTAGTGAAGGGATGCAACAAGTCCGTTGATCCCTCTTCATTGCTGCAGCAGTTTCAAAGTATTCAACACCATCCACAAGAGGAGATATCTGACTTTAACGTGAGGTTTGCGAGGTCCTAGAAAGAGTACCTCGCGAGCTGCGACCTACGATGGGACAAGCTGCGCACTATTACCTGAGGTCTTTCAATTCAGACATTTGTCTGTTTCTCAAGATAGCCCGGGTCGACACTTTTCCTGCCTTATATGAAGCTGCCCAGCAAGCAGAATTAGACATAATTTCTATAAGCAGACTTCCTCATAGAATGCAGCCTCTCATCTACCCTGATTTCCCTCAGTCACAATATCCACCCACGTCTGGTGTGACGCCATCCTCATCAAATCAATACCCCCAGCAGCCATGGATTCCAGTGCCAGTTATAAACTCGTATGGTCAGCCCGAGATCCATTATCTTAATCCACCACCTCCACATCCGCAATATCTCGCACTCCCAGATCGCCTTCATTACGCGACGCATTCTGCACCTCCACCATTAGCTGCAATACCTCCTCCGGTCCGACCGGCGCCTGCTGATAATGATATTCAGAATAAGATCCTTCAGGAGGTCCGGGCTCTGGCCTCTAGTTACCATACTATTTCCAACGATATTACAATCATGAAGAAGAAGCAAGCCCAAAAGGAGTTTCTTCCGAGGAGACCATATCCTCCCCCTGCGCTGACAAAAGATCAAGCTACTCAAGCGCAAAGGCCCCCGGCGAGGAATGCTTCCAATGAGGTTCAACCAAGCACTTCTGACCATGTTAACTGGTGCTCTACATGCAACGATCCACATGGAGAGGAGGGTTGCATGTTGCATCGGCATTATATTCAGACCCTTCCGGGCAGCGCCATGGAGGACGAAGTATACATGATCCTTGACGATGAAGGTAACTTTGCAGTCCCAGAAGAAGATCCCGTGTCTCTCTTGACCAAGGAAGGCAAAAGGCCCATTGAGGCCGCCATGGCCCAGATGAAGCTGTTGAAAGTATACGCCAGAAGGGAGAGGGCGCAACCTGTTGTGCTAGCACCTAACAAGTCACCTTTACCTCCTACAGCCAAAGAAAGGTTCCCGACGCTCAAGGCTCCCGCGGTAAAGGCTCCCGTGGCCCAACCTCTAGCCGAAACAAAAGAACAAGCTCAAGAAAAGCTGGCCATTTGCGCGCAGCTCTGCGCGCGGCGTTGGCCCCCCCCCCGATTTTTTTTCAAAAATAGGGAATTCTTTTAAAAAAAAAAAAAAAAAAAGAAACATTGAATTTGAAAAAAAAAGAAAAACAACGGACGCCGCGTTAAAACGATTTTTTCCGAACAGTGGTTTGCGCAGGAGCCGCGAATGTTTTTTTTTCGAACGGTGGTCTGCGGACGGTTGTTTTTTTTCTGAGGAGGAAGCAGCGTCGCAAGCCGAGGCCGTTGCAGAGGAGGAGACAGAAGGAGGGGTTGAAAGAGGAGCAGGTCCACTGTTCCTTTCGGATCAGCCCGCTGGCTCACGTGGTCGTGAGCCGTGCGGTTAAGGCTCAGGGAGCCTGCAGGTCGGGGGTTCGAATCCCGCCGACTCCCCCAAAGGTATAAATTTTTTTTTGCAAAGTCATTTTTAATTATTATTTTTTAATTAAAATTTTTAATTTTAATTTTTTAATTATAGTTTTTTAACTTTATAAATTAAAATTTTAATTTTAATTTATTTTTTATAAGTTTTAAAACTATACAAATTAAAATTATTTATTTTAATTTTAAATTTATAATAATTATTAAAATGCTTTGTTAAAGAACGCCTTTTTTAAGGGGGGATATTTTTCAAAAATCAAAGGGGGATAGAGAGTAATTTTTTGAAAAATAGCAATTTGGCATTGTAAAAGGTGCATTTTCGGCTGTGACCGACACCTTGTGGGTTATTCTTGTGGGCAGTTTTTTTATGTTGTATGTTGCATATTTCATTTTTGCACTATAACATTAAAAACTTAAAATCAAAACACTCCCTAAGTCCCCGGAATATAAAACCCATCTGTGCAATTTATTTGCACTGCAGCGTTCGGTATTTGCGATACCTCTGGCCAGCACTTACAAGTAAAGCTGTCGTGATTTGGCTACTGTATCCGCCGCCTAATATAGCTGCTATAACGACGTCTGAGCTTGTTCTCTATAAATCGTCGGGGAGGAATAAGTACGCCATTTTTGCATTTTTTACTCCATCCACTACCCTTTATCGCACTTGTGTTTAGGCGTAAATCCTGACGAAGTATTCTTCATAGTGTTTAGGGGAAGTTACGCCCCACGCATGAGAAGAATCTTCTATGGTAGGTGCCATCAACAAGGCGATTCCCTTTCAGTACCGCTTATGTTCCACGTATCGTATGATCTCTAAATTTCACCTATAGTCTCCCTCACGTAAGGGCGGGTGATTTTTTGTTGATCTTTCTAAATACCTATAGTTTCCCTCACGTAAGGGCGGGTATTTTGTACGGTATATTGGCCTAGCAAAAGGTATATAGAAAGGGGGACCAATTTGGTGATATAAGGAACCTTCACTATGGCCGCTGTTGCAAAGTTGATGACTGATCCGCATCAGTTATTGAAAGGTCCAAATTATACACCATGGAAACATAAGATGAAGGCTATTCTCCAAATGGAAGATTTGTGGGATATTGTTACTTGGAGTAGCAACAAGGCCTTCACCAACAGCAGGATCCATAGGTCCTTCAACGAGATCAGATTGCTTTTGACAAGAAAGACGGTTAGAGCAAAGGTGCTCATTTTGTTTGCTGTTTCGGATGAAGTGCAACCTCATATAGCTGATAAAGCAAGTGGTAAAGAGGCATGGGATGCCCTTAGAACCATCTATGAGGGGAAGAATGAATCCACCATTCTTCATCTTCAACAACAACTTCATAACATGAGTTTGAGGCAGGGTGAAACAGTTGAACTCTTTCTGTGCCGAGTGTCTGAGTTGAAAGAGAAATTGAGTTCTCTAGGAGATCATCGTGGACGAAAAGCTTCTCATTTCACTTGTGATGAGAGCTTTACCTTCTTCATTTGATATGTTGATAACCTCCATCCAGGTGTCCCAACGACAAATTACCTACATCGAGTTGGTCAATCTGCTCCAACAACGGGAGGCACGCCAACTTCACAAGGATGATTCTTCCAATACAGCCCTATACACCAACAGGCGGGGTTCTAGGAAGAAAGGTAATGGGCAAAAAGGAGGCAACTTTCGAAAGGAGGAAATTCTCAACGAGGATACGAAAGGAAAAGGCAAGCAACCTCAACGGGAAGAAGAGGTGGTGCAAGATCCGTGAGAAAGACAACCATGACACCAACAGGTGTTGGCATAAGAACAAGCGAAAAGGCCAAAACAAACCACAAAATAAGAACAAGCAACCCCAGGTGAATGTTGCTTGTTGAAGAATCGACTCGGATTCCGAATGGGCACACAAGGTGCTCATGACTACCACAGATTCCACACGGAGGGATCCTATTTGGTATGTCGATTACGGAGCTAGTAAACATATGGCTAGCGACAGATCGTGGTTTGAATCATTTGTGGCCAAGGAGGGCAAACTTGTCACCATTGCTGATGATAAAACCTACAGGGTTCAGGGAGAGGGTACAGTTTCAGTCACTCTTCCTGATGGCAAGTGTCAGATTGACAAGGTCCTCTATGTTCCGGGATTGGCCAACAATTTGTTGTCAGTGACACAAATCCCGGACAGAAATATGGTTGTCAACTTTCGTGTTGAGAATGGAAAGAAGTGTTGTACAATTACCGGGAAGGGTAAGCGGATTGCAACGACTTCATATAAGCATGGCTTATTTGCACTAGATGCTATCTCTACTCCACATGTTGCCATGATTTGTCTCTACCAAGGAGGCAACTTCCCTATGGCACAAGAGATATGGGCATCTTAGTTACGGCTACTTACTTGAGCTCGGCAAGTATGAGATGGTAAAGGGTCTTCCTTCCCTTTACGCCACATTGCCGGTGTGCTCTGACGCTGCGGCGAAAGCGGCATAGAGTACCATTTGAGAAGAGCTCTACAAGAGCAAGAAAACCTCTGGAGCTAATTCACACCGATCTATGCGGTCCTTTCACACCCAACAGTGTTGGAGGGAAGAGGTACTTTCAGTTATTCGTAGATGACTACTCACGAAAGATGTGGGTTTTCTTTCTCAAACTGAAATCTGAAGCTTTTGCATTCTTCCAGCAGTTCAAGAAATCCGTTGAGAAGGAGTCAGGGGCTTCTATCAAAACCCTCCGCTCAGATCGAGGGGGAGAGTTTACCTCTAATGAATTTTCTGCATTCCTAGATAAGCATGGGATCAAGAGACAGTTAACAACTGCCTATACTCCTCAGCAAAATGGAGTTGCTGAGAGAAGGAACCGTTCTATCATGGAAATGGTTCGTTGTATGCTCACAGGTGCAACTCTTGGGCAACAATATTGGGCAGAAGCTGTCACCACTGCAGTGTATCTTTTGAATAGGGCACCCACAAAGGCCCTAAAAGGAATGACTCCACGGGAAGCATGGAGTGGTCGAAAACCCTCCATATCTCATCTACGTATTTTCGGGTGTCAAGCTTTCATGCACATACCGAAAGAGAAAAGGAAGAAGCTAGATGAGAAAACACCGAGATGTATTTTTCTTGGATATTCCGAGCACTCTAAAGGATATCGGTTGATAGATCCTTTGACCAAGAAAATTCATATCAGCGAGAGATGTTGTCTTTGATGAAGCTTTCACATCACGAGCACATCTACGAGTACACCGAGGATATTGTGGAACCTAAGGAAGAGGAGATTCCTTCGTCAACACGGACAGGAGGTCCTTCTACATCTTCTTCACCACCACCGAAGCGGAATCCTAAATGGTGTACAAATACAATCGAGAGATGCAAATTTATCCACTCCTCCCAATTTGAATTTGGATAGACCTCGTACACGCGGTATGGCTCAAAAGGAAAGAGAAGCCCGAGAAACTGGTGAGGTTGATGATCTTTGTCAATCTTTTGAGGAACTTTCTGTGACTCCAAGTAGAGAAGTTGAGGATATGGATATTGATGATGACAGGGCATTCATGTCTACCATAGATAGTCTTGAACCTGCATCAGTGCAAGATGCTCTTAGTGAGCCTCAGTGGAAGGCCGCTATGGATACAGAGTATGAGTCTCTGATGAAGAATAAAACTTGGAAGCTTGTTGATCTGCCGCATGGAAAGAAACCTATTGGCTGCAAATGGGTATACAAAGTCAAGTACAAGGCGGATGGAACAATTGATAAGCATAAGGCCCGACTTGTTGCAAAGGGCTATGCTCAAAAGGAAGGCATCGACTATGAAGAAACTTTTGCACCTACTGCTCGGATGACCACAATTCGGGTTATGTGTGCTATGGCAGCACAATATGGGTGGAAAGTTCACCAAATGGATGTCAAAAGTGCCTTTCTTAATGGTGATCTCCAAGAAGAAGTCTATATGACTCGGCTTGAAGGATTTGAAGTGGAAGGCCAACAGCGAGAAAGTTTGCAAATTGGTCAAATCCTTGTATGGTCCGAAACAAGCTCCTCGAGCTTGGTATATAAAAATGGACAATCACCTAATGCAGCATGGATTTAAGAGATGTCCGTCAGATGCAAACCTCTATTTCAAGAAACAGGGTTATGAGATAGTGTTGCTTGTACTCTATGTGGATGATCTGCTCATTACAGGGAGTTCAGAAGATATGATCTCTACTGTCAAAAGAAACTTGTGCAAATCTTTTGAGATGACAGATCTCGGACTTCTCCATTACTGTCTTGGTCTGGAATTCAGCCAGAAGGAGCACACCATCAAAGTGTCTCAGAAAAAGTATGCCAAGACATTGCTCGATAAATATCGCATGATTGACTGCAAGCCAATGGCAACTCCTATGGAGAATGGACTTCGATTATCGCGATATGATGACTCACCTCAGGTAGATGGCACTCTCTATCGACAGTTGATTGGGAGTCTCATATATCTGACCAATACTAGGCCAGATCTCGTATTTTCTGTAAACTATCTTTCGAGGTTCATGCAGGAGCCTAAGACTACTCATTGGAAAGCAGCAAAACGTGTTCTTCACTATGTCCGTGGTACTATAGAATATGGCCTAGAATACAAGAGGAACAACAAATTCTTCTTGCAAGGATACACGGACTCCGACTATGCCGGATCATTTGATGATCGCAAGTCAACTTCTGGATACATTTTTCATCTGGGATCCGGTCCTGTCTCTTGGCACAACAAGAAGCAACAGGTGGTTGCTATTTCTTCAACGGAGGCAGAATATCGCGCCGCACGTGAAGCCGTGTGCGAAGTGATATGGTTACGTCGCATTCGACAAGTATGGGCCATCCATCAAAATCTCCAATACACTTGTTCTGCGACAATCAAGGTGTTATGAACCTCGTCAAGAATCCAGTCCATCATGAAAAAACAAAGCACATTGACACACAATGTCATTTCATTCGAGAGGAAGTTCCAAAGCACCGAATTCAGCTTCAGCACATTCCCACCGATGCTCAAGTTGCAGACATTTTCACTAAGGCACTTGGACGTGTCAAATTTGAATTGTTTCGCAGCTCACTTTGTATTGCAAAATAATGTAAGGGGATGTTAGTAGTCTAGTATAGCTATTAGTTATTACATTACCCAAATAATGTAATAAAGGGGGATGTTAGCGTACTGTTCTGTTAGCGTAGCTATTCTACTTTGTTTGCATTATATTCTTTAGCAAACTGTTGCAACCATGTAACAGCTCCGGTGTTCTATTCCCGGCTGTTACTGATGTATTTAAACAATGCTGCGTAATACAATTATTGTTGCTGAGTTTTACAAGGACTGATTACTCTGAAGAGCCTCTTTGATCAGAATGATAGAGCCATATCCCATAGGATCAAAGTGGACCCCAAGCAGTACATGGACCTGGAACTGGAACCTGGAAAAGTGATTAAGGTCGGGACGGATTGTACTGATGAGGAGCTAGAGCAGATCCGATCTCTATGCGAAGAGTTCCCAGATATTGTGGCCTGGTGCTACCAAGACCTGAAGGGGTACGACAGAGAGATGATCCAACATACTATAGAACTGGAAGATAATGCAAAGCCTTTTCGGCAGAAGAAAAGGGCGGTGAACCCAAAAATTGAAGCCATGATGAAAGTTGAACTCTTGAAGATGCTGGAGGCCAAGATCATCTACCCCATCAAGCACTCTTCTTGGGTCGCAAATCTGGTCCCTGTGAGGAAAAAGAATGGAGACATCCGCCTCTACGTGGATTTTAGAAACCTCAATCAGGCTTCATTGAAGGATCATTATCCGCTCCCCCAAATTGATCAAATCCTCCACGTAGTTGCTTTGGAGCTCAGAGATTCTCTCTCTTGGACGGGTTCTCCGGCTATAACCAAATATGGGTGAAAGACGAAGATCAGCACAAGACAACGTTCACCACCAAATGGGGAACGTTTGCATATCAGCGCATGCCCTTCGGCCTTTCTAACGTCGGGGCTACATTTCAAAGGGCTATGGACTTGGCATTTCGAGAGCTGCTCAACAAGGTCATTGTCATCTACTTGGATGACATGACTGTGTTTTCACATAAAAGAGAGGACCATGCCTCCCACTTGCGGCAAGTATTTGAGAGATGTCGTGAATTCGGCATTTCCATCAACCCGAAGAAGTCAGTCTTCGCGGTGAAGGAAGGCAAGCTGCTAGGACACGTTATTTCTGAGAAGGGGCCTTGCAATCGATCCTGATAGAGCAGAAGCTCTTCTTCGCTTGTCCATCCCAGTTGACAAAAAGGGGCTACAATCGTTTTTTGGCCAAATCAACTTCGTGAGGAAGTTTGTCCCAGACTTTGCACAAGTAATCAAACCCATGGCTGAGCTCCTAAAAAAGAATGTTGAATTCGTATGGACTGACGAAAGGAAGCAAGCCTTTGAAGAAATCAAGGCCAGAATTGTGCAAGCTCCAGTGTTAATAAATCCAGACTACTCCAAGGATTTCATCCTGTACGCGGTGGGAGAGCCCGAAAGCTACGTTGCAGTCCTGACTCAGAAGGGAGATGATGGCGAGGAGCGCCCCATAGCATTCCTAAGCCAGGTGATTCAGCCGCACGAAGAAAGATACAATTTTATTGAGCGGCAAGTGCACGCAGTCATGAGATCTCTCAGAAATTTCAAGCACTTTGTCTCCCAGAGTCGGATAACTATCTTCGTGATACATCCGGATGTCAGAAATTTCATCATCCAAGGGGAGCCAGGTCACAAGAGAGCAGGATGGATAGCCAAGATACAAGAGTTTGACATAGAGGTACGGCCAACAAAGCTAATCCGAGGTCGGGCTCTATGCCAAGAGTTGGTCCGGAGTGCTGCAGCCGAAATATCTGCCTGCCAGTGGGAGGATCCAGTAACAGAGGCCAACCTTTCCAACTCCTTATCAGAAGAGGATGATTGGACACATGATCTAGTGTGGTACTTCAACACAGGGAGATGTCCAGATCATCTCAACACCTCACAGAGAAGGAGGTTTAGGCTGAACGCCTTGAAGTATGTATTGCGCCCCGAGGGGCTGTATTTTAGAAATATTGACGGCATCCTGTTGCGGTGCGTCAAGGAATCAGACAAGCCAAAGGTTCTCGGAGAGTTCCACTCTGGGATGCCCGGAGGACATCATTCGGGAAGGCCTACGGCCTTAAAAATTATCAGAGCCGGCTATTATTGGCCCACCCTCTTCACAGACGCACATGCAGTCTGTGTAAAATGCGAAAAATGCCAGAGGTTCGCCGGCAGAAATAGGAAGGCACCCTTGCCCCTCCAGCCAATTCAAGCCGAGACTCCGTTTCAGCAGTGGGGTCTGGACTTCGTCGGGACAATAACGCCCAACTCTTCGACGGGACACAAGTTTATCCTAACCGCCACAGATTACTTTACCCGATGGGCTGAGGCTTTGCCTACAAAGCATGTTGACCAAGAGACGGTCATTGGGTTCCTTGAGAGCCTCATTACCCGTTTCGGGATTCCAGAGGCAATTGTCACAGATAATGGTCCAGGATTTGCAGGCGCGGTACTCACTGAGTTTACCAGCAAGTATGGCATTTACCACAAGATGTCTTCAAATTACTATCCGCAGGGAAACGGCCTGGCCGAATCCACCAATAAAAACCTCTTGAAAATCATAAAGAAAACTGTGGAGAAGAATAAGAGGTCGTGGCACCTACTTCTGGACCGAGCGTTATGGGCGGATCGCATATCTTTCAAAAAATCCATCAAGACGTCCCCCTACGCGCTTGTATACGGCAAGGAGGCGGTTCTGCCTACCCACATAGAAATGCCCGCACTCTGGTTGTTAGAAGAAGAGAAAGGCGACGGGGATCCAGTGGATGCCAGACTTTGTCAACTGTTGCAGCTAGAAGAGGAAAGGGAGAAGGCATATCAGGCCTTTACCAAACACGCCGAGGCAACTCAAAGCTGGTTTGCAAAAGGGACCACCACCCGAGTTTTCAAAATCGGGGACTTAGTGCTCAAATGGGATTCACTCAAAGCGAAGCCGGGCAATCATGACAAATTTGATGCCTTCTGGGAAGGCCCCTATCAGATCGCTCGGGTAAACCAATTCAACGCGTTCGTGCTCAGGGACATGGAGGGACAGCTTCTCCCGATCCTTGTTAATGGCTTCCACCTGAAGGCCTATCATCATTGAAGGTTGCCAAGAGGTCCTTCCTTGTACATATTTTTCTTATTTATTTCCTACAGTTCAGTTTATTTCAGAATGTAAATATTTCTTTCAGTTATTCAGTTTTCAGCTTTTGAGTCCAAAGAAAGCTAAGTATGAAAAAAGAAGCAAAATTTTGCGTTGCTAACTCAAGTCTGACCAAGGCGGAAAATCGCCCGACTTCGCAGCGAAGTCGGGCTTCGCTCTTTGCATTGTGCGATGTCGGGAGCTTAAGAAGAGAGAAAGCAACCAAGAGAAATCCGAGAAATTTCTAAGTGTTGGGCGCGCCACCCGACTTCGCAGCGAAGTCGGGCTGCGCACCCTTTTCGGAGCGCAGTCGGGCAGAAAGGATAAAGAAATGGGAAAAAATATCTAAGTGTCCTAGCCCGACTGCGCAAAATTTTCCGAGCGAAGCCCGACTGCGCAAATTTTTCGAGCGAAGCCCGGTTGCGCACTCAAATTTTTGCGCACTTCGACCGACGCATCATGGAGAGCAAGGTGCATGACGAAATATTTCTAAGTATGGGTCCCCGAGGGCGCACCGTGCATAGCGCGAAGTTGGACCGCGCTCCTTTTTGAGCGCACTTGGTCAGAGTCTTCCTCAAGTTTGGTACCTCGAAGCGTGTGCCCAGATGGCGGCGGTGACGTCATTGAAAGCACGAAGTTCAAAGATTTTAAGGAATGATTGCGCGGATTTCAAAGCAGATGTCATTAAGAAGTGAGCGCATTGGGGCCAACCGCGTACGAGGTGCGCTTTCCAATAGAAGATCCCACGCGCGGCCGCCGAGGAATAACGACGCTTTCTACCTACTTCGGGCAAATCACTTTAAATCCCCCCTCGCGCCATTAATGTTGTGTTTCCATTCCTAGAAAAGGGCCCTTGCTTACTCAGAACACCAGAATTACCAGTGTAAATCAGAGCTGTGCAGTAAAAAGGAAGAGAAGTGCGAAATTAAGGTCTGCAGCGACTGTAATTCCTATCTCTGGCACCATGAGTGAAGGACAGAGAATGGACAAGGGGAAGGCGCCAATGCAGCCGCAGTCCAGTGATACAGAGCAGGAGGCTGAGGAACGCACGGAGTCTAGCGCTCATGAGGGCGAGGCACCACAAGAGCAGAGAGGGAAATCCAGGTCGAGGCGAAGTAAAAAGCAAGGTCCTCCGCCGCCGCCCATCAATCGCCTGGCCGAATACAAAGATGGCGAGTACTCCATTAGTCTCACCAAGCTGCGGCCCAATATCGCGAAGTGGGCAGGCAAAGTCTCACCCTCGCACCACGTTGGGGCCGCATATAAATCGAACCTGTACTGGTTCTTGTGCCCTCCCGTCCACCACTGCCCGGAGCTGGTTGAGTCAATTGTGACATATTACAAACCAGCCACCCGGCAAGTCTGCGACTACCAAGGAAGGGTGTTGTTCACCCTCTTTAAAGAAAGCGTACAACCAGCCTTCGCCCCGGGGCTCCAGTACGACCCCGATGCCATCGTCAGAAAAATTAATTTGGAAGAGCAGGCGGGCAGATTCAGTCAGAGCAGAAGGATGAGGGAATTTCTCAATTCAGAGCTGAAGTGCCCACTACCAGCTGGACAATGGCCATCAGGTCCCATACCCCTGGAAAGGTTCGAAAACAGATATATTTATATTATCCTTGCATGGGTCCTTGGCTGCGGCACGGACAAGGTGGTGCATCCGTATCAGCTGGCACTCGCAGAGTGTATTTTGCATGGAGAATTTTATGACCCTACTGCGTAGAGAAGCGGAAGGCGCCCGATCTTTTTTGATTGGGCAGACTAGGTGGCGTATGCCATACATTCAAACTTGGTCAGGATACAGCAAGAGCAGACAACTGAATTCCGGCACTGCTCATTCCTCACATGGTTGTGCCTTTACCATACGCATTACCGAATAAGGGTGCCTGATCTTAAGAGGGTAGATGAGAAGGGAGCACCGCTGCCGGTATACGAGTGGACGGAAGCCCTGTATAGAAGGGGGTCTTATTATGATTTCAATTTCAAATTTTTGGGTATGACCCTGGCACTGTTCGACGGCAAGGCGTCTCGCCCTCCCCTGGCCATGACGAACTACCTGAGGAAATACAAATACGGGGATACTTTCCGGTTGACCCAGGGCGTCGTTATCAGAATCTACGGATTCAAAGGGAAGCCGTTCTTGCTGCCCTATTTTTGCACTGAGCATCAATTCGGCATGGAGACAGCGCGGCAGATGGACTACGTCGAGGAGGAATTTGGCCAGGGAAAGAAGAGGGGCCATATTTTCAAATATCCTATTACCTGGGCGAACATTCAAGTCCATGAAATTGGGCAGCACATCTACCTAGAGCAGGCACTCCTCAACATGGGCCTGATACAATTACCACAACGCTGGAAATACGACCCGATTGGGGTCAGGGAAAAATTTGTACATATTTGCCCTCGAGCAGAAATCATGGAGGAGAGGTGCAACAAGACGGGCAGACGTGGAGTGGCACATCGAACGGATGCAGTCATGGCCACCATGGCATGACTTCTACTGTGTGGAGGTGGATTACGATCCAGAGCATAATCCAGATCACAGGTTAGACTCGGCGGGTTTCAGAAAGTTCCTCACGAAGGTGGCACCCCTCAGCTGGGAAAAGGACAAAATCATTGAATGCTGGAAGATGAGGTGTCGCACGCAACACGATAAATCTAACAGAAAGGCATTGGCCATAGATGATGAGTTTTTGGCCTTGTATGATAAATACGTCCGGCAAATGGGAGCCGTTCGCATTTCGAGATTGCGTCCCCCTAGGCGCCAGGAAGAGATATAAAAGGAAACCCCCACCACAGCATTTGTCCATTCGAAAGCCACCCAGCAAGGCGCCAACAAGCAGTCAGGTGGGCCCAATGTTGTCTCCAGCTCCCGAAACGTCGCCTCAAAAAGAGAAGGAGCCAGAAAGGTCAACCGGTGAGCCAGCAGTAGCGGGCATCCCTCCGTCAAAGCCCAAGTACAAGTTTACCGTGGGAGCCTCATTACCCGCCGCACCAACCGCCTCTGCCTCCACCGAACAAACTGCCGCTCCAGGAGAAAAGAAAAGAAAAAGGGGCGAGAAGACTAAGATAAAGCGGCCGAAAAAGGAGACTGCGCAGCAAATAGTAGCGGCCCCACGGGCAGAAGCAGTCGCGCCCGAAATAATCTCTCTGGATAGTCCAGAGAAGGAAGCAGAGGTCTGGGCAGCAGGCGTCATCCAAGCACCGGCTCAGGCGGAGCACGCAGGTACGTCCTCTTCCCCTGTTACACAAACCCCAGTTGGCCCTGCCATAACGCCTTCCTCCTCTGCATCAGGGCACGCCTTAGTCACATCATCCCTATCGCCTATCTCCCAGTCCCTCCGCAGTCCCCATTCCTTTGAACGTTTTGCCCAGGACCCGAACGTTTTCCAAACCCTGGGTCAAACCCTAAACCTCTCACCCGCGGCCAACGCTGAAGCTGTATCTACATCGCCGCGCCGCTCACCCGCCGCATTCAAAACCCCATCTCCACCTCCTACGCAGCCGCCCGTTTCCCCTAGGACCCGGTCGCCCTTAAAAGCGGCTTTATCTTCTGGAATATCTCCTGCTTCATTGTTTTCAGGAAGGATGCCGCAGCAGGATTTGGCCTCGGCATACCCTATGCTGGCAGAGAGTGGACCTAATGGGAGAACAACTGCAAGTTACGGACGATCAGCCTCTAGCCGCGAAGGCCGCAGGATGTTCTGCCTCTTTCCTCCAGGGCGTAAAAAAGAGAAGAGCCGAGGAAATAGCCACCCCTGTGAAGCGCACCAAGTTTGACTTGGACAGGAGGGTGCTGCGAACAGAGAAGTTAATCCCGAAAGTTAAGAAGCCTCTCCGGGAGATGACTGAGGCAGATTATGAGCACCGAAATATAAGCGAAGAATACAAAATCAATGGTATTCGTCGGAGGACTGATAATCTCCTTGTTAAGCGGCTCAAGAATCAAGAGAAGCTGTTTCAGCTTCAAAACAATTCAAGACAACTGGAAGAGGATCTGGCCAAGGCCACCACGCGGCTAGAGTCTGCTCAGAAAGAAATTGAAGACTTGAAAGGTCAGCTCGTCGCGTCCCAGCAGGAGGCGGCAACACAGAGGAAGATAGCCGAACAGCTGTCAGAAGAGAAGAAAGCAGCACTGGAGCATGTTTCCCAGTTGCAAGATTTGCTGAAGCAAACTCAATCTCAGCTAAAGGAGAAGGCGTCCCAGGCGGTTGCCTTTTCAAAGGACAAGATCAAGGAGATGCGGGCTAGTTTGCTGCAGGGCTGCAGGACTAATGTGGTCAAGTCCCTGTCCGTCTTGGATTTCGCATCCAGAATTCAATAAGTATCTGCCCAGGGAAAGCCTGCGGTAGAGGAGGTTGAACGCCAAGCGAGGCAGTGGCTGGACTTGGCAATAAAACTTGAAGAATTTGCGCGCAAGGGCCTCCGATTTCCTCCTATGTCCCAGATTGCCCTAGATTGGGCGGATGCGAGGGTAACCTTGCAAAATTATTTTGAAAAAACTAAGAAGATCAGGGCCGCCAGGAAGATGCTGGATGTGCTGAACCACAAAATGAGTATCTGCCTGGCCCCCGTCAACACTCTTTCTGCCCTCGGATTTTCGAGCTTTGTCAAGGATGGGGAATTTCTGCCCCTAGAACAGGTAAAGCAAGACTGGCTATCTTTTGAGGCAGACACATCAGAGATTGATGGTTGGACTGAACCAGTCCAAGAGGCACAGGTGACCCAAATGGTGTCGAGATTTTGCAAAATTAACACCTCCCTCCAGGAGCTGGGAGAGAGGTATGACACCATTGATGTGCACATGGTTGCGGCATTCAAAGCAGCGCTGAAAGATGTCAGCGATTTAGAGCCCTTCCAGGCAGCAGCTTGGGATCAGGCCAAGACCGCATACGAGCACGTCCGCGAGCGGGAGCAGCCTGCCGAACAAGAGGGCGATGGTGGTGCTGAGCATTCAGATTCAGAAAGAGAAGAAGAGGAAGGGTCAGAAGAAGAGACTGCTGAAAGCGAGCCCGAAGAAGAACAGTTACCCAAAAAGGGGGCTCAGCAGCAGCAGGAGCAGCAGGATGCAGGGGAAGGGAGTTCCTCTGCGCCCAAAGGATAAAGGCCTGGTTCGTTGCATTGAGGCGAGCTCGACAACCCGCGAGCCGCCAGGAATGTTGCCATATTTTGCACGGGGTGCCATGTCTTCGGATTTTTTTTGTAAGGATGTTGCTTTCCCTTCCCTCTTCCTTCTCTCCCTTTCTCCACTATCCCCTATCTTCCCTACCATCAGTTTCATTCTCTCCATTCCCCCCCACCATACTTTTGGCTGTTTCTCTGAGAGGGCAAAGAGCCCAAAATTTTCTAAGTGTTGCCGCAGCCCGACTTCGCAGCGAAGTCGGGCTGCGCTCCTAGTTTCATGCGCACTTGGGAAGCTGATGTGTGGAGCTGAGCCCAAAAAATACTAAGTCTTGAGCCGCCCGACTTCGCAGCGAAGTCGGGCTGCGCTCTCAATTTTGTGCGCACCTGGGCAATGTCAGTAAGTGTTGGGACCACCCGACTTCGCAGCGAAGTCGGGCGGCGCCCTCAAGCTTGTGCGCAGTTGGGCAGCTCACTTGAAGATAGCAGGAATTTCCCTAAGTGCTAGGACTGCCCGACTTCGCAACGAAGTCGGGCTTCGCCCTGGAAGAAGTGCGCAGTTGGGCGACTTATCATGGTGACTCCAGAAAATTGGCTAAGTGTTGAACCGCCCAACTTCACAGCGAAGTCGGGCTTCGCTCATTGACCTACGCGCACTCGGGAAAAGAACATTGAAACCTGCCCAGAAAATTTCTAAGGCACGAAGGCCTTCCCAACTGCGCTACTTCCCCCCTGCGTTGCCCGGTTGCGCTCCAATTTTGGGCGAAGTCGGGTAGGAGAGAAAGTATGAGCTTCTAAGGCAGATTTTTTCCCTTATCAGATTCCGACAGGTGTCCAGCCTCGAAATTCGAGTCAGAGATGCGACGGGAGGTGTGCGAGCGTGAACTGACTTATTGTACCTCAACTGCCCTCAGTCAAGCCGACTCGAAGCGTCATCCACCGCACTGCCACGTAGCTGCTAAGTTTTCAGGTGGACCTTGCTGCAAGTACGTTCCATGCCGGCAGAGGTCAACATCAGCCGCTTTTTGCCGCTTTTGTCAGCTTTGTCAGCTATTGTCAGGTCTGGGATCCTGTGCCCAAAGTTGTAATGGGGGGAAAATTACGCTATAAATAGCTCCGCCATATCATTGTAAAAGGGTGGAAGGGGGATATATTGCTAGGGAACTGCTGTAGCTGTGCGTTTGCTTCTGAATACAAAATATACTTGGCTCTATTGATTGTCTTTATCTTGTATGCCGCCTTTACTGAGTATTTCTGCCTCATGTTGCTTATGTTATTGCTTACTGTTATTCTGCTTTCTGGATATCGGTATTTGATAGTTAAGTATTCCTGGAATGCAAAAGTAGAGGATACATAGGATGAATGGTGTTGATAGTTTCTGCAACATATTTTGTGTTTAATTGTTGTTAGTAGTGGTGATTGGTTGTTGTTGTGCTGCTTATCCTCCCCACCCGGAACAATCACATTTATATTTCTTTCTGCATTTCTAATTTCTTTCCTGCACTCTGAGCTTAAACCAAATTGAGAAAACATAGGAAGCCGGCCTCCTCCGGAGATTGGTGCGGAAGGCATTCCTTCCTTCCGGCCTTTCAATCTGCTGGGCGAATCTAGGGCGCATTACACTAAATCCTATCCTAGTGGCAGATTCGTAACCAACAGGAACACTCCTATCACTTTGAAAGGAGTCACCACTAACCATAGGTTTCAAATTTCTCTACAGGGGAACCAAAACCAAAATCAAAGGGGCACCAATGGAAGAATTTTTCATGATACAAATGGGAGAAAAATTATCCAATGTCACAACAACAATGAATTGGGCCACTTGTGAGAGAATTCCCAAATAATGAAAACTAAAATGGATTGTGATTAATGTGAAGATGGTGAAGTAACCATTACAATAACCACAAACCCAAGTAAGAAGGGGGGAATGTAAAAATGATTGAAGTTAAAGACAAGATTGAGCATACATTGACCATGACTAGAACACAATAAAACAAGCAATACTTAGATTGTGTTGAAAAGAAGCAAAGGTGGAACAAAGACCAGGTAGAGGCGGATTGAGCCATGGTCAATGAGACAATCTTAAAAACAAGTTGTGTAGGTGACAAAGGAGACAGCTTCAAGTGTCGGCAACATACTTAAACATGGATATTGTCGAATAGGTAATGTAGATCCCAGTGCTAATGAAATCACAATATTTTAGACAAATAGATTATTGAGATAGTTGGGGACATGGCATGACTACCCAAGAACAATGAGGAACACCTCATGAGAAACAATATTTCAACTCTATCATTCTAATGTGCAATGCAGGCAACAAGACTGCTATAATGACTCCGAGCAATCAAAGTTAAAAGATGTGAATTCATACATGAAGAAGCCACCAACCAAGTTTGTATGGATCCTAGAGAAGACAATGCACTCAAAATTGAATATTGCTTGGAGAATAAGAAAAACTCTAACGATGGACTTTTTCATAGGCAAATGGAACATTACAAAATTTTCCCTTCAATATGCCTTTTTCTACAGACCAAGGATGAGTAGTAGGACAAGGGTGAAATGTTAAACCTTCCCCATCATTGACTGCAAACTAGGATAAGCAAGAAGAAAGAAACTTTCCACCAATTTTTCAAAGTGTGAGAGGCTCAACTAAAGATGCCATCAGTGCATATATTTGTAAATATGGAGGCCAAATGGAATACAAAAGAAATCAAGTAAAAATGGGAGAGGATCGCCCAAGTCAACCTTGATTTTGAGGGTAGTCCAAAGTTCATCAACATTGCAGATGATTGGGATCCAATTTCAAAGGCCATAGCACTTAATATCTTTATTTAATACATGGAGGTATTTGGGTAGATCTATAAATACTTGAAAAGGGTGCTACCAAAATTATGTGTCAATCAGATAACACCAATTCCTGAAGCACATCCTATATAGCGAATACCCTATCACATGAACCGCAAGTTCATGGAGCTTGTCTACACAAATTGATAAGATGCTAAATGCTAGTATCATTTACAAAGTCATAGTTAGCAAATGGGTCTCCCCCATCATCGATTTAAATAAGGAAACCCCATATATCAAAGTCTATGTTGACTTATCAAGAATACAAAGTTCAAGAAGCCATTCTCAAACTTGTTTATAAACTGTTTTGTATGAAGTTATAGGAAAAAGATATATGCATTCTTAGGTGGATTCTCAGGTTACAATCAATTTAACATTATAGATGAGGGCCTATTGAAGACCAACTTTATCGCAAAGAATGTCATCTATCCACACAACCAGATGTTGCTCGGGTTGTATAATGCATGAACTATGTTCTAACAAATCATTTTCTAAAGTTTTGGACAATATTTGCACTAGAAAATATAAAGCATTCTTGAACGACTGGTCTCTCTATGAAATAAAGGAAGAGCGTTGGAGGAGAATATGCAACTATACACATGTCAAACTCTCATTGACACGAAAAAGTGTAAGTCCTTGGTTATTATGGGATATTATTGGGATATACTATGGGTAAGAATAGGGTTGAAGACAGACTTAGATAAGAATCAATTAATGGTGCACATTAAAGAATCCTATAATATGAGTTCTTTAAAATCTTGTGTTCTATAGAGACAAATCTAAGGCCTACATAACCATAGATTTGCATCTCTAAGTGGACGGAGATGAGGGGACGTGGTGGGGTCTTTTGCCACATTTGGCACGGGTTGCCATGTTTTCAGTTTCTGTAAGTGACCTGCTCTTTTCCTTCCTTCCTCTCTTTCCCTTTCTTCATTTCTCTCTTTCTCCCTCTTCTTGGCAGTCTCATTCCTCCCTCTTCCCCTTTAACTTCCCCCAGCAAAGTTTCCAGCAAGTGTCCCCTGAAAATGATTAAGTGTCAGGGCGCACCCCGACTTCGCAGCGAAGTCGGAGTGCGCCCTCTAGATGGAGCACAGTAGGGACAGTGTGAAGTGTGACAAAACAGGAAAATGAGCGAAATTTGACTAAGTGCTGGGGCGCAACCCGACTTCGTAGCGAAGTCGGGGTGCGCCCTTCTTCCTGGGCGCACTAGGGAAGCAATGCAGCAGAAAATCAGCTAAGTTTTGGGGCGCAACCCGACTTTGCAGCGAAGTCGGGGTGCACCCCCCTCTTGGTGCGCAATCCGAACAGCAGAGAAGACAGCAAAGTACCGGTGCACAACCCGACTTCGCAGCGAAGTCGGGGTGCGCCCTCTGACCGGTGCGCAGTTGGGCAAGCAAGACCAGGAATTGACTAAGGCACAGAGGCATCCCCAACTGCGCTATTTTTCGCCTGCGCAACCCGACAACGCTCTAATCCTGGGCGAAGTTGGATAAACTGCCTTTCAAGGCAGACACGCGTCGTTCATCAGCATCCGACAAGTGTCCAACTTCGGGATTCGAGCCAAGACATGACCGGGAAAAGGACAAAGCATGGGCTGCACTATCTATGCCAGCTGCCATCATTTAAAGCTGATAAGAAGTTCCATCTACCACAACTACCCGCATTCCTGCTGACCAAAGGTTTGACCCGACACACCGCCACGTAGCTGTACATCTTTCAGGGAAACCATACCGCAAGTACAGTCCTGCTCAATAAAAGTCAGCATCAGCAGCTCTTCAGCCGCTTGTGTCAGCTAATGTTTAGTCTGGGACTTTGTGCCCGAGAATGTAATCGGGGGAACTTGAGGCTATAAATAGCCATGCAATTCATTGTAAAAAGGGGGAAGGGGAATATATTGCTAGGGAACCATTGTAGTTGTGCGTTTGCCTCTAATACAAGCATATACTTGGCTCTGCTTACTGTCTTTTATCTTGTATGCTGCCTCTCCTTGTCATTTCTGCCTCATGTTTCTTGTATCATTGCTTACTGTTGTACTGAACTCTGGACTCTGGTATTTGATGATCAAGTATTCCTGGAATGCATAGATAGAGGATACATAGGATTAATGATAGCTGTAGTTTCAATGTGTGCTTTGTAAAGGAATGTTGTTTGCAGCAGTGATTGATTCGTTGTCGTGCTGCTTATTCCCCCCACCCCAACTCCAATCACATTTGGATTCTCTTTCCACACTTTTATCTCTTTCCCTGCACTCTTATCTTAACACTAAAAACCCCACAGGAAGCCGGCCTTCTCCGGAGATTGGCACGGAAGGCATTCCTTCCTTCCGGCATTTCAATCTGGTGGGCAAATCTGGGCGCAATAACAACAAATCCTTTCCTCATGGCAGATTCGTAACCAACAGTTTCTCTGGCACGCCGGTGGGACATGGTAGTTTCCCACCCCCAAACAGAATCGAAGCACGAGTGCTCGCTTCATTGCTGTTAAAAATCAGAGCACCTAGCGACTCTGCAAATATCTGAATACTCTCCGAGTCCGTGAAGACCGGTCCTAACGCCTTCATGCAAACAAGAAGGTGGCGAGCAAGGAATCCAGGAAACCCGCCTGACTTTTACGAAATTGACATTGACGCTCCAGGCGAGCGCGTCAGGCTGGCTGATTACCAAGCTCACGTGGAAGAAATTCAAGAGGCCGAGGCTGAAATTGAAGAAGTTGAGGCCGAAGAAGAATCTACATCTTCGGACAGTTCCGACACCGAGTACACAAAGTCAAACAGAAAGATCCGTTGCCGCCTCCTGCCAAGGAAAACAGAAAGTCTGCTGAAGCTGCTCCAAAGCCCTTGAAGGTATACGCCAGAAGAGATAAGGCATAACCTGTTGGGCTACCACCTGACAAGAGGTTGTGGCCTTACACAACCAAAGAAAAGGCTCCCGCAGTCAAGCCTCCCGTGGTGAAATCCCCCGTGCCTAAAGCTCCCGCTGCTCAGCCTCCAGCTGAAACCAAAGAACAAGCTCAGGAGAAGCTGAGATATCCATCTCTGACCAAGAGACAGAGAGTTGAGGCCACTCAGCAGTATCGGACGAAGTATGAGCCGGCAAAAGAAGTGGAAGGAGCTAGCACTTTGGGCTACAACATAGTAGATGAGTTGAAGAGGACCCCCGCAAGAATCAGCATGTATGATGCTCTTCTACTCCCAGGGCAGGTTGATCTGCTGCAAGAATCTCTGAAGATCATGAAGAATGGCAAGCAGATACAACCCGTTGTTCTGGTGCAACCCCTAACAGTCTCAGCCATTGGAAAGAACATACCATCTCCCTTCTATCTGTCATTATGGATGCAAGGGTACATAGTACACAACTGTATGGTGGATTCTGGTGCTTCCACGACTGTTATGCCAAGAGCCGTCTGTGATGAGATCGGGATGGAGTACACAAGGAGCAGCCAAGGCGTGCTGCAACTGGACGACACCCCTGTCAAGACAGTCAATGTCATTAAAGACATCCCTATTCGGCTGCACAAAGCTCTCGACATCGTGGTCATTCAAGAAGTTGTGGTTGTCGACTTGGAACCCTACTTCGGCATGTGCCTCTCCAGGGAGTTCACTGCGAAGTTAGGAGGGTATCTGTCTCTAGACTACTCACACATGGAAGTGCCCTTCAAAGGAAGGAGACTGAAGATCTACAACGAGAAGCCTTCCACCTTCCTAGTAGAGAAGATACCCGGAGAAGAGTCGCAGGACTGCATGATTCAGCTGACGGAGGAAGAACTGGTGGTGGTGGACATGACAGAGCAAGCTCTTGAGCTGCTGCAAGTAGAAGATGAATTCTCCTTGCGGGACTTCAACGCCGTGATTGAAACTGAGCAAGGCTGCTACACTGTTGTTCAGCCTGAGAGGCTTGACAAGTCGGCCAAAAGAGAAGTGGGACCTGCACCAGAAAAGCTGTGGAAGCTTTTCTTTGACGGCGCACGATGCAAAAATGGCGCCGGTGCAGGTGTACTTTTGGTTTCCCCAACCGGGATCCAGAAGGACTACACCTACAGGCTGGCCTGGAGCTGTACCAACAACGCGGCGGAGTACGAAGCCCTGTGCTTAGGTTTGCGAAAAGCGGAGAGGCTGGGGATTAAGCATCTGCAGATCTTTGGCGACTCAGAGCTGGTGTGCCACCAGATTACAAACAAGTGCGCCTCCAAGAAGCACTATCTCAAGGTGTACCGTAATCGGATCTGGGATCTGATGGAGTCGTTTGACTCATTGAATGTCAAGGCTATATCACGCGAGAAAAACAAGCATGCTGACATTCTGGCATCTGTTGGAGCCAGGTACATTCCGGCTGATGACACTGTCCAGAAGCCGAAGCCGGTTCGTACCATTTACAAGCCTTCTGTGCCTGATAAGGACACCCACTGGCAGGTGTTTGACTGTGACAAGGAAATCGTCACATTTTTGGTTAACGAAGCGTGTTCAATCGAAGGTAGATACCCTGATGACGAGCAATATGAGGGGTTGATACAGCTAAAAAATAATCATGTCCCAAAAGGACTGATTACACTTGAGAGTCTATTTGATCAGAACGACAGAGCAATATCACATCGGATCAAAGTAGACCCGAAGCAGTACTCCGACCTGGAGCTTGAACCTAGAAAAACAATCAAGGTTGGGACAAACTGCACCATAGAGGAACTTGGGCAAATCAGAACATTATGCCGAGAGTTCCCTGACATAGTAGCATGGTGCTACCAGGACTTGAAGGGGTATGACAGAAATATAATCCAGCATACCATTGAGCTAGAAGATGGTGCCAAGCCATTCCGACAGAAGCAAAGGGCTGTAAATCCGAAGATCGAGGCCATGATGAAAGCCGAGCTCTTGAAGATGCTGGAAGCCAAGATCATCTACCCCATCAAGCATTCATCCTGGGTTGCGAACTTGGTTCCCGTGAGGAAGAAGAATGGAGACATTCGTCTCTGTGTGGACTTCATAAATCTGAATCAAGCCTCCCTCAAGGACCATTATCCGCTTCCCCAAATCGATCAGATCCTCCATATAGTTGCTGGAGCACAAAGATTCTCCCTCCTAGACGGATTTTCTGGGTACAACCAGATATGGGTCAAGGATGAGGACCAGCATAAGACGGCGTTCACCACCAAATAGGGAACGTTTGCCTACCAGTGCATGCCTTTCGGCTTATCCAATGCTGGCCTTCCGAGAGCTGCTCAACAAGGTTATTGTCATCTACTTGGATGACATGACTGTATTCTCTCACAAGAGAGAGGACCATGTTCCCCACCTGCGGCAAATATTTGAAAGGTGTCGTGAATTCGGCATCTCCATAAACCCGAAGAAATCTGTCTTCGCGGTAAAATAAGGTAAGCTGCTAGGGCATGTCATCTCCGAGAAAGGCCTAGCCGTGGACCCTGATAGAGCAGAAGCCCTCCTCCGTTTGCCCGCCCCAGTTGACAAGAAGGGGCTGCAGTCCTTCTTCGGCCAAATCAACTTCGTGCGGAAGTTTATACCAGACTTCGCACAGGTAGTCAAGCCCATGGCCAAATTGCTGAAAAAGGATGCTGAATTCTTATGGACTGATGAAAGGAGGCAGGCCTTCGAGGAAATCAAAGCTTGAATTGCACAAGCGCCGGTGTTGATAAACCCGGACTACTCCAAGGATTTCATCCTATACGCGGTGGGAGAACCCGAGAGTTACGCCGCAGTCCTGACCCAAAAGGGAGACGATGGCGAGGAGCGCCCCATAGCGTTCCTGAGCCAAGTGATTCAGCCACATGAAGAAAAGTACAACTTTATAGAGCGGCAAGTTCACGCAGTTATGAAATCCCTCCGAAAGTTCAGGCACTTCGTCTCCCAGAGCAGAACTACTGTCTTTGTGATACACCCGAACGTCCGAAGCTTCATCATACAAGGAGAGTCGGGTCACAAGAGAGCAGGATGGATTGCTAAAATCCAGGAGTTCGACATCGAAGTGCGGCCAACCAAGCTTATCAGAGGCCGAGCCTTGTGCCAGGAGCTGGCCCGAAGCGCAGCAGCCCAGATATCCGCCTGTAAGTGGGAGGATCCAGCAACAAACACCAACCTAGCCAACTCCTTACCCGAGGAGTGCGCCTGGACAAATGACCTGGTGAAATATTTCTGCACCGGAAGATGTCCAGACCACCTGAACGCCTCACAAAGGAGGAGGTTTCGACTAGGTGCACTGAAATACACTCTTCGCCCCGAGGGGCTGTACTTTAGGAACACTGACGGCATCCTGTTGCGATGCGTCAAGAAAGCAGACCAACTCAGGGTCCTCGGAGAATTCCACTCCGGGATGCCTGGGGGTCACCATTCTGCAAGGCCTACGGCCTTGAAAATAATCAAAGCTAGGTACTATTGGCCCACTCTCTTTACAGACGCGCATGCGGTCTGTACAAAATGTGATCAATGCCAGAGATTTGCTGGCAGAAATAGAAAAGCACCCCTACCCCTTCAACCGATCCAAGCCGAGACTCCGTTTCAGCAATGGGGTCTGGACTTTATTGGGGTTATTACGCCGAACTCTGCTACGGGGCACAAGTTCATTCTTACCACCACCGACTACTTCACGCGGTGGGCAGAGGCGATCCCCACAAAGAATGCGGACCAGGAGACGGTCATCAGGTTCCTCGAGAGCCTCATTACCCGCTTTGGTGTCCCTGAGTCAATAGTGACGGACAATGGTCCGGGGTTCGCAGGCGTTGTACTCACGGAGTACACCGGCAAATACGATATTTATCACAAAATGTCTTCCAATTACTACCCGTAGGGGAACGGTCTTGCCGAGTCCACCAATAAGAATTTGCTGAAAATCATCAGGAGGACAGTAGAGAAAAACAAGAGGACTTGGCACCTACTCCTGGATCGGGCGCTGTGGGCGGATAGGATATCCTTCAAGAAGTCCATTAAAACGTCCCCCTATGCGCTCGTATACGGCAAAGAAGCAGTCTTGCCGACCCACATCGAAATTCCCGCTCTCTGGATGCTTGATGAAGAGAGAGGCAGCGGGGATCCGGTAGATGACAGACTTTGCCAGCTGCTGCAGTTAGAGGAAGACAGAGAAAAAGCGTACCAGGCTTTCACCAAACACGCTGAAGCAACACAAGGCTGGTTCGCAAAAGGTACCACTGCCCGAGTTTTCAAAATCGGGGACCTGGTGCTGAAGTGGGATTCGTTGAAGGCGAAGCCGGGTAACCACGGCAAGTTTGATGCCCTATGGGAGGGCCCCTATCAGATTGCCCGGGTAAATCAGTTTAATGCATTTGTGCTCCGGGACATGGAGGGACAGCTTCTCCCCATTCCCGTCAATGGGTTCCACTTAAAAATTTACCGCCACTGAAGGCGCCCAGTTGGGCCCTTCCTTGTACAGATTTCCCTTCTGCATTTTTTAGTTTTCAGAATGTATATATTTCAGCATTCAGTTTCAGTTTTTAATTTTTTAATTTTTCAAAGAGCCCAAGAAAGACTTAAGGCAAACCCCGACTTCGCAACGAAGTCGGGTAGTGCTCCTTGGACAGTCCGAAGTATGGAGCGAATTGCTGAAAAGAGGAGCTAAATTAACTAAGTCTGGGTGCGCAACCCGACTTCGCAGCGAAGTCGGGCTGCGCCCCCTCCAAAGAGCGCAGTTGGGAAACAAACAACGACAAAACGGCTAAGTGTCAGACGGCGCAAGCATTTTCCGAGCGAAGTCGGAGTGCGCCCATCTTCCGGGCGAAGTCCGAGTGCGCCCTAACTTCGGGCGAAGTCCGAGTAACCCACCAGGGAAAAACATGGAAAATTCTAAGTGTGGGCCCAGGGCGAAGTACGGCACAGGGCGAAGTTGGGTCAACGGGCCAGAAATTCTCTCTTGTAAAGTGTGCCCAGGCGCCAGCAATGACGTCAGCAATGGCACGATGCCCAAGGAGGTTTAATGATTGCACATCTTTCAAGAATGATGCATTAAAAAAGCAAGGTGCATTTTGGACCAACGGCTACTAGGGTGCGCTTTTCAAAAATAAACCCATGCACAGCCGCCAAAAAATCATAACGCCTCCACCAACTCCAAGTTAACTGCCCTAACTCCCTCCCTCGCGCCATTAATGTTGCAGTCATTGTCTACAAAAAGGGCCCTGGCGCAACCAGAATATTCAAATCGTTCAAGCTGACTTCCTGACTGCAAGGAATAAAGCTGACAAACTCAGAAGCCGTAATTCCCGCCTCTGCTGTTTCAGAAAGGATGGACAAGGGGAAAGCGCCCGTACAGGCGCAATCCAGTGAAGAACGGCGTGAAGCTGAGGAATCACCAGAGTCAAGCGCTCATGAGAGCGAAGCGCCGCAGAAGGACCAGAAAAGAAAATCCCGGACGAAGAGGCGCGTAGTTGGGCAGACTCCGCCGCCACCAGTTAATCGCTTGTCCGGGTACAAGGATGGCTCTTTTTCCATCAGCCTCACCAAACTGCGGCTAAACATTGCAAAGTGGGTAGACAAGGTTTCGCCCTCACATCATGTCGGCGCTGCGTATAAATCGAACCTATACTGGTTCTTGTGCCCTCCTACTCACCAGTGCCCGGAGCTGATTGAAGCAATTGCAGAATATTACAAACCAGCTGCCCGGCAAGTCTGCGACAACAAGGGAAAAGTGTTGTTCACACTCTTCCGGGAGAGCATCCAGCCAACGTTCGCCCCGGGGCTGCAGAACGAGCCCGGCGCAATTGTGAAAAGGGTGAATCTGGATGAGCAGACCGGCAGATTTACGCAGACAAAGCGGATGAGAGAGTTTCTTGATTCAGAGCTGAAGACTCCGTTAGCAGCCGGACAGTGGCCGACTGGCCCCATACCCTTGGACAGATTTGAGAACAAATACGTCTACATCATCCTGGCGTGGGTCCTGGGCTGTGACTTTGACAAAATAGTACGGCCGTACCAGCTGGCGCTGGCAGAATGTCTCTTGCACGGAGAATTTTACGACTCTACAACACAGAAGGGTGGAAAGCGCCCTATCTTCTTCGATTGGGCGGACTGGCTGGCCTATGCAATACATTCAAGTCTGGTTAGGCTGCAGCAGAAGCAGTCAACGGATTTCCAGTTCTGCTCCTTTCTCGCATGGCTGTGCCTGTATCACATGCACTACCGGATGAACGTCCCTGGCTTGAAGAAAATAAATGAAAAAGGAGAGTCGCTGCCCGTGTACGAATGGACTGACATTCTGTACAGAAAAGGCTCATTCTATGAATTTAACCTCAAATTTTTGTGCATGGTCATGGGGTTGTTCAACCGTAAGGCATCTCGCCCACCGGAGGTCATGGCAAAGTACCTGTGGAAAAATGAGTACGGGGACACCTTCCAGCTGACTCAAGGCATCACAGTTAGAATCTACGAATTCAAGGGGAAGCCGTTCCTGCTGCCCTACTTCTGCACTGACCACCAGTTCGGGATGGAAATTGCGCGGCAGATGGATTATGTCGAAGAAGAGTTCGGCCAAGGCAAGAAGAAGGGCCATATCTTTCAGTATCCCATCACCTGGTCCAATACCCAAGTTTACGAAATCGGGCAGCACGTCTACCTCGAGCGGGAACTCGTTGATATGGGGCTAATAATGCTGCCTCAGTGCTAGAAGTACGACCCAATTGGGGTCAGAGGTAAATTCACGCACATCTGTCCCCGAGTCGAGATCATGCACGAAAGAAGGAACAAGACAGTTGCAGACCTGGAATGGCACATCGAGCAGATGAAATCATGGCCCCCATGGCATGAGTTTTACTGCGAAGAGGTGACGTACGATCCCGAGCAAAACCCGGATCACCGGATGGAGTCTGCGGGCTTCAGAAAATTCCTCGCCAAGGTGTCGCCCCTCAACTGGCATAAAGACAAAATCATTGAATGCTGGAAGATGAGGTGTCGCACACAGCACGATAAATCCAACCGGAGGAATCTGGCCGTTGATGACGAATTTTCGGCACTATATGACCAGCATGTTGCCACCTGGCAACCTTTCGAATTCCGCAATTGCGTTCCCCAAGGCGCTAAGAAAAGGTATATAAAGAGGCCCTCTTCCCAGCAATCGTCAACTCCGAAAACGTCCAGCGCAACTCTAGCAAGTAGTCAAGTGGGCCCAATGCAGCGAGCAGCTTCTGAGACAGTGCCCGAAAAGGTGCAAAATTCAGAGAAGTCAACCCCAGAGGTGACCCCTCCAGCAGAAAAAGTGCCTGCGCTGCCAGCTAGCAGATCGGCTACGGCGAGCATTCTTCCAGCCAGACCCAGGTACAAGTTTACCGTGGGAACGTCAGCGCCTACCGCCCCGACATTATCTCTTTCCTCTAGACCAGCCACGACGCCAGAAGAAAAGAAGAGGAAGAGAGTTGAAAAGACAAAGCGGCCTAAAGAGCCTATGCAGCAAACAGTCGCAGAGTACAGGGAAGCAGCAGCGCCAGAAGTTGTCCCTTTGGACAGCCCTGAACCGGAGACAGACATTCGGGTTGCAAGCGTCCATCCAACAACGGCTCAGGCGGAGCCCGCAGGTACGTCCACTGTTTCTCTCCCCCAAGTCCCAGTCGGCCCTGCCAAAGCTCCCTCTCCCATTTCATCAGGGCAAGCCGTAGCCGCGTCTTCTTCCTCCCAAGCTACCCAGCCCTCTAGCGGCTCACATTCCTTCGACCAGTTTGCTCAAGATCCTAACGCCTTCCAATCACTGAGTCAAACCCTAGAACCCTCCCCCGCAGCCAGTGCTGAAGTTGCTCCTTCGCCGCCGCGCTCCTCACCCCAGCCGTCCAAAACCCTACCAGCACCATCCACTCAGCCGCCCGTTTCCCCTAGGACCCGGTCGCCCTCAAAAGCGGCCACCCCTTCTGGAATACCTCCCGCGTCACTGTTTGCGGGAAAAATGCCGCGACAAAATCCAATGTTGGAGGATCTGGACTTCATGGGCGAACTACAGAGCGCCGATGACCTGCCTTTGCGCAAGCGCTTCAGGATGTTCCGCCTCCTTTCTCCAGGGCGTGAAATGAAGGAGAGCCGAAGAGATAGCTGCCCCGGTGAAACGCACGAAGTTCGACCTAGACAGGAGAGTGCTGACAACCGAGAAATTGATCCCGAAAGTAAAGAAGCCTCTTCGGGAGATGATCGAGGCAGACTACGAACTTCAAAGGAAGGAGAAAAGCTTTGACGACATCAACGAGGAATACAAAATTCGTGGTATTCGTCGTAGGACAGACAATCTCCTCGTCAAGCATCTTGAGACCCAGGAAGCGCTGTTCCAGATGCAGAATAACACAAGGCAGCTTGAGGAGGACCTGGCTAGGGCCACCGCGCAGCTAGGGTCAGCACAACAGGAGATAGATGAGCTTAAGGCTCAACTGGCCGCCTCTCAGCAGGAGGCCACAACACAGAGACAGACAGCCGAGCTGCTGTCAGAAGAGAAAAGAGTTGCGCTGGAGCAGGTTTCGCAGCTTCAAGATTCGCTGAAACAGGCGCAGTCGCAGCTTGCAGAGAAAGCATCACAAGCGGCGGTCTTTTCAAAGAGCAAGGCAAAGGAGATGCGGGCTAGTCTGCTACAAGGTTGCAAACCCAACCTTGTCAAGTCCTTGTCAGTTCTGGACTTCGTGTCCAGGATTGAAGAAGTATCTGCCCAGGGAAAGCCTGTGGTAGAGGAGGCCGAACACCAGGCGAGGCAATGGCTAGACCTGGCTATAAAACTTGAGCAGTTTGAGCGCAAAGGCCTCCAATTTGCCCCTATGTCCCAACTTGCCTCAGAGTGGGCAGATGCAAGGGTAACCTTGCATATTTATTTTGACAAGATAGAGAAGATTAGAGCTACCAAGAAGGCGCTGGACGCCCTAGAACATGAAAGGAACATTATCCTAGCCCCCTTTCACACTCTGTCCGAACACGGGTGCCCGAGCTATGTCAAAGATGGCGAGTTTCTGACCCTTGAGAAGGTTAAGCAGAATTGGCTGTCCTTCGAGACAGATATAGCAGAAATTGATAGCTGGGCAGAGCCAATTCGAGAAGCTCAGGTCACCCAGATGGTGTCGAAATATTGTAAAATCGACTCCTCCCTAAAGGAGTTGGGGAGAAGATATAACACCATCGACCTGCACGCGGTCGCTGCATTCCACGCAGCACTGAGAGAGATCAGCGACCTCGGGCCCTTCCAAGCAGCGAGCCTGGGACCAAGCCAAGGCTGCATACCAACGCATCAGCGAGTGGGAGGCTGACAGTGGAGAACATTCAGGTTCAGAAGGAGAGACTGAGGAGGCAACTGCCGGAAGTGATCCTGAAGAAGAACAGTTTCCCGGAATGAAGCGGTCAGAGCAGCAGAAAGCAGGGGAAGGAAGTTCTTCTGCACCCAATGGATAAAGGCATGGTTCTTTGCGTCGAGGCGAGCTCGACACCCCGCGAGCCGCCAGGAATGTTGCCACATTTGGCACGGGGTGCCATGTCTTCAGTTTCTGTAAGTGACCTGATCTTTTCCTTTCTTCCTCTCTTTCCCTTTCTTCATTTCTCTCTTTCTCCCTCTTCTTGGCAGTCTCATTCCTCCCTCTTCCCCTTTAACTTCCCCCAGCAAAGTTTCCAGCAAGTGTCCCCTGAAAATTATTAAGTGTCAGGGCACACCTCGAGTTCGCAGCGAAGTCGGAGTGCGCCCTCCAGATGGAGCGCAGTAGGGACAATGCGAAGTGTGACAAAACAGGAAAATGAGCGAAATTTGACTAAGTGCTGGGGCGCAACCCGACTTCGCAGCGAAGTCGGGGTGCGCCCTTCTTCCTGGGCGCACTAGGGAAGCAGTGCAGCAGAAAATCAGCTAAGTTTTGGGGTGCAACCCGACTTCGCAGCGAAGTCGGGGTGCGCCCCCCTCTTGGTGCGCAGTCCGAACAGCAGAGAAGACAGCAAAGTACCGGTGCGCAACCCGACTTCGCAGCGAAGTCGGGGTGCGCCCTCTGACCGGTGCGCAGTTGGGCAAGCAAGACCAGGAATTGACTAAGGCAAAGAGGCCTCCCCAACTGCGCTGTTTTCCGCCTGCGCAACCCGACAACGCTCTAATCCTGGGCGAAGTTGGATAAACTGCCTTTCAAGGCAGACACGTGTCATTCATCAGCATCCGACAAGTGTCCAACTTCGGGATTCGAGCCAAGACATGACCGGGAAAAGAACAAAGAATGGGCTGCACTATCTACGCCGACTGCCATCATTTAAAGCTGATAAGAAGTTCCATCCGCCACAACTACCCGCATTCCTGCTGACCAAAGGTTTGACCCGACACACCGCCACGTAGCTGTACATCTTTCAGGGAGACCATACCGCAAGTACAGTCCTGCCCGACAGAAGTCAGCATCAGCAGCTCTTCAGCCGCTTGTGTCAGCTAATGTTTAGTCTGGGACTTTGTGCCCGAGAATGTAATCGGGGGGAACTTGAGGCTATAAATAGCCATGCAATTCATTGTAAAAAGGGGGAAGGGGAATATATTGCTAGGGAACCATTGTAGCTGTGCATTTGCCTCTAATACAAGCATATACTTGGCTCTGCTTACTGTCTTTTATCTTGTATGCTGCCTCTCCTTGTCATTTATGCCTCATGTTTCTTGTATCATTGCTTACTGTTGTACTAAACTCTGGACTCTGGTATTTGATGATCAAGTATTCCTGGAATGCATAGATAGAGGATACATAGGATTAATGATAGCTGTAGTTTCAATGTGTGCTTTGTAAAGGAATGTTGTTAGCAGCAGTGATTGATTCGTTGTCTGAAGTAATTACTCATTCAAAAAATATGTTCTGCACAAGGAACAAAAATATAGGAGACAAGCTGAATTTAGAACTGTTATGTCGTTAAACTCATGAGTTTTATACAATGATTTTGAAGATATGTAGAATCTTTTCCAAAATGGAAGAGCTGCTTAACTAAGATGGATGCCAATTGGTTCACACAAGCTGTTGAAGTTGGATAGGCATTAGTTCAGTTGTTGCAGTTTGGCATCACCAGCATTGGCAGATAGTGGACCTTGGTATAGATGGAATTCATGCAGTTTAGGATAAGTTTAAATTTGTCACAATATTTAAGATTAGCACAAATGTAGAATTAAATTCTGGCACATGTAGAATTAAATTCTGGCCCAAGTCTGTCCCCATTAATTTATGCAATAATTGGCAGCACCTCATGGAGGGCTTAGCTGCAGAAAATGAAGCCAAAAATGAGACAGACTTTGACACAACTATGGATCATAGCAAAATGTTGCTCCCTCAATGTGACTGTGGGTGAATAAGTTGATGTATGAATGCATGAGCGTCCACATAAGCATGAGTGTCAACATGATAATGAACAATGCACATGGAATGAAGTCATGTCATATTATATGTTGTATAGTTTGTCGTGTGTTGTCACATAGTGTTGTTGCATGTGAAGTTGCGATGATATAAGTTTGTAATAAACTTCATGTAATCTTATAGGGTATATTAAATGCTTCATGTCTACAAGTAGCTAGAAAGTAGTTGGACCATTGTCAACCGCCTATTGTTCCCATGATACCTATATCACACCATCTCCTTGGTCAAGGTATGATGTTGGTCAACATCATCTATGTTTGTCATTTGTGTGATTTGACCAGACCGTAATGTATTGCAAATGATTGGAATATGAATGATACGTGTTGTGGATTGTGAATTGCATGTATTTGTTAGCTTGCAATTGTGTTTCTTTATTTTTATATAATGGAATTATATTATACCTGTTGGCCACGGATCCGCCACCTGGGAAGGACTTGGTGTGTCAATGCGCCCTAGACCTGCAGACCAACATTGAAAGGCCGGGAGGAAGGGATGCCCCCCGTGCCGATCTCCGGAGAAGGCCGGCTCCTTTCCTAACCTACTTGGGGGTTTTTAGATAAGGGTGCAGGAAAGAGATTAAAAAAGGGGGTAAAGGGAACTGGAAAGAGATTGAAAAAGATAAGGGAACAGGAAAGAGATGTAAATATCATGCGTTTCGGGTGGGGGAGAACAAGCAGCACGATCGCAAATTTGCATCCGAACCAACAACAATTAAAACAAAGCATGTAACAGAAATTGCAGCTGTGATTCTATCCTATGTATCCTTCTGTTTTGTATTCCAGATCCAAATAATCACCAATGCTCAAATCCAGGATTCAGAATTCAAACAGACAGAAATATAAATGGACATGAAGCAGAAATACTAGCGAAGGCAGCATAAAAGACAGAGACAAGAAGCAGAGCCAAGGATGCTTTGAATTAATTAGAAGGTGATCCGTCACAGCAGAGTCCTCTAGCAATATGTCCCCCCTCCACCCTTGTACAATGAAATGAGGCTGCTATTTATAGCGCAATTTTCCCCCTCGATTACATTTTGGGCACAGAATCCCAGACCTGACAAAAGCTGCAAAAGCTGACAAAAGCGGCTGATGTTGACCTCTGCGGGTAAAGAATGTACTTGCAGCAAGGTCCTTTTTGAAAACGTGGCAGCTCCGTGGAAATCCGGTAGGTGGGAAGTTGAGTCAGTTTGAATGGGGGCAGATGCGGTACAATCTGTCAGTTCACGCTCATCTACCCTGGCGGCACACCTTCTGTCACATCTTTGACTCGAATCTCGAGGCTGGACACTTGTCGGAATCTGATAAGGGGAAAAATCTGCCTTAGGAGCTCATATTTTCTTTCTTGCCCGACTTCGCCCAAAATCGGAGCGCAACCAGGCAGCGCAAAGGGGAAGTGGCGCAGTTGGGGAGGCCTCCGTGCCTTAGAAAATTTTTGGGCAGGCTTCGACATTCTTTGCCCGAGTGCGCGCAGGTAAGTGAGCGAACCCCGACTTCGCTGCGAAGTCGGGTTGCTCATCCAACACTTAGCCATTTTTCAAATAAGTTGCCCAACTGCGCATGAACTTGAGGGCGCAACCCGACTTCGCTGCGAAGTCGGGTTGCGCACCCAACACTTAGAAAATTTAGGGCTCCACTGATGCCCAGGTGCGCACAAAACTGAGAGCGCAACCCGACTTCGCTGCGAAGTCGGGGTTCGCTCAATACTTAGTCAAATTTTGGGCTCAGCTCTCTGCACGTCAGCTCCCCAAGTGCGCACAAAATTAAGGAGCAGCCCGACTTCGCTGCGAAGTCGGGTTGCGGCAACACTAACACTTAGAAAATTTTGGGCCTTTGTATGAGCGCAGTTGGGAGGGGAGGATGAGCGCAGTCGGGCGGGGCCCGACACTTAGTCAATTTTCTGGCCCGAAATTGAGCTTCCTGGTCCTGCTTCCCGGGGCCATAACTTTTGATCCGCTGACCCGATCGCCTATTATAATATATCGTCGGAAAGCTAGCGAGAAGATCTGCAATGATAAAATATCCAAAGCTCATTTCATCCATTTTATCGCCCCCGTTTATGGCCCGCGAAAACCCGAACACCTCCGCATGCTCTTTGCCGCTTTAAAGCTCCATACTTAGGCCAAAGTTTATCAAAAAATTTAATGTGGCAAAATTGCCAACATTCCTGGCGGCTCGCGGGGCATTGAGCTCGCCTCAATGTGAGGACCCAGGCCTTTATCCATTGGGCAACAGAGTCACCCTCGCCGTCCTCTTGATACTCACTGCCGGCAGCAACCTCTTTCTCAAACCCTTGGCACCCATGGCCCTCTTGGAACACTAAAAAAAAAACACTGCACAAACTAAACTAAGAAAACAACTAAAACTTTGCATACTAGCCGGCTTATTTATATTATTTACACAAAATTTTGCGGCATGATTGGCATGCCGCCAACACAAATCTAGCTTTGGTTGCCTATCCGGTGAACTTGCAGTGTCCGGACCAGATCTGATTGTACTTCAGTTGATCTTTGAAGTCCGGCTGGCCTCCCAAAGTTTGCCAGGTCGCGAACATGGTGCAACGTGGTGGGTTATCATTCATGTCGGTACCCATACAATTGATGAACAATGTGGCAAGGAGATTTGCCACACGAGAGCCCTCTTCGGGTACCGGTTGCGGTGATGGTTGGAGCCAATACCACCACTCTAGAGAGTCCACCACCTGTGGGCTCTCGAGCACGAGTTCCTCCAACTCCTTGATGCGATAGCAGGAGCTTTCCGGCGATAGGCCTTTTGCCGGGGTCTCCTCAGGATCAACCTCCTGGTGAGGCATGCCTATTGGGCTTTGGCTGAATGCTTGCGTGCTATGCCCTGGGACACAAAAAGGGTGCAAAAATGTGCCCTCTTTGTGTTCAGAATTTGCCATTGGATTTTGTTCCTCCTCTTGGCCCGTCTCCTGATGGAAACTGCAAGCAACCATATTATTCATCATTTGGGCGGTGTTTGCATATTCCCACTGGTGACTTTGGACGAGATCTGCCTCTCGAGCTCCACACAGCTGCATTCTAGGGCTTTGCATAGTATGAGGGATTTGCCTTGGTGATTTTGCCAGATGAAGGCAAGCCAGAGATTCACCAAACTCGGGCTTCCTGAAAATATGGAGACTGTAGGTGAACATTCATTTCTCCGCTTGTGAGGTCAAGGCTGCTCACCAAACCTTGATTCCTCCGGGGTGTCTTCTATTAGCTTAAAAAAGGGCGCTGCGATCAAGAAATCTGGATCTTCAGCTCAGTCAGAGTCGCCAAGTGATTTTGCCAGATGAAGGCAAGCCAGAGATTCACCAAACTCGGGCTTCCTTAAAATATGGAGACTGTTCGTCCCACCGGGCGTGCCAGAAACTGTTGGCCACGGATCCGCCACCTGGGAAGGACTTGGTGTGTCAATGCGCCCTAGACCCGCAGACCAACATTGAAAGGCCGGGAGGAAGGGATGCCCCCGTGCCGATCTCCGGAGAAGGCCGGCTCCTTTCCTAACCTACTTGGGGGTTTTTAGATAAGGGTGCAGGAAAGAGATTAAAAAAGGGGTAAAGGGAACTGGAAAGAGATTGAAAAAGATAAGGGAACAGGAAAGAGATGTAAATATCATGCGTTTCGGGTGGGGGGAGAACAAGCAGCACGATCGCAAATTTGCATCCGAACCAACAACAATTAAAACAAAGCATGTAACAGAAACTGCAGTTGTTATTCTATCCTATGTATCCTTCTGTTTAGTATTCCAGATCCAAATAATCACCAATGCCCAAATCCAGAATTCAGAATTCAGACAGACAGAAATATAAATGGACATGAAGCAGAAATACTAGCGAAGGCAGCATAAAAGACAGAGACAAGAAGCAGAGCCAAGGATGCTTTGAATTAATTAGAAGGTGATCCGTCACAGCCGAGTCCTCTAGCAATATGTCCCCCCTCCACCCCTTGTACAATGAAACGAGGCTGCTATTTATAGCGCAATTTTCCCCCCCGATTACATTTTGGGCACAAAATCCCAGACTTGACAAAAGCTGCAAAAGCTGACAAAAGCGGCTGATGTTGACCTCTGCGGGTAAAGAATGTACTTGCAGCAAGGTCCTCCTGAAAACGTGGCAGCTCCGTGGAAATCCGGTAGGTGGGAAGTTGAGTCAGTTTGAATGGGGGCAGATGCGGTACAATCTGTCAGTTCACGCTCATCTACCTCCCGTCACATCTTTGACTCGAATCTCGAGGCTGGACACTTGTCGGAATCTGATAAGGGGAAAAATCTGCCTTAGGAGCTCATATTTTCTTTCTTGCCCGACTTCGCCCAAAATCGGAGCGCAACCAGGCAACGCAAAGGGGAAGTGGCGCAGTTGGGGAGGCCTCCGTGCCTTAGAAAATTTCTGGGCAGGCTTCGACATTCTTTGCCCGAGTGCGCGCAGGTAAGTGAGCGAACCCCGACTTCGCTGCGAAGTCGGGTTGCTCATCCAACACTTAGCCGTTTTTCAAATAAGTTGCCCAACTGCGCATGAACTTGAGGGCGCAACCCGACTTCGCTGCGAAGTCGGGTTGCGCACCCAACACTTAGAAAATTTAGGGCTCCACTGATGCCCAAGTGCGCACAAAACTGAGAGCGCAACCCGACTTCGCTGCGAAGTCGGGGTTCGCTCAATACTTAGTCAAATTTTGGGCTCAGCTCTCTGCACGTCAGCTCCCCAAGTGCGCACAAAATTAAGGGCGCAACCCGACTTCGCTGCGAAGTCGGGTTGCGGCAACACTAACACTTAGAAAATTTTGGGCCTTTGTATGAGCGCAGTCGGGAGGATGAGCGCAGTCGGGAGGATGAGCGCAGTCGGGCGGGGCCCGACACTTAGTCAATTTTCTGGCCCGAAATTGAGCTTCCTGGTCCTGCTTCCCGGGGCCATAACTTTTGATCCGCTGACCCGATCGCCTATTATAATATATCGTCGGAAAGCTAGCGAGAAGATCTGCAATGATAAAATATCCAAAGCTCATTTCATCCATTTTATCGCCCCCGTTTATGGCCCGCGAAAACCCGAACACCTCCGCATGCTCTTTGCCGCTTTAAAGCTCCATACTTAGGCCAAAGTTTATCAAAAAATTTAATGTGGCAAAATTTCCAACAATACCATACTGCATTGTATCTCTTTATGTGTGACTGGAATACTCCCACATGCTACAGTTACTTTCTGATCATTTTAGAAATGAACAAAGCATAAGATGGCTGAAAGAAAAATGGCAAAGCAAATCTGTTTATGAAGTTCTAGACTCTGGTTTTAAACCACCTTCACCAGATATCATCAACTGTTTTGCTTTGAGTGCAAATAATGACAATGAGGATGGACTTTTGGCAATTGCATTATAGCAAATGGAGTAGTCTTTGGGTACACATTGGGTGGTGTATAAGCACACACACAAGATGGTTAATCTTCGCTAGGGTTGGAAGTGTGCAAATCGATGTGAAGAAGCCATTGCCAGTTTCATAAAGCTTCAGCTTCTACACTACACTTGGCAACAACAGGTGGGTTATGAATACAACCCATTTAGATATAAAACCTCCTTTGGATGTGGTCATATGTGACATTCACGTCATCAAAACCCATGAGAATATTCTTCATCTTCCAAGGTATAAGGATGTAAACAAGGCAGACAATAGAGAAGCAGCCAATTTGGTGGTAGCCCTGAAGGAATGGGACACTATAGAATGCAAAGACTATTGCTAAGCACACCAGCAAACCAGTTTAAACCCTTACCATCAATTTATTTTGGGCTTGGAAGTGCAAAATTCTAGTCAAGCGGAAGACCAAGTACATGATACCACAATGATGAGTAAATAACACTAGGAAAATCAAAATGAAAGGGGAAATCTAAATTAGTCATCTTCTGCGGAAGAAAATGAGGACAGGCAACAAGGTTGTCATAATGTGGCTGCAAGGAAATGTAAAGGATCAGTCTCTTCCTGCAAGTATATGGCTTAAGCCTATTCCAGTCACATATCTTCTCCTGAAAGAAGGGGAAAAAAATAAAAACTAAACCAGTCAGTGACCTCAAGTGAACATGGGCATTTTCTAGTGGATTTTGGCACTTGGCCAGTGGCTGAAAGAATAATAAAAAAATAAACTATTGTGTTGAATTGGCCTGAGGCCTCCTGAATCTTTCCCTGGCAGGTACACCTGTGGCTGTCCCTTTTGTTTCATATAAAATTTATATTTCCATGGAAATAAAACACAAGTTTATTTGCCAACCAAAAAATAATAATTTATGAAGGCAAAAGAAGCAAAACATTGTCAATCCTCAAAAACATAATGAAGTTTAATAACTGCAAAATTTGGTCAAGAATACCTGAATTTAAAAGTTGAGAAAAATTAAGACATGGGACCACTTCAAAATTGATGTGACAGGAGATAAACTGCAGTCATATATTATAAATACATTCATAAAAGTAGTCATGATTCTAACAACCTAGATCATTCAGTCCAAATCTTTTACATTTATACTTAAACTTAAAGTGACTCCAACCCAAATACAATTTCAGAATTATATTAGTGTCACTTCCCTGAATTAAGATATCATTCACTGCTTTATACTGGATTATTAGAAGTAGTTATGTTTCAGAGAAACTAAATTTCTTAGCATATCTAATTTCTCTTATCTTCTTAAACCAGCCTTAAGGATTTGCAAGATAATAGAATGATTTAATTTATCTGAAAAGGCTGAAAGTATTTACTAAAAGATACAGATCAACGAAAAGCAAGCCTTGATTTTAAGTTGGCTGAAAAGATACCGACGCACTTTCTACTGAACTTAAACATTAAACGCTGAATATTCCCTGAAAACTAATTCGTTCAACATTGAAAACTGCTCATAAAACTAACATAAAGGGACAAAGAGTTCGGTTAAGACTAATAATTATGCAAATGATGGCTATGTTGCCAGGAACGAGAAAGGAGAAACACAACCACAACAGCTTTACGGGAAACGAAGTTGCCAAGGTTGCGGCATAAGAAGCGGTTTTTTTTTATATAAATATCAAAATATATATAAACAATGCGAAACTTTCAAATATTACAATCAACAATACCTGATAGCACATTAGCTTTAAATATCCACAAAGATAAATGATAAGGATACCTGTAATGACTGTAATGATACATATTAAAGCAACTACAGTGGTTAGTTGCATTGCGATTATTATTGCTTAAAACAGTATAGAGGCTTTGCAAGGTTTCTACGAAGAAATGGGTTGCATACACTATAAAGGTGAAACAAGGTCCATAGGTCACTTTTCTTGCAACATAGAATGATGAAGAGTTTTCGTTTTTTCTTAAAATGCCAAGTTTGAATGTGCTTCCTATTATTTCATCTCTTCAAAAATATTATAATTTTGTTAATCTGCAAACATATAAGGTCTTAGGGAAACCGCTGGTTGCCTAACATAAGCAGAGCTCGCCACACATGAACCGGACTTGGGTAATTCATTAAACGCTGCAAGAAGGACCAGAGCATAGCATATAAATTCGTGGCAAAATCCAATAATACTCTCACATAGATGTAATTAAACTTCACAACTGAGGAGCATTGAATCCGCAAAAGGGATATATAATAAAACAAACCAGCAGAGATCGATCATGAGCTTAAAATATCTAATTATTGATCCAAAACATATCAAAGCAAGGCTTTACATCACTCCCTGATTGTAAATCTCTGTAGCAGCATCCATTAATTATCACAAATTCTCATCTTATCCTGGCCAATCGTTTCTCACGGGACCTCATTTCTCAAAAAACAGAAAAGAAATTTAAAAAAAAAAATTAGCACTTTTCTAATTTTTAGCTGAATGCAGTAATGAAACGGGTATCGGAAAAGATAAAATGTACTGAGTCGAAGAAAGCTTCGGGCGATGCCTCCTTTGCACGCCACTAAACTCCCTGGATAAACTTCGACTTCGCGTTGAACCTGCCATTTTTAGCCCTATGAAGCTGAATATTACACACAGCTTGTTTTACCTCGACCGGCATTTCATAGTTATTCAAAGGCTTCAGTATGAAGTACCAAAATGCAAAATATTGATACTGCGGTATCAGGCCGCCTCATTTTCAATTTGATGTGCCACCATTAACACATCATCATGCCGACAATTTTGATGTGCCGACATTGATCCCCTGACCCCACCTTTCCCATCTTGATTTCCTTACAACGAACCAAAGCGTGTTTTAGCAAAAATTCTTTACCACCTCCACAAGTACAAAGTTTCGACTTCAATTTACGACCTCCATGTTTGTTCTCTGACTTCCGTTGGCAACAATTAAGGGGGTTGTCAGATGAAGTACCTCCATGTTTGTTCCCAGACTTCCATTGGCAACGGTTAAGTGGGTAGTCAGATAAAGTTGACATTTGACATTCAGCAGTTTTGTACGTGGAATGGATCTTTATTGAAAGGTCTTAGCTTCATTTCGTGCATGGATAGGTAGTCAAGTTCTTTCTCTTTCGCTGCTTTGGAATGTCCTATTGTTTTATCGAACAATGTTTCAATGGAGCAGCTGGAGTGGCATTCCCATATCGTTGGAGTGCAGTACAACAGGCACCATGGCTAGTTTCGGATAAATAAGGTGATTATGATAGGACGTTCGTGAGTGTGGACAACAGGCTCCCTTTGAATAGGAACCGTCAATAACCGCCGGTAAACATTGAGGTTGCTTCCAACGACATTGATAAGCACTAAGGCTGCTTCAATCAATTCACGTCATAGATAGTCTCTTTGGTTTATTAGTAGAATCAATACCTAGATTCATTGATAGCACTATATGTGGTTTATTAGTAGAATCCACGATTTGAAGAGTCACTGACAGCTGGTGCTTATAGATATTCGTTTAGGGTAAATGAACATAATAGGCACGTGGAATTTATATATGCTTTTCTCGTAATTAGATTTTCGTTTAGGTAAATGAATGAAAGAAAGATTTTAATTACGTCCCCGGGACCCAAATATGGTCTATGGGACCTCAAATATGGAAGTACAATTACTCAAATCATATCATATGATCTTTAATATCTTTGAGAAGGTTGTTCCTTCTCCTGCTGATTTGTGTTAGCAATTCTCCAACTTTTTTTATTTTACTGTCTTCAAATAAATCTATCATAGACTTGGCTCGTTCCCAAGTGTTTCTTTGTATTTGTCACGGATATCTGAAAAACTCGGGCATTTATAGATGAAGTGTTCCTCTGTCTCTACTGCCCCTCTGCTGCATAGAGTACATATCCTTTCTTCCCATTGTTCTTTGGGCGTTGTTCATCTCCCTGTTTCACATCTAAGCCTATGAGAGCTAGTCCTTATCTGAGCAATGAGTATTTTTTCCTTCCACTTGATTTCAGCGCCTATATACGCTTTTTGTGGTCATACATTGGGTTAAAATTTGCAATATAATATTGTCTTTTCTTGCTTGCATTTTTCCACATTCCACTTATGAACTTTTCATTCACATAATTTTTTATGTCTTTGTTGACATTTGGGCATTCATTTATGTTGATATCCCAACGTTTCATCCATTTCTGATTTTGTTTCATCGACGTATTCTTTCGCCTATGCAACTCTTCGTCCCTAGCTGCCCTAGGCCATCTATCATTTGTCATGTTTTTTATTTTTTTCAAGTAACATAACAGCTTGGTCATAGCAATTGCTTCTAAAGGGAACTTTCCAGTTTCAGCTAGAATAATTTCATAAGGGGTTGTGGCCTTAATTTTGAGAAAGTTTGTGATTAGATATTTTTGAATCCTTTCTATTTGCCTCCATTTTGCATTTGGTGTGCCACTAGCCCACACCTCGCAACAATACAACAAAACTGGTGTAACAAGTAGGCCAAATAAGACCTTGGTGTCTTCCAGTCCCACAACTCGGCATTCCTACACTTGTTTTGAAGTGCATATAGAGCTCTCCAACCACTTTGAGTTATTTTCATCCTACATGTATTCCAATTAAGTTTGTCATGAAAGTCTATGCCCAGGTATTTGTATTCTACCACTACATCAAGCGGTTCTCCCTGCAAACTGAAATTTGAGTTGTTGCTTCTTCTTTTTTATTGAAAAAATCATAATTTTTGTTTTGCTCGTGTTCACCTGCATCCCAACTTCTTTACAAAAGAGTTATAGAGCTTGAAGGTGATCTTCTAGGTCTTTGGCTATTTTGGCCACAAGAATTACATCGTCTGCATACATGAGGAGTTTTACCACATATTTGGCTAAATGCACACCCTCTCCCCCAAATTTGTTTATCCATTCTTCTAACTTGTCAATGTACAACCCAAATAAGGTCGGAGATAGAGGGCAACCTTGTTTGACACCTATGTCACTACTAAAACATTCAGATAACCCTTCCTGTGTTCTGATTCTAGCATTTACATGCTCATATAGTCTGTGAACTGCTGCCCTGTAGTGAATTGGAACCTCTAGATCTTCCATTCTGCTCCATAATTTTTTCCTTGGCACTGTGTCAAATGCCTGAAATGAACATAATAGGCACATGGAATTTATATATGCTTTTCTCGTAATTAGATTTTCGTTTAGGTAAATGAACATAATAGGCACATGAAATTTATATATGCTTTTCTCGTAATTAGATTTTAGAAGATAACTTCTTTTTTATACATACACAGATAACCAAGAAAAGTGAAGTCAAAGGAATCCAGATTCTGTTTTAAGTTGTTCACTAGATAAAGTAAAGTCTATGGGACCTGGATCCTGTTCTAAGTCTGTTGTCCACTAAGTAAAGTAAAGTCAATGGATCCCGGATCTTTTAGACATCAAATTGGAGCAGCCACCCCACTGGGTAAAGTGAAGTCAATGGGACCTAGATCCTCACTGGGTAAAGTAAGGTCAATGGGACCCAGATCCTCCAAACAATCAAACCGGAGCAGTCATCCCACGGGTAAAGTGAAGTCAATGGGACCCACATCCTTGAGACATCAAATTGGATCAACCACCCCAGTGGATAAAGCGAAGTCAATGAGATCCAGATCTTCCAGACATCAAACTAGAGTAACCACCCACACTCGGCGACTAGGCTGCGTCTAACCTATTCAATTCTAAATATACTCTGATTTGAACCTTAAACCTCCCAGAAACAAAAAAAATTAAACCCTAACCACTTCATCTAACTTTTTTATTTTGTAGCAATCAACTTTCCTGCATTTATGTGACTTGTTTATATAAGGTTATTAACATAATTCTATTTTAAAGTAAATTTAAGGGTAATGGCAAGGAATTTCAACTTTGTTTTTTATATAAGGGTTGATTTATTATGATAATTGAGGGTTAATATTCAAAGTTATTTCTTATAAAATTAAAAATTAAAGTGTTTGATTATATAAATTTTTTAAATAATATTTATATTGGTGTAATTTATGGATGTAAAGTTGGTTTTTAGGGAAAAAGTAATTTGAAGATTGTACAAAGACAGTCAAAGATAATGGTCAAGAATTTTTCTAAGTAAATATGTTGAATCCAGTGACCCAAGCTTAATATTTACTCCATTCTCACTACCAAATGGTTATGTTCTATGGAACAATTTAAAAAAATCAATTGATTTAATGATTAAAGGTCTAAGATGGATGGTGGGAACTAGAGAAAAAAATTATATTTGGATTGATACTTGGTGCAATAAAAAAACCACTCAACCTAAATTCAATTTTGAAACCTTGGATGAGATTACTTCAAGACAAATATGGTGATAGGGTTCAAACATTATGTACAAGGATTAGGAAGGAAGATACAAATGGAAAGAATATTTTTTTACTAGTATACAAGATATTGATGCTAGAAGGAAGTTGAGCAGAAAGATAACAATAGTGATTATTCCTAGGGGAGCCAAGGATAAGTTGATTTAGGAGTTGAATAGCTCAGGAGAATACACAACAAGAAGTAAATATAATGTAAAACACCAACAAAATAGTAATATTGCAAGAATATGGTGAGATATTTGGGTAGTCTCAACATTCCTAAAATCAAAATGTTTGTTTGGCTAGTAGGTCATAGAAGAATTTTATCTAGGATAACCTTATGAAAAGGGGTTTTCATGGCCCCTCACAATGTGTTCTTTGTAAAAAAGAGGAGAGTTTAGACCATCTCTTGGGACACTGCTCAATAGTCTGGAAACAATGGCAATGGATTTTTAATATGTTTGGTATATGTATGGTGATGAATGACAAAAATTGAAGAGTGGTTAAAGCAATGGCTAGAAAGGAATAGAAGAACATTTAAAGGAAAAGAAAGCAGTTTAGAGGTAATGAAAAGGAAGATTTGTTTAGCCATTGAGGAGTTCAAACCAACCCCATCAACTCACCCAATCCCTAATCTATAAGCAAAGAGCCTTGATAGATGGAGTCAAGTCATCAAATGGAATTATGATGTTGGGTACAAGAGAAACAAAAAGAAGTCAAAGGATATAAGTGGAAACCACCAGATGTGGAGCTAGTCAAATTGAATTTTGGTGGAGCATCTAAAGGAAATTTAGGACCAGAGGAGGAGGAATAATTAGAAATAATATAGAAGAGATTTTGTCTCATTACTTTGTCAATAGTGGATATAAGACTAGTAATGAAGTTGAAGCTTTGGCAGCTTTGAAAGGGTTAAGAATATGCAAACAAATGAAATGGAACAGAGTATGGGTGGAAGGCATTTCACTAATAGTAATAAATACAATTTTGAGGAAAGCAAAGACTCTATGGAACACACAAGAGATAATTATGGAAATATAAGACCTCGTTATAAAGTTTTTTGAAATTAGGTAATGGAAGGAAACAAATGTGTAGATAGGCTAGCCAATCGAGGGGTTTTAATTGAGGATCGTGAAGTTAAATTCTCTTTTCCTTGGTTAGAGGAAGTAGTAAGTGTAGCTGAAATTGACAGGACAATTTTGATTAAGATTTACTTTAAGGTTTTCCACTCGTAATATTTGTTTTATTTTATAACATCATTGTATTTTCATAAAAACTATTTATTACATTTTTTTTGGTTGCACTTATGCTTCAATAAGGAAACTAGCAATTCAGATTTGGTAAAACGGACTTTGATAGTGTGATGTTTCAAAAATATTACTCTACTAAGATGCAATGCATATATAGTAGAGGTAGAGTTTTGATATTGTGAAGGTTGTTATAAGAAAATGTCAAGAAAATATATGTTGAATTCTAGAATATTTGTATTCACACAGGAAGAAGATCCAAAAAATAAAAATCAAGAATTCAAACATTTTATGAAAATTGATGTAGGTATCTAGTTATAGCAACTCAATTGAGATGAGAATTGAATCTGTTTGTGAACTCTCAAGCTTTAAAGAAGAGAGTTGTGAGAGAGTTGTGATTTGTCAGGGGTGGGGATCCAATTACAACCCCTTGTTCTCTAGAAAAAAATACTGGTGTAACTTATGTTATTTTATATAATAATTATATTATAATATTTATATGGTGGAAGTTCAAATGAAAAAAAATAAGTAGTTTAATATATTATCATTTTATATTTATTAATAAATTAAATAAATGATGATTGTTAATCTGAGTATAGTAAATGTGATCTTTATCTTTATTTATGAAGTGTTTAAAATAAAACTTAAACTCTTAATTTAAGACATTTACATTATCTTTGTCAATTTTACCTTTTAGTAAGTGTAGTAGCGAGCTGGGAGTGAGTGCAACCAAAAGCAAGTGTGAGTAAGTGCAGTTGGAAGCGAGTGTGAGTGAGTGTAGCCAAAAGTGAGTGTGAGCGTGAGCTGGGAGTAAGTGCAATAGTGAGTGCGAGTGCGAGCTGGGAGTAAGTGCAACAGTGAGTGCGAGCACAAATTGAGAGTGAGTGTAGCGAAAAGCAAGTGTGAGTAAGTGCATAGGAAGTGACTGCGAGTGAGTGCAGCACAGGAAGCAAGTGTGAGTCAGGAGTGAGGATAAAGGAACAAGTGTCACTTCTTGTTCTAAAACTTAGGAGAATTTAAAGGATTCAATTGAATAAAATTTAGGAGAGAGTGCAAGTCGGGAGTGAATGTAATCTAAGAGGGACGGAGAATTGAATAATTCAATTTTATGACTTTTCTTCCTAAAGGTATTTTCCTTATCATATTTTCCAATTAAAAAATTAGGGATAAAATATTGGTTGGTGGCACATGGTTTAGGGGAAAAGATGCACTTTATTTAAGACCATGGAATAATTATTTTTTTTGAGACAAACTATTTAGAAGATTCCAGTGTGGGTTAGGCTTTTTGGACTTCCATATCAACTTATAAATAAGGATGTTTTGAAGAATATTGGAAATACCCTAGGGGAATTCATCAAGGAAGGACCAACTACTAAGGATAAAAACATGCTATGTATACTCAAATATGTGTTGCTATGGATATTGCAAAACCTTTACCATAATCCATTAAGATTAAATTTGAATCAAGAGAATGGGATCAACAATTAGATTATGACAATATTGCATTTCGTTGCCACAACTGTTATGAGATTGGACACATGGCAAGAGTTTGCAAAGTGAAAACTATGAATAAAGAGACAAAAAATTCTAGTCATGAGATAAACTTCAAGAGGAAGCAAGGAAATCATACAATAATAGAAGCTAGATCAAATCAAGGATATTCCAATCCAAAAGAAGAGGCAAAGCAATCTTATCTACAATATCATTTGACAAGTTCAAAAGGAATTAAAGATGTAAAAGAAGATGTCAAGATAAATCCTAAAACAAAGACAACAAAAGAGGTCAAGTTTATTCCAGGTAAATCATCTTCATTTTCCTCAAGTAGTATAGAATCCTCTTCAGGTAATAAAAGTGAAAGTGGTGAAGATGTTGTCCCTTGCACTTTAAGGTTTCAAGAACATAATAATAAAGAAATGAGGTTGGAGGAAACCCATAATAATTTAGGGTTTTTAGGGTAAAATAAGAAGGTAATTGCTATAGAATAGCATCCTTGCACTTTAGGGTTTCCAGGGCAACATAAAGAAGATTGTGCTTTTGAGGTTATTCCTTGCACTTCAAATCCTTCATAACAAGGCAAACCTAAAGATGATAAGTCTTACTATGAGTAGTGTGAGAAGATTGAAGAGATTGATGAAGATGAAATTGTTGGAAATTTGATGTAATTTGAGGCATTTTATATTGTCATTGATGTCACATGAATCACATTGAGTTTTGGTGGCCAAAATATTTCATAAATAAGCATTTATGATATTTTTGAAAGCATGGCTATTTACAGGGTTTTTGTGAAAACCAAGGCAGGAAAAATAAAAGTTGGCTTTTTGTTTTGTCGAAAAAGGTGCCCCGGTGAAGGAGATAATTAATTTTAAATATTTAAGTTTAAATTTTAATCATTTAAAATTAAAATTAATATTTTATTATTGTCGACATCAAAAAGGAGGAGGCAAATAATATTAAGTCATAGCCGACGTCAAAAGAAAAATGTGGGCATATATAAATATGCCACTAAATTTTTTATTTTCCCTAAGTCCTTGATGAAGATAATCTTTTCGAAGTGCTAAGGAAGCAGAAGTGTCGTATTCATTCGAAAACCAGTGAAGAGAAGAGGGAACAAAGGTAAGGGAGGTTCCTTACCTATCATCGTAGGCGCTTGTGGCCTAGTGGTAAGAGGAAGGCGCGTAAGGTTTGTAAGAACCAGCAGATCCGAAGTTCGAATCTTGCTGGTGCTGGTTTTTGCAAGGTAAAAAGGGAGAATATTTTGCGTACGTGGTTTTTGAGGGCAAGTTAGGAGGAAGCAAGAAGGAGGTCTTGCGCTCTTGGTTTCTATGTGAGCGGTTAGCTCACGTGGTTGTTGGCACCGCGGTTTGAGTGGTGCAGGGGCAGCGACAGGGGATCGAATCTTGCTGAGATTAAAGGCAAGGTATTAATTTTTCCAAATATTTTATTTTTCTAAGGTTACCCTAGGAGGGATAAGGTTTGTGGTGCATGTTGTGAAAAGGAAATATTTATGGTTATTTTCCTTATAGAAGTATATCATATTATATATCATTGGAAAGCTTATTTTGAGGGCTATTTGATTATTTTGTTTAGAAGGAGAAACAAGGTGCACATAAAGAGATATTTCTGTTTTTGTAAAAGGGTTCAAGTGAATGTTGTTTTGTTCTTTTCAAAGTGTGTTGAGTGTGACAGATTTTCCAAAGGGGTTTCTTCATATTTATAAAAGGTATGGGCACATTCTCCTATTGATTGTTTATGGCGGTTGATTTCTAAAATATCATTGGAGGGAAAAGGATTGTTTGTGGTTTCCTTTTCAAAAGTGGTTGATTGAATGCTTCAAGGATTTATGAATTGAGATTTGTGTTTAAACCTTGTTTTATAAGCATAGTTGTTGAAGCCCATTGGTTGTGAAAGAACATGAGTTAGAAAATAACATGAGTATCATTGTTATGTGAGATTTGTAATTGAGCATTGTTGGAAACATTTGAGTTGGTTGATACATACTTGGACTAGGGTTGTGTGAGGAAGAATTGTCCCTTGTGGTGATTAGTTGAGATTGAGTTTAGAACATATTGAGTCTAACAATTCTCTTTATGGTTCTATAAGACTTGGGTTGAGTTGAGTTGAATAAGCCTAGTCAAGTGATGTGTGAAGTGATTGTTCAAGTCCTATGAAACAAACTATTCTATTATTCTGATTTGAGTTGAGTTGAGATTGAGATTAGAACATTTTGAGTCTCTAACAATTCTCTTTATGCTTCTATGAGTTGAATTGAGTTGATTTGAGTTGATATTGAGCCTAGAACATATTGAGTCTCTAACAATTCTCTTTATGCTTCTATGAGTTGAGTTGAGTTGAGTTGAGTTGAGATTGAGCTTAGAACATATTGAGTCTCTAAAAATTCTCTTTATGCTTCTATGAGTTGAGTTGAGTTGAGTTGAGATCATTGTGGATCATTGTTGTCATCCATTGAAGAGTACATTGCCATTTATTGTTGAGCTCATCTTTGAGCTTTGCCTTGATAGAGTTGTGGATGATTTGTGAGTGCTACTTGAGCATGATTGATTGAGTCTTTGAGAAGATCTTTGGGATAGATTTTTAAAAATATTTGTGGTAGTTTGTGTATGATTGATTGAGCCTTTGGGAAGGCCCTTGTGGACAGTTTTGGGATAACTTTGTGGACAACTTTGTGGACAGATTTGTGGACAGATTTGTGGATAGATTTTGGGCAAGTTCTTGGTGAGCTTGCTAGAGCAGATTTGGACAAGTTCTTATTAAGCTTGTTGGAGCATATTTTGGCAAGTTCTTGGTGAGCTTGCTAGAGCATATTTGGGCAAGTTATTGGTGAGCTTGCTAGAGCAGATTTGAGCAAGTTCTTGGTGAGCTTGCTTGAGCAGATTTGACAAGTTTTGTGTGAGCTTGTTAAGCAGGTTCTGTGTGAGCCTATTGAGTAGGTTCTTAGTGAGCCTATTGATGAGCTTTGGAGGTGATAGAGTATAGAGGACAGAGTCTCGGTGGATAGAGATCCAAAGCCAGACACGGTTGAAGATAGATCTGAGTGAGGAATCTTCAAGTGGAGAGAGGTCCACTAGTCAGTGCAACAGAGAGACAAATTCTTCTAGAAGATCACATAGCCAGAGCAGAAGGGGAAAGAGTTCTCCTATGGAAGAGATCCACGAACTTGAGATTAGGGGATCAACATCTCCTTTGGACAGAGATCCATAAACATTGTAATTGGGAGTGATTCCCAAAGATATTGATTGAGAAAGTTTTAGTAAAAGATTTTCTCCGTGGAGTAGCCCACATTGGGTGAACCATGTAAATTGTGGTGTCTCTATTGTGTATGGTATTTTGTGCATTGCTTTGATTACTGCTATTGATAATGCTATCTATACACAACATAATATTGAATTGGAAGAAAAAGTAAAAAATGGTCTTATACTATTCACCCCCCTCTCAGTATAAGCTTGTGTTCTTTAGAAATTATCTTTGGAAATGAAAAAAAAATAGGAAGACCCAAGACGCAAAAACAAAGAGAAAAAGAAATACAAAGAGATGTTGATATGGGAAAACAAATATCACAAGTGTTAACAAGAAGTGGGGCTAAATCCACAAAAAAAATAAAAATAAATAACAATGAAAATAATATCTTGGAATATTAGAGGAATGAATAAGAACCCTAAAAAAGTATTAAGAATTTGTGAGGTTGTTATAGACTATATTTTTAGATATAGAAGTTGGGCAACAAATATTTTAGCCATTCGCGGTGTTGAATTTCATCTTGACAAAATTTAAAATTTTTAAGGCATTTGATATAAAAGGAGTTGATTGTGAAAACTTAGCAGTTTGAGGAAGATAAAAAATATCTTTCATAGAAAGGGCAAATGAAGAATATCACTGATAGAAAGACAAATTTGGATATGCTTTAATTAACTTGTTAGAAATGTAATGAGAGCAATGTAATGTTTTTTTCTTAATGGGAGTGGCCCCCAATAGAAGTCACACATAGCCTATTAAAAATTTAAAAAAAAAAAATTACCTTTTAGTTGGATGAATCAATTTTAAGCATTTGTTTAAATATAAGAAGATAAACTAAAAGATCATGAATAAGTATCATATGTTAAATTAAAGCATTTACATTATCAATGTCAATTCTATCTTGTAGCTTTAAAATGAAAAACGTAACCTAAAAAATGTTACAACCATCTCCCAAATATTCTTTTTGCTTTAAAAATATAAGATTAAGCATCGTTTAAATATAAAATGGTAAACTAAAAGATCATGAGTAAGAATTACATGTTTCTTATTTGATTTTTTCATTGTCAAGGGAAGAAAAAAAAAAGATAAGAATTAATCATAGTCTATTGGTGAAAGCATGCAAAAATTAAGTGATCAACCTTATAAAAAGTTATAGGGAGCAAATTAAAAAAATGATTTGAAAGTTGTATAATGTATAAACATCATCATTTTATCACTTGAAATCATAGTGAATCATGATATATGGTTTAAATTAACAAAATATTTACTTAAAAGTATAATGTTATGAACATTGACAAGTGAAAATGTTAATATTGCATATATTAACAGAGATATAGAGATTTTGTATAAGAAACATAGAAAATCAAAGCCAAACATTTTGTTTGGAGAACCCCTCTTGAAAAACAATACTTCACAATAAAAATGAAAGACTTCATTTTCTCCTCAAAATATGATGATACAAATATGTGGTTCCTATATCTCATCAAATAGAGTATAAAGGACATGGACTTTGCTCATAAATTTTCCTCTAACCCTTTTATTGTTTGCTTTATTTGAGTAGTACCTATCAAAACGTGTATACACTTACCAAAATAGCCACTAAACTTGTGCTATAATGAGTAATAGCATTATAATTTTAATTCCCTTCTCTTTACCTCAAATTACTCAAGATGATCCTTGAAACAATGTGCACCTACATGAGATCCACTTCTAATGACACCACCTCAATAAATAAAAAAATTGTCCCTAAGATCTCATTTTTTTAGTATAAGAAAAGAAATTCCCTTGACATTCTCTATGAGGGACCATGTTTTCTTATATTTTAAATTTAATCATTTGGGTCTATTGTTCCCAAATTTTTGTGTCATTTTCAATTTTATCTTTCTAATTGGTTTAACACTTGCTTTATCTTTGAAGCTTTTTGTTCCTCAAATGAAGTCTACACTTTATCTAATATGGTTTATTCTTACACTATTTGATATCTTGACTCTTTCTCATCCTGATTATGGTATCTTGATCCTTGATTTATGTATTCAAGATGTAACCTCCATGTCATGGTGTGTCAATTAAATTTGAATCTTTTGAAGCTTGTCTTGCTTTTAAAGTATTTTCTTGTTGTAAAAAAATACGATCATGTCTACAAGATAAAAATAATTCTCTTTTTTATGTTGATAGCTTTGCTTTGTACTTGTATTATCACCTCATGAGATGATTTCTATGAGTAAATAGACCAATTTTTGAGAATATGTGCAATCCTATTTGCTTTAATATCATCTTCTTCTTTTAGAGTTTCTTTATGTTTCAAGAATAATACCAAATAAATTTATGACAAGTGGTCAAGCATGTTTCTAATGGTAATAATTAAGATGAAGTGTGTGCAACCCTATTGAATGAGAGTTAAATGTAGGTCAAGTTCACATTCCAATACTTAATAGCCTTTTGATTATGTCTACTCATTATTCACACAATATGTTGATACCTTTAGTTTAAGCATATTATTATGGATGGAATGCGGTGACACACTATGATTTGAAGTCTTTCATTACCTCTAAGATGTCCTAATTATTCTCTAAAAACTTTCTATCCTTCTTTAAAATGATGAATTCATTCACTTTGTGACTAGATGATTATATCTTACACGAATCCAATATACACTTCTTACTAGATTGATCTAAAATTTCATTAAGTGGATATTGTTTGTCTTGTTTTAGCAAAAATAAGTTGCTAAGTTTAAGAATATGACCTGATATGGTTGATCTAGAAATAGTGAAGGTATGTTCCAATTTCAAATTATATTTTGTTTAGACTACTTGTGATACATAATATATTTGAATCCTTATTTAATCCCCTTCCATCTAGGAGTAGTATGAATATTGCTACAAACTACTCTTTTTTAATCTCTAAAATGATTAGCTAATCAAGATAATTGGATGTTCCTCATGAAAACAACTTTGATATCTCTAAGGTACTTAAATAGCTTCTCCAACTTGTTTATATTGCTTGTGATACATAATATATTTGAATCATTTTTTAATCCCCTTCCATCTAGGACTAGTATGAATATTGTTGCAAACTACTTTTTTTAATCTCTAAAGTGATTAGCTACTCAAGATACATATATTTTCCTCTTGAAAACAACTTCACTATCTCTAAGATACTTAAATAGCTTCTCCAAATTATTGTATAGTGCTTTAATTACATCACAATCAAATAATTATTTGTAGTGTAAGCTTTTTTCAATTTCTCTATCTAATATATATCTCCAAAATCATCCCTTTTTCGTTTCACTTGTACATATTAGGTGTGGACTGCTCAAGCTACATGATGGTTACCATAGCTACAGTCTTACTAGAAAAAATACATCTTATGAATGTGTGAGTATCTCAAGCTAGATATGTGTTTATATAAACTAATTATTAGAATAATTCTACTTTTTCTTAGGCAATGGTGGCATCGTTTGTATACTTTGAATCTTCCTTAATGCCATATGCTCTCAAGTGTATGAGGACCCAATTATTGATCCTCTCTTAAAGTGGGTATGAATAGAGATCTTAACAAAAATGAATACATAAGTGAACAATAACTACTAATGATGAAATTATTGTAACCTTTCTTTGCATATATACTTGTTTTACCTTAATACTTGTGTGATCCCTTGTTAGGAGTTTCAAGTGATTATAAATGTGAAGATGTTTTAAATTTATCTTTGCTATCCTCCACAGAGCTTGCATAAAAACTTCTAGAGTGGTGACACATTCCTTATTTACTTTATGATTAGAAGGTTACCCTCTCATCAACACTCATGGAATTTTATCATCACAATAAATGATGTCATTCCTATATAAAATATAAGGTCACATCCAAATACAACCTTTTATTCATACCTAGATGGATTCTGGTACATGATTAGGCAATCAAATCACATGTTCAATACCTCTTCATAGCTGCAATCAATTAGTTCTTCACACTTTTAGACCAACCTTTAAATTAACATTTCATTCCCTTACACATCTATAATAGAAGTCACTGCCTCCTTTTGCCCTTCATTCTCAAAATTTTCAAGTTTGGAACCATGATCTTCTTGTTTGTATTTCCTCAACATCTTTTCTTGTTTTATTATTAGTTAATCTTGTCTATTCTCCCCTTTGAATGACTCCATATTTATATCAAACAATAGTCCTTTTGTACATATCTCATGCATCAAGTGGACCCATTACTCATTCTTTTTCACCATTATACACAATATTATATAAACTTAAACAAACTAATTATGCCCTAAATAAATTATTATGATTCAAATTGGTTGTTATAATCCTTGACCTAGTTGTTATTTTAGTTGTTTTAAAAATAATTTCTACAACCATTATTATAAAAAAGTTAAAATCCCATTAAAATAGAAGGTGAAGGAGAAGGAACCCCTTTAATTAAGTAGTGATATTGCTCCATTTCTATAGAATGATGTAACTATAAACAATTCTGATTGGATTGACAACAATATTTGGTATTATTGCTTAACGTCTACTCTCACTCTTTAGTGAGCTCAACTTGTCATTAAAAACTAGTTGCATCCAATGCAAAATTTCATGGTAAATTTCTCCATAATATTGTTGTAAAAGAAGGTCCTAACATGTTTAGGAATGAAATTGTAGGATTGTTTCATAATACCTATTCTCTCTTTATAAAGTTCAAACCTATAATTAAAAATTGGTTGCATCCAACACATAATTGTATGACTTTGTTTTATTGACATGAACAAAGGTCCCAACAAGTTGCCAATGGTTCCATGGGATTATTCGTTGATACCTATTGTCTCTTTAGACAACTCAAATTTGTAATTGAGAAAAATATTGCATCCAATACATAATTCTATCATTAGAAATTTCTCCATGATGTTGACATCAATGAAGGTATAGAAAGAATAAATTGTATGGCCTTATCTTCCACGATAATCACAAGGCCCAAAAAAAACACAATGATACCAATATAATCTAGAATTGCATAACTTGTAGAATTACTGACAACTCACCACAACTCTTATGGTAAATTTGATTTATTACAACTAAAATTAACAATGCTACTTAATATTATAGACTTGTGATGATTTTATTGGAAGTGAGAGCCTTTAAAAAATTCTATTAAATAAAAATACCACACATAATAATATCAAGCTTAGTCACTCAAAATACTAATTTTATGTGGATAAATCCTCCAAGGGAAGAAAACACCACAAAATATTGAAACTTTAATTCTTCTTCGAAGGATGGTAGTACAAATACATAGTAGTCATGTTTAACTAATGGGAGTATAAATTGGTATAGAAATTGACCGTGTATTATGTTACGACCCTCGTAGTGCTCACTACTTGTGACACTTATTAAAACATACTCAAATACACTCCCTAAAAAATGAAAACTATGGATTGAGTGAGTTTTAGCATTGGAATATCAATTCTTCCTTTCCTCTTCATCGTCTAAAATATTCAATTTATTTTGAGCATTTCTTTGACTCTTGGGTCTTGCTTCAACTTCTAGAAATATTGTGGGATGCTTAAGGTTTATTTAATCCTATATCTTGTGGTTTGAAACATGGAATTCATATTTAATTAGTGTTTTAAATCTTGGATTTTGTAGCAAATGTAGTTTAGATTGCAAGTTCACTTTCTTGGCCAAATTTTCTTTTTTCATGGTGTTGGTCTAAATTAAGTTGTAACATTATCCTTTATTGGTTAAATAAGGACATTGTAGTGGTTAGACCTTTGGCCTCTCTTTGGTGAGGTCTAAGGTTCAAACCATGGAGTACCCAAAATGGGATAGGCTGGATGGTAGCAATCAAGAGTTTCCTAGTTGGTTGCCCCAGTTTGATGCCCTGGAGGGTTGAGGGTCCTATTGACTTCATCTAATTCAATGAGCTAGGGTTTATGGTGGTAACATCTAATGATGTCACCAATTGCCCTATGTATTAAAAATATATTATCCTTTATTTACATTTATTGAATCATTTCAACATGATATGTAAGCATTATGACCAAAGCTAACATACCAAGTGTATGGCAAGAGGATTCATTATATTCTTTTATAAAATCTCAAACATAGGTTAATAGGAATGGCAAAAACCTCAACTTAATGTTAATAAAAGTGAATAATCTACACAAGTATAATCAAAGGCTTGCACCTCCAAGCTTCTTACTTTGACTAAAAAATAATGAAACAATATATTTTATAAAACATATAAATATTATATCAAAATTAATATATCATTGCTTATATACAAAATACAATTGCCAATTGAATAACAAGTTTAAAGGTAATCCTTGATCCCACTTTAAGTGGGATCCTCATTTCAATTAACGTTGATTTGTAGTTGTGAGCAAGAGTAGTGAACCCTCTTAACTTATAGTTAGAATTTATGTGATGTATGCAAAGCCTTGTTAGCAAGTCCTACTATCTACGTGGAATATCCCCAAGTGAGAATTAAATCCACTTTTATATCAAGAAGTTATAAAAAAGAGTTAATAATCCCACATTATTTTCAAATATGAGACTTGTGTGGTTTATGAGGCCCATCACTTACGAAACTCTTTGTCAATGAAGCAAGAGGCTTAGAGGTGCAAGCCCTCAGTTACTCTTTAAGTAGAATTCTTAGTTCTATTAACATTGAGTTGTAGTATAGTGAAAAAGTATAGTGGACCCTCTTGACTTGGAGTTAATGTGATGTATGTAAGGCCTTGTCAACAAGTCCATATCTAAGTGAGTATTCCCAAGTAAGAGTTACATCTAGTTTAATATCTAAAAGAATATTATAAATAAATTGGTATACATTATGACAACACATACATACAATTCTAAAGATTAAGTAATTTCTTTTAAATTCCACAACCATTATGTATATTAGATTACTTTGTACCCCCTTAGGTCCATTATGCATAGGAAGAGGTATTTTTGTTATGCTATCTACCTACATGGTGTGCATATCCTATACCATTTGAATTCAAATATTGGATGTCTATATCCTATCTCATTAAGGTGAGTAACAAATGTCAAAGCTCCATTTTGTATAAATATGATCCATGAAATTATAACAAATCCTTGAAATGGTGACTCTACTGAGTAGGACTCAAAATATAATGCAATCTAAAAAATGGTTAAAATACTTCTATATGCAAAAGTTATGACCTTTAGAAGGTTGGTCAATTTATCATGCAAATTTAAAAATAAAACATTGGATATTCAAAACTTAGAAAATATTTGGTGAATTTGAGTTTGTTATTTAGTGTTGGTAACACAAAGCCTTCTACCACTATTTACCACTTGTTTGACACCTTCACTTGGTTTTGACAAATGTGTGTTTGATATTATTGGGATTTTATTGGATGATTCTATCTCTCCCCATTCACACACATATATGAATTTTTGAACCATACCATTGATACATTAGCCAATGAGATTTGAGCAAGTTACCTTGTGTGGGAATGCCCTAGGTTTTCTAGCCTAGCCAAATGGTCTCATGGTGCTTTTAGAATATAAGGTGATTTCATTTTATTTGAATTAAAAAATTAGTCCTTTCACTATAAAAAGAGAGATACTACTTGACTTTAAACCCATAATATTTCATACAAAGGTTACTAGGGGGCTAATCATCATGTAGAAGTTAAAGCATCACCATGACACATATGGTGAAAAAGGAACATGCTTTTAAAAAATAATGAAAATGTATTTTCTTGTGTGTATTAAAACATGGGATGTATTAACCATAAGGAAGCTTACCAACCACCATAACAACCAACACATTAGAGTTAGATATCTATCATGTTTTATGTGGATAGAGTATACCTTACATCAACTAAGTGAATTGACCAATCGACATGTGAATGGATTATTGGAGTTAGGAGTTGACATGATTAAAAATATGTTCAAATTATATTTTTGGATAGTTTGGGGGACACATACACCTACACCCATGTGACCCATGGGCACATGTCCTCTGGAGATTACGTTGGGTGCAAAAGACTATTGTGCAAATCAAACACATACCTCTTGTGCAAGATTCTTATAAATAATCCTATTGACCACATTATTTAGAGAATCATTTAAGAGCAAACATTCCCCATGCAAAATGATTCATCCCTCAAATGAAAATACTATTTGGAAAGAAAATTATATGCAAACTTGCACATCGATTAAATTTGAAACTTATGCATGGATTTTAGTATCAATTTTTTAAATTTTGAATTAAAACATCTAATATTTTATTTCATAATTAATGATATTTATTTCTATTTAAATGTTCTCCTTAGATTGCCAAACAAGAGAGGTTTTGTCTATAGTTAGATGATGTTGCTCCATTTTGGCTTTAATACCATGTTAAAATTTACAATACTTCTTAAAAACATTTTGAAGAATTCATTCACCATAATCTTATGCAAAAGAGTTGAAGAGAAAAAATGAAAGAGCATATAGACTAAACAATAAAGTAGAGAGTGAGAAAAATCAAAATAGCATAAAGGGTTGGATGTCCATATGCTCCTCCATGATCACACCACACAAAAAATGTATTAGTCATTTAGGTGTATTTATAGTGATACCTAATCCTTAATTTATTGCTAAGTTGAAGCCAATATAACTTCGGTTAAAGTTTAAATTACAATATATGACATAGGCATGTGATTGTGAGGAGCAAAATTAGGGATCCAAGGCTAATCTGACTTCTCTCACCTCAAAGCGATTGTATAAGGGGTTCACTAAAGAGTCTAAATCTAGGTTTTGTGAGTTGATTAACAAATACCTAAGCTTATTTTGACTAAGAGCAAGAAAATTATTCTTTGAACTCAATAGCTTGTGATTTTAATCTATGATGCACTAAAACAAGATATGCATTCAAACAAATATCTAAGCTATATGATATTTTGATTTCTTACAAAGCTAAAATAGGAGTTACAAGAAACTAAAACTTATCTTTCTTTGAGAAAGGGACAAGAGAATACACATACAATCTTAGCCTATATGCAAACTGTGTGATTTTGTTCCTTGCCTAGAATTCAAAATGGAACATATTATAAAATTTCTATTATTCTTCTCTAGGGTTCCTTTATTTTCTCCCTTTCAATGTTTAAAAACAAATGATTTTAAACAACACATATCATATATCCCTTTCAATGTTTAAAAACAATTGATTTTAAACAACACACATCATATAGAGCTATGCCAAACTGAAAAGACTATGAAGGCTAGAGAGATGACCTAATTTTATGAACTCGACAAATTTGATGCGTCTACAAAATCACCATGTATAAATTTTCCTGAGATATTTTGTTGCACCTACAAAATTAACAAAAACTTAAAATGGAGTTAGATTTCAAAGGGTCTACCAACCTAAATGTCAATAAACTTTCTTCTTGAGTTAGTCAAGCCCCTTTGGTCTCTTAAACAACCAAATTATTGTTGAAAGTTAAATGTTTGTGCTTAGATGACGAAATCATTAAGGGTCTAGGTGATTTTGCTCTAAGTAGAAACTAGTTGTAAGCAGGAGGTAGATAACAAAAAATTGTAGGGGTCTGGTAGTAGAGATACAGAGATAAAATTACCACTAGGCTAAGCAATTTTGTTGGCAATGAATTTCCATAAGACTAGGCGATTCTATTCTGAACAAGGTCCTATTGATAAAAAGCAAGGGGATGTAGGAATATGAGTGCAATATTTAGAGGTAAAATTACCACTAGGGTAGGTGATTTTATTCTGGGATGACTAACATAGTAACAAAGAATATAATTAGTTATAGACTGAGAGGATAAAGTAGGTGACAAAAGCAATTGACAAAAAAGGCACCAGATAGTTAGTTTAAATGTGAATATTTTTGTATAATAGTTATAGTGACGAAATTTCCAGGGGTGGTGGTTATCTCTGCTACCTAGACACTACATTTTCAACAAAACAATTGGGAATATGGTAAAAATTGTTGAGGGGAGTTCCCAAAAACTAAATTATTAGAGTAGAACATCCTATGATACCAAATTCATAGAGTTAGATGCTAAAAGGAGAACACATTTTAAAGAACATTTGCGAACATCTAATAGTAAAGATGTTAATATCTTAGCTACAACATGTAAAGAAATAAAATTTAGTTCTCAATAATAGGATAACGAAAAATATCAACAATAAAAAGCTTATGTACCTAGGAAAAATAAAGATCTCAACAAAATACAAGAGAGGAAGGTCATTACCCAACAAAACTAAGTTGAATCCTTTCCTTTGTCCTCAAATTTCAATACCATCTCCTTTGTTGATATTGAATGACAACTAAACATGTGAGTAAAAATGAGAAAGCAATTTATGAACACTCCGCAGGCAAAAAAGACTAATTGCAAAGAGAGAGCAAATCAACAACACTTCATAAGGAAGATAATTCATTGCCAAAGAGCTCCCAACTACCTAAATTTATTAAGCTTTGGCAGCCTTGGGGAGGGAAAAATGAAGCTTTCAGCTGAGGGTGATTGAGAGGAAACCCTTTAGAGGGAAAGAAAGAAGTACAGGGGAGATTAGACATCAAAATGATAATTCTCAATTGTTGCTACTACTCATTGGCCTAAGGCAAGGTTGTTGTTATTGTTAGGTGACTTAGAAGGTGATGTGTTGTGTTCTATAGAGATCTTGTGCATGCAAAGAATTCACCTAGTGATGAATTTGCCTATGCGATTTTCAACTAGGACTTTTTTTCATCCTAGCCATTGCATGTTAGGGAGGGGTGGGAAACTTTGATTTTGGTAGGTTTCTAAGGTTTAAAATTAATTTAAACAAAATTGTTGCATTACTAGGTGATTATGTCATTGAGCAAGGAAACCTAAAATTTTGACTAAGGTTGTTTTAAGATGCAGACTTAGATGTCTTATGGGCCATTGAAGAAGATGGTGTACCAAAATTGGGTGTTTACATTTCCTCCTCTTTATGCATTTATTGCATATTAAATGCATTAAAATAGCAGTAGATGCTCTCAATTTCAAGAAATGACACATTTTTATGTGCCTATATGTTGATGAGAAGGTATACTAGAAAACTAGAATATTTTTGGGTAGTTTGAAAAATTTACACTTAGGTAGCATTAATAACATTAAATGATCTAGCATACCCCTAGCTAGGATGACCCCTTGAATTTTGGAAGGAAACTTGAATTTCCTGATGTAACTCAAATAGGGTGGGGCAAGAACAGGGCAAAAAAGGGAGAGATTGAAGGAAAAATGCATAATGCCACCATAGGGAGGAGGGGGTAAAAAACCAATTTATTTTTACCATGAGAGTTGGGAGAGAGTGCTTTGGGAAGAAAAGGAGTGGATTTTTTATGGTGTGCCAAGAGTGCTTCAAACATCATATAGAGCTCATTTAAGAGGCAACAACTAGAGGAGTCGGTGGTGCATAAGTATGTCTAAAAAATGCAACTTGGTTTTGCTTTTTTGCTTTAAAAAATGCAATTTAAAACTTACTAGGTGATTTTGTGAGAACATAGCGAACTTGTTGTCAATAAATTTGTAGACACTAGGCTATTTTGGTGACCAATGGGGCCTATTTCATTCCCATATATCTGATTAAAAAATAATAAAATGGATAACACTTAGAGGCATGGACATAACAAATATGTCTTTTGTACAATAAAGGCAATGGATATTGAAGCCTAAAAGGATATTAGAAATACATATAACAACACTTTAAAAGTGAATTTGATTATGGAACTTTTTGAACAGTTAAGAATAAAAAATAGAGGAACTTCTTATTAAATCCACTGTAGAAGGAACACACTTTAGAAAGTGATAAGAGGATATTCAACTTTTTGGCTTAACCAATTCTATAAACTTTATAAATAAATATTGTTGTTTTTTTTCTATTGTTAAATTTTTTGGTCCATGGGCTATTTTGGTCTTATGGGTGTAAATAGAATTATAAGAATATTTAATACAATTTATTACTATCAATACATTTAAAAAAAAAAAAAATTAAACTAAGAAATTACATGAAATAAATATAATTTTATATTATGATTGGGTAAAAATATGGCATATGGAAAGAAGTTACTATCCATACATTTTAAACAAATAAATAAAATAATTTTAACCTTAAACTTTACATGAAATAAATATTATTTTATATTATGATTGGTTAGAAATATAATATATGAAAAAAAGTAAGCATAGTTGTTCATTATACTAGGCATAAGAAAGGGAAATGGCAGTCATAGGATGGGAAGTTGAAAAGTGTCACTTATCGTCGCTATGATTTAAAGAGTATAATATAAAAAGTATTTTTTGTCGTAGAATGTCAATTTAAGCATACAAAATAGAAAAAAGGATAAGAGGCTTTAAAAGTTGAAGAAAAAAGAAAAAAGGACAAAAATTCTCTAAAAAAAACCACAAATTAATAAAAAAATCATTCATCACTAGATAGAATAGGAATTATCTTTAGCAAGAGAGAAAGTGGGAACTACCTAGAGGAGAAGACAAGAAAGAGGAAGGAGAAGAAAAATAATCAATATGGAAATAACTTAAAAGGAGAGTATATGACTACTAAAATGATAAAGATTATGTTCATGCCAAGGGGTGGTTTATAGATAAAGTACAAACCTTTAAGCCAAGAAAAGGATGTAGATGATCTTGAGGAGCTTGTTGTTGTGTTATACCATATATCAAAATGGATATTTTAATGGTACTTTTCTTCTCCTACCTAAAATACATGTTTTTCACATTAAGTTTATTTTGATAGAATTTATAATAAAACCATAAAGCTAAAAATTATGCTTTTGTATGCAAAGGTTCTAGAGTGCTTTTATTTTTATATGTTTTCGATCAAACTAAAGTATTAGTTGATGGACTTACATATGTAATTTCATCAAAGTATATTTAAAAACTTCAAGATTTAAATGATTGATATGCTATATAAGTTCTTATATTAAATGTTGGATTTTAATAAATTTTAAACTACAATTGAAGGACTTGTTTGTTTTTCTTTGAAATCATTCTAGGGGGGTTCAAATGAACTTCAAAATTTATAACTCTTATATATAATGTTGGACTTTAATAAATTTGAAACTACTTTTGAAAGTCTTGTTTTTTTTTTTTTTTAAATCATTTAGAGGGGTATCAAATGAATTTGAATATGGATCTATGAACCTAGTGGTTGCATGTTTTTTTTGTAAGAGAACAACCATTAGAGGCCTCTTGAAAAATAAATTTTGTGTCGATTTTATGGACTATCTTATTTGTGGTTCAATTGGACAAGGCAATAATATTGCAGCATGATTGCAATGGCAGGATCTGATTGTTGTCAATCCAAAGAAAGAATATTGACAATCAAATGCTTGCCTCTTATGACAAACATGACTGCAACTACCATGAGATTAGAGGGGTTTGAGAATAATTAAGACAAAGGACAAGACTTGACGTATGATAAACAATAAATTGATAACAACGAATTGGTGGTGGCTTGCAGCTAGATGGAAGTAGTCTTCACTTCAACTATTTTCAACATAACAAAAAGTTCCAAAACTATTAAAGCACATATGATGTTCCAAAAGTGTTTGGACATAAAGTTTATAAAATTCTCAAGAAAAAAGCTCATTAAAAATGAATAAGGGTTTTTAAAGAAATAAAAATTTATTTATAACTTCTTATGACTCTTTAATTTTGGTTGTAAATTAATATTTGACTAATAATCATCCACTTAAACTATAAATTGTATATATATAGATAAATAGATATAAACAAAAGGGCTTGAAATTTATTTAAAGGTTAATTTTATAAAATTGGATTTCTCTGCCAAACAAATGCCATAATTAATTAAATAAAAAAATCAGGTTCAACCTTGCAAACAATTAAGCTTGTTTGTATTAACAAGTGGAATTAGCTCAACCGGTTAGATTCTTCAACATTTCAAGGAGGAAATATAAGTTCAAATGTTATCCAATTATGCTTGCTGAGACTTTAACCTAAGCCTGCTCCATGCAAGAAGACTCAGCTCAGCTACACAGGTCAGTATTCCAAACTTTAGTGCTTATTGTTCATTTCTTTATGTTGGTAATGGGTATTCCCTTTTGTAACTGAGGAGGCTAAAACAACATTTAAGCTCCACCCACAAAGTCTTTAACATAGAATAATAAATATAAATGGAATCAAACAAAAAGATAAATGAGGAGGCTAAAACAACATTTAAGCTCCACCCACAAAGTCTTTAACATAGAATAATAAATATAAATGGAATCAAACAAAAAGATAAATAGGATGATGTGAAAGCAATGGCAATTATTGGTGAATAAGTCGATATTAAATTGACAAAGTAATAATTTGTTTAAAGGTAAAATTTGTCTAATCAATGGTGTATTTCAAATTCATGAATCCTCTAACTATAGATGGCAAGCATTTTAAAATTGCCAATCCAACCTGATGGAGGAGGGAAAGAGGGCAATAAACACCATTAAATTATCTGAAATGGCATTTTACTTTACTTTTTCGGCTACCTTTTGTTGGCACCGTGGGAATGATTCTACGACTATCCTGTTGTCTCTCTCCTTCCTATTTTTTCAAAGCTGCTGGACATAAACAGTAGAATCATTGGAAAATGGATGTAGAACTGCCCCATGTTTTAAGACATCCCTTAGATCTACAATAAATGATTACTTACAATCGAATTGCAGGAGAGCTTATCATAGCATGAGCACCATCACAATCCAGTTTGACCAAGTCTTCCAAATATAATACAATCCACTTAATATCATATGCCAAACCCATATGGAATGGAGGACTATCTCCTAACCTTTTATCACTTGATCACAAACATCAAATCTCCAGCAACTAAAACTTCAGCAGGTTGTGGATTGGTGTAGACATATGAAACTATTGAGTTGTGTGTCCCTGCTGGCCTGTGAAGACCAAGTACAACAATATTTTCATCTTGTAAAAGCTCTAAGAAGAGTTCCATGAATGTTCTCCCCGCATAACCTCTTGGGATTGGAAGCTGGTCAAGGTTGCCTCCTCCAGTTATTGCCCCTGATAAGAACTTCTCCACTATATCAACTACATTTCGATTAAAAAAGGTAGCATACCTGCAAAAAGACATGAATTTCAATTACTCCCTGCGTACTATTCACACAACTTAATTGTAAGTGCATTTTCTAGAATGATTTCCTGGAAAGGTATAAAGACTCTATAAACATTGTGACAAAACCATGTCAAATTCGATAAGATCTAGGCAGTTATTTCTATGCTTTAGAAGTAAAAAGTCTTTCTCAAACATTGTCAAAGAAAATTGTCTTTGCAGGATCAAATTCATCAAGTTTGCTCAAGAATATGAACCACAAAGGACAATTCAACCAGAACAAAACGATCAAACTAACAAGCAAGTTAAAAAAAATAATAATGCTATGAAATGTCACTAGAAAAGTTGAATTAAAAATAAAAATTGAAGGTTCCATCACAAAGAAGACTGATTGCCATAATGATGACTAGGGCTAAAGCCTTGCAGGGCAATGGGAATTCTCCTTGTCTTACAGTCAATGCATTAATGCAGGCCACACCTGGACAAGGGTGGATGCTGTGGAGTAACAACAACAGTTGAACAAAGAAATGAAAAAGAAAAGACAGCTGAAAATGATTAAACACAAACACAGAGATACTCAGATCTTTCTTGATTAACTATATGCTCTGTTTTACCGCAGAGTTTTACATGAACACAATGTTGTCACAATACAATGCCCAGATCTGGGCTTTCCACCTGTCAAACAGCAGACTAGCAGCCCTATCTCTGCATTACATTTGACACACAAAAAAACAACAGCTATATGTTTCTTCCCTCCTTTTTTGAACAGTAGCACAATACAGAGAAAACATGGACTACCACTGCATACCTTCCAGCCAGCCCAAATCTTTTACAAAAACAAGGAAAATTTTATGATGTCTCCGACACAGCCTGGAAGTGGGCATTTTTGGAGTTACCTGCTCCCACTGGGTTTAGTGGGCTCTGACCTCTGTCACTATGGACAAAAAGCTGGGCTCTGACCTCTGCCACTTGGCCACTGACCGAACAGGTGTAAGACACGGGAATTTGGTAAGGGTTGTGAGCTTAAGGATGCTCGAAGAAACAGTGTTACAATTTACCATGCCCAAAAAGAAACAGTTTAAGGCAAAGAAACTTACATCAAAAAATTGAGTGCAGCAGAACTAAAACCTTTTCCTTCTATATATGAGGGTGAAAACATGTAGTCTGCTGCCCGGTTCCTAGCATAGATTCTAGGATCAAACAACTTCTTCTTCATATGAAACTTCGGTCGTAAGTAATGAATTGCAGCTTCTTGCTGTAGTTCAACAACAATGCGGTCCCTTACTGGCTGAAGAAGGCGTTCAACAGTTGCAGCTATAAAAAAGTTATTGATATCACAAAAGGCTTCTGCTATAGTAGACTGATCAGAAGACTGATCGCTTTCATCTTTAGTGTCTCCATCATGGCTGCGTTGAGCCAGTATAATTACTTTTTCTGTAGAAGCCAGAAGAAACCAATTAACACTGCCATCTATACAGGAACACTGATGAATGTCATACAAAAAGTATAAATGAAATTGCAAGATAGCTTCCCTAAGAAAATATAAGGTTGCATGAATACACAGATCTGCAAAAGCATGGTGTTTTCAAACCTTGGACTGAAACAATTTTAACATCATTAAGTACCCCTGCTAGATTGTAGTTAAACCTGATAAAAAACAAGTCCTAGATGATTACTTACAAATTTAAAACAAGAGCACATCAGTACAGAAAAGGATACATGCCTGCTTTCATAACACCAGCGCGTACCAAATCAAGCTCATGCAATGGCGAGCCTTTTACAAAATAAACATCTTCAAACATTCCAGCACAACCCCATTCAGAAGCAACTGGCTCATTTGGATGCAAAATAACCACTGGTGGATTTGGAAGATTTGGCATTCTAAGATGGCTAATGAGATAGAAGATATTTATAGGCCACTTTCCCTGAATGCACAACAAAATATGCGGTGCAGGCAGAATGATTACTGACATGGTTCTGCAAGATAAGTTTTCCATTATGTCATCTGCCCTTTGTTCCAGAATTGATGGATTGGGTTTCTCCCACTTTTGAGGCGATGGCCAGCTTGTTGCAATATCTATTGCTTCCTCAAGTGAATATATGCGCTTTAGTCCTCCATTAAAACTATCTTTGTAGAAATGTGAGTCATGTGATGATTGGTTTATCTCATGGCTGGCCGATATAAGCTTTCGTATCTGGCTCTTGTATTCACTTTTGCATCCAGACTTCATGACTGATGTGGAACCTCCAGAAAGTGATTTCCCTGTGCAGTCGTCATCATCGATCGAGGTTGTGATAGCCATGGGCCTTGTAATTTGAATAAGTCGTCGTTTCTTTATTTCTTCTAAGAGTTCATTATCTTTTATGGAGACATTTTTTTTCTGAGAAGCTCTGCCATATAACTTCTTCCAAGTCTGATTCCAACAAAGAAAAGAAGCGCTATGTCCAAATTTGGAAACCTCTTCTGCAGCCCAAAGGTCTTCAGCTATAACTAAGCCAATATCTGAAGATGAAATCCGGTGTCCTTTTGGGTAAAGCATGACTTCCCTTGACATATCCTCCATGAGAATGTCAAGACCAAATAGAATAACATGAAATTTCCTGTAAACAACCTCTACAGCCTGTACTAGAGAGAAACAAAAACATTGATTATAAACCTAGAGATTTAACTCCATCCTTATAATGGCACCCATATTCGCTGCTCAGCGAAACACAGCACATGACAAAAGAACATGCAAACACATTTCAATCAAATATGTAAAACAGAACGCTGAATCATTAACATGAAAGTCCACTCTTTTTTGTTTTCCTCTTGCTTATCACTCTTTCCAAGATATCAGGTATGCAATACAATTAATTAGACAAGATACAGAAATGGTTAGAACAGGAGTCTGCTGGAGTCAAACCATATGTTGAATTTCCTTTGGTTATGCACTCACTATTGCACAATTTTAAGTCCAAAATAACTGACATGTTTCTCCCTTCATCATGCTTCTAGCTAAGAAAAGGCAAACTGCAATTCAGTTGCAATGACTGACCTCTTCAAAGAGAACTTCTTCTGTGTGAAAGCAAGAAGGCAATATCACTGGGAACACTTCCTGCTTAAGTCCATCTGAATATTGCTGTAACCAACGTTCAGAACTAAGAGTATAGAGAGGCAAGCCAGACTTGAAAAGATTTGTCAAAAAGGTTGGCAACCCTTTGACATAGCAGCTGAAATGGAAATATTGACAAAACTTTTAGAAGAAATGTCTCATGTTCATGACCTAAAAAAATTTGAATCACTCAGGTTTTCTTTACCAAACCAATTCATGGCTAATTGAAACAAAGTAGCAACCTTCGGGCAAGCAGCTGAAAACGAATAGCGTCTGGGCAGACCATCTCAATTTCATCTCCTGCATCATCAAAAATGGCACTGTCCTGATTCTCAGGTTTTAACATCTCTACAATAACTCGTACCTTTCTACCACAATATCGATTTACACTCAATATGCGAACAAACTGTGCCGCATCATCTGCATCAAGATTCTTGAAACCCACTCTTATCAGGTGCAAAATCGTAATGCAGATTCATCTTTTACAATAATTTCAATCTTTTATTATGACTATGGCAATATTTAGCTCAACAGTGGAGGCATGAACTTAAAAGATTACATAATCTATTTGGAATCCAAGGTTGCAAAGAGAGATGGTGTTACCATAAATGTCATATTAAGATGGAGGACATTAGTATAACTTCTTAACATATGCTTGTGAATAGCAATCACAGAAAAGGGAGAAAAATATTTACAGGATAAATAAGAAATTCAGCTCACCACAGCCTGTCGATCTGCCATCAAGAATACAGCTGAAGCAATCTTTGCACTAACACGATCAAGGTCATTTTCATTCAAAGGAGTACCCTCAATAAATTCTACATGACCTTTATAATTTGAGAGGAGTGTCTTCATCTCAAACCTGTTAATAAGAAAAACCAATATGTAAGAAAAGCAAGATACAATAAATTGAAGATTTGTACTGTAACAAACCCAGATATGAAACATTTGAAATGCATGAATGCAAAGACTATAGCATTGTTCCAAGCAATTAGAAAGTATTTGTTGAGTGTCAGAAGTTTACGAAGGTTTGTATGGAGCCATAATCACAACTCTAAGTGGAAATGCTGGCATATCTGCAACACAGGATTTAAAAAAAAAAAATTAACCAATACTTTTAATTTGGGACATATCATATCACTAAAAGTACAAGAAAACACATTAACAAGATTTGAGCATAACACCTTATGGCTGCACCCTTGCTTGGTTTGAAACATTACATAAGGAGAAACTTAACCAAAGGTTTAAATAAAGAATGTCCCTTTATCTTCCTTGCCTTTATCATGAGAAGGATGATAGAACTCTGAAAGGAAGTCCTGCACAGTGCGATATGACAAATTTCCACTGATTATCACAAATCTTGAACCAACAACCTTCTGTACAGCAAATTTTCCTCCATATGGCCTGACAAAACATAATCATATTAGACCAGGAAAAGAAATTGGCTGTGCTAAATCAAGCCATATGAGCACCTCAATAAATAAATAAATAAATAATAGTTATTGAATAGTTGTGTAGAGTAATAAGTTGCACCTCCTAGATGCAAGCTCCATGATGTTATTTATCTGAATAGGTAAAACAAATAATGCTATCAATATGGTAAGTAAAGTAACAGCTCGGCCCCAATCAGAATTCATTGTAATATCCCCATAACCCACAGTTGAGATCTGTTCATAATGAGAAAATAGGCATTAGCTTCACTAGGTATCAATTATTAAGGTTCCAAATTTATGATCAGGCATAATGCTAATGTAAAAATAAAGGATACAAAATCCAAACTGTACCGTAACAATCACATAGTAGAAGGCATCAAAAAATGTTAGACACCCATGGGCTCCACAATTGTTTTCTTTCTTGACATGAAGTGGGGTGGCCTTTTGCTCCACCCAATGTAGCAGACCAGCCATGATAAAAACTGCACAAGTGCGGCCTTCTCACTGTAAGTAAATTAGAAAAGCTGGGTCGCATATATGCATGCTGAACGCATACAGTTTCTTACTATATTGTAGTGTAATCCATCTGCAACACTCCCTACAATTAATAGGCAGAATAAACCAGACATAAAATTATTCAGACATAAATATAAATACTGTAGTTATATTCCACCATTATTGTTTTCATGCTTGGCATGTTTTAAATACTGACAAACATAGCTGCAATCACTCTGATATGAAAACTAAGTTAACCCCACAAATTTGACCACAGGTACCGGCCAAACATGGCTTGATGTAACTATATTTCAAAAAAACTGTAACAAATTTGTTTTGCCAAAAATATGTAGAGAAACAAAATAAATATTACAAATATGCAGTGAGAAAAAGACACAGTATGATAATGTACAATAATATGTCTCGTACAAAGAAAAGCAATCCTGGCAAAGAACAATGGTATAAAAGAGAAGAAAACATATTCAGCAATCAGTAATTTGAACATGTTAAAATAAAATTATTAACTGGTCTCTTGAGGAAGCAAATGATAAAAACATGAAATGATGAAAATCCCTAATATGATTGTTCATTTTGGGAGGCCACTGGAACACATTCCTTCTACATTAATCAACTCATCATCCAACATGGCCTCCATTTCATGCTATCTGCTGCATGAAAATATGTGATGCTTGAAACCAATGTTGGACATGGGGATTGTCTCCGAAGAGTGCAGAAACTATGACCAAAATTCAGGAATATAAGATGCTACCTCTATACAAAGTCTTGAGACCTGCAGATTTCCATTTGCTAAGAATTAACACAGGTGTTGTTTCCATGCACTAGGTAGACATTAGGAGAGTTTTTGGGAACATTCTTTCACAAATAATGTTGCGCAGAATGGAATCTTCGAGACTATTCACAGTGCGTTCATAAGAAATGTAGGAATTTTTTATGCTAATCAATTGATAAATCCAACAAATCCACATTGATGTGCTATGCCTTCGAAATGGATGGAATGCACCAAGAGAACTGGCGCATTATGTGCCAAAAAGCATTTTGATTTGAGTTATTGGGAGATTATGTACGGCAGAACTTATAACCGTGAAAGGGGTGTTTATGCAGTAAAGAAGACATTTATATATGATATCTTGGCAAAGGAGGAAACTCTGAAAAACATGCCTGATGAAGGCATGGGATGTAAGAAGTACAATCCAAGGCTAGAGGGAAGAATGAAGAACAATCCTGGATATTAAAATCCAGTGGATGCAGCAAAAGACATGCCAGAGTGTCTAGATATTATATTGAAACATGGGAATGAAGAGCTGGGAGTGGAATGAGACAATGATGACAATTTTAAAATTGTCATGTCAGAGTTGCATGAAATATAAACTGAAGCTTGAGGGAAGTGTAACTCAATTCACCTTCTCATACATCTAGTAGATTTGCTAGTTTTTTAAGAGTTAATATTATTACTATATAAATAAATGTGTTCCGTACCAAATGATTTGATTAGGATTTATGTAGTGTTGTTTTTAGTTAGAATCAAGTTGGAAGATTTTCTCTAGCTGAATTTAAAGATCAGGTTGAACATAAACATGATTATAATTAATAATGAATGTATTTGTGCAGGGTGTGGCCTTGCACACCTCCCTTGATGTAATTTCTCGTTTTAGGACAATAAAATAACATTATTGCTCAGCCAGGGTCAGTAGTTTTCCCAATGAAGATACAATTTTATATGTAGTATCAGAACATTTTATTTTTGTAATTCCAAGCTGTGTGAAAGCTAATATCTGCAAAATTGGTTGTTGCTATTGGTGTGCAAAGATTCAGGGTTCCATGTATGAGAGTGAACAATGTTGAAGCATATCACGAACTGATCTAGTTCAGGAAAGTTCCATTGCTAAACATGACATATGTATCTATAAAATTGCTATGTCGAGGAGATATGCATAACTGATCACTAGATATTTGTTTGTTGCTATTCATGTGTAAATATGCAGGGCTCCATGGATGAGAGTGAGCATTGTTTAAGCAAATCATCAAGAAGGGATATCATGATGTTTCGGAGAACCAATCTAATTCAGGAAAATGCCCTTGCTAGACATAATCCTATCTGATGCTATGTTAAGGAGATATGCAGAACTAATCGGTAGATTCAATTCTCAAAAATTTGGAAGCTAGTGAGACCTATTTAAAGTTTTTGATTATGTTTACATGATGTCAGCTCTACAAGTTGTTTGCATAGAGCAAAGCGAAGTGTACGTTGAGCAATACACAAATTGTTGAACATAAATATGCCAAGATCATGAAGTCTAGAATGCGAATTTTCCAAATGTGGACATAATTTGTTGAATGAGAGAAGTGGAAATGTCATGCCTTAAAAGTGAATATTTGGTAGGAATGAGTTTCAGAGCATTTTGCACTAGAAGTGATTGGTTCAATGTTGAGTTCATTTTGCTGATTAGGTCAAATATGGGCATAGACATTTTGCACAAAATTGTTGGGGGAATGGATGTTAGCAATCCCATCCTCTATGCACAATCTCTTAAATATCTGGTGCAGTCACAACATTTGAATGTTGGGTGATAATGAACGATTTTTCAACTTTGGATGACATCTGTTTTTCTGATAGCCAAAACATATGTGCCTCTTGGATGCCAGTTATGGTTGATCATTGGAATTAGTACTTGCAAACATATTGGCAATCTCATCCTGGACCACCTGTCAGACGATTTTAACCCTAAACATGGATGTAAGCTGAGAAAAACTTACTTGTGGATGTGTTTCGTGATTGAAATATTGAAGGATCCATCCCTCATAGGATAAGATAATTTTGATGTCCATGAATGAACAATGAGAAACTTGGATAAAATGTTATTTAGGGTGTGTTAAACAAATATCAATGAAGACAATCAAATCTGTAGATTTTACACTTTGGATCGAAAAGATGATTTGTCGATTTAAGTGGTAAAAGGAGCACCATATATTGAGCTTTGAAGACAAGAACCATTTGAATCTGTTGAAAGTTGGAGGCCAAGACACTTGAACTGCATTGTTTGTTATGTGTACCTTTTCAAGCTGTTTGTTTACATGAGTTGAACAAATACATCAGTCTTTCTTTATGGAATGTGAACTTCTGATATGCTCTTCACCTGACATCTTTATCTATACATAATCTAGACAATTGTTTGTCTCCCAATGTGAATGTTGTTGCATGAGGACATGATTGTCTAAAAGCTCCATATTTTAGGAATGATGAACACATTTTTTTTCTTTGCTTTCCAAATGCAGCTGACATTATGAGCTTGGAGAATGCATGCATTGCAAACCTGGTTGTTGAGGAAGCAAATATCAACCCTCACCTCTTCCTCAGCTCCAATGAACATAATTGTTGGATGTTATTACATTGAACATCACACTGGAAGGGCATTTTGTGGGAGTATACAAACTTCAACATTCCACACACGTTGGCATGAATAACAACCTCAGATGCATAAAAAGTATCCCCAAAATAAGGTTTTGTAGAACACACAAGGAATTAAATGACCAAGCTCTACTTTGTTACATGGCAGATGGTATTCTGAAGGAACAAAAATGATTGTAATCACTGCATAGTTGAGAAAATCTGCAAAATATCCCAATTCGAGCCGATTTTTGATAATTGTTTTCCAAAAAAATGTGATATGCATGAAAAAAGCTTTTTTTCAATGAAAATTTGCATTTTCTTCAGTTTTTTTAATGAAAATTTGCCGATTTTTCCCAATTTTTTTGTCGATTCCTGATTTTCCCGATTCTTTTTCCATGTCGATTCCAATTTTCTCAACTAAGGTAATCAGTTTCATTCCTTGCGCATAATTGGATGTTTCAAAGACATTTTTGTTTGGGTTGAACTTGCATTGTGATTCATTGGATGTAATTGTGTGTATACCAATCATGGTAGTGAAAATTGCCAACAAGTCGCCGATTCCCTAATTTTTTGGTGATTTTATCATTCACCAAATCAAATTACCAAGAATCGGAAATTCGGCGATTTTTTGCCATTTTTTGGAAAAAATCGGACGCAACCTCAGACGTAGAAGTTGTGGCCGATTGAGTTCAAAAGTGATTTTTTTTTGGATGGTTTTCATTTAACCTCTTGCAAACGACAAAAGGAGTCTGCCTACCTGTTACCACCCCAACCCAAACATGCTAGGGCATCCTAAGAGCGAGCAAATTGTGGTTTGAAGGAATCCGGCAACCAGCAACAACCGCCCAAAGGATTCATCCGAGGTAAGAAAAACTTTTGAAAACTCTTTTTTTTTTCTCCAAGTTGAAACAAGGTTTAGATTAGGGTTGTTTGCAAATGTTTTTGTCAATGTTTGAAGTTTAAACCCTAAACCACTGTTGGTTACGAATCTGCCATGAGGAAAGGATTTGTTGTTAATGCGCCCAGATTCGCCCACCAAATTGAAAGGCCAGAAGGAAGGAATGCCTTCCGTGCCAATATCCGGAGAAGGCCGGCTTCCTGTGGGGTTGTGTTAAGATAAGAGTGCAGGGAAAGAGATAAAAGTACAGAAAGAGATAAAAGTACAGAAAGAGATAAAAGTGCAGAAAGAAATTCCAAATGTGATTGGAGTTGGGTGGGGGGAATACGCAGCACGACAACGAATCAATCACCACTACTAACAGCATTCATCTACAAACATACATTGAAACTACAGCTATCAGCGATCCTATGTATCCTCTATCTATGCATTCCAGGGAATACTTGGCCACCAAATGCCGGAGTCCGAAGTTTAGTACAACGAGCAAGCAATGACACAAGAAACATGAGGCAGAAATGACAAGGAGAGGCAGCATACAAGATAAAAGACGATGAAGCAGAGCCAAGTATATGTTTATATTTGAGGCAAACGCACAGCTACAATTGTTCCCTAGCAATATATTCCCCTTCCACCACCTACAATGGAAAAGTAGTGGGTATTTATAGCCCAATTTCCCCCCGATTACATTCATGGGCACAAAGTCCCAGACAAGACAGTAGCTGACACGAGCGGCTGAAGAGCTGCTGATGCTGACTTCTGTCTGGCAAGACTGTACTTGCGGCATGGTGTCCCTAAAGGCGGTACAGCTACGTGGCAGCGCGTTGGGTCAAATATTTGGTCAACAGGAATGCGGGTAGGTGCGGCAGGTGGTACTTCATATCGGCTTTAAATGGTGACAGTTGGCGCCAGTAGTGTAGCCCATGTTTTGTCCTTGCACGGTCAAGTCTTGGCTCGAATCCCGAAGATGGATACTTGTCGGATGCTGAGGTATGACACGTGTCTGCCTTGAAAGGCAGTTTATCCAACTTCGCTCAGGATTCGGGCGCTATCGGGTTGCGCAGGAAGAGAACAGCGCAGTTGGAAGGTCTTCTTGCCTAACGTTTTCTGAGTTAGCTTTACCCAACTGCGCACCGGTCAGAGGGCGCACTCCGACTTCGCTGCGAATTCGGGTGTCGCACCGGTGCTTGCTATCTTCTTCCGCTGCTCGGACTGCACACTAGAAAAGGGGCGCACCCCGACTTCGCTGCGAAGTCAGGTGTCGCCCCAGCACTTAGCTGATTATCTGCTAGACTGCTCCCTAGTGCACCCAGGAAGAAGTGCGCACCCCGACTTCGCTGCGAAGTCGGGTGTCGCCCCTGACACTTAGTCAAATTTTCGGTTTGTTCCTGCCTGATTGCGCACTTCGGGCTCCCTACTGCGCTCCAATTGAGGGGCGCACTCCGACTTTGCTGCGAAGTCGGATGTCGCCCCAACACTTAGAATTTTCAGGGAACACCTCTGTTCTGGAAACTTCTCTGGGGAAGAAAGGGAAAAGAAGAAGGGGGAATGAAATTGCAAGGAAGAGGGAGAAAGGGAGAAACGAAGAAAGGGAAAATGAGGAGAAGGAAAGGAAAAGAGCAGCTCACATGCAAAAACCAAAACATGGCACCTCGTGCAAAATGTGGCAACATTCTTGGCGGCTCGCGGGGTGTCGAGCTCGCCTCGACGCAAAGAACCATGCCTTTATCCTTTGGGTACAGAGGAACTTCCTTCCCCTGCCTTCTGCTGCTCTGGTCGCTTCCCTTGGGGCAACTGTTCTTCTTCAGGTTCACTTTCACCAGTTGCCTCCTCGGTCCCGCCCTCTGAATCTGAGGGTTATCCACTTTCGGCCTCCCGCTCGCTTATGCGTTCGAACGCAGCCTTAGCTTGATCCCAGACTACGGCTTGGAATGGTGTGGGGTCGCTGATCTCCCTGAGTACTGCGTGGAATGCAGCGACCGCGTGCAGGTCAATGGTGTTGTATCTTTTTCCCAACTCCTCAAGGGAAGAGTTGATCTTGCAGTACTTTGACACCATTTGGGTGACCTGAACTTCTTGAACTGGCTCTGTCCAGCTATCAATTTCAGCTGTATCTATCTCGAAGGACAGCCAGTTCTTCTTAACCTGCTCAAGGGTGAGGAACTCTCCATTTCTAACGTAGCTCGAACACCCATGCTCGGACAGAATGTGAAAGGGCGCCAGGAGAATGTGTCTTTCATGCTCTAAGGCGTCCAACGCCTTCCTGGCCGTTCTGATTTTTTCTGTCCTGGCAAAATAAGTGTGCAAGGTTACCCTTGCATTTGCCCACTCTGAGGCAAGTTGTGACATGGGGGCGACTTGGAAGCCTTCGCGCTCTAGCTCCTCAAGTTTCATAGCCGAGTCCGACCATTGCCTCGCTTTGGTGTTTGGCTTTCTCTACCACAGGCCTTCCCCGGGCGGATACTTCTTCAATTCTGGATACAAAATCCAGAACTAACAAGGACTTGACAAGGTTGGGCTTGCAACCTTGTAGCAGACTAGCGCGCATCTCCTTTGCTTTGCTCTTTGAAAAGGCCGTCGCTTGTGATGCTTTCTCTGTAAGCTGCGACTGCGCCTGTTTCAGCGAATCTTGCAGTTGTGAAATCTGCTCTAGCGCTGCTCTTTTCTCTTATGCGGTCTCCTGCTGAGAGGCGGCTAGCTGAGCCTTAAGATCTTCTACTTCTTGCTGTGTGCTGACCCCAACTGTGCAGTAGCCCTAGCCAAGTCTTCTTCGAGCTGCCTTGTGGTATTCTGTAGCTGGAAAAGCGCCTCTTGGGTCTCGAGATGCTTGACAAGGAGGTTGTCTATCCTACGACGAATACCGTGGATTTCATATTCCTCGTTAGTGTCATCAAAGTTCTTCTCCTTTGTCTGAAGCTCATAGTCAGCCTCGGTCATGTCACGGAGAGGCTTCTTTACCTTTGGGACCAACTTTTCTGTTGTAAGCACTCTCCGATCTAGGTCAAACTTTGTGCGTTTGACCGGGGCGGCTATCTCTTCGGCCCTTACGCGCTTAACGCCTTGAAGAAAGGAGGTTGACCCCCGCACGGCTCTTACTGCCAGAGGCTGGTCCTCGGTGATACTCATGAAATCGAGATCCTCCAGCGCCTGGGCTTGTTGCGGCATCTTTCCCGCGAATAGTGAAGTAGGAGGGATACCAGAGGGGGTAGTAAGCTTTGACGGCGACCGGGTCCTAGGGGTGATAGGAGTTTAGGTGGATGGTGCTGGTAGGGTTTCGGTCGGCTGGGGCGAAGGATGCGGAGATGAGGGAGCAGCTTCAGCGCTGGCTGCGGGTGAAGGCTCTAGGGTTTGGCTCAGTGATTGAAAGGCATTGGGATCCTGATCAAACTGGTCAAACGAGTGCAGGCCGTTGGACGGCAGGGTAGCTTGAGAAGCGAAAGACACGGCTACGGCTTGCCCTGATGAGGTGGGAGATGGGGCTTTCGCAGGGCTGACGCGGACTTGGGCTAGTGGAACGGAGGCTGAGCCGGATCTGGAGGGATGGCTGCAGCCTGGATGTTTGCTTGTGGTTCAGGGCTGTCTAAAGAGACAACCTTCGGCGCTGCCGTTTGCGACTGCTCTGCGGCCGATTGCTGCACTGGCTCCTTAGGTCGCTTGGTCCTTTCGACCTTTTTCTTCTTCTTTTCTCCCGACGCTGAGGTTGGTCTAGAAGAAAGCGGCAATAAAGGGGCGACAGGTGCTGATGTCCCTGTTGTCACATTTTGCACGGGGTGCAATGTTTTCAATTTTTGTAAGAGTGCTGCTCTTCCCTTTCCCTCTTCCTCTCTTTCCCCTTTCTCTTCTCTCCCTTTCTCTCTCTTCCCTACATTCTCATTCTTCCCTCTTTCTCTTGAGCCCCTCAGTCAAAATCTCAAAATGACAGCAGTTGCCCTGAAAAATGGCTAAGTATCAGGGCGCAATCCGACTTCGCGGCGAAGTCGGAGTGCGCCCTCCGGTTGGAGCGCAGCGGGAATGCAAAGCTGCGCGGTGTGACGAGAATCAGCCAGAAATTCTAAGTGTTCAGGGCGCAATCCGACTTCGCAGCGAAGTCGGAGTGCGCCCTTCTTCTGGGCGCACTAGGTAACGAGGTGGCGGGAAAAATGACTAAGTCGTTGGGCGCAACCCGACTTCGCGGCGAAGTCGGAGTGCGCCCCTTTCCGAGGCGAAGTCCGTACGGCGGTGTAAATCAGCTTCCACCGGTGCGCAACCCGACTTCGCGGCGAAGTCGGAGTGCGCCCTTTGACCGGTGCGCGGTGAGGAGACAAACTCGAGAATTTGACTAAGGCATGAAAGGCCTCCCCAAGCTGCGTTGTTTTTCACTGCGCAACCCGACGGCGCTCTGATCCTGGGCGAAGTTGGATAAAGTGCCTTTCAAGGCAAGCACGTGTCAAGCAGCATCATCCGACAAGTGTCCAACTTTGGGATCCGAGCCGAGACGTGCCAAGCACAAGGACAAGCATGGGATGCACTACTTATGCCAGCTGCCGCCTTTAAAGCTGATTGGAGGTTCTACCTGCTTCAGCTACCCGCATTCCTGCCGATGAGAAGTTCTACCTAGCACGCTGCCACGTATCTGTACGGCCTTCAGGGAGACCATGCCTGCAAGTACAGTCCTGCCAGACAAAGGTCAGCATCAGCAGTTCCGCGGCTGTTTTTGTCAGCTAATGTTTGACTGGGACTTTGTGCCCATTAATGTAATCGGGGGGTTCTCATGCTATAAATACCCACCACATTTTCATTGTAAGGTGGTGGAAGGGGAATGTACGTTAGGGAATCATTGTAGGCGTGCTTACTGCCGAGTTAATATAATACATACACTTGGTCTTTGTTATCTTGTTTTTATTACGTATCCTTGCCTTTCCTTTGCATTTCTGCCTTACGTTTTCCTGTGTCATGGCTTGTTGATTCATTTCGGCATTTGGTGGTCAGGTATGCCTAAGGTGCATAAATCAGAGGATATATAGGGCAAACGTTAGCGGCAGTTTTCTGGTTATGTTTTGTGTTATAGTGTTGTTAGTAGTGGTGATTGATGCGTTGCCGTACTGTTAGTTCCTTGGAGGGAATGTACGTTAGGGAGCCATTGTAGGCTGTGCTTCGGCCCTTAACACAAAACATATACCTGGCTCTGTTCTACTGGCGAGTGACAGCATCTATAGTGGTGTGTTATTGTTATATTGGTGTTAGTAGTGGTGATTGATGCGTTGCCGTACTGTTAGTTCCCCCCACCCAACTCCAATCTAATTTGGATCTCTTTACGTACTTTTTATCTCTTTCCCTGCACTCTTATCTTGAACCTCAAAACCCCAAAGGAAGCCGGCCTTCTCCGGAGATTGGCACGGAAGGCATTCCTTCCTTCCGGCCTTTCAATGTTGGTTTGCGGGTCCTAGGGCGCAATAACGACAAATCCTTTCCTCATGGCAGATTCGTGACCAACAGTTTCTGGCACGCCCGGTGGGACAAGGAAGTTTCCCACCCCCAAACAGAATCGAAGCACCGGTGTTCGCTTCATTGTTGTTCAAAATCAGAACACCTGGCGACTCTGCACGAACATATCTTCTGAGTCCGAAAGACCGGTCCTAGCACCTTCATGCAAACACGAAGGTGGCGAGCAAGGGATCCGAGAAACCCGCCTGCCTTTTACGAACTAGACATCAACGCTCGAGGCGAAATTGCCAGGCTGGCTGATCCACAAGCTCGTGTCGACGAAGCCGAGGCTGAAATCCAAGAAGAAGCCGAAGCCGAAGTCGAAGGAGCTGAGAACGAAATAGAAGAGGCCGAGGAAGAAGAGGAATCTACATCCTCGGAAGGTACCGACACTGAGTACACAACCGACGGAGGAGAAGAAGAAGAAATGGCTGCCCAGCAGCAGAATGATGATGATCTCTTCCCGGCGGTGGACTCTACGGGGCCCTTGGCCCTGGTCGGACAGCAAGCTGTGCCCCCTGCTGCCTTAAAATCCATCCCTACGTATGACGGCTACGGCAAGACGGCGTACGAGCACATCCAGGACATCCTTGCCCTGGCTGCATTGCACTCCATTACTGACGAAAGTGTGAAGACCCGTCTGCTGGCCCTTTCCCTAAGGGGAAAGCTTCTCTACTGGTGGAGATCGCTGCCAGAGGGATCTATCACAGGGTGGCCCCAGCTCGCCAGAAGGCTCGTGAAAGGATGCAACGAGTCTGCTGACCCCACTTCTTTGTTGCATCAGTTCCAAAGTATCCAGAGACACCCCCAAGAGGAGGTGTCTGACTTCAACATCAGGTTTGCGAGATCCTGGAAACGGGTACCTCGTGAACTTCGGCCTTCGAGTGGCATGGCTGCTCACTACTACTGAGATCCTTCAACTCAGACATATGCCTGCTGCTGAAGATTGCCAGGAATAGACTCGTTTCCTGCTCTGTACGAGGCTGCCCAGCAAGCTGAAGCGGATATCATTTCCATCGGTAGACTCCCGTCCAGGGTGCAGGAACCCATTCGTCCCGACTTTCCCAGATCCCAGTATCCATCAGCTTCTGGTGATGCGCCGTCCACATCAGGGCAGCAACCCCAGCAGCAATGGAATCCGGCGCCGGTCGTAACTCCTTACGGCCCGCCGCAAATGCATTATCCTCACCCGCCTCCTCCTGCTCCGCATTTTCCAGCACTCCCTGCTCCCCCGCGATACGCACCTTATTCCAATCCTCCTCCATTAGCCGCATTGCCTCCACCGGCACAGTTGCCGCCTCCTGACAATAACATTCAGAATACAATCCTCCAGGAGGTACGGGCTTTGGCCTCAGGTTATCATGCCATGTCCAATGACATGACCGCTTTGAAGAAGAAGCAGGCCCAGATGGACCTCGCTCCTAGGAGGCCATATCCGCCCCCGCGCTAACAAAAACGAGGCCTCCCGAACAACAAGCTGCGAGGCGTCCGCCTCCAGAAATGCTTGCTATAGAAGACCAACCTGGTCCTTCGATCGGGTTAAGCGGTGCACTACGTGCAACGACCCGCATTCGGAGGAAGGCGCACCTTTGCACCAGCACTACATCCAGACTTTGGCCGGCAGCGCCATAGAGGACGATGAACTCTACATGATCCTGGACGGCGAAGCCAACTTTGCCCTCCCAGAGGAAAATCTAGTGCCGCCCGCCAAGGAAGAAAAGAAAACTGCGAATGCTGCGGAAAAGCCTACGAAAGTATACACCGGAAGAGAAAAACCGCAGCCGGGTGGGCTGCCACCGTACAAGCGGCTGTGGCCCTACACAGCCCAGGAGAAGGCATCCAAAGACAAAGCTCCGGCCAAGCCTCCTCCGGTAAAGGCAGCCCCTATTCCAGCCAAGCCCCCTATAGCAAAAGTTCCAGTTCCGGCTAAAGCTCCCGTACCTCAGCCTCCGGCTGAAACCAAAGAACAAGCCCGGGGAGAAGGCTGAAGTACCCGTCTCGACCAAGAGACGAGAGAGTTGAGGCCACCCGGCGGTGCCGGACGAAGTATGAGCCGGCAAAAGAAGCGAAGGAGCTAGCACCTCGGGCTACGACATAGTAGACGAGTTAAAAAGAACACCCGCTAGAATCGGCATGTACGATGCTCTTACGCTCCCCGAGGCCGGGTGGATCTGCTGCAGGAATCTCTGAAAAACATGAAGAACGGCAAGCAGATGCAGCCCGCTGTCCTGGTTCAACCTCTGACAGTCTCAGCCACTGGGAAGAACAGACCGCCTCCCTTCTATCTGTCTTTACGGATGCAAGGGCACATAGTTCACTAGCTGCATGGTGGACTCTGGCGCTTCCACGACTGTTATGCCGAAGGCCGTTTGTGACGAGATCGGGATGGAGTACACAAGGAGCAGCCAAGGCGTGCTGCAACTAGACGGCACCCCTGTCAAGACAGTTGGTGTCATAAAGGACATCCCTATTCGGCTGCATAAGGCTCTCGACATCGTGGTCATCCAAGAGGTCGTGGTTGTTGACTTGGCTCCCTACTTCGGCATGTGTCTCTCCCGGGAGTTCACTGCGAAGCTGGGCGGGTACCTGTCTCTAGACTACTCACACATGGAAGTGCCCTTCAAAGGAAGAAGAGTGAGAATCTTTAATGAGAAGCCTTCCACCTTCCTAGTAGAGAAGATACCCGGAGAAGAGTTGGACTGCATGGTCCAGCTGTCGAGGAAGAAGCGGTGACGGTAGAGGCGACGGAGCAAGCCCTCGAAGTGCTACGGCTCGAAGACGAGTTCTCTTTGCGGGATTTCAATGCCGTAATTGAGACAGAGCAGGGTTGTTACACCGTTGTACGGCCCGAGAGGCTTGACAAGTCAGCTGAAAAGGAAGTGGGACCTGCACCTGAGAGGCTGTGGAAGCTTTTCTTTGACGGCGCGCGATGCAAAAATGGCGCCGGTGCAGGGGTGCTTCTGGTTTCTCCAACCGGGATCCAGAAGGACTATACCTACAGGCTGGCCTGGAGTTGCACTAACAACTCGGCGGAGTATGAAGCCCTATGCTTGGGATTGCGAAAGGCGGAGAGGCTGGGGATTAAACACTTGCAGATCTTTGGAGATTCAGAGTTGGTGTGTCACCAGGTTACGAACAAGTGCGCCTCCAAAAAGCACTATCTCAAGGCGTACCGCAACCGGGTGTGGGACTTGATGGAGTCGTTTGACTCGTTGAATGTCAAGGCGATATCGCGTGAGAAAAACAAACACGCTGACATTCTGGCGTCTGTTGGAGCCAAGTACGTTCCGGCTGACGACGTTGTCCAGAAACCGAAGCCGGTTCGCACTATTTACGGGCCTTACGTGCACGATAAGGACACCAGCTGGCGGGTGTTCGATTGTGACGAGGAGATCGTCACATTTTTGGTAAATGAAGCATGTTCAATCGAGAGTAGAGACCACGATGACGAGCAATATGAGGGGTTGATACGGTTGAAAAATAATCATGTCCCAAAAGGACTGATTACATTGGAGAGTCTATTTGATCGGAATGACAGAGCTATATCTCATAGGATCAAAGTAGACCCGAAGCAGTATGCCGACCTGGAACTTGAACCTGGTAAAACCATCAAGGTCGGGACAGACTGCACTTCGGAGGAACTTGAGCGGATCAGATCACTATGCCAAGAGTTCCCCGACATCGTGGCCTGGTGCTACGAGGATTTGAAGGGGTATGACAGAGATGTAATCCAGCATACCATTGAGCTAGAGGATGGCGCCAAGCCGTTCCGGCAGAAGCAGAGGGCCGTAAATCCGAAAATCGAGGCCATGATGAAAGCCGAGCTCTTGAAGATGCTCGAGGCCAAAATCATCTACCCCATCAAGCATTCATCCTGGGTTGCGAATTTGGTGCACGTGAGGAAGAAGAATGGCGACATCCGTCTACGTGTCGATTTCGAAACACTGAATCTAGGCCTCCCTCAAGGACCATTATCCGCTTCCCCAAATTGATCAAATTCTACACATCGTTTTTGGAGCCCAGAGATTCTCACTTCTAGATGGATTTTCCGGCTACAACCAGATTTGGGTCAGGGATGAGGACCAGCATAAGACGGCGTTCACCACCAAATGGGGGACGTTCGCCTATCAGCGCATGCCTTTCGGCTTATCCAATCCTTGGTGCCACATTCCAAAGGGCCATGGACCTGGCCTTCGAGAAGCTGCTCAATAAGATCATTGTCATCTACCTTGATGACATGAGCTATTTTCTCTCACCAAAGAGGGGATCATGTTTCCCAACTGCGGCAAATATTTGAGAGGTGTCGGGAATTCGGCATTTCTATAAACCCGAAGAAGACTGTCTTCGCGGTAAAAGAAGTAAAGCTGTTGGGACATGTCATCTCCGAGAAAGGCCTCGCCATTGACCACTGACGGAGCGGAAGCCCTCCTTCGCTTGCCGGCCCCAATTGATAAAAAAGGGCTGCGGTCCTTCTTCGGCCAGATTAACTTTGTGCGGAAGTTCATCTCGGACTTCGCACAAGTGATCAAGCCTATGGCCGAGCTGTTGAAAAAAGATACAATTTACGAATGGACTGATGAGAGAGAGCAAGCCTTCGAGGAAATCAAGGCTCGAAGTGCGCAAGCTCCGGTGTTGATTAACCCGGACTACTCCAAGGACTTCATCCTGTACGCGGTGGGAGAACCGGAAAGTTACGCCGCAGTCCTGACTCAGAAGGGAGACGATGGCGAGGAGCGCCCCATAGCGTTCTTGAGCCAAGTGATTCAGCCGCATGAAGAAAAGTACAACTTTATAGAGCGGCAGGTTCACGCTGTCATGAAATCGCTCCGGAAGTTCAGGCACTTTGTCTCCCAGAGCAAAACAACTGTCTTTGTGATTCACCCGGACGTTCGAAGCTTCATCATACAAGGAGAGCCGGGTCACAAGAGAGCAGGATGGATTGCAAAAATCCAGGAGTTCGACATCGAAGTGCGGCCCACCAAGCTTATCAGAGGCCGAGCCTTGTGTCAGGAGCTGGCCCGAAGCGCTGTAGCCGGCATCTCCGTTTGTAAGTGGGAGGACACAGCAACAAGCATCAACCTGGCCAACTCCTTATCAGAGGGGAGTGAATGGACGGATGAACTGGTGAGATATTTCTGCACCGGAAGATGTCCGGATCACCTGAACGCCTCACAACGAAGGAGATTTCGGCTAGGTGCACTCAAGTACACTCTTCGCCCCGAGGGGCTTTACTTCAAAAATATTGACGGCATCTGTTGCGGTGCGTCAGGAAATCGGACCAATCCAGGGTCCTCGGAGATTTTCATTCCGGGATGCACGGAGGTCATCATTACGCAAGGCCTACGGCCTTGAAAATAATTAGAGCCAGGTACTATTGGCCCACTCTATTTATAGACGCTTATGCGATCTGTTCCAAGTGTGATCAATGCCAGAGGTTTGCTGGCAAAAATAGAAAAGCACCCCTGCCCCTTCAACCGATTCAGGCCGAGACTCCGTTCCAGCAATGGGGTCTAGACTTCATTGGGGTGATTTCGCCTAATTCCTCTGCCGGACACAAGTTTATTCTTACAGCCACCGATTACTTCACACGGTGGGCAGAGGCGATCCCAACCAAAAACGCGGACCAAGAAACGGTCATCGGGTTCCTTGAAAGCTTGATTACCCGCTTCGGGGTTCCAGAGTCAATTGTAACGGACAATGGTCCGGGGTTCGCAGGCGCTGTACTCACGGAGTACATTGGCAAACTTGGCATTTATCACAAAATGTCTTCTAATTACTACCCGCAGGGGAATGGCCTTGTTGAGTCTACTAACAAGAACCTCCTGAAGATCATCAGAAGGACCATTGAAAGGAACAAGCGGACTTGGCATTTACTTCTGAACCGGGCGCTGTGGGCGGACAGAGTTTCGTTCAAGACGTCCATTAAAACGTCCCCCTATGCGCTCGTCTATGGCAAAGAGGCTGTCATGCCATCTCACATTGAAATCCCCGCTCTCTGGATGTTGGACGAAGAGAGAAGCAGCGGAGATCCGGTGGATGACAGACTGTGCCAACTCCTGCAGTTGGAGGAAGACAGGGAAAAAGCATACCAGGCCTTCACCAAGCATGTTGAATCCACTCAAGGCTGGTTTGCGAAAGGCACCACTTGCCGAGTTTTTGAAATCGGGGACCTGGTGCTGAAGTGGGACTCATTAAAGGCGAAGCCGGAGCAACCACGGAAAATTCGATGCCCTCTGGGAGGGCCCCTATCGAGTTGCCGGGTGAACCAGCTCAACGCTTACGTACTTCGGGATATGGAGGGTCAGCTCCTGCCTATTCCCGTTAACGGGTTCCACTTGAAAATTTACCGTTGTTGAAGGTGTCCAAACGGGCCCTTCCTTGTAACATATTTCCCTTATGCATTTTTAAATTTCAGTATGTACAGTTTTCAGCTTTCAGTTTTTCCAGTTTAGTAAGCCCAAGTCGGACAGAAGGAGAAAGCTCTGACTTCGCGGCGAAATCAGGGGTCGCCCTTCAAAAAGAGCGAAGTTCGTAAAAGGAAACTGCACAAGAAAACAGTAAAAATCCGCTAAGTCCGGGTGCGCAACCCGACTTCGCAGCGAAGTCGGGCTGCGCACCTCCCAAAGGGCGCAGTTGGAGAAAGAGCACCAAGAGGGAGTTAACTGTTCGGACTGCGCTGTCTTTCAAGGCGAAGTCTGACTTCGCGCGCGAAGTTTGGGCAAGCCCAGGTTTCGCGCGAAGTGTGAGATGCGCCCCGTTTTCGGGCGCAGCTCGGGTGGTTCACCAAAGAAAAAAAAGCAAAGGCTGCGGAAGGGCTAAGTGCAAGTTCGAACTGCGCCCGGTTTGCGGGCGAAGTTCGAGCTGCACCCATCCAAGGGGCGCAGTTGGGAAGTGAAGGCAGCAAAGAAAAGAGCCAAGTGTCGGTTCGGACTGCGCCCAATTTTGGGGCGAAGTCCGACTGCGCAGGCGAAATCGGACTGCGCCCAATTTTGGGGCGAAGTCCGATTGCGCCCTGTTTCCTGGGCGCAACTTGGATGGTCTATAAAAAATAAAAAAAAAATTAATACTCCAAGTGTGGGCCCAGGGCGCAACGGCTGTGAAGATGGGTTTCCGAACCAAAAGGGTTTTGCCTTGAGCAGTGTGCCCGGATTGCGGCAGTGACGTCAGCCATGGCGCAGCGTTCAAAGTCAGAATTAATGATTGCGCAACTTTCAAAGGAAACGCAATCAAGAAGGCATGGCGCAGTAATCAGGGTACGTCTTTCAAGACATTCTCCTGCGCAGGCACCTAAAAACATAACTTCTTCACAAACCGGCCGACCTACCCCCTCCTGTGCACCATTAATGACGCTGTCATTATCATTTAAAGGAGGTCTGAAGCGCCCAGACATGCCAAATCGTGCAAGTTATTCCTGTGACTGCGAAATTTTCTGCAGACGTCCAGAGGTCGTAATTATTGCTTTTTCGAAGGAATGGACAAAGGAAAGTTGCCAGTACAAGCTCAGTCCAGCGAGGAGCGCGAAAGTGGGGATTTCCCGCAGTCAGATGTTTTCAGGAGTGAGACGCCGCGGGATCAAAAGTCAAAATCCCGGACAAAGAAAGTACAGCGTGGGCAAGCCCCACCACCACCGGTTAATTACCTGTCCGGGTACAAGGACGGCTCGTTTTCCATGAGCCTGACTAAGCTGCGGATAAATGTGGAAAGTTGGGCGGATAAAGTTTCGCCCTCTCACCATTTCGGGGCTGCGTACAAGTCGAACCTTCATCGGTTCTTGTGCCCTCCTGTCCACCAATGCCCGGAGTTGGTCGACATCATTGTCAGACATTACAGGCCAGCTACCTGGCAAATTTGCAACTGCAGCGGAAAACCCTTGTTCGCACTCCGCGAGAGAGACCGTCCGGCCGGCCTTCGCCCGGGGTTGCAATATGACTCCGGCGCGATTGTTAAAAGGATAAATCTTGGCGAGCAAGCGGGGCGCTTTACGCATACAAAAAAGATGAGGGATTTCCTCAACTCAGAGCTGAACGCCCCGCTCGCAGGCTGGACAATGGCCAACCGGCCCCATACCCCTGGAAAGGTTTCAAAGCAAATACATATACACCATCCTGGCGTGGGTCCTCGGTTGCGACTCTGACGAGTCGGTACGGCCGTACCGGCTAGCGCTGGCAGAATGTCTCCTATGCGGAGAATCTTATGAACCAGCGGCGCAGAAAAGTGGGAAGCGCCCAATCTTCTTCGACTGGGCGGGTCGGCTTGCATATGCCATTCACTCCAGGCTGGTGAAGCTACGAAAAAGCGATCAAGCTGAATTTCGGTTCGAGTTCCTTCTTGGCTTGGCTTTGTTTGTATCACTTGCACTCCCGTATGCCGATACCTAACTTTGAAGAAGGTAAATGAGAAGGGAGAGCCACGGCCCGTCTATGAATGGACGGATGACCTATACCGGAAAGGGTCTTATTACAAGTTCAACTTCAACTTTCCGGGCTTGGTCATGTCAGTCTTCAACGATGGTGAGATCCCTCGCCCCCGCGAGGAAATGACAAATTATTTGTTGAATCACAAGCTCGGGGACGTTTTTAGACTGACGCGAGGGGATCGTGGTTAGAATCTACGGATTCAAGGGCAAGCCTCATCTGCTGCCCTGCTGGTGCACGGATCATCAGTTTGGGATGGAGGTTGCGCGGCAGATGGACTATGTTGAAGAGGAGTTCGGCCAGGGAAAGAAAAAGGGCCATATCTTTCAATATCCTCTTTCCTGGGCGAACGTTGAAATTTCAGAGATAGGACAGCATGTCTATCTCGAGCGGGAGCTCTTTGACATTGGCCTGATTCTGCTGCCGCAGCGCTGGAAGTACGACCCACACGGGATAAGGGGAAAGTTTGCTCATATCTGCCCCCGGGCGGATATAATCGAAGACAGATGCGATGTGGTCCATGTTGACCTCGACTGGGAGATTGACTCGATGGAAGCATGGCCTCCTTGGCGGGAGTTTTCTTTGCGAGGAGGTAGCATATGACCCCGAGCGAAACCCGGACCACAAGTTCACTTCTCCGGGATTTAAGAAACTCATCACCAAGCTGGCGAGGCCTTAACTGGCCAAAAGAAAAAGTTGTTGAATTCTGGAAGATGAGGTGCCGCACGCAGCACGATAAATCCATCAGGAGGAATCTGGCCGTTGATGATGACTTTTCAGCTCTATATGACCAGCACATTGATAGCTGGCGGCCTTTCGCATTCCGAGATTACGTTCCCCGAGGTCCCTTCGAGGGTTATAAAGGAGGGTCTTCCTCCCAACAGTTGTACACTTTTACAACTGCCAGTGCGGGCCCAGGAGATATCCAAGTGGACCCAATGCAGCCTGTTGCTTCCATGGTGGTGCCCGAAAAGGCGCGAAAGTTAGCCAAGTCAGCGCCCGAGGTGACTCCTCAGGCACAAAAGACGCCAGCACCGCCAGCGACCGGACCGGCCGCGGCAGACCTTCTGCAAGTCAAACCCCGGTACAAGTTTACTGTGGGAACATCAGCGCCCGCTGCACCTACTTCATCTCCTTCTTCCAGACCAGCCATTGCTCCAGAAGAGAAGAAGAGGAAGAGAGTTGATAAGGTCAGGCGACCTAGCCTGACGGTGCAGCAGTCAGTTGCAGAGCCGCAGCCGCGTCCAGCCGCTCCAGAGGTTGTTTCTCTGGATAGTCCTGAGCCAACCGCCGGAACCAGAACCGCAGGACATCCATCCGAGCATCGGCTCAGGCGGAGCCCGCAGGTACGTCCGCTGCCCCGCTCCCTCAGATCCCATCTGGCCCTACTCCGACTCCATCTCCCGCTCAATCCGAGCAAGCCGTGGCCGCATCTTCCTCCCCATCTCCACAGCCTTCTAGCGGCCACCATTCTTTCGACCAGTTTGCTCAGGACCCCAACGCCTCTCTATCCCTGAGTCAAACCCCAAACCCTTCACCCGTGGTTAGTGCTGAAGCTGCGCGTTCACCGTTGCATCCATCGCCTCAGCCGCTTGAAACCCTTCCAGCATCAACCGCTCCGCTCTCCGCTCCCCGGTCGCCCTCAAAAGCGGCCGTTCCTTCCAAAGTCCTCCCGGTTTTTCCTACTTCCCTGTTCGCAGGAGAGATGTCACAGCAGAACCCTAGGCTGGGGGAACCGGACTTCATGGACGATCTCCAGAACACGGACGATCTGCCTCTGGCAGCAAGAGCCGTAGACTATCCTATCTCTTTCCTCCAAAACTTGAAACGGAGGAGACCTGAGGAGATAGCCGCCCCGGTAAAGCGCACCAAGTTTGATTTCGAGAGGAGAGTGCTCACGACAGAAAAGATAACTCCAAAAGTGAAGAAGCCTCTCCGGGAAATGACCAGGGGCGGACTACGAGCTGCGAGAGGAAGGAGAAGAGCTTTGACGATATACACCCGCAATACGAGATTCATGGAATCCTTCGTAAAGCGGATAATCTCCTTGTCAAAAATCTGGAGGAACGGGAAGAGCTTTTCCGGTTGCGAGGACAAAACAAGGCAGCTTGAAGAGGACTGTCTAGGTCCACCGAGCGGCTGGAATCGGCGCGGCGAGAAATAGATGAATTAAAAGCCCGGCTGGCCGCTTCTCGGCAAGAAGCCGCAACGGAAAGCGAGGCAGCCCTGGAGCAGATTTCTCGGCTCCAGGAGTCTTTGAAACAGGCGCAGTCGCAATCTGCAGAGAAAGCATCTCAAGCGACGGTCTTTTCAAAGAGCAAGGTTAAGGAGATGCGGGCTGATCTGCTGCGGGGATGCAAGCCCCACATGAATAAAGCCATGTCTGTCCTGGATTTCGCATCCAGGATCCAAGAAGTTTTCGCCCAGGGAAAGCCTGTGGTAGAGGAGGCCGAACGCCAGGCGAAGCAATGGCTGGACCTGGCGATAAAACTTCAAGAACACGAGCGCAATGGCCTCCAATTCTCCCCTATGTCCTCATTCGCTGCAGAATGGGCAGATGCAAGGGTAACCTTGCATAAATATTTTAAGAAAACAGAAGAGGTGAGGGTTGCCAGACGAATGCTGGATGCATTCGAACATGAAAGAGATATTTGTATGGCTCCCCTTCACGCTCTCTCTGAACTAGGGTGCCCGAGCTATGTTGAGAATGGTGAGTTTCTCACCCATGAGCAGGTGAAAAAGAATTGGCTGTCCTTTGAGGCTGATACAGCTGAAATCGATAGTTGGACCGAGCCAATTCAAGAAAGTCAGGTCACCCAGATGGTGTCCAAGTGCTGCAAGATCAGCTCCTACTTCCAGGAGCTGGGAAAGAGATACCTCACCATCGACTTGCACACGGTCGCTGCATTCCACGCAGCGTTAGAAGAAGTTGCTGACCGCCGACCCTTCGAAGCAGAAGCCTGGGGCCAAGCCCAGGCTGCATACAAGCGCATCTGCGAGGCAGAAGCCGACGCCGGAGAGCATTCGGAAGGCGAATCCGAGGAGAACGGCCAGAGCAGCAGAAGGCAGGGGAAGTAAGTTCCTCTGCACCCAATGGATGAAGGCATGGATTCTTTGCGCCGAGGCGAGCTCGACACCCCGCGAGCCGCCAAGAATGTTGTCACATTTTGCACGGGGTGCAATGTTTTCAATTTTTGTAAGAGTGCTGCTCTTCCCTTTCCCTCTTCCTCTCTTTCCCCTTTCTCTTCTCTCCCTTTCTCTCTCTTCCCTACATTCTCATTCTTCCCTCTTTCTCTTGAGCCCCTCAGTCAAAATCTCAAAATGACAGCAGTTGCCCTGAAAAATGGCTAAGTATCAGGGCGCAATCCGACTTCGCGGCGAAGTCGGAGTGCGCCCTCCGATTGGAGCGCAGCGAGAATGCAAAGCTGCGAGGTGTGAAAGAATCAGCCAGAAATTCTAAGTGTTCAAGGCGCAATCCGACTTCGCAGCGAAGTCGGAGTGCGCCCTTCTTTCTGGGCGCACTAGGTAACAAGCTGGCAGGAAAAATGACTAAGTGCTGGGGCGCAACCCGACTTCGCAGCGAAGTCGGAGTGCGCCCCTTTCCAGGGCGAAGTCCGTACGGCGGTGTAAATCAGCTTCCACCGGTGCGCAACCCGACTTCGCGGCGAAGTCGGAGTGCGCCCTTTGACCGGTGCTGCGATAGGGAGACAAACTCGGAATTTGACTAAGGCATGAAAGGCCTCCCCAAGCTACGTTGTTTTCACTGCGCAACCCGACGAGCGCTACGATCCTGGGCGAAGTTGGATAAAGCGCCTTTCAAGGCAAGCACGTGTCAAGCAGCATCATCCGACAAGTGTCCAACTTTGGGATCCGAGCCGAGACGTGCCAAGCACAAGGACAAGCATGGGATGCACTACTTATGCCAGCTGCCGCCTTTAAAGCTGATTGGAGGTTCTACCTGCTTCAGCTACCCGCATTCCTGCCGATGAGAAGTTCTACCTAGCACGCTGCCACGTATCTGTACAGCCTTCAGGGAGACCATGCTGCAAGTACAGTCCTGCCAGACAAAGGTCAGCATCAGCAGTTCCGCGGCTGTTTTTGTCAGCTAATGTTTGACTGGGACTTTGTGCCCATTAATGTAATCGGGGGGTTCTCATGCTATAAATACCCACCACATTTTCATTGTAAGGTGGTGGAAGGGGAATGTCTGTTAGGGAACCATTGTAGCTGTGCTTCTGCCAATTAATATAATACATACACTTGGTGCTGTTATACTGTTTTTATTCTGTATGTTGCCTTTCCTTTGCATTTCTGCCTTACGTTTTCCTGTGTCATGGCTTGTTGATTCATTTCAGCATTTGGTGGTCAGGTATGCCTAAGGTGCATAAATCGGAGGATATATAGGGCAAACGTTAGCGGCAGTTTTCTGGTTATGTTTTGTGTTATAGTGTTGTTAGTAGTGGTGATTGATGCGTTGCCGTACTGTTAGTTCCTTGGAGGGAATGTCTGTTAGGGAGCCATTGTAGCTGTGCTTCTGGCCCTTAACACAAAACATATACCTGGCTCTGTTCTACTGGCGAGTGACAGCATCTATAGTGGTGTGTTATGGTTATATTGGTGTTAGTAGTGGTGATTGATGCGTTGCCGTACTGTTAGTTCCCCCCACCCAACTCCAATCTAATTTGGATCTCTTTCTGTACTTTTTATCTCTTTCCCTGCACTCTTATCTTGAACCTCAAAACCCCAAAGGAAGCCGGCCTTCTCCGGAGATTGGCACGGAAGGCATTCCTTCCTTCCGGCCTTTCAATGTTGGTTTGCGGGTCCTAGGGCGCAACAACGACAAATCCTTTCCTCATGGCAGATTCGTAACCAACAGTCCCCACAGTAAACTTGTACCTGGGTCGCGTTGGAAGAATACCTGCCGCACTTGGTCTACTGGTTGGCAGCGCGGACGTCTTTTCTGGTGGAGGAGCCAGCTCAGGAGTTGACCGTTCTAAACTTTGCGCCGCTTCGGGCACTGCCACAGGAGCTACAGTCTGCATCGGGCCCACTTGGCTGCTGGTTGGAGTCACGCTGGAAGATGCTGGAGTTGACAATGACTGAGAGGTAGCCCTTCTTTTATACCTTATATTTGCACCTCGGGGAACGCAATTGCGAAATTCAAAGGGCTGCCACGTGTCGACGTGTTCGTCATAAAGTGCCGAAAACTCATCATCAACAGCAAGGTTCCTCCGGCTTGATTTGTCATGTTGCGTGCGACACCTCATCTTCCAGCATTCGAGGATTTTGTCCTTATGCCAGTTGAGTGGCGCCACCTTAGCGAGGAACTTCTTGAAGCTAGCTGACTCCATTCGATGGTCCGGGTTTCGCTCTGGATCGTAGGTGACCTCCTCACAGTAAAATTCATGCCATGGTGGCCATGATTGCATCAAGTGAATGCGCCAGTGGAGGTCTGCACCTGTCCTGTTTCTTCTTTCTTGCATGATTTCAGCTCTAGGACAGATATGAGTGAACTTTCCCCGGACCCCGATTGGGTCATACTTCCAGCGTTGCGGTAACATAATCAGACCCATATCAATCAGCTCCCGCTCAAGATAAACGTTCTGCCTGATTTCGAAGACTTGAATATTGGCCCAGGTCATAGGATATTTAAATATGTGACCTTTCTTTTTTCCCTGGATAAATTCCTCTTCGACGTAATCCATCTGCCGCGCCACCTCCATCCCAAATTGGTGGTCAGTGCAGAAGTAGGGCAGCAAACATGGATTTCCCTTGAATCCGTAGATTCAGACAACAATGCCCTCAGTCAGCCTGAAGGTATCCCCGAACTCATTGTTCCACAGATACTTCGTCATAACCGCTGGTGGGCGAGTCACGCCATGGTTGAACAATCCCATTGCCTGGCTAAAAAATTGAATATTGAAATCATAAAATGAGACCTTTCTGTACAGGACCTCAGTCCATTCGTACATGGGGAGCGGCTCTCCTTGTTCCCTCACTTTCTTCAGGTTAGGGACGTTCATCCGGTAATGCATGTGATACAGGCATAGCCATGTGAGGAAGGAGCAAAACCGGAAGTCTGTCGACTGCTTCTGCTGCAGTCTCACTAGGCTCGCATGAATCGCGTATGCCAACCAGTCCGTCCAGTCGTAGAAGATAGGGCGCTTTCCACTTTTCTGCACCGTGGAGTCGTAGAACTCTCCGTGCAGGATACACTCGGCCATCGCCAGCTGGAAAGGCCGCACCACTCTGTCTGAGTCGCAGCCGAGGACCCACGCCAGGATAATATAGATATATCTGTTTTCAAATCGATCCAACGGTATGGGGTCGGTCGGCCACTGTCCAGCATTTAACGGAGTCTTCAGCTCTGAGTCCAGAAACTCTCTCATCCGCTTCGTCTGAGAAAATCTGCCGGTCTGCTTTTCTATGTTCACCCTTCTGATAATTGCATCGGGGCTGTACTGAAGTCCTAGAGTGAACGCTGGCTGGATACTCTCTCGGAAAAGAGTGAACAACACCCTTCCTTTGTTATCGCAAACCTTCCGCGCAGCTGGTTTGTAGTATTCAGCAATCGCTTCAACCAGCTCCGGGCACCAGTGGGTCGGAGGGCACAGGAACCAGTAAAGGTTTGACTTTTACGCAGCTCTGAGGTGGTGGGAAGGCGAAACCTTATCCACCCACTTTGCGATGTTCAGACACAGCTTCGAGAGACTGATGGAAAAGGAACCATCCTTGTATCCAGACAAGCGGTTGATTGGTGGAGGCGGAGTCTGGCTTCGGGATTTCGCTTTCTTGTCCTTCTGTGGCACTATGCTCTCATGAGCACTCAACTCTGGAGACTCTTCAGCTTCACGCAGTTCTTCACTCGATTGCACCTGTACGGGCGCTTCCCCCTTATCCATCCTTGTCGAAACAACAGAGGCAGGAGCTACGGCTTCTGAGCTTGTTAGATTTATTCCTTGCAGTCAGGGAGTCAGTTCGAACAATATGAATTTTCTAGTCGCGCCAGGGTCCTTTTGTAGACAGTGACTGCAACATTAATGGCGCAAGGGAGGGAGTTAGGGCAGTTAACTCTGGGTTGGTGGAGGCGTTGTGATTTTGGCAGCTGCGCATGGGCCCCTTTTTTTTAGAAAAGCGTGCTTTATTAGTCGTTGGCCCAAAACGCACCTTACCCTTTAAATGCATCATCATTGGTAATTGTGCAATCATTTAAAACCTCCCTTGATCGTTGTGCCGCTGCTGACGTCACCACCACCATTCGGGCACACTTTTCAAAGAAGAATTTTCAAGTCCACAACCCAAATTAGCCTTGTGCCGAACTTCGCCTGGGGCCCATACTTATGATTTTTCGTGTTTTCTACAGTGGGCTGTTTGGACTTCGCCCGAAATTCGGGGCGCAGTCGGACTTCGCCCAGAAAACGGGCGCACTTCGAACTTCACCCGAAAAACGGGCGCACTTCGAACTTGGACGCTTTGAATGAAATTCTATCCACCCATAGAGCCCGATCCAGGAGCAGGTGCCAAGTCCTCTTGTTTTTCTCTACCGTCCTTCGGATGATCTTCAGTAGGTTCTTGTTGGTGGACTCGGCAAGACCGTTCCCCTGCGGGTAGTAGTTGGAAGACATCTTGTGATAGATGCCAAACTTGCTGGTGTACTCCGTGAGTACTGCGCCTGCGAACCTCGGACCATTATCCGTTACTATCGACTCGGGGACACCGAAATGGGTAATTAGGCTCTCGAGGAATCTGATGACCGTCTCTTGGTCGGCGTTCTTTGTGGGGATCGCCTCTGCCCACCGCGTGAAGTAGTCGGTGGTGGTTAAGATAAACTTGTGTTCCGCTGTAGAGTTTGGCGAAATCACCCCGATGAAGTCCAGACCCCATTGATGAAAAGGAGTCTCGGCTTCGATCGGTTGCAGGGGGAGGGGTGCTTTTCTGTTTCTGCCAGCAAATCTCTGGCATTGATCACATTTGGTACAGACCGCATGCGTGTCTGTAAATAGAGTGGGCCAGTAGTATCCGGCTCTGATGATTTTTAAGGCTGTAGGCCTTGCAGAATGGTGACCCTCAGGCATCCCGGAGTGAAATTCTCCAAGGACCCTATACTGGTTTGATTTTCTGACGCACCGCAACAGGATGCCGTCAATGTTTTTAAAGTAAAGCCCCTCGGGCGAAGAGTGTACTCAGTGCACCTAGCCGAAACCTCCTTTGTGAGGAATTCATGTGGTCCGGACATCTTCCGGTGCAGAAGTATCTCACCAGTTTATCTGTCCAGTCGCACTCCTCGGGTAAGGAGTTGGCAAGGTTGATGCGTGTTGCTGGATCCTCCCACTCGTAGGCGGATATCTCGGCTGCCGCGCTTCGGGCTAGCTACTAGCACAAGGCTCGGCCTCTGATTAGCTTGGTGGGCCGCACTTCGATGTCAAACTCTTGGATTTTAGCAATCCATCCTGCTCTTTTGTGACCCGGCTCTCCTTGTATGATGAAGCTTCGAACGTCCGGGTGGATCACAAAGACAGTGATCTTGCTCTAGGAGACAAAGTGCCTGAACTTTCGGAGAGATTTCATGACTGTGTGAACCTGCCGCTCTATAAAGTTGTACTTTTCCTCATGCGGCTAGATCACTTGGCTTAGGAACGCTATGGGGCGCTCCTCGCCATCATCTCCCTTTTGGGTCAGGACTGCGGCGTAACTCTCTGGTTCTCCTACCGCGTACAGGATGAAATCCTTGGAGTAGTCCGAGTTTATCAACACCGGTGCCTGCGCAATTCGAGCTTTGATTTCCTCGAAGGCTTGTCCCCTTTCTTCAGTCCATAGAAATTATGTATTATTTTTTAGCAACTCGGCCATAGGCCTGATTACCTGTGCGAAGTCCGGTATGAACTTCCGCACGAAGTTGATTTGGCCGAAGGACTGCAGCCCTTTCTTGTCGATTGGGGCGGGCAAGTGGAGGAGGGCCTCTGCTCTGTCAGGGTCCACGGCTAATCCTTTTTCGGAGATGACATGCCCCAGCAGTTTTCCTTCTTTCACCGCGAAGACAGATTTCTTCGGGTTTATGGAGATGCTGAATTCACGACACATTTTGAATATTTGCCGCAGGTGGGAAACATGCTCTTCTCGCCTGTGAGAGAAAACAATCATGTCATCCAAGTAGATGACAATCACTTTGTTGAGCAGCTCTCGGAAGGCCAGGTCCATGGCTCTTTGGAATGTGGCGCCAGTGTTGGATAAGCCAAAAGGCATGCGCTGATAGGCGAACGTTCCCCATTTGGTGGTGAACGCCGTCTTGTGCTGGTCCTCATCCTTGACCCATATCTGGTTGTAGCCGGAAAAACCGTCCAAGAGGGAAAATCTCTGGGCTCCAGCAACTATATGGAGGATCTGATCGATCTGGGGAAGCGGGTAATGGTCCTTGAGGGAGGCCTGATTTAGATTTCTGAAATCCACGCAGAGACGAATGTCTCCGTTCTTCTTCCTCACTGGAACCAAGTTCACAACCCAGGATGAATGCTTGATGGGGTAGATGATCTTGGCCTCCAACATCTTCAAGAGCTCGACCTTCATCATGGCCTCGATTTTAAGATTGACGGCCCTCTGCTTCTGTCGAAATGGCTTGGCGCCATCTTCTAGCTCAATGGTATGCTGGATTATATCTCTGTCATACCCCTTCAAGTCTTGGTAGCTCCAGGCTACTATGTCAGGGAACTCTCGACATAATGCTCTGATCTGCTCGAGTTCCTCTGTGGTGCAGTCTGTCCCGACCTTGATTGATTTACTAGGTTCCAGCTCCAGGTCAGCATACTGCTTTGGGTCTACTTTGATCCGATGAGATATGGCTCTGTCATTTTGATCAAATAGACTCTCTAGAGTAATCAGTCCTTTTGGGACATGATTATTTTTTAACTGTATCAACCCCTCATATTGCTCGTCATCAGGGTCTCTACCTTCGATTGAACAGGATTCATTTGTCAAAAATGTGACGATCTCCTCGTCACAGTCGAACACCTGCCAGTGGGTATCCTTATCAGGCACAGAAGGCCTGTAAATGGTACGAACCGGCTCGGCTTACGGACAGTGTCATCAGCCGGAACGCACCTGGCTCCAACAGACGCCAAAATGTCAGCATGCTTGTTTTTCTCGCGTGAAATAGCCTTGACATTCAATGAGTCAAAAGACTCCATCAGATCCCAGACCCGATTTCGGTACGCCTTGAGATAGTGCTTTTTGGAGGCGCACTTGTTCGTGATCTGGTGGCACACCAGCTCTGAGTCGCCGAAGATCTGCAGATGTTTAATCCCTAGCCTCTCCGCCTTTCGCAAACCCAAGCACAGGGCTTCGTACTCCCCCACATTGTTGGTACAGCTCCAGGCCAGCCTGTAGGTGTAGTCCTTCTAGATCCCGGTTGGAGAAACCAAAAGCAAACCTACCCCGACGCCATTTTTGCATCGTGTGCCGTCAAAGAAAAGCTTCCATAGCTTTTCAGGTGCAGGTCCCACTTCTCTTCTGGCCGACTTGTCAAGCCTCTTAGGCTGAACAATAGTGTAGCAGCCTTGCTCAGTTTCAATCACGGCGTTGAAGTCCCGCAAGGAGAATTCATCTTCTACTTGCAGCTGCTCGAGAGCTTGCTCTGTCATGTCCACTGTCACCAATTCTTCCTCCGTCAGCTGAACCATGCAATCCTCAGGATCTTCTTCGGGTATCTTCTCTACTAAGTAAGTGGAAGGTTTCTCATTGAAGATTTTCAGTCTCCTTCCTTTAAAGGGTACTTCCATGTGCGAGTAGTCCAGAGACAGATACCCTCCCAACTTCGCAGTGAACTCCCTGGAGAGACACATGCCGAAGTAGGGCTCCAAGTCGACGACCATGACCTCTTGGATGACCATGATGTCGAGAACTTTGTGCAGCCGAATAGGGATGTCTTTAATGACACCGACTGTCTTGACAGGGGTGTCGTCTAGTTGCAGCACGCCTTGGCTGCTCCTTGTGTACTCCATCCCAATTTCGTCGCAGACGGCTCTCGGTATTACGGTCGTGGAAGCACCAGAATCCACCATATAGTTGTGTACTATGTGCCCTTGCATCCGTAATGACAGATAGAAGGGAGGCGGTCTGTTCTTCCCAGTGGCTGAGACTGTCAGGGGTTGCACCAGGACAGCGGGCTGTATCTGCTTGCCATTCTTCATGATTTTCAAAGATTCCTGCAGCAGATCAACCTGGCCTGGGAGCTGAAGAGCATCGTACATGCTGATCCTTGCGGGGGTTCTCTTCAACTCGTCTACTATGCTGTAGCCCGAAGTGCTAGCTCCTTCCGCTTCTTTTGCCGGCTCATACTTCGTCCGGTACTGTTGAGTGGCCTCAACTCTCTGTCTCTTGGTTAGAGACGGATATCTCAGCTTCTCCTGAGCTTGTTCTTTGGTTTCAGCTGGAGGCTGAGCAGCGGGAGCTTTAGCCGGAAGAGCTTTGGCTATGGGAGGCTTGACTATGGGAGTCTTTGCCGGAGGAGCCTTTTATTTGGCTGTGTAGGGCCACAGCCTCTTGTAGGGTGGTAACTCCTCAGGTTGCGCCTTCTCTCTTCTGGTGTACACCTTTAAGGGTTTGGCAGCAGCTTCAGCAAACTTTTTGCTTTCCTTGGCAGGAGGCGGCATGGGAAATTCCTCTGAAACGACGAAATTGCTTTCGTCACCCAGGATCATGTAGAGTTCTTCGTCCTCTATGGCACTGTCGGCCAAGGTCTGGAGGTAGTGTTGATGTAGAGTACAATCTTCCTCGGCATGCGGGTCATTGCACGTGGTGCACCAGTTGACCTGGTCAGAAGTACCAGGTTCGTCTTCAATGGCAGCATTCCTCGAAGTGTTAAGATCCCGCTATAAAATAAACTCAAATAACACACTCTCACACAATTGCTTGGAAATAACTCACATAAACATCACATTAATATAACAGAAATTTGCATAAAGAACAATCTCACAATAGAACTGAATCGCAGGCCTCTTCGAGGGGGCAACCTCCTTCAATACTTCATTAATTTTGCAAAAGATGGTTACATTGGTGCCCTTTCGGGTATTTAAGGAGTTTCCTTCCAAGGTTGGCTTACATGCAAAATGCCACCTGGATTACATGCATAATGCCACCCGAATTACATGCATAGTGCCACTTTGAATTACATGCACAATGCCACCCGAATTACATGCACAATGCCACTCGAATTACATGCACAATGCCACACGAATTACATGCACAATGCCACCTATCTACCATGTGTTACATAAAAAAGGGTGCCATTTGTCATAGGCACTACCTAAGCTAAAACTTAGAACATTACAAAATATTAATCATGGGTACTACCCACGTTCACTAGGAATTATTACATCAAGGAAGTTATTACATTAAGGGTTAGGATGAGATCCTAACATGCCCTTCTCCTTGAAGAAGCTTTGTCCTCAAAGCTAAAAATGAGGAAACTGTTGCTGGAGTTGATGGAGGGACTCCCATGTAGCATCCTCAAGTTGAAGTCCACGCCACTGAACCAGGACCTCTGTGATGGTACGGTTGCGAGTTCGACGATACAACAACTGCTTTGGTGCAAGTAAGATGGAGCCTTCTTCATCCAATTCGGGAAGTGTTGATGGGACCTGTACCTTGGAGCTGCCCGAAATGTAGGAGGGAGGCGTGAGTGGAGGGTGCCCGTACTCTGCCTCTGGTGGCGGTATGATAGGAAGTGTTGTACCACCATTCGGCCAAAGAAAGCCATTTTGCCCAATGAGTAGGATGATCGGAGGCAAGCAGCGAAGGTAGGTTTCCAAGCAGTTATTAACAACCTCTGTTTGACCATCCGTTTGCGGATAGTAGGCTAAACTCATTGTGAGCTGAGTCCCCTGCAACTTAAACAACTCTTGCCAAAAATTTCTAGTAAGGCTGGGATCACGATCAGATACATTGGAGGTTGGCATGCCATGAAGGCGAAATATGGAGTCAAGGAAAATTTGGGCAATAGTGAATGCTGTGTAAGGATGGGTTAGGGCACAAAAGTGAGCATACTTTGAAAGGCGGTCCACTACCACAAAAATAACAGACTTGTCTCCGGATTTAGGTAGCCCTTCTATGAAATCCATAGAGATGTCACTCCACACCTGATCCGGTATCGACAAGGGTGGAAGAGTGCCCGAAGAGTGCACTGTTTCTCTTTTCATCCTTTGACCTGTGTCGCAGTCTGCCACAAAAGAGTGAATGTCCCGTTTCCTACCTTTCCAAAATAAGGTGCGCTTGAGTCGCTCATAAGGTGGTCCGATATTGGGAGGTGTACTATCCGGCAATAATGGAATGGCATGGTCGTGAGAGCGATGCAATGGTCGTGTGATGGGTTCTGAAAAGATGGCCTCATGTTTGTGGAGAATCTGTTGCATGTCTTGTGGGATTTCACCCATTGGAGATGTGGATGGCCGGATGGAGAATAGTTGTGCAATGACCCCACGTGATGATTTCTTTAGCAATTTCTCCATGCCGTTTGAACTGATAATTTGAGGTGTTCCTGTCGGGGAGCCCTTGATGATGTGTGTTTGTCCGTTCCGGAAGAACCGCATCCAAAGTTTAGCAAAGTTCCAACCGATAGTGCCCAACGTACTCAACCATTGGCATCCCAAAACAATATCACATCCACCCAAATGGAGGGCAAACATGTCCAGCTTGAGTTCATAGTCCCCTATCTTGATTTTAACATTGTGACACTTTCCTTTACAAGATAAGGTTCCCCCATTGGCTACCATGACCTCAAAGGAATTACAATTGTGGATATAGCAATTTGCCCGTTGAGCAACTCTAGGGTCAATGAAGTTGTGCGTGCTTCCCGAATCCAAAAGGATGGAAAGACGTTGGCCCTTGAAACATCCCGTAACCTTCATGGTTTGAGGAGTAGTAATGCCTGCAAGGGCATGGATTGTAATTGATGTCTCAGGTTCCCCGTTTCCCTTCTTGTGGAGGAGGTGTTTCTGGAGGGTCCTCATCCTCATCACTCTCGTCAACGGTATCATGTTCTCCAACATCTATCAAGAACAATTTTTTGTGTGCACACTTATGCCCCTTGAAAAACTTTTCATCACAATTGTAGCATAATCCTTGGGCACGACGTGCATCCATCTCTTCGGTGGTGAGGCGCTTGGGTGCAGCAGGTTTATTATCATCTGGGTGTTGGGCTCTCGGGGGAAATGAAGGTCTATCTTGAGAAAACTTTGATGGGCGTCTTTGGGCAGAGAGTTTAGATTCGGCCATACGGGCCAAACTGATAGCTTCCATCATAGTTCGTGGTTTCAACATTTTGACTTCTCGCTTGGAGTTCCATCTTCAACCCACTGATATAACAACTCTGGAAGAACCCTTCACTCAATCCTCTTGTTCGATTGGACAATTTTTCAAATTGAGCTTGGTACTCTCGAACTGACCCTGTTTGTTGTAGTTTGGATAAGGCTCCCGTGAAGTCCTCAAACTCACTAGGACCAAATCGAGTGAGTATTTGGGATTCAAAATCCTCCCAAGAGAGATTTGGGTAGGTAAGACGCAACCATTGAAACCAAGTGTAGAGCCTCGCATTCCAAGTTAAAGGAAGCCATCCTGGACTCGATGAAATACTCGGTACATTATGAAGTCGAAAGAATTGGTCAACCCGACATAGCCACCCATCAACATCCTTCCCACTGAATTTGGGAAAGTCCAACTTGGGCATTCTAAAGGGTGTATCATGGTCACGATTCCTTGTAGAACTCTCAGCTTGGTATTCTGATTTGGGTGGTTCTCTTCTCAGTTTGCTATCCACTTCGGTGGCCTCATGCTCTAGGCGAAGACCTTGGACTTCTTCCCTTATGGAGTGAAAAGCCGAGTTCAAGTTCTCAATGGCTTTTGTTAGGGACTCCAAGTGTTCTAGTTCTTTCTGGTGTCCACGGGTACCCTGGGCCATTTTTTGACCTTTTGTGACCAGTTACTAAAAATAGAATTGAATTTTTTTGACTTACTATTTTTAGTAAGTGCCCAAAAAAGTGCTTGGGTGCTATATATCAAAATGATCAGCAGGAGGAGGTGGTCACAATGAGCTATATCTCTCAACACTACTTTTTGGCACCCCAGACTTTTTTTTTTTTTTATCTCCTGTTTTGCTGAGTCTAACGGTGTTTACAGATTTCGATTCTGAGCTACTGAGCAAAAGTTGGGTACTGGAGCACTATCTAAAACTGGCCGTGTTTCACACTCAAGATTCTCTGTATTTTGCAGGTGACTGATATGACAGTTCCGTTTCGACTCAAGACTCGTGAATTCTCGCCTCCGACCTCTCCGACTCGATCGACTCCGACCGTGGATCGCCACTGTAAATTTTACTATTACTCTCCGTACTTTCAACTTAAGTGTCACCCTCATGGCTTATCCCGAATGCATGTCCCTTCTGTTATTTTTTTTGGTAGAGGACTCCTTTCTCATATGCTCACTTTTGAAATGCAGGCTTACGAACGAGGGTGTTTGGATTCTTATTTTGATTTTTATTTTTGCATTTTTTACAGGTTGCAGTTTTAACATAACCAGGGAATGCTAAGTATAGGAGTATGTACCACCCATAGGCCCTCTAATATACTTACAGTGACGAACAATAGTGCTCGGACCAATATTTCAGTGCCACTACTCAAGGAGGATTCCACACATACCCTTGAGCACACTACCCGCCTCTCCGACAATACGGGAGGGTAATCGTCCGTGATGCCGTGTCCCGTAGACTATGAGTAATACAAGGCCGAAGAGCTTCCTAATGGCTAAAAGTTTGTTTAATCCTAGATGGTCTCCCGATATACCCGAAGATACGTGGGAGCTCAAGTCCGTGCGCGAGTTCTCTCTGAGGCCTGGGTATTGGAGCCTGATCGCCCCTCACTTCACTAGACGCTTTATGGGCTATCTAGCTTAGCCAATAACGACAGATCCTTCGCGATATTTTAAAACCCCGAGACAGTGGTTTCTACCTACTCAACTAATAATATATTTTTTTGTTTTTGGTCCTGAAAAAAAAACACTGTATTTTTTTTTTGGATTTTTTTTTAATAAGGAAAAACATAATGGAAAAAACACACGGAATTTATACCTAACAGGCGGATTGGATGGCAAGAATCGTTGCAGTTGCAGCAGAACTTGGCCCTGGAAAGCGCTCCCGATACCACTTGTTAAGATCCCGCTATAAAATAAACTCAAATAACACACTCTCACACAATTGCTTGGAAATAACTCACATAAACATCACATTAATATAACAGAAATTTGCATAAAGAACAATCTCACAATAGAATTGAATCGCAGGCCTCTTCGAGGGGGCAACCTCCTTCAATACTTCATTAATTTTGCAAAAGATGGTTACATTGGTGCCCTTTCGGGTATTTAAGGAGTTTCCTTCCAAGGTTGGCTTACATGCAAAATGCCACCTGGATTACATGCATAATGCCACCCGAATTACATGCATAGTGCCACTTTGAATTACATGCACAATGCCACCCGAATTACATGCACAATGCCACTCGAATTACATGCACAATGCCACACGAATTACATGCACAATGCCACCTATCTACCATGTGTTACATAAAAAAGGGTGCCATTTGTCATAGGCACTACCTAAGCTAAAACTTAGAACATTACAAAATATTAATCATGGGTACTACCCACGTTCACTAGGAATTATTACATCAAGGAAGTTATTACATTAAGGGTTAGGATGAGATCCTAACACGAAAGAGGCCGCCTTTGCAATTGTTGCTCGGGGGGCCGATCTTTTGTTAATGTCGGGGGCGGGTATGGCCTCCTTGGAGCCAGGTCCATCTGGGCCTGCTTCTTTTTCAGGACAGTCATGTCGTTAGACATGGTGTGATAGCCAGAGGCCAGAGCCCGGATCTCCTGAAGGATTTGATTCTGAATATCATGGTCAGGAGGCGGCGGCAACTGAGCTAGGGGAGGCAATGCAGCCAATGGAGGAGGAGTGGAATATTGTGCATGCTGCGGGGGAGCATGAAGTACTGGAAAACGCGGAGGACGAGGAGGCGGATAATGAATTTGCGACGGGCCGTAAGGACTCACGACCGGCGCCGGATTCCATTGCTGCTGGGGTTGCTTTCCTGAAGTGGATGGCTTCGAACCAGAAGCTGATGGATATTGCGATCGGGGAAAATCAAGGTAGATGGGCGACTGTACTCTGTGTGGAAGCCCACCGATGGAGATGATGTCCATTTCAGCTTGTTGGGCAGCCTCGTACAGAGCGGGGAACGTGTTGATTCTGGCAACCTTCAACAGTAGGAAAATGTCTGAGTTGAAAGATCTCAGGTAGTAGCAGGCGGCCTGACCTGTTGATGGTCGGAGTTCGCGAGGCACTTGTTTCCAAGACCTTGCAAACCTGATGTTGAAGTCTGACACCTCCTCTTGGGGGTGTCTCTGAATACTTTGGAACTGATGCAGCAAAGAAGAGGGATCAGCAGACTCGTTGCATCCTTTCACGAGTCTGCCGGCTAACTATCGCCACCCTGTGATGGATCCCTCTGGCAATGATCTCCACCAGTAGAGAAGCTTTCCCCTTAGGGAAAGGGCTAGCAGACGGGTCTTCACACTTTCGTCAGTAATGGAGTGTAGCGCAGCCAGGGCAAGAATGTCCTGGATGTGTTCGTACGCCGTCTTGTTGTAGTCGTCGTATGTAGGGATAGACTTTAAGGTAGCAGGGGGCACAGCTTGCTGTCCGACTAGGGCCAAGGGCCCCGTAGAATCCACCATCGGGAAGAGGTCATCATCATCCAGATGATCAGCCATGTCTGCTTCTGACCCGGTAGTGTACTCGATATCGGAACTGTCCGAAGATGTGGATTCTTCTTCGGCCTCAACTTGTTCGATTTCAACCTCGGCTTCTCGGATTTCAGCCTCGGCTTCTTCTTGGATTTCTTCTTCGCGAGCTTGGTAATCAGCCAGCTTGACGCGCTCGCCTGGAGCGTCAATGTCAAGTTCGTAAAAGTCAGGCGGGTTCTCCGGGTTCCTTGCTCGCCACCTTCTCGTTTGCATGAAGGCGTTAGGACCGGTCTTCACGGACTCAGAGTGTTCATATAATTGCAGAGTCGCCAGGTGCTCTGATTTTAAACAGCAATGAAGCGAGCACTAGTACTTCGATTCTGTTTGGGGGTGGGAAACTACCATGTCCCACCGGCTATGGATCCTACTGAGACAGACGCAGTCTGTCCCATCGAGCGTGCCAGAGAAACTGTTGGTTACGAATCTGCCATGAGGAAAGGATTTGTTGTTAATGCGCCCAGATTCGCCCACCAGATTGAAAGGCCGGAAGGAAGGAATGCCTTCTGTGCCAATCTCCGGAAAAGGCCGGCTTCCTGTGGGGTTGTGTTAAGATAAGAGTGCAGGGAAAGAGATAAAAGTACAGAAAGAGATAAAAGTGTAGAAAGAAATTCCAAATGTGATTGGAGTTGGGTGGGGGGAATAAGCAGCACGGCAACGAATCAATCACCACTACTAACAGCATTCATCTACAAACATACATTGAAACTACAGCTATCGGCGATCCTATGTATCCTCTATCTATGCATTCCAGGAATACTTGGTCACCAAATGCCGGAGTCCGAGTTCGAGTACAACAGACAAGCAATGACACAAGAAACATGAGGCAGAAATGACAAGGAGAGGCAGCATACAAGATAAAAGACAAGAAGCGAGCCAAGTGTATGTTTATATTTGAGGCAAACGCACAGCTACAATTGTTCCCTAGCAATATATTCCCCTTCCACCACCTACAATGGAAAAGTGATGGGTATTTATAGCCCAATTTCCCCTCGATTACATTCATGGGCACAAAGTCCCAGACAAGACAGTAGTTGACACGAGCGGCTGAAGAGCTGCTGATGCTGACTTCTGTCTGGCAGGACTATACTTGCAGCATGGTGTCCCTGAAGGTGGTACAGCTACGTGGCAACGCGTTGGGTCAAATCTTCGGTCAGCAGGAATGCGGGTAGGTGCGGCAAGTGGTACTTCATATCGGCTTTAAATGGTGACAGTTGGCACCAGTAGTGTAGCCCATGCTTTGTCTTTGCGCGGTCAAGTCTTGGCTCGAATCCCAAAGATGGATACTTGTCGGATGCTGAGGCATGACACGTATCTGCCTTGAAAGGTAGCTTATCCAACTTTGCCCAGGATTCGGGCGCTATCGGGTTGCGCAAGAAGAGAACAACGTAGTTGGAAGGTCTTCTTGCCTAACGTTTTCTGAGTTAGCTTTACCCAACTGTGCACCGATCAGAGGGCGCACTCCAACTTCGCTGCGAAGTCGGGTGTCGGACCGGTGCTTGCTATCTTCTTTCGTTGCTCGGACTGCGCACTGGAAAAGGGGCGCACCCCGACTTCGCTGCGAATTCGGGTGTCGCCCCAGCACTTAGCTGATTATCTGCTAGACTGCTCCCTTTTGCGCCCAGGAAGAAGGGCACACCCCGACCTCGCTGCGAAGTCGGGTGTCGCCCCTGACACTTAGTCAAATTTTCGGTTTGTTCCTGCCTGATTGCGCACTTCGGGCTCCCTACTGGGCTCCAACTGAGCGGCGCACTCCGACTTCGCTGCGAAGTCGGATGTCGCCCCAACACTTAGAATTTTCAGGGAACACCTTTGTTCTGGAAACTTACTGGGGGAAGAAAGGGAAAAGAAGAAGGGGGAATGAAATTGCAAGGAAGAGGGAGAAAGGGAGAAACGGAGAAAGGGAAAATGAGGAGAAGGAAAGGAAAAGAGCAGCTCACATGCAGAAACCAAAAACATGGCACCTCGTGCAAAATGTGGCAACAAACCCTGGTCTAGGGTTTCGGGTTTAGTTTTTTTTTCCTCCTTTTAAATAAATACTAAATATTGTTGCTTGATGTATGCAAGCCCATTTTTCAGCTGTCAATATTTCAAGTTAAACTTTAAACCCTAAACCCTAGTCTAGGGTTTTTGGGTTTTTTTTTCTCCCTTTAAGTAAATATTGCTTAATGCTACCTGATAACTATGTATGCAAGCCCATTTTTCAGTTGTCAATGTTTGAACTTTGAAGTTTAAACCCTAAACCCTAGTCTAGGGTTTTTTTATTTATTTTCCCCCTCTTTTTAAGTAAATATTGCTGCCTGATAACTATGTATGCAAGCCCATTTTTCAGCTGTCAATATTTCAATTTTCAAGTTTAAACCCTAAAACCTAGTCTAGGGTTTCGGGTTTAGTTTTTTTTTTTTCTCCCTTTAAATAAATATTGCTCAATGTTGCCCATTTTCAGCTGTCAATGTTTCAATTTTAAACCCTAAACCCTAGTCTAGGGTTTAGGTTTTTTTTTTAAAGTAATTGTTTGTAACTTTGTTGTTACTTGTTTCCATGTGCAGGCATAGAAAAAATGAAAGCAAAAGATCCAGCATGGGCGTATGGAATGCAAGGGGAAAAGAAAGGGGAAGCTATATGCAATTTTTGTGGCGAACATTTTATTGGAGGCATTTTCCGCCTCAAATTCCATTTGGCAAAGAGAACTGGCAAAGATGTCTAGCCATGCTCTAACGTGCCGGATGTAATTAAAAATAAACTAGAGGCCATGATCTCTGGCTCAGAGGAAAAAAGAGATCTCAAACAAAGTCAAATCGAGGCCATGTCAACCCCTCAAATTTCCTCTACTAGTAATAACTTTAGCTGGTTTCAGTAGGAGAGTTCGAGTCCATCGTGTGCACAAGCAGCTAGTGGGATGGGAGAGTCCCATTTTGTAGACCATTCCGTGCTAAGGGCACAACCCACGCTTGAGGGTATGGCCGCATGGAACCAAGAGAAGCACAATGCAACGAGGACAGCCATTGCCACTTTTTTGTATTATTCTGACATTCCCTTCAATGTGGCAAGGTCTTCATACTAGCGACGCATGATGGATGTCATCACAAGTTGCAGTGTAGGATTTAAGGCACAACTTATGATGACCTTAGGGGCCCTCTCCTTCAACAATATGTGGACAACATTCAGGTTGTGCTTGACTAAATTTATATATATATGGCATGACTAAATTTTTTTATATATATGCATAACTAATTTTTTTTTATACTTCAGGTTGTGCTTGAAGACCAGCGCAAGGTGTGGAGGATGAAGGGTTGCAGTATCATGCCTTCCAAATGATGTTGCAAGTGCCTATGTGCCTTATTGGATCTTCTTTCCCTTCTCCAGTGAAGGGTGGGCAATTTTGCTTGCCTGCTCTATTTGCAATGTTTGCCATTAAGTGGTTTTCCACTTCCTCATCACTTGACGATGGCTCCGTTGGGATTTCATCCCAATGACTTTCTGCCATCGGTGGTTCTACTTGTTGTTCTTCTCCTGGTGCTTTGGTCCTAGGCACTTCATCTCCTTGTAGCGTCTCTTGACCTTTAATTCCTACTTCAAATAGTATTCTTCCAAACTCTCATGTGTCCTCACTTTGCGACCTTCTTTGCAAATAAACAATATGTGGCTCTGGTCTACTTCCCCAAGTATCCACATGTGTCTGCTCTAGTGCCTGACTCCTATCCTTTGCACCCATTGGAAAACTCCTCCCCTCTTGATCAGGTGTCACCATCCACACCTCATTTCCTTGTGCACTTTCTACGTTGGAGTCTTCACTTACACAAACATTTTCTTCAACTATTTGATGTTGCTCTCCTTGCACCTCGTCTTCTGTGGTCAACAACAATGTCTCCCACCTTTCACTTTCTTCCTCTTCTGGATTCCAAACTCGTTCGAGTATTGGTTCCTCCGTTTCCCTTGATTGCAGTACCAAATTATTCATGTTTTCTCTTTGAGCGATCGTTTTGCTCCTTGTCATGAGCACTTGATACTCTCTGCAATATCATCTCTTACATCCTCGTAGACTTGAATCTGTCATCTACCTTTCTTTCTTCACATGTACTTCTTTACTAAATTGGACCCTCCTCATTTCGACAACGACAACGACATCAAATGTAGCACAAGTGGTGGTATTCCTAGTAAGGGATAGGAACTGAATGGTGCTGAAGTCATGAGACTGAAAACGCCATTGTTCAACATGGCTAAAGTTGGTATGATCTCAACTGAGAACTCAACTTAGTTGTATGACCACTCTATCATACAACTCTATTGGTCATACAGTGCACTTTATCATACGATGTATATATCGTATGATTCATTCTATCGTACGACTCAATCAGTCATACAATGCAACCTCTTGTGCAATCTGCATTTGCACAATTCATTGTATGATTAATCTATCTTAGGATCCAATGCAAAGCTAATGGATAATCCTCACAGTAATCATATGCTAACGACTCTATGCGATGCAAAGTCACCTAGTGAGCGATATCAATATGGACAACAATCCTCTATGTTCCCTTGTACAATTCCATCATTGTACAATCTGCACGTGTTACAACTGCCAACCTCCTGCACGCAATGTACAATCAACCACAATCCTGCAAATTCAACTGTAACATGCAATTCTACCACCCTAACGGTACAAACACTTAGCAACAATATAATCAAGCACTAATTCATGCAGATTACAATACAAATTCACCATATGCATCATATAACAAAAACACAACAATGAAACTGCAATGGTAAACAATCTCTGAATATATTATTATGCGCTTATTGTTGTAACTTGCAGTACCCACCAGAAATTACAAAGGTTGTCACAAATAACAGCAATGGCAATAACAATGCTACTTAGTAGCAATCAACTTAGCATTCATGTCCATTGCAATCACATAAAAAACCATACTCCATCTGGTATAGAACTCTATCATAATTGCATAATAGTCCTTCCTTGCCTACACTCAGGATCAATATTGTTCCCTCTCTCTCTATACATGATTAACCAAAAATGAAGAAGGGGGGGCCTTATGAAGCCTTCCCAAGGCCGTTCCAAGTGGTTCTCAGGACGACGCTTCATTCACAACTGCCACCTTGAACCCTTCGTTCATGTATTTAATTAATCTCACTTTTTCTAAAGTTCTAAGTTATTTCATTAAACACTAATTCCATCCTAATATCACCTTGTTTCATTTAATTTTAACTTTAATTACATTTAACTTAATTTCATTTGCATTTCATTCGATACTTCATTTTGTCAACTTTATAAACAAAACTTGCCCAAAATTGCAAAACAATTTCTATAAACTTTTCACTTATTTTCTGGGAAGCAAATTTGCTGCCTACAGTTAGAGCCACATATTAAGGAGAAAGGCAATTCCAACAAGGGAGGAAAAGGAAGAAACCACCACTGAGGACAACGAGTATGGCAAGGAGAGTGACACAAATTAGCACCTACTGAATGAAGTTTCAAATTTGTGGCAGCCCCTAGTCTATGGCACCAAGAGCAATGAGCAAGTGGATAATTTCTTTGAGAAACTGGGAGGGGTGATCGATAGGGTGCATAGTGAATTCCAAGTCAATGCCCCCAAAGAATGGAAACTATGGCAATTGAGATTGGATGTGGAGTTGATAAAACCGATCAGTTGGGCCCAAGATGAAGAGCGCATGAATATATTCGTGGAAATTCACTAAATCCAGCCATGGGAGCTTGGTGCAAGTAGCAACATGTAGATGATGATTGGAGTGATGGAGCTACCAAAGGGGAATACAATTTTGTATAGGCACCCACCTGGAGTATATGTCGACGAGGATAGGTTTGAATCATAGGCCGTGAATAAAATCAAACTGGCACTGGAGTTGGAATTAACATACGCCGGAACAAATTTCTTAGCCTACCTAATACAATGATTGGTAGTTGGATAGGAGACATTTAAGGAGATGGAAAATATTCTAACGTTGTAGAAGGAACAACAATAAATCCAGTTGATGAAGTTAGAGGAGCAGCTTCGACAAGTGAAGCAAAAGGCCGAAATAAGACTTGCCAAATTGTAGTAGGAAATGGATTAGATGTAGAAAGAAAGAGAAGAGCAAAATATGTTGATCGGGTTGTTGCAGTGAGAGAACAAGCTCTTCAAACCAAAGTGTAGATTGTAGCTCACCATGATCAGTTGATAGTAGAGAAGGATCAGGAACTTGCAGAAGAGGAATGTAGACAAGCAAATTGAGATGTCCTTAATTACTGAACCAGTTTTGGTATTATGTGTTTTTTTGTAAATGTACGCAAAATGCTTGACAAAATGCGCATGCATATATATTTAATTATTATGTTGTAAAGTGCAATTTAATATTGTACGTAATAATAAAGTCATGTTAAGTCAATTATGTCAGCTAAATTATAAGCCATAAGCTATTTTGTCCTGTAGTGGGAAATGTCATGTAATACAAAGAGCAAATGCAAATGAAATGTAATTTGAGGGAAGTTATAAGGTAGTTGGAGGATAACTACTTTGTGGGTGTATAAATAAACCCCCCCTCATTCATTCAAGTTGTTCACCCATAGAAGATGTGCAGTTAGTAAGGAGAGCAATGCATGGTGATTGACGCAGTCCATTGTTGTATGCAACCATGAAGGATGTTCAGCCTAGGGTTTGCAAGCTGAGATTGTAATGCTGAAACTGTAATGCTATATCATAAATGCCATTGTTAATATAAAACAGCCGTAATTACTATTATCTGTTATTTTTGTCATTGCTGTTGTTATTAGTGTTGTTGCAGGTTTTATGTGCATTATTATTGCTATACTCCAATGATTGCAGATCTGTAAAACTATTTAAGTAAAAATGGAATTGTGTGTAAGCATGTTAAAATTCATTTCTACATTCTGGCATCGTTGCCTGTACGAAGTTGGGTCCACTTTGGTGACATGGAGTTCCAAGAAGCAAAACCCGTGGGCAGATGAGCAACGAGAAATCTGGAATGCAGCCAAAGAAGTCGGTGAAGATGCCATAGATTTGTTTGTTGATGTAGATGAAGGGCCATCCAAGGAAACGTGTGTAACAGACGTGCAGACAAGATGCAAAAAGGAAGATGAAGACTTTGCAGATCGAGTAGTTGTGGACGCAGAAGCTTCAGTCAAGAACGCAACAATTTTAGTTATAGACACGCAAACCCGTCTGGAAGACGTCTGTAGCACGAGTTTAGACATCTGTAGAACCAGTCTAGACATATGCAGTAGTCTAGACGTCTGCAAATTTAGTCTAGATGTATGCAAAACCAATCTAGACGTTTGCAGCAATCTAGACATCTGCAGAACTAGCTTAGACGTCTGCAGGACTGATGGAACCAGTCTAGATGTCTGCAGGACTGATGGAACCAGTCTAGACGTATGCAGAACCGATGGAACCAGTCTAGACGTCTGCAGAACTGGTGGAACTTGTCTGAACATCAGTAAGATGAATGGCAAAAGCGTGATTAGACGTCTATATGATGGCAGAAGCCCAATCAGTGATCCGAATAACAGCAGCATAGGTAGACCAGTCAGTCATCTGGAAGACGACGAAACAAAACGAGTAGTCAGTAAGAAGTTGCATGCTGACGCAGATTGTTTAGTGTTGAAGCAATTGCACATTGTGTCGCACGATGGTGAGTGGGACACGAGTTCAACATCGGTGCAAAAGAACAATGACATGTCCAACAGTGCGCGAGATGGGAGTCCGGCACTGGGGAAACTACAGGTTAGTATGCTCGATGGGGAGTAGGATGGGAGTCCGACATCGGAGCAACTGCAGGTTGGAATGTTTCATGAGAGTACAATGGAAGAGCAATTGCAAGGGGATGTGCGTTAGACTTCGCATAAGGGAGCAATATGCCAAGAATCACCGTCAAGGTTAAGTCAACCTGTGAAACCAAAGACCAATTTGGGCATACCGTGTAAGTGTCCACCATTTTATGGCGAATCAAGAGAAGACCCAATCAGGCATTGGAGAATTTGTCGCGTGATGTGGGCAGTGATTGGACACAATAATGAAGCAGATTGGAGGAGATGGTTTCCTGCAACGTTTCGTGGATTTGCAATGGATTGGTACATGAAATTCCCTGCAGACAAGTACAAGACATGGGAAGAGTTGCGAGATTCTTTTGTGCACGAATTTTGGTTGTTTGACAATGACGATGAAGTCATTACTGAAATCTATAGCCTAAAACAGGGTGAGAATGAGTTTGTTCGTTCCTATAATAGAAAGATGAGTGGGCTATTTGACCATTTTGAAAATGACCAATCAGACGCATTGAAGAGAAGATGGTTCATAGATGGACTTCTTGCATACCGGGAGAAGATGACAAGGATCCCTCCGACATCATACCAAGAGGCTCTAAAATATGCCTTGATTTGGGAAAGTGATGCAAAAACATTGAAATATTGGCATCATCCCAATAAGAGTGATTCTGAGGATGAAAGTGATTTTGATATTGAGACTGATTCAGACGTTGTGAATGATGATTTTGGTGAGGAGCATAGCTCATTACTCCAGTATTGGGGTCGAGAAGTCAAGGAAGGAAGTGACTTCTAAGAGACGATTGATGACTCTGAGGACGAGTATGACTCAAAGAGTGCAAGTTCACCACTACCGGTATATGCAACACCAAAGGGGATGGTACAACAAAGAGATACCACTAATGAACCAGTTTATAATAACCGACAGAGAACTTGCAGACGGAGAATTCAAAATGATAGTGAAGGAAGACCTATTGTGCAATGTTGGCAATGCCAATTGTGGGGGCATTTTGCACGTGATTGTCAAAGTATTGCAAAGCAAGATGAACCAATGATTCCTCAAGAGTTTGAAGAGTTAGAGGAAAGTTCCAGCCCTTGCCAGGAAGCAGAGGTGGTGAAGCCAATGGCATTGGAGGAAGTGAACTTGCTTGAGATGGTTAACTTGATGAGCTTGATTCAAATTGAGCACGTGAATTTGATTCCCATTGATGATGACTTTCTGTAATAAGATCAGATGATAGAGTACAGTCAGGAAGGAATCCAGACAACAAGGTGTTTCCAGGAGGATGGTCAGATGGATGAGGCTAGGATAGCTAGAAAATGCAGTTAGATGACGGAGGAACCGTCTAAGAACCCATCTGAGAATACGTCTGAGGTGAAGACGTCCGAGGCGAAGCCATCTGAAAATGAGTCGTCCAGAGGCTACTATTGACAATTTTGTCACATTGCTTGGAGGGGTGGCAAAATTCAAAATTCTGTGATAATTTCTTGGTTTGTTTTCTTTCTTTTGGTTGTAAACAACACTCTAGCAATTTTGGCTATCATTTTTGCCCCTTTTGTAAATAAACTATATGGAAGCTTCGCCCATAGCTTCGCCAAGAGAAAACAGGAAAATGAAATGCATGCCCAAAATTTTCTAAGGCATGAAAAGAGCTTCGCCAGCGAAGCCTCTAGGAGACTAGCTTCGGGCCCCGTTTTTGCGAAGCGGCAAAGCAGCGATAGAAAAAATTGCAAAGTATGAAAATTGCTTCGCCGAAATCTCAGCGAAGCACCCGCTTCGGCCCCTTTCCCTGGCGAACCGTTTTTCCAGTAAGATTTAGCTTCGCCCTGGAACGCTACGAAGCACCCGCTTCGGCCAATTTTTGTGCGAAGCTCCCTCACTAGGAGCCTAGTTGCCTTGAAGAAGTCGGAGAAATATTCTAAGGCAAGATTCTACTTTGGCCAAAAGACCCCCGAACGACCATTTTGAAAAAGCTTCGCAGTGAAGCACTCTTTCAGCCCATCAGCGAAGCATCCGTTTGCGAAGCAACCTTCAACCCGTTTTCCCGGCAAAGCGATGAGAGATTGGGAACCATGTTTTGAAGAGGCAAATCTGCTTCGGCGCTCAGTCTTTGCGAAGCTATTTTTGAAGGCCCCTTCGCGCGAAGCACCCATGCAGAGAGGTTAGCCCCGCTTCGGCTCACATCCGTCGCGAAGTAGGTCCCCGAACTGGAATTTAGCGAAGCTCTCCAAGGCACACACACCAAGGCCGGGTATCTTTTCAAGGCAATCGAGTATTTCATAAATGCCTTTTTACTTTCCCGAAAGACCCGGGACTCATTTTTGGCAATGGAAGAGGAAAAATCAGTCACAGGGGGAGAACCCGATGGACCTAGCAGCCACTCGAGCACCGCACCCGGAGATTCAGGACGAGTCAGGCGGCTCATTAATGTAGATTTCCCCGGCTAATGTGGCCGTAACTGCCAAATATAGAAACAGATGTGAGAGCTCGGTCACGGGAGGAGCGAAGGTAGATTTCTCAGGTTTTCGAGGGCGTACTCTCAGATTTTGTGCATTGATGGTTCAGAGGGTCGGGTCCTCTATAAAAACCCATGAATTGTAATGGAAAAAGGGGGGGGAACTTTTGCTAGAAAGCTGCTGTAACTTGACTTTTGCAATCGATATTAAAGACTTTGGGCCCAATTTCTCTCTTGTATGCTGCCTTCTGTGATTATTTCTGTTATTCCATTTCTTCATTTGCATACTGTAATTTTGCATCCTGGATTTAGGTGTGTGATTGGGGATTGGACCCTGGAATTCTCCTGAAGGATACATAGGGGAGAAAATACTGCGTTAAATTCTTTGTATGCTGCCTGTGGTTAGTGGTTTCTGCTACATTCATATATTTTCCTAATTGCTGTAATTCTGAAATCTGGATTTAGGCGTAGGAAAGTAGTTGAATCCTGGAACTCTTCCAGAGGATACATAGGGAAGTTAGCGTGGTGTTCATTTATGTTTTATTCTTTGTATTCATTGCTGCTACTTCAAAGTATTAGTTAGTAATCGTGCTGCCGGTTCTTCCCCTCATTAAATCAATCAACTGCATTTCTTCCCTAGCTCTTTTATTTCTTTCCTGTACCCTTACTCTTTTTATCTCTTTCCTGTACTCTCATCTGCAAAAAAGCAAGTAGTTTAGTAAAGGAGCCGGCCTTTCTCCGGAGATTGGCACGGAGGGCATCTCTTCCCTCCGGCCTTTCAATGTTGGTCCAGGTCTAGGGCGCGTATCCTTCCCAAAATCCTTTCTTGTGGCAGATTTGTGACCAACAGTTTCTGGCACGCCCGGTGGGACCCGGTCAGTCTCACCTTGTGAGTGGTAGTGAGAGCAGATGCTCATCTCATTACCGAAAAGACTCTAGCATCTGGCGACTCTGTTCAACCTGGAAATCTCAAAGTCGTTGAGACCGATACTAAAAAATTTGTGCCTTCATGCAAACAAGATATAGAGTTAGGAATAGTGGGGAAGAAACTGAGTTTTTTGAACTTGATATTGACGCCTTCGGGGAACGCCCTAGGTTAGTAACACCCGAACTGCTGTTACGTGGAGCGTCTTCGCAAGAGGCTGCTTTTGACCAAGAAGGCCTAACTTTGGACAACACAGCAGCTAGTCTTCCTCCCAATCCTCCTAACTCCCCTGATCATCCTAGTGTCTCCGTTTCGGTCAGCCATCAACAAGGAACTTCGGGAACTCCTGTTGTTCCGAACCCAGGCACCAGCATGGCACAACAACAGCAACAGCAGCAGCTGCCGCCACAGCAACAACCGCCCAGGTTGTTCCCAGCATGGAACTCCTCCGGACCATTAAATTTAGCGGGACAAGGGCAGGTTCCGCCTGCTGCAATGAAGAAGATCCCTACCTTTGATGACACGGGGAAGACAACTTTGGAACACATTCAAGATATAGTTTCTCTGGCAGCGATTCATGACATTATGGAAGAAAGAGTCATGGTGAAGCTCCTGGTTTTGTCTCTCCGAGGAAAACTCCTCTATTGGTATAGATCGCTACCGCCTGGCACTATAACGAGTTGGGACCAGTTAGCTGGACAACTGATGAGAGGTTTTAATGAGTCTGCCGATCCTTCCTCCCTCTTGCATCAGTTCACAACAATTCAGAGGCACCCACAGGAGGAGATTGCAGATTTCAATGTGAGGTTCGCTCGGACTTGGCAAAGAGTACCCGCTGGACTTCGGCCAACCAGCGAAGCTGCAACATACTACTACCTTAGGGCCTTTAATCCAGATATCAGTGTAATGGTAAGGTATTCGAATGTGAATACTTTTCCCGAACTATATGAGCTAGCCTAGAAAGCGGAAATGGATCCGATAGCCGTAGGGAAGCTTCCCCAAAGGATGTCGATGCCTATATTCCCGGAATTTCCGCAAACACAGTACCCGAGCGCAGCCACTTCGCAAATCTCCACAACCCCTGTATATCCCATCTCATCATGGAACCCCAACCCCGTTGTAACCCAGATCGTTACTCCCCAAGTGCATTTCCCTGCATTTTCAGCACCACAACCTACTATCCCTTCGGCATTTCCCACGTTACCGATGCCACCTCAACACCCTGCCTTGCCTCCGATACCGACGATGGCTCCATTGCCACTGGCCCCCAAAGCCGAAGATATGCAGGCGAAAATACTGCAGGAAGTTCAATCTCTGAACTCCACGGTGCAGACTTTGTCCAATGATATGATTATCATGAAAAAGAAACAAGCGCATCAGGAATTCCTTCCAAGAAGGTCTTACCCCCACCAGCGCTCACCAAAGATCAAGTGGTTCTACCAGGGAAGTCTTCGGCAAGGAATGTTGTGATCGACGAAGGAACAAGCACTTCTGACACTGTGTACTGGTGCTCCACATGCAACGACCCACATGAGGAGAATACCTGTATGCTGCATCAGCATTATGTGCAGACACTGTCGGGGAGCAACCCTAGTGGACAAGTCAATATGATAAGGCAAGCAGATCAGAACCTGGTGGTGGATGAAGAAGAACAAATTTCAGTTCTTACTAAGGAAGGAAAAAGGCCAATGGAGGTGGATGCAGCTCAAATGGCTCCCTTGAAGGTGTATACTCGCCGCCCAAAGGAGCAGCAACCTGTTAAGGCCCCAGACAAAGTTTCGCTTCCCGCGCCAACAAAAGAAAAGAACCAACAAGCCTCCACAGCCCCGCCTCAGGCCGAAACTAAAGAACAAGCAAGGGAAAAGCTTAAGTTCCCTTCGCTAACCAAGCGGCAAAGAGTCGAAGTCACGGAGCAATATCGCACAAAGTACGAAGCCAAAAGGGAGCCCGAAGCGCATGCCTTCATAGGGTATAACATCGTGGATGAATTAAAAAGGATCCCCGCCAAAATTAGCCTATATGACGCCTTGCAGCTGCTAGGACAAGTAGACCTGCTGCAGGAGTCCTTGAAGTCCGCAGAAGCTGCGAAGTCAGCACCGCCCACCATAGTGCAAACCCTGTCCACATCCATAATGGGAAATAACAGGCCTCCTCCATTCTACCTGTCCTTACAAATAGAAGGGCACATCGTCCACAATTGTATGATTGATTCAGGGGCAGCAACGACAGTCATGCCTAAGGCGGTCTGCGAAGAAATAGGAATGGAGTACACGCGAAGTAGCCACGGGGTGCTCCAACTGGACGGTACTCCCATGAAAACGGTCGGTGTAATCAAGGATATACCTATCCGGCTGCACAAGGTACCCCAAATTGTGGTAATACAGGAGGTGGTAGTCGTAGATCTAGAGCCCTATTTTAGCATGTGCCTTTCAAGGGAATTCATAGGAAAGCTGGGGGATACCTATCCATGGACTATTCGCATTTAGAGATTCCGTTCAAGGGAAGGAAAGTCAAAATTTACAACGAGAAACCTTCTACGTTTCTCATACGAGAAGATGACCGAAGAAGAATGCAATGATCCCGTCCATGCGATAGCCGAAGGAGTAGAACAAGTGGACCTAGTAGAGGAATCCTTTGCACAGCTAAATTCTGAAGTTGAATTTTCATTGACAGATTTCAATGCCATGATAGAGATAGAAATAGGATGTTACACCATCACAGAGCCAGAGAAACACATAAAGCCAAAAGATAAGATACCTGCCCAAGAAGAATTATGGCAATTATTCTTTGACGGAGCCCGATGCAAAAACGGAGCCGGGGCAGGGATACTTTTAGTATCACCGTCTGGAGAGCAGAAGGAATATTGCTATAGGCTGGTTTGGAGCTGCACCAACAATGCAGCAGAATATGAAGCTCTATGCCTAGGATTGAAGAAAGCAGGAAAGTTAGGCATAAAACATCTCAAGATTTTCGGAGATTCAGAATTGGTATGCAATCAGGTCACCAACAAGTGCATCTCCAAGAAGCACTATCTTAAAGCCTACCGCAACAGAGTATTGGACCTGCTTGAACAGTTCGAATCACTCAATCTGCAGTCCATCCCACGAGAGAAAAATAGGCACGCTGATGTCTTGGCCTCCATCGCGGCTAGATATTCTCCAACCGACGACATGGTGCACAAGCCGAAGGATGTAAGGATGATTTATAGGCCCTCTGTGCCGGATAAGGACATGCATTGGCAAGTTTTCGACAATGATGAACAGATCATCAATTTCCTGGTCCAAGAAGCAGCCACGGTCGAGGGAAGAAACCCGAAGGACGAGGAGTATGAAGGACTGGTCCAGTTAAAAAATAACCATGTTCCAAGGGGATTGATCACTCTGGAGAGCCTGTTCGATCAGAATGACAGAGCAGTCTCTCACAGAATCAAAGTTGATGCTAGGCAATATCAAGATCTAGAGCTTGAATTCGGGAAGGTGATAAAAGTTGGAATAGACTGTACTACAGCTGAGTTAGAACAAATCCGATCTCTATGCAGGAGGTATCCAGATATAGTGGCATGGTCTTACCAAGACCTAAAGGGGTATGACCGAAGACTGGTTCAACATACAATCGAGCTGCAAGAAGGGGTCAAACCCTTCAGACAGAGGCAAAGGCCGGTCAACCCAAAGATTGAAACCCTGATGAAAGCCGAACTTCTGAAAATGCTTGAAGCCAAGATCATTTATCCCATAAAGCACTCTTCTTGGGTAGCGAACTTAGTTCCCGTCAGGAAGAAAAATGGGGACATTCGGCTATGTGTAGACTTTCGCAATCTAAATCAGGCTTCGCTGAAAGACCACTACCCTCTCCCGCAGATTGATCAAATCTTGCACTCAGTAGCTGGAGCCCAGCGTTTCTCCCTACTTGATGGTTTTTCAGGATATAACCAGATTTGGGTTAGAAATGAAGACCAACACAAAATGGCCTTTACTACTAAGTGGGGGACGTTCGCTTACCAGCGGATGCCATTCGGCCTTTCAAACGCAGGAGCTACTTTTCAGAGGGCTATGGACTTAGCATTTGGTGAATTGTTGAATAAGGTTATTGTCATCTATTTAGATGACATGACTGTCTTTTCCCGGAGAAGGGAGGATCATTCTTCACACTTGCAGCAAATATTCGAAAAATGCCGAGAATTTGGCATTTCAATCACTCAGAAGAAGTCCATCTTTGCAGTAAATGAAGGGAAATTACTGGGACATCTTATATCAGAGAAAGGTCTCGCAATAGACCCCGACAGGGCTGAGGCTCTCTTAAAACTCCCACTCCCGATGAATAAGAAAGGACTGCAGTCCTTCTTTGGCCAAATAAACTTCGTGAGGAAGTTTGTCCCGGACTTCGCTCAAATCATCAAGCCGATGTCCAAACTTTTGAAAAAGGATGCTGAGTTCATCTGGACTGACAACAGAAGGATGGCATTTGAAGAAATCAAGGCCCGAATAGCTCAAGCACCCATTCTGACTAATCCGGACTATAGTAAGGATTTCATCCTGTACATTGTGGGGGAACCTGAGAGTTACACCGCAGTCTTGACACAAAAGGGAGGAGATGGTGAAGAGCGCCCTATTGCATTTTTAAGTCAAGTGATACATCCACACGAGGAGAAATACAACTTCATAGAAAGACAGGTGCACGCTGTCATGAAGTCCCTAAGGAAATTCAAACATTTTGTTTCCCAAAGTCGGGTTACAGTGTTTGTCATCCATCCTGATGTACGCAACTTCATTATCCAAGGAGAGTTGGGCAGCAAAAGGGCTGGTTGGGTCAACAAAATACAGGAATTTGACATTGAAATCAAACCCACAAAGTTGGTTCGCGGTCGCGCGCTATGCCAGGAGCTTGCGAAGAGTGTAGCAGCCGAAGTAACAGCTTGTCAGTGGGATGACTTAGCGGTAGAAGAAAGCTTCGCAAACCGAGACGAGGATGAAAAGGACTGGGTCAATGAAATAGTAGAATATTTCAGCACTGGGATATGTCCTTCGCATTTAAATACTTCGCAGCGAAGACACTTCAGGCTGAAAGCCCTTCGCTTTGTCTTACGCCCCAAGGGCCTGTTCTACCAAAATATTGATGGCGTTCTTCTGAAGTGTATAAGGGAGGATGATAAGAAATGGGTCCTTGGTGAATTCCACTCAGGTTTATCAAGGGGCCACTCTGCAGGAAGGACAACTGCTTTAAAGATAATCAGGGCAGGCTACTACTGGCCCTCGCTCTTTGTCGATGCTTTCGCGGTTTGCAGAAAATGCGAACAATGTCAGAAGTTTGTCGGGCGAAGCAAAAATGCTCCCATGCCCCTCCAGCCAATACAAGTGGAAGCACCATTTCAACAGTGGGGATTGGACTTCATAAGGGTCATCTCGCCGAACTCTTCTGCAGGACATAAATTCATCCTCACCGCGACTGATTACTTCACCAGATGGGCTGAAGTAGTGCCCACAAAGCATGCTGATCAAGAAATGGTGATTACTTTCCTTGAAAGCTTGATCACCCGGTTTGGCATCCCCGAAGCAGGTAGTAACGGATAACGGTCCCGGGTTTACAGGCGCTAAAATTAACGAGTTCACTTGCAAATATGGAATATACCGCAAGGTCACTTCCAACTACTATCCCCAGGGTAACGGATTAGCAGAATCAACAAATAAGACCCTGCTGAGGTTGCTGAGAAAGCTCATAGACAAGAACAAAAAGACTTGGCACCTTCTCTTAGACCAATCCTTATGGGTTGATCGAATATCTATCAAGAATTCAATCAAAACCTCATCGTATGCTTTGGTGTATGGTAAAGAGGCTTTCCTGCCAACCCATGTAGAAATTCTTGCGTTGAAGATGTTAAATGATGAAGAAGCAGAATCTGGTCCTATGGAAGTTAGGCTAGCCCAATTATTGCAATTAGAGGAAGAACGGGATAAGGCATATCAGAACTTCGCAAAGCATGCCCAGGTCACCCGAAATTGGTTCAAGAAGAAGTCATCCGTCCGGACATTTAAAGTGGGAGACTTGGTCTGGAAATGGAATTCATGGAAGGTTAAGCCAGGTAATCATGATAAACTGGACGCGTTTTAGGAAGGACCGTTCGAGATTCTCAAAGTAAATTTAGCTAACTCCTTTATCCTCAAGGACGCGACTGGTCAGACTCTACCAATTCCCGTAAACGGTCTTCACTTGAAGACCTTCTATCATTAACAGTTTTCTTGAAAACTTTCATCCTTGTATATATTGTTGTTTATACTTGTACAAAGTTTGTTATAAGAGTCTCTAGAATTAAACATGTATTTAGATATAGATTGCATCCTCACGTCATTGTGAAAATGAAGTTTTACCTCATGACTAAGGTTTAGCTTTGCCGAAACAAGAGTAAAATCTACTTCGGAATTCTTCTACGCGAAGTAGCCGGCGTAGAACGGTTCGCTGCGAAGCGCTTTCAAATCAACAACAAGGAATGACTCATAGCGCCCAAATCCTAAAGGAGAAAGCAGATGCAACCTGCTCCGCTTGGTAGCAGGCTTCGCTGAAGAAGCAAAGGAAATACTTCTCTAGAGTATGAAGGCATGGAAAATGCTTTGTAAAAGGAAGCTGAGCGAAGCAACTTCAAAAGGAAAATGTTGCAAACCACTTCTTTGAGACAAAATAACGCGCTCCGCTCCTAAGGTATCCTAAGCACCACTTCGAGGCTAATCTTGCGCAAAGCGCCCGGTAAGACAGCAATGTAGCCTAGATCCCGTGAAAAGGCAGCTTCAGGTCCGAAGCATAGAATACCAAGGAAAGTTTGAGGTTCACCGCGAAGCACTTTGTGCCAAAATCAGCTTCACCAAGCCGTATAGCGCAAAATGAGAAGCATTTATAATGTGCCTTGAGGTGTGTGCCAACGACAATCTAGGAAAGTTCTCAGGACGTGCGGGTTTAATGCAAAGTTGGCAGGGCGCATCCCAAGAGAATGCCTTTATGATTAAAAGTTGTGCCCAGGTACGAGGTGGCAGGGGAGTTAGATTTTCGAAGCCGGGCTAGGTCATCGAAGTACACAGATCCGCGTGCAACCCTGCCGCAAAACCAATGAAGACGCGAAGTAATCATTTCCGCCTGATTTTCGAATTTAATTTTGGTAGTTGCCATTAATGATGGTGGCTATAACCTCGTTGCCACATTTTGCACGGGGTGCCATGTTTTCAAATTTTGTAAGTATGTTGCTCTCCCTTCCTTCCATCCTTCTTCCCTTTCTCCACTTTTCCCTTCTTCCCTTTCCTTCAGTTTCATTCCTCCCTTTTCCCCTTTGTACTTCCCCCAGTCAAAACCCCAGAGCAGAGCAAGCATTCCCTGAAAAATTCTAAGTGTCGGGCGCAACCCGACTTCGCAGCGAAGTCGGGGTGCGCCCTCAAGTTGGAGCGCACTAGGGAATGCGAAGTGTGGAAACCGGCTGAAAAGGAGCAGAATTTGGCTAAGTGTCAGAGCGCAACCCGACTTCGCAGCGAAGTCGGGGTGCGCTCTTCTTCCTGTGCGCACTTGGGAAGCAGTGTTTGCAAAATTCAGCTAAGTGCCGGAGCGCAACCCGACTTCGCAGCGAAGTCGGGGTGCGCTCCCCCTTTTGTGCGCAGTCCGAACAGCGGCCGAAACAACCAAGTGCTGAGCCACCCGACCCGCGTCGGGTGCGCTCCCCTTTGTGCGATCCGACGGCCGAAACAACCAAGTGCTGAAGTGCGCAACCCGACTTCGCAGCGAAGTCGGGCTGCGCCCTCGACCGGTGCGCAGTTGGGCAAGATCCATCAAGCAGCCCAGAAATTGGCTAAGGCACGGAGGCCTCCCCAAGCTGCGTTGTTCCCCACTGCGCTACCCGATGGCGCTCTGATCCCAGGCGAAGTTGGACAAACTGCCTTTCAAGGCAGACATGTGTCACTCACCAGAATTCGACAAGTGTCCAGCCTCGGGATTCGAGCCGAGATGTGACGGGAAAAAGGACAAGCATGGGCCGAACTACCTACGCCAGCTGCCTCCATTTAAGCTGATGCAAAGTTCCATCTACCATAGCTACCCGCATTCCTGCTGACTAGAAGTTTCACCCGACGCACTGCCACGTAGCTGTACAGCTTTCAGGGAGACCTTCTTGCAAGTACAGTCCTCGCCGACGGAGTCGGCATCGGCGGCTCTTCCGCCGCTTTTGTCGGCTATTGTCCGGTGCGGGACTTTGTGCCAGTAATTGTAATGGGGGAAACTTGGGCTATAAATAGCCACACCATTTCATTGTAAAAGGGTGGAAGGGGGAATATCTTGCTAGGGAACCATTGTAGCTATACGTTTGCTTCTGAATGCAAGACACATACTTGGCTCTGCTTACTGTCATCATCTTTTATGCTGCCTTTCCTTGTCATTTCTGCCTCATGTTTCTTATTTCATTGCTTACTGTTATACTGAACTCTGGATTCCAGTATTTGATGATTAAGTATTCCTGGAATGCATAGATAGAGGATACATAGGATGCATGATAGCTGTAGTTTCTATGGTGTGTTTTGTATTTAATTGTTGTTAGTAGTGGTGATTGATCGTTGTCGTGCTGCTTATTCCCCCCACCCAACTCCAATCACATTTGGATCTCTTTCCGCACTTTATCTCTTTCCTGTACCCTTAGCTAAAACACTAAAAAAACCCACGGGAAGCCGGCCTTCTCCGGAGATTGGCACGGAAGGCATTCCTTCCTTCCGGCCTTTCAATCTGGTGGGCGAATCTGGGGCGCATTATACCAAATCCTTTCCTAATGGCAGATTCGTAACCAACAGTTTCTCTGGCACGCCCGGTGGGACATGGAAGTTTCCCACCCCAAAACAGAATCGAAGCACTGGTGTTCGCTTCATTGTTGTTAAAATCAGAACACCTGGCGACTCTGCAAGTACCTGAATATTCTCTGAGTCCGTGAAGACCGGTCCTAGGAATCCGGGAAACCAGCCTGATCTTTACGAAATTGACATTGCCGCTCCAGGAGAGCGCGTCAGGCTGGCTGACCACCAAGCTCGCATAGAAGAATCCGAGCCTGAAATCGAAGAGGCCGAGGCTGAAGAGCAATCTACATCCTCGGACGGTACCGATACCGAGTACACTACCGGAGGAGAAGAAGAAATGGCTGCTCAGCAGAATGACGATGATCTCTTCCCGGCGGTAGACTCCACGGGGCCCTTGGCCCTAGTCGGACAGCAAGCTGTGCCCCCCGCTGCCTTAAAGTCCATCCCTACCTATGATGGCTACGGCAAGACGGCGTACGAACACATCCAGGACATTCTGGCCCTGGCTGCGCTACATTCCATTACAGACGAGAGTGTCAAGACCCGTCTACTGGCCCTTTCCCTAAGGGGAAAGCTTCTCTACTGGTGGAGATCTCTGCCAGAGGGATCTATCACGGGGTGGCGCCAGCTGGCTGGCAGGCTCGTAAAAGGATGCAACGAGTCTGCTGATCCCTCTTCTTTGTTGCATCAGTTCCAAAGCATCCAGCGACACCCCCAAGAGGAGGTGTCGGACTTCAATATCAGGTTTGCGAGGTCTTGGAAACGAGTACCTCGCGAACTACGGCCTTCAGCGGGTCAGGCTGCGCACTACTACCTGAGGTCTTTCAACTCAGACATCTGCCTGCTGCTGAAGATAGCCCGAGTCGACTCATTCCCTGCCCTGTACGAAGCTGCCCAACAAGCTGAAATGGACATAATCTCCATAGGCAGACTCCCGCATAGGGTACAGCCACCCATTTACCCTGACTTTCCTCAATCCCAGTACCCATCGGCCTCTGGTGTGATGCCGTCATCTTCAGGACAGCACCCCCAGCAGCAATGGAATCCGGCGCCGGTCGTAAATCCCTACGGCCCGCCACAAATTCATTATCCTAACCCGCCGCCTCCTCCTCCGCATTATCCAGCACTCCCAGCTCCCCCTCAGTATGCACAGTGTTCTGCACCTCCTCCATTGGCTGCATTACCTCCGCCAGCTCAGTTGCCGCCTCCAGACAATGATATTCAGAACAAAATCCTCCAAGAGGTACGGGCTCTGGCCTCTGGATATCATACCATGTCAAATGACATGACTATACTGAAGAAGAAGCAGGCCCAGATGGAATCTGTTCCAAGGAGGCCATATCCTCCTCCGACACTGACAAAAGATCAAGCCGCAGAACGGCAAGTTCAGAGGCGCCCCCTACAAGAAATGCTGCCATCGAGGACCAACCTGGCACTTCTGACCAGGTTAACTGGTGCTCCACGTGCAACGACCCGCATTCAGAAGAAGATTGCACACTGCACCAGCATTACCTCCAGACTCTGGCGGGCAGCGCCATAGAAGATGAAGAACTTTACATGATCCTGGACGATGAAGGCAACTTTGCCGTCCCAGAGGAAGATCTGGCGTTGCCCCCTGCCAAAGAAGACAGAAAGCCTGTTGAAGCTGCTGCAAAGCCATTGAAGGTATACGCCAGGAGAGAAAAGGCGCAACCTGTTGGGCTGCCACCTGACAAGAGGTTGTGGCCTCACACGGCCAAGGAAAAATTGCTTGCAGCCAAGCCTCCCACAGCGAAAGCTCCTGCAGCTCAGCCTCCAGCTGAGACCAAAGAACAAGCTCAGGAGAAGCTGAGATACCCGTCTCTGACAAAGAGACAGAGAGTCGAAGCCACGCAGCAATACCGGACCAAGTATGAGCCTACGAAAGAAACGGAGGGAGCTAGCACTTCAGGCTACAGCATAGTGGATGAGCTAAAGAGGACTCCCGCAAGGATAAGCATGTATGACGCTCTTCTGCTCCCAGGGCAAGTTGATCTGCTGCAGGAATCTTTGAAGAGCATGAAATATGGCAAGCAGATACAGCCTGCTGTTCTGGTTCAACCCCTGACAGTCTCCGCCACTGGGAAGAACAGACCACCTCCCTTCTATCTGTCATTACGGATGCAAGGGTATATCGTACACAACTGTATGGTGGATTCTGGTGCCTCCACGACTGTTATGCCAAGAGTCGTCTGCGACGAAATCGGGATGGAATATACAAGGAGCAGCCAAGGTGTGTTGCAACTAGACGACACCCCTGTCAAGACAGTCGGTGTCATTAAAGATATCCCGATCCGGCTGCACAAAGCTCTTGACATAGTGGTCATTCAAGAAGTCGTGGTTGTCGACTTGGAACCCTACTTCGGCATGTGTCTCTCCAGGGAGTTCACTGCGAAGCTGGGTGGGTATCTGTCTCTGGATTACTCGCATATGGAAGTGCCCTTCAAAGGAAGGAGACTGAAGATCTACAACGAGAAGCCTTCCACATTTCTAGTGGAGAAGATACCCGGAGAAGAGTCGCAGGACTGCATGGTTCAGTTGACAGCGGAAGAACTGGTGGTGGTAGACATGACAGAGCAAGCTCTTGAGCTGTTGCAAGTGGAGGATGAGTTCTCCTTGTTGGATTTCAACGCCATGATCGAGACTGAGCAAGGCTGCTACACCGTCATTCAGCCTGAGAGGCTTGACCAGTCAGCCAAGAAAGAAGTAGGACCTGCACCAGAAAAGCTATGGCAGCTCTTCTTTGATGGCGCCCGATGCAAAAATGGCGCCGGTGCAGGCGTACTCTTGGTTTCCCCGACCGGGATCCAGAAGGACTACACCTACAGGCTGGCTTGGAGCTGTACCAACAACGCGGCGGAGTACGAAGCCCTGTGCTTGGGTTTGAGAAAAGCGGAGAGGCTGGGGATAAAGCATCTGCAGATCTTTGGCGACTCAGAGCTGGTGTGCAACCAGATTACGAACAAGTGCGCCTCCAAGAAGCACTACCTCAAGGCGTACCGTAATCGGGTATGGGACTTGATGGAGTCATTCGACTCATTGAATGTCAAAGCCATATCACGTGAGAAAAACAAGCACGCTGACATTACGGCGTCTGTTGGAGCCAGGTACGTTCCGGCTGATGACATTGTCCAGAAGCCGAAGCCGGTTCGTACCATCTACAGGCCTTCTGTGCCTGATAAAGACACCCACTGGCAGGTGTTCGATCGTGACGAGGAGATCGTCACTTTTTTGGTTACCGAAGCATGTACAATCGAAGGTAGAGACCCTGATGACGAGCAATATGAGGGGTTGATACAGTTAAAGAATAATCATGTCCCGAAAGGACTGATTACACTAGAAAGTCTCTTTGATCAGAATGACAGAGCGATATCACACATGATCAAAGTAGACCCCAAGCAGTGCGTCGACCTGGAGCTTGAACCTGGAAAGACAATCAAGGTCGGAACGGACTGCACCAAAGAGGAACTCGAGCAGATCAGATCATTGTGCGGAGAGTTCCCCGATATAGTAGCTTGGTGCTACCAGGACTTGAAGGGGTATGACAGACAGATAATCCAGACATACCATTGAGCTAGAAGATGGTGCGAAACCATTCCGGCGAAGCAGAGGGCTGTAAACCCGAAGATTGAAGCCATGATGAAAGCCGAGCTCCTGAAAATTCTGGAAGCCAAGATAATCTACCCCATCAAGCATTCATCCTGGGTTGCGAATCTGGTTCCCGTGAGGAAGAAAAACGGAGACATTCGTCTCTGCGTAGATTTCAGAAATCTAAATCAGGCCTCACTAAAGGACCATTACCCGCTTCCCCAAATCGATAAGATCCTCCACATAGTTGTTGGAGCGCAGAGATTCTCCCTCTTAGACGGATTTTCTGGGTACAACCAGATCTGGGTCAAAGATGAGGACCAGCATAAGACAACGTTCACCACCAAATGGGGAACGTTCGCCTATCAGCGCATGCCCTTCGGCTTGTCCAATGCTGGCGCCACATTCCAGAGAGCCATGGACCTGGCCTTCCGAGAGCTGCTTAACAAGATCATTGTCATCTACTTGGATGACATGACTGTATTCTCTCACAGGAGAGAGGACCATGCTTCCCACCTGCGGCAGATATTTGAGAGATGTCGTGAATTCGGCATTTCCATTAACCCGAAGAAATCGGTCTTCGCGGTAAGAGAAGGTAAGCTGTTGGGACATGTCATCTCCGAGAAGGGCCTTGCGGTGGATCCGACGAAGCGAAGCCCTCCTCCGCTTGCCTGCACCAGTCGACAAGAAGGGGCTACAGTCCTTCTTCGGCCAGATCAACTTCGTAAGGAAGTTCATACCGGACTTCGCACAAGTGATCAAACCCATGGCCGAACTGCTGAAAAAGAATGCAGAATTCCTGTGGACTGACGAGAGGAGGCAGGCCTTCGAGGAGATCAAGGCCAGAATTGCACAAGCTCCGGTGTTGATAAACCCGGATTATTCCAAGGACTTCATCTTGTACGCGGTGGGAGAACCCGAGAGTTACGCCGCAGTCCTGACTCAAAAGGGAGACGATGGCGAAGAGCGCCCCATAGCGTTCTTAAGCCAGGTGATTCAGCCGCACGAGGAAAAGTACAATTTTATTGAGCGGCGAGGTTCACGCGGTCATGAAGTCTCTCCGAAAGTTCAGGCACTTCGTCTCCCAGAGCCGGACAACTGTCTTCGTGATACACCCGGACGTCCGAAATTTCATCATACAAGGGGAGCCGGGTCACAAGAGAGCGAGGATGGATTGCCAAAATCCGGGAGTTCGACATCGAGGTACGGCCAACAAAGTTGATCGGAGGCCGAGCCTTGTGCCGGGAGCTGGCCCGAAGCGCTGCAGCCGAGATATCTGCCCTGTAAGTGGGAAGATCCGACAGCAACCACCAACCTAGCCAACTCCTTATCAGAGGAAAGTGACTGGACAGATGACCTGGTGAGGTATTTCTGCACCGGGAGATGTCCAGATCACTTCAATGCCTCACAAAGAAGGAGGTTTCGGCTAAATGCCTTGAGATACACTCTTCGCCCCGAGGGGCTTTACTTCAAGAACATTGACGGCATCCTGTTGCGGTGCGTCAAGAAAACCGACCAACCCAGGGTCCTTGGAGAATTTCACTCCGGGATGCTTGGAGGACACCATTCTGGAAGGCCTACGGCCTTGAAAATCATCAGAGTTGGGTACTATTGGCCCACTCTCTTCACAGACGCACATGCGGTCTGTGTAAAATGTGATAAATGCCAGAGATTTGCTGGGCGAAACAGAAAAGCACCCCTGCCCCTCCAGCCAATTCAGGCCGAGACTCCGTTTCAGCAATGGGGTCTGGACTTCATCGAGGTCATTACGCCTAACTCTGCAGCGGGGCACAAGTTTATTCTTACCGCCACCGATTACTTCACTAGGTGGGCAGAGGCGATCCCCACGAAGAATGCGGACCAGGAGACGGTCATTGGGTTCCTCGAGAGCCTCATCACCCGTTTCGGGGTCCCGGAGTCAATAGTGACGGACAATGGTCCGGGGTTCGCAAGCGCTGTACTCACGGAGTACACCAGCAAATACGGCATCTATCACAAGATGTCTTCTAACTACTACCCGCAGGGGAATGGCCTGGCCGAGTCCACCAACAAGAATCTACTGAAAATTGTCAGAAGGACAGTAGAGAGAAACAAGAGGACATGGCACCTACTCCTGAACCGGGCGCTGTGGGCGGATCGAATATCATTCAAGAAGTCTATCAAGACATCCCCCTACGCGCTCGTGTACGGCAAGGAGGCAGTTCTGCCTACCCACGTGGAGATACCCGCACTCTGGATGTTGGATGAAGAAAGAGGCAACGGGGATCCAGTGGATGCCAGACTGTGCCAACTGCTGCAGTTAGAAGAAGAAAGAGAAAAAGCATACCAGGCCTTCACCAAGCATGCTGAAGCGACCCAAGGCTGGTTTGCAAAAGGCACCACCGCCCGAGTTTTCAAAATCGGGGACCTAGTGCTGAAGTGGGACTCACTGAAGGCAAAGCCGGGCAACCATGGAAAATTTGATGCCCTCTGGGAGGGTCCCTATCAGATTGCTCGGGTGAACCAGTTTAATGCATTCGTGCTCCGGGACATGGAGGGACAGCTTCTCCCCATTCCCGTCAACGGGTTCCACCTCAAAATTTATCACCGCTGAAGGCACCCAATGGGTCCTTCTTTGTACAGTTTTCTTTTCTGCATTTTAGTTTATCAGTTTGTATATATTTATTTCAGCATTTCAGTTTTCTATTTTCAAGAGCCCAAGTAGAACTTAAAGCAAACCCCGACTTCGCAGCGAAGTCGGGTATCGCTCCTTGGATCGTGCGAAGTTTGAGAGAAAGCAGCTGACAAAAGGGGCAAGAATTTGACTAAGTGTTGGGTGCGCAACCCGACTTCGCAGCGAAGTCGGGCTGCGCACCGTCTTGGGAGCGCAGTTGGGGAACATGAAGCGGAAAATCGGCTAAGTGTCAAGTTAGACTGCGCAACTTTTTCGAGCGAAGTCCGACTGCGCAGTCAAACCTAGGCGAAGTCGGAGTGCGCTCATTTTCTGGGCGAAGTCCGAGTGCGCCCTCAGTTTTGGGCGCACCCTGAATGACCTATCACAGGAAACATGAAAAATTCTAAGTGTGGGCCCAGACAGCGCAGTACGGCACAGTGCGAAGTTGGGTCCTGGGCCAAAAATTCTCCCTCAAAAGGTGTGCCCAGGCGGCGGCTATGACGTCATCAAAGGCACGAAGTCCGAAGAAGTTTTAATGATTGCGCGACTTTCAAAAATGATGTCATTAAGAAAGCAAGGCGCATTAGGACCAACTGCAACTAGGGTACGCTTTTCAAGGTTAAACCCATGCACAACCGCCAAAATATTATAACGCTCCCACCAACTTCAAGTTAATCACCTTAACTCCCTCCCTCGCGCCATTAATGCTGAAATCCTTGCCTAGAAAAAGGGCCCTGGCGTACTCAGAAAATCCAAATTGTCTAACCGACTCTGAGCTGCAAAGTCCAGAATTGAGCAATCAATAGCCAGAATCTCTGTCTCTGCCAATTCCAACAGAAAAGAAACGATGGACAAGGGGAAAGCGCCAATGCCGGCGCAATCCAGTGACGAAGAGCACGAAGCCGAGGAGCAGACAGAATCAAGCGCTCCTGAGAGCGAAGCGCCGCAAGAGCAGAAAAGGAAAACCCGGACGAAGAGAAGTCGAGGGCAAATTCCGCCGCCACCCGTCAATCACCTGGCCGGGTATAAAGACGGCTCGTTCTCTATCAGCCTCACCAAGCTGCGGCCGAACATAGCAAAGTGGGCTGACAAGGTTTCGCCCTCACACCATGTCGGGGCTGCCTACAAATCGAACCTGTACTGGTTCTTGTGCCCTCCTGCTCACCAGTGCCCGGAGCTGATTGAATCAATTGCGGCATATTACAAACCAGCTGCCCGGCAAGTCTGCGACCACAAGGGAAGAGTGTTGTTCACACTCTTCAGGGAGAGCGTCCAGCCAGCGTTCGCCCCAGGGCTTCAGTACGACCCCGGCGCGATTGTCAGGAGGATTAATCTGGATGAACAGACGGGCAGATTCACGCAGACAAAGAGGATGAGAGAATTCCTCGACTCGGAGCTGAAGACTCCGCTGGCAGCCGGACAGTGGCCGACAGGCCCCATACCCCTGGACAGGTTCGAGAACAAATACATATACATCATCCTGGCATGGGTACTCGGCTGCGATTCTGACAGAGTGGTACGCCCGTACCAGCTGGCGCTGGCAGAATGTATCCTGCATGGGGAGTTTTACGACTCCACGGCGCAAAAGAGTGGGAAGCGCCCTATTTTCTTCGACTGGGCAGACTGGCTGGCGTACGCCATTCATTCAAACCTAGTCAGGCTGCAGCAGAAGCAGACAACGGAATTCCGGTTTTGCTCCTTCCTCACATGGCTGTGCCTGTACCACACGCACTACCGGATCAGAGTTCCTAACTTGAAGAAGGTAAATGAAAAAGGAGAGCCGCTGCCCGTGTACGAATGGACCGAGATCCTGTACAGAAAAGGGTCATTCTATGAGTTTAATTTTAAATTTTTGTGCATGGTCTTGGGGCTGTTCAATGGTGAGGCATCCCGCCCGCCAGAGGTCATGACAAGCTATCTGAGGAAGCACAAGTACGGGGACACCTTCCGGCTGACGCAGGGCATTGTAGTCAGAATCTACGGATTCAAAGGGAAGCCGTTCCTGCTGCCCTATTTCTGCACTGACCACCAGTTCGGGATGGAGATTGCACGCCAGATGGACTATGTCGAGGAAGAGTTCGGCCAGGGAAAGAAAAAGGGCCATATTTTCCAATACCCTATTACCTGGGCGAATATTCAAGTGCGCGAGATTGGACAGCATGTCTACCTCGAACGGGAACTCATCGACATGGGCCTAATAATGCTGCCGCAGCGCTGGAAGTACGACCCAATTGGGGTCAGGGGTAAATTTGCGCACATCTGCCCGCGAGCAGAGATCATGCAGGAAAGGGGCAACAGAACAGGTGCAGACCTGGAATGGCACATTGAGCAGATGCAATCATGGCCTCCATGGCATGATTTTTACTGCGAAGAGGTGGCGTATGACCCAGAGCGAAACCCGGATCACCGGTTAGATTCGGCGGGCTTCAAAAAATTCCTCGCCAAGGTGGCGCCCCTCAACTGGCAAAAGGACAAAATCGTTGAATGTTGGAAGATGAGATGCCGCACGCAGCACGATAAATCCAACCGGAAAACGCTGGCCGTTGATGATGAGTTTTCGGCCCTATATGATCAATACGCTGACACGTGGCGGCCTTTCGCATTTCGAGATTGCGTTCCCCGAGGCGCTAGGAAAAGGTATACAAGGAGGTCCCCGTCCCAGCAATTGTCAACTCCCGGAACTTCCAGCGCAACGCCAACAAGCAGTCAAGTGGGCCCAATGTTGCCTCCGGCTCCTGAAGCATTACCGAAAAGGCGCGGCGACCGAGAAAGGTCAACTCCAGAGGTGGCCCCCCAAGTGGAAAAAGCGCCAGAACAGCCAGCTAGTGGAGCGGCCGCGGCGAACATCCTCCCGTCTAGACCCCGGTACAAGTTTACCGTGGGCACATCGCAGCCTGCCGCCCCAACCTCCTCTCCCTCCTTTGAACCAGCCGCAGCGCCAGAAGAAAAGAAAAGGAAGAGGAGCGAAAAGGCCAAGCGGCCTAGGGAGCTTGCACAACAACCGGCCGCGGCACGGACAGGAGCAGCCGCGCCGAAAATCGTCTCTTTGGACAGCCCTGAAGCAGAAGCAGAAACTTGGGCTGCAGACGTCCTCCAAACAGCGGCTCAGGCGGAGCCCGCAGGTACGTCCACTTCCCCGCTCCCCCAAATCCCAGTCGGCCCTGCCGTAACGCCATCCCCCATTGTATCAGGGCAAGCCGTAGTCCCATCTTCTTCATCTCAGACCACTCAACCCTCGCACAGCCCCCATTCCTTTGACCAGTTCGCCCAAGACCCGAACGCTTTCCAGTCCCTCAGCCAAACCCTAGAACCCTCGCCCGCGGCCAGTGCCGAAGCTGTGCATACATCGCCGCGCCGCTCACCTCCATTGTTCAAAACCCCACCAACGCCCTCCACTCAGCCGCTCACTTCCCCTAGGACCCGGTCGCCCTCAAAAGCGACCACGGCTTCTGGAATACCTCCTGCTTCGCTGTTTGCAGGGAAAATGCCGCGACAGGATCAGATCTTTGGAAGACCTCGACTTCATGCAGATCGCAGATGACCAGCCTCTGGCAGCAAGAGCCGCAGGGTTTTCCGCCTCTTTCCTTCAGGGCGTCAAACGCAGAAGGGCCGAGGAAATAGCTGCCCCGGTGAAGCGCACCAAGTACGACTTGGACAGGAGAGTGCTGAGAACTGAAAAATTGGTTCCAAAAGTGAAGAAGCCTCTCCGGGAGATGACCGAGGCAGACTATGAGCATCAAGTCAAGGAGAAGAGCTTTGATGACATCAACGAGGAATACGAAATCAACGGCATTCGTCGTAGAACACATAATCTCCTTGTCAAGCGACTTGAGAATCAGGAGGCGCTGTTTCAGCTACAAAATACTTCAAGGCAGCTAGAGGAAGATCTGGCCAGGGCCACCGCGCAGTTGGGGTCTGCACAGCAGGAGATCGATGAACTGAAAGCCCAGCTGGCCGCCTCTCAGCAGGAGGCCGCAGCGCAAAAACAGACAGCCGAACAGCTGTCAGAGGAGAAAAAGGCAGCACTGGAGCAGGTCTCTCAGCTCCAGGATTCATTGAAACAGGCTCTGTCACAGCTTGAGGAGAAAACATCACAGACGGCGGCCTTTTCAAAGAACAAGATCAAGGTGATGCGGGCTGGTCTGCTGCAGGGATGCAGGGCCAACGTTGTCAGGTCCATATCGGTCCTGGATTTCACGTCCAGGATCCAAGAAGTATCTGCCCGGGAAAGCCTGTGGTAGAGGAGGCCGAACACCAAGCGAGGCGATGGCTGGACTTGGCAATGAAACTTGAGGAGTATGAGCGCAAGGGCCTCCGATTTCCCCCTATGTCCCGAATTACCCTAGAATGGGCAGATGCAAGGGTAACCTTGCATAATTATTTTGATAAAACAGAAAAGATAAGGGCCGCCAGGAAGATGCTTGGACGCATTAGACCATGAGATGAACATTTGCCTGGCCCCCTTCAACGCTCTTTCTGAGCACGGTTGCCCGAGCTTCATCAAGGATGGAGAATTTCTGACCCTTGAGCAGGTGAAGCTGAATTGGCTGTCCTTCGAGGCAGACACGGCAGAAATTGATAGTTGGGCGGAGCCAATCCAGGAAGCTCAGGTCACCCAGATGGTATCAAGATACTGCAAAATCAACACCTCCCTCAAGGAGTTGGGAGAAAGATACCACACCATCGACATGCATGCGGTTGCTGCATTCAGCGCAGCGCTGAAAGAGGTCAGCGACTTAGGGCCCTTTCAAGCAGCAATCTGGGACCAAGCCAGGGCCGCATACGATCTTGTCCGTGAGCGGGACCGGCCGAGCAAGGGTGAAGCGGGCAACCATTCGAGGTTCAGAGGGAGGAGAAACAGAAGAGGCAACTGCCGAAAGTGAACCTGAAGAAGAGCAGTTGCCCGGGAGGAAGCCGTCAGAGCAGCGGAAGGCAGGGGAAGGGAGTTCCTCTGCGCCCAAAGGATGAAGGCCTGGTTCTTTGCGTCGAGGCGAGCTCGACACCCCGCGAGCCGCCAGGAATGTTGCCACATTTTGCACGGGGTGCCATGTTTTCAAATTTTGTAAGTATGCTGCTCTCCCTTCCTTCCATCCTTCTTCCCTTTCTCCACTTTTCCCTTCTTCCCTTTCCTTCAGTTTCATTCCTCCCTTTTCCCCTTGTACTTCCCCCAGTCAAAACCCCAGAACAGAGCAAGCATTCCCTGAAAAATTCTAAGTGTCAGGGCGCAACCCGACTTCGCAGCGAAGTCGGGGTGCGCCCTCAAGTTGGAGCGCACTAGGGAATGCGAAGTGCGGAAACAGGCTGAAAAGGAGCAGAATTTGGCTAAGTGTCAGAGCGCAACCCGACTTCGCAGCGAAGTCGGGGTGCGCTCTTCTTCCTGTGCGCACTTGGGAAGCAGTGTTTGCAAAATTCAGCTAAGTGTCGGAGCGCAACCCGACTTCGCAGTGAAGTCGGGGTGCGCTCCCCCTTTTGTGCGCAATCCGAACAGCGGCCGAAACAACCAAGTGCTGGAAGTGCGCAACCCGACTTCGCAGCGAAGTCGGGCTGCGCCCTCTGACCGGTGCGCAGTTGGGCAAGATCCATCAAGCAGCCCAGAAATTGGCTAAGGCACGGAGGCCTCCCCAACTGCGTTGTTCCCCACCTGCGCTACCCGATGGCGCTCTGATCCCAGGCGAAGTTGGACAAACTGCCTTTCAAGGCAGACATGTGTCACTCATCAGAATTCGACAAGTGTCCAGCCTCGGGATTCGAGCCGAGATGTGACGGGAAAAAGGACAAGCATGGGCCGAACTACCTACGCCAGCTGCCTCCATTTAAGCTGATGCAAAGTTCCATCTACCACAGCTACCCGCATTCCTGCTGACTAGAAGTTTCACCCGACGCACTGCCACGTAGCTGTACAGCTTTCAGGGAGACCTTGCTTGCCAAGTACGGTCCTCGCCGACAGGAGTCAGCATCAGCAGCTCTTCTGCCGCTTTTGTCAGCTATTGTCCGGTGCGGGACTTTGTGCCCGTAATTGTAATCGGGGGGAACTTGGGCTATAAATAGCCACACCATTTCATTGTAAAAGGGTGGAAGGGGAATATACTGCTAGGGAACCATTGTAGCTATACGTTTGCTTCTAAATGCAAGACACATACTTGGCTCTGCTTACTGTCATCATCTTTTATGCTGCCTTTCCTTGTCATTTCTGCCTCATGTTTCTTATTTCATTGCTTACTGTTATACTGAACTCTGGATTCCAGTATTTGATGATTAAGTATTCCTGGAATGCATAGATAGAGGATACATAGGATGCATGATAGTTGTAGTTTCTATGGTGTGTTTTGTATTTAATTGTTGTTAGTAGTGGTGATTGATCGTTGTCGTGCTGCTTATTCCCCCCACCCAACTCCAATCACATTTGGATCTCTTTCCGCACTTTATCTCTTTCCTGTACCCTTAGCTAAAACACTAAAAAAACCCACAGGAAGCCGGCCTTCTCCGGAGATTGGCACGGAAGGCATTCCTTCCTTCCGGCTGGTGGGCGAATCCAGGGCGCATTATACCAAATCCTTTCCTAATGGCAGATTCGTAACCAACATAACCTTCGGCTATAAATCCCTAGCTTTACCAGTAAATAAGCTGTTTATCTGCTGTCGAACAAGACTGTAAGAAACCTGGCCAGGGCTCTATGATATTCCCATTTTCTGCATTAAAATTCTCCTCCTTGAGAACGAAATGGGGAAGAAAAATTCTAAAGAAAAGAGGAAAGATCCCAAGATAGCGACTCCAGAAAAGGCAAAAAGGGGCAAGGAAGAAAAGAAGCATAGGCCCAAGAAGGTTGATTTAAACCTGCGCCCTGAGAAGCAGCCCATAGAAGAAGGGGAGGAATCAGAGGATGAGCAATTGCCAGAACCTCCCATTGATGGGTGGGAGAGGATAAGAGACACTGAACTTTCAAAAAGCATCGCAGAACTACAATACACTATCGAATACATGAAGAGTCGATTATCTACAAAAAATAAGAGAGCTGCCACATACTACTCGCAGATATACTGGTATCTGACTCCACCAACCCACCACTGTCCTGAATTAATTTGTGCGATAGCCCAGAATTACCAACCGTCCACCAGACAAGTTCTGGACGCTGCGGGTAATAAATTAGTTTCGATTTTTAAGGAAGATGTACAAGTAGCTTTCGCTCCTTTGCAAAGGCCACCCAAGGGGTATTTGGTGTGCAATGTTCTGTTGAATGAACAAATGGACAGATTTAACACCTCCAGTCACATTGTGAAATTTTCGAAGGAGAGTCTTAAGGATGGGTTACCTTCAGGCAAGCTACCACAGATGCCTCGCCTTCTGCAAGACTTCAAAAGCACAGATATCTTTTCCATTATTGCATGGGTCGCAGGTCTGTCTACAGATGCCGATGTTTATCCCTGGCAAATGTCCCTGGCCGAATGCATTTCCCGAGGAGAGTTCTACGCACCAGACCCCTCAAAGCCGAACACGAACCCGGTTTTTTTTTACCGGGCAGAATGGGTAGCGCGAACCTTGCACACGCGGCTGGCGAGTTTGAAGAATGCCAGGACAAGCCAATATTTTGGGCCATGCTCATTCCTAATATGGCTCTTTTTCTGTCACACCCACAGACATTTTCCTCATATTGCCATTACTCAGAGTGGCAAAGACGGATACCCGCTACCGGTGTACCAGTGGACCCCCCTCCTAGCCAGGACGGGGTCGTATTATGTGTTCAATCAGTAATTTTTAGGACCTGCTCTTCAGCTATTGCAGGGTTCTTGCCCTCGAGTACCCGTGGACCTGAGGGACAAAGTGGTCAACGAGCGAAAAGGGGACATTTTTCAGCTGACCCAGGGTCTTGTTGTCCGCCTATTTGGATTCGCGGGGAAACCCTTCCTCTTGCCTGTGTATCCTTCTGAATACCAATTTGCTTTAGAGGTCGCTCGCCAGAGCGACGTGACAAATGTTATCTACGGCCATGGCTAAAAGTGGGCTTCGACTTGCGATTTCCCTTTCAAAATGGGAGTCATAGAAGTCTTCGCCCTAAAACAACACGTATATTTGGAGAATAGACTTGTTGACTTCTGGTTGCTGCAGCTTCCGCACCGGTGGTGCTATGACCCCTTGGGGGTGATGAGAGATCATCTGAGATTCAAAAATTTTCATGTTTACCCTCAACCGGAGATTGTAGAACAGAGGAATAATCCCGCTGGCAGAGATTTAGAGTGGCATGTAGAAAGGATGAAGACGTTGCCCCCGTGGCACGAATTTTACACTATGGAAGATGAGTATGATCCCATTAAGCACCCCTTCCCGAGCCTGGACTTTGCATTCTGGAGAAAAATGAAAGACGATTTGAAGGGAGAGATAAGGGATTGGCGCGAACCACAATTGAAGGAATGGTGGATTATGAGAGTTCATCGTCGGAAGCAGAAGTCATACGGACTCTTGGAGACAGATAAGGACTTCGCTATCTACTATGAAGCATATGCTGAATCTTGGCAACCCCTCTCCTTTGGTGATTTCATCCCCCCTAGTCCCCCAGGCTCGGGCGATAGCCCCAGAAGAATTGCTAATGATTCTGAACAGGAAGATGAAGACGAAGCTGTAGTGACACATCAAGAGCCACTTAAGGAGCCTGTTGAAGGTTCCGAAGTTGATGTCGGGAGGTCGTCGCAGCAGCAAGAAAAGGAGGATATGAGGAAAAGAACAAGACCCGAATAGGTTCAATTGCCCCCTCCTCATCCGAAACGGCCTCACACCAGACCCTCCGGTGCTTCCAATGAACAGTCTACAGCAGGCTCGGTGGAGATTGATGTTGAGAAAACAGTGCTTCAAAAGACGGGGAAAAGTGTTGAGGTAGACGTTGTTAATGTGGAGGAATTCCTCCAAGATGAAGAAAATGTTGGTGAAAAAGCTGAAAATGTTGAGGATGTAGATGCTGGAAGTAGCGAACCGAACACGCAAGAATTTGCCGCTTCTGCTCTGCCAGTAGGGCATGCAGGTACGCATCCCTCTTTTTCTACTCTAGTTTCCCAAGTTGGGTCAACAGTGGTCCCTACCAAAGGTCTCCTAAAGCCTTGTAAAAAATTTACTTGTCCAGTTGTACAGTCACCCCAACGTGAAGTTTCTTTTGTTGTAGCAGATGTGTCTCACGATTCCACCAGTCCCATAGGTGTTTCCACCCCATTTGAGTCGTCAGGTTGGGGCGTGTCCACAGCCGCCACTTCACTCACCCATGCCACCATTCCGTTGGTACCTGGTCAGACCGAAGGTGATACTTCATCTCCAAACCCCAACTCCCACCCCACACCCACACAAGCTATCGCTTCCCTAGCCAAAACCCCTACCACACCCACCACCGAACCCAACAGTAACACGTCACTGATTCAGTCTTTGTACCTGCTTACCCCTTCGGCTGTCAACCCAGCCTTATTAGAAAATGAGTTAACCATGATCAAGGAGAGTCCTCTCGCGAAGAAGTTGATCCAAGCCCGCAAAAATACTGACAATATTCTCAAGGAGGCGAGGAGAAAGAGGGGGCGTTCATTGGCAAGACAAGAGAAGTGCGCGGTCATTGATCTGAAGAATGGGAAATTGCACAAAGTCAAGAAAATTCCCAAGGTTCAAAAACCCTTGGACGAAATGACCTCTGCAGATTATGAGTATCGAGAAAAGGTCAAGGACCTAGAACATATAGACATTGATAATGAATCAGAATCAATGCATGTGAGAATAGAGACCTTCCATGCACATGCCCAAATCGCCAACCAGCGTCGCTGTGAGGCAGAAGATGCCAATGTCAAGCTGGAGGAGGATCTAGCTAGGATATGCTCTCAGCTGGAGGATGCTCTAAGGCAATGTGAGCAATTAAAGAATGATAGGGATGCCTTAAAGCAGCAGATAGAACAACTGCAAAGTAAAGTATGAGATCATAGAAAGACCCAGGCCGAGGCTGAATTGAAGGCCAAGGAGTTTGAGGACCGGATCTTGCAGATGCAACTGCAGTTGTACGAAAAGGAGAGCTTGGAACTCGTTTGACAGAACAGAATTAAGGATATCCGCTCCCATTTGCTCGAGGAATTTCAGATCTCGGGCCTCTAGTGCCCTCTCAATATTATCATATATTACAGAAGCCCAGAACGCTGCTTCTCAAAAGGGGCCAATAGTGGACGAAATCATCTAGGAGATTAGAAATCGGCTCAACTTAGCCTTTGAAGTGCAGAGCATAAAGTACCAAGATTTGCAAGTTGCAGCTATGAGTCGGATGGCCCGAGATTGGTCCACCGCCCAGGCCACAGTCCGCGCCTTCTTCTCCAAGGTGAGAAAGGCACAGAAGGCGAAGCAACTTCTGGATATATTTGAACAGGAGCAACGTACCTCTCTGGGGTATTTTCAAAATCTTTCAGAATTGGGTTTCTCGAGTTTCACTGACGATGACGGGAACCTTTTGACAAAAGAAGAATTGAAACCTGCCTGGCTTAGCTTTGAGAGCAAGGTCTCTGAGATTGATCAGTGGAAAGAGCCAGTTACAGAAGGCCAGGTCATAGCTTTTATTTTGAGATATTGTAGGATCGCGGCGTGCTTAAATGATTTAAGCACTAGGGCCAAATCTGCTAACATTGGGCAGATTGACAGGTTCCATGTCCTGGTTAAGGCATTGCAAGACCGAGAGCCTTTCCAGAAAGGCGCGTGGGCCCACATTCACCAAACCATGGAGAGGATCCGTGACCGCCTTCCACCGCCGCCGTTGGAGCAGATACCTGGCGAAGGAGATGGGAAAAGATTAGAAGCAGTTGATGAGGTGCCCCCAAAATCAGAAAAACAGCAAGGAGAAGGGTCTGGAGGTGACTCTGGCCCAATGGATGAAAGCTAAAGGGTCCTCACACCGAGGTGAGCTCGTTGCCCTGCGAGTCGTCCAGAGGGTACTGTTGACAATTTTGTCACATTGCTTGGAGGGGTGGCAAAATTCAAAATTCTGTGATAATTTCTTGGTTTGTTTTCTTTCTTTTGGTTGTAAACAACACTCTAGCAATTTTGGCTATCATTTTTGCCCCTTTTGTAAATAAACTATATGTATAGAAGCTTCGCCCATAGCTTCACCAAGAGAAAACAGGAAAATGAAATGCATGCCCAAAATTTTCTAAGGCATGAAAAGAGCATCGCCAGCAAAGCCTCTAGGAGACTAGCTTTGGGCGCCGTTTTTGCGAAGCGGTAAAGCAGCGATAGAAAAAATTGCAAAGTATGAAAAATGCTTCGCCGAAATCTCAGCGAAGCACCCGCTTCGGCCCCTTTCCTTGGCGAACCTTTTTTCCAGTAAGATTTAGCTTCGCCCTGGAACGCTGCGAAGCACCCGCTTCGGCCAATTTTCGTGCGAAGCTCCCTCACTAGGAGCCTAGTTGCCTTGAAGAAGTCGGAGAAATATTCTAAGGCAAGATTCTACTTCGGCCAAAAGACCCCCGAACGGCCATTTTGAAAAAGCTTTGCAGCGAAGCACTCTTTCAGCCCATCAGCGAAGCATCCGTTTGCAAAGCAACCTTCAACCCGTTTTCCCGGCAAAGCGATGAGAGATTGGAAACCATGTTTTGAAGAGGCAAATTTGCTTCGGCGCTCAGTCTTTGCGAAGCTGTTTTTGAAGGCCCCTTCGCGTGAAGCACCCATGTAGAGAGGTCAGCCCCGCTTCGGCTCACATCCATCACGAAGTAGGTCCCCGAAATGGAATTTAGCGAAGCTCTCCAGGGCACACACACCAAGGCCGGGTATCTTTTCAAGGCAATCGAGTATTTCATAAATGCCTTTTTACTTACCCGAAAGACCCGGGACTCATTTTTGGCAATGGAAGAGGAAAAATCAGTCGCAGGGGGAGAACCCGATGGACCTAGTAGCCACTCGAGCACCGCACCCGGAGATTCAGGACGAGTCAGGCGGCTCATTAATGTAGATTTCCCCGGCTAATGCGGCCGTAACTGCCAAATATAGAAACAGATGTGAGAGCTCGGTCACGAGAGGAGCGAAGGTAGATTTCTTAGGTTTTCTAGGGCGTACTCTCAGATTTTGTGCATTGATGGTTCAGAGGGTCGGGTCCTCTATAAAAACTCATGAATTGTAATGGAAAAGGGGGGGAACTTTTGCTAGAAAGCTGCTGTAACTTGACTTTTGCAATCGATATTAAGGGCTCAATTTCTCTCTTGTATGCTGCCTTCTGTGATTATTTCTGTTATTCCATTTCTTCATTTGCATACTGTAATTCTGCATCCTGGATTTAGGTGTGTGATTGGGGATTGGACCCTGGAATTCTCCTGAAGGATACATAGGGGAGAAAATACTGCGTTAAATTCTTTGTATGCTGCCCGTGGTTAGTGGTTTCTGCTACATTCATATATTTTCCTAATTGCTGTAATTCTGAAATCTGGATTTAGGCGTAGGAAAGTAGTTGAATCCTAGAACTCTTCCAGAGGATACATAGGGAAATTAGCGTGGTGTTCATTTATGTTTCATTCTTTGTATTGATTGCTGCTACTTCAAAGTATTAGTTAGTGATCGTGCTGCCGGTTCTTCCCCTCATTAAATCAATCAACTGCATTTCTTCCCTAGCTCTTTTATTTCTTTCCTGTACCCTTACTTTTTTTATCTCTTTCCTGTACTCTCATCTACAAAAAAGGCAAGTAGTTTAGTAAAGGAGCCGCCCTTTCTCTGGAGATTGGAACGGAGGGCATCTCTTCCCTCCAGCATTTCAATGTTGGTCTAGGTCTAGGGCGCGTATCCTTCCCAAAATCCTTTCCTGTGACAGATTTGTGACCAACAGGTACTTGTCTAAAGGCTAATCGTCTGAGGAACCTACACATCTGGCAGGTTACCTGTCTAAGGAAGTCTACCCGTCTGAGACATCTGGCCGTCTAGCCCAGACGTCCAGTCCAGACGTCTGTTGTCCATCCCAGACGTTTGTTGTCTGTCCCAGATGTCTGAAAGTCTAGCCCAGACGTCCTATCCAGATGTCTGTTGTTCGTCCCAGACGTCTGGCCGTCCATCCCAGACGTCTAGCCGTCCAACCCAGATGTTTGGCCATCTATCCCAGACGTCTGGCTGTCCATCAGTCCAGACGTCTGGCCATCCAGCCCAGACGTCTGGCTGTCCGTCAGTCCAGACGTCTGGTCGTCCGTCAGCCCAGACGTCTAGCCGTTCGTCAATCCAGATGTCTGGCCATCTAGCCCAGACATCTAGCCATCCAGCCGATACATCTGGCCATCCGTCAGTCCAAACGTCTAGCCGTCCAGTCCATACGTCTGGTCGTCTGACCCAGACGCCTGGCCATTTGTTTAGCCGTCCGTCTGGCCACTCGTCCCAAACGTCTAGAAACCTGTCTAGACGTCTAGCCCATCTGTTTGTGACGTCTACCCTTACCCGTCTAAGACGTCTACCTGTGTGCAATCCGTTCGAGATGTTTATCCGTCTGAGATGCCTAACCCGTTGTCCTAGACGTCTAGACATTGTAGTCGTCAAACTTATCAATCCATCTAGCCTAATCCATCAGAGACTAAGACGCCAAGGATTGTCATCAGAAATGTTGCCATTTGAGGCAGAGCAGTCAGAGCAGTCACCGTCAGAAGTACAATCCGACAAGGGAGATGTCTAATAGAGGTTGATAAGAAGCCAGTTGGATCATGAAAGCAATGAATTAGAGCTGAGAAGAAGCAGTTTCAATGAGTTGAGTGGCAACTTCTAAATGGTTGACAAGGAAAAAAATTTAGTTGGGAGCACGCGAAGGGCGCTGCCCCTCGACCACGCAAGGGACGCTGTCCCTTGACCCTCGACACAGATGGCAGCGGGCATTGCCTGTCATGTTCATGATGTTGATGGCATTGCTCATGCTGATAATATGGCTAACTACTCAAAGTGAAGTGCCTATTCATAGAATGCTGATCATATTGATGTTACAATTGCTTGCAGCAGAAGAAGTGCACAATCAGAGAATAAGGTGTTGTGAGCAGTTTCAAGTGAAGTCTGTGGCAATAGATGTATGGAACAGGAGAAAGAGGAAGGAGTGTGACAAGAGATCCTGTTACATTATTTAGTACTTCTATTCCCAGTATTTAGCTTGTGTCGTTGAGGACATCGACAAATTTAGAGGAGGGGATAGATGTAGACAGGAAAATTGAGATGTCCTTAATTGCTGAACCAGTTTTGGTATTATGTGTTATTTTGTAAATGTACGCAAAGTGTTTGACGAAATGCGCATGCATATATATTTAATTATTATGTTGTAAAGTGCAATTTAATATTGTACGTAATAATAAAGTCATGTTAAGTCAATTATGTCAGCTAAATTATAAGCCATAAGCTATTTTGTCCTGTAGTGGGAAATGTCATGTAATGCAAAGAGCAAATGCAAATGAAATGTAATTTGAGGGAAGTTATAAGGTAGTTGGAGGATAACTACTTTGTGGGTGTATAAATAAACCCCCCCTCATTCATTCAAGTTGTTCACCCATAGAAGATGTGCAGTTAGTAAGGAGAACAATGCATGGTGATTGACGCAGTCCATTGTTGTATGCAGCCATGAAGGATCAGCCTAGGGTTTGCACGCTGAGATTGTAATGCTGAAACTGTAATGCTATATCATAAATGCCATTGTTAATATAAAACAGCCGTAATTACTATTATCTGTTATTTTTGTCATTGCTGTTGTTATTAGTGTTGTTGCAGGTTTTCTGTGCATTATTATTGCTATACTCCAATGATTGCAGAAGTCACAACACTATGGCTTCCGGTGGGCTAGATACAGAGCCTATGCCAAGCACCTAAAGGACAAAACTAATGCCCTCAAGACTCAAGTACAACAATTGGAAGCTGCACCCATTTAAATTCAATCGACTCCCTAGCAGAAACAAAGCCAAAGCCCTCAAGAGCAGCAGTAATCGTTGACAAGGACATTGACCAATCTAGAAGGAAGGGAAGATTTAGCAACCAGTTTTGATGTGGCGACACCTCAAGGCTGAACAAGTGTGTATGGAGCCAAGTACGCGAAAGCAATTTTGATCGTACATACAGTTTTGTCATTTTGTAGTTTGCATGCTAAGTATTCGACGAAATGATTATCAAACATTATTAGTGTGCATGTAATTAGAATGTACATGTAATTCGGATGTTCATGTAATTTGAATGTCATGTAATTAGGATGTATTGTAATTAGAAGTGTCATGTAAGTGCATATAGGGTTAGGTACAAGGAAGTTGGCAACTACCTCCCCTTTCCCATGAATAGTATACATAGACCCCTTACATTTTCCGAATACATGATAATTCATTTAGCCATCTAGTTGTGTGCAACTGGGAGCATATGTGTATGCATGTAATTGTGTGACTATGAGCGACTGTAGTGAATAATATTGTTGTTTGTGAACAGTGCAAATGAGAAAGTGCAGTTCCGTTCCATTTCTGCTCTGAATATCTTTTTCTCGTACATGTTAAATGTTGTTTATTGCTGATATTTTTTGTCATTTACTCTTCATACCATTGCTGTGCTACAGCATTATGGCCATTATTAATGGAAGGTTATAGTGATAGATACCCTTTGCGCATGGATTTCATTTTTGTATTAGTATAGCATGAGATGGCTAACTCTTAAAGCCCCTAATTTTGATTGTCACCTATGCACTCAGACCAGAAGGCATTGCCCATTTTAATATAATGAATATATAAGATAAATAAAATTGCCCCAGAACATATCCATTATCCGTGCACATGAGAGAGAAAAATAAAACAAAAGACGTGCTTCAAGTTCAAACTATAAGGTTCTCTCGCTGAAACCAAAGAGATCAAATTAGCATCTGAATATGCCTCAACCTTGGTAGAGGAGTGCCCAAACAACTTTTATACCAGTGCACATACACCAATGGTTTTTTGAATGCACCCAAGATGCACTTACCCCCAATACATGGGTATTGGTGTATCTTATACTTATCTACACACCAAGACCCAGCAGGTGCACCTAGGTTGTGTTTGGAAAATTTTAGAGTTCATTTCTCATGCACCGAATGCATCGGGGATGCTTCCAAATCCATTTTCTCTTGAAAAAAATACTGTATCAAGTAAAAATGTAAAAATAAATCAGAATGGAGGTTTTATTAGTAATGATATTTTCTCTGGTTTTCAACTTTACACAACTAATAGATAATGTGCTATTTCTTTGGTTTTCAAGTTATTGCTCAATCTATTGATTAAATGGATATGTTATTTGCTTTAACTAGGAGATTATTGACCATCTTATGCTTCAAGTATGATGTCTTAATGTCTACATCTCAATCTGTAGGATCTCCCTCTAGATTAGATTATTTTCATAGTACTTTTTTATTACTGCAGTGCATTACAATAACTCTTTTCGATGAGTCCCATTGGCCTGCTTCAGTCATCCGAGGACATTAATAAAACTCTCTTATCTCTCACTAGCACAAATTCGTATTTTTGAATTTATACACACAGTTGCACCCTTTCACCTACATACCCAATTTTTTTTAATCCACATCTACTGCTTCATGCCCACAACTTGCTTATCCCACCTATGCATCCATGTAACCATTGCCCCAAATACATTAGAAAATTTAAATCATAATTCAAAGGTAACGTTAGACACATAACCATTTAACTGAGAATGAAGAAGTGTTACAATTAAGAAGCCAAGATGAATAATTCAAGAATTCTTCTGCAACATCAATGATCGACATGAAAATTATAATAATTTTACCAGCTCCAAATGTATATGCCGTAACCAGAATTATTCGCTGTCCAATAGTATTCCCGGAAAGCACTAGGGATGCCAAAGGAGGGATAATCCTAGTTGTGTGGAATGCACAAAGTAAACAAAGCACAGTTCAGAATAAAAGTCAACTAGCCTTTCAATTTACTTATATAACAAAACACTATAGTGCAAACTTGTCATAGATTCATTGATCAGATCCCAACTAATCAAGAGAGCATCTGCACCTTAAGAAGCGTAAAACCAATACAAGCTGTGGAATAGCATCGTCTTCTTTCCATGGGCTGAAGAAAAGGAAAATAATTTGCAAATGAAGTTAATATCATTAGTTTGTCATGTCAAGAATTGACCAAAAAAAAAAAAGGGAGAGTTTATCCAAATTTGGTATAATGAACTAGGAAAGAATATGACGAACCTCCATATTATGAAAAAGGGAAGCACACTGATAAGGTCTATTATGCCCGTAAATGATACAACATAATAAAGTCGTACAGGTGCACTGCCATGGGAGAGAGGAAAGAGAAAAATCATTGATTTTGCCAGAAAAAATTAAAAATTAAAAATTAAAATCCTCCAATATAAAGACTTGCAATTATGTGAACATAGCATCCACCTCAATCAATATTATCAAATGGAGCATAATAATAACATTGCAAGCTTGCACCTGTAAAGCTTCACCAAGTAGTCTCCCACAAAGAAAGAAGCGCATATAATCCTTAATGTTTTAATAGGATGACCAAGCTCTGAAGCATATCTGTTAGGCATCATAGAAGTCAGGTTCACTTAAATTGAAGTATTATCCAGAAGATGCATCCTACTCGGGGTTCAGTGATGTTCTTGTCAATATCTAATATTGTCATGATAAAATGTATGTTTATTTCATTGCATTTAGTTCAAATATTTCAATAGTTGAATAAAACATACGTTGATCTCACATAAAGGGCAACCAGGATTAGAGCTGCTAATGATTCTACCTGTAGAACCCATAAAACATGTTAAACTGGCATGATTCATAGCATTATTGATGATAGGAATTCATCCACCATAGAAAATTGATATATATGATGCAAGTACAAGAAATGCAACAGTAATATGATGAAACTAGAATAAATGAAATCTAGATACTAACCCACATAAGAAGAGGACTCCATTTGCCACCTCGAATGGCAGCACGGACTTTAATTGTTGTTACAACTTTTCCATATAGATAAGAATCATGGTAATTGGACAGGACATCCTACATTCCAAAACCAAGTGTATTAGGAGCTTGTTGTCAGAAGAAATTATGAAATTCAGGTCAGTTCAAATGACACCTCACTGGCATGTATAATCTTGTCCTTTCTTCGATTCTTAAGATGAAGAAACTTTTCTCGAATACTCAAGTTTCCACTGCTGGATTCACTTCCATCCTGTAGAGAGGTGAAGTCAGGCTGCTGTACTGGTTCTTTTTCTTCATTTTGAATCACTGGAATGCACTGTCCACTAGGGGATATAAGCAGAGTCCGTGAGTGGGTAAGTTTCCTCTCACTAAAAGAATTATATTGCTCGTGTTGTTCAACTGCTGGTTCATCTAGAGCTTGAACACACACTTCTAAAGAATTCTCATCCTGGAGGCTTCCAAGCCGACTTCCACAAGAAAAAAGAAAAAAAAAAAGCAAATCAGAGTTAAAATCAGTTGATATAAACAATCTTCTAACTCTATTCAATGGTTGAATTACTGAAGTCCGTGGACCAGTTTGGCAATAAGAGACTTAAGTACAGAACCATTCTAGAAAGACGATACAAAAGTTGGAAAACAGTAAACATACAAAGCAACAAAAGTTTATATCTGATATTAAAACAGTAAGATTCATAATTATTTAGATTATCATGCTGTATAAATTACACAAAATACATGACAGTTGCCTATATTTTCTGGGCATGGGATTGGATACTAAATAGAAGAAACATGAGAGGTTGTGATTTGCCACAAGAGTAGCGAAAAATGGCTACATGGGTACACTCGTGCACCATCTTTTGCATGCCAGATCCAATGCGGCAGTTGCCTGCTGATTACCAGAAATGTTCCTCTAGTTATCATCACTTTCAAGGAGTTTTATGTTAGAATGTTGCAACTAGAGACTAGTGAGCTTTGCTGTCACTAACATTCTGTATTGTAAGTGATGCAAACAGAGGAGGCCAAGGAGGGAGCAACCATTCCTTTGTCTGAAAGTTAGTTAATATACTAAAGTTCAAAGAAAAAGGATAACACTGCTTCATCCTCAACAAGCCATGAGGTTTTTCAGGCAAGAGTTGCTCTCATGATTTCCCTAAAGTCAATGAAGCTAATATGAACACAGAATTTGAATAAGAGACCACTGATATGCCAGGTTTTAATCATCCATTCATTGAAAACGCCAAAAGGAAGTGGATTCTAGAAAATTAAGGATGTAAAAGGGGAATGGCATGATCCAGATCCTATGAGATATCCAAGGCATATTATAGCAAATGAGAGTTTAGAATTTATTTTATTTTGAAAAAGGAGTTTAGAATTTATTACTGTGCACATTTGGATTTTTTTTTTGGTAGATATTCAAATTTTTAAAAAATATCTAAGGTGAATCTTAAGATAAGATTTGATATTCAATCAACTTGGTGAGTCTCACCTCATCAGGATAAGGATTTAGCTTATCTTGATTACAATGTTGAGTGTAGGCTTAGCTTGGAGAATCTTCTCTTTTTAGCATTTCATTAGAAAGTGTAGTGTAAACTTAACTTGGAGCATCTTTTCTACTTTTGGAGTTATCTCCAATTGGTCATCTCATGACATTTTGCTACAAAATATATAAGGATCCTTGTTTTTCCGATGAGAGTTTGGACGGTAAATTCTGGGGTTCTAATGCAAGAAAAAGGGTATAGGACTTTATACCCACAATTCTGGTATTTGCTTTGTGAGTGAATCTCATTAAATTGATCCTGAGACCATGGAGAATTTTCACATGGTATCAAATCAGTGAGAAGACTTGTTCGAGAAAGATCAAAATCCAAAAGGGTTCCTACACAACAATGGTGAAAGTTTGGTCAGTTGGTCAATTTAGTCAACCTCAGCCCAAACTCGGCATTCATCAGGATCCTACATACCTCAATCATCAGTTCTGCCTGGAATTATGGAGCCTCAGAGATGTGCATTTGAAGCTTCAATATTCAAGTCCAGATTGGTATAAAACTGTATGTCGTAGAGCTGCTTATATTTGTAAAGGGGCCCGCAATTGTTTTGTAAAGGCACCAAGATTTCACCATATGGATTTGTCAAAATCAGCCTGTATTTGCTCAAGATCTAAAGGAAAACATCAGCCAATTTAGGTCCTGTTGACAATTTTTGTCACATTGCCTAGAGGGGTAGTAAAAATAAAAAATTTTGTGAAGTGTTTCTTTTTATGAATTTGTTCCCTTGTTTATAGAAAAACATTTTTTAAGCATTGCAGCAATTTTGGCTTTCATTGCCATCCCCCTTGTACATAGAATAGGATATACAAGAGCTTCGCTACTGAGCAAGCTAAGTTTAGGAGCTTCGCAGAAAAAGAAAGACAGCTTCGCCAAGAGAAGGAAAGCAAGGAAGTCTAGATCGCGGTCCAAGGTCGCTAAGGCATGAAAAGAGCTTCGCACGCGAAGCAGCCCAAACAGTTGCTTCGGGCGAAAACTTTGCGAAGCGGGATTCAAAAAAGTTCAAGCATTGGAAAACTGCTTCGCTAAAAAATCAGCGAAGCATCCACTTCGGGCCTCCCTACTGGCGAACCATTTCTACTTCGCCCAAAGTTGTCGCGAAGCATCTACTTCGGATAACTTTCGTGCGAAGCGCTTTCACCCGAAGCAGTAGTGGCCCGTAAAAAAGCAGAAGATTTTTCCAAGGCAAAATTGCACTTCGGCCGAAAAACCCCCGAACCACGGCTTTGAAGAAGGTTCGCGGCGAAGCATTTTGACAACTCATCAGCGAAGCATCCACTTCGGGCAGGGAACCTCGCGAAGCAGCCTTTGACACGCCTTTCCAGCGAAGCAGCAAAAGATTGAAAGCCCCGTCTTGAGAAGGGATATCTGCTTCGGCATTTAACATCTGCGAAGCCATTTTGAGAAGCTCCTTCGCGCGAAGTGCATGACCGAGGAAGATGGATCTGCTTCGGCTTATATCCATTGCGAAGCAGGGTCGCGAACTAGAAATTGGCGAAGCACTTTAGGGGCACGCACTCCAAGCCCGGGTATTTTTCCGAGGCAATCAAGTGCCTCATAAATGAATTTTTACGTGCCCGGAAGACTCGGGGCTCATTTTTGGCAATCTGAAAGGAGGTATCAGTCTCAGAAGGAGAGCCCGGCGGACATGGCGGCCACTCGAGCTCCGCACCCGGAGGAGCCTAGGATGAGTCAGGCGGCTCATAAATGCGAATTTCCCCGGTTGATTCGGTCGCAGCTGCTATTTATAGAAAAGGATTTGAGAGCTCAGTCACGGGAGTAGCGGGAGCTAACTTCTCAGGTTTTCGAGGATGTACTCCTCAATTTTGTGCATTGATGGCTTAGAGGGTCGGGTCCTCTATAAAAACCCAGGCATTGTAATGAAAATGGGGGGGAACTTTCTGCTAGAAAGCGGCTGTAACTTGATTTTCTGCAATTAATACTAAAGAGCTTCGAGCCTCATTTCTCTCTTGTATGCTGCCTTCTGTGATTATTTCTGTTATCTCGTCTCTTCCTTTGCATACTGTAATTCTGAATTCTGTATTTTGGTGTGTGATTGGGGATAGAACCCTGGAATTTTCCCGAAGGATACATAGGGGAGAGAACGCTGTAATAGTTTTCTTGTATGCTGCTTGTGGATAATGTTTTTGCTATATTTACTCATTTCCTAATCGCCGTAATTCTGAAGTCTGGATTTCGACGTAAGGGGAAGGGTAATTCTAGAACTTGTCCAGAGGATACATAGGAAGGCCAGTACTGTGTTCATTCCATTCTATTCTTAGTATTCATTGCTGTTATTTCAAGATGTAGCCAGTAATCGTGCTGCTGGTTCTTTCCCTCTTAAATTCATCAATATTTCTTCCCTTACCTTGTTTATTTCTTTCCTGCACCCTTACTATTTTTATCTCTTTCTTTCACTCTTAGCTCAAAACACCAAGTAGTTTAGTAAAGGAGTCGGCCTTTCTCCGGAGATTGGCACGGGGGGAATCTCTTCCCCTCGGCCTTTCAATGTTGGTCCAGGTCCAGGGCGCGTACACTTCCCAAAATCCTTTCCTGTGGCAGATTTGATGACCAACAGTTTACGCACGCCCGGTGGGACCCGGTCAGTCTCACCTTGTGAGTGGTAGTGAGAATCGATGCTTGTCTCATTGCCAAAAGACTCTAGCATCTGGCGACTCTGTTCAACCTGAAAATCTTAACGTCGTAAAAGACCAGTACTTAAGTATCTGTGCCTTCATGCAAACAAGATGGGGAGTTAGGAATAGTGGAGAGGAGACTGAGTTCTTTGAACTCGATATTGACGCCTTCGAGGAACGTTCTAGGTTGGTCACCCCCGAGTCACTGTTACGTGGAACATCCTCGCAAGAGGCTGCTTTTGACGAACAAGGGCTAACTTCGGATAGCACAGCAGCTAGCCTTCCTCCCAATCCTCCAAACTCGCCAAATCATCCAAGTGCCTCCGTTCCAATTAGTCATTCAGTTAGCAATCAACGAGGAACTTCGAGAATCCCTGTTTCTCGGAATCTAGGCACGAACATGGCACAGCAACAACAAAAACAACAAATGCAGCAGCAGCAGTAGCAACCGCCACCCAGATTGTTCCCGGCATGGAATTCTTCCGGACCGTTAAATCTAGCGGGACAAGAGCAAGTTCCGCCTACTGCTATGAAGAAAATCCCAACGTTTGATGGAACTGGGAAGACTACTCTGGAGCATATCCAGGACATTGTTTCTCTAGCAGCGATTCATGACATCACAGAGGAGAGAGTTGTGGTAAAGCTTCTGGTTCTATCTCTTAGAGGGAAGCTCCTCTACTGGATCCTTACCACCCGGTACTATAATGGGATGGGACCAGTTAGCCGGATAGTTAATGAGAAGTTTCAACGAGTCCGCCGATCCATCCTCTCTTTTGCATCAGTTCACAACGATCCAGAGACATCCGCAAGAAGAGATCGTTGATTTCAATGTTAGGTTCGCTCGAACCTGGCAAAGGATACCAGTTGGACTCCGGCCAACTAGCGAAGCTACAGCGTACTATTACCTTAGGGCTTTCAACCCTGATATCAGTGTAATGGTAAGGTATTCGAATATCAATACCTTCCCTGAGCTGTATGAATTAGCCCAGAAAGCGGAGATGGATCTAATAGCCGTGGGTAAACTTCCCCAAAGGATGCCAATGCCCATACTTCCAGATTTCCCTCAATCCCAGTATACGAGTACAGCCGCTTCGCAAATCTCCGCAAACCCCGCGTATCCGATTTCATCTTGGAACCCGAATCCCATTGTGTCTCAGATCACTACCCCACAAATACATTTTCCCACATTCTCAGCATCACAGGCCACTGTCCCTTCGGCATTCCCTGTGTTGCCAGCACCACCTCAACACCCCGCCCTACCTCCAATACCAACAATGGCCCCATTGCCACCTATTCCCAAAGCCGAGGATATGCAAGCCAAAATACTACAGGAAGTTCAGTCCCTGAACTCCACAGTACAAACCCTGTCTAATGACATGACCATCATGAAAAAGAAGCAGGCGCAACAAGAGTTTCTTACTAAAGATCAAGCGGTACAGCAAGGGAGATCATTGGCAAGAAATGCCGTGATTGATGAAGCTCCGAGCACTTCCGACTACATACATTGGTGCTCCACGTGTAATGACCCTCACGAAGAGAATACCTGCATGCTGCACCAGCACTATGTACAAACGTTGGCGGGTAGTAGTCACGGTGGTCAAGTCAACATTATCAGGCAAATGGATCAGAACATGGTAATTGGTGAAGAAGAGCAAGTTTCAGTCCTTACCAGAGAAGGAAAAAGGCCAATGGAGGTAGATGTTGTTCAAATGGCCCCCTTAAAGGTGTATGTTCTCCGCGAGAAGGGACAGCAACCTTCCCAGGCCCCAAGCGAAGCTCCTCACCCTGCACCAGTAAAAGAGAAGGCCCAACAGGCCCCTGCAAATCCACCTCAGGTGGAAACCAAAGAACAAGCTAGGGAGAAGCTTAAGCTTCCTTCGCTGACCAAGCGACAAAGGGTCGAAGCCACGGAGCAGTATCGCACCAGGTATGAGGCGAAAAGGGAACCTGAGGTGCACAACTCCCTAGTTTACAACATCGTAGATGAGCTGAAGAAAACTCCAGCCAAAATCAGTTTGTATGACGCATTGCAGCTACCTAGACAAGTGGACTTGCTGCAGGAATATTTGAAGACAACTAAGGCGAGAAAGTCAGCACCGCTTGCCCTAGTGCAAACCCTATCCACGTCCATTACAAGGAAGAATAGGCCACCACCGTTCTACCTGTCTCTACAAATGGAAGGGTACGTGGTACACAACTGTATGATTGACTCTGGGGCCGTGACGACAATCATGCCCAAAGCAGTCTGCGAGGAAATAGGAATGGAGTACACGCAAAGCAGCCACGGCGTGCTCCAACTGGATGGTACTCCTGTGAATATTGTAGGTGTAATTAAGGATATACCTATCCGACTACACAAAATGCCTCAGATCACGGTTATACAAGAGGTGGTAGTCGTCGACCTAGAGCCGTATTTTAGCATGTGCCTGTTGAGGGAATTTACAGCGAAGTTGGGAGGATACCTATCCATGGATTACTCGCATTTAGAGATTCCATTCAAAGGAAAGAAGGTAAAAATCTACAATGAGAAACCTTCTACATTCCTCGTACAGAAGATGTCTGAAGAAGAGAGCAGTGATCCTGTACATGCGATAGTGGAAGGGATAGAGCAGGTGGACCTGGTTGAAGAATCCCTTGCACAGTTGAATTGTGAAGATGAGTTTTCATTGGCAGATTTCAATGCCATGATAGAAACGGAAATGGGATGCTATGCCATCACCAAACCAGAGAAACACACCAAGCCAGAAAACAAGATATGTGCCCAAGGAGAACTATGGAGATTGTTCTTCGATGACGCCTCGATGCAAAATGGCGCTGAGGCAGGAATACTTTTAGTATCACCATCAGGAGAGCAAAAGGAATATTGCTACCGGTAGGTTTGGAGCTGCACCAATAACGCAGCAGAATACGAAGCTTTATGCCTAGGACTAAAGAAAGAAGAAAAGTTAGGCATAAAACATCTCCAAGTCTTCGGAGATTCAGAATTGGTATGCAATCAGGTCACCAACAAGTGCATTTCAAAGAAGCACTATCTCAAAGCATATCGTAACAGGGTATGGGACTTGTTTGACCAATTCGAATCGCTTAATCTGCAGTCCATTCCACGCGAGAAGAACAGACATGCCGATGTCTTGGCATCCATTGCAGCTAGATATTCTCTAACAAACGACATGGTGAATAAACCCAAAGCTGTGAGGATGATTTATAGGCCCTCTGTACCAGACAGAGATATGCATTGGCAAATTTTTGATAATGATGAACAGATTGTGAATTTTTTGATCCAAGAAGCAGCCACGGTCGAAAGAAGAAGCCCGGATGATGAGGAATATGAAGGGCTAGTTCAGTTGAAGAACAACCACGTCCCAAAGGGGTTAATTACTCTGGAGAGCCTTTTTGACCAAAATGATCGAGCAGTTTCCCATAGGATCAAAGTCAACGCGAAGCAGTATCAGGATTTGGAGCTCGAATCCGGGAAAGTGATAAAAGTCGGAACAGATTGCACTTCGAAAGAGTTAGAACAGATCCGGTCTTTGTGCAAAAGGTATCCTGACATAGTAGCATGGTCTTACCAAGACCTGAAGGGATACGATCGGCAATTGATCCAGCATACCATTGAGTTGCAGGAGGGGATCAAACCTTTCCGGCAGAAGCAAAGGCCTGTTAACCCGAAGATCGAAGTCTTGATGAAAGCCGAGCTCCTGAAGATGCTTGAGGCGAAGATAATTTACCACATAAAGCATTCCTCTTGGGTAGCGAATCTAGTCCCTGTTAGAAAGAAGAATGGAGATATACGACTATGCGTAGATTTTCACAACTTAAATCAGGCTTCACTCAAAGATCATTACCCTCCCCCGCAGATTGATCAAATCTTACACTTGGTGGCTGGGGCTCAACGCTTCTCTCTACTTGATGGCTTCTCAGGATATAACCAGATCTGGGTTAGGGATGAAGATCAGCACAAAACGGTATTCACTACCAAGTGGGGAACATTTGCTTATCAGCGAATGCCATTCGGCCTTTCGAATGCAGGAGCCACTTTTTAGAGGGCTATGGATTTAGCTTTCGGTGAACTGTTGAATAAGGTCATCGTCATCTATTTGGATGACATGACCATCTTCTCCCGAAGGAGGGAGGACCATCCTTTGCATTTGCAACAGATATTCGAAAAATGCCGAGAATTTGGCATTTCAATTAACCCAAAGAAGTCCATATTCGCAGTCAATGAGGGAAAATTACTGGGACATGTGATATCAGAGAAGGGTCTCGCCGTAGATCCTGACAGAGCTGAGGCTCTCTTGAAGCTCCCACTCCCGGTGAATAAGAAGGGACTTCAATATTTTTTCGGCCAGATCAACTTCGTAAGGAAGTTTGTTCCAGATTTCGCCCAAGTCATTAAGCCAATGTCTGAACTCTTGAAGAAGGACGCTGAATTCATATGGACAGATGAAAGGAAAGAGGCATTTGAAGATATTAAGGCCCGAATCACTCAGGTGCCAGTCCTGACTAACCCTGACTACAATCGAGATTTCATCCTATATGCTATAGGAGAACCCGAAAGCTACGTTGCAGTCCTGACACAGAAGGGGGAAGATGGTGAAGAGCGCCCCATCGCGTTCCTAAGTCAATTAATACACCCCCATGAAGAGAAATACAACTTCATAGAAATACAGGTGCATGCCGTAATGAAATCCCTTAGGAAATTCAAGCACTTCATTTCTCAAAGTCGGGTTACAGTATTCGTCATTCATCCCGATGTGCGCAACTTCGTTATCCAAGGAGAGTTGGGTAGCAAAAGAGCTGGTTGGGTCAGCAAAATACAGGAGTTTGACATCGATATTAGACCCACAAAATTAGTTCGCGGTCGCACGCTATGTCAAGAGCTTGCAAAGAGCGTAGCGGCCGAAGTGACAGCTTGTCGGTGGGATGACTTGGCAGCAGAAGGGTGTTTCGCAAATCAAGAAGAAGATGAGGAAGACTGGGTCAGTGAGATAGTTGAATATTTCAACACCGGGAGATGTCCTCCACATTTGAATGCTTCGCAGCGAAGACACTTCAGGATGCAGTCCCTCTGATACACATTACGTCCCAAAGGCCTATTCTTCAAGAATATTGATGGCGTTCTTCTTAAGTGCATAAAAGAAGATGATAAGAAAAGAGTCTTGGGCGAATTCCATTCAGGTTTATCCGGGGGCCACTTCGCAGGAAGAACAATGACGGCATTAAAGATAATTAAGGCGGGTTATTATTGGCCTACACTCTTCGCCGATGCCTTTGCAGTCTGTCACAGATGCGAGCAATGTCAGAAGTTCGCCGGCCGAAGTAGAAGTGCTGTAATGTCCCAAAAATAAATATTTTTTGTAAATGTCTCCTACACTTGATTATAAAAGTGAAAAAGGGGTTCATGTGACTAGGAGACATAACTTAAGTTGTGTTTATTTATGTTTTTATGTTGTAATAAGGCACTTTAAGTGATTTTAGGGTTGGGAGATGTCAACTCCAAATTAGAACCTCACCCTATATAAGGGAGTGAGACGTCCCATTTTGGGCATGTGATGTTGATATCAGAGTTGAATATTGAAACCCTAGAGGTTCCATGAGTTGAGATTGCAGGTCTTGCTCATTCCCATAGTGCATTGGAGGTGCATGGTTGGGGTCTTGGCAATATCATTGCAAGTGTTATTGCCCTAAAATATCAAAAATACAAAAAGAGGCATCTGTAAGGAGTTCGTGGCATTTTTGGGAGCATTTGTGTCATGTGTTTCAGATCTGTTGGCAGCCCCAAACCCTACGCTTGTATTTGGGGTCATTTTTGAGGAGTTTTTGCATCTGTTCAGCCTTGGGGTTAGTTCGTCCCACTTGTGGGAGTTTGTATCTGCATTTTAAGTTCCTTGAGGACCCATTTGTCCATTCCAGCTGTTATATTGGTTTGGCAATATTTAATAGACGATACTGGCTGATTTCTCCTCATACTTGTGTTATTTTATGAGCAATTTTTGAGTTATTTCCTTGTTGTACTTAATTTTTGCATTTTCGTAGTAAGGGTTTGTTGTTCCTAAAAAAGGGACATTACAAGTGGTATCAGAGCTGGAATCTTGCCAGCCTGTGCTTAGTTTCAGCATTTTCAGTGTTTTTTCAGTTGTGGGTATTTCAGTTTTTGAGTTTTCAGAATTAGGGTTTTCAAAAAAATTAGGGCTTTCAGAAATTCTTTTTTTTGTGGGTATTTCAGATTTGTGGTGATAAGTGTGTTTCTGTGGTGAAAAGTTGTGCCCTAGTGAAAATCGCGGATTTTTAGGGGATTCGCGGATTTTTAGGGATTTTTTTCAGAAAATAAAAATTGCAGATTTGGATACCCTTTTGACCAATTTGTAGTTCTGTGGTTTCAGATATTTTTTTTGGTGGTCAGAATTTTCAGAATTTCAGATTTCCATATTTTTAGGGTTTGATAGGGTTTTATGCATCGTCCTCCTGTTCATCAGTATTTTACTAAGAGAAACAGACTCGCTTTGGAAATGTCAAACAAGGAAGAGGTTGAGGAGCCCCAAAGGCCAGTTGATAGGATGAGAAAAAATTCGTTGCCCTACTTTACATGCTGCAAAGAATGGTGTCCTTACAAGAGACAAATCAGCAAAGAATTGAGGGCAGCTTTGGGCAACCCAAATGGCACAAGGAGGGAAGGAGAAAGGGGAGGCAACAACAATGGGCATGAGTCATCATCTAACTCACACCCTCCCCTTGCCTAGGCCGTCCAAGCCTATGTTCCTTGTTCCACCACCTCCACCGGAGGAAAATGAGGTAACTGATGAATTAGATGAATGGTTTGTCGCTTATAGTAATAAATACGAGGGTTTTAGGGCAGCGGTTTCTTTTCATAAATATTTGAAGATTGTGGGTAAATCTGTTGTTGAGGCTAAAAAAGAGAAAAAGAAGCCCTTTTTGCATCAAAAGGTGACCATTCCCTCATTTAATGGTCAAGATGGTCTTACAACTAGGGCATGGCTTCAAAAATTGCAGACTTATTTTACCTTGGAGCCTATTTCAAGCCGATGCGTCTTTTTCAAATTGCTACACATCCACCTTGAGGGTAGTGCTTACTCATGGTGGCATCATGGGTTAGTAACCCAAGGGCATGGTGATATTGATACATTTGATGAATTTTGTACCAGGGTTTTGAACAGGTTTGAAAGGAGGAATGTGGAAGAGTATTTCAAGGAGCTTGCCACTTTGAAGCAAACTTCATCCATTCATGCCTATGTGGAGGATTTTGAACAACTTTCAGTTCAGGTACAAAATATTTCACCCAAGAGGGTAATTTTTCTTTTTATGGATGGTTTGTTGGAACCCGTGAAGGGATTAGTTAAAGCTTTTGAACCAGCCACTCTTGAAGATGCCATTAAGAGAGATTTAAGCTTAGAATCTGTTTTACCTCCTAGATAGAAATATTTTGCACATAATCCGCCTGTTAGACCACCTTTTGCAGCCAGAAAAACAATTTTTGGACAGCAGTATGGGCAGCAAGGAAACCTCACGCAGCAAGGTGGAAATGAGAGAAATTTTTATGGCAGGAATCCCACGCATGGAGAAGGTTTCAGATCTGGTTTTCAGCCACCTAATAAGCCCCCAAATGGCCCATGCTTGACACAAGAAGAGAAATATGAGCTAAGGAAACAAAACAAGTGTTTCATTTGCAAGTCTCCTTGGCAAAGAGGTCATAAATGCAGAGAAGGAGGTATGAAAATCATTGAATTACATTCTGATTCTGATTCTAATAATCCTGATTTTTATGAGGCAGATGAGACACCCTTGGAAGAGGAAGCACAAAGGGAGTATGAGGAAGTTCCTGAAGGTTCCCTAGCCACTTTAAGTGGGCTGAATCAGTTTCACACTATTAAGGTACCAGGTAGATCTTTTGATGAAAAGGTTATTGTTTTAATAGATAGTGGTGCTACTTACAATTTTGTTGATGAGAAGTTTGCCACTAGAAAGAATCTTCCTACAGCTATCATTCCTGGTTTTAGTGTTGCTATTGGCAATGGTGATATTATCACATGCAACAAAGTGGTAAGAAACATAAAAATTAATTTTGGCAACATGGAAGTAGATGAGCAATTCTTTGTTTTTCCCTTTGGAGGTATTCCACATATGGTTTTGGGTGTGCAATGGTTGTATTCACTTGGTGATTATGTTACTAATTATCAGAAATTAGAACTGAAATTTGTGCTTGAAGGGAAAGATGTGGTGTTGCAAGGAATCAAGGAAAATGGGTCAAAATATTCTTGCAAAATTTTGGAGGTTTCATACAAAAGAATGGAGAAGATGATAAGGCATAAGGACGTTGAGTGGGCAGCTGTAATTTTCAGTTCAGAAGGGAAAAAATCAGCTACCTATCATCCTCAAATTCAAGGTTTACTACAAAAACATCTTAAGGTATTTTCTGACCTACCTAAAGGTTTGCCACCTAGTAGAGGTTTTCAGCATGTTATTGAATTGGAAGCAAATAGTAAACCTTGTCATAATTAAACCTTATAAGCATCCTAAGGTTTTCAAAGATGAGATTGAAAAGACCATTGCTGATTTACTTGAGAGTGGGCACATTATTTGCAAAGATGGGGTGAAGGTTGATCAAACTAAAGTTTCAGCTGTACAAAGATGGCCTATACCATCCAACCTAACGGAATTGAGGGGTTTTGTGGGTTTATGCAGTTACTACGGGAGGTTCATTAAGGGGTTTTCTTCTTTGGCTGCCCCCTTACTGAATTAACTAAGAAAGGGGCCTTTTCATGGTCCAATGAGGCTCTTTTAGCTTTTCTAAAGCTGAAAGATGTAATGACTTCCACTCCTTTACTTGTTATTCTTGATTTTTCTGTTGCTTTTACTATTGCTTGTGATGCTTCTGGTGTTGGAGTTGGAGCTGTACTTATGCAACAAGGACGCCCCATTGCTTATGAGAGTAGAAAGCTCTCAAATGTGGAGAAAACTTTCAGCATCTATGATAAAGAGATGCTAGCTATCATGCATGCCTTGACCAAATTTAAACAATACTTAGTGTGTGGCAAGTTTGTGGTCAAAACTGATCATAACAGTTTGAAATACTTCTTGGGGCAAGTTGAACTGAATGAAAGACAGCAGAAATGGGTAACAAAGTTGCAATCATATGATTTTGAAATTGAGTTTGTAAAGGGTAAGAAGAATTCAGCTGCTGATGCACTTTCTAGGCACCCTACTTTTCATTCTCTTTCCATTATTTCTGTTGATTGGAAGGTGAAAATTATGGCTGAATATGCAAAGAATGATTTTTGTTCTGAACTAATAAATGGGCAAGTTGAAGATGACAGGTTCAACCATAAAGAAGGACTGATTTTTTGCAAGGGAAGAGTGTTTTTAGTACCTGAATCAAAGCTGAAACAAGCTTTAATTATAGCCATGCATGATGCTCCACTTGTAGGCCATCCAGGTTTCTACAAGACTTACAAACAGGTTAGAGAAAGATTCTATTGGAAGGGTTTGAAAAGGGATGTCTTCTTGCATGTTTAGGAATGTGTTATTTGCCAAGAAAACAAGGGGGAACATGAATTTGCAGCTGGTTTACTTCAGCCACTTCCTATTCCCAATCAGAAATGGGAAAGTATCTCCATGGACTTCATTATTGGTTTGCCCAAGGTATACATGAAGGATTGCATATTTTTTGTTGTTGATAGATTGAAAAAATTTGCTCATTTCTATGCCATTTCAACAACTTGTACAGCCATACAAGTTGCTGATTTGTTTTTTAAAGAAGTTTTCAGATTGCATGGTTTGCCTAAATCCATTGTGAGTGATAGGGACAGCAGATTTTTGAGCATGTTTTGGCAAGAATTGTTTAAGCTATGTGGTACTAAATTGACTCCTAGTACTAGCTACCATCCCCAAACTGATGGGAAAACTAAAATTGTTAACAAATGGCTTGAAGGATATTTGAGAAATTATGTTTTAGGTCAACAAAAGGCATGGGTTAAATGGCTGCACCTTGGTGAATATTGCTACAATTCTACTTATCATATGTCCATAAAAATGTCTCCATTCAAGGCACTTTATGGTTATGATGCCCCGCACTTTTCAGATCTGATTTTTGGTGATTCAAGGGTCCAAAAAGCTAGAGACTTTGCAGCAGAAAATCAAGATATTCTTAATGCTTTGAAAGACAATATTCTTATGGCACAAAATCAGCAGAAGTATGCAGATCAGCAGCGTAGTGAGCGCTCATTTGAGGTGGGAGACTTGGTTTATGTTAGGTTGCAGCCCTACAAACAGTCTACATTGAAAAGAAGTGGAGCAAAAAAACTCAAACCCAAATTTTATGGACCTTACAAGGTGTTGAGTAAGGTTGGACAGGTTGCATATGCTTTGGAACTTCCAAGTGGAAGTAAAATACATAATGTCTTCCATGTTTCTTGTTTGAAGAAGGCCTTGGGCCAACATATTCAGCCATCTTCAGATTTTCCACCCCTTGATGATGAAGGAAAGCTCATTCTTGAACCTGAATTGATCCTTGAGACAAGGGAGAGAAAGCTTAGGAGTAGGACTGTCAAAGAATATATTGTGAAGTGGAAGGACTTGCCTATGGAGGATGCTACTTGGGAAGGTGCAGAAATTTTAGATGCTCCAGCTTTGACTTTGCTTGAGGACAAGCAATTTGAGGAGGGTGGACTTGTAATGTCCCAAAAATAAATATTTTTTGTAAATGTCTCCTACACTTAATTATAAAAGTGAAAAAGGGGTTCATGTGACTAGGAGACATAACTTAAGTTGTGTTTATTTATGTTTTATGTTTTTATGTTGTAATAAGGCACTTTAAGTGATTTTAGGGTTGGGAGATGTCAACTCCAAATTAGAACCTCACCCTATATAAGGGAGTGAGACGTCCCATTTTGGGCATGTGATGTTGATATCAGAGTTGAATATTGAAACCCTAGAGGTTCCATGAGTTGAGATTGCAGGTCTTGCTCATTCCCATAGTGCATTGGAGGTGCATGGTTGGGGTCTTGGCAATATCATTGCAGGTGTTATTGCCCTAAAATATCAAAAATACAAAAAGAGGCATCCGTGAGGAGTTCATGGCATTTTTGGGAGCATTTGTGTCATGTGTTTCAGATCTTTTGGCAGCCCCAAACCCTACGCTTGTATTTGGGGTCATTTTTGAGGAGTTTTTGCATCTGTTCAGCCTTGGGGTTAGTTCGTCCCACTTGTGGGAGTTTGTATCTGCATTTTGAGTTCCTTGAGGACCCATTTGTCCATTCTAGCTGTTATATTGGTTTGGCAATATTTAATATATGATACTGGCTGATTTCTCCTCATACTTGTGTTATCTTATGAGCAATTTCTGAGTTATTTCCTTTCTGTACTTAATTTCTGTATTTTCGTAGTAAGGGTTTGCTGTTCCTAAAAAAGGGACATTACAGGATTTCATAGGGGTTATATCGCCGAACTCCTCCGCAGGACACAAGTTCGTCCTGACTGCAACCGACTATTTCACTAGGTGGGCCGAATCAGTACCCACGAAGCATGCCGACCAAGAAACCATCATTGCATTCCTAGAAGGTTTGATCACCCGGTTCGGCATCCCGAAAGCAATAGTAACGGACAATGGTCCTGGGTTCACAGGCGCCAAGATCAACGAGTTCATCTACAAATATGGGATGTATCACAAGGTCTCTTCCAATTACTATCCACAGGGTAACGGATTGGCAGAATCAACTAATAAGACTCTGTTAAGGGTGCTGAGGAAGCTCATAGAGAAGAACAAAAGAACTTGGCACCTCTTCCTAGATCGGGCCTTGTGGGCTGATCGAATTTCTGTCAAAAAGTCAATTAAAACGTCGCCTTACGCCTTGGTGTATGGCAAGGAGGCTATCTTACCAACCCATATAGAGATTCCTGCATTGCAGCTGTTGAGTGAAGAAGAAGAATTTAGTCCCATGGAGAACAGGCTAGCTCAGCTACTACAGCTGGAAGAAGACCGCGATAAGGCCTACCAGAGCTTCGCTAAGCATGCCCAGATCACCCGAGACTGGTTCAAGAAAAGGTCCTCCGACCGCACATTCAGAGTGGGAGACTTAGTATGGAAGTGGGACTCTTGGAAGGCCAAGCCTGGGAATCATGATAAATTGGACGCTTTCTGGGACGGACCATTCGAGATTGTGAAGGTGAATTCGGCCAACTCCTTCATCCTCAAGGATACAGCTGGCCAGATCTTGCCGATTTCTGTCAACGACCTTCATTTGAAGACTTTTCATCGCTGAAACAAAACGAAATAATCTCTCTAAAAAAAAAAAAAAATTCAAGTTTTTACTTTTGTATGTAAGATTTTTCATTTCTGTATATACCCTATTTCAAGACTGCCAAGGAGTTAAGCTTCACACTACCACAGCGACAAGCACCGGTTCCGCTGAGATTAGCAAGAATCTCCTTCGGGAACTTTATGTGCGAAGTGACTGATGCAAGATGGTTCGCAGCGAAGCACTTTGGCCTAGAAAGAGTCCTCGAAGGACCAAACGACATCAGAATGAAGGCGTGAGAAGTACTTCGCAAAAGGGAGATCGAGCGAAGTAGTTTCCGAAGGGATTTAGCGAACCATTTTTCAAAAGGAACAAGCTTCGGAGGTTAACCCTCCGCGAAGCAAGCAGCGACACGGCAAGGTAAAAACACTTTGAGCCCGAAGTGTCTTTAGCGCCGACTTCAACTTCGCCGAAAAAATAAGGCGCAAGGTGAAGAGCATTTAAAACGTGTCTTGAAGGACGTGCCGATGACAACCTAGGGAAACGTTCAGGGCAGGCGATTTTAATGCAAAGGTGGCGGGGCACATCCCGAGAGAATTCAGTTATGAGAAAAGCTCGCGCCCAGGTACGAGGTGGCAGAAGGTTAGGTTTCCAATGCTGGGCAAAATCCTCGAAGCGCATGGGCCCGCGTACAACGCCGCCGTGAAACCAATCAAAAGGCAAAACGACCTCCTCCGTCCGAGTTGTGAATTTAATTTTGGCAAGCGCCATAAATAGAGGTAGTTGCCTTTTAGAGCTATAAAGCTCAAGCCTTAGCAGTAAAAAGGGTGTTCGCCTACTGGTTAATGCAATTTTAAGAGCCTTAGTAGCCTGCATTTCTCCTGATTCTTCGCGTCGAAACTCTTTGCGTCAAAAGACTCTGCTGTCGTCCAAATTCAGAATGGGGAAGAAGAATTCTAAGGAAAAGAGGAAAGAGCCTGAGGTAGCAGGCCCAGAGAAAACAAAGAAGGGCAAAGAAGAGAAAAAGCACAGACCTAAGAGGGTCGACCTCAACCTCCGCCCCGAAAAGCAAGCCGTAGAGGAAAGGGAGGATTCAGAAGAAGAGCAGCTTGCAGAACCGCCAATTGATGGGTGGGAGAAAATAAGGGACACCGAACTTTCAAAAAGCGTGGCTGAGCTCCGATACACTATCGAGTTCATGAAAAGCCGACTCTCCGCGGAGAACAAGAGAGCCGCTGCTTATTATTCACAGATATACTGGTATCTGACCCCGCCTGTGCACCATTGTCCCAAATTGATCTGTGCCATCGCGCAAAACTACCAGCCATCCACCAGACAAGTGCTGGACACCGCAGGCAATAAATTGTTTACAATTTTAAAAGAGCACGTACAAGGAGCCTTTGCGCCACAGCAAGGGCCGCCCAAGGGCTATTCCATTGGCAATGTCATCCTGAGCGAACAAATGGAGAGGTTCACTACCTCCAGCTATATTATAAAATTTCTGAACGAGAACCTCAAGGACGGACTTCCTTCAGGTAAGCTGCCTCAAATGCCTTGCCCCCTAAAGGATTTCAAGAGCACAGACATTTTCTCTATCATTGTGTGGGTCGCGGGCCTGTCTACTGATGCTTCGGTGCACCCCTGGCAAGTGTCACTGGCCGAATGTATTTCGCGAGGGAAGTTTTATGCCCTAGACGCGTCAAGGCCGAACACTAACCTAGTCTTCTTCGACTGGGCGGAATGGGTGGCCCGAACCTTGCATACGCGACTAGTCAGCATGAGGAATGCTGGGACAGGTCAGTATTTTGGCTCTTGCTCTTTCCTATTTTGGCTATTTTTCTATCATGTCCAGAAGCATTTCCCCCACATCGCCATCACCTCAAGCGGCAAGGACGGAACTCCTCTGCCGGTGTATCAGTGGACTCTCCTCCTGGCAAGGACGGAGTCATATTACGTTTTCAATCAGTAGTTTCTAGGACCAACTATTCAGCTGTTGCAGGGCTCTTGCCCTAGGGTTCCCATTAGCCTTAGAGACAAGGTGGTTAAGGAGGAAAAGGGGGACGTTTTTCAATTGACGCAAGGGCTTGTGGTTCGCCTATTTGGATTTGTAGGGAAGCCCTTCCTACTACCCGTTTACCCCTCTGAATACCAGTTCACGTTGGAAGTCGCTCGGCAGAGTGACGCGACAAATGTTATTTACGGCCATGGCCGAAAATGGGCACCCACATGTGACTTCCCTTTCAAAATGGGAGTAATTGAGGTGTTTGCCCTGAAGCAACATGTATTCTTGGAGGATAAGCTTGCCGACTTCGGTTTGCTGCAGATTCCTCAGCGGTGGTGTTACGATCCCTTGGGAGTGATGAGGGATCATCTCCGATTCAAAAATTTTCATGTCTGCCCTCACCCGGAGATAGTGGAACAAAGGAACAACCCCAATGGGAGAGATTTGGAGTGGCACTTGGAAAGAATGAAGACCTTACCTCCCTGGCATGAGTTTTACCTCATGGAGGACGAGTATGATCCAGTTTAGCACCCCTTCCCAAGCCCAGACTCCACCTTTTGGAGAAAAATGAAAGATGATTTAAGGGAGGAGTTAAAGAGTTGGGGCGAGGAACAGTTGAAGGAATGGTGGATAATGAGAGTCCATCGCCAGAAGCAAAAATCATACAGACTCCTGGAGACAGATAGAGACTTCGCAATTTTCTACGAAGCCAACGCTGGGTCTTGGAAGCCCATCTCCTTCGCCGACTTCATTCCCCCCAGTGCCCCAGGTTTGGGTGAAACCCCAAGGAGAGCCGATGATGCTTCTGAACAAGAGGAAGAAGAGGAGGCAGCGGTGACACCACAAGAGTTGCCTCAGGAGCCCGCTGGAGGTCATGACATGAGTGCCGCGGGGTCAGCGCAACAATTAGACAAGGAGGAGAAAAGAAAAAGAAAGAAATTGGAGCAAGTCCAAGTGCCTCCTACTCATCCGAAGCGAGCGCGTACCAGGCCTCCAGGTGCTTCAAGCAAACAGCCTGTGACAGGCTCAGCCGAGGTGAATGTTGAAGGGACAACGTCGCAAAGGGCTGAGGTAGTTGCGGAGGTAGACGTCATCGATGTGGAGGAACTCCTCCAAACGGAAGGGGGCCTTGAAGAAGAAGTCATGGAGGTCGGAAGTATAGAGGCAGAGAAAGAACATGAGCCGACCACGCAGGAAGCTACCACTTATGCTCTATTGACAGAGCATGCAGGTACGCATTCCTCACCCTTTACCCTGGTCTCCCAAGTCATGCCTACAACTGTCCCGGCCGAAAGTCCCCATCAGTCTCTCCCTCTCTCGGATAAATCTCCCCTGGAAATTCAGTCACCCCATCGCATGGTGCCCCTCACCACCACGAGTTTGCCTCATGATCTCGCCAGTCTCACGAGCATATCCACCTCCTTCGAGTCGTCAGGCCGGGACAGGTCCATGGATACCACTTCGCTCTCCCACGCCACCATCCCCTTGGTATTTAGTCAGGGCGAAGGTAGTACTCCAACTCCGAACCCCGACTCCCGCTCCCCCGTCACACACGGCGTTGTTTCTCTGGCTGAAACTCCCATCACACCCGTCGCCGAACCTACTGGTGAGGCATCCCCTGTGCATTCATTATATTTGTTCACCCCCTTGGCTGGAGACCCAGCCTCGTTTGAAACAGAATTGGCTACGATCAAGGAACGTCCTCTGGCAGAAAAGCTGCTCCAAGCCCGGCAGAACACTGACAAGATGCTGAAAGAGGCAAGGAAAAAAAGAGGGCGCTCTCTAGCAAGAGTAGAAAAGTGCGCTGTATTCGACCTAAAATGCGGAAAGCTGCATAAAGTAAAGAAGGTTCCTAAGGTCCAAAAGCCCCTGGACGAAATGACCCCAGCGGATTACGACTATCAGGAGAAATCCAAGGACCTGGAGCACTTGGATGTAGATAATGAATCTGCATCTATGCATGTGAGAATAGAAACATTCCGCGCACATGCTAATATCGCCAATCAGCGCTGGTATGAAGCAGAGAGCGCCAACATTAAGTTGGAAGAGGATCTAGCCAGGACCCGCTCTAAGCTAGAAGACGCGGAGAAGCAGTGCGAACAGATGAGAAAAGAAGTAGACGCCTTGAAACAACAAGTAGAACAACTGCAGGGTTCAACTGAAAATCAGAGCAAGATACAGGCCGAAGCTGAGCTAAAGGCCAAAGAGTTTGAAAGCAGGATCTTGCAGATGCAGCAGCAGTTGTATGAGAAGGAGAGCCTAGAGTTGTTTGATAGAGGCAGAATAAAAGAAATCCGCTCGCACCTACTTAAGAACTTCAGATCTCGGGCCTCCAGCGCCCTGTCAATTTTGACTTATATCACCGAAGCCCAGTATGCCGCTGCCCAAGAGGGACCAATAGTGGATGAGATTATACAAAAAATTAGAAGCCGACTCAAACTGGCTTTTGAGGTTCAAAGTATCAAATAGCAGGACTTATAGGTCCCCGCTATGAGTCGGACAGCCAGAGATTGGTCCACAGCCCAAGCTACAGTCCGCGCCTTCTTCTCCAAAGTGAGGAAAGCACAGAAGGCGAAGGACCTCATGGATGTATTTGAACACGAGCAGCACACATCACTGGGGTATTTTCAAGATCTCTCTGCATTAGGTTTTCCAAGTTTCACTGATGATGACGGGAACCTTTTGACTAAGGAAGAACTCAATCCGGCTTGTCTCCTCTTTGAGAGTGACGTCTCAGAGATAGATGAGTGGGAGGATCCAATCATAGAAAGACAAGTCACGGATTTTATTCTGAGACATTGCAAAATCGCGGCCTGCCTAAATGATCTGAGCACAAGAGCCAAACATGCCGACATAGGGCAAATTGATCGGTTCCATATTTTGGTCAAAGCGCTACAAGACCAAGAGCCATTTCAGAAAGGTGCCTAGGCTCATGTTCGCCGAACCATGGAACACATCCGCGATCGCCTTCCCCCACCGCCACAACAAGAGGCCACACCGGAAGAGGAAGAAGAGGAAGAAGAAGAAGAAGAGGTAGTTGTGGAAGCACCCCCAGAAAGACAAAGAGGAGAAGGGTCTGGAGGCAACTCTGGCCCAACGGATTAAGGCTGAGGGTTCTTGCACCGAGGCGAGCTCGTTGCCCTGCGAGCCACCAAGAATGTTGACAATTTTTGTCACATTGTCGCTATTGAGCAAGCTAAGTTTAGGAGCTTCGCAGAAAAATAAAGACAGCTTCGCCAAGAGAAGGAAAGCAAGGAAGTCTAGATCACGGTCCAAGGTCGCTAAGGCATGAAAAGAGCTTCACACGCGAAGCAGCCCAAACAGTTGCTTCGGGCGAAAACTTTGCGAAGTAGGATTCAAAAAAGTTCAAGTATTGGAAAACTGCTTCGCTAAAAAATCAGCGAAGCATCCACTTCGGGCCTTCCTACTGGCGAACCATTTCTACTTCGCCCAAAGTTGTTGCAAAGCATCTACTTCAGATAACTTTCGTGCGAAGCGCTTTCACCCGAAGCAGTAGTGGCTCGTAAAAAAGCAGAATATTTTTCCAAGGCAAAATTGCACTTCGGCCGAAAAACCCCCGAACCACGGCTTTGAAGAAGGTTCGCGGTGAAGCATTTTGACAACTCATCAACATCCACTTCGGGCAGGGAACCCCACGAAGCAGCCTTTGACACGCCTTTCAAGCGAAGCAGCAAAAGATTGAAAGCCCCGTCTTGAGAAGGGATATCTGCTTCGGCATTTAACATCTGCGAAGCCATTTTGAGAAGTTCCTTCGCGCGAAGTGCATGACCGAGGAAGATGGATCTGCTTCGGCTTATATCCATTGTGAAGCAGGGTCGTGAACTAGAAATTGGCGAAGCATTTTAGGGGCACGCACTCCAAGCCCAAGTATTTTTCCGAGGCAATCAAGTGCCTCATAAATGAATTTTTACGTGCCCGGAAGACTCGGGGCTCATTTTTGGAAATCTGAAATGAGGTATCAGTCTCAGAAGGAGAGCCTGGCGGACATGGTAGCCACTCGAGCTCCGCACCTGGAGGAGCCTAGGACGAGTTAGGCGGCTCATAAATGCAAATTTCCTCGGCTGACTCGGTCGCAGCTGCTAGTTATAGAAAAGGATTTGAGAGCTCAGTCACGGGAGCAGCGGGAGCCGACTTCTCAGGTTTTTGAGGATGTACTCCTCAATTTTGTGCATTGATGGCTTAGAGGGACGGGTCCTCTATAAAAACCCAGGCATTGTAATGAAAAGGGGGGGGAACTTTCTGCTAGAAAGCGGTTGTAACTTGATTTTCTGCAATTAATACTAAAGAGCTTCGAGCCTCATTTCTCTCTTGTATGCTGCCTTCTGTGATTATTTCTGTTATCTCGTCTCTTCATTTGCATACTGTAATTCTGAATTCTGGATTTAGGTGTGCGATTGGGGATAGAACCCTGGAATTTTCCCGAAGGATACATAGGGGAGAGAACGCTGTAATAGTTTTCTTGTATGCTGCCTGTGGATAGTGTTTCTGCTATATTTACTCATTTCCTAATCGCCGTAATTCTGAAGTCTGGATTTCGACGTAAGGGGAAGGGTAATTCTGGAACTCGTCCAAAGGATACATAGGAAGGCCAGTACTGTGTTCATTTCATTCTATTCTTGGTATTCATTGCTGCTATTTCAAGCTGTAGCCAGTAATCGTGCTGTTGGTTCTTTCCCTCTTAAATTCATCAATATTTCTTCCCTTACCCTGTTTATTTCTTTCCTGCACCCTTACTATTTTTATCTCTTTCTTGCACTCTTAGCTCAAAACACCAAGTAGTTTAGTAAAGGAGCTGGCATTTCTCCGGAGATTGGCACGGGGGGCATCTCTTCCCCTCGGCCTTTCAATGTTGGTCCAGGTCTAGGGCGTGTACACTTCCCAAAATCCTTTCCTGTGGCAGATTTGATGACCAACAGGTCCATATAAGACGTGCAAATTCTTAATATCCCTGCATTTGTTGTCATTTCACAAATTCGTTAACCAAAGATAAAGAAGGCTTTCTAATTTAAAAAAGAACCAAGAAAATATAAATACACAAATTTTAATAAATGAAATCAACAGCAATCAACAGTTCACTCAACTACTGCACCATCCTATGAGGCCACCTACCCAGCCAGCCTTTTTCAGATATTCCCTTAGGAAGTGCAAATATCATTTACATATCAAAAGGAAATATCTTGGTCCTTGTTTCTTCAATCTTCTAAATGTCGTATCTTCTCATACAGGAATGAAGTTGAGTGCCAGTTTTCAGACCTCCATGACTGTTTGCATATTTTCCATTGGTACACTCAGTTTCTACTCATTCTTCCTCCACAATTCTGCAATAAGAAATGGTCGCTAAACATCTTGTAATTTGACTTACAATATCAAATACTTCTCCTATAAATTTTAGATTGAAGACACATTTTGAAGGTTGTATGGGATGACTATGGGGACACATCCTACACTTATGAATCCTATCAAGAAAGCAAAGTGGCTCAAAAAATGTGATGAAACCCAAGGAATGATGGTAATGCCCATTCCAAAAGACCTAATGTTTCACATTTACAAGATGAATAGTCCACAAGAAGATTGTTTGACATTTAAACTACATTTTAGCAATTAAAATATCCTTCGATCTTTATAAATTTGAGAACTGATTTATTATGCTTGATCAAGAAGACCTCCTAGAATTGAGATTACATTTGCAAATTCAAGAATCTACAACTTCAAAGTACAAATAATAATTTCATAGGTTCAGAGGCTGAAGCTAGGGTTTCAAAGGCTATATTTCAGGGCCTGCAAGCCCTAGCGGCCAGCTTTTTTGTTAATTCTGCTCAAGATAAACGCGAGATATGTTGCAGGAGACCCACGATGGGTTAGGAATCTGTCATTCAGCAAATCTTCATGCTACGGACTTGATTGAAAACTGCTTCCAATTTGCTGCAAAAAAAAAAGCGAAAATCACACCTTTCCTTAGCCTCCAAGGCGTGGATTAAAGAGACCTAGAAACAAATTTCAAGCTGCAGACCCAATAAGAGAAGCCTCCTTAGGAAAAGAAAAAATGGTTTAGAACTCAAGCAACGCTAAGGAACTCCCCCAAAAAAAATATACTATGGAAACCTCTCTCAAGAGTAAGGGTTTCGGGGATTCGGCCCCAAAAATGAATTTTAGGGATTCCCTTCGTGGTGGACATTTCCAGCCTAATGCTAACATTAATTTAAGGCTTCTTTTAGACCTCTAAGAATGCCTAAGATTGATCCCAGAAAAACTGAGTCGGTATGTCTAAGAGCAACTGATGGAACCCCAATAGTTAAGCTAAAAATGGGCGACATTCAGGATGGCATAGAAGATCTGGAGAGGAGAGGACTGATTTTCTGTTTCTTGGGTTTTCGTCCGAGCTTATCTGCTTTTAAATTGTGGGCTGCAAAATATGAGACACAAATCTGTGTTTATCCCAATGGTTATTTTCTTGTTATTTTTGCTAATGATGAAGACAAAGAAAATATTTCAAGGGGGTCCCTGGTTCTTTGGAAGGGCGGGGCTTTTCATGAAGCCTTGGCACACTAAATTTAAAGTCGAAGAAGAGATGCCTTCTATAGGACCTGTGTGGGTTAGACTCTTTGGCCTCCCAGTTGAATTATGGAATCCGGCTGTATTTTCTACAATTGAAAACTCCTTTGGAACTTTCATGATGATTGTTGACTATACACATAAATTTGAACACATTATTTATGCTCAAATTTGTGTCTTAATGGATTTCGACAAACCCCTTCCAGAAAAGATCTCATTACAATTTGGGGAGGACACTTGGGAGTAGGTGGTGGACTATGAGAACATTCCTTTCCATTGCAGAATTTACCATGAATATGGTCATTTGGCTAGTGTTTGTCCAAATAAGATTCTAGATCAAAAGAAAGAGGACACGAACTTAGCAGGTTTCCAAATGCCTCAGAAGAAGAACACTATAAAAAACCAGTTATGAAGGATCAAACGATGTTGTTGTTGCCACATTTTGCATGGGGTGCCATGTCTTCGGTTTTTTTTGTAAGGATGCTGCTTTCCCTTCCCTCTTCCTTCTCTCCCTTTCTCCACTATCCCCTATCTTCCCTACCATCAGTTTCGTTCTCTTCATATCCCCCCCTTCTTCTGACTGTTTCTCCGAGAGGGCAAAAGGCCCAACATTTTCTAAGTGTTAGTGTTGCCGCAACCCGACTTCGTAGAGAAGTCGGGCTGCGCCCTTAATTTTGTGCGCACTTGGGGAGCTGATGTGTAGAGAGCTGAGCCCAAAATTTGACTAAGTCTTGAGCCACCCGACTTCGCAACGAAATCGGGTTGCACTCTCAGTTTTGTGCGCACCTGGGCATTGTCAGTGAAGGACATCCCAAAAAGTCCAAGTGTTGGGATCACCCGACTTCGCAGCGAAGTCGGGCTGCGCCCTCAAACTCGTGCGCAGTTGGGCAACTCACTTGAAGAAAATGGCTAAGTGTTGGGACTGCCCGACTTCGCAGTGAAGTCGGGCTTCGCCCTAAAAGGAGAGCGCAGTTGGGCAGCCCATCATGGTACCTCCAGTAAAGACTAAGTGTTGAGCAACCCGACTTCGCAGCGAAGTCGGTGTTCGATCACTTACCTGCGCGCACTCGGGCAAAGAATGTTGAAGCCTGCCCAGAAATTTTCCAAGGCACGGAGGCCTCCCCAACTGCACTACTTCCCCCTTGCGCTGCCTAGTTGCGCTCCAATTTTGGGCGAAGTCGGGCAAGAAAGAAAATGTGAGCTCTTAAGGCAAATTTTTCCCCTTATCAGATTCCGATAGGTGTCCAGCCTCAAGATTCGAGTCAGAGATGTGACGGGAGGTGTGCGAGCGTGAACTGACTTATTGTACCTCAGTTGCCCTCAGTCAAGCTGACTCGGAGCATCATCCACCGCACTGCCACGTAGCTGCTGATTTTTCAGGTGGACCTTGCTGCAAGTACGTTCCATGCCGACAGAGGTCAACATCAGCCGTTTTTTGCCGCTTTTGTCAGCTTTTTCAGCTATTGTCAGGTCTGGGATCCTGTGCCCAAAGATGTAATGGGGGGAAATTTACGCTATAAATAGCTCGACAATATCATTGTAAAAGGGTGGAAGGGGGATATATTGCTAGGGAACCACTGTAGCTGTGCGTTTGCTTCTAAATACAGAATATACTTGGCTCTATTGATTGTCTTTATCTTGTATGCCGCCTTTCTAAAAATTTCTGCCTCATCTTGCTTATGTTATTGCTTATTGTTATTCTGCTTTTTGGATATCCGTATTTAATAGTTAAGTATTCCTGGAATGAAAAAGTAGAGGATACATAGGATGAATGACGTTGGTAGTCTCTGCAACATATCTTGTGTTTAATTGTTGTTAGTAGTGGTGATTGGTTGTTGCTGTGCTGGTTATCCTCCCCACCCAAAACAATCACATTTATATTTCTTTTTGCATTTCTAATTTCTTTCCTGCACTCTGAGCTTAAACCCAATTAAGAAAACATAGGAAGCCGGCCTCCTCCGGAGATTGGCACGGAAGGCATTCCTTCCTTCCGGTCTTTCAATCTGCTAGGCAAATCTAGGGCATATTACACTAATTCCTATCCTAGTGGCAGATTCGTAACCAACAGTTTCTCTGGCATGCCCGGTGGGACACGGGAGTTTCCCACACAAAAACAGAATCGAAGCATTGGTGTTCGCTTCATTGCTGTCAAATTAGAACACCTGGCGACTTTGCAAGTACCTGAATATTAACTGAGTCCGTGAGACCGGTCCAACCTCAAAAGCGCCTTCATGCATACAAGAAGGTGGAGAGCAAGGAACCCAGCACAATAGCCTGATCTCTACGAAATCGACATCAACGCTCCCGGAGAGCGCGTAAGGCTGGCTGACTACCAAGCTCACCAAAACGAACTCGAAGCTGAAGCTGAGATTGAAGAAGCTGAGATCAAAGAAGCTGAAGTCGGAGAGGCCAAAATTGAAGAACAGCCTACAACTTCGGACAGCACTGATACCGATTATACGACCGAAGAGGAAGAAGACATGGCTGCCCAACAAAATTATGACGACCTCTTCCCAACAGTTGATTCCACAGGGCCCTTGGCTCTAGTTGGACAAGAGGTTGTGCCCCCTGCTGCCTTGAAATCCATTCCTACTTACGACGGCTCTAGGAAAACAACATATGAGCACATCCAAGACATTTTGGCCTTGGCTGCGCTGCACTCTATCACGAGTGAGAGTGTTAAGACCCGTCTATTAGTCCTTTCTCTAAGAGGGAATCTTCTCTACTGGTGGAGATCTTTTCCAGAAGGAGCTATCACGGGATGGCCCCAGTTAGCAGGTAGGCTAGTGAAGGGATGCAACGAGTCCGCTGATCCCTCTTCATTGTTGCATCAGTTTCAAAGTATTCAACGCCATCCGCAAGAGGAGATATCGGACTTTAACGTGAGGTTTGCGAGGTCCTGGAAGAGAGTACCTCGCGAACTGCGACCTCCGGTGGGACAAGCTGCGCACTATTACCTGAGGTCTTTCAATTCAGATATTTGCCTACTTCTCAAGATAGCCCGGGTCGACACTTTTCCTGCCCTATATGAAGCTGCCCAACAAGCAAAATTAGACATAATTTCTATAGGCAAACTTCCTCATAGAATGCAGCCTCCCATTTACCCTGATTTCCCTCAGTCACAATACCCATCCGCGTCTGGTGTAATGCCATCCTCATCAAATCAGTACCCCCAGCAGCCATGGAATCCAGTGCCAGTTATAAACCCCTATGGTCAGCCCTAGATCCATTATCCTAATCCACCACCTCAACCTCCGCAATATCCCGCACTTCCCACTCCCCCTCATTACGCGGCGTATTTTGCACCTCCACCATTAGCTGCAATACCTCCTCCGACCCGGTCGGTGCCTGCCGATAATGATATTCAGAATAAGATCCTTCAGGAGGTACGGGCTCTGGCCTCTGGTTACCATACTATTTCCAATGATATGACAATCATGAAGAAGAAGCAAGCCCATATGGAGTTTCTTCCGAGGAGACTATATCCTCCCCCTACGCTAACAAAAGATCAAGCTGCGCAAGCGCAAAGGCCCCCGACGAGGAATGCTGCCAATGAAGTCCAACCAAGCACTTCTGACCAGGTTAACTGGTGCTCCACATGCAACGATCCACATGGAGAGGAGGGTTGCATGCTGCATCGGCATTATATTCAGACCCTTGCGGGCAGCGCCATGGAGGACGAAGCATACATGATCCTTGACGATGAAGGTAACTTTGCAGTCCCAGAAGAAGATCCTGTGTCACTCTTGACCAAGGAGGGCAAAAGGCCCATTGAGGCCCCCATGGCCCAGATGAAGCCGTTGAAAGTATATGCCAGAAGGGAGAGGGCGCAGCCTGCTGTGCTACCACCTGACAAGTCACCTTTACCTCCTACAGCCAAAGAGAGGTTCCCGACGCTCAAGGCTCCCGCGATAAAGGCTCCCGTAGCCCAACCTCTAGCCGAAACAAAAGAACAAGCTCAAGAGAAGCTGAGGTATCCATCGCTGACGAAGAGACAGAGAGTCGAAGCCACACAGCAATACTGGACCAGGTATGAGCCAGCGAAAGAGATAGAGGGAGCCGACACTTCAACCTACAATATAGTTGATGAGCTAAAAAAGACCCTGGCGAAGATAAGTATGTATGAGGCTCTTCTGTTCCCAGGGCATGTAGACCTGTTGCAGGAATCCTTGAAGAGCGTGAAATATGGAAAGCCGATGCAGCCTGCTGTGTTAGCTTAGCCCTTGACAGTATCTGCTACTGGGAAAAACAGGATGCCACCTTTCTATCTTTTTGAATGGAGGGCCATATAGTACACAACTGCATGGTGGATTCTGGTGCTTCCACTACTGTCATGCCGAGGGCTGTCTGCGAAGAGATTGGTATGGAATACACGAGGAGCAGCCAAGGTGTGTTGCAACTAGACGACACTCCTGTCAAGACAGTTGGTGTCATCAAAGACATCCCGATCCGACTGCATAAAGCCCTCGACATAGTGGTCATCCAAGAGGTCGTGGTGGTTGAATTGGAACCCTACTTCGGCATGTGTCTCTCTAGGGAGTTTACTGCGAAGCTGGGTGGATATCTGTCGCTGGATTATTCACATATGGAAGTGCCCTTCAAAGGAAGGAGATTGAAGATCTATAATGAAAAGCCTTCCACATTTCTGGTAGAGAAGATACCAGGGGAAGAGCAGCAGAGCGACATGGTTCATCTGACAACCGAAGAACTGGTAGAGGTGGATTTGGCAGAAGAGGCCCTCGAGCTGTTACAAGTGGAGGATGAGTTCTCCTTGCTAGACTTCAATGCCATGATTGAGACCGAGCAAGGTTGTTACTCCGTCACCCAGCGTGAAAGACTTGATCAGTCTGCAAAGAAAGATGTTGGACCTACCCCAGAAAAGCTATGGAAGCTATACTTTGATGGCGCCCGATGCAAGAATGGCGCCGGTGCAGTTGTACTTCTGGTTTCCCCATCCGGGATCCAAAAAGACTACATTTACAGGCTGGCTTGGAGTTGCACTAACAATGCGGCGGAGTATGAAGCTTTGTGTTTGGGTTTGAGAAAGGCGGAGAGACTGGGGATAAAGCATTTGCAGATCTTTGGCGACTCAGAGCTGGTGTGCAACCAGATTACGAATAAGTGCACCTCCAAGAAGCATTACCTCAAGGCGTACCGCAACCGTGTCTGGGATCTGATGGAGTCATTCAACTCTTTGAATGTCAAAGCCATATCTCGTAAGAAGAATAAGCATGCTGACATTCTGGCATCTGTTGGAGCCAGGTACGTCCCGGCTGATGACACTGTCCAGAAGCCGAAGCCGGTTCGTACCATTTATAGGGCTTCTATGCCTGATAAAGACACCCACTTGCAGGTGTTCGACTGTGACGAAGATATCGTCACCTTTTTGATAAACGAAGCGAGTACAATCGAAGGTAGAGACCTTGATGACAAGCAATACGAGGGGTTGATACAGTTAAAAAATAATCATGTCTCAAAAGGACTGATTACTCTGGAGAGTCTTTCTGATCAGAACGATAGAGCCATATCCCATAGGATCAAAGTGGACCCCAAGTAGTACATGGACCTGGAATTGGAACCTGAAAAAGTGATCAAGGTTGGGACAGATTGTACTGAAAAGGAGCTAGAGCAGATCAGATCTCTATGCGAAGAGTTCCCAGATATTGTGGCCTGGTGCTACCAAGACTTGAAGGGGTACGACAGAGAGATGATCCAGCATACTATAGAACTGGAAGATAATGCAAAGCCTTTCCGGCAGAAGCAAAGGGCGGTGAACCCAAAAATTGAAGCCATGATGAAAGTGGAACTCTTAAAGATGCTGGAGGCCAAGATCATCTACCCCATCAAGCACTCGTCTTGGGTCGCAAATCGGGTCCCTGTGAGGAAAAATAATGGAGACATCCGCCTCTGCGTGGATTTCAGAAACCTCAATCAGGTTTCACTGAAGGATCATTATCCGCTTCCCCAAATTGATCAAATCCTCCACGTAGTTGCTGGAGCTCAAAGATTCTCTCTCTTGGACGGGTTCTTTGGCTATAACCAAATATGGGTGAAAGACGAAGATCAGCACAAGACAGCGTTCACCACCAAATGGGGAACGTTTGCATATCAGCGCATGCCCTTTGGCCTTTCTAACGCCGGTGCTACATTTCAAAGCGCTATGAACTTGGCGTTCTGAGAGCTGCTCAACAAGGTCATTGTCATCTATTTGGATGACATGATTGTGTTTTCACGTAAGAGAGAGGACCATTGCTCCCACTTGCGGCAAATATTTGAGAGATGTCATGAGTTTGGCATTTCCATCAACCCGAAGAAGTCAGTCTTCGCGGTGAAGTGTCGAAGCCCTACAGCGCAAAATTTTTCGAGTGAAGTCGGACTACGCAAATTTTTCGAGCGAAGCCTGGTTGCACTCTCAGTTTTGGGCGCACTTCGAACGACCCGTCAAGGAGAGCAAGGGGTATGACGAAAAAATTTCTAAGTGTGGGTCCTCGAGGGCGCACTGTGCATAGCACGAAGTTGGACCGCGTTCCTTCTTGGGCCCTTGGCCAGAGTCTTCCTCGAAGCGTGTGCCCAAATGGCGGCGGTGACGTCATTAGAAGCACGAGGTTCAAAGATTTTAAGGAATGATTGCACGGATTTCAAAGCAGATGTCATTAAGAAGTGAGCGCATTGGGGCCAACCGCGTACGAGGTGCGCCTTCCAATAAAAAATCCCACGCATGGCCGGTGAGGAATAATGGCGCTTTCTACCTACTTCGGGAAAATCACTTTAAATCCCTCCTCGCGCCATTAATGTTGTGTTTCCATTCCTAGAAAAGGGCCCTGGCTTACTCAGAACACCTGAATTACCAGTGTAAATCAGAGCTGCGCAGTAAAGAGGAAGAAAAGTGCAGAATTAAGGTCTGCAGCGACTGAAATTCCTATCTCTGGCACCATGAGTGAAGAACAGAAAATGGACAAGGGGAAAGCGCCAATGCAGCCGCAATCCAGCGATACAGTGCAAGAGGCTGAGGAACGCACGGAATCCAGCGCTCATGAGAGCGAAGCGCCACAAGAGCAAAGAGGGAAATACAGGTCGAGGCGAAGTAAAAGGCAAAGTCCTCCGCCGCCGCCCGTCAATCGCTTGGCCGAGTATAAAGATGGCGAGTACTCCATTAGCCTCACCAAGCTGCGGCCCAATATCGCAAAGTGGGCAAGCAGAGTCTCACCCTCGCACCACGTCAGAGCTGCATATAAGTCGTACTGGTTCTTGTGCCCTCCCGTCCACCACTGCCCGGAGCTGGTTGAGTCAATTGTGACATATTACAAACCAGCTACCCGACTAGTCTGCGACTACCAAGGAAGGGTGTTGTTCACCCTCTTCAAAGAAAGCGTACAGCCAACCTTCGTCCCCAGGCTCCAGTACGACCCCGATGCATAGTCTCATTTACTAGCAGAAAGAAATACGTTGGAGTTGAAGCACCTTGACTAAGTTGAAGGAAGTTGACTAGCCTAAGTGGAGCGCCCATTTTTCAAAGAAAGTCTAGATTTAGCATCAAGGAGGGAGCACCTCAAATATTTGAAGGTAATTTATTATTTTTGGAATTGATTTATGCTAAGTAGGAGTTATAAGGATTAAAGGCGAATTATTATCTAAGGTTAAAAGTATTTTATTGGAGAGATAAGACTTTTGGAATGTTATTTAAACCTTATAAATCTGAATATTGCCATTTGAAAGCTCTTACAAAGTATTGAAGATTATTTTGAGAATTGAAGCCTTTATTTTTGAAGTTTTGTAATTTGAGCATTTGAGTTTACAAAACTATTTGAAATATTTGCAATTAAACAAGTTTGGAGAAATAAGGTATCCTACATCAAATTAGGAATACAAAAATTGCAAATATTATTTTTAGAGTTTCTAAATTTCTAAAGTTGGAGTTATAAGGAATCCAACATCAACATAGTTTTATGAAATTTAGAATTGAAGAATTATATTCTTGAATTTGGAAGATAAAAGGAATTTAACATAGAATATTTTGACAAAGAAAAATTGCATTTGATAGTTTAGTCTCTTATCCAAAACTACAAGAGACATAAATTTGAAGACTTATAAGATTTGAAATTGCATTCAAATCATTTATTGATAAGAGGAAGTAAAGTGTTATTTTGAAGCATAGAAGTTGAAAAATTATATTGTCATTTTCAATCATTAGGGAGATACAAGGAGTTCTACAAAACATAGAATTGAAGGAATTGTATTGAAACTAGGGAGTCATAAGATAGACTACTTTAAAGGTTCTATTCTCAAGGAATTATATTGATTAATCATATACTACAAGATTTGAAGAATTTAAAGTTAAAATTTGATCATATATTCAAATTCAACTCAAGATCTAGAAGTTGAAAAGTTTTCAAGAAAGACAATATATTAAAAAATTGGGAGATATAAGGCTTAAGTATTTGGAAGGTCAAAAAATTGAAAAATTATCCTTAGTCTATCATTCAAAACTAAGGAGAGATAAAGAATAGAGAATTTGAGATTACATCAAGTACTTGTTTGATATAGGGAGTTACAAGGAAGTCTACATCAAAAGTAATATGGATAACATAGTAAAGGAAGTATTTAATGAAAATAGTGAAGAAATGTTACATGCACTCAAATTCTATTCTCATGACTTAATATCAAACATTGATGAAGATCAAGTATTTGATAAATTGATTTTATTTTCCAAAAAAGTTGAGGAATGCTTCCTCCATGACGTTCATTTCTTCTGCAATAGGATAATCAGTTAGACATGATTTTGCAGTGCATTCGTATGTTTCATGATAGATACAGATTGATATATGAGGATGATTGATTTTTGTCGTTTATTTATCAGCTTGAACTGCTGCTACTCTTGTAATTTTGGTTTAAATCTGCATGGACAGATATTCTTGATACTGTTTTAGTTTAGTATTTAGTTTTTGTGCTTATGGATAGGTTTGCTGGACATTATGTGATGTAAGTTTTTCTGTTTATATTAATTTAAGTATACGTTCTTATTTAAAAAAAAAAAGAAGTTGAGGAAGGAAAATTTACTACCTTTATGGAATTCCTTCATGGAAAACTCTTTAGGTCTTGTTGGGAATCTCAAGACATTATTATTACTGCAAAATAATGTCTAACAATGTATCTTTCATTAGTTGTTTTTGAACTCTTTCAAGGAAAGATACAGGTTGAAAGAAATAATTCATATGACTATCTCAAGGAAGACTCATTGAATCCAAGTCAATACTACTGTGATGATTCACTAACTCACTACGCTAAGGATATATCACTAGTAGAAGTGCAGGAACAAAGAAAGAAAAGAAACAAGGAAAGGAATCAGATTAAGAAAGACAAGGTGAAGACTGAAACTGGAAAAGATGATTATTTGAAGCATTCAAGACAAGAACCAAAGTTGTATCACTATGATGATATGCTAGCACAATGTTTAGAAGAAAAATCATCAATGAAGATACAAAAGCAAGGAAAAGAAAAGAAGAAAAGAAGAGGTCACACCAGAAAAGTTAAACAGGAATCATTTTATGCAAATTCAGAAATTGATCTTATAGAGATAGATTGAAGACAAGAAGATGAAGACCATATTGAAGACTAAAGTCTTCAATAACCAAATAATGTAATACAGGGGGGTGTTGGAATATATTACATTATTTGGTACATGCTAATGTACCACCTTGGGTACAATTTTATTTAGGAAAGCGTCTTAGATTAGAGTGAGAGAATTTACTTTATACAATGTAATAAATGCACAAGTGTGCAAAGTATTTTGGCAATGTAAATGTGCACGTGTCATAGAATAGGAATATGAAGAGTCATAGGAAGAGTGAAGGCCAAGAATTCTCCATATGAAGAGTCACATTCCATTATATATGTGTATATGTGGGTGTGAAAGATATATAGAGTGATATAGAGAATGATATGTAGAGTGGCATATACAGTTGTAATGGAGAGTGAAGAAGTATGATGTATTTGAGGTCTTTATTCAATAAAGATCATATTTTTGTGAGCATTTATTAGTGGCATTTATATGAGTTATTTTTGAAGTTATTTATGAGTTTTATATGCTTAGTAGTTTGCCATTATCATATATTTCATATTGCAACTTTATCTTAGATCTTGTGGTTACTTTATGTTAAGTATTTAGCTTCAAAAGCTAACATGGACAAGGCAAAAGCGGCAATTGCTACAAGGCAAAAGAGGCAATTGTATATGAGGCTACGGACAAGGCAAAAGAGGCCATTTGGACTATCATTGATAACCGATGGACATCACAAATCCATAGCCTTCTTCATGTAGTGGGTTACTATTTGAACCCCAATTTTTTTTATGATGTTGCATTTCGTGTTGATTATGAGGTGAAAGTTGGCCTTCAAGATTGCATTGACAACATGTTCTTAGCTAGTAAACAATTGCGCGATAAAATGCGTGTAGAGATACAGGATTATAAGGAATGTCATGGCTGCCAATTCCCATCTAAGCAATGCAAGAGTGCTAGGTCAACATTGAGGCCAGGTAACCCTCATCGAATTATTATTTATTGTCTTTTGATTTTGTTTTAAACTTTTAAAAATAATCTCAATTTACTATTTTACTATTACATGTGAATTTTTTTTTTGTTGTTTCTAGATTTATGGTGGGACAACTTTGGTGATTTGACGCCCAATTTGTAGCACATGGCCGTTAGAATATTATCTCAACCATGTAGCTGTTCAAGTTGTGAGTGCAATTGGAATATGTTTGAGCACATACACTCCAAGAAGCGCAACAAAATTACACAAGAAAAGTTAAATGATCTTGTGTTTGTGCATTACAACCTTCGTCTCCACCAAATAACTTTTGAAAACACAAATACTCATCCCATTGACCTAAGTGACATTGATCCATCATCTAAAAGAATCATGGATGCGGTGCATGAGCAGTAGGAACCGGAAGAGCCTCTATTCTCCGCGGATGAATTACAAAACTTTAAAGACCTAGTGAAGGAGATAGCAGCCAAGGACCAACAAGAGGCACATGTAGAAGAAGCGGCATCGACAAGTGCACATCTACAAAGAGAGACTAGGTATTTTGTTAGGGGAAAGGGCAAAGGAATTGCAAGACATTGGCCTATTGAGGCATTTTGACACATTTTGTAATTTGTACCTTTTCATATTATAAGTAATACAAGACATGTTTTGTCACTTTCATGTGTAGTTGAATCTTGAGCCTTGTATGAATTACTGCTTTTATTGCAATATTTGATTTGCATAATGTTAATTCATTATAATATGCATGAAAAAAAAAAAATTCAATGAAAATTTGCGTTTTCTTCGGATTTTTTTTTTGGCCTATTCTTTCCCCAATTTTTTAGAGTTAATTAATTGTTGATTCCGTGGCGATTCCAATTTTCTCAATTATGATCTAGACTATATACTTAGGCATATTAATAAAGTCACTTGTTGACTTAGTCTAATTTATGCTTTAGTGTTGTATTAATGACTTAAAGTACATTTAAGTCATTTTAGGGTTTATGTCATTCCTTGACTTTAAAAGGACATGTGCTCTCCTCATTTCATAAGGAAATAAGCATTCCCTCTTTCAAGTTCTTTGTGTTCTTGGTTTCTTTGTGTGTTTGGTTTCTTTTCTAATAGTAATTGAGGATTTTATCATTAACATTCTCAAGATTGCAAATAGGAATCTTAGCTGCCATGGCATAAAATGCATTTGTGCAGTCCTAAACATATTTTCCTTACTGGTGCAACTGAAGACACTTAATATATGAGTTGTCATAGTGTTTAAAAATGTAGAATTCTAAATGAAGAGCTTCCACAAAAATGGTCCATGTTCTGACTAATTCATACTTATCTTCACAAATCTAGCTGATAAGGCAAATTGCTGCCACAAAATTTTTCAACATAGCTATTCATGGTATTTAAACCAAGGCACAACAATATGCATCCAATCACAAAGTGACTTCATGTTCTTATATATGGTAGAAATATAAGTCAATTTGTAATAAGGACATTTGAATCCAAAAGGAACCAATAATGTTGAAGAGAATCAACAGCTGGAATTAAATTCATTCGTTCACACACATATTTCAATAAAGTAATTCAACAATCCAAATTCATGAGACCAGTGACCTCCCCTTTTGCTAGTGTTGGCCTATCATGTAGCAACATTCCACCCCATGCAAAACTCTCAAATTTAGGACACCTTCCACCTTCCAAACATTTATTACCTAAAATAAGAAAAAATAACAAAATTAGTTGTCCCCAAGGTTGTCACTTTGGATTTGAAGGGGTAGAGATCCACAACCAACTATAGAACTATCAATACATAATCATATTTGAAATGCCTACATACATACATAATATAATACGTGACACTACTTTTATTGACTCTAATAAAGACTCTATACAATATACTTTAGAGGCATATTATTGATTCTAATATGGTTCCTATCATGCATATGCCCGCTTCAGTTTTCTTATTACATTTTACATAGCCTTCCACTATATTACACGGACTCCATGATACACTACTATTTTGTTTTTTGGTAAATTAAAAATTTATATACAAAATGGGTTTTTTAAGAGGATCCCAAAACCTTATAACAAGAAGGGCCTTAGCACCTTGGAAACAAACTTAGACATCGCCTTGGGCCAAAACCCAAACGTAGACTGATACAAAAACTTAACAGAAAATCCCAATCCCAGCCCTTGGCTGCCAAAACACTGAAACCACAGAGGAAACGGGACACGAACAGAAAAACCATCAAGTCCCACATAACCAAAACCGTCCCTGGCCGCCAAGCTGGGACCCCCCGGAAGACAGATCCTGCACGTCCTAGATCTTCGCTATATCCTCTTGGTCATCAGAGTCCTCGCTTCGCTTACGGATGAGCTGCTTGAGAATTTTGATAGTGGCATTCGTTGAGCTGGCAATGTTGGCCATCGATTTAATGGCCATCTTCAGGAGGAGCTGGGTGGCGGATGCTTCGCTGCCACTCTCAGAGTCCGAGATGATGTGCTGATGGGAGGGTTTCTTTTCCTTCTTGGGCCTCTTCAGCCGAGTAGAAGACCTGGGGACCAGAGGAGTGTCCCCCGCAGGGTTCCTTTTCCTCGAGAGATTATGCCGGCCACTCTTAAGGGGAGAGGCCTTACACTGGTCCACCGGGCTGGGCTTACCATCTTTAGGAGGGCTGGGAGGTCGGTTCTCAGAGTAGGATGAGGAATCAGGGGGAGGGTTGGACGCTAGGGGGGGAACTTCCTGGACGGGAGGGCGATTGGCCACAACATGGCAAAATATGACCGCAAGAAGGCCCTGGTGAAGGGGCTTTGCATGGGTCTTTTGGCACTTCTCTATGGATACGAAAATGGAGTAAAGCAGATAATCGAGGACACAAACCTGCTTCGATTCGCAGACGTGGTTGACGAAGCTAATGTGGAAACTACGGACGGCCTTCTCGGGGTCATGGTAGGTCACATATTGCATTACAGGGACTATGGCTTCATCCCAGGGGTTAGGCAGTGAAGAGCGAAGCAGAGCAGATTTGTCACAGCCTAAGTTCTTGCCCTTGTCCGGGAATTGGTTGATCTCCTCCTCCCAATTGTGCTTATCTCACCGAATGAAACGTCCTATGAGGGGAAGCCCCATCACCTCGCACAACAACTCCACTGGAAGCTTAAAGTGTACTCCACGAACCCGAACCTCGCCCTTGTGCCAGGTTTCCACGAAATCCTTGGTGATTTCGTCGTCAAGGCCTTCAAATTTATGCAAAAAGGGGGTAAACCCTTTTAAGTCCATGAACACTTGAGAAATGCTGCTCATGTTGAGGTGGGTCGGATCCACAAAAATGGCAGCCATGGAGTTGGAGGAAATAAGACTAAGGCTCGGGGGAATCTTGAAATCAAAGGCCCAGAGGCTACGTCGACATAACTCCAGAAGGGATCCGGGAATGCAGAGACCCAGGGAAATGCAGGAACGCGCGGAACCGAAGGGACACAGGGGCAGGAAGAAACGAAATGGGGACAGCGGCAAACCAAAGGTGGATATAAAGGAAGCAAGAGCCGAAGAGGGAGAGGGAGCGTTAACATGAAGACGTCGACTGCATGGGGATGCAACGACGGTTAATGCAGGCACGCTTTCAGGGTGGCAGGAGTGAATGCTAAGGTGGGTGGATGGTTGGATTTGGAAAGGGCTCAGACAGTGCACGTGGCACTTGGAGTTCCAACGACAACCTGGCGTGTCCTGGTTGGACCATCAGAAACTAGGAGGAAGCCATGGGGGACAAACCGTCGGGTTTCTTGTAGTGGAGATTGCCTTCCCCAAGAAAATATTGCCACGATTGCTCACTTGGCAGTTCCCAATGCTGGTCGCAGTGGGCCCGAATGTGCTATGGGTGTGGTTGGCGCTGCCACGATCAGAATGTCCCCTCGGTTTAAAACCAATGTGAATGGATTTGCCCAGCCTGGCATCTGCATCGTCGAGATAGCCAACCGAATCCCTACAGAAAAAGACCCAATAGGGGCTGATTAAAACACACGGGGTGGGGCCCCAAGGGATGCCCTTGTCTTCATCCTTTGTTGACGTGGTGCACGGACCCACGTCACTTTTGAACCTACTTTGGTTTGTCATGATTGGCCGCATCTAGGATTTCCTGAGGAAAGGCTTGGTGCCAAAAGGACAGCTGTTCGAGAAGAGTTCCCATGTTGGCCAAGTGGTCTGCAAGGGTATTGGCCTCTCTGTACCTGTGTTGGGTCTTCGAGGGACCTCTGGATTGTACAAAATTCCTAGTCTCTTTGATGGTGTTGCTAACCCTCTAGGCTAGACTGTTGGAATTAGCCAGGTAGTTGATGACGTTCATGGAGTCTCCTTCTATGATAAGACGTCTGGGATCCTCTGAGAGAAGGGAGAGGCCTCTCCATAGCACTTGGGCTTCAGCAACATGATTTTTTGGATGCCCAGGCATTCGGAATATGCCAGGATCAGCTCGTCATGGTGATCGCGAACAACTCCCCCAGCTCCAGTAAGGCCTGGGTTTCCTTTTGACATTCCGTCAAGATTGAGTTTGATCCAGCCTTCCGAGGGAGTTTCCCACCGGATGCTCACTCTGGGATGGACCGGGGTAGGGGTCGATCAACTTCCGCATGGGATGCTAAGGGATTTGAAATTGGAGGCTTCTAAGGCCGACTGAGGGGTCAAAGGGCAAGGGATAAGCTTAGCATTTTTAGTAGCAAAGGTAATGGCTCTGGAAGCTTCAGACTTAAGATCCTTGGAGGAGTCACCAAAAGCTCTGCTTTGTGTTCTAGCCAAATCTACCAGAGGAAATGGTGGAGGCACACATCCCAGAGAAACCGGAGTTTGGAATTATGGAAGGGGTTGGTCCTGTTGGTCATCAAATCTGCCCAGGAAAGGATTTGGGTAAGTGTATGCGCCCTAGACCTGGACCAACATTGAAAGGCCGAAGGGAAGAGATGCCCCTCGTGCCAATCTCCGGAGAAAGGCCGGCTCCTATACTAAACTACTTTGATGTTTAAGATAAGGGTGCAGGAAAGAGATAAACAGAGTAAGGGTGCAGGAAAGAAATAAAAGAGTAAGGGAAGAAATTTTAGTAGTTTAATGGTGGGAAAGAACCAGAAGCACGATTACTAGCCAATAACTTGAAATAGCAGCAAAGAACACCAAGAATAAATGAAATGAACACAGTATTAGCCCTCCTATGTATCCTCTGGACGAGTTCCAGGATTCTCCTTTCCCTTTCGCCGAAATTCAGAGTTCAGAGTAACGACGATTAAGAAAAGTGAATATAACAGAAACACTATCCACAGGCAGCATAAAAGAAAGCCAACACAGCGTTTTCCTCTCCTATGTATCCTTCGAGAAAATCTCAGGGTTCCACTCCAATCACACACCTAAATCCAGAGTTCAGAATTACAGTATGCAAATGAAGAAAAGATAAAAGAAATAATCATAGAAGGCAGCATAAAAGAGAGAAATAGAGTCCAAAGCTCTTTAGTATTAATCGCAGGAATCTAAGTTACAGCAGCTTTCTAGCAGAAAGTTCCCCCCCTTTTTACATTACAATGCCTGGGTTTTTATAGAGGACCCGACCCTCTGAGCCATCAATGCACAAAATGGAGGAGTACACCCTCGAAACCTGAGAAGTCGGCTCCTCGCGGCTCTCGTGATCGAGCTCTCAAATCCGTTACCAAAACCGGCAACTGCGACCGGGTCAGCCAGGGAAATATGCATTAATGAGCCGCCTGAACGTCCTTGGCCTCTGGGTGCAGTGCTCGAGTGGCCGCCATGCTCGTCGGGCTCTTCTTCAGAGATTGATACTTCATTTCCAATTGCCAAAAATGAGCAACGAGCTTATCGGGCACGTAAAAATGCATTTATGAGGCACTTGATCGCCTTGGAAAAATACCCGGCTTGGAGTGCGTGCCCTGGAAGCGCTTCGCTAGATTTTCGTTCGCAACTTCGCTTCGCAATGGACTTGAGCCGAAGTAGATTCTCCCTTCTTGGTTTGCACTTCGCATGATGGAGCTTCGCAAGGCAACTTCGGGGGTGTTGAGTGCCGAAGCAGATATTCCTCCTCAAGGTGGGGCTCTTCATTTCTCGCTGCTTCGCTGGAGAGACGTGCCAAAACTGCTTCGCCGAGGCCCTTCGCCCGAAGTAGATACTTCGCTGGTGAGTCTTCAAAATGCTTCACCGCGATCCTTCTTCAAAACTGTGGTTCGGGGGTATTTCGGCCGAAGCGCATTCTTGCCTTCAAAAATGCTTTGACTGCTTCCACTTCGGGTGAAAGTACTTCGCACGAAAGTTAGCCGAAGCAGATGCTTCACAAGATTTTCGGCGAAGTAGAAATGGTTCGCTGATGGGAAGGCCCGAAGTGGGTGCTTCGCTGGTTTTTTGGTGAAGTATTTTTCAATGTTTGCGCCCTTCGAGTTCCGCTTCACAAGTTTTCTGGCCGAAGTAGCTTTTTGAAGTGCTTCGGGCCCGAAGTAGTTTTCTTACTTGCCTTAGCAAACTTGGACCGCGATCTTTCCTCGGCGAAGCTATTCTCTTGAAATGCCGCTTCGCAAAACTTTCACCCGAAGTAGCTGCTGGAAATGCTTCGGGTGCGAAGCTCCTTTTTACGCCTTCTTTGAATTCTTTCTTCGACAACGCCGTTTGCAAAATTTTTGCCCGAAGTAGTTGTTTGAAGTACTTCGGGCCCGAAGTAGTTTTCATCCTTAGATTTCTTTCGGCGAAGCTATCTTCCTTAGTTTTTTTGGTAGTGAAGCTCTTTCATCTTCATTTTATATACAAGGGGGTGGCAGGGAAAGCCAAAATTGCTGCAACACTTGAAAATGTTGTTTCTAAAATCAAGGGAACAAATTCATGAAATTGAAAGAAATACTTTACAAAAAATTTGATTTTTCTACCCCATTGTGCAATGTGACAAAATTGTCAACATTCTTGGTGGCTCACGGGGCAACGAGCTCGTCTCGGTGGGAGAACCCTCAGCCTTGATCCATTGGGCCAGAGTTACCTCCAGACCCTTCTCCCTTTTCTATCTTCTGGGGCTCTTCCATTACTTCTTCTTCTTCTTCTTCTTCTTCTTCCTTCTTCTGGCGAGGGTTCCTCGCTGCGGTGATGGGGGAAGGCGATCACGGATGCGTTCCATGGTTCGACGAACGTGAGCCTAGGCACCCTTTTGAAATGGTTCTTGATCTTGCAGGGCCTTGATCAAAACATGGAACCGATCAATCTGCCCGATGTTAGCATGTTTGGCTCTAGTGCTCAGGTCGTTGAGGCAGGCTGCGATCTTACAATGTCTCAGAATGAAATCTGTGACTTGTCCTTCTATAATTGGCTCTGCCCACCCATCTATCTCTGAGACGTCACCTTCAAAATGAAGCCATGCCGACTTGAGTTCTTCCTTGGTCAGAAGGTTCCCATCATCATCCGTGAAACTCGAGAAACCTAAGGAAGAAAGATCTTGGAAGTAACCCATTGATATGCGCTGCTCATGCTCAAATATATCCAGGAGGTCTTTCACCTTCTGTGCTTTCCTCACCTTGGAGAAGAAGGCACGAACTGTGGCCTGTGCCGTAGACCAATCTCTAGCCGTCCGACTCATTGCAGTGACCTGCAGGTCCTGATACTTGACGCTCTGGACCTCAAAATCTAGTTTAAGTCACCTTTTAATTTTTTGGATGACTTCATCTACTTTTGGCCCTTCCTGAGTAACGGCATACTGAGCTTCGATGATGTAGATTAAAGTTGATAGGGCACTGGAGGCCTGAGATCTGAAACCTTTTAGCAAATGTGAGCGAATTTCTTTGATTCATCCTCTTTCAAATAGCTCAAGGTTTTCTTTCTTGTACAACTGTTGCTGCATTTGCAATATCTTGCTCTCAAGCTCTTTGGCCCTCACATCAGCTTCGGCCAGTATCTGGCTCTGACTTTTGGTTGCATACTGCAGTTGTCTTATTTGCCGTTTTAGAGAGTCTACTTCTTTCTTTATCTGCTCACATTGCTTTTCTGAATCCTCTAGCTTGGAGCGGATTCTAGCTAGCTCTTCTTCCAACTTGATATTGGCACTCTCAGCCTCAAATCTGCGCTGATTGGCGATGTTCGCATGCGCTCGAAAAGTCTCGATTCTGACATGCATGGATGCAGATTCATTGTCTACATTTAGGTGCTCCAGGTCCTTGGTCTTCTCTTGATAATCATAATCTGCTAGAGTCATTTCATCCAGAGGCTTTTGGACCTTAGGGATCTTCTTTACCTTATGTAACTTCCCACCCTTCAAATCGAAGACAACGCATTTTTCTACTTGAGCCAGAGAGCGCCCTCTCTTCTTCCTCGCCTCCTTCAACATTTTTTCTATGTTTTTTCGGGCTTGGAGTAGCTTCTCAGCTAGAGGGCATTCCTTCATCAAGGACATTTCTGATTCAAATGAGGTTGGATCTCCAGCCAAAGGGGTGAACAAATATAAAGAATGGACAGGGGATGCCTCACCAGTAGGTTCGACGACGGGTGTAGCAGGAGCTTCGGCGAGAGGAACGATGCTATGTGTGACAAGGGAGCAAGGAATGGGGCTCGACGTTGGGGTACTATCTTCGCCCTGCCTGGGAACTGAGGGAATGGTGGCATGGGTGGGCGAAGTAGTGTCAACAGACTTGTCCCGGCCTGATGACTCGAGTGGAGTGGGGCTAACGGGATCATGGGGCAGATTCGAGGTGGCAAGGGGCAACGTGCGAAGAGGTGATTGACTTTGCGAGGGAGGGAGAGACTGATGGGAACTCATGGCCGGGACGATGGGGGACATGCTTTGAGAAACCAAGGCAAAGGGTGGAGAGTGCGTACCTTCATGCCCTTCTGGCAGAGCAGCAGTGGTGACTTCCTGTGTAATCGGCTCTTGCTCCTTTTGGACTTCGGTACTCGCGACCTCCATGACTTCTTCTTCGGGGACCCCCTCTTGTTGGAGGAGCTCCTCCACATCGATAATGTCTATATCTGGGACTGTCTCGGCACTTGGTGGCATCGCATCTTCAATATTTGCTTCGATCGGGCTTGATGCAGGTTGTCCGATAGGAGCACTTGGGAGCTTCGTGCGGGGTCGCTTTGGGTGGCTCGAAGGCACTTGAACTTGCTCTTGCCTCTTTCTTTTCTTCCTCTCCAATGGTTGCTCCGACTCTTCGACACTTGTGTCGTGGCTTTTATGGTCCGTGGTAGTGTCTCTGGTGTAACTTCTACCTCTTCCTCTTCTTCCTGCTCCGAAGCATCATCATCTCTTCTTGGGCTTTCGCCCGAACCGGGGGTAGCTGGAGGAACAAAGTCGGTGAAGGAGAGGGACTTCCAAGTCCCAGCATTGGCTTCGTACACAACTACGAAGTCTCTATCTGTTGCCAAGAGTCCATAGGATTTCATCTTTTGGCGATGGACTCTCATTATCCACCACTCCCTTAGTTGCTCCTCGCCCCAATTCTTCAACTCCTCCTTCAAATCATCTTTTGCTTTTCTCCAAAAGGTGGAGTTTGGGGTTGGGAAAGGATGTTGAACAGGATCAAACTCAGCCTCCATAGGGTAGAACTCATGCCAGGGAGGCATTGTCCTCATCCTCTCTAAATGCCATTCCAAGTCCCTCCCATTAGGATTGTTCCTCTGATCCACTATTTCTGGATGGGGGCAGACATGAAAGTTCTTGAACCTGAGGTGGTCCCTCATCACCCCCAAGGGGTCATAGAGCCATTGTTGAGGAATTTGGAGCAAACCAAAGTTGGCAAGCTTTTCCTCCAGGAAAACATTTTGCTTTAGGGCAAACACTTCTATTACCCCCATTTTGAAGGGGAAGTCACAGGTGTGTGCCCATTTCCGACCGTGGCCGTAGACGGTGTTTGTAACATCGCTCTGTCGAGCGACCTCCAATGCGAACTGGTACTCGGAGGGGAAGACAGGTAGCAGGAAGGGTTTCCCTATGAAGCCGAATAGGTGAATCACGAGCCCCTGTGTCAGTTGAAACACATCTCCCTTCTTCTCCCTACACCACTCTATCTCTCAAACTGAGGGGCACCCGAGGGCATGAACCCTTCAATAAATGCATAGCGGGTCCCAAGAATTGTTGATTAAAAGAATAATAAGACTCTGTCCTCAATAGGAGGGGAGTCCACTGGTACACAGGTAGAGGATTTCCATCCTTGCCGCTCGAAGAAATGGCAATGTGGGGGAATTGCTTATGTACATGGTAGAAAAACAACCAAACAAGGAAAGAACAGGGTGCGAAGTACTGGCCCGTCCCCGAATTCTTCATGTTGGTGAGCCGCGTGTGCAAGGTTCGGGCCACCCATTCTGCCCAATCGAAGAAGACTGGGTTGGTGTTTGGTCATGAAGCATCGGGGGCATAGAATTCCCCTCTCGAAATACACTCGGCCAAGGACACCTGCCAGGGGTGCACCGAAGCATCAGTCGACAGACCCGCCACCCATGCAATGATTGAGAAGATGTCTGTGTTCTTGAAATCTGTCAAGGGTAGGGGCATCTGGGGACGCTTGCCCGAAGGGAGTCCATTCTTGAGGTTCTCTCTTAGAAATTTCAGAATATAAGTGGAGGTAGTGAACCTCTCCATTTGTTCGCTCAGAATGACATTGCGAACGGAATAGCCCTTGGGCGGACCTTGATTTGGCGCGAAGGCTGCTTGCACATCTTCTTTCAAAATAGAAAATAATTTATGGCCCATAGCGTCCAACACTTGTCTGGAGGCGGGCTGGTAGTTCTGCGCGATGGCACAGATTAACTCGGGACAATGGTGAGTGGGCGGGGTCAGATACCAGTAGATCTGAGAATAATATGCAGCGGCTCTCTTGTTCTCTGGGGTGAGCCTGCTTGTCATAAACTCAATGGTGTATCTGAGCTCGGCCACACTCTTTGAAAGCTCAGTGTCCCTAATTTTTTCCCACCCATCAATTGGTGGCTCTTCAAGCTGTTCCTCTTCAGAATCTTCTTCTTCCTCCACAGGTTGCTTTTCTGGGCGAGGATTAAGATTGACCTTCTTAGGTCTTTGCTTTTGTTCTTCTTTGCCCTTCTTCGGGGCTGCTACCTCGGGTTCCTTACCTTTCTCTTTAGAGTTTTTCTTTCCCATTGTGAATATGTTAGGTGAAGCAGAGTCCTTGATACGAGAGGACTTAATGCACAAGAGTTTCGATGCAAAGGGCGGAGAGAATTGCAGAGCTATCATTGCGAAGGCTCTCAGTCTTGCATGAACCGATGGCATGAATAACCTTCTCTCTCGCTAGGGCCTTGAGTTTTATAGCCTTAGAAGGCAACTACCTCTATTTATGGCACCTGCCATAATTAAATTTACACTTCGGATGGAGGAGGTTGTCGTGCCTTTTGATTGGCTCTGCGACGGCGTGGTACGCGGGCCCATGTGGTTCGATGATTTCCCCTGCATTGGGAACTTGACCTTCTGCCACCTCGTACCCGAGCATGAACTTTTCTCATAACGGAATTCTTTCGGGATGCGCTCCGCCACCTTGGCATTAAAATCATTCACCTCGAACATTCCCCTAAGTTGTCGTCGGCGTGTCCCCCAAGACACGTTTTAAATGCTCCTTGTCCATCGGGTGGGCGAAGTGAAGTCGATGCTAAAACTGCTTCGCAGTGAACCTCTGGTGTGGGTAGATCTTCTATGCTTCGGGCCCGAAGTAGTTCTCCTTCGCTGCATCACTACTTTGCTTCGCGGAAGGCTAGTTCCCCCGAAGCTTGTCTTCTTTGGAAAATGCTTCGCTAGGCTTCTTTTGAAAACTGCTTCACAAAACTTTCGCCCGAAGTAGTTGCTTGAAATGCTTCGGGTGCGAAGCTCTTTTCATCTCCTACTTTTTTCTTTTGATGACTCCTTCGGTCTTCCGAGGACCTTTTGGAAGCCAAAGTGCTTCGCTTATGCTTCCTTTTGCGAAGTATTTTCCATGCCTTGTTTCAATTTTTTCCTTGTAAAGTGCTTCGCTGTGAACCTCTTTGCATCGGTTACTTCGCATCAAAAGTTCCCAAAGGAGATTTTGGTTATGCTTGGCGAAGCTAGAGTTTATCATTGTAACACTTAGCCTTTCGGAGATCTCAAAGCAGAGTATATATACATGGATGAAAAACTATATACAAAGTATTTTTTTTTTATTTCACCTTAGTGATAAAAAGTCTTCAAGTGAAGACCATTGACAGAAATTGGCAATACCTGGCCATCTGCATCCTTGAGGATGAAAGAGTTGGCCGAATTTACCTTCATGATTTTGAATGGTCCATCCCAGAACGCATCCAATTTGTCATGATTCCCAGGCTTGGCCTTCCAAGAATCCCACTTCCATACCAGATCTCCCACTTTGAATGTGCGATCGGATGATTTTTTCTTGAACCAATCTCGGGTGACTTGAGCATGCTTAGCGAAGCTCTGGTAAGCCTTCTCGTGATCTTCCTCTAGTCGTAGAAGCTGAGCTAGCCTATTTTCCATAGAATCAACTTCTTCTTCTAACAGCTGGAATGCAGGGATCTCTACATGAGTTGGTAAGATGGCCTCCTTGCCATACACTAGGGCGTAAGGCGATGTTTTGATCGACTTCTTGATAGAAATCCGATCGGCCCACAAGGCCCGATCTAGAAGAAGGTGCCAAGTTCTTTTGTTTATCTCTATGAGCTTTCTTAACACCCTCAACAGAGTCTTGTTGGTTGATTCTGCCAAGCCGTTACCTTGTGGATAGTAATTGGAGGAGACTTTATGATATATCCCATATCGGTAGAGGAACTCATTGATTTTGGCGCCTGAAAAGCCAGGACCATTGTCCATGATGATTGCTTCTGGAATGCCGAACCGGGTGATCAATCCTTCAAGGAAGGCTATGACGGTCTCCTGATCAGCATGCTTCGTGGGAACTGCTTCGGCCCATCTGGTGAAGTAGTCGGTCGCGGTCAAGATGAACTTATGCCCGACGGAGGAGTTAGGCGATATGACCCCTATGAAATCCAACCCCCATTGTTGAAAGGGCGTTTCTACTTGTATCGGTCGAAGAGGCATAGGAGCACTTCTGCTTCGACCGATGAACTTCTGACATTGCTCACATCGACGACAGACCGCAAAGGCATCGACGAAGAGTGTAGGCCAATAATAACCAGCTTTGATTATCTTCAATGTCGTTGCTCTTCCTGCGAAGTGACCTCCAGATAATCCTGAATGGAATTCTCCCAGGATTCTCCTTTTATCATCATCTTTTATGCACCTAAGAAGGACACCATCAATGTTTTTGAAAAATAGGCCTTCGGGGCGCAAGGTATATCGGGAGGACCGCATCCTGAAATGCCTTCGTTGTGAAGCATTTAGATGTGAAGGACATCTACCGATGTTGAAGTATTCAACTATCTCACCGACCCAGTATTTCTCGTCCTCTTCTTGGTTTGCGAAGCATCCTTCTACTGGCGAGTCATCCCACTGAGATTCTGTAGCTTCGGCCGCTACGCTCTTCGCCAGTTCTTGACACAATGCACGACCGTGAACCAGTTTTGTAGGTCTGATGTCGATGTCGAACTCTTGTATCTTGCTGACCCAACCGGCCCTTTTGCTTCCCAATTCTCCTTGGATGATGAAATTGCGCACATCAGGGTGAATGACAAAGACTGTAACCCGACTTTGGGAAATGAATTGCTTGAATTTCCTAAGAGACTTCATGACTGCATGCACTTGTCTTTCTATGAAATTGTATTTTTCTTCATGGGGGTTTATCACTTGACTTAGAAACGCGATGGGGCGCTCTTCGCCATCTTCCCCCTTTTGTGTTAGGACCGCAACATAGCTCTCAGGTTCTCCTATGGCATATAGGATGAAGTCCCGATTGTAGTCAGGGTTAGTCAGGACCGGTGCTTGAGCAATTCGGGCTTTGATCTCTTTGAATGCTTCTTTCCTCTCCTTCATCCGGATGAATTCTGCACCTTTCTTCAAAAGTTTGGACATCGGCTTGATGACTTGGGCAAAGTCTGGGACAAACTTCCTCACGAAGTTGATCTGTCCGAAGAAATATTGAAGTCCTTTCTTGTCTACTGGGAGTGGGAGCTTCATTAGAGCCTCAGCTCTGTCAGGATCTACAATGAGACCCTTCTCTGATATCACATGTCCCAATAACTTCCCTTCATTGACTACGAATATGGACTTCTTCGGATTGATTGAAATGCCAAATTCTCGGCATTTTTTGAAAATCTATTGTAAATGAAAAGGATGATCCTCCCTTCTTCGGGAGAAGACGGTCATGTCATCTAAATAGATAACGATAACCTTATTCAAGAGCTCGCCAAAATCTAGATCCATGGCCCTCTGAAAAGTGGCCCCCGCATTCGAAAGGCCGAATGGCATTCGTTGGTAAGCAAATGTTCCCCACTTGGTAGTGAATGCGGTTTTATGTTGATCTTCATCCCTAACCCAGATCTGATTATATCCGGAGAAACCATCGAGTAGGGAGAAGCGTTGAGCCCCAACCATCGAATGCAAGATCTGATCGATCCATGGGAGAGGGTAGTGATCTTTGAGAGAAGCCTGGTTCAAGTTGCGAAAGTCCACGCATAATCTTATATCTCCATTCTTCTTTCTCACTGGGACTAGATTCGCTACCCAAGAGGAATGATTTATGGGATAAATTATCTTCGCCTCGAGCATCTTCAGGAGCTCGGCTTTCATCAGGACCTCGATCTTCGGATTTACTGGCCTTTGCTTCTGTCGAAAAGGTTTGATCCCTTCCTGCAACTCAATTGTATGCTGGATCAGTTGCCGATCATATCCCTTTAGATCTTGATAAGACCAAGCCACTGTGTCGGGATACTTTCTGCATAGAGATCGGATCTGTTCTAGCTCTTTCGAAGTGCAATCTGTTCCAACTTTTATTGCTTTCCCAGGTTCAAGTTCTAAATCTTGATACTGCTTTGCATTAACTTTGATCCTATGAGAAACTGCTCGATCATTTTGATCAAAGAGGCTTTCAAGAGTAATTAATCCCTTGGGAACGTGGTTATTCTTCAATTGAACTAGCCCTTCATATTCCTCATCGTCAGGGCTTCTCTTCTCAACTGTGGCTGCTTCTTGAATCATAAAATTCACAATCTGCTCATCATTGTCAAAAACTTGCCAATGTAGATCTTTGTCTGGGATGGAGGGCCTGTAAATCATCCTCACATCTTTAGGCTTATGCACCATGTCTTCTGTTGGAGAATACTTGGCTGCGATGGATGCTAGAACATCGGCATGTCGGTTCTTTTCTCTTGGAATAGACTGCAGATTGAGAGATTCGAATTGGTCGAACAAGTCCCATACCCTATTTCGGTATGACTTGAGATAGTGCTTCTTTGAAGTGCACTTGTTTGTGACTTGATTGCATACCAATTCTGAATCTCCAAAGATTTGGAGATGCTTTATGCCTAACTTCTCTGCTTTCTTGAGTCCTAGGCATAATGCTTCATATTCTCATTGCATTGTTGGTGCAACTCCACACCAACCGGTAACAATATTCCTTCTGCTCTCCAGAAGGTGATACTAAAAGAATCCCCACCCCGACGCCATTTTTGCATCGGGCGCCATCGAAGAATAATTTCCATAATCCTTGGGCGAAGACCTTATCTTCTGACTTGATGTGTTTCTCAGGCTTGGCGATGGCATAACATCCCATCTCGGTTTCTATCATGGCATTAAAGTCTGCCAATGAAAACTCATCTTCACAACTTAACTGTGCGAGGGACTCCTCGACTAGGTCCACCTGCTCTATCCCTTCCACTATCGCATGCACAGGATCGTTGCTCTCTCCTTCGGACATCTTCTCTACGAGGAAGGTGGAAGGCTTCTCGTTGTAAATTTTTATCTTCTTCCCTTTGAATGGAATCTCCAAGTGCGAGTAATCCATAGATAGATATCCTCCCAGCTTCACCGTAAATTCTCTCGACAAGCACATACTAAAATATGGCTCAAGGTCGACGACCACCACCTCTTGTATAACTGTGATTTGAGGCATCTTGTGTAGTCGGATAGGTATATCTTTAATCACTCCTATAGTCTTCACAGGGGTACCATCCAACTGGAGTACGCCATGACTGCTTCACGTATATTCCATCCCTATCTCTTCGCACACCGCCTTGGGCATGACTATCGTCGCGGCCCCAGAGTCAATCATACAGTTATGTACAACATACCCTTCCATCTGTAGAGACATGTAGAACGGCGGTGGCCGATTCTTCCCCGTAATGGATGTGGATAGGGTCTGCACTAGGGCAAGCGGTGCTGCCTTTCTTGCTTTGGTTATCTTCAATGATTCTTGCAACAGGTCCACTTGTCCAGGTAGTTGCAGTGCATCGTACAGACTGATTTTGGCTGGAATCCTCTTCAGCTCATCTACAATGTTGTACGCTAGGGAATTGGGCACCTCGGGTTCCTTTCTCGGCTCATATCTGGTGCGATACTATTCCGTAGCTTCGACCCTTTGCCGCTTGGTCAGCGAAGGAAGCTTGAGCTTCTCTCTAGCTTGTTCTTTGGTTTCCACCTGAGGTGGATTTGCAGGGGCCTGTTGGGCCTTCTCTTTGACTGGTGCAGGCTGTCGAGCTTCGTTCGAGGCTGAAGGAGGTTGTTGTCCCTTCTCATGATGAGCATGCACCTTTAAGGGAGCCATTTGAGTAGCATCCACCTCTATCGACCTTTTTCCTCCTCTGGTAAGGACTGCAACTGGCTCTTCTTCACCAATTACCAGGTTCTGATTCAATTGCCTGATGACGTTGACTTGACCACCATGACTACTGCTCGCCAATGTTTGTACATAGTGTTGGTGCAACATGCAGGTATTCTCTTCGTGAGGATCATTACACGTGGAGCACCAATGTATATAATCGAAAGTGCTCGGGGCTTCGTCTATTGCAGCATTTCTTGCCGAAGCTCTTCCTTGCTGGGCCGCTTGATCTTTAGTAAGCGCAGGTGTAGGATAAGACCTTCTTGGTAGAAACTCTTGTTGCGCTTGCTTCTTCTTCATAATGGTCATGTCATTAGACAGGGTCTGCACTGTGGAGTTCAGGGACTGAACTTCTTGCAGTATTTTGGCTTGCATGTCATCGGTTTTAGGAATAGGTGGCAATGGAGCCATCGTTGGTATTGGAGGTAGGGCGGGGTGTTGAAGTGGTGCTGGCAGTACAGGGAATGCCGAAGTGACCATGGGCTATGGAGTCAAAAAAGTGGGAAAATGAATTTATGGAGCAGTGATTTGGGATACAATGGGATTCGGGTTCCAAGATGAGATCGGGAGTGCAGGGGTTGCAGAGATCTACGAAGCGGCTGCGCTCGCATACTAGGATTGATAGAAATCAAGGAGTATGGGCATCGACATCCTTTGGGGAAGCTTACCCACAACTATTAGATCCATCTCCGCTTTCTGGGCTAACTCATATAACTCTAGGAAGGTATTGATATTCGAATACCTCACCATGACACTGATATCAGGATTGAAAGCCCGAAGGAAATAGTATGTTGCAGCTTCATCAGATGGCCGAAGTCCAACTGGTATTCTTTGCCAGGTTCGAGCGAACCTAACATTGAAGTCGGCGATCTCCTCTTGTGGATGTCTCTGGATCGTTGTGAACTGATGCAGGAGAGAGGTCGGATCGACGGACTCATTGAAGCTTCGCATCAACTGTCTGGCTAACTGGTCCCATCCCGTAATGGTACCGGGTGGTAAAGATCTATACCAAGAGAGGAGTTTCCCTCTAAGAGACAGAACCAGAAGCTTTACCATAACCCGCTCTTCTGTGATGTCATGGATCACCGCCAGAGAAACTATGTCCTGGATGTGCTCCAGAGCAGTCTTCCCAGTTCCATCGAACGTTGGGATCTTCTTTATAGCAACAGGCGGCACTTGCCCTTGTCCCGCTAGATTTAGCGGTCCCGAAGAATTCCATGTTGGGAATAATCTGGGCGGCGGTTGTTGCTGCATTTGTTGTTGTTGTTGTTGTTGTTGTGCCATATTTACTCTTGGATTTTGAGAAACAAGAATTCCCGAAGCTCCTCCTTGATTGCTAACAGGACGACCAATAGGAATGGAGGCACTAGGATGCTTCGGTGAGTTGGGAGGATTAGGAGGAAAGCTAGCCGCTGTGCTATCAGAAGTTAGGCCTTGTTCGTCAACAGCGGCCTCTTGCGAGGATGTTCCACGTAACAGAGACTCGGGGGTGACTAACCTAGATCGTTCCCCAAAGGCGTCAATATCTAGCTCAAAGAACTCGGTTTCCTCTCCTCTATTCCTAACTCTCCATCTTGTTTGCATGAAGGCACAGAGACTTTGGTACCGGTCTTTACGACTTAAATATTCTCGGTTAAACAGAGTCGCCAGATGCTAAGAGTCTTTTGGTAATGAGAGCATCGGTTCTCACTACTACTCACAAGGTGAGACTGACCGGGTCCCACCGGGCATGCCAAAACCGTTGGTCATCAAATCTGCCCAGGAAAGGATTTGGGTAAGTGTATGCGCCCTAGACCTGGACCAACATTGAAAGGCCGAAGGGAAGAGATGCCCCTCGTGCCAATCTCCGGAGAAAGGCCGGCTCCTATACTAAACTACTTTGATGTTTAAGATAAGGGTGCAGGAAAGAGATAAACAGAGTAAGGGTGCAGGAAAGAAATAAAAGAGTAAGGGAAGAAATTTTAGTAGTTTAATGGTGGGAAAGAACCAGAAGCACGATTACTAGCCAATAGCTTGAAATAGCAGCAAAGAACACCAAGAATAAATGAAATGAACACAATATTAGCCCTCCTATGTATCCTCTGGACGAGTTCCAGGATTACCCTTTCCCTTTCGTCGAAATTCAGAGTTCAGAGTAACGACGATTAGGAAAAGTGAATATAACAGAAACACTATCCACAGGCAGCATAAAAGAAAGCCAACACAACGTTTTCCTCTCCTATGTATCCTTCGGGAAAATCTCAGGGTTCCACTCCAATCACACACCTAAATCCAGAGTTCAGAATTACAGTATGCAAATGAAGAAAAGATAAAAGAAATAATCACAGAAGGCAGCATAAAAGAGAGAAATAGAGTCCAAAGCTCTTTAGTATTAATCGCAGGAATCTAAGTTACAACAGCTTTCTAGCAGAAAGTTCCCCCCTTTTTACATTACAATGCCTGGGTTTTTATAGAGGACCCGACCCTCTGAGCCATCAATGCACAAAATGGAGGAGTACATCCTCAAAACCCGAGAAGTCGGCTCTTCGCGGCTCTCGTGACTGAGCTCTCAAATCTGTTACCAAAACTAGCAGCTACGACCGGGTCAGCCGAGGAAATATGCATTAATGAGCCGCCTGAACATCCTTGGCCTTCGGGTGCAGTGCTCGAGTGGCCGCCATGCTCGTCGGGCTCTTCTTCAGAGACTGATACTTCATTTCCAATTGCTAAAAATGAGCAGCGAGCTTATCGGGCACGTAAAAATGCATTTATGAGGCACTTGATCGCCTCGGGAAAATACCCGGCTTGGAGTGCGTGCCCTTGAAGCGCTTCGCTGGATTTTCGTTCGCAACTCTGCTTCGCAATGGACTTGAGCCGAAGTAGATTCTCCCTTCTTGGTTTGCACTTCGCATGATGGAGCTTCGCAAGGCAACTTCGGGGGTGTTGAGTGCCGAAGCAGATATTCCTCCTCAAAGTGGGGCTTTTCATTTCTCGCTGCTTCGCTGGAGAGGCGTGCAGAAACTGCTTCGTTGAGGTCCTTCGCCCGAAGTAGATACTTCGCTGGTGAGTCTTCAAAATGCTTCGCCGCGATCCTTCTTCAAAATTGTGGTTCGGGGGTATTTCGGCCGAAGCGCATTCTTGCCTTCAAAAGATGCTTTGCTTCGGGTGAAAGTACTTCGCACGAAAGTTTGCCGAAGCAGATGCTTCGCAATGATTTTCGGCGAAGTAGAAATGGTTCGCTGGCGGGAAGGCCCGAAGTAGGTGCTTCGGCGATTTCTTGGCGAAGTATTTTTCAATGTTGCGCTCCTTCGACTTCCGCTTCGCAAGTTTTTTGGCCGAAGTAGCTGTTTGAAGTGCTTCGGGCCCGAAGTAGTTTTCTTACTTGCCTTAGCAAACTCGGACCGCGATCTTTCCTCGACGAAGCTATTCTCTTGAAATGCCGCTTCGCAAAACTTTCGCCCGAAGTAGCTGCTGGAAATGCTTCGGGTGCGAAGCTCCTTTTTACGCCTTCTTTGAATTCTTTCTTCGGCAACGCCGCTTCGCAAGATTTTCGCCCGAAGTAACTGTTTGAGGGACTTCGGGCCCGAAGTAGTTTTCATCCTTAGGGATTTCTTTCGGTGAAGCTATCTTCCTTAGTTTGTTCGACAGCGAAGCTCTTTCATCTTCATTTTATGTACAAGGGGGAATGGCAGGGAAAGCCAAAATTGCTGCAACACTTGAAAATGTTGTTTCTAAAAGCAAGGGAACAAATTCATGAAATTGAAAGAAATACTTTACAAAAAATTTGATTTTTCTACCCCATTGTGCAATGTGACAAAATTGTCAACAGGTCCATTGGGAAAAGAGTTCGCTGATGGACTTGGGCTGGGCCCATTGAACCTGGAAGGAATTCAGAATGGAGCCAAGGACTGTGGAAGAAAAATCACATCTCAGGAACAGGTGATTTGTGGACTCCCAGTTAGCCATGCAAAGATAACACCTGTTGGGGATCGAGAATCCTCTTTTGTGCAAGTTTTCAATGGTTAGAGCTTTGTTTTGAATGGCAATCCAAGAAAAGAAGCTTACCTTGGGGGTCAAAGTTTTCTTCCAAACCTGGTTGAAAGGGGTGGGCGGAACAGGGGAAGGGGTTTGAATGTTGTAAGCTGACTTGACTGTGAAAGCATCGCTGTCGGACCCCTTCCAAGTAGGCCTGTCAAGTCCTCCTCCGATCGGAATGGTAGTCGAGTTGAGCATCATGGATAGGGTGGCAGCAGCCTTGCCAAGGTTATTGCCATTGATTGCTTTCCACTGAGGGTCTCCATTGGAGATGGTTATGAAGTCAGCCACCCTGTGCCCCATGTTGAGGTCGGTGAATGGTTTGAGCTCTGCAAATTCTGTGGTGCCGATCAGGGGTTCGTCCTGGGCCCACCTGTCATACCAGAAATCAATGCGACTGTCGTCCCCGAGGATCCACCATAAGCCTTTCTGGATCAATTGACTAGAATGAGCGATGGATTTCCAGAAAGCCGATCCGCTCATGGGGATCCCATCATCGAGGATTGAAATATTGGCCAAGTATTTCTTTTTGACTATCTACACGCATTCTGCTGAGTCGTTGGTAAGGATCCTCCAGGTGTGTTTTGCCAGCAACGCTAGGTTCATCTTGGACAATTTCCTAAACACCAGACCTCCTTGCTTCTTGCTTTTTCACACTATGTCCTAAGCAACGAGGGGTATTCTAGTCTTCTCGTCGGTCCCCGACCACAAGAACCTTTTATGGAGCTGCTCAATATTGCAGGAAACTGCCATGGGAATATTGAAGACTGACATAAAATAGACCGGTATGCATTGGAGGCAAGCCCCGGTGAGGGTGGATTTAGCAGCTTGGGACAAGAGTTTACCTTTCCAGGCCACTAGCTTCTTCTGGATTCTCTCTAAGACATTATTCCATATCAGCTCCTTGGGGTGACCACAAGAAAAAGGGGAGGCCAAGGTAGGAAGATGGGAGCGAGTCAATGGTGCACCCCAGGATGCGAGCTATCTTGGATTGTCGGGCTACAGGGGTGTTGATGAAGAACACTTTGATTTTGATGAAGTTAACATTTTGACCAAAAAATTTTTCGTAAAGTAAGAGGATGTGCTTGATGGATTTGGATTGGGTCACAGAAGTTTGAGTGGATAAGATGGTGTCATCGACAAACTGTTGATGGGTAACTGGCTTGATGCCTGAGGCAACCTGAATTCCAGATATCCTCTGTCTCTGGCAAGCAGCTTTGAGGGCTCTGCCTAGGGAATCCGCCAAGATGATGAAAAGGATGGGTGAAAGTGGGTCACCCTTGCGGAGGCCTCTAACACTCGAGAAAAACCCAGCCAAGGATCCGTTGACTAGGACAGAGAACCACCTGCAAGAGTAGCAGTTGTGGAGGAGGTCAACCCAGGACAGGTGAAATACGAACTTGAGGAGGATATCACAGAGGAAGTCCTAGCTGACCCTATTGAAAGCTTTGTTCATGTCGAGTTTTAAAAGGAGGGCTGACTTTTTAGAAAGGGAGGATGAGTGCATGGTTTCATGGACAATGATGACCCCATCCAGGATGCTTCTACCTTTGACTGAGCTACCTTGGCTAGGGTTAATGATGAGAGGGAGGATCGACTTCATCCTGTTAGCCATGACCTTGGTGAGGATCTTGTAGAGGACATTGCACAGGCTGATGGGCAGGTAGTCAGACAAGTATCTGCAGGCGGATGACTTGGGAATGAGAGCAATGAAAGTGGAATTAATCCCTCGAGGAATGGTTCGAGAGGATTGGATTTCTCTGATGGCTTCGCACACATCCCACCCGATGATATCCCAGAAAGCCTGATAGAATCGGGGGGGAAACCCATCCGGCCCAAGGGCTTTATCTAGTTGCATGGAGAAGAGGGCCCTTTTGATTTCATCATGGAAGAATGGCCTGACAAGCATGGAGTTATCCGACTGGGGGACAGAGGGGGGAATGTTGTCCAGGAGGTCAGTCCTGGCTTGGTCATCACCCTCAGGAGGACTTCCGATAAGAGTTTGAAAAAACGATATTGATTCAGACCTGATCTCGAAGATGTCCTTGGTGATGGACCCATCACCGCAAGTGATCTCGCAAATCTTGTTTGAGCCTCTGTGCCTCAAGGTGGAAGCATGAAAGAAGATGGTGTTGTAATCACCATATTTAATCGAGAGGGCTCTGGACTTTTGCCTCCAGAAAGTTTCCTCCCTAGCTAATAAGTTGTGGTATTCAGCTAGGAGGTTTCTTTCTTCATCCCTCGTGGAGCTGCTTTGGTCTCCATCTTTGATCTGCCTTTCGATCTCCTGGAGCTTTCCTGTGATGGCTTGCTTGCTCGCAAATATATTTCCGAACACCTCCTTATTCCACACCTTTAGTTTCTCTTTAACCATCTTAAGCTTTTGGGAAACTTGGAAGGTAGGGGATCCCAAGACCGGCTGCTGCCACCAAAGGGTGACTTCGGATCTAAGATCCTGGTGATGGAGCCACATAGACTCGAAGCGAAAAGGGGTCTTGAAGGATGGAGGTTTACCTGCTTCTAGGAGGAGAGGACTGTGGTCCGAGCCAATCTTGGGAAGGGCGAGGAGGGATGCGTCCCCAAAGATCGGGATGGCCTCTTTGGATATGAGGAACCTATCCAGCTTTACCTGAATAAGTCCACCTCCCGTTCTTCTGTTGCTCCAAGTGAACTTAGATCCTTTGAGCAGGACATCCATGAGCTCATTGAGATCTATGAAATCCTTGAAGTCCTCCATGCTTCTACTTGTGAATGTTAAGTCCTTTTTTTTCGAAGGGTATAGAGGACTGTTGAAATCCCCACCGATGATCCAAGGGATGGTGCTAAAAGTTCTCCTCATCTGACTGATGGTGTCCCACAGAGCTACTCTTTCGAGGGGGGAATTTGGGGCATACACATTGGATAAAATCCAAGAGGAGTTTTTGGTCTTGCAATGAAAGAGGACATTGATGATTATGTTTGATGACGACAGAAGCCTCCCTTTGACCTGTAGAGGATCCCACAGGCACATGAGTCCTCCCAAGGACCCTTGGGCAAGGCTGATGAGGACATCGCCCTAATAGCTTTGGCCGACCTGAGGGAGGAGACATTATCATTTTTGGTTTCTTGGTGAATGAGGATGGTGGGATAACATTCTTTCCTGAGATTAGCAGCGAGGTGTTGTTTGGATGCTCCATTTAGGCCTCTCACATTCCATGAGAGGACCTTCATTTAGAACTTTTTTGAGATTTTTTGCATCCCTTCATCTATTGAAGGGGAGGTTTGTTTCCTCTTTGGTCCTCTTTCTGCATGTTTGATTTCTCAGAGTAGAGGGTTTACTGAGTTCCATTGACTATATCCTATGCTGTCTCCTTGTTCCGCTGCTCAGTGATGGTTGGTCTCCCTCTTTTTTTATCGCTGCCAAAGTCGATGGAAGATTTTTTGCTTCTGGTGTTTTTCGGGCTAAATTTCCCAAAATGGGAAGGGATTGACAGAGGGCTTCCCACCTCTTCAATAAAAGGGACATAGATGATACACTATTATTGCATAAGTACAACTGCCTCGAAATATGCATTTAATCACACAAAAGGTCCCTTAGCCATTACTCCATGTCATAGTATCACTCATTGTGACCTTAGATCAAACTTTTTCTTCTTTAATTTTACCTAGGTGAAAAACCTGTTTTTGTGGCAAGTTGATCTTAGCTCCCAACAATCCCTTTGTATGTTCCTTCCACAACAGATCTCAACCTTAAGAAGGAAAATTGGTTCTGCCCAATCAACCATCCAAAATCAGTCATTTATACTCCAAGTGCAAATTATAATCATCATTAAACTCCAAGAAAGATACTCTTTACTCGTTTGGGATATGAAAATCATGGTTAAAAACATCCTTATCAATGGTGGTGCATCTCCAACCAAAACATGGACCAATGATAGCATGAGTACAGCAAATGTGATTTTCTCTTCATTGATGAAGTGACTCACAGTGAAGTAAGAATCAATCTTCTAAATTTGAGTATTCCAAACATATTCATTGGTCATACCTTCTACCAAAGGGATGTCGAAGTTGATTTGAATCTTAAATGCATAAGTTCAATTGCATCCAAGTATGCATCTAATCACACAAAGGGTCCCTTAGCCACTCCTCCATGTCATAGAATCATTGACAATGATCATAAGTTAGCAAAGGGTTCTGCCCAATCAGCCATCTAAAATCAGTCATTGATGCTTGAGTGCAACCTATAATCACTATTAAAGATCGAGAAAGACCCATATTTATTCCTTTTGGGTATGAAAATCATGGTAAAAATCATGCTCGTCATTGGTGGTGCATCTCCAACTAGCACATGGATTAGTGTTAATATTAAGTATAGAAAATGTGATTTTCTCTTCATTGATAAAGCAATTTACCATGAAGACTCAATCTTTTAAATCCAAGTATCCAAAACATAATTGTCTATACCTTTGAACTAAGGAAATGTCCAAGTTGACTTGAACCTTAAAAGAAATGCATCTGGTGAAAGTCGATGGCTTAGAAAAAGAGGTGATTTGCTGCAAATTTTGTGCAAAATGATCATAAAATCTCTCTAAAGTGCATTCTTGATCATTTCATAAACAAGGTCAAGCAAATTCAAATCTCAATATGCTATTTGTACATCTTGTAGTTTGATCTTGTAGGTATTTAGTTCTCTAATACTACTGATCTGAATCCAGGAGCTATTCAAAGGCCAACATTGAAAACAAAAGTTCTCTATGACACAATTGAGATAGCATGCAAGTTTAAAGAAATTAGTTTTAGATAAAATGTGTACTGCACAAGAACAAAAATATACGAGATAAGCTGAATTTAGAACCATTATGTCATTAAACTAATGAGTTTTATTATTATACAATAATTTTGAAGACGTGTCGAATCTTTTTCAAAATGGAAGAGCTGCTTAACTAAGATGGATGCCAATTGGTTCACACAAGCTGTTGAAGTTGGATCGGCATTAGTTCAGTTGTTGCATTTTGGCATCACCAGCATTGGCAGATAGTGGACCTTGGTATAGATGGAATTCATGCAGTTGAGGATAAGTTTAAATTTATCACAATAGTTAATATTAGCACAAGTGTAGAGTTGAATTCTGGCACATGTAGAACTTGGGCAAATTTTAGCCCAAGGTCTGTCCCCATAAGTTTACGCAACAATTGTCACCACCTCATGGAGGCCTTAGCTGCAGAAAATGAAGCCAAAGATGAGGCAAAATTTGACACAACTATGGATCATAGCAAAATGTTGCTCCCTCAATTTGACTGTGGATGAATGCAAATGCTGACAATGAGGATGCACTTTTGGCAATCACATTTTAGCAAGTGTAGTCTTTGGGTACATATCAGATGGTGTATAAGCACACACTTTAGATGGTTAATCTTTGCTAGGGTTGAATATGTGCAAATGGATGTGAAGAAGCCACTGCCAGTTTCATAAAGCTTCAGCTTCTACACTACAGTTGGCAACAAAAGGTGGGTTATGAATACAACCCATATAGATATACAACCTCCTTTGAATGTGGTCATATGTGACATTCACGTAATCAAAACCCAAGAGAAGATTCTTCATCTCTAAAGCTATAAGGATGTAAACAAGACAGACAATAGAGAAGCAGCCGGTTTGGTGGTAGCCCTGAGGGAACAGCAGGAATGGGGCACTGTAGATGCAAAGTCTATTGCTAAGAAAGCCAGCAAACCAGTTTAAACCCTTACCATCAATCCATTTTGGGCTTGGAAGTGCAAAATTCTAGTCAAAAGGAAGACCAAGTACATGATCCCACAATGATGAGTAGATGACACTAAGAAAATTGAAATGAAAAGGGAAATCTAACCTAGTTATCTTATGCAGAAGAAAATGAGGACAGGCAACAAGGTTGTCATAATGTGGCTGCAGAGGGAATGTAAAGGATCAGTCTCTTCCTTCAAGTATAAGCACATATGACTTAAGCCTATTCCAGTCACATATTTTCTCCAGAAAGAAAGGGGAAAAAAATAAAAACTAAACCAGTCAGTGACCTCAAGCGTACATGGGCAAAGAATAATAGAAAAACATACTATGGTATTGAATTGGCCTGAGTCCTCTTGAATCTTTCCCTGGCAGGAACACCTGTGGCTGTCCTTTTTGTTTGATATAAAATTTATATATCCATTGAAATATGACACAAGTTTATTTGCCAGCCAAAAAATAATAATTTATCAAGGCAAAAGAAGCAAAACATTGTCAATCCTCAAAAACATAATGAACTTAAATAACTGCAAATTTTGGTCAAGAATACCTGGATTCAAAAGTTGAGAAAAATTAAGAGATGGGACCACTTCAAAATTGGTGTAACAGGACATAAACTGCAGTATACATTCATTAAAGTAATCATGATTCTAACAACCTAGATCATTCAGTCCAAATCTCTTACATTTATATTTAAAAGTGATTGCAACCCAAATTCAATTTCAGATTTAAATTAGTGTCACTTCCCTGAATTAAGATATAATTCACTGCTTTACACTGGATTACCGACCACTTTCTACTGAACAAATTAAACATTAAGCGCTAAATATTCCCTGAGACGCAATTTACTGTTTAACTGCTACTCATTCGTTCAACATAGAAAACTGCTCATAAAACTAACATAAAGGGACACAGTGGTAGGTTTAGACAAATAATTAAGCCAATGATAGCTATGTTGCCAGGAACGAGAAGGGAGAAACACAACCACAACTTGACTGGAAACAAAGTTGTGAAGGTTGCGGCAAAAGAAGCGGTTTTTTTATTTATTTATAAATATTAAAAAAAAAATATATATATATATATATATATAAACAATGAGAAACTTTCAAATATTATAATCAACAATACCTGATAGTACATTATTTTAGATATCCACAAAGACAAATCATAAGGTTACCTCTAATGATACATATCAAAGCAACTACAGTGGTTGGTTGCATTGCGATTATTATTGCTTAAAACAGTAGAGAGGCTTTGCACCAAAATTCCCAAGACCGGGTTGCATACATTATAAAGGTGAAACAAGTTCCATAGGTCACTTTTCTTGCAACACAGAATGATGGTGAGTTTTCATCTTTTCTTAGGATGCCGAGTTTAAACGTGCTTCCTATTATTTCATCTCTTCAAAAATATTAGAATTTCACTAATCTACAAAGATATAAGGTCTTAGGGAAACCGCTGGTTGCTTAACATAAGCAGAGCTCGCCACACATGAACCAGACTTGGGTAATTTATTTAAACGGTGCAAGAAGGACCAGGGGATGGCATATAAATTCGTGGCAAAAGCCTATACTACTCTCACAGAGATGTAATTAAACTTCACAACTGAGGAGCACTGAATTAGCAAAAAAGAATATACAATAAAACAAACCAGCAAAGATCGATCATGAGCATAAAATATCTATTGATCCAAAATATATCAAAGCAAAGCTTTAAAATACTCCATGATTGTAAATCTCTAGACCAGCATCCATTAATTATCACAAATTCTCATCTTATCCTAGCCGATCGTTTCTCACGGCACCTCATTTCTCTAAAAGCAGAAAATAAGTTTTAAAAAAATGAACACTTTTCAAATCTTTAGCTGAATGCAGTAATGAAACGGATATTGGAAAAGATAAAATGTACTGAATCGAAGAAAACCTTGGGCGATGCCTCCTTTGCACGCCACTAAACTTCCTGGATAAACTTCGACTTCGCGTTGAACCTGCCATTTTTAGCTCTATGAAGAGTATTACACACAACTTGTTTTACCTCGACCGGCATTTCATAGTTATTCAAAGGCTTCAGTATGAAATAGCAAAATGCAAAATACTGATACCGCGATATCAGGCGGCCTCATTTTCAATTTGATGTCCCACCACTTACACATCATCATGCCGACAATTTTGAAGTGCCGACCTTCATCCCCCCGACCCCACCTTTCCCATCTTGATTTCCTTCCAACGAACCAAAGTGTGTCTTAGCAAATTTCTTTCTCCGCGAGTACAGAGTTTCGACTTCGATTTACTACCTCCATGTTTGTTCCCTGACTTTTTGTTCCGACTTCCATTGGCAACGATTCAGTGGGTAGTCAGATCAAGTTGCCATTTGACATCTAGTAGTTTTGTACTTGTCGTGACGAAGCATGCATCTTTATTGAAAGGTCTTTAGTTTCATTTCGTGTATCGGTTGGTAGTCATATTCTTTCTCTTTCAGCTTCGCCATGACTTTTCTCTGCCTTGGAATGTCGAACAATGTTTCAATGGAGCAGCAACTGCACCCTACTAAAGCTGGAGTTGCACTCCCATATCGTTGGAGTGCACCAGGCACAATGGCTAGTTTCGGATAAATATGGTGATTATGATAGTACGTTCATGACTGTGGACACCAGGCTTCCTTTGAATCGAACCGTGAATAACCGCCCAATGACATTGACAAGCGTTAAGGCTGCTTTAATAAATTCACCTCATAGATAGTCTCTTTGGTTTATTAGTAGAATCAATACTTAGATTCATTGAGAGGACTATATGTGGTTTATTAGTGGAATCCACGATTTGATGCAAGAGTCACTGACAGCTGGTGCTTATTGATATTCGTTTAGATAAATGAATATAAAAGGAACATGAAATTTATATATGCTTTTCTCGTAATTAGATTTTAGAAGATAACTTTTCTATTTTGTAGCCCCACAGGCTCTTTGGACTCACCAGCGAAAGCCTGACTTGCAAAAAGAATGAAACAACTTTTATGTGCCTTTTGTGTTAATCAACTTTCCTACGTTTTTGTATAAAGGTTATTAACATAGTTCTTTAATTTAAATATTGTATTTCAAAAGTTTTTATGATAGGAATTTTAATTTATTTTGTGTTTAAATAATAGATGATTTATTGAGAAATTTTAATTTATTTTGTGTTTAAATAATAGATGATTTATTGAGAGAATTGAAATGGGCTTCATTTACCACACGGTGATGTTACAACAAAGTTTTGGATATTATCCATGTATCTTTTCGCAAGATTTGAATCTTGGTCTCCACCTTAAATATTGAGGAGTCTAACTGGTTGAGTTAATGCCACTTGATTATAATAGTTGATTTATTGTAATAATTGACATGCTTAATATTCAAGGTATAATATTTTTTAAAATAATAGTTGATTTATTATTTTTTTAAATAATAGTTTATTTATTGTCATAAGATTAGAAACTAAAAATTAAAATGTTTGATTGTATAATTTTTAAAAAAATAATATTTATATCAGTGTAATTTATATTATTTAATATAATATTTATATTATAGAATTATATGGTAGAAGTTTAAATGAAAAAAGAATTAAGTAGTTTAATATATTATTATTTATATTTATTTTTAAATTTGGTTATTGTGAGAAACCCCTATGAGACGTACAGGGTTGAGCAATCTCCTCTCAACCATGACCCCTCATAAAGTCGAGAGCAATACTTATCAATAGGGAATTTAACACAAAGCCACCACACATCCACCCCCTCACACACTCGCCCACACCACGGTTTGAACCTTGGACCTCTCGAAAAAGAGCCAAAGCCCAAACCTCGCGCTGCACCCCCAAGTGCATTTATTTTTAAAAATTTAATAAATGATAATTGTTATATGACTATAGTAAGTGTGATATTTATTTTTATTTATGAAGTGTTTAAAATAAAAGTTAATCTCTTAAATTAAAGTATTTATATTATCTTTGTTAATTTTATCTTCAATTGGATATATATATTTTTAATAAGCTATGTGTGGCTTCTATTGGAGACCACCCCCATTACAAAAATAAAATATCACATTGCTCTCATTACATTATTATTCAACTTTACCTTTCATCAAAGATATTCTCCATTTGCCTTTCTTTCAATCTCTGTCTCCCTCATTTCCACAATTAACTCCTTTTATATTAGATATCTTCCAAAATTTAAATTTTGCCAAGATGAAATTCAACACCGCTAATAGTTAAAATATTTGTTGCCCTTCTATAAATATCTTGTCTATAACAACCTCACAATATCTTAATCATTTTTTTAGGGTTTTTTATCCATTCCTCTAATATTCCAAGATATTATTTTCATTGTTAATTTTTTATTTTATTTTTGGGTTTAACCCCACTTCTTGTTAGCACTTGTGATATTTGATTTTGTTTTCTCATATCAATATCCTTCTAGGTTTCTTTTTCGTTTTCTCTTTGTTTTTGCTTCTTGGGTCTTTTTCTTCTTTTTTTAAAATTTTAGGAATACTTTCAATTTCACCAATCTCTTCAATCTTCTCATTATGCTCATAGTAAGGCTTATCATCTGTAGGTTTACCTTGTTATGAAGGAACTTAAGTGCAAGGAATAACCTCAAAAGCATAATCTTCTTTTTTTTGCCCTAGAAACCCTAAAGTGCAAGGATGCTTGTATGTAGCAATTGCTTCTTATTTTGCTCTAAAAAACCTAAATTATTATGGGTTTCCTCCATCCTTATTTCTTTATTATGCTGCTCTTGAAACCTTGAAGTGCAAGGGATAACATTTTCATTCCTATCACTCTTATTACTTGGAGAGGATTTTGTACTACTTGAATAAAATGAAGATGATTTACTCGGAATAAACTTGACCTCTTTTGCTATCTTTGTTTTAGGATTTCTCTCCACATCTTCTTTTGCATCTTTAATTCTTTTTAAACTTGCAAAATGATATGGTACATAGGCTTTCTTTGCCTCTTATTTCAGAGTGGGATATCCTTGATTTGATGTAGTTTCTATTACTGTATGATTTCTTTGCTTCATCTTGAAGTTTATCTTATGGCTAGAATTTTTGGTCTCTTTCTTCATATATTTCACTTTGCAAACTTTTGCCATGTGTCTAATCTCATAACAATTATGGCAACGAAATGCGATATTTTCATAATCTACTTGTTGATCCCATTCTCTTAATTCAGATTATCTTAATAGATTGTGGTAAAGCTTTTGAAATATCTATAGCAACACACGTCTTGAAGTTTATCTCATGGCTAGAATTTTTGGTCTCTTTCTTCATAGTTTTCACTTTGCAAACTCTTGCCATGTGTCCAATCTCATAACAATTGTGGCAATAAAATACGATATTTTCATAATCTACTTGTTGATCCCATTCTCTTGATTCAAATTTTATCTTAATAGATTATGTGTAATGTCCCCTTCTAATCAGCTAGTGGGAGCACATAGAGACTAGCATATACACGGGTTCCCGTAGGCTATGTCATATGGATGAGAGCCTTTGGAGATATTTGAGACAACTTTTGGATTCTTAGAGCTCAGTTTTGGTGGTCGTTCGGGGTCAAACGGAGCTAGGATGCTGGAATTGCTATTTTTAGCAGTGTCGGGTTTTAGGGTTTCTTGTCGAGCGGACAGGGGGATGTTGTTCTACAATGAAATGGGTATCCAAAATAGGTTTCAGTTGGTCATTCGGAGTTTCATAAGGCAGAGTTTTTAAAGCGCAAATCTTGGCTTTATTAAGTGAATTATTAAATTCATTTTATAAAGTTAAAACTTTATATTATAATTAAAGGGGAAGAAATATGTTTATCCCACATTGAGCGCGCGAAAAAGAGTTTGCCAAGGAGGAGCCTATTTATTCAGTGACTTGGTCTCATTTTAGACATTCTGGTTTATGTTATTTCTTCTCTTGGAGATTAAGGTCGACGGCTGATATTTCTTCATCGAAAGGGACGAAAACCCCAATCGATAACTCGACGAACGAAACCTCGAAGGGCAGATCGGTTCCATTTCAGGGATCGACAATGTGCAAATTGTTGAAGTTCTGAGGATGAAAACCCTTAGTATTGGAGAAGGGAGCTGGACGAAAACCTAGTTCTTGGTTGGTGAATTCACTTAGGATTCACGCTTATGTGATTCAATCAAAGATTCAGAGGTTTATAGTCCATCAGTTGGAGATAATAGCAAATTGGTATGTTTATAATGATATTATGAAGACATTTATCCATCTGGAATTTCTAAACATTGTTGTTAATTTGTTGATATGAATTAATAAGCTATTTTGATCATGGGTTCTGCATAAAAATTGATTATTCAGTGTTAAATCCATTTGGGTATCATTGCATGTTGTTGTTATTGGCTTCTTTCATTTGGGTATTATTGCATGTTCAAATTAATCCATAGTTTTTGCAAAGACAAACCAAACACAGAATAAGTTGGTATCTCATTATGGGTGGTATTCAGTAGTCTGGTTTTTCTTGCCAACCTATTCAGGGTTTCATTACGAATTTTGTGAAGTCTTCTATTGAAGACAAAATTCTCAGGTTTGATTTGGTGGAAATAATTCTTTGTCTAAAATTATATTGCTTGAAAATTTACGGAGTATAGAAGATTAGCAAAAGTTAGGGTTTGGTTGCCGTTTTCAAATCTAGGGTTTCCAATTTTTGGGTATTGGTGATTTGAATACCCATTTGGTTGATTTGGGCTTTAAGAGTTCTGGGTATTGTTAATTCAGAGCTCAGGCTATTCTGCCAGCTTGTGGAAGCCTAATTAAATTTTAGATTCATGGAGTCTTATAATGATTGGTCTAGGAGACAACGTGATTGGGATAGGACTCAGAGTGAGATACAAAAATCCATCAGTCAATTAACTGCAATGATGCAAATTTCTCTACCTTCAGTTTTTCCTCAGGATAAGGTTGATTTTTCATTCATAAAGTTGTCGAAGAAAGTTGGAGTTGAACAAAATACTTTACAAGATCCTAAAATTATAGCTAATATTACGGCTAATAAAGTTGAGCTCGTTGTCCCAAAAAAGTTGGAAAAGTAGTTGACAGTAGCTATGTCACCTAAGTCAACACCTATGGTTCCCTCTAAGGCTAAGGTTGAGCATCACACATCCAATAACATAAAACATATTCAATCTGCAGAACATTTCAGTAAAAGAATGGATGTAAGTTGTAAGCTCTATGCTTTGGGGAAACAACTTGAGTCCCAAAAATTGTCAAAAGATGTTCTTCTTGACAGTCTAAAGGAAATGGATACATGTCTAGTTGAACTAGATCAATCTGATCGTGAGGTTTTGAATTGGGCAACGAAAGTACCTATAGTTGCATTAGGCCAGCATTGGATTATGAGACATGCAAATAGGGACGTGAGACTTGCAGTCACCTCTTGTCTCAGTGAGATCATAAGGATTACAGCTCCGAAAGCACCCTACAATGATGACATCATGAAGGAGGGATTACAGTTGATGGTTGACAGTTTTCATGGTTTGAATAACATCAGGGACCGATCCTATGGTAAGAAGGTTAGAATTTTGGAAGTGATGGCAAAAATTAGAATATATGTCTTTTTGCTTGATTTAGATTGTGTTGATCTTAGTCTCCAGATGTTTCGACATTTTATGGCTTCTATCAGTGAAGATCATGAAGACATTATATCCTCTTACATGCAAACCATCATGGTACGCATCATTGAGGAAAGTGATGACTTTACCCAACCCATCTTGCCCAAGTTGATGGTTGTTTTGAGGCAATGGACAAATATGGATACGCTCTATTAGTTCTGCACGTAAATTAGTTGATAATGTTTCCAAGCGATGGTGAGAAGAAGCTGAAACCTCTCTTGGTATAGGGAGGAACAGGAGAAGGAAAAGAGACCGAGTGACTTACAGATGCCAGGACTACCTCTCAAAAGCAAGAATCAGTTGAGAAGAGAACAACGTTGCTTCACTTGCCAAGAAGAGTGGTCACTTGGACATATATGTGGGCCCATAACCCACAAGTCCCAGGACAACTATAGTACCGAGGGTAATGACAGGATAACAGTTGTGGAATTGCTTCTAGAGCAATCCAGTGAGGTCTGTGAGACCTTGGACATAAGGTATGATGAGCCTTGCATTTTTCTTGGCAATAGTTCATTGTTGCATGGTGTTTTTTTCATGGTGAAGACTCCAAATTTGATGAGGAGATCGATGTCGATGAAGATGTCTCCTGGTTAAAGTTAGAAATAGAACAGACTAGCAAGTGGTTGGATGGTGGCTTTCCTGATGAGTTGGAGAGTTATGTTGATGAAGTAAATGAGAAGATTGATAGAGACAAATTTCCTTTTGATCAAGGTGCTGACCTGAACATTCATATTGCTGAAATTCAAAATATAAACATGCCACCTCTTCAAGAAACTTGTGTGGAAGTACAAGAGGGCAAAATTGATGAAGATGAAGTTAATTCATCTTGTGGATCTCATTTTGGTGAGGGGCATAATGAATTTTGTGATAGTGGTGAGATCATAGAGCATGCTGATTTTGACATTGTTAAATCAGCAGCTGGTGAGGATGTGCATGCAGTTGATAATTCTTGGGTTGAGCATGAGTCAGTCCTAACTTCAGTGCACGAAGTTGGAGAGTGTAGTGTCAAAAGGAATGTTGATTCTGATCATTATGCCAAATATGGTAAATCAAAAACTTTATTGTGTGCTGCTGATCACAATCCAGAACTTGATACAATGCAAAGTTGGAAGGATAAGTTGCAGGTTACAGAAGAGAAGATTGTCCAAACATTAACCCATTTGGATAGCACACACAACTTTGTTGAATATCTTCTATGGACAGCTCAGCTCAAAGATAGGCAGATAGGGTTGATTGATGTCTCCTCTGTTGAAAGCGTGCAAACTATTAAGGTAGAAACTATCAAGCATGCTTTGGAGAAAATAAAATCTGATTACTTGCAATTGTTATCTGATAGGGATTTGGCTATCCAAATTGCAGAAAAGATGTACCAAGAACTCACCAAAAAGGAGAAGATAATTAACAAACTTAACCTTGAGTTAAGTTTTGTTCACAAAGAAGAAAATTGGTCAACTGTTACAACCACTCAGAAGGAACAACTCGAGTATGATGCTGATGCAGGTTCATTTCCTTGTGTTATGATTGGTGAAACATCTCCTGACTTTTGTGTGCAGAATGTTGAGAGTTGTAGCACAGGTGATTGTATAGACCCTTCCATGGAACCAGTTGGTGAAGTTCAGATGGACTGTATAGTGAGGTATGCTCATAGTTTTTCTTTCAGTCCACATGTTGATGATTTGACCATGTCATATATGAATGGGAATAAGGGTTGGTATAAGGAGTTATATGTATCACCTTGGCATGAGGTGCTCTTCCCTATAGTTGTAGAATCAGTTTCTTGTTGGGTTCCTCGTTTGTCAGTCCAGAATGGGTTCTCCGTTGAGCTGCAGAATAATTCAGTTGTAGTCAGAGTGGCACAACAAAAATTATTAAATTTTGGGAATGACAAAATCCCTATTTGGCTATGGGATCCAGGAATTCCTCTGAGGGATGGATTGTTTTATAGAGTGGCAGAGCTCGACAGAGTTACCGAGGCCGGTTGTATCGGTTTGGTGACAGAGCTTGACAGTGTTTTCAGTTTTTGGGATGACAGTTCAGGGCAATGTCTTCATCATGAGACATTCTTCAGATTTATTTGGGATCCTGGCATACAGATCATATTGCTTGAGGACAAGCAATATTTGGGAAGGGCGGACTGTAATGTCCCCTTCTAATCAGCTAGTGGGAGCACATAGAGACTAGCCTATACACGGGTTCCCATAGGCTATGTCATATGGATGAGAGCCTTTGGAGATATTTGAGACAACTTTTGGATTCTTAGAGCTCAATTTTGGTGGTCGTTCGAGGGTCAAACGGAGCTAGGATGCTAGAATTGCTATTTTTAGCAGTGTCGGGTTTTAGGGTTTCTTACCGAGCGAATAGGGGGATGTTGTTCTACAATGAAATGGGTATCCAGAACAGGTTTCAGTTGGTCATTCGAAGTTTCATAAGGCAAATTTTTTAAAGTGCAAAGCTTGGCTTTATTAAGTGAATTATTAAATTCATTTTATAAAGTTAAAACTTTATATTATAATTAAAGGAGAAGAAATATGTTTATCCCACATTGAGCGCAAAAAAAAAGAGTTTGCCAAGGAGGAGCCTATTTATTCAGTGACTTGGTCTCATTTTAGACATTCTGGTTTATGTTATTTCTTCTCTTGGAGATTAAGGTCGATGGTTGATATTTCTTCATCGAAAGGGACGGAAACCCCAATCGATAACCCAACGGACAAAACCCTGAAGGGCAGATCGGTTCCATTTCAGGGATCGAAAGTGTGCAGATTGTTGAAGTTCTGAGGACGAAAACCCTCAGTATTGGAGAAGGAAGCTGGATGAAAACCCAGTTCTTGGTTGGTGAATTCACTTAGGATTCACGCTTATGTGATTCAATCAAAGATTCAGAGGTTTATAGTCCATCAGTTGGAGATAATAGCAAATTGGTATGTTTATAATGATATTATGAAGACATTTATCCATCTGGAATTTCTAAACATTGTTGTTAATTTGTTGATATGAATTAATAAGCTATTTTGATCATGGGTTCTGCATAAAAATTGATTATTCAGTGTTAAATCCATCTGGGTATCATTGCATGTTGTTGTTATTGGCTTCTTTCATTTGGGTATTATTGCATGTTCAAATTAATCCATAGTTTTTGCAAAGACAAACCAAAACCATAGTAAATTTTTTTTTTATCCAGATTTGGGGGTGGAACATTCTAGTGGTATCAGAGCTGGTTTTTCTTGCCAGCCTGTTCAGGGTTTCATTGCAAATTTTGTGAAGTCTTCTATTGAAGACAAAATTCTCAGGTTTGATTTGGTGTAAATAATTCTTTTTCTGAAATTATATTGCTTGAAAATTTGTGGAGTATAGAAGATTAGCAGAAGTTAAGGTTTGGTTGCTGTTTTCAAATCTAGGATTTCCAGTTTTTGGGTATTGGTGATTTGAATACCCATTTGGTTGATTTAGGCTTTAAGAGTTCTAGGTATTGTTAATTCAAAGCTCAGGCTATTCTGCCAGTCTGTGGAAGCCTAATTAAATTTTAGATTCATGGAGTCTTATAATGATTGGTCTAAGACACAACGTGATTGGGATAGGACTCAGAGTGAGATACAAAAATCTATCAGTCAATTAACTGCAATGATGCAAATTTCTCTACCTTTAGTTTTTCCTTAGGATAAGGTTGATTTTTCATTCATAAATTTGCCAAAGAAATTTGGAGTTGAACAAAATATTTTACAAGATCCTAAAATTGCAGCTAATATTGCGGCTAATAAAGTTGAGCTCGTTGTCCCAAAAAAGTTGGAAAAATAGTTAACAGTAGCTATGTCACCTAAGTCAGTACCTATGGTTGCCTTTAAGGCTAAGGTTGAGCATCACACATCCAATAACAGAAAATAGATTCAATCTACAGAATATTTCAGTAAAAGAATGGATGTAAGTTGTAACCTCTATGCTTTGGGGAAATAACTTGAGTCCCAGAAATTGTCAAAAGATGCTCTTCTTTACAGTCTAAAGGAAATGGATACATGTCTAGTTGAACTAGATCAATCTGATCATGAGGTTTTGAATTGGGCAACGAAAGTACCTATAGTTGCATTAGGCCAACATTGGATTATGAGACATGCAAACAGGGACATGAGACTTACAGTCACCTCTTGTCTCAGTGAGATCATAAGGATTACAGCTTCGGAAGCACCCTACAATGACGACATCATGAAGGAGGGATTACAGCTGATGGTTGACAGTTTTCATGGTTTGAATAACATCAGGGACCGATCATATGGTAAGAAGGTTAGAATTTTGTAAGTAATGGAAAAAATTAGAATATGTCTTTTTGCTTGATTTAGATTGTGTTGATCTTAGTCTCCAGATGTTTCGACATTTTATGGCTTCTATCAGTGAAGATAATGAAGACATTATATCCTCTCACATGCAAACCATCATGGTATCATCATTGAGGAAAGTGATGACTTTACCCAGTCCATCTTGCCCAAGTTGATGGTTTTTTTGAGGCAATGACAAAAGATGGATAAAATGGTCAGATTAGTTCTTCTCCGTACTGGTTTCATTCTTGAAAAATATGGCGGTGCTTTAGATCCCACTTTTCATGATGTTTTTGGGTGGTCCTATTGGAACAGGAGAAGGAAAAGAGACTGTGTGACTTATAGATGCCATGACTACCTCTCAAAAGCAAGAATCAGTTGAGAAGAGAACAACGTTGCTTCACTTGCCAAGAAGAGTGGTCACTTGGACATATATGTGGGCCCATAACCCACAAGTCCCAGGATAACTATAGTATCAAGGGTAATGACAGGAAAACAGTTGTGGAATTGCTTCCAGAGCAATCCAGTGAGGTCTGTGAGACCTTGGACATAAGGTATGATGAGCCTTGTATTTTTCCTAGCAACAGTTCATTGTTGCATGATATTTTTTTTTATGGTGAAGACTCCAAATTTGATGAGGATATCGATGTCGATGAAGATATCTCCTGGTTAAAGTTAGAAACAAAACAAACCAGCAAGTGGTTGGATGGTGGCTTTCCTGATGAGTTGGAGACTTATGTTGATGAAGTAAATGAGAGGATTGATAGAGACAAATTTCCTTTTGATCAAGGTGCTGACCTGAACATTCATATTGCTGAAATTCAAAATATAAACATGCCACCTCTTCAAGAAACTTGCATGGAAGTACAAGAGGGCAAAATTGATGAAGATGAAGTTAATTAATCTTGTGGATATAGTTTTGGTGAGGGGCATAATGAATTTTGTGATAGTGGTGAGATCATAGAGCATGCTGATTTTGAAATTGTTAAATCAGCAGCTGGTGAGGATGTGCATGCAGTTGATAATTCTTGGGTTGAGCATGAGTTAGTCCTAACTTCAATGCACGAAGTTGGAGAGTGTAGTGTCAAAAGGAATGTTGATTCTGATCATTATGCCAAAAATGGTAAATCAAAAACTTTATTGTGTGCTGCTTATCACAATCCAGAACTTGATACAATGCAAAGTTGGAAGGATAAGTTGCAGGTTACAAAAGAGAAGATTTTCCAAACATTAACCCATTTGGATAGCACACACAACTTTGTTGAATATCTTCTATGGACAGCTCAGCTCAAAGATAGGCAGATAGGGTTGATTGATGTCTCCTCTGTTGAAAGCGTGCAAACTATCAAGGTAGAAACTATCAAGCATGCTTTGGAGAAAATAAAATCGGATTACTTGCAATTCTTATCTGATAGGGATTTGGCTATCCAAATTGCAGAAAAGATGTACCAAGAACTCACCAAAAAGGAGAAGATAATTAACAAACTTAACCTTGAGTTAAGTTTTGTTCACAAAGAAGAAAATTGGTCAACTATTACAACCACTCAGAAGGAATAGCTCGAGTATGATGCTAATGCAGGTTCATTTCCTTGTGTTATGATTGGCGAAACATCTCCTGACTTCTGTGTGCAGAATGTTGAGAGTTGTAGCACAGGTGATTATATAGACCCTTCCATGGAACCAGTTGGTGAAGTTTAGATGGACTGTATAGTGAGGTATGCTCATAGTTTTTCTTTCATTCCACATGTTGATGATTTTACCATGTCATATATGAATGGGAAGAAGGGTTGGTATAAGGAGTTATATGTATCACCTTGTCATGAAGTGCTCTTCCCTATAGTTGTAGAATTAGTTTCTTGTTGGTTTCCTCGTTTGTCAGTCTATAATGGGTTATCCATTGAGTTGTAGAATAATTTAGTTGTAGTTAGAGTGGCACAACAAAAATTATTAAATTTTGGGAATGACAAAATCCCTATTTGGTTATGGGATCCAGGAATTCATCTGAGGGATGGATTGTTTTATAGTGGCAGAGCTCGATAGAGTTATCGGGGTCGATTTTATCGGTTTGGTGACAGAGCTTGACAGTGTTTTCAGTTTTTGGGATGATATTTCAGGGCAATGTCTTCATCATGAGACATTCTTTATATTTATTTGGGATCCTGGCATATAGATAATATTGCTTGAGGAAAAACAATATTTGGGAAGGGCAAACTGTAATGTCCCCTTCTAATCAGCTAATGGGAGCACATAGAGACTATCCTATACACGAATTCCTGTAGGCTATGTCATACGGATGAGAGCATTTGGAGATATTTGAGACAACTTTTGGATTCTTAGAGCTCATTTTTAGTGGTCGTTTGAGGTCAAACGGAGCTAGGATGCTGGAATTGCTATTTTTAGCAGTGTCGGGTTTTAGGGTTTCTTGCTGAGCGGATAGGGGGATGTTGTTCTACAACGAAATGGGTATCCAGAATAGGTTTTAGTTGGTCATTCGGAGTTTCATAAGGTAGAGTTTTTAAAGTGAAAATCTTGGCTTTATTAAGTGAATTATTAAATTCATTCTATAAAGTTAAAACTTCAGGGGAAGAAATATGTTTATCCCACATTAAGCGTGAAAAAAAAGAGTTTGCCAAGGAGGAGCCTATTTATTCAGTGACTTGGTCTCATTTTAGACATTCTGGTTTATGTTATTTCTTCCCTTGGAGATTAAGGTCGATGGCTGATATTTCTTCATCAAAAGGGACAAAAACCCCAATCGATAACCCAACGGACAAAACCCCGAAGGGCAGATCGGTTCCATTTCAGGGATTGACAGTGTGCAGATTATTGAAGTTCCGAGGATGAAAACCCTCAGTATTGGAGAAGAGAGCTGGACAAAAACCCAATTCTTGGCTGGTGAATTCACTCAGGATTCACGCTTATGTGATTCAATCAAAGATTCAGAGGTTTATAGTCCATCAATTGGAGATAATAGCAAATTGGTATGTTTATAATGATATTATGAAGACATTTATCCATTTGGAATTTCTAAAAATTGTTGTTAATTTACTGATATGAATTAATAAGCTATTTTGATCATGGGTTCTACATAAAAATCGATTATTCGGTGTTAAATCCATCTGGGTATCATTGCATGTTGTTGTTATTGGCTTCTTTCATTTGGGTATTATTGCATATTCAAATTAATCCATAGTTTTTGCAAAGACAAACCAAAACCACAGTAAAAATTTTTTTATCCAGATTTGGGGGTGGAATATTACATTATGGCAAAGGTTTTAAAATATTCATAGCAACACATATTTGAGTATATATAGCATACTTTTACTCCTTGGTAGTTAGTCCTTTCTTGGTGAACTCCCCTAGGTATTTCCAATATTCTTCAGAACATCCTTATTTATAAGCTGATATGGAAGTCCAAAAAAGCCTAACCTAAACTGGAAGCTTCTTCATAGTTTCAGTCTTAACAAAAAAATTCATTCCATGGTCTCAAATAAAGTGCATCTCTTCCCTTGAACCATGGACCACCAACCATTATTTTATCCCTAATTTTTGAACTAGAAAAGATGATGAGAAAAAAACATTTAAGAAAAGTCACAGAGTAATTTGAATTTAATCCCCATTTTCACTTGATCCAATTTTCAATATCCAAATATCTTGGCCATGATTTATGGAAATTACATATTAACCCTCTACTTTTATGAACCATTATATCATGCTCAATCATGCTCAATCATCTCATCCTTGAAACTCACTTCTGGTGCAACATCTGCTACCTAGATCAAACTTACCATGTATTCGCTCTTTTTCTTATCTCCAATTTGGGCTTCCATACTTCCAACTAGGGCATCTTGACTTCCCATTAGGGCTTTCAAATATGAATTTCCTTCCATACTAGATAATGGAGCTTGCTCTTGGCTTGCACTCCCTCTTGGATTGTAATAGCCCTTGTCTCTTATTTTTATCAATGTTCCTTCACCTTAGCAATTTTTAGGAAAAAATGTTCCATCCATTCATGGTAAGGGTTTAAAGTATTTATGCACTTTGAATGAACCTGTTGCTCTTTTGCCATGACTGAATTTTGGCTTGCACTCCCTCTTAGATCGCACTTCCTCTTAGCTCACACTTCCTCCTCACTCTTAGCCCATGCTCACACTCGCTTTTGACTACACTCACTCTCAGCTCGCACTCACACTTGCTTCCCACTACACTCACTCCCAACTCACACTCACACTCGCTTCCAATTGAGCTCTTGGCTCACGATCGCACTTGCTTTCAGCTACACTCGCTTTTGATTGCACTCACTCCTAGTTCACAATCGTACTCGCTTTCAGCTACACTTGCTTCTAGTTGCACTATACTTACTCTCAGCTCGGGCTCACACTTGCGCTCACACTCGCTTTAGGCTGAACTTACTCCCACCTCGCACTTGCAATCACACCTAGCTTGTGCTTTCACTCACACCCGAATCATGCTCACACTCATTTTTTGTTGCACTTCCTCCTAGCTCGTGCTCACACTCACACTTGCTGTTGCACTCCCTCCTGAATCTAAATGGATAAATCATTTTAAAATTACATAGTCAAGCATTTGTTTAAATATAAGAAGATAAACTAAAAAATCATGAATAAGTATTACACTTTAAATTTAATGGTGAAGGGCTACTCCACCCAACACTCACACAATACCCAATATCACAATAAATTTCCAAAAGAAACCCAACATCTAATATTACTTCAATGAAATGGAAATATAGAATCAGAAATTACAATGTTATGACCATAAGGTCGATTTTATTACAAAGAAAATATGCTAGAAATCTGTAAGTTGGAGCCACGATTTGTAATATTGGACCGCCTCCTGTAAATCTCTATTCCCCCTTTAATAACTTCCATGGAATATTCTGGGAAATATTACTTCCCTTTTTTTGCCGTTCATTTTCCTGCCCAGGAAGATATTCATTTAAAATTTAAATTTTCATTTTTCCCACCCAGGAAGATATTCAATTGAAATTTGAATTTTCATTTTTCTACCCAGGAAGATATTCATTTGATATTTGGTGGCACAGCTTCCCGGGGTCATAACTTTTGACTCGGTTGTCTGATTGGCTATTATAATATATCATTGGAAAGCTTGTGAAGAGATCTACAATGGCTTCATTAAATTTTCATCATTTTTTTGGGCCTCTAAGGTCTTAAAATTTTACTTTTAAACTTTATTGGCGAGATTTCTTGGGATGAAAACTTTAATATCTCTCAAACCGTTTAGGATATTGGGGTGATTCTTTCACCACCGGATACATTTTTCAATTTCGTTCCTTGGGGTAAATTTTTAAGTCCATATGTACCCATTTAGTCTAACTTACTAAAAATAACAAGTGACCATTTTTTGCCTTTTTGGACTTTTGACTGACTTACACCTCTCAAGTGTCATCATGGACTCCAAAACAACTAAAGAAACCTACAACCAAAAGAGAAAATGCAAAATTTTTTTGGTGATGCAAGATTACCCTTACACCACTAGATGCTCTTGCATCATACACCCAGGGTAATTTGAGAAGTGACCTTCACTTCTTTAGTGTTTAAGGAAAACCAAGATGGTCAACCTCTGCCTTCATCTCTATCAATAAATTATGTCTTCTACTTAAGGCATCTGCAACTTTTGTTTGACCTTCCACTCTTGTGCTTCAACATAAAATTATAACTGCAAAAATTCAACTCATTTTAAGTGCCTTTGATTTAACTTTCCTTGACTATTAAGATACTACAAGGCTTTATGATCAGTATATAAAACAAACTCTTTTGGCAATAAATAGTGTCTTCATTTCTTCAAAGCCTGAACTATAGCATAAAACTCCTGATCATAGACATAATACTTTTTCCTAGCATCATTAAGCTTCTCACTAAAATAGGCAATGAACTTACCTTCTTGACTCAAAATAGCTCCTATGGCGCTACCACTAGCATCACAATCTACCTGAAATACCTTATTGAAATTTGGAAGTGCCAAAACATGTTTCTCTATGACTTCCTTATTCATCATATCAAAACTCTTGGATACTCTTGTAGTCCACTTAAACTCCTTTCTATCCCCCTCATTGTCTTCGTTAGGGGTGTACAGATACTACTAAAATTCTAAATAAACTTTTTGTAAAAACTTGCTAGACTATGGAATGATCTTACCTCTGTAATACTCCCCAGTGCAGGCCATTCAATTATAGCCCTCACTTTTTTGAATCCATTTTAAGACCTTCATTTGAGATAACAAATCCTAGATACACTAACTATTTCTTCACAAAACTGCATTTCTTCAGATTAATTAGCAACTTCTCCTCCCATAGCTTCTCAAAAACTCTTTGAATATGCATCAAGTTCTTGTCCAACGTATTACTGATAATCAAAATGTCATCCAAATAAACAATAATAAATTTTTCCAAAAATTCTTTCAATACCTCACTCATAAGCCGCATAAATGTGCTCGGTGTATTGGTTAGCCCAAATTGCATGCCTAACCACTCGTACAAGACCTCTTTAGTCTTGAAGGTTGTCTTCCACTCATATTCTTCTCTGATATGGATCTGATGATACCCACTCTTCAGGTCAATATTCGTGAAGTACTTGGATCCACTCAAACAATCCATAAGGTTGTCCATCCTTAGCAATAGAAATATGTATTTTATTGTAATATTGTTAATGGTTTGAGAGTCTGTACACATTCTCCATTCTCTATATTTCTTTGGTGATAGTACTGCAGGTATTGCACATGTACTCAAAATATTTTGAATCAATCCTTTCTTCAATAGCTCTTGAACTTGTCTATTCAGCTCCTCATTCTCTACAGGAGTCATTCTATGGGCTGCCTTATTTGGTAAATTGGCTCCTGATATCAAATCCATCTGGTGACTAATCTTCCTCATTGGTGGTAAACCTTCAGGTACATTATCTGATACAATATCTTGGAATTCTCCTAGTAGATCTGAGACTTCTACTAGTATATCTTCACATTTTCTTTATTAACTCTAGGAATCAATGCATAGCACATATGCTCGTGCTTCACCATCCAAAAAATTTCTACCATCAACTAAACAAATTCTTGCACTACTACATACCTTTTCTTCCACCTCCTTCAAGGGCTTCAACTTGTGGTGAACTCCATCCTTTATCAGGATATAAGTATTGGCATGTCCATCATGTACTACATGCCTATCAAATTGCCATGACCTCCCCAATAGTATGTGACAAGCATCCATAGGCATGATGTCACACAATACCTCATGGTAATTCTCAATATTGAACTTCACTAAAAATTGCTCATTGACCAAAGATCTATGGTCATTTTGCAACCATGCAATCTGATATGGATGCAAATGTCTCCTTCTCTCCAACTATAATTTGTTAACCATCCCCTCCAAAACTAGATTATCAATGCTACCATTATCAATGATAACATTAAAAACTTTACCTTCACATTTGCACCTTGTGTGAAATAAACTCTTCCTCTAAATTGGATCTTTCTCCTCATTTACCAAGGCTCTCTTTGTGATAAAAATTTCTCATCTTTCTACCTCTTCAGAATGCTCAGATTCAGCACCTTAATCTACATAAGCAACTCATGCATTACCTTCAGGTCTCTTATTTGTCCTTCCTTGATGTTGTGGACACTCGTATGCTTGATGTCCTTATTCTCCACATTGGAAACAGGTTTCGTGAAATCCTCCTCTTCTAGGTCCTCATCCAAAACTTCCTCTTCCTCTTTGGTCACCATTATTTTTCTCACGAGGGTGGTAGGCATTATCCCCTTTCTGGTTTTGACTGCTGCTAACTTCTCCATTCTTTTTTTGATCCTCATTTTGTCCTCCATATGATCTTTTGCCAGTCCTTCCACCACGACCTCTTTCTCTCTGCTTGCTTTCAAATATTCTATTCAACTTCTCTTCTACCTTTAGGGCAAACTGATAAGCATCTTCTATAGTAGTCATTCTGAACAAACTTAGCTCCTCTTGAATACTTGAATTAAATCCATTTATATAATAGGTTACCTCGTCCTTTTTGGCCTCAAAAAGGCCTGTTCTAATCATGACCTTGTAGAACTCTTATGTATACTCTTTTATAGACTTACCTGCCTGCCTCAAACCTTGCATTTTCTTCAGCAAATCTAACCTGTAATCAACTGAAATGAACTTTATTTAACTTTTCCACCATCCGATCCCATCTTGTTATTCTTTCTTTTCCTCTTTTATTTCTATCTAGTTGTACTTCCTTTCACTAGATATTAGCGTGACCCTTCAGCTTGGTCTTTGCAAATTTGATCCTCTAAGAATATTCCACCTCCTCATACTCAAAGTACTCCTCCATATCATTGATCCAATCGATCAACTCTTTTGTGTTAATATTCCCAAAAAATGTAGAAACATCAATCTTCGGTCTTTTTTCAATCTTGGAGATGGCCTTAAATAATTTGACTTGCTCAGGATCTACTACATCTTGTTCTTCTTCTTCAGATTTGTCTTCACTTTCATCTTCTCTTCTTGGCTCAAACCCTCTACACAACTCCTCTTGCAGTGCTTTAACTTGTCTCTGTAGGGCTTTAAAATCCTCTTTTGGTATTGTTGACAATTTTGTCACATTTCTTAAGGGGTAGAAAAGAAACAAGTTTTGTATAGTGTTGTGTAAAGTTTTTGCTTTGTTATTTTTTATTTTGAAAAGTTGCAGCAATTTTGGCTTTCAAAACCACCCCTTTGTATAAGAAGTAGAAAGAGAAAAAGCTTCACTATCGAACAAGCTAGAGAAAAGAGCTTTGCCGAAAAGGAAAATGAAACTGCTTCGCACCCGAAGTATTTCCAGCACTACTTCAGGTGAAAATTTTGTGAAGTAGTTTTGCCGAAGAAAGAGCTTCGCACCCGAAGCACTTCCAGCATTGCTTCGGGTAGGATTTGTTGCGAAGTAGTTTTGTCGAAGAAAAATGCAAGAGGACCAATATAAAGGGCTTCGGGCCCAAAACATTTCCAACAACTACTTCGGCTAAGGCACCAGTGAAGCAGAATCCAAAGGAACATCGAAGATTACTTCGCCAGAAAGTTACCAAAACATCCACTTCGGGCCTACTTCGTCGGAAAACCTAGCGAAGCATTCACTTTGGCTAGTTTTCTCCCGAAGCATTTTCAACCGAAGTTCTGGTAGCCAAGAGAAACGAAGCATTTTGAAGGTAGGAATGTGTTTCGGCCGAAATCTCTCCGAACCACAATTTTGAGGAGGATCGCAGTGAAGTATTTCTCCAAAGCGTCAGCGAAGCAATTTTGTCAACAAAGTGGCAAGGATAAAGAGGCCCGTTTTGCGAAGTAAATATGCTTCGACACTCCCCACCCCCGAAGCGGTTTTGCGAAGTATAATCCAAGGAAGATTTTTCGCTTCGGCCCAGAACCATTGCGAAGCAAGACCTAGCGAAGCACTTCATGGGCACACGTTCCAAGTCGGGTATCTTCTCGAGGCGATCAAGTGCCTCATAAATGCAATTTTTCATGCCCAACAAGCCCGCTGCTCATTTTTGGCAATCAAAAGCGAAGTATCAAGCCATGATGGAGAACCCGACGAGCATGGCGGCCACTCGAGCACTACACCCGGAGACCAAGGACGTCCAGACGGCTCATCAATACACCTTTCCATGGTTGACCCGGTCATAATTGCCAGTTTTGGTAACATATTTGAAAGCTCAGTCGCGAGAGTTGAGGAAGGCCGAATTCTTAGAGCTTGAGGGCGTACTCTTCTTTGCTATGTAATTATGATTCAGAGGCCCGGGTCCTCTATAAAAACCCAGGCATTGTAATGGAAAAGGGGGGGAACTATCTGCTAGAAAGTTGTTGTAACTTGATGTCCTGCGATTAATACTAAGAGACTTTGAGCTCAATTCTTCTCTTTTATGCTGCCTTCTGTGCTTGATTCTTCTATCTCTCCTTGTTTGTATGTTGGATGTTGAACTTTGCGTCCGGTGTGCGATCGAGGACAGTATCCTGAAACTCGTTCTGAAGGATACATAGGAGTTGAAAAAAATCCTATCGACTTTATTTTATGCTGCCTTCCTTTCTTGATTCTTTTGTCTCTCTTCGTTTGTAGACTGAGATGCTAAACTCTGCGTCCAGTGTGCGATCGGGGACAGTACCCTGAAACTCATTTGGGAGGATACATAGGAAGGTTGATACTATGTTTCTTTTGTTTTACTCTTGGTGTTCCTTACTGCTATTCAAGTTGTCTGTTAGCGATCGTGCTTCTTGTTCTCTCCCACCTCAAATCACCAATCTCTCTTCCCTTAGCCCTTTTATTTATTTCTCTAACCCTCATCCCTTTTATTTCTTTCCTGCACTCTTGTCTTAAAAACACCCAAGTAGTTTAGCATAGAAGCTGACCTTTCTCTAGAGATTGGCATGAGGGGCATCTCTTCCCTTCGGCCTTTCAATGTTGGTCCATGTCTAGGGTGCATACATTTACCCAAAATCCTTACCTAGGTAGATTTGGTGACCAACAGGTACCACATTATTTCTCCCACCATCATGGTTTCTTTGTGGAGACATTCTGATCACTTTTCTCACAACCCACTTTTCTCACAACCACAAGTCCTAGTGCAAACTGCCTCACGTTCGTTCGATGATCTATTTACACACTCAGGAACCTAGCTCTGATACCACTTGGTGAAGGGCTACTCCACCCAACACTCACAAAATACCTAATATCACAACAAATTTCTAGAAGAAACCCAACATCTGATATTACTTCAATGAAATGGAAATACAAAATAAGAAATTGCAATGTTATGACCACAAGGCCGATTTTATTTCAAAGAAAATATACTAGAAATCTGTAAGTTGGAATCATGATCTGTAATACTGGACCACCTTCGGTAAATCTCTATTTCCCCTTTAATAACTTCCATGGAACATTCTAGAAAATGTAACTTCCCTTTTTTTGTTGTTCATTTTCTAGTCCAGGAAGATATTCATTTGAAATTTGAATTTTCATTTTTCTTGTCCAGGAAGATATTCAATTGAAATTTGAATTTTCATTTTCCCACCCAGGAAGATATTCATTTGAAATTTGAATTTTGGTGGCATAGCTTCTTGGGGTCATAACTTTTGACTTGGTTTTCCGATTGGCTATTATAATATATCTTTGGAAAGCTTGCAAAGAGATCTACAAAATTGTCAAATTTTAATACTTTTTCAAGACATCCAAGATCTTCAAATTTTACTTTTAAACTTTATTGACAAGATTTCTCAGGATGAAAACTTTAATATCTTTCAAACCATTTAGGATATTGGGGTGATTCTTTCACTACCAGATACATTTTTGAATTACACTCCTTGGGGTAATTTTCAAGTACATACATATCCATTTAGGCTAACTTACTAAAAATAGTAGGTGACCGTTTTTGCCTTTTTGGACTTTTTATTGACTTACACCTCTCAAGTGTCATCATGGACTCCAAAACAACTAAAGAAACCTACAACCAAAAGAGAAAATGCAATTTTTTTTGGTGATGCAAGATTGCCTTTACACCACTGGATGCTCCTGCATCATTTAAGCATTTACATGATCAATGTCAATTCTATTTTTTAGCTTTAAAATGACAAAGTTAACCTAAAGAATGTTACAACCATCTCCCAAATATTATTTTTTGCTATTAAAGTGTATGTAATAATTATTTTAGAAATATAAGGTTAAGCATTCATTTAAATATAAAAAGGTAAACTAAAAGATCATGAGTAAGAATTACATGTTTTTTACTAGATTTTTTATTAGGAGAAAAAAAAAGTAGATGAGAATTAATCATATTCTATTGGTGAAAGGATGCAAAAATTAAGTGATCAACCTTATAAAAAGTTATAGGGATCAAATAAAAATAATGTTGGATAACTTATAAACAATACTATTTTATCACTTGAATATCTAAGTGAATAATGACATATGGTTAAAATTAACAAAATCTCTATTCAAAAGTATAATGTTATGAACATTGACAAGTGAAAATGTTCTACTATCGCATAGATTAACAGAAATATAAAGACTTTGTATAAGAAACATAGAAAATCAAAGACAAACATTTCATTTGGACCCCTCTTAAAAAATAATACTTCCAATAAACGTGGAAGACTTCATTTTCTCTTCAAAAGATGATGGTACAAATATGTGGTTCCTATATCTCATTAAACAGAATACAGAGGACATGGAATTTGCTTATTAATTTTCTTATAACCATTTTATTGTTTGCTTTATTTGAGTAGTACCTATCAAAATGTGTATACTTACCAAAATCACCATCAAACCTAAGAAATACTGAGTAATAGCATTATAATTTTAATCCCCTTCTATTCACCTCAATTTACTCAAGATGATCCTTGAAAACAATGTGCTCCTACATGAGATCCACTTCTAATCACACCACACATCAATAAAAAAGTTTTTGTCCCTAAGATCTCATTTTTTTAGGATAAGAAAAGAAATTCCCTTGATATTCTCTATGAGGTACCATGTTTTCTTATCTTTGAAATTTAATCCTTTTGGATCTATTGTTTCCAATTTTCTATGACATTTTTAATTTGATCTTTTTAATTTGTTTAACACTTGCTTTATCTTTGAAGCTTTTTGTTGCTTAGATGAAGTCTACACTTTATTTAATATGGTTTATTATTAAAATCTTTGGTATCTTGACTATTTCTCATCCTAATTGTGGTATCATGATCCTTGGTTTATGTCTTGAATATTTAACCTTCATTTCATGGTGTGTCAATTAAATTTGGTTCTTTTGAAGCTTACCTTACTTTTGAAGTCTTTGCTTGTTGTTAGAAAATACAATCATGTATACAATATTAAAATAATTCTCCTTTATATATTGATTGTTTTGCTTTATATTTGTATTACCACCTCATGAGATAATTTCTATAAGTAAATAGATCAGTTTTTGAGAGTATGTGCAATTCTTTTTGCTTTAATATCATCTTCTTTTAAGGTTTATTTATGTTTCAAGAATAATACCAAATAAATTTATGACAAGTAGTCAAACATGTTTCTAATGGAAATAATTAAGATGAAATGTGTGCAACCCTATTCAATAACAGTTAAATGTAGGCCAAGTTTGCATTTCAATCATTAGTAGCCTTTTGATTATGCCTAATAATTATTCACACAAAGATGTTAATGACTTTAGTTTAAGCATATTATTATGGACATAATGTGGTGATACACTATGATTTGGAGTCTTTCATTACCTCTAAGTTGTCCTAATTATTCTCTAAAAAAATTCTATCCTTCTTTAAAATAATGACTTCATTCACTATATGATTAGATGATTATATCTTACATGAAATCGATATACATTTCTTACTAGATTGATCTAATATTTCATAAGTGGACATTGTTTGTCTTGTTTTAGCAAAAATAAGTTGTTACGTTTATGGGTATGACCTTATATGAAGGATCTAGAAATAGTGAGGGTATGTTCCAATTCCAAATTATATATTGCGTAGACTACTTGTAATACATAATATATTTGAATCCTTCTTTAATCCCCTTCCATCTATGAGTAGTATGAATATTGCTACAAACTACTATTTTTTAATCTCTAAAGTGATTAGCTAATCAAGGTATGTGTATCTTCCTCATGAAAACAACTTCACTATCTCTAAGGTACTTAAATAGCTTCTCCAACTTGTTTAGACTACTTGTGATACATAATATATTTGAAGCATTTTTTAATTCCCTTCCATCTAGGACTAGTATGAGTATTGCTACAAACTATTTTTTTTATCTCTAAAGTGATTAGCTACTCAAGATACATATGTTTTCCTCGTGAAAACAACTTCACTATCTCTAAGGTACTTAAATAGCTTATCCAACTTGTTTTTATAGTACTTTAAACATATCACAATCAAATATTTATTCATAGTCTAAGTTTTTTTTTAATTTCTCTATCTAATATATATCTCCAAAATCATCCATTTTTCTTTTCACTTGTACATGTTATGTGTGGACCTCAAGCTATATGGTGGTTACCATAGATATAATCTTACTACAAAAACTACATCTTATGCATGTGTGAGTATCTCAAGCTATATATGTATTTATATAGACTAATTATTAGAATAAATCTACTTTTTATTATGCAATGGTGGCATCTTTCATACATTTTGAACCTTCCTTAGTGCCATATGTTCCCAAGTGCATGAGGATATAATTATTGGTCCTCTTTTAAAGTGGGTATGAATAGAAATCTTAACAACAATGAAATACATAAGTGAACTACAATAACTACTAATTATGGAAGTATTGAAACATTTCTTTCCATATCTACTTATTTTACCTTTATACTTGTATGCTTCCTTGCTAGGAGTTTCAAGTGATTAAGTATGTGAAGATGTTTTAAATTTATCTTTGCTATCCTCCGCAGAGCTTGTCTAAATGGTGACATGTTCCTCCTCAATTTATTATTAGAATGTTACCCACTCATCAACACAACTTCCTGGTATTTGATCATCACAATATATGATGTCTTACCTATATAACATATAAGATCACATCCTTTTATTCATACCCAGATGGATTTTGATACATCTTTCATTTGATTAAGCAATCAAGTCCCATGATCTAGGCCTCTTTTTATTTGTAATAAATTATTTCTTCAAAAATTTAGATCAACCTTGATCCATAGGTCCAAAGACAGTGGTTCTTTAAAGTGAAATCCCAAAAATAGGGAAGAGAATTGCTCGAAGAATAACAAATTTCACTAATTATTGAATAGAATTATAGAGAGGTAATATTTGAGAAGAGAAGTCTATCAATTAAAAAATTTGTGAGACGAGATTATTTTCCATTGTAACTCTACTAGAAAATAATAAAACAATCTCCCCCAAAGGAAATCATTTTCCATTTATTTATAAACAATTTTTGTTAAAGAGGAATAGGAAGAGTTATGGCAACTTTTATTGGTTGTAATGATGACAGTTATAGTGATTATGATGGTTGCAATAGTTCAGATACCACCACATGGAATGTGGGATGTGGAAGATCCACTAAAACTGGAAATCACTCTACAACCTATTCTTAGCTTATAGTTCATCCTTAGATCGTAGTTTGTACTTCAAATTTTTCAAATACAAGCCCTATAAGCCTATCCAACTTTTTTCCAAGCCCATATGAGGTGTCCTTGTCTGAGTCTGGGGCATCCATCAAAGTTTGGGATATACTTATCCGAGTCTATGACATCCTCATCCAATTCTAAGGCTGAGGCATCTTATTCCATTAGAACCCAAGCTTGTTCATTTTCCTCAGTCTAAATCAAGGTTATGTTTCACAGTCCAAGTCTGGATTAGTTAACCTTCTTGATAAGCAATGTTCCCCATTGCATCAAACTTGGACATTAAGTTTAGAAGCTCCTTCATGATCTAAGTCTTCATGAACAATTTGGCTTGGTGACTAAGTTAAACCACTCAAATTACTTGATATAGTTGCATGGACTATTTCTTTATGGTTTTGGTCCATGTATCAACTACTTAGTCTTATTTTATTGGTGCAAGATTTCCAGGATTGAGTTCCTCAATCACCAATTTATCTGTTGCTATGGAAGTGTCTAGCAATGGCAAGAAATATGGCTTTAGAATCTCAACACTAAAAATAGGATGAAAATAGAGGTAAGGTGGTAGATCTAGCTCAAAGGCATAAAGGTCCATAACACAAAGGTCTGATTTTCCTAAATGGATCTGGAAGGCATTATTTATACAATCACAACCAAACCTTATCTCCAATTTCAAAAAATTATGGGATACTATGTTCATCATGACATTGCTTATACCATCTAGTCCATGAGGTCATGAACCTATGACTATACATGTTGAATATGCTCTAAAATTTCATTGCCTTTTCTATTTCTTTTTCTTTGTGGTGTGAAGTCCATATGTGATATGGGAAAAGCCACATCCATAGACACCAAAGGTCGAAAAATGAAACACAAATGAAATGGGTCATGTTTGGTAGAGTTGTGCAAAGTCCTATTATATTCATATTGATTTTATGGTATATTCTCATCCCATGTTTGAGGATGCTTTGAATTATACATATGCAACATATGCATAATCGACCTGTTGATAAATTTTGTTTGTCCATTAATCTGAGGATGGAATATTGTGGGTCGGGTGAGCTTTTTGTCCACCATCCCCCATAGAGTGTTCTAGAAGATGCTTAAGATTATGTTATCCATGTCTAAGATAATGGATTTTGGTAGACCAAAATGAAGCCATACATGACCAAAATACAATTTTGTAGTTTATTTAGTTGTGACATTCTTCTTGCAAGCAATCATGGTAGCTATTTTGGAAAATGTGATCAACCACCACAAAGACACAATCATTACCATGCTTGGAGAAAAGCAAACCTAAGAGAAAATCCATGGAAATAGGTTCCTAAGACTTGGAAGGTACTAGAAAGCGTGTGTGGATGTCTCATGCCCATAAAAATCAAGAATGGTAGTGAGTGTTGGTGATGGGTGGTCAGATCAAGTAGTCTAAAACCAAGTTAGTGCTTCCCTTATTATGTTGTATGATCAAATAAAATAATTACAAGTATGTAGTCCATTTTTTATGCCTCTCATTCTTGAGCTTGCTCTATGCCTATATGAATTCTAGATGTCTATGATCCATGTTAATGATCATTTCTTTATCCAGAATGTTCTTTATCATAGGTGGGATACTTTATAACAATCTCATTAAAAATTTCACTATGGTATGTAATAGGGTGACCTTTTGTGTAAGGAAAACTCCCACTACATAGTCGGATGCATCTGTTATTAGCTCAAAATATTACCTCAACTCTAGCAGGGCAATAATAGGTGTTGAGCATAGTTGAGATTTTAGATTCTCAAAGGCTATTTGTTGTGTTTCTCCCCATTGGAACTTGTATTTGGATCCCCCTTTGGTTACTTGATTCAATGGCCATGAAAAATGGAAAAACCCCAAAACAAATCTACAGTAGAAATTGGCAAGACCCAAAAAGTTGTGAAGCTTCATGCGAGTATTTGGAGTTGGTCAATTTTAAATAACCTGAGTCTTTTCAAGGTCAACATGAACACCTTCCTCATTGAAAATTTACCCAAGGTTTTGAACTTGCCTCACACCAAATGTGCATTTATCCAGGTTTGCATACTATTTGTGTTTCCAAAGGATTTGGAGCACTTATTGGACATGCTACAAGTGTTGTTCCCATGTATTATTGTAGATGAGGATGTCATCCAAATACACAACTAAAAAAAAGTTGGTGAAGGGCCAAATAATGTCTTCCATCATTCTCATAAAATTTGTTGGTGCATTGGTCAAGCCAAAAGGCATAACCAACCATTCAAATAGACCCTCTTTGAATTTGAATGTCATTTTTCATACATTTGTGGGATCAATAGGAATTTTATGGTACCCATATTTGAGGTCAATCTTGGTGAATAACTTTACACCACATAGATGATCTAGCAAATCATCGATCCAAGGTAGTGGATATCGATTCTTTACGATGATCTTGTTTAGAGATTGATAGTTAATGCAAAGTCTCCACATGTCATCTTTCTTTTGTGCCAAGATAATTGGATTATTTTAAGGAGAATAAACTAGTTTGATATGAGCCTTTTTAATAAATTCTTGAATATCTCTCTTGATCTTATCATTTCCAAGAATTGATTTGTGATAAACATGGGTATTAGACAAAGGAGAACTAGGAATTAAGTCAATAGGATGTTTTACATCACAATGGAGTGGCACTCCATTGGATGACTTAAAGTTATCATCATTGTTTGCAATGACTTGGTCTATTTTCTATTGTTGTGAGGACTTTGTAGTCATTGTAGTAGCAATCATATTTTTTGGTAAATTAAGTCTTGATCATCAAAAAAATAAATTGTTTTGTTGTTTATCATCCTTTTGCATTGCTTAGCACTAATGAGAGAGATAGAGGTGGAAGGAGTTACCTATGGTGTCCTATCACTATACCAAAAAATATATTTAACAACGGTTATTAGTCACCCTTAAAGACCTTTAAGGGTGGTTTTCAAACGACCATCTTTGAGGATGTCGTAAAAAGTCCATGTTATACAACGATGGTTAAACACTGCCTCAAAAATCACCCTCTTAAGGTCTAAGATAGCGGGTTTTAACTGTCATTTAGATGATAAGTAGTCACCATATTAGGGACCTAAAACAAGGATTTCCACCATCATCTTAGAGGCCTAAGACAATGGATAAAAACCATCATTTTAGGTACCTAAGATGGTGGCTACTGACGATCATCATAGGGGTCTAAGACGAAGGCTAAAAACCGTTTTCTTAGGCATCTAAGATGGTAGCTAAAAATTGTCATCTTAGGCCTCTAGGAGAAAAAAAAAAAAACTTTGAAAGAATAATTTGAGAGTTGGTTTAATTTCACTGCTAGAATAAAATGGCCATGCTTTAAGAAAATTTATCTAGAGGATAAGGCCATTGATTTAAGTCCATAAGAGGTAGTACTAATCAAGAAGAAGGCCAAATCCATTCACTAGTAACTAGGTGAGTATATTCCATGTACATATCTTAATTATAAATGTTTTTACTTGTTTTTATTGCCTTGCAATAAATCCTTATCTTATGGTCATTATTTTGGTGTCAGAATTAGTGTGTAGGTTGTATTTAGTTCATTTTAATCAATTATACTAGAATATAAAGGATGTCAAGCAACTATAAGATCATAGTGTAGAGAAGACCCATGGTGAAGTCTACTCAAGTGATAATAGTTTATAGATGTCATTCAATTACCTATTAATAAAGCAAGTCCATACAAAGGAAGATAAAGCAAAAATATAAAAAGTGAGATTCTATAAAATAAAATTTGAATATAAGTGTATTCAAAGGTTAAATATTCAACCTTCGTATTCATTATGTTATATTCAAAATAAAATTTTCAAAGAAGATATTGCTACAAGTAAGTTGAATTCGAGCATTGAAACTATGTCAAGCATAAATCATAAATCTAAAAATGTAATAGTCAATTTCAATGATAGCACCAAACATTAAAATGAAATATGTATAATCACCTGTAATATGGTTAAAATCTGAAAGCATCAACTATATCTAGGGATTTGAAAACAATCCAATTTAAACCATATTTGAGAGAGACACAACAAAGTGATTATTATTGGGAAGCAGATTTATTATGTGTTGGGAAGTAGATAATAACACAATTCCATAGAAGTTGAAGTTGATGGTATTAATAAGGAAACACAAAATTTAGATGCAAATTTACTTGTATCCAAGATTTAGATGATTAAAATTTAGATAACATCATCCTCAACAATTATCACAAGTATCCAAGAAATATTGCGGTTCAATTTCTACCAAAACAATATAAGAGGCAACTACGTTTTGCGTATTAAATTAATAAGTAAAAATTGGCATCGGTACTCAAGCAGACCAAAAAGCAATTGTTAATAATTAATTGTATCTCAAACATACATGTTTAATAAATTTTGTAACATACACATTGTTCTTACCGTAACAATCAAGCCAAAAAAGTATAACATAAAAGCAAAGGAGTCAACAACACAATTATTTTCATCAATGCTTTGGAGGTAAATCATTTTTCAATAGGAAAGGAAATATGACATATCCCTAAGCAAGTATAATATAATATTAAATACGAGAGAAGTTATGTTTCATCACACATCCATTCAAGCTAGTGTGTCATTAGAGAACAAGAAATTTACACCAACTAAATAACATTGATTATCATGTATCTTGTATTTTTATCAAAATTTTCACACATGATATGCAATAGATGTTACTTAACAGACCTAATGAGTCCATTACATTCATATCTACTCTTTTCAAGTTTCTCATTTGAAATTTGAAGACACAAAGTTCCATCAATAACTCTAGTACAAAGTTTTTCATTCAGTAAAAAAAGTCTGTATAAAAATTATATCTTACTTTGAATCTATTGAGGGTTTTAAATATTCCAAGAAAGGATTCTCTAATCTTTAGATTTCCAAAGAACCAATAAATTCTTGGTTGTATGCTTTAATAGAGGAAAAAGAATGACACTTGGGACTCCCTATTGCTTTCATCACTCATCTGGGAGAAACAAGGCTTGAGGAGAGGAAGATGATACTCTCTTAGTAGTTTTTAACAATATGGCTAATTATTCATATCATTAGCAAAAATAATATTATCATCAACTAAATGTTGAATCCAGTTTGAGTTTCAAGTTTTACTTTGCTTTGCAGGATTTTGTTTTGCTAGAGGATAAGCAAATATGTTCGACTATACTACCCATTTATCATCGTTTGTGTATCTAAAGGTTATATTTTTATCTGTAAACACAATATTATGCAAATATTTGTTTGAAAAAATTCTATCATTGGACATGTTTAGTGTTTTTAATATACACAACTCGTTTCTTTATAGAAACATTGTTTCTTACCATATTCAAGATAAGAACAAATATTAAAGAGGAACAAGACTCCATATACCAATATGGTTAGAAAGCAAGGGGAAAATAATCCTAATGAAAAGCAAAAATTAATAATATCCCAAAACAAACCATAAATCCATTTTTAGACCAAATAATATATTTACAGAATAAAATATGTGTATTTACACCTATAAGGAGGGGCAAAGTAAAGGTAAAGCTCTTCCTAACAAAGCATTTTAAAGCAGTTTGTCATTGGCTTCTAAAGAGTGTGACACTGAGGGTATACATATGAGATTTTAGATTAAGCTTGATCTTTCTTTGGTGAAACAGATCTATAGCTATAGCCATAATTTGTGTCTAATGAAACTCTCAGACATAGCCACAACGTATATCTAAAATACAACTAAAACAAAGTAAAATATAGTTTAAGCATGTTTCTCTAATGGTTATATTTTTTTAAATATGTATGCAAATGTGTGCTTTTAACTCCCCAACCTACACAACTTCTTCCCTTCAGGTTGCTTTGTTGTTCTTCTATGGTTCTTGTTTCTTCTTATTAGTATCACAGATTTAGGATATATACCCAAGTAAATGTAATATATTTGCAAGAAATAGAAGGGGAGGGGGGATAAGGAAGGTTAAGATTATATGAATTATACATAAATTAAGAAAGCAGTTCAATTTACAAGGAATAATGTCTAAAGGTTTCCTCTAGAGAAGGGAAAAATAAAAAATAGAACACTTACTATATAAAACAATAATATTTGTGCTATTATTATTTATAGCCAAGCTCTTCTTAAAAATAATTTGAATCCACGCACGCAAGCAAAGTGTACAAGTGTATTTATAAAAAATTTCTATGAATCTTGCCTTCCAAAGGAAATCTATTATTCTTTTCCAGAAACTATACATAATTTCAAGAAGCATACCCTATACATTATTCTTTTACACAAACAATACATAATTTCAAGATATGTCAGTTCCTTTCCACAAAGAGAGAGATGTAATTTTGTTTGAGTTTAGATTTAACCACCAAGACCTAGTTACATATCAACCAAACCAAGGCTTTGGGTTTTAAGGTTCTTAATTTTCAAAAATACTAGAAGTACTTTTGCCATTGTCCTTGATTATATATGTAAATGGAAAATTCTTATTTCAAGTGCAATTCTTATTTACATATATAGGTGAATGGACAACCTGAGCCCTTCATATAATGAGTAAATGTCTAAACATCCCTACCCATCCCATCCATTAGAGATGAGATGAGAGGGTATCCTAAGACTTTTGTCATATACATAAATATCCATCTATGTAAATCAAGTATTGTTGCTAAGGACTAGGACTAAGAGTCAAACATAAAATATCAATTTCATAACTAACACACACTCAACACAATAAACCTTCATTTCAATACATTACAACATGCATGCATGATTAGAATTTTAATCCTATGCCCTAGTAGCACTTATATTCTCTCTCTTTTTTTTACCAAATTACCTTATTATATCTAACTATCCAATCTCATGCTTAGGATACCTACTCGCCTCACTCCTAGCTTGGCTACCCATTTTTACCTTATCTACTGGTATTTTCTAAAAATAGAACAAAAAATATTTAATAACACTCGTTAACTATTTTCATTCAAGATACCTACTTTTGAAGTATAGTAATTAGGCTTCCAACCATGTACCCTCACATTCTTCACGAACATATTGAATGTTTTCATCATTTATATTTTCATCTTGTGCAGTTTTAGGTCCAATGGAATTTTTTCTCTAAAGACACTGGCATATTTTGCCTTGTATGCTTCAATGTCTTTGATCCTTCTTGGAGGCGATGTAAGAACCACACACCAGCTAGTATCAAGTGGATCATTTACATAAAAGACTTGTCTGGCGTGCGATGCTAGGATAAATGGATCATCTTGTAGTCTATCCCCACCAAGTAATCTATTCATGTTGACCAGTGTGAAGCCCATTTCATCCTTTCTACATCCATTCCTTGTATCAAGAACATTTACCCAATCACATATGAACAATGGGTATCAAAACTGATAGTAATATAAAGAGAATATTGAAAAGCAATATTCTCGCCCAATAAAATAGACATGCAAAGCACCACAAGAAATTGGAGAGAAGCTCAAGAACCGACTAATTATTCCATGAGAGGAACCTTGCATAAATAGCAAAGGTGTATAATATAAGCCATCATATCATAAAAAACTAAATAGATCTCATCCACAAAACTAGGAGTTTACCTCATAACTCCAAAAATAGCAATAAGATAATATCTAGAAAATAAATATCCTAAATATCCTAGATACCTAGTAACAACTTAAGATATACTCTAACACCCCCCCTTAAGTGGTACTAGGAGGTAGTGAAAACAACAAAACCAAACAAGTAGCATATCCACATATATGAGTCCCGAAAACAAGGCTTGATAAGGTACTCATGTACAATATATCCATAAAAAATCTGTTGGAGAGATTATGAAAAACCATATGGGAAAAAACCATCTGCCAAAAGAGAAAGAATAAATATGAAGGAATATGTGGAAGGAGGATGTAGAGGAATATGTCCTCTTAAACACCCCTCTAGGATAACTTTCGTCAAGAAGGTCCTATAAAGGATCCATGTCCCCAGAATGTATAGATGACTCATCGTCGAATTGAATGTCTCCCACGAGGAATAAAGAAGCTAGCAGATATACATCAAAAATATTCCCACTCCAAGAAGGTATGAGGAGGGAACAACATGAAATATGGTTATTGTGACGATGAAAAAAGTTGTAAACCATGTCAAAGTGAAGAAGTCATAAACAAACTAGGGAGCGTAGAGTCTGAAGACTCAATGTTCTATTACACAAGTAAAATAGTAATGGAAGCAATAAGAGAAGAAGGCAAATAAGATGTAAAATGGTCTTCAGGATCTCCTAAAGAGAGTCCAACCGAAGATACCTGTGAGAGAATCTCACAAGACTCCTGATGTAAGACAAAGGAAGCAAAAGAAGACTCCAAGAAAACAAGAGTAGGAGGACAAGGTGGCTCATCAAAAAAAGGAAGGCACACCACAATAAAGTCCTCAAAATGCTCTAAATGAGCAACATATGGAGGGAAATCAAACAAGGATATAAGATCCTTATGAATATCAACAACATCCAAAATATATGACTTGATAAAAAGAGAAGAAACTCCATCCAAAATGTCCTCTTCAAGTGTGAATAAATTAGGACGACCCACAAAAGGATGTAGGGACTCCAAATTCTTTGAATATGTATCGGTATCTTGTAAAATGTCTTCAACTGGTGCAGAAACATTGACCTCATCCAAAGCGTCTTTATGCATCAAGGATTATTCATCACAAGATAATATATTCTCAAAGTGTGCACAAAGTATGGAAAAAATTGTATGGGGAGATGCCTGTGAATCCCAGTTTATAGGTGGAAAAATATCATCAAAAATAATGTCAATAGTGTATTTGATAATAGTGCACACATGATTTAATCTAGCTCACCAAAAATACCACTGAGGTGTGTAAGGGCGAGGCTTAGGAATAAGACCAAGAAGATATGACAAAAGCTCAATTGAGCACAAGTGCTCAACAAGACTATCTTGCCAAGTAGGATATGAATCATGATCAGTGCATGGAGTGATGGGAAGTGTTGAAATATCGAACGAAAGATCCAACATGGTAACTTGCAAAGACACCAATGTAGCTGTTGAACTATGAAAAAGTCACCAAAGAAAACCCCCTTTTCCAAAGTGTCTCACAAAAGGAGATTGAGAAGATAGGATGGATATAGAAGCACCACAATCGCAAAGTTAGCCCAAAATGACTCCACAAGCACAAATATATGGTTTCCACCTATATGAACACAATGGGCTAATAACAAGATCCAAACTCTATGGACAAACATCCAAACAAGTAAAAGGAACTATACATGTAGTTCGTAGGATCAACAAAACCTCCCAAAAAATACCTTTATAATTCAGGCTTACAACCAATTTTACTGAAAAAAGGCTTAGAATCTGCTCCACAATGAAAAACTACACTCAAAACAGAAAGAAAAGACCTCCCCACTAAAAAAGCAGATTTTTTTTTAAATACACAATAGTGAGAAAATGAATTTTTAAAAAATTATGTCCACCATATCTAAATTCTAAATGTACCAATGTGAAGCCCTCAAAAAATTAGTCAATATCAAAAAAACATTTGACCCAAAACAGATTCCGAAAGAGGGATAAATGACCTTCAAATTTTTTTCCAAAAAAATTTGTGGGGTTGCGGGTTTGGAGTTAAAAAACTACAGTTTTTCAAAAATATCATCCACAAAATTGTAGATCTGACTACACCAATGCAAATCCCTTGAAAAATCATTCAAGATCAAAAAATAATTTGACCAAAAACTAATTCTGGAAAAGGGAGAAACGTCCTCCAGAAGTTGCTTCTCCAAAAAACTGTGGGGTTGTGGGTTTGTAGTTTAAAAAAACTACGGTTTTATGAAAATTTTATCCACCAAAATGTAGATCTTACTACATCAATGTGAAACCCTCAAAAACTCATTCAAGATAAAAATAGTGACAGAAAAATGATTTTGGAAGAGGGAGAAACATCCTCAAGAATTTGATTCTCTAGAAAACTGCAGAGTCTAAAAAGAGGGACCTGCAGCAAAGGTTTGGAACCACTTTCTAATCACCAATATCCCAAATAAAAAATAGGTGAGGTGAGAGCATATGATGGCAAAAATCTAAAAGGTGAGATCGACACTTTCGTAATGTTCCATCAAATGTCTTCAAACCTTAAAAAAAATTGCAAAAATTTCTTGACTGCTTAAAAAAAATCTATTTGGCTTTGGTACCATAAAGAGAATAGTGAAAAACAATATTCAAGTCCAAGAAAATAAACATGCAAATTACCACAAGAAATTGGAGAGAAGCTCAAGAATTGACTTATTATTCCATGAGAGGGACCTTGCATAAATAGCAAAGGTGTACAATATGAGCCATCGGATCATAACAAACTGAATAGATCTCATCCACACAAAACTAGGAGTTTACCTCATGCAAGAGAGATAACTCCAAAAATAGCAATAAGATAATATCTAGAAAATAAATATCTTAAATATCCTAAATACCTAGTAACAACTTAAGATATACTCTAACATAATCCAACAAGATTATTTCCCTAATAACACCATAATATATGATTGTTTGAAGCATTGGGTTTGTGTCTTTTGCACTTGCTCTACACAAAGTAGTAGCATCGACACACACACCATTGTTTTGAGTTGTTCTTTGGTCTTCTTTGTCTTTGATATGAAATCTATAACCATTGATCAAATAGCCCGAATATTTGGTTGTAAATTTCTTCATACCATGTGCCAACCATTTTATTGTGTTGGAGTCATCGTCATTATGTTGTATTTCATCTCCATGAAACTAAAACAAATAAGAATAATTTAAATATGATTGCATAACATTGCATGATGTTTAGTACATGATAATCAGTATAAATGTCGAAGATCATAATCAAGAGAGCAAACAATAACTTGATCTCTTAGCCAAGTAATGAATGTCTGATTATGGATTTTTTGCAACACCCTTTCATCTCTCGTTGCACGAGGGTTGGATTCCTTGATACTCTTCAGGTGCTTCCTGATTTGGCCCAAAGTTTTTCAAGCGTAGTTGGATCTAATTAATAGTTTTCCATATATAACAACAACAAATAAACATATACTTACTCTACTTAAGGCTGAACTTCATCAATGTTAAAGAGAATGCATCGATGTGCGTGCTCGTAAAAAGTTTCATCCAAATAAAAGTCTTTACCATTAGACAAAGGCCTCCCATCGATTATAGTTTATTTGTCCTCATCACTCCATACCTTGTTGTGATCAAGGTGATCGCCAATTACTTTCATACCTCTCATGCAGTTTGCACAAAATAAAATAGATTTCTCAACAAGATAATATTCGATAATACAAACTTTGGACCTAGCTCAGTTCTTTACATACCCCTTAAAAATATTCATAATTCTAAGAAAGAGAACAAACAATTTTGATTATATGAGACACTACATTAGAAAAATGATGGTTTATCAAACTAATGAATGCATACAAACCTCTCAAAAGGGTACATTTATCGATATTGTACAGGTCCACATAGACGTACCTCCTGCATCAAGTGAACAGTTAGGTGCAAAATGATATCAAAAAATGAAGGGAAAGTACTTTTCAAGCAAACATAACATCTCCACAACCTCTACCGATAATTTCTCTATTTTTACGGGATCCACCATTTTAGCGCATATATCCCTGTAGAACATGCATAATCAACAAATGGTTTGTTACACTAGCTTATCAAGCAAATGTCATAGCGCTACCGAAAGAAGCTGTTGCATGAGAACATGGCAGCCATGTGATTTCAGGCCCTGGATCTTAAGTTCTTTCATAGAGACACATTTTCTAATATTCAAATTATATCCATCTGGTACTTTCATATTGTATAGTGTACGACAAAACCCTTCTTTCTCAACCTTCGATAGAGTGTAGGGTGATTGTGGAATATATGTCTTGTTTCCATCCATTACTGGCCACAATGTGTTCTTGATAAATCCTCACGGGATTTTTTACCATTTTTTGACTTTTCGTCGACACCTAGCAGTGTTTCGAATAGACTTTGATAGATATTTTTCTCCACATGCATCACATCCAAGTTGTGATAAACTAGAAGATAATGTTCATAGATAGCAACATCAAACAAAAATTACTCGACATTGAGAGACATAACAACAGACATAGAAATAAAATTACATATCGTACCTCCCAATACAGTAGATTGAAGAATATAGATTTCTTCTTCCATCCTACTACATGAACAAACATGCTATCCTCATCCATGTTGCATTTTCTTTTATTTGAGTTGTTCTTTCCCCAATTTTTTGGAATTCCCTGTACTATTTTTATTATTTTTGTCCCATTTAAAGGTTTGGGTGGTTTATCAAGCTCTTGTTTGCCATTGAAAGATGCCCTCTGACGATGAAATGAATGTTTTGGAGGATGAAATCTCCTGTGGTCCATGTAAGCGATCTTTCTACTACATTTAAGATATTTTGCACATGTGTTCTCCTCACATATTGGAAATGTTGCCTTTCCCTTTGTCATACATCTTGATAGGTTTCCATAAGCAAGAAATTCATGGATGATCCACATCATTACTGCTCTCATATTAAATGTAGTATTGGAAAAATGCATCATACGTTTCTGCTCCTTTAATCCATAGTTCATGCAAGTTGTCAACCAATGGTTGTAGATAAACGTCAATATCCTTGCCTAGTTTCTTGGGGCCAAGTATTAAAAAGGTGAGCATCGAGTTTTTCCTCTTCATCCACATCCATGGTGGGAGGTTGTAAGTGACCAACACAATGGGCCAACAACTGTAATCAGTACTAAATTTAGCCATTGATTGCCATTGCAAGTCGTACACAATGTGGATCGTTGGAAAAATATTTCCACTTAACATCTTGATTTTTCCACACTAGGGAGTTGACTGGATGTCGCATATTGCCATTTGAACTCATTTGTTGGGAATGGCACCTCATATTATCCATAACCTTTGCAAAGATACAAGAAGAAAACAACTCAATTCAACCGCGTCTAACAATGTTGAAAGAAACAAACACAACAAAGATAATGATATAATAAAATTCCTTACCTATACATTCTCTTCAACCTCAATATAATGGGGAAATACCTCAACACCTTTACTGGAACATTAATGCATACCTTTTGTGAACGAGGGTTAACTTTCCATCGATATGCACCACATGTTGGGCAAGCTTACTTCTTTACACGATATTTTCAATAGAAAATACAATCATTGATGCATGCATGTATCATTACATAATCTAATCCCAATGGCCTCATCATTTTATTTTCTTCATATGTGGACTTTGGAATTGTATTATCGATTGAGAGCATATCTTTCAACAATTTCAGTAAGTAGCCAAAGCTTTTGTTCGACCAACCATGTTTTGCTTTGAGAATATACAATTTAGCGATCACCAATAGCTTTATGTAATTTATACAACCTAGGTATAATGGTTGTTTGGCATCTTCGAGCAAGCTATGATATTCATCAGCAGCAACTGCTCCATAAGATGATTGGAACTCAACATCATTATCTCGTAGTTATTGTCCACTCTTTGAGCAATTATCTTTGAACAATTTGTATGCATCATTGACTATTCCAATGATGATATTTTGTATATATTCAGTAATTGGAACCTCATCAGTGGCAGAGCACATGTTTGATGCATATTTTTCAAAACTAGAGGATTATTCTCCATGAAAAACAAACTCGGTATATGTCTTATCAATCCCATGCCAAATTAGGTGGTCACGAACCTCCGAAAAAATCAAGAGTTTTCATATTTGAGCACTTTCGACATGGACATCTAGTTATTTAAGGGTTCATTGAATTTTTTCTTACAAAATATAGAAATTGGTGAACCCCATGATAATAGTCCTCGCTATTTCTACAAACCCCCCCCCAAAATAAAAATAAAATAAAGTATAGTTATATGGGTAGATATGATCGAAAGCACAACTTTTATTTGTTAATGGAGATAACATAGTTGAAATACCTAGCTGCTCCTAGCCAAGCTTTGTCCATGATACTTGATGGACATAAAATATTTATCCAATTGACCTGGCTAGATTTGGTGCTCTGAGTCTTGAGGATGATCCAGTTGTTAAAAGTAAAGACAATAATCTTGCTACCCAAGCACAATGCACAAAGTAAGTGGAATTTCTTATGCAAATCAACAAATCAATATTGTCATAATATGATCACAAAACTTGACTTAGACCTCCCAAGACTCACGCATCTGAGCTGAGTCAGCCCAAAAATATGTGTTGGCTGATTTACCCAGACATTAACAACAAGGTATATGAGTACAGAAAGTAGAAATCTTATTTCAGATTTTATTTTTTCCTCCTTTTTTTTTGTGGTCAACTACAATAATAGAGTAAACATTTATTTTTTCGATTTTAGCAAAGGGAAAATAAGAAAACATGAGAAAATGTCAACTTTTTTGCTTTCTTGAGGTCAATAAATATGCATAAACCAGATTTGTAAGTGGGAAGGCAATAGATCTACAACTCTCAATTTTTTTAAAAATAATCTACATTGAAATATCTATTCTTCTCTTCAACATTTCAAAGACTACCATCTTTATAATTTGATATTTTTCTAAGTTTTTTCCCTTATTGAAACAAGGCTTAATTTTTATGTCTTATGATATCATGAATATGATAAACTATGCAGGAGTACTAGACAAGGATGGATGGTTGCACACTGGAGATATATGGCTTTGGCTTCTTGGAGGATGACTGAAGATTATTGATAGGTAGATTTATTCTCAAGGCAATTATATGTTGTGCTTTTCTAGGAAATTTCACCAAATTTACATTTATGAAGTGTTCATGTTTTTAATGGATTATATGGTATTAAAGCAGGCCCCACCTGTATTAATAATGACCACATAGTGGTATTACAATTTGATAAATATGCATATATTGCTTGACAAGATTTGAACACACTTTTTGGTGATAGAAAATCTGCAAAACATAAAATCGGGAAACATCCACTAGCATAGTCCCAACCAAAAAAAATAAATCAGTCTACATATGTCATCAAAAAGGTAGTTAAATAAAATTCTTAGATTATAGAAGTGAGTTGTATAGTAATTCACATAGAGACGTATAAATGATTAGATAGACAAAAATGAAGCATAATTCATACCAATTGGCTTGGGCCCTTTCTGCCATTCAAAAATATTGATGGTAAACTTTCAATTTTTTTTGTGATTTAGAGTATCAAAATGTAGACATTAAAAACATAAAGAGTTGATGGGGATAAGTACAACCTGAAGAGAAACACAACTGGAACGATGGCTAAAATTGATAATTCAGAATGTAGAGATAAGGCACATATTTAACATCATAATTAAAATTCAACAAAGGAACTTTTGGAAAGAAGGTACTTTATATATCTTTATATATATATATATATATATATATATATATATATATATATATATATATATATATATATAAAGACTTGAACATTTAACAGAAGAAAATTAATTTAAAACTCCATGGAATAGTAATCAAGAAAGGTGTAAGGAACATTAGGGGAAAAAACACATGGGCATGAAAACCTTGCATAGAAGAAATAACATAATAGAGAATATCATGTGCAACCACTAATGATAAATTATAGATATAACCCAACCAACAATGTTTAAATTTAAGATATGGGTTCGCAAAAGTTAAGCCCTAAGGTTTAAATTTCAGATCATACAATCACCCTAGGGTTTTAATATTTGTTTCTTGGTAGGATTAAGGTAATCTAGGGTTTAAACTTTACAAACTAAAAAATTCCAAACCCTAAAAGGACATGGGTTCATAAAAGTTATAGTAAATACCAAAAATAATACAAAATTCACTAACCTCATCTCTTCCAATATTTAATTCATCTTCATGCCTCATTTTGTGCCTTCGGCTTCTCTGCTTTGGCCCTAATATCTCACCATTTTATTCAATGAAGTGAAGAAATAGGGGTAAAGTAGCAAGTGTCACAAGAAATTTTAGGACAAACCTCAACCAACAACACGAAAGTCTACAATAGGATAAAGTACAATAGATAAACTACTTTGACTTTCTCAGTGTCCCCTAGTAGAATCACATCCCATAATGACAAAGAAATCTACAAAGCCTTCTTCCTATGTATATTGTGCGGCTTTAACCCACTCCCCTTATAAAACTAAATAAGATATATACGGTTTAGAGGAGGAAGTGGCAATAATGGTGGGGATTGTTCTAAACAAGTCAACGATGCATGGGGAGGCAGCCCAAAGCTTGTAGGAAGTCACTACCTAGTCTATATTGGATATTGACATCTCGTCGTTGAGGGTCCACACATATCTAGAGGGTATTTGGGTGGGCCTCACCCGCTCAAAAATGACCCCTTGCCTTGAGAGTGGAGGGAGGGAGAAAAGTTGTTGGTTGTTCACCCGCACGAACTAGGATGGACGAGGGATGAGGGAGGGAGAAAAGTTGTTGGTTGTTCACTCACATGAACCAAGATGAGTGAGGGAATAACACATGTTTAGGGTTAATAGCTATAATGTTTTGAAAAGGACTGTTACGGCCAATTTTTTATTTTTTTAAAATCTTTTAAGATGGTGGTTTATAACTACCATCTTTTAATTATTTTATTTTTAATTCTTCTAAGACAACAATTTATATTCGTTGTCTTTTAATTATTCATTATTTCATAAGAGGGCAGTTATAAACCGTCCTCTTATCCCTAATATGGTAGGTCACCCTCAGATGATGGTTTATAAACCACCCTCTTAGGGTGACCTAAGAGGGAAGTGTCTAACCGTCATCTTAGGGATAAAAGAGTGGTTTATAACTGCCTTCTTAGGGAAACATGAAGACGACAGTTTATAACCATCGTCTTAGTACTAAGAGGGTAGTTACCCTAAGAGAGCAGTTTATAACCACCCTCTTAGGGTCTATTAGGGTGGTTTTTTACCATCGTAAACAATTACCTTAATTCAATCATCGTTAAAGCCCTTTTTTGGTGTAGTGTATATTATTGATCCCAAGGGTGATGATGATTTTGTAGGGCCTTGACTCATACATGCCATATCTTTGAATGAAATTTTTAGTAGTTCTCTACCACAAGAACGGTTGGCCAAGGAGCACATCACAAACATTTAGTGGAACCACATCACATAAAACTTCATTTCTTATTTCTCCATAATATATCTATAAAACCTTATAACAAACCTTATGTCTCCAAAAAAATAAAAAAATAAACCCTAAGGACTAAATTGCCTCCTTCCTTAGTGCTTACTTCTCGCACTTTCTAATTTGGTGCTTTATAATTTCAAATTCTTCCAAGATTTGAACTCCCAACTTTGATGCATCTTCCTCTTTCAAACTTGGCACCTCACATGAGCTTTCATTGTCCACTTCAACACTTTGAATTTAATAAACTTCTACTATCCACCTTGATGCTTCAAGCTTGGCGTTTCCACATGAATTTCCACTTCCACCATGGTGTTTCTTCTTCAAACTTGATGCTACTATCACTTTTAAACTTCACACATACTTCTTTGCCAACAATACTGCGTGCAAGAGTAAAATGACTAGCATTCAAGACCATTTTGTCTGCCAATGAAAAGTATTACATAGTAAAGGTGTCAATGGACATCTTGAAGCCATGCAAAGAGCATTACACTATTCTCCAACATTTGAATCTTAGCATTCTTCTTGTCATTATTCAATTTCCTACTGCTATCTAATATTTTATCTTTGATGCTTGATCTACTGTGATGCTTCACCTCCAATTGTGTGTTGCTTTGTCTACTTACAACTTGGGCTACTATGCTTTCACTTTGGCATTTCACCTACCCTCGATGTAGCTATCCTCTGCTTATAGTATCTCAAATTTCTCAAACTACGTTACCCTTATTTTTTGACTTACTACATAGTGTTATTGTTGTCTTGAGTGCTCATATATTTCTATCTATTTATTGCCTCATAGTCTGGTTTGTCGCATTTGCTTATCTTCTAGATTTTGCATTACGATTAGAGGATGATAGCCAACAACCTTAGTGAAGAATAGAGAACAAGATTTGATGATATTTTTGTGAGCACTTGGTGCCTACGAATATGGCATCCTTGCCAAATTCATTGGGAAGTGCCAATTTCATGGTTGTCTTACATGAAGATGAAATGTTCCTCTTATTGTAGCATGCTTGATTCGATGACTCAGCTACAAGTTTTCTCAAAGATATCATTCATTATGTTTGTCCCCTTGCTCTATATGTCAATATCAAGATAAATATGCTTGAGAATATTGAAGATATAAAATTGGCCCTTTTCTTTTCCACAGTATTCTTCTCTAGGGTAGAATCGGACTTCACAATATCTAATCTATGATAGAATTTTAACAGTGGTCGAAGAAAAATGGTGGTCTTCCTTGAGAATATGTGAAGAACACAAGCTTATACTGAGAGGGGGGGTGAACAGTATAAGACTTAACCAATTAATAATTTTAACTTTAGATAGCAGTGGCATCAACACAACATTAATCAAGACATAAAGCATCACACATTGAAGACCCATTTTTAATGTGGTTCACCCAAAAGGTTGGGCTACATCCACAAAAACTTTTCTCTAAAATTTATCTCAAGGTTCTTTGGGAATCCTTCCCAATTACAATGTTTATGAGCCTCGGCTCAAAGGAGATACCTTCTCCCAATCAGAATTTATGAGCCTCTGCTCAAAGGATATACCTTCCCCTCTGCTCCAAAAATGATCCCTCAAAATATCAACTGCCTCTACCTCTTGCCAGCACGTGGAACTCCTTTCCATTGAAGACCTCTTGTCCTCAATGCTTAGCCTAAGAGACCTCTGACTTCTATGATCACGTCCACAACAGCTCAGCAACCAAATTTGTTCTCAGGTTCTTCTCAAAGAACCAATGCACCTCTGTCCTCAAGTTCTCTGATAGAACTATCAAACTTAGTTCACAAGTCCTCTGCTCTTTCTGCACAAACCCAGCCGCACTTGATCGAACTTCAACCTTTGCACCTCTGCTTAATCACAATGGCATCGTCTTCGCACACTCTACTTTCTTTACGATCTTTCACACTTAGAATGATTCAACGAAATGCACTCTACACTCTACGATCGAATTCGTACTTTGCTCTCAGCGATCGAAAATCTTGCTCTGCACACTATCTCCAAACGTCGCACTTCAACAACACATCCATCAACACTCAACTCTCCAAACAACCCTCCTTTTATAACAAAATTTTCATGATGAAAACTTTAATCTTAGTCGGCTGTTATACCAAAAACAAACCCTAATCTATGTCGGCTGCAAGCCCTAATTTTTGTCGGCTAAAATTTAACTTTGTCGGCTTCACTGCCTCTGGAACACTTTTGTAGCTTCTGCCGCATGAAACTACAACATGTCGCGATATTGCGACACCTTTGCAACCGTACACTTTCTTTTGGATTTTGTCGTGATATCGTGACACTTCAACCTTTGTCGACTTCAACTAAGCTCTTGTCGTGATATCGCAACACTTCTGACTTAGTCAGCATCAAATTTGCTTTTGTCGCAATATCGCGACACTTCTCCCTTCGTCGACCTCTTTTCTGCTTTTGTCGCGAAATCATGACACTTCTCCTATAGAAGGCTTGCATTCTGTTTCTGTCATGAAATTGTGACACTTTCTCCAACCGAACGCTGCCATCTCAATCTGTCATGAAATCGTGACACTTTCTCTTCCTTGCACTCTTGTCTGCTTGCATTAGCGAAAACGAAACATGTCACAAAATCGTGACACTTTTGCTGCCTTGTGTTTTTCTCTGCCTTACGCCCACGAAAATGGAACATGTCGTGAGATCATGATGCTTTTGCCTTTGAGCTCTTCCTCCTTGAATTTTTTGCAAAATCGCGACGCTTCTAGCTTTCGTACGTTTTCTTTGCAACCTGTCGCGAAATCGCGACGCTTTCAGCTTCCGTACGACTTCTCAGCAACCTGTCGTAAAATTGTGACAGTTCTCATTTTCAGACTCTTCCCTTTGTTGCATGTCGCGAAATCGTGACACTTTATCTTGCTTCCACTTTGTTCTTCTGACTTGTCACAAAATCATGACACTTTTTCTCCTTAGCGCTTTTCTTTTCTTTGGGTCGCGAAAACCCGACATGTCGCGATATCGTGACACTTTTTCCCCCGGACTCTCTCTCCTGCATTATGTCACGAAATCGTGACACTTTTTCTTTCGGACTCTCTCTCCTGCAACATGTCACAAAATCGTGACACTTTTTTTTCCGTTCAACCTTCCTTGCAATGTCACGAAATCGCGACATTTCTGACTCCGAACATTCTCTCTCCTCTTTGAGTCACGAAACTGCGACATGTCGCGATATCGCGACACTTTTCTAACTTGATTTTTTTCGAACCTGTCAAGCTGTAACCTTTATCAAAACAAATTATTTTATATCAAATCAGATTCCTTCAAAAGCTTCTTGACATCAATGACAACTTATACACTTGAGCAAAAGCAATGTACCCAAGGTACCCAAAATTGCCAACAATATGAAATATATATCTGGTAGTATCCAGATGAGACATTCCAAGATACTAACTAGATGACAGTATACTGACTACAATGCTTGAGAGGGATCTCTTGAAGGTAATATCCACACGACTCTGTATGTATTCTTTACCCTTTGCTCTTCTCTGTACTCTCCCTACTTGTAGCAGTCTAAATATTGCTCTTTCATTTTAGTAGTACCTTTGTACAAGTATGACTTTCACTGTACACACCGAATGAGGCTCCTCTCGTGATTGCACACTTTCAAATATTTCCTTCACCAAACCTTCAATAATATGGTTTCTTCAACTCATTATTATTTATGCTATCGCAACTCTTTCTCACCTACTTCAAAACACTCCAAAGGTGGCTCTGATACCACTATTAACTTTATGAGTAGGTTAACTCACATAAAGCTTTATCCAGGATCAAGTATAAATCAAATATATGCCACTAATAAAGAATAACAATGAATCTCAATGTTGGAATAACATCAATATCTCACAAATATAACTCAATTGTACACAATATCCAAAGATTACAAGAATAATTCATATTAATTACATTGCATAGAACTTTATCTCCAATATTTAATTTTAATGACTTTCAGTACTTTAACTATTGTTCTCCTCAAACATCCGAAAGATGCAACCTTTCATATTCCTCTCATAAATACAAAACTCTCATCTTGCCACATATCATGTGACTCTTCATTCTCTATCCTAACATATTGCACTTTATCTCATATTGGCACATACATTATATGAAATATAAATCAACTACCAATCTAATATTACAAGGGGGCTAAATAATGTAATACTTCCAACAAGAATTGAATCCACTTTAATATCAAGAAGTTATAAAAGAGATTTAATAATCCCACATTATTTCCAAATATGAGACTTGTGTGGTTTATGAGGCCCATCACTTACCAAACTCTTGTCAATGAAGTAAGAGGCTTAGAGGTGTAAGTCCTTACTTACTCTTTAAGTGAAATCCTTAGTTTTGTTAATATTGAGTTACAATATAGTGGGTCCTCTTGACTTGGAGTTAATGTGTTGTATGTAAGGTCTTGTTAACAAGTCCTTAACCTTGACCTAAAGGTACCTTGTAATTGGGTATAAATACCCTCTCCTACCAGCCATTTTGTCATTGATTGTAGTGTATTCTATTTTTTTACTGAGATAATTTAGTGTCTAAAGACAACCTCTCATATTGTGTGTATTGCTTTCTATGTGTTATTTCAATATTTATGGGTAATGTGTTAATTCCATTTATTTCTAGAAACTACTATAAAATTCAATAATCCATTATATTTTTTTGAACCTATAGACACCAAATATTAGATATTTTTTATTTATATATATTTATATATAACTATTTAAATATTATATATATATATATATATATATATATATTATAGACAAATCCTAGCCGCTAATCATACTTTAATCCTAGCTTACCACTTGGCAATGCTACCTCACCACTTCCAAACCCTAACCCTAACCTTATAAAAATTTATAAAACATAATTAATTTTTGTGAATAAGAGGAGGTAAGAGAGAGAAGAGAAGGATGAAAATATACCATCAGGTTGCCCACGTTTGTGCAGGACTACTAAAACTACTGAACTTGTTTTGACCATATTTCACTTATCCGAACTTGGATTGAGTTGAAATTTTAAGGGTAGGTGCCTAACGAACCCTAGAATGTATCCACCAATTTTTATATTGTTTGGAGCCATAGAGACCCAAGCACAGCCCTATGTTTGAACATGACCATTTTCAATCATGGACGAACACAGATCAAATCAAGTAAATTAGCAAGGTATTTCATTTTATTGCTTTCTGTTATCTGCATGTTTTGTTCTCTCTACAAGCATTTATTTTAGGGATTTGTATATTTTTATCCATATCAAAAGGGCCTCAAATAGTAGAGGCCCTTCATGTGCTACTAATACTTTATCTTTTTTGCATTCATACATGTGCAGATGACAGGTTATTGAAGGTTGTTACATCAAAATAGTGGCCTGCCAAGGATACACAAGCCCACTCAATAATATGATTAGAGAAAAAGGATATCGAAGACACCCAAAGTTCATTTGTATGAAACTAATCTAGATTAACAAATGTAAGGAAAGGTGAAACAAATCTACCTCTAATTCCTAAATTAACCGGTCAAATGTCTGCTAAAATGTAGATCTATGCTAGATTAAGCTATTTGCATCACTAAAAATGGAAATCTACTGCTAAAATGGAGGAAGGAGAGCATCAAACCCTAGCCATAGGTCTGAGGTGTGGTTGGCACTATTAACCATGGCTGACATCCATGGTTAAGATGAAAGTATCCTTTCTCTCGAAACCAGGGCCAGAAACTCTTAAATCCTCCAAGGAATTGATGGTCAAGGGTCGCCTGTGTTTTTTGGAATAGATTGGCGGTTGAATTCAATGGAATTAACAATGGAGGTGTGTCAATTGTCAAGCTTTCTCCTCAAGCTCTTGAGATCTCCATTTTTGCATGCACAGTTGTCATTGATCAATTGGACAACACTTCGTTACTCCTCAAGGGGATATGAAATTGCTCTCCAATCCGATAGGGCTCCGCTATGTGCAATTGAGCTATTCTTCAGGATGGTTGCTCTCTGAAATTGGGGTCTTAAGTAGACTCCCAAAATCCTTGCTCTAGCTTCATGGAGAAGCCAAGAACAAGAATTGGTAGTTGGGAGGAAGCTTTTGGATGCTTCCCAACCCAAACCGCTTTGAAAATCATTGCAATTCGGTTGTTGCAACTGATTTGACTCGGCTCTGGTCACCCGAGTTTGTTACAGTGCTAACCGTAGGTGTCAGCCATGGTTAGCATGCAAGATTTTTCTAACCGTAGGTGTCATCCGTGGTTAGCATGCAAGCTTTTGCTAACCGCAGGTGTCAGTCGTAGTTAGCACTGAATAGGCCAAGGAGCCCAAATTGAGTGGTTAAAACCACTGCTTGGTCTTGGAAAGGTCCAAGGTCATTCATATGGTCTGCAAAGGTGCCCATATGAGTAGTCTCCATCGACATGACATGTTTTAGGTGTCTACAGATGCCCCTTTTGCGATGCGTTGTGAGATCGAACAACGTGTGAGCAAAAATAGACCTCCTAAAATGATGTCAAAGGTTGCATGATGATCATTAGTCTGATCAACATTAGATGCCCCAATCATGAAAAGAGCATGCATCATTGAATCATTGCCTTCGATGAGTTGAAGAACTTGATTCTAGCAAGCTTAAGTCAAAATCCTAGCCTTGACGACAATTAGGAGACAAGCTTAAGTCCAATCCTAGCCTTGACGACAATTAGGAGACAAGCTTAAGTCAAATCCTAGCCTTGGCAGCAATTAGGAGATAAGCTTAAGTCCAATCCTAGCCTTAATGGCAATTAGGAGACAAGCTTAAGTCCAATCCTAAATTAGGAGACTAGTTGCCCAATTTGCTTGAATTTGATCTTGATATCTTGTTTATTTGCCCCAAGCAAGGAGGGTGCATGATTGTCTTTGGCAATGACTCTTGAATGAATGCACTTAACAATGATTAAGCATTTAACTATTGATTTTGATTATGAATTTGTTATTATGAATACCCCCTCAAGCGACGAGTCGATGAGGGTAATGACACTTAAATGAAGCGACGAGGTCGCTTGACCACTATGAATGATCTTGAACAAATTAAGATTTAGCATTTGAATTCTTGGCAAGGCCTAATCAGCTATGATTGCAACTTTTAATAGTAATTGTATATTTCTATCCCATGGAGCGGTCCAACCATGAAGGCCTTCTTAGGGAATCGAGATGATAACAATTCCAATTATGCTTGTGTTGAATCACTATGTTCGATGATTTGCTAAATCATTTTGAATTTGAATTTTGATTTATTTAATTTTTTTTTAATTTTGCAATTTTTTGAAATTTTGGACCTGTAGATTTGCTTAATTGTCCATTTTTAAAACTCCTTATTGTGAGTAAATGTTTGCGTTTATGACTTGAATGAAAATACCAATGATTTAGACTTCTTTGGAGCGTTTGGGGATCGATACTGATAATGCCCCAGTTGATACTTAAAAATATTTTTTGTTTATTTTGATTTTATGTTTATGAGATGCACGTGGATGCAATGCTCATATGTTATGTTGATTTGATGCTATATGATGTGATGTATGGATAACATGCACTAGCTAGATGATGGATGTATGACTAGATATTGTGATCTAGATATGTAGATGGACTAATATGATGTATGCATATGGATGCACTATTTAAAATTTAATTTGCTTTACTTGTATGCATCTAATTTATGATGTTATGACATGGTGAATGCAATGTATGGTAATGCATTATTTACATGATAGTAATCTAATGTAAATGAACCTGTATGCTTTAATCACTTAAAACACATGGAATGAATGTGATACGTGTTTATAAATATAATGGATGACACCACAGAATGTATAACAAATCATGAATGTAATTGGAAATCCTCATTACAAGAATTTACTCAATTAAACACCCACATATGAGATGCAATGATATGAACTGGTATGAAATGGGTGATATCATATGTCACTCTATACTTCTTTTGCAATTTTTGCAATTTTATGCATGATATAGTCAGTGGCCGTCTAAATATCATTTCTGATATCCATCCGGTATCTATCCTATATCTTGAAAACTTTTGCTTTATGTAATGATGTATCGTGGATTTGATACTTTGCAGTTTGATGATTGAATGACTTATTTTTGGATGGTTTGTGATATTTGGTATGTTGTTGCTATTAGAGAACTTTTTGAGGTTTTCCATGAGACTCAAACACCCTAGTAGACTTCTCAAATGTCACATACTAACTGTACAAGGCTTCTGTTGGACAAGGCTTTCATCGTGAAAGACCCAACTATTCATTACCCCTGTGTGTGCATGTGAGTATTTTTAGATAGACCATAGGCATACCCCAGATGTCATTCGGGACTCTTTCAACCCATATGTGAGATCGGGTTCCTCATATGTTCGTATCATCCTTGTTTCAAATTTGATTGGACTATAATGCTAGGCAACCCTAGGCACCTAGAGCTAGCTCATCTTGCAAATTGATCAGGACTACCCCTCTAAAAGCAAGCGGGACTCTTTCAACCCATTGTTACGATTAGGGATCACCCAATAGAACTACTACTCCGAAAGCATGCGGGACTCTTTCAACCCATTGCTGCGATCGGGGTTCACTCTATGGCTTTTGAATGGTGAACAATCCAGGGATTCAAGTTCTCACCCTTTTTTTGATACTTGCTCATATGTAGTGATTTTCATCACTATTTTTTATGTTTCATTTACGATTTACTTTGAGCAAGGGATTTGTATAGTGCTTTTGATTCACTATATTACTTTGATATTTGAGCTTTGAATTGTAAACTTTGAACTTTTTGGGATTTGAACTTTGAACTTTGAACTTTGAACTTATGAATTTTGATTTGAGATTTAAACTTTGTATCTATGTATGAGTAGGGGAAATTCTTGTCCTTTTGCCAAGGTTCACCACTCTAGACCGAACTATTTGCAAGACAAGCAGGTAATAAAACCCATCTCTCTAGAGAACCTAGGACCACTTTCGTAGCTTTCATCCTCCCTTATCTTAGCAGGATTTTATATGTTTTGCTTAGTGACGGGATCCTGATATGTCAAGTACTATCCCAACTACTGACCTCATCTACAAAAGCAAAGCAAACTTTTTATGACATCTGAGAAACCCACTAGGTATGGCTGAGTGACTGGAAAACTTTTGGATACTTATGTATTTTATAGCAACAAGCGTTGTGTATGAATGCAATGGATTATGATAAATGCAGAGGTGCATGATTTAGACACAAACGTGGTGTCGTTTGTAATACTGACAAACACGATCCATTCTACTACAGAATGCAATGGATGAAGAATACCTATATGCAATGTAATGCAGTGAATGCATGTGTGAATGCAAATGAAAATGCAAAATGCAAATGCATATGTTTTTGGATTTTATGCTTTACCAATTTTTTTTTGGATTTTTGGTTATTTTAATTTTTTTGAATTTTGATCTCTTATATTTGACCAAACAATGAGTACATGTTGTTGGAGCCTTTGGATTGACCAAGCGGTTTTTCAGAACACACCTGTAGCTTTTGGTTTGACCAAAGGGATCATAGGCACCTTTGGAGCTTTTAGAGATGACCGAGCGATTTTCAAATCAAACCCTCGGAGCCTTTGACTGACATGACCAAGCGGTTTTTAGGAAACCCTTGGAGCCTTTTGGGATGACCGAGTAGTTTTAGGCAAACCCTCGGGGCCTTTGACTAACATGACCAAGCGGTTTTTAGGAACCCTTGGAGCCTTTTGATGGGGTGACCAAAGGGCTTACAAATGCCTTTGGGGCCTTTTGTGAATTGACCAAAGGGCTTATGATGCCTTTGGAGCTTTTTGTGCATGTGTATGGATTTTGATGTTTTCCATATTTTTGATGTTTTGATATTTGAATTTTTTATTTTTCAATTGTTTTTGAAATTTTAAATGTTTTATTTGAATATTTTTGAAATTTGAAAATTTTCAATTGTTTTTAAAATTTTGAATGTTTTGAATGTTTTTGTATTTTGATATTTTATGATTTTTTTTCTTATTTTTATGTTTTTAAAGGGGAAAGTATGCTACCTTAAGTACCCCCAAGTGTGTGTGCCACTCAATGAAAGTGAGGAAGGTGTGATACCTTTAGAAGTCTCACTTTGCCTCATTGATCATGATGTGGATGATGGGGAAGGTGTGACACCTTGAAGACCCCCAATGTGCATTGTGTTTGATGTGCCATGATTGGCTTGACTAGGAGGAGTAGTAGAAACTGATTCCCCCTACTGTGATGTGCAATTTTGTGCAGTGCCAGTGTCCCACTGAGATGAGACAAGCGAAGGTGAAACATTGGAAGATGCCACCGATTGCGAAGATCGATTTTGACAATCTTGTTTCTCTGTTACAACACTAGTCATTCCCACAAACTCTTGGGGAGGTTTATTGATATGCACCTGATTAGATTGTTCAACTTGATTGATAGGTGCTATGTTTACTTTGTGTGCATGCAAGGGGTCTTGGAAGACTCCTATCTGAAGCTCTTGCCTCTCGATCATATCTTGCACTACATCTCTAAAGGGATAACATGTCTGTATGTCATGACCTCTTTGTCGATGGTAAACACAATATAGATTTTCTCTATGCGCCTTTGATCTACGCTTATTAGGTTTCAAAGGACGTAACTCTGGAAGATTGATCCTTCCCGCCTCATATAATCGATCAAAGAGCGATGCTAATGTCTCTGGAAAATCAGTATATTGTCATTGTGGCCGACGTTGTTGGCCCTGTATCTGATTCTTTTGCATATGATTTTGGACCAGAGGAGGTTGAGCTTGGTAATTATGTTGCACTGGTGGAGGCGGTGCACCCTGGTTTGAGGATCTAGGGATACTCAAAACAACTTGATTGATTGGGGTCACCTTTCGTTGCACACTGCCACCTATAATATTCTTGTTTGGCCATTCCTTTTTATGGAGTTGAATATCACCCTCCTGTATCTTGATGTCTTCAATGACCTGGGCCTATGCTAAGGCCTCCTCAAGAGATATTTGTAATTGCAAGAGAAGCGAGATATGTTTCGAACAACTTCTCGTAAACATTCGAATGAGCTCTACTATGGGTAAATCGAAAGGTAACTTTGACATCACCTTCCTCCATTTATTGCCATACTCAATGACTGGCTCATCATCAAGTTGATGCAAGCTAACCAAGTCAGTCAAGTTTATCGTTTCCTTAGCACTAAAGGCAAAATATTGCAAGAATGCATCAGCCAATTGCTCAAAGGTGTATATGCTATGATGTGGTAAATGATTATACCATTCTAAAGCATCCCCAACTAATGTTGTCACAAAGGTTCTCAACATCAAGGGGTCATTGTCTTGAAAATAAAAGCACATATGGATGAAGCTTGTCATGTGCTCTTCTGCATCTTCATCATCTTTGAACTTTTCAAGTGTAGGCATCTTGAAATTCGTTGGGTACATCGGTGATGACACTGAGGGATGCAAAGGTTGATTTCTAAGTTGTTTTAGCATGGGTTTTTGATAAACCAATCTTTGATTTTGCTTTTCGCATGCATTTATCTGATCAACTAGCATTTTGTATGCCCTTGATGAAATGATATGATCTTCATCTCGTTGCCCTCGATTAGGTAGAGGAGGTCACTTTTGATGTTGAGGTGGACGATAAGTATAATCATTAGGCACCTCATCATAATTGGATTCAGGGTAAGCATCCACTTCATCCTGATGTTCCCATTGGGACTTTACATATGATTCCTCATCGTATTGATCTTGGTACTATTGAGGAGTATGAGGTTCATGATGATAATCAGATACCAACCTATGATGTTGAACATAATTTTTGCATGGCCTCAGTGAAATATTCTGAGATTGCACTGGGCGTCTTATGCGTTGTTGCATCCTCTGGTTGCTAGGCGTAAGTGCCACTTTACGCAATGTATTTTGCACTTGCTCTTGTTGTATCTCTTGTTGTTCTTGTATCTTTTGTTGATACAACTTTTGTAGGTGTGCTCGTGGTGAGTCCACCCATTGTTGATTTAGTTGTTTTTGATCCAACAGGATTTGATCCGTTTGTTGTTGGTCAAGTTGTGGTCTTAGTGCTTGATGTGTATGATCCCATTGTTCAGTTGTATGGGGGCTATGTACCCTCGTATTTGAATTACGGATGGGTTTATCATGTCTTTTCCCCCTAGTAGGATCTATTACTTGTTTTCCACACTCCTTAAAGGTTGCATTGACCTGATATTTTGAGTTATGAGTGGGCTCTGTATAGTTTGACGATGTAGAGCCACAATGTGGTTGCCCCATGTACTCTTCACAAGGAATAGGAGGATGACTTGGGTCCTCTTCCTCATCTATGAGAAATGATGCATACTCAGGCTCAGATGTAATCTCTGTATATTCAGGTTGCACAGAAGGCTCCCTATGAGGAGTAGGGGGGTGACTTGCTCGACTCGATGGGGTGGTTTGCTCACCCAAGCTAGGCCATGGTGTATGTTCATGATCACTTTCTGATTGATGTATAGAGCAAGTTGGGATGTGAACCTGTGACATTGACCTACTAGGCTCCTCAGTTGGTGGATTATTCCTTATATAGAATTCTATCAAGGTGTTCCAGTCAGGAAGGTTTCCTGGAGGACCTATGGGTGCCTCTCTAATAGGGCTATCTCGAAGGTTGGACCCCCTATGGATGGTATTGATGTTATGATAAGACCTGGGATGCCATTCAGGGATGGCCATGTCCTCTGGACTGATTTGAATATGTTCAGTGGTTATGGAACCTGATTCCCTCTCTAGATTGGAGGTCTTGCTCACCATGGGAGGTCCCCCAACCATAAAAAATTTTTTGGCTTCCAAAAAAGGTTAAAAGTGTTATATATCAAAATGATCAGTGCGATGAGCTGATCACAATGAGCTATAACTCAAAAATATGATTTTCGGGTCAAAATTTTGTATTTTTGAAATAATTGGCCAACCGGGGCTCATGGAGAAATTCTCACTTTTAGGAATTTTTGGGATATTTTGAACCATGAAGATTTAGGACCCAAAATTTCTGTGAGAGGTGCACAAGGGTACAACTAAGACAACAAAACAAATTTGGCAATTTTTGGAGTTGTCTAGACCATTTTATGACCATTTTAGTGCAGTTTTTCTCAGTTTTTGGGGTCGAAAATAGAGTAATCATAAAACCAAAATAAAATCTTCGTTATAGCTCTGATTTGCATGATTCTTGAACCGTTGGATGCAGAATCAAAAAGTAGATTTTTAATTATTATTAGGGTTAGGGTTTGGCCCCAGATCAAGGATCTTATGTTGATTACCCTAATAATAATGCAACACACAAAGTAGACAATATGATTATCTCTTTTAAGGATTAAATGTGTGTCCTAAAACTGGTTTAGTGCATTTGATTTGTTGTGAATATACTCTGAACTCTTATCGTGTTTTTCATAAGTTGATGTTATACTCAATTTGTTCAAAGGTTTTCACCTATATACTCGCACAAGCCGAATATGGTAGTGAAGTCCATACTCAATGAGGTAGCATAGGTACTACCAACCCTCACCCAACACACCGTGCACAGTGATACACCCTTTCGAAGATGAGTGTATGCTATTTTGCATGGATAGGACAGTTCTTGGGTCGGCCTTGGCCACGAGCGGGTCCTGATAATACAATTTCAAATGAGCCAACCAAGTGGTAATGACATCCACTATTGGTCTCAATCAAATGGGTTGGATGTGAGAGCCCAACGCCACTGATGTTTAAATGAAACGTGGTGTGTGGGGTTATTTTTACTTTGCATGAAAATAAATTGCATAAAACAACATTCACATGATTCTCCTACATGCTTTTCAAAAGAACATTTGCTTTTAAGAGAATGCACGACTATGCTAGATGATATTCAGAGAATGCAACTATCTATGATGAAAATGGCCACTAATTGGACCTCATACATGCAAACTTTAAACAATCAATATCCTAGACCACTGGAGACTAGGGCGGACTACAATCAGAGATCCACTATTCCTAGCAGCGACTAGTGGAAAACTAAAAAAACATCTAGGATTTTCCCATTTTACTTTTTGCTATGTTTTCTTATTAGCATCCATCTATTGCATTATGCTTCTGTAAAAACATAGATAAAAAATATAGAGAGGATAAAATGACCCTACCTCAGGTCCAAGTCTGCTGGTGATGTCTGATTTTGTTATTTTTTTGTTCTCTGTTGATCACGTCTGTCAGGCGCGTCTACGATTGTGAACCATAGTTGTCAACCATGGTTAGCACTATGAACTGTAGGTGTGAATCACGGTTAGCACCTGCAACAAAAAAATAGAGAAAAACATCAGTGATCATGAAATTTTTGGGGTTTCCATCGTGATCGCCTTCTGTAACCACCAAAAAGGCTCACACCCGATCTAACTATTGCAATTGAAGAAAGATACACAAATAGGCATGCATAAATTGATAACAAGAAATAACATGAATACAAGGAATCCTTTATTAATTTCAATGGAGTCAAATTACAGATTCATCCCTCTTAGGGATACCCATCTTGATACATCATATTACAATAGTGTCTAATCCCTATCAAGGGTAGGTGTGATCAAAATGCCCCTCAGGGTGACACGAACTGCTCTAGGGTGTCGATGACCCTCTTCTTCGCGTTGAGGAAGGAATTGGATGCTTTATCTCTCCTTCAAATCCTGTTCCCTGCGATCAAGAAACAACAAGAAGCAATTAGTAACAAAGGAGGCCTCTCTTGATGAGGCTTTTGAAGGAATCTTGCATAAAGAATAGCATGAAATCAAGAAAGCATTTAAAACTATCAATCTATGCAAGAAATGAGGAAATTGTAATATAGCATGTAAAGAAGCATGAATCTAGCTAAGAAACATCCTAATTAACCATTAGAAAACTTGAATTGTATGAAACTAATCTAGATTAACAAATGTAAGGAAAGGTGAAACAAATCTACCTCTAATTCCTAAATTAACCGGTCAAATGTCTGCTAAAATGTAGATCTATGCTAGATTAAGCTATTTGCATCACTAAAAATGGAAATCTACTGCTAAAATGGAGGAAGGAGAGCATCAAACCCTAGCCACAGGTCTGAGGTGCGGTTGGCACTATTAACCATGGCTGACAACCATGGTTAAGATGAAAGTATCCTTTCTCTCGAAACCAGGGCCAGAAACTCTTAAATCCTCCAAGGAATTGATGGTCAAGGGTCGCCTGTGTTTTCTGGAATAGATTGGTGGTTGAATTCAATGGAATTAACAATGGAGGTATGTCAATTGTCAAGCTTGCTCCTCAAGCTCTTGAGATCTCCATTGTTGCATGCATAGTTGTCATCGATCAATTGGACAACACTTCGTTACTCCTCAAGGGGATATGAAATTGCTCTCCAATCCGATAGGGCTCCGCTATGTGCAATTGAGCTATTCTTCAGGATGTTTGCTCTCTGAAATTGGGGTCTTAAGTAGACTCCCAAAATCCTTGCTCTAGCTTCATGGAGAAGCCAAGAACAAGAATTGGCAGTTGGGAGGAAGCTTCTGGATGCTTCCCAACCCAAACCGCTTTGAAAACCATTGCAATTCAGTTATTGCAACTGATTTGACTCAGCTCTGGTCACCCGAGTTTGTTACAGTGCTAACCGTAGGTGTCAGCCATGGTTAGCATGCAAGATTTTGCTAACCGTAGGTGTCAGCCATGGTTAGCATGTAGGCTTTTGCTAACCGTAGGTGTCAGTCGCAGTTAGCACTGAATAGGCCAAGGAGCCCAAATTGAGTGGTTAAAACCACTGCTTGGTCTTGGAAAGGTCCAAGGTCATTCATATGGTCTGCAAAGGTGCCCATATGAGTAGTCTCCATCGACATGACGTGTTTTAGGTGTCTACAGGTTACATCAAAAGAGTGGCCCGCCAAGGATACACAAGCCCACTCAATAATATGATTGGAGAAAAAGGATATCGAAGACACCCAGAGTTCATTTGATCTGCAAAAGGGTTTTTTTTTTTTTTAATTTATTGTAATCTAAAAATAAAGCATACAATTGTAACCCCAACACATTGGGGACATCATTATTATAAAAAGAGGAGATCAAGGCTCCCTTATTAATTCAAATATTATTCTTTTTTCGCAAGTTGTTTGTTTTGTCATTACATTGCTTGGGTGTATCTATTTTGCTTACAAAACCTAATAGCATCGATGATGAGTCGACCTAGATGAAGATAGAAGACAATCTATTTTAAGTTTTTATATATATATATATATATATATATATATATATATATATATATATATATATATATATATATATATATAATATTTTGTTTACAAAATCTAATAGCATCGACGATGATTCGACCTAGATGAAGATAACCCGGGTGTTGTAGGTGAGTTGGAGAGGAGAGGGCAATCCTCCAAGGGAGGTCCCAGGTTCAAATCTCCATCCTACCAAAAGCTGAATTGGGTATCCAAAATCCAATTGATAATGTTGGTGCGGGCAGGGTCGGGTGTGACTCCCGGGTGACTTTAATGGTGTAGAATCCCCTATTCATGGTCTCTCAGACCAAGGCAACTCCGCAAGGGGTTTTTCACTTTAAAAAAAAAAAGATGAAGATAGAAGACAATCTATTTTAAGTTAATATATATATGAGCATATATTTCAAAGCACAAAAAAATCTCAAATTGCATCATCCACTTTAGTACATGTAATCTTAAATTTCAAATCATTTATGAAATTATTTATAGACCTTCAACCCTCATGCCAATGACACACAAGTATCTAATATTTTAGTACAAACACAAATAACTGATATGATCCTAATGGAAAGGTTGGCTTTACTTTTAGCTACTCATAACCTACTAGAAATTAATTCTTCCGCGTATAAATCCTTCTTTGATGAAGAATTCTAGAATGTAGACGACAAAATTGCTTCTCATAAAAAGAAGAAATAAATGTTGTACAAAGTTTTGTTTACAATTTTGGTAAAAGCAAAATTTAGATGAAATGTATATGAAATTAGAAGAAATGATGTCAAAAATATAAATGAAATAAAATGTTAATAAAATGTACTTTAGACCTTAGGAAAAGTTGATTAATTCATGCAGACATTACGAGGTGGTAGCTGTAATAGAGTGTTTTCTTGGGAATTGCTTAGAACGATCCAAGTAGACATTAAATAATCCCCTCTCCTTCATTTTATAACCATTATTGAGTGATTTATCATGTATGGAGAGAGATCCAATTTCCAAGGTGTATGGAGAATATTGCTATGAATGCATACTGTGTATAGACTACACATTGATATCATTGTATTGTCATTTACTACTTGTGACAATAGTTATTGAATCATAATACAATGCAACCATTACACTTATTTACAACCTGTGTTATTGTTTGTAAATGTACTTGTTAGAAAATTGCATGCATTATTAGAATACTATCATTGAATGTTCAATCCATGGTTTGGATATAGAAATGTTGCTATTTGCATTGTCATAAGGTTGTTAGCAATTGCAGGTTGTAGGGAAGACTAGAACAAGTCATAAAGTTACAATCATTGCAGGTTATATGACCAACAACCTAAATGATAGTTAGATCGTACATAGACAATATAAGTTTGTTACCATTTAACTTTACCTTGTGATTCTATATGTGTGATTACCATATAAGTCACTATCATATCCTAGGAGAAAGGATTCGTAGGATTATCTCATATTGTTTTGTATAAGGGATTACATCGTATGATAAGTTAGATCGTACAACCGTATAAAGGATTGCATTGTATGACAAATTGTGTTGTACAATGGACTGTGTTGTACAATTATTGTCATACAAACTGAGATCGTATAGTTTCAAGGAATGTTGTACGATGGAGTCAATAATATCATGACTGTAGTACGATTCAATTCATGAATCTTCCATCATTTTATTACTAGGAATATTGCCACTCATGCTACATTTTGTATCATTGTCAATGTAAGAGTGAGGAGGATCAAAGTAAGGATTACTATGTGTGACGAGAGGAAGGTGGATGACATATATTTTTATGATGATGTAGAATATGAGATCTCAAAGAGGATTAAGTTCCTATAAGAAGAAGCACGAGGATTTATCAAAGAAGTAACTTAATAAAGCAGGTATTGCAAATGAAAGAAATAAAAGAACCAATACTCAAACGAGTTTGGAGTTCTAAAGAGGAGGAAAATAAAAGGTGGTAGATGTTGCTATTAACAATGGAAAACAAAGTACCACAAATAGCCCAAGGATAAATTCATGTAAGTGAAGATGCCAAAGTACACAAAGAGATAAAGCATGGATGGTAACACCTAAGCAAGAGGGGAATATTTTGTTGAGTGTAGAGGATGGGAGTCAGGCACTAGAGAAATCCCTTTTAAGTGTTTGGACGAGTAGACTAGATCCACAATTCATATATTTGTGAAGAAGGTTGCGAAGTGGAAGTGCACAAAAATTTAGAAGGAGATTATTTGAATGAAACATGGAGGATCAAGAGGCACCGTGAGTAGATGAGGTGTTTAGGATCGAAGTACTTGATATGGGTTAATTATTTTCATCAACCTTAGGTTGATGATTATTAGTACTTAGTCTAGTAAATAATGTGTGTGAGTTTGTGCTAGGCTCATGTTGACTAGGTCTAGGTCTAGGTGTTAGCACTTTCATAGATTAAGGGATTTTCTCCTTAGCCTTTATCTTATCGTTACACAATCCTTGGACCTATTGCGGATTACGATTATTTGTTTGCATTTTTATGTTATTTAAGCACCTAATTTGTAATATTAAATCATCTTGGAATTTTAATGTGTGTGAGTTTGTGCTAGACTTATGTTGACTAGGTCTAGGTCTAGGTGTTAGCACTTTCATAGATTAAGGGATTTTCTCTGTAGCATTTATCTTATCGTTACACAATCCTTGGACCTATTGCGGATTACGATTATTTGTTTGTATTTTTTATGTTATTTAAGCACCTAATTTGTAATATTAAATCATCTTGGAATTTTAATGTGTGTGAGTTTGTGCTAGGCTCATGTTGACTAGGTCTAGGTCTAGGTGTTAGCACTTTCATAGATTAAGGGATTTTCTCCTTAGCCTTTATCTTATCGTTACACAATCCTTGGACCTATTGCGGATTACAATTATTTGTTTGCATTTTTATGTTATTTAAGCACCTAATTTGTAATATTAAATGATCTTGGAATTTTATTCCCCCACATTCTAATCGCGATGCAAGGGCGTTAAACAACCTTGAACCTATTGTGGATTACGATTATTTGTTTGCATTTTTATGTTATTTAAGCACCTAATTTGTAATATTAAATCATCTTGGAATTTTATTCCCCCACGTTCTAATCGTGATGCAATGGCGTAACCCACATTCTAATTGTGATGCAATGGCGTAACCCACATTCTAATCGTGATGCAAGGGCGTAAAACAACCTTGGACCTATTGCGGTTTACGATTATTTGTTTGCATTTTTATGTTATTTAAGCACCTAAAATCATCTTGGAATTTTATTCCCCCACATTCTAATCGTGATGCAATGGCGTAAAACAACAAAAGACGTAAGACCAATTTGTAATATTAAATCATCTTGGGCATGCAACTAAGTAATCGACGCCTTGGATAAGCTACCGCCAGCACGCGCAGGTGAAGAGCCACCGTGCGCTGGCTATGTTCAAGGGAAGAATTTTCCTTTAAAAAGGCGAAGAAGCTGCCTCACCCACACAATGTGGGATAAAATTCTTTCCCACAACACACTGCACGCTCATCAATGAAATAGGTCTCGCCCACGTGACGCAAGCAAATGTCAACGCGCTGGTTTAAGCCTGCTCCATGGAGATCCGAAAAACATGGTTCAAATTAGCTTCAACTCCATGCCTCAGGATCGTGAGCGAAGTTCGAATGTTGCAGGTCACGGTGTTAGACGTCACTATTGGCAGCAGCATCGTAGAGAGCTGCCATGTCGCGGTACGCAAAAATCCATCAAACACAACAGGTATCGGCAAAATTCCTCAAAACCTTCATGCTGGGAAAAACAAACTCTAGGTTCTGTGACATCGCAGAGGATCCCATAGGCAAAAATAGATCTGCAACTCAAGCAAAGAAGTGAAAATGTTGTCCGCCCCCTGGAAAAATAAAACTCAGATGTCACCAAGGACACAGATTCCTCTGTGTGCGATTGATTCTAGGTCTACGGTGAAAACTCCAAAACTCCAGAGAATTTGCTCATCGCCTCTCAGACTTTGCAGATGCCAATGCGGATTTGATTCTCATCCTTACGACAAACACGATACCTTTTTGGAGCCCGTACATCACAAAGGAAATCATTTTCTATCCACTGCGCTCGAACAAGATGGAATCTACGCCATTATGGGGAGGAAAGACCATGTTGAAAGGCCAAACGGCTATAAGTCGTCGTCGATGATGGAGACCACGGATTGTAATTCGTCTACAGAATCTTTTCAATGCAGCCGAAAATAGATAAAATAACCCGCTAAATTTCTCAACACTGCTAAAGTGATCAACACCGTGTGATCAGGACGCTCTCACAACACTCTTAAATCTCACGTAGGGGTATTCTCACAAGAATAGGAAATCACGTCGACCATTAAAAACTTAGATCTTCATCGATATGGCACGTTAATCAATGCAAATTGCTCCTAATTCAGCAACTTGGCAGGGCGTGGCAGGACAGGTTTTAGATCGCAGCAGTTGGTTGCTGCGAATCAGGAAGCCGTAGGTAGGGAGACCGACCCATAAAATTAGATGCCTTCCTTCAGGCAGAAGTACGCTGTCATTTCGAACAGAGTGCCAGTCGGTAGTAGACGTAGATCCTTGTCCGAAAATGTCAGCCAGACAGATCACATATCTGGTACAACTATTCTCCTGCATGGTTTACGAATACCGAACTGTATTGTGCAACAGATCCTAAGGTGTGAAGACCTGTGTGTAGCGACAATCGTAGAGAAGCACTGCAAATGACCTCAAATATGTCAACAAATTGTTGACTACAAAAAGGTGTTGAGCAGCAATTTCTCAATGCAAAATGTGCAATAATTTTTCAGCAAAAACAAAAAGAGTCGACAACAATTTTGCAACAAAATTTTGCAAGAAATTTTTGCAAAAACTCGTCAGCAACAAATTATTGTTTGCAGAAATCGTTAGTGATATTTGTGAAATTGAAATGAAGAAAGGGAAGAGGGGGGAAATTCCCCTCATAGGTCTCAGGAGCCGCGAGGCTCTGATACCAATGATAAGGAATAAAATTCCAAGATGATTTAATATTACAAATTAGGTGCTTAAATAGCACAAAAATACAAACAAACAATCCTGGTAATCTGTAATAGGTCCAAGGATTGCGTAACGATAAGATAAAGGCTAAGGAGAAAAGCCCTTAATCTATGAAAGTGCTAACACCTAGACCTAGACCTAGTCAACATGAGCCTAGCACAAACTCACAGACATTATTTCCTAGACTAAGTCCTAATAATCATCAACCTAAGGTTGATGAACATAATTAACCCATATTAGTACTAGAAACAAAGCAATCACAACTAACAAGGACAAAGGAACATTGAGTTGATATACCATTAGAGCCATCATCTAGTGATGAGAAAGTGGAAGAAGATAACCACTTATCAATGGTGCATGAGCAAGCAAGAAGAAATGCCCACCCTTCATATGAGAGGGGAAGGAAAATCTTGCAAGTCATATAGGCACTTACACAACCATTTGGAAAGCAAATGGACTTAGTGGTTACAAATATTTATTGCAAATTTGTAAGGAATGGTGATTTATTGGTATTTAAAGAGAGAAAGTACATAACCCTTTACCTCTTGGAATACGTTGGTAGATGAATTCAAAACAAAATTCATACCTTTAAGGGATGATATAGAGATAATAACTAAAATTTATTCTACCAAATAGAAGAAGGATGAGGATATTAAAACTTATAATAGAAGATTAAAGCAACTTGCAAATAGAACAGAGTTACCACCAACTGATGGTATGGTCAAAATATGGTTTATTGATGGATTGTTACCTCGATATAAAAAGAAGATGAAGATCATACCAAGTTCAACATATTCAGAAACCTATAAGAAAATAAGGAACTTTAAAAATACAACTAAATATATAATGGCCTGAATTAGAGGACATCAAAAGTGATGATTTTGATAGTGAAAAGGAGGAATTCCATATGCCATCCAATTAATGAATAAGGAGATTGAAAAAATGATTATAGAGGTTAAGGGAAAGTAAGGAAAGATAAAAAGGATATATGATGCTCAGACTATAAGTCTGAAGGAAAAATACAAATTGTCCAAAGAATGCATATTGTAATATATATGAGGTACTAGGACATGTGATTAGTGAGTGTCCATTCAATATAAGAGGCACAAGGCACTAAACGATGGTGGTGCAAGGCAAAGAGGAGGTATCAAACAATGGTGGTGCAAGGTGATGGACAAGGTGTGACCAATGGTGGTTACAGGAATAACTACCAAGGAGATAAGCAGTAATAACAAGGCGATCAACTAAGAGGCTAGAGTCAATTGTAGTATGATTTGGATGGAAGACCAATAATTTAGTGCATAAATGGTCAATGGGGACATTTTGTGAAGAATTATCCCACTCCTCAGGTAGGAGAAATGACCATAAATAATGTGCCACAAATGTGTCAGTGTGAACTGAGAAATCGCAAGGAAGTGGATTGTCAAAAGAAGGCAAGTATTAGCAACTCACAAAATATCAATTTTATTGACATTAGGAAACCTCCTATAGAGAATAAAGTGAATGAGGATGTACTAGTAGTTACAAGGGGATAAATAAAAAAGGATTAGTACCTTGATCCTACCATAGAAAAAGGAATATGGCAAGAAACAAATAAATAATAATAGAGGAAGATATAAATAAGATGAAGCAAGAGAGGCTAGCTAAAGAAAAGAAGGTAAAGAATTCATTGAGCTTCAAAGAGAAGATATCAACTCATGAACTGATAGCACAAGTCCTAAACACAATAGTAGAAGTAAAGATGGCAAGTTTATTCAATGCCATACCAAAGTTGCATGCAGTTATAGGAGAACAACCACAAAGGATGATGGAATTGCAAAACCAACCGAAACAAAAAGTCAAGAGGAAGGATTAGTTTATTGATCTAATTTTTCTAATAATTGATGTTGGGAAAAATCTAGCATTAATTCACATAGAAATATTAGATCATAATTTGATGCAAGTCATTGTAGACGGGGTTTCAAGTGTGAACGTGCTCCTAGAAAAGATGTGGAATGAGATAAGAGCTCCATTTTTATGGTCACTAAATTTCAGATTATATGACATATATTAATATGGTATTGAAATGGAGTCCTAATAGCTCAAAAAGTAAAGATTTCATACTAGGAGGTCATCATGGATTTTGTTGTGAAAACAATGCAAAAACTAAAATATGATGCATTGTTGAGAAGAGGATGGCAAAGGATGGTCAAAGTTAATCACAACTAGAAAAAGGATTCGCTTACATTCAATAAAGGACAACATAAGTATATTATTAATTCAAAAATCATGTGATGAGCGAAGATATTGTGATGAAAAATGAGTTAGACGGTTTTTTGGATGAAGATAGTATGCATGAGCCAAATGAGGAAGGAATGTTGAACCTAGAAGAATGCAGTGAAGATTAAATACGATCAGATAGTGAGCTCCTTAATTGGAAAATAGAAGAGTACAAGATATTTTTGCCCACTTTCCTTTGTTTATAGGTATGTCCAATTGATGAACAAGGTCAAAGCAATGAGAAGAATCAAGACTTAGAAGATGATGAAGACAATCAAGAAGAATATGAAGATCATCAAAATTTTGAAAGTAATGAACATCGTCAAAACCTAAATGAGAATGAGAATCACCAAGATTGGGAAGATGATTTGAAATTAAAATGACTCTTTATAGAAGATAGGGAAGTGCAAACTATAATAGAACAACATGAATTAGTACCTCACCCAAATGAACAAAGAGGAATATGGGTGCATGTATGATTCCCAAATAGAATAGAGGTATACAAGGAGGAAATACCAACTCCTAAGAAAGGATTTGGGAATGAGGAGTTGGCAGGGTGTAGTTTGTTAGCTCAAATTGAGCTTGTGCAAGAAAGAATATAGGAAAACATAGAAGTTGCAAGAGGAGTAATGCAAGACTATATGCAAATCATCCAAGAATTAGATGACACTATACCAAAAATATATGAACAAGTAACTACAAGATAAAAATAATAGGAGGCTGAACTTGAATGAAGAAGGATGGCTAAGGAAATACCACAAAAATATTAGGGACAAGAAGAATCTATTTATCTAACATAATATCAACTAACTAAGAAAAAAGTACCCAAAATATTGTGGAGAGATATTGAGGAAGCACCAACATCTCTAAAAGATGACGAAATAAATTGGGTGATGGATTCAAGTAGCAATGGTGTTCCTTCTGTATAAATAGAAAGCATTAGTTCAAGATTTGGGCATTGACTTCTCAAGGAAATATACAAAGATACTAACACATTATGAAGAACAAATACATCTAGAGGATAGATTAGAAGGTTGCTAAATGTAACCGAAGGTTGATATGATTAAGGGAATTATCTCCAGGGAACTAGAATAGAGGAGAACCCAATGGAATTCAAGAACTAGAATAAGAAGGTAGCATATGCAATGCAGGAAGACAATCAAGTCTTCATTGTGTTCAAAGACTACCTAGCCAAGAGATAAGTTTTATTGGTATCCCTCTCAGTGGATCAAGCGAAAGAAATTTTTCTTTTGCTACCCTTAGGCCATAGGATCAACAAAGTGAGCCACAAGGACCATCGTTGATCCAACACCAAAAATTCAATTTATGTGTGACCATTAGGTTGGGCCATTAGGACCACCTCGAGGGCCATGATAAAATTGAATGCATCATCCAAAATAACTAAGGAACCAAACATATCTTGGACAATGAGGAGTTGGGAGAGAGAACTCCCAAGCTAAAAATATTTTCTTAGTAGTAAAAGTAAGGGCCATGGAATTAATGTGTGGCCAAGGAAGAAACCAATGTAGATATCAAGAAGTACAAGTCCAAGAATGAGTTAAATAATATCACAAAGGATTGAGGTGATGAACTCAATCACCAAGTCTAAAAGGGAACTTAGTACAAGAAAATGCAAGCAGGAGTCATACAAAATAGGGTCATACATATCAAAGACATGAAGAGTATTGTATGACAAATCGTCATACATGTCAAGTGGAAGAGGCCTATATGACAAAATACTATACAAGCCAAATAGATGAGCAAGACTGCACAACAGAGCACCGTACAAGTTAATTTGTGGAAGAGAACTATACAACAGGATGTTGTGCAAGTCAAGTAGATGAGGAAGACTGTACAATAGGGCTCCATCAAGATGATGATCGTACAAGGTATAGTATAATTCTGGAGGACAATATTATGGGGGATCATATGAATGAACCTCTTATGGATAAAGTTGACTATATATGTCGTACGATGAAGGAATAAGCAGGATAACAATATGACATGTCATTATATAGCATTGTACAAGTCCATGTGAATGTGGTTGTATGACTTGTACGATGAGCATGAGATATCAATAAGAAAAAATCAAGTGTAAATATGTAAATATTAAAAAAAGCTAAAAATAAAAAAGTGCATGCATGTGATTGACATGGTGACCAAGGAGTAGTTGTAACTACTTTCTCACCCAAGTAAAAAGTTATAAATATGTGGGAGGGGTTGCAAGAAACAATTGAATGAAGAAGTGGAGGATGTTGCAAAAGAGAGAAGACCATATAAGAAGAATGTCATTGAAGCTAAAATACTACGAGAAGGGAAGTGCAACAAACACCTAGAAAAATCACAATAGAAGGAAGCAAAGTTAGGGCATATAATAGTGCCCTACTTGCGAAAACAATTGTAGGTGTATGGAAGATCGTACAACCATATAAAAAATTGGAAGAGAAGAAAAAGGGAACAAAAGGACATGTGCACCAAAACTGAATTTACAAATGAATACAGATAAAGGAAAATATTAAAAGAAGTAGAGGAAGATGGCTAAATTTTGCATAAACCCCATATAAGAGTTGCACAAAGGGGAAAATTTTAGTCAAAGGACTTTAAAGCAAGGATTTGAGAAACTACGCAAGGAGAAGGTTGAGGAAAGTTATCGTATAGATGATATAGTAAAGGAGAAAGATAAATTTGAGTAAAGAATTCATTGTATGAATGCACTAAAGGTGAGATTGCAAAAAAGACACTTGCAAAGTAAGGGAAGTATTGTAAAAACACTATTGTGGAAAACTATCGTACGAAGGAGGAAAGCTATCATAAGATGAAGAAAGTTGTACGAAGAAAAAAGCTACCTTATGATAGAATAATAGCATCATACAACTACAAGGAACAACATACAAGTGCAAATACTTGATTATATGAAGGACAACAAAGTGTTGTACAACTAGAGTCATTATATAACAGAAGGCGAGAAAGCATGACCATTAAAGTATGAGAGAGATAATCAATTTTTAGGAGCACCTAGCAAGGATTGTAGCATGAAATATTAAATGCTCACCAGGTCCACTACATCAAAGAGAACACCAATAATGAGAAGAGGAAATTAGACTCGGTGTAATATAGGAACTGTTAGAGTATACACAAGGAAGAAGATATCATATGGAGCAAGAGATTGTCTTAGAGATGATTGGGTGGTTCATTGGATAAAAAAAAGAAGCAAAATTCTTTTAAGGAGATAACATGGACTCAACTGACTGAAGAATTTTATTAGAAGTGGTGGAAAGAGAACCCACCTAGTAATTCATTGAAATTTGCCTTAACACAAGCAAGAGTGAGTTGTATTGTGCAAATCTAAGTGTTTGATAAGGATTTGTTTAAGAATTATTTATTGCAGATGCTCGAGACTTATGATGTATATGAAAATATGAGCATCATGAAGATTAGAAATTGAGACATTAAGGTTATATTTTCAGCAAATAATTTTTGATAGACATTCAAGTTATCGAAGCAAGGAATACTAGTAAGGAAGGAACATCCATATCAAGAGGAGTGGAATAAAACAATTGATGAGATTACAGTAATTACCCCTAAGGAAGTTACTAATACTTTCAATCATGAAATTCATGGCATCAAATAAAGCCAATTGAATAATGATGAATTGAAGTGTGCCATGAATATTGTGATGTCCAAATTGTCAAGAGACACTAGGTCATTTGAGATGTCAGTATGGCTAGCTCAATATGTGCATGGAATTTCACAAAGAGAATGGTATGATTGGGCATTGTACTTGTCATACCATATTAAGAATCTCTTGAGGTGATATACTAAGAATAGTTTGATGGAATTCCATGCCATTGGAATTATGTTGAACATAGTATATTATGCTAAAATAGAATTTCCTAGATTGACTTCTCCAATAAACTTGTTAGATGATCAACCCATAGTATTGAGATGAGTTAATGCGATACCAGTAGCAAAGTCCACTCCAACCAAAGTGAGGACTAATAAAATCCTAAAAAGAGTAGATTTTATCATAATGGAGGATAATGAGGCTTTAGAGGAAGAAATAATACCTCGATGAAAGACTCAAAGGAGATTAGAAGATGAGTTATAGGAAACTAAGTAACTCAAGAAGAGTAAAGAGATGAGTTGCTTTAGGAGCAACAACAAAAACAAGGAAGGGAGGAAGAAGGACCATAATAAAGTCTTGTTTGAACATGGAGACAGTGTGGGAGAAAGGTTAATATTGCAATAACAACAACCCTTAGAAGATATTATGTAGCAAGAAGAAGGGAAAAACCAGTTAAAAAGGTCCAAGAAGAACTGGTAGTGATAGGTAATGTGGAGGAGGAAAAACAAATACTTGTTGAATGGGTACATCACGTGGATTTTTGTGTCACATACTATGCCAAGTATAGAGCAGTTTGAGCTCTCAGAAAAGAACCCAAGATTTATTAAAAGTACCGGTGCCAAGGGAAACTAGAGTTAAAGATCTAAAGGGGGCAAGGAGGTTGAGATTGCACTAGAATCTCAAAAAAAGAGAATAGTAGATTTGTCAAAATGAGAGGTAGTGGCCAGAGATCAGCTAGTGAAGAAATTTTACCAAATCTATAGGAAAAAACTATAGTACAACCTGATTAGTTAGAAGGGAATAGAGAAGTACAACCAAAAGAAAATAGAGTAGAATTGAATATGGAACAAGAAGAGGAAGAGACATTCCAAGTATCAAAGAAACATTTAATTATTGAAGTGCATAATTTTGGATGATCTCAGGAAGAAGGAATCCAGACTGATAATCAGGAGGATGATTTTTTGGAAATATGATGTAGGTTTTTGACTCTATAAGACTACAATTTGGATGGGTTGTGTAGGACAACTAAAGTTGTGGCAATCCATGGTTTACAATGAAATGGAGAAAGCAGTATGGCAAGTTCAATAGGACATGAGACAAAGAAGCTCACTAAAATTAATGAGAAGGAGCTAGGGGAATTACAAGCTAAAGAAGTAAAGAACAATATTGGAATAAAGAAGCTACCAGAAGGTGTGGCAACTAATTGCAAGGTACCAAGGAGAGTATACATAGATGCAGGTACCTTGCAATGTTTCCCAGTAAACACATATGAAGTGGAATATTAGGAATATTCCACTAAAAATGGCACCAATTAGATCAATTTTTTGAATCGTTGGATATACTGGTTAACAGTTGAGTTAGAAAAGATACACCAATCTAAGGAGAAGCAAGATAACCAACATAAGGATAAAATGGAAGCTATGAAAAAGGAAGTCAAGACAAATATTTCTAGCCTAAGGTAAAATTGTAAGGAACAATTGAAATCCAAATATGATGAACTTGTTGTAACAAAGAACGACATGGACAAGTGCAATGAGATAATTGTAAATTATAAGGAAGAAATGGTAGTAGGATCACAAATACAAAAATCTCAAGAAAAGGAGTTAGAGCATAAGGATCAACTTATTATCGAAATATATGAACAATTAGCCATTACAACTAGGATTGAGGTTGAGTTAAAGCAAATAATACAAAAGGGTGCTATGGAATGAAAAAATGAGTTGATAGTGCAATTAGCCCAAATGGAGAAGGCATCACTATTGGCTATCATTTAAATAAGTATGTAAAGAGACTAAAGGATGAACGTGAATCCCTACGACTCTAAATAACCATGATGGGTGGAACACCTTTTATTGATTCTCAATAGAAGTAGTCCAGTGCAAAAGAGCAACAACAACATCAAGTAGCAAAATTGAGGATGAATATAGGTAGAAAAATTGAGGATTCTCAATAGAAGTAGTCCAGTGCAAAAGAGCAAAAACAACAACATCAACTAGTTTAAATGGGAGAATGAATATAGGTAGAAAAATTGCTTTTCAAAAAAAGAAGAAAAAGTTATACAATTTTTTGTTGCAATTTTGGTAAAAGCAAAATTTAGATGAAATATACATGAAATTAGAATAAATGATGTCAAATGAAATTGAAGTGAAATTAGATTGAAATATAAATAAAATGAAATATTAATAAAAATGTACTTTAGACCTTAGGAAAAATTGATTAATTCATGCAAACATTATGAGGTGAAGGTTGTAATAGATGTTGTCCTAGGAACTACTCAGAAAGCCTCCTCCATTTTACAAGTATTCTTGAGTGATCTAGCATGTATGGAGAGAGAATAGATTGTCAAGGCATATGGAGGATATTTCTATGAATGTATACCGGATTACACATTGATATCACTGTATTTCCCATTACTCCTTGCTGCAATAGTTATTGAATAATAATACAATGTAGCCATTGCACTTATTTGAGTGTTATTGTTTGTGGATGCACTTGTTAGATGTTGAACACAAGCTTATACTAAGAGGGGGGTGAACAGTATAAGACCTCTTTTTACTTTTCCTTTATACTTCAAAATAGTAAAGCAATATATCCAAAGCAATACCAAAACAAAGCACAAGATCATCCACAAAGTGACACCAATTTTAACGTGGTTCACCCAGAAAGCTTGGGCTACGTCCACAAAAATTTTCTCTAAAAGTTATCTCAAAGTTCTTTGGGAAACCTTCCCAATTACAATGTTTATGGGCACCAACCCAAAGGAGACACCAATCCCCTAAACTCAAATTCGTGGGCATCGACCCACAGGAGACACCAATCCCCTAATCTGAAATTCGTGGGCACCGACCCACAAGAGACACCAATCCCCTAATATGAAGTTTGTGGGCACCGACCCATAGGAGACACCAATCCCCTAGCTCAAGTTCGTGGGCACCGACCCATAGGAGACACCAATCCCCTAGCTCTGCTCTGGATGGTGATCCTCTAGAAGACCTCTGCTCTTCAGGTTCTCTGATAGAACTATCAAACTCAGCTTCACAAGTCCTCTGCTAGGACTGTCCAAATCTGCTCACAAGTCCTCAACAGAACCTGTCCAAAACCTGTTCACAAGTCCCCAACGAAACCTGTCCAAAACCTGCTCACAAGTCCCCACCGAAACCTGTCCAAAACCTGCTCACAAATTCATCAAGAACACTTGCTTGGCATGAACCCACAAAAATAATGGTTAGAGACCCAATGTGATTCATCCACCTCATAGAAGCATAAAGAGAATTGTTAGAGACTCAATATGATTCATCAACCTCATAGAAGCATAAAGAGAATTGTTAGAGACTCAATATGATTCATCAACCTCATAGAAGCATAAAGAGAATTGTTAGAGACTCAATATGTTCTATACTTAACTCCCAATCTCAATCTCAACTCAATTTCAAATATCAAAAGAATAAGATAGATGTAGTATGCTTTTCTCAAGAACATGAAACAAAACCCAACAATTGCCAACCATGCAATATCTCATATAACAATGATACTCATGTTCTTTCCAAAACCAATATATTTTCTCAACCAATTTGGGCTTTCAACAACAATGCTCATAGACAAGGTTTAACCAACACCATTCAACTCAACATAAACCTTGAAGCGTTCAACCAATCATCACTAGAAAAGGAAACAAGTAGAAACCCTTTTCCCTCCAAAGATATTTGAACAAAACAGCCACCAACACAAAAACACCAAATGCAATGAATAACTTGTTCAAATCAACTCAATGGAGTAAGCCCAATATCATGTATCAAGAAAAAGCAATAACTAGATCAACCAACCTCTATGGAAGCAACTCAATCACCAACCTCAACACAGCCATCCAAGGGTTTCACCAACTCAAAGCAAGTATCAAGACTCACAACCATAAATCCTAGTGCACAATGCTTTCACTACCTCAAACCAGAATTATGTATTTACCAAAAATCTCATCAATGATAGCAATGCATAAGTAGTCTTCAACAAACCAGAAACTAGGACTTACACCCAAACAAAGGAAACCTTGTTGAATACCTTTTCACTCCAATCTTATTTCAGAAAAACATACACCAATCATACTCATAAGAAGAATGTGCCCATACCTTATTGAATTGAAGGAACCCCTTTGGAAATCTTTTATTGCAACAAAAATTTGGCGCTCACAGAACCCCACGAACCTCCAAGAGATTCGAACATGCGCTTTACTGTCAACGAAGTGCCTTAGTGACAACTTGGACAACTCGGATATCAGCAAGGCTACACACCCTTATTGCAATCAATCATGCACTCGAACATATATTTCTGCCACTTGAAAACTTTGCACAAAATAAAAAAACTTTCTTCCACCGATCATGCTAGGTTTCGAACCCTAGCGATTGCACAGAGTTTAAGAACCACTCCAACCAACCAGTCGGATGAGAACAAAGAAACAGGTAGTCATATTTTTCTTCTTTGAAAAGCTTATTATTATATTTCAAAACACAGTGCCCTCTTTCCTAAAACCCTTCTTAGTCATGTTTTTCAATGTCGCATCGTTGTTCGTACTCGATCTCTGTGTATAACATTCACGCTGCAGAATTTCTTTCCTCCTGTCGTCGATGACCTTTGTTCGACGAACCACTCTTTTGCCTTTGTTTTCACCGAATCAACCGCTCATTTATTCGTTCGAAGATCAAGTGCATTCCATAACCATTTTACTTATTGACTAAGCGCATAGTAGATTTCATCAAATCATCGATGCGTCTTATATCCATTATCCAGCATGTTTCAAATTATTATCGCATTCAATATTTCGATCTCAGCACCTTTGGTTGTTTCGTCTTTAATATTGTGCGCTCAAAAATTGTTTCATTACATTGCCGAAACTCGACTCACGCATACTCTATCCCCTTTATTAAAAGCGCTTTATTTATCAAAACCCTTCGTCGAATAACTAACTTTTTACATCACAACCATACCTGTGACCACAGGCGTCCGCTGCGCACAACACGAACTGTTCCCTTCTTTGAAATATCACCTGTGTCGCCTCGTTCGATCGTTTCACTAAAAGCATAAACTCCTCTCGCTGGCATCGGAGCTTTTAAAACGAAATCGAGAAATGCTCGCCGATCAATATCGAATTGTTCTCCTACACATTAATGAGTTCCATTGCTTCCTTTTATAAGCACTACGATGCATTACTAAACACGTCGGCAATTCCAAACACGTCGGAAAAAAAACTTTAATTTAATTTTAAAATATTAATTTAAATTTTAAATAAAATTTAAACTAAATATTTAAAATTAAATATCTTCATCATCGGGGCACCTTTTTCAACGAAACGAAGAGCCAACTTGGGTTTTAAGAAAAACCCATTTCAAATCTGTTGTCCATGGTTTTAAATAAAACCTTTTATTTTGACTGCCTTGGTTTGCACAAAAACCCTTCCGCTTCTTGACATCAATGACAACATCAAACACTTGAGCAAAGGCAATGTACCCAAGGTACCCAAAATTGCCAACATTAGAATATTTTATGCTATATAAGAATAGTATTGGATGATGTTCATTCTATGGTTTGGATATAGAAATGTTGTTAGTAGTTTTAGGTTGTAGGGAAGACTCAAACGAATCATGAAAGTTACAGTCATTGCAGGTCGTATGATAATTAGATCGTACAAGAGCAATATAGGATTGTTACCATTTAACTTTACCTTATGATTCTATACATGTGATTACCATACAAATAACTATCATATGCTTAGAGAAAGGACTACTGAGATTATCTCATACTGTGTTGTACATGGGAATGTTTTGTATGATAAGTTGGATCATACAAACATTCAAAGGATTAGATTGACGAAGGATTGAAATGTACAATAGATTTTGTTGTACAAAAAATTGTGTCATACAATCAACATTGTACAATTTTTTACGTACAAGTTGAGACCATATAGACTCAAGGAATGTTGTATGATGGTGTCAACAGTCTCATGACTACAATACCATTTAGTTCCTGAATCTTCCACCATCTCATTATTGGGAATACCACCACTCGTGCTACATAGAATACTCCCCATTGTGAATGTTCATAATGTAATACATATATGGTTGTCATTTGTTTTAGAGAATACACGAAAAATATTGATAGGTAAAAAAAGCTTCATGTAGAGGCCATAAAGCCTACAAACAAAATGATGTTTATCTTTATCATCAACTAATTTAAAGTATATATATCTATATATATATATATATATATATATGTGTGTGTGTGTGTGTGTGTGTGTGTGTGTGTGTGTGTTTTAAATTTTGAGCAAGTCAATGTTAGAGGACTTTTGTTTGGAAATATTTTAATTTTATTGACTATAACTCTAGCACCATCTCACTAAGCTATAATCTCATATGAACTAATAACTATGTGGTTTGCAAAGTATTATAATTTTATTGGTTGTAACTTGGCACCGCTTCACTAAGCTATGATTTTAGAAAGAATTGATAATCATAGGGTTTTATACATATATGTGTGTGTAAAATTAAAAATAATAATGTTATTATAATATCAAATGGCATGAATTCAATTTATTGATATATGCATAATTGCCAAATTGTAATACCACCATGTGTTCATGATGTATTGTAGGTAAGGCCTATTTCATTCCCATAAAACCAATTAAAAAATAATATAATGGATAACACTTAAAGAGGCATGGACATAACAAATATGTCCTTTGTACAATAAAGGCAAATAACATTGAAGCTTAAAAGGATATTAGAAATACATATAAAGACACTTAAAAAGAAACACACTTAAAAAGTGATAAGAGAATATTCAACTTCTTTACTTGACCAAGTCTATAAACTTTGTAAATATATATATTGTTGTTTTTCTTATATTGTTAAATATTTTGGTCCATGGACTATTTTGGTCTTATGGGGTGTAGTTATAATGATGAGAATATTTAATACAATTTTTTTTTTCTTTTTTTTTTTAAGAAAAAGAGTTATATGTTGGTATTCAAATTTGCAAAGAACAATTATCCAACAAGCAGCTTGGAGGTCACAAGATTGGCGTCCAAAAGGAGGGAAAAACAACAAAATAAATTCAAAAACTCCAAAAAGTGCAACGGTATACCAAAGGTGCCAGAGATGCAAAGGGTACCATAATCACCAAGAAAACTTGAAACACCAAAAGCTCAAAAATCACGCAATGTTCCAGGGTTGTCCAGAGGCATCAAAATCTCCAAGGGGGCCAAAATATTCAAAGGCTCCAAAACCTCCAAAGGTTCCAAAATTATCATATGCTTCCTATCATTTGTGCTACTCATGTTGTTTGCTTTTCTTTTTTCTTATTACTCTAAGATGCAAACAGGCTATGTTCATGGCCTCTTTTGCGAGGCAATCAACCACCATATTATGCCTCCTTCCAATGTGGGAGTATTGTATTTATTAAAAAAAATTCTCCAATTCTCTTATTATTCCTTGAACTATTTGTAGTTGGATTGATGAGAAATCATTCCCCTTAGATAGAGAAGAGATCACAAGTCTCGAATCACCATACACATGGAGTTGTTTAATGCCTTGTTCCTAAGCCAACTTTTATCTCTTTTCATAGCCTATCAATTTTGCAATATTATCGGTTTCTATCCCCAAATTGATTTTGAACTAAATCATTTCATAGTTGCGTGCCACTAGGATCACACCACTAGCCATTGCACAACCTGGGTTTTATTTAGAGGCTCCATCAAAGAAAAGTGTAGGGAAATTTATCTTTGGAGGTTTGATTGTTCTAACCTATGGCCTTTAATTCAAGAGATATTGAAGATCCATTTGGTGTAACAATTATATCTCCTTTTTTCTTGATCTCCTAATGTCTTATTGTTTATGATATATAACTTTTGTGTTCAAGACTATCTCCCTTAACACTCTATTGGTTAACACTCCCAAATTGATTCGTTTTTCATTAAAAAATGTCTTGTTTTTGTCCTTCCATATGTGCCAAATGATGAATATTGGCACTAAATACCATATCTTCCTAATAAGGTGCTTGTCCTTCAGTCCCCATTTGTACATTTGGCCCCAATTGGTTAGGCAATTTTTTGAGTTGAAGGTTATTGATAGTGTTGATCCTAGCTATTGGGTTATTTAAATCCAGATTTTAGCTACTTCTGTACACTGAAAGAATAGATGTGATATTATTTCATTGTTCTTAAGACACTTATGGAAAATATGAGGTCCTATGATATTCCTCTTAATGAGGTTGTCTCTAGTAAGAATCTTGTTTTGGAGCACCAACCAAAGAAAGGCTTGAAGTTTGGGGGGAACCTTGTAATTCCATACCTTAGCTATGGTTGAGTTCTTTTGATCCTATTGTTATAATAACACCTCTTGTCTAATTGTGTAAACACCTAACCCACTAATAGAGCCCCATATAAGTTGATCTAGAATTTGGGGAGAAATTTTAATCCCTTTAGTTTGGATGTGTAATTTTCTTCATGAGTCTTGGTCAAGATGTGAAAAGGGTGGATCTTTCACCCATTCAATTAATCTTGCAAGAGAGTTAACACCCAATTGTTGTAGGTCTGCTTTTATTTTTGGAAAATAATTCTTAGTGATTGGAGGTCCTCCCAATAATGGACCATTACATATATTAATTTGTTTACCATCCCCTGGAAGCCAAGAGGTATGATTTAATATAATAATTTTAGCTTCCAAAATATGTTTCCAAATTAAGGAGGATCCTACTAAGCTTTTCACTCTTTTTATGAGTTGGATCCCATTAGAGGTGTTTAAATATTTGCATTTTAAGTTTTGCTTCCATAGAGAGTCTAGAGTCTGGTGGAGTGACCAGATTCCAAAGTAGCTTAGCGCTTAGTGCCTTGCTAACAATTGTTTTTTTATTCCTAGGTCTCCTTGCTCCTTTGGCTTGGTAAAAATCTCCCAATTTACCTAATGGAATATTTTCCTATATGATTGTCTTCCCCCTTGACATAGGAAACTTATTAACATTGCATCTAAATTATGCAAGATATATAAGGGTGCATGATACACCACTAGTTGATATATGAGAAGACTTGATAATATTGATTTGATTAAAAGAACTCTTCTAGCCAAACTCAACCAACCATTGCTATACTATTGTATTCTATTTGACATCTTTTCTAGAATTACATTCCAAGTTTCTTTTATTTTTTATGGAAGACCATAAGAACACATAGATAGTTAAAGGTATCACTATGTTTGTGAAATCCTAAAATATAAGAGAAACCTTTATCTTTTGTTGTTGAAGTATTTGTAAAATCTACTCTTTTGGGTATTTATCTCTATCCCTATGTATTAAGAGAAGCAACCTAAAACTTATTTGACCAACCTGACATTTAGTTTTGTGTCTTCCCCCAATAAAATAGTGTCATTTGTAAATTGAGCATAAGTGATAATTTTACATCCTGTAGCTGCTCTAATTCCCAAGATTTTTTTGCTTCTTCTCAATTTGGTTAGGATCCTCCCTAAAGTTTTAACTAGAAGGATATAAATATAAGGGGAGAGAGGACACCCTTGCCTTAATCCTCTAGTAGCTTTAAAGAAGTTAGAAGGTTCCCCATTGATTAGAGGGGCTATCTAAGGTCCCTCTATGCAACATCTTATGTCTATCATTTGAGAAGGAAATCCAAATTTGGCTAACACCTATGTTAAAAATCCAATATCTACCTTATCAAAGGCATTAGCCATTTCAAGTTTAATGGCTATTCTTTTATTCTTGGACTTGGAACTTGAGTGTAAGGCTTCAAGAATTATAATGTTATCATATATGATGTAGTAGTGGAGAGGGGGTCAGTTGAACAACAACTTCCCCATCAATTAAGATTTAGAGTACCCTCTTACCATAGTGTATGATCTAATTACATTCTGATTTATATGCTCCAAACGGTGGCTTTGATATCAAAATGATGCAGTAGCAAAAATCATACACCTCTCCTAATCATACGATAATACTTTGCACTATCTAATCGTACAACTATATAATTTAAATTTACAATCGTACGATTTCTCTCCCAATCATACACATTTACAGTTGCACCTCCAAATGCGATTTTACTTCCAATGTTCGAGCCCTTGTATGATTTATTTATATCATATAGTCGTACAACCTATATACAACCATACAACCCTTTTGCAATCCCCCTTACAACTATACAATTGTATGATCCTATTTATGTTTGAACAATCTATCTTTCCATGCAATTGAATAGGTAAATGAAATTCTTCAAGGGTTTCTTCTATGGAACCATTTAATTCTCCAATCTCTTTGATTACATTTAATCCTCTTGTGCAAGGGGTAATATTATTCTTTCCTTTGAAAAATGATTTCTTTAAGGGTAATAGTATTCTTTCCTTGGGAAAAAGGTTCTTTAGGTTTCTTCTATTCTTTTGACCTTCTAGGCCTTCAATATTCCTCACTTCCTTGATATTCTCCAATTATTGCAACCTTCCTCAACCACAAGTGTCCATTTTTCTATTCGTTCTTTAAATCTTCAATATACCTCTTGCAACCTGCACATGGAAAAACAATGAGGTATACAATATTTCCTATGAAATGGCTAAAATTCACTCACAAAAAAAACATGGGCCTAAAATCATAAACTTTATTTTTATTTTCTTTGCAAGGTTACAAGGCAAGTTTTTGACACAATAATTCCCTCCCTCTCCTCTTTTCTCTCTACCCCCCTTTACCTATGCTCTACCTTTCAGTTCTTACTTATAAGCATTAAAAAAACAATGAATTGCTAGCTACACATATCGGTTGAATTTCCAGTGCTAGCTAATCATTCTTATCTACGTAATAAGTTTTTTCTTCTCCAATATTTTGCATGCAGTTTCAATCATTTTTGCATGGAACACATGAAGTTTCCTACTTTTTGGATGGAACATCCAACTATATAAATTTACCATGTGGATGCTCCCACATCAGAATCATCTGATAACAAAAAAATGTTCATGAGCTCCATCTCATGAATTGGTCGTCCAAGCTATTAGCACTCTAGCTTGGCTATAGATACAAGATATTCCTCTAAGGATCAAACCTCCTCGTATAGAATGCACTCAACATCCTCTTCACCTTTTCCCATTGCATCACATCCATCCAATTGCAATCAACATGCACTTTGTTGGTAACTTTCTCTCAATGCCAACACTCGCATGTGGAGTGATTACATCCTCCACAACTACCACAAGGATGTAGGTTCAAAAGCTAGTTGTTACATGTCTAGATCTTCTACACTGACTGCAACAACCCATTATCGAACCTTCATTCATTGTATTTCTTTGTCCTGTCACAAATTTAGTCTTGTTGCTTCCTACTGGACCTGCATACCCAAGGCCTTCAATCTTTGGCCTTAGTTTTCACACCTTCCCTATATCTTCCCAATCCTTTACCATTATACTGCATTCTCCTCATCAACATGAAGCTAATGCCTCTTGTGTGATTTTTAAAGCACCCAAACTCTTCATTGCTTCTCTGACCTCAATCATCATCATAATGTCCTTCATCACACTTTGAAGTAACATTGCCATTATCAACTCCGACAGCATGACCTTTGTCATGGCCAACAATGACCTAATGAGAGTCATATTCTACCATATCTATACTACTTTGTCGCTCTTCATCTTTCTCCTTATCTACCATAGGAGTCACTACACTATCATATTTATCGCCACTACTACTGGTGACCTGGATAAAATGCTTCTCCACTATGCTTATCCTTTTGTTTGTCTCTACCCTTTCTTCCTCATTCTTTATTAGTGTCAACTTATCATGTAAGCTCGATCTAGAGAATCTATGGGATGATCCATGCTCCTTATCAATGGCAACCCATTTTTTGAAAGAATCTCTACAAATTCTTCCAGCCTATCCTTCATCTCATGTTGGGTTTCATTCATCTTGCCCACTATCCCTTATTTTGTGGGTTTAGTGATGAAAGAATAACATGCTTCCTTCTTCTTTCCCTTCAAGGATTATTTTTTTGTACCTTGGCTCACTAGAGGACTATTGTCCACTTCTTTCCCTTTGTCCTTCAATGGACTTAATGTGTACCTCTTACCATCCTTCTCAATGGTGTAGGTGTTCTCCCTACCTTCATGCACTGTATTTTTATCAAATTGTCATGGTCTTCCCAACAAGACATGACATGCATCCATCAACATGATGTCACATAGAATTGCATCCTTACAAGAGCCAATTTGGGTATCTAACATATTTTGTTCTATTACCAAAATTTAATGTTAATTTTTCTACCATGAAACCTTATATGGATTTGGGTGTTCCATTCTCTTCAACCCAAGTTTCTCCACCATATCTATTGACACCAAGTTATCTGTGTTGCCACTATCCACAATCACCTTGCAATATTTGCCCCCTGATTTGCAAATCATATTGAACAAGTTCTTTCTTTGCTTAGGTTCATGCACCTCCTTTGCGGGTTTCAATGATACCCTATCTATCATAAGGAATTCTCCTTGTTCTGGTTCTTCTACATGCTTTGGGAAAATAACACTTCCTTTTTATGCTTTCATAGTATAGTTTTGACCTATTTGCCATTATCGTGTTGCGTAATTGGACATTCAAATGCTTGATGTCTATCTCCTCCACATCTATAACACTTTCCACCAAAACCACGTCCTCTTCCTTGGTTGAATCCACATTTTCCTCTTGATGATTCACCCTTTTTCCAAGTACCTTGGCTAAAATCACTTTGAGAAGTATCAACATCTCCTTCTTGTAAATGTTGATTGTTCCCTTCCTTGAGAGGATCTTCCTCTTCCTCTTGCATTCTTTTATTTCCTATGCAACAACTTTTTCTCTACCTTGAGCACATACTAGTATGCCTCTTCAACTGTACTCATTCTCATCATGTAAACTTCATCTTGTATAAGCAATTTTAGTCCATTTATATATCTAGCCACATTTTCTTCATCATCTTCAATATGACTAGCCCTAATAGTCTATTTATAGAACTCTTGTGTATTCTTTCACTTATAACTCCTTTCATTGGAGGTTTTGGAGTCTTTTAAACAACCCTATTTGGTAATTAATAGGTAAATTTTTAGACTTCACTTTGATTTCAAATTTATCCCAAGTTTGAATTGTATCCTTCCCTCTTCATTATCTCTTTGTTTGGACATGATCCCACCACAAGGATGCATGCCCATTTAACTTTAGCTTCATATAGGTAAATTTTACCCTCTTAGGGTCTTCTGCTGATTCAAATTCAAAGTACTTCTCCATATCTACAATATAGTCTATGAGCTCCTCTGGATTCAAGATTCCATTATATGACGATGTTTCTATCTTTGAATTTTGACCCATATTAGAACTTTGCTTGGATCAATCTTTCTTCTGGGTATCCTTGTTCTTCATGTCGAGCTTCTATCTGACCATTTTCCTCTTCTTCACTATCACTCGTATCTTCTATTTTAATTCCCCTTATTTGGGTAGTTTCAATTGCATCAAGTCGAGCAGTAATTACTCATAGCATCTCGTCTATATTTGTGGCTCGAGGGCCTCACAATCTTCTTCTTCCTCATTGTGCCATCATCCAATCCTCAGATATCTTTTGGCTCTGATACCAAAATGATGCAGTAGTTGAGAGGGGGTCAATTGAATAACAACCTCCCCAACAGTGAAGATTTATAGTACCCTCTTACCATAGTGTATGATTTGATTATGTTCTAATTTGTATGTCTTAAACAATGGCTCTGATACCAAAATGATGCAATAGCAGCAATCGTACACCTCTCTAAATCGTACAATAATACTTTTCACCATCCAATTGTACAACTGCACAATTAAATTTACAATCGTATGATTTCTCTCCCAATTATACACATGTATGGTTGAACCTCCAAACACGCGATTGTATGATTTCACTTCCAATGTTCGGGCCCTTGTATAGTTTCTTTATATCATACGACCGTACAACAGTACAACCCCTTTGCAATCGTACAACCCTTTTGTAATTGTACAAACCTCCTTCTGCAATCGTACAACTCTTCTGCAACCATACAACCCCCTTGCAACTATACAATTGTACAATCCCATTTAGGTTTGAACAATCTATCTTTCTGTGCAATTGAATAGGTAAATGGAATTCTTCAAGGATTTCTTTTCTGGAACCCTTTAATTGTATAATATCTCTACTATACGATTACTTCATATATGTCTAGAACAACCAAATTCTCTCATGCAAAGGGTAATATTATTCTATCCTCTCGTGCAAGGGGTAATATTATTCTTTCCTTTAAAAAAAGGTTTTTTCAAGGGTAATAGTATACTTTCCTTAGGATAAGGATTTATTTGGGTTTCTTCTATTCTTTTAGCCTTATAAGCCTTCAATCTTCCTCACTTCCTTGACATTCCCCAATGCCTACAACATTTCCCAACCGCAAGCATTTGTTTTTTAGTCCGTTCTTCAAATCTTCAATATGCCTCCTACGACCTACACACGAAAAAACAACAAGACATATAATCTTCCCTATGGAATGACTAAAATTCACTCACAAAAATAACATGGGATTGAAAATCATAAACTTTATTTTTATTTTCTTTGCAAGGTTACAAGGCATATTTTTGACACAATAATCCCTTCGCTCTCCTCTCTTCTCTCTGCCCCCTTTACCTACGCTCTATCTTCACTTCTTACTTATGAGCATTAAAAAATGAATGACTTGCTGACTACGCATGTCAGTTGAACTACCAGTGCCAACTAAGCATTTTTATCTACGTATTAAGTTTTTTTGTTCTCCAATATTCCATATGCAGTTTCTAGTTTTTTTGCATGGAACACATGAAGTTTCTTGCTTTTTTGCATGGAACACCCAACTATCATTCTATTATCGATTTGCCATGTGGATGCTTTTGCATCAATATATTTGCTTCCCTACAATAAAAACCGCTTGTTCTGGCTCTATAAAATCATTAATCTCCTTTTAATTATATTTTTAATCATTTTAGTCTTTATCTTATAAGAGCAATTACATAAAGATATAGGTCTGAATTTGTCAAAAGTAACTGCATTTTTTTTCTTTTGGAATTAAAGCTAAGAAAGTGGAGTTGATTGTCCCAAATTGCTTACCTCTTATCCTTGTCTCTTCTATCATTGCCAACAAGTCATCTATAATTTCATAAAATTGTTGATAAATTTTTTTGGTGAAGCCATATGGTCCTAAAGCTTTGTCCTTGAGCAGTGAACATATAACTTCTTCCAACTCTTCTTTGGTTACTACTAAAGAGAGATCTTCTCTATCTCTATTTTTTAACAAAGGAGGAATTTTGTTTAGGAGAGTGGCCTGAGCCTACTGATTTACTGTTTTCTTTGTGATAAGGGTTGAGTAATGATCTCTTGCTAGTTCCTTTATGATTGCTTGATTAGAATAAATTTCTTCAGTTTTTGAATTTCTCTGATTGTATTTCATTGGTAGTGTTGAATTATTTTTAGATGAAAGTAATTTGTGTTTCTATCTCCTTTCTTGAGCTAGATCATTCTTGATTGAAGTCTCTAATGTGCCTCTTCTTCTCTAAAAGCTTGATCCATTTCTCGGTTCAACCAGAGTCTTCTCTCTTCTTGTTGAGGGGTTGGAGGTTGATCACCTATCTCTTGCTCTGCTTCCTCCATATGTTGTAGCAATATGCTTGACCTATTTTGAACTTTAGTCTTATTGGCAATCCAGTCCCTAATGGCTTTCTTGAGATTGAAAATTTTCATTTTCCATATCTCTAGGGGATTTTTTGCACAGACATGCTGCTTCCAGACACTTTGTACTAAAGGTGCAAACTCCTAATGCTCCATCCATTCTAGATTGTATTTGAAAGGAATCTTCCTTTTTCCAAGAGCACTATCGCTCGTATCCAAATAGATAGGCTTATGATCTGAGACCAAACTTTGAATTATGCCACTTGATACAAGTGGATACCTAAATAGTATATCTTCTTATATCAAGAATCTATCTAATATTTTTACAATAAGTTTAACCCCAACTCTTTTATTTGTCCATGTAAATTTTCCATTTTGGGGGATTATGTCCTGAAGTTTTTGCTCAGTTATAATTTGCATAACTAGGTCCTTAGAAGGGTCTTTTGAGGGAATGCCTCCTTTTTTCTCCCATTGGGCTAAAGTCACATTCAAGTCCCCTAATATAATTAAATTTGGGGGTCTTTCCTGATGAATCTAGTGTTGAAGACTTTTCCAAGCCTCTTGTTTTAAGACTAAGTTATTTGATCCATAAAAATTGACTATGGTCCAAGTTTGTCCCTGTGGAGAGGAGAAAGAAGTTGCTATCCAATTTGAGTGTCTTGTTTTATTAATACATATCAGGGCCTGTGGATCCCATGCAAGGAGAAGTCCCCCCGAGGTACCTGACAAATCTATTGCTTCTAGGTCTGAGGATCTCCATATATTTTTCCATTCTATTCTTGCTAACTGCTCTGTCAATTTAGTTTCTTGAATGTAGATAACCATTGGCTTCTGTTGGGCTATTAATTGACTTAGGTAGTTTTTTTGTCAAGGGACTACCCAATCCCCTTCCATTCCATGATAGAAACTTCATTTCTTAAGTGGCTTCTTAGCCTTGTTGAAGTCTAAGGTTGTTTGTGCTTTCTTTTGAATATCTATATTTGCTTGTTCTGTTCTTACCTCTTGATTAGATTTCCTCCCTCTAGTAGAAGATCTGGTGGCTAGGGTGCCTCCTGGAATCATTGTTGCTGCTAATTGAGTCTCTTCTATTTCTTCAATCTCCTCTTCTTGAAGGTTTTCTTTGGTAGCCTGAGTTTCCTCCACTTTGTCTTTTGATTCAAGATCTAATGGATCTTCCCCTTTTTTAGATGTCCCTAGATGTTCCTCTTCCTCATTTTATGATAAAATAGAGAACTTATTATTGTTTTGTCTTTCTGGATATGGTTGAGGCCTCCTACTTATAGATCTTCTCTACTGTTTTCTTCTTACTGTTTGGAATTCTTGATCTTCCTCCTTTGTCTCTTGTTGTACCTTAGTGGGATAGTTCCTTGAGAAATGACCATATTGATGACAGGTAATACATTTAAAGGGAATGTGCTCATAATCCAGTGGCTGGGTATGGATCTAGTCCAAGACTTTGATACCTATGTTTTCAAGAAGCCCTTTTTTCAGATTGACTTGAACACAACCTAGCACAAGTTGCATTATTGGCCTTTGGAGGAGCCTAGTCTACAAATGTGCCAATAGAGTTACCTATCATCTCAAGAGTTGGTTTATTCCATAAATGTAGGGGTAAAAATGGTAGTCTTACCCAAATTGAGACTTCTTTTGGTTCTTCCACTTGTGGGTCAAAACTGACTGACCAAGGGGTCATGTAGAGAGGGCTTGATCCAAGGAACCAAGGACCTCCTTGAAATATTGCATCTCTTTCCTCTGTGGAGGAGAAAATAACTATGAAATACCCTCTCCCTACCATCATGAATTCATAGCTAGATATTTTAGATCCCCAAGAAGAGGTGATCCATCTTTGAATGGTTGTTGGGCTAAGGCCAAATACCCACAAATTTGCAAGCAAGAGCTCTCTCAGTTAGGGTGAGGATCAGGCTCTGAATATAGTCTAGAGGAATCTCCACCACTGGAGCATCATTCAACTTAGGAACAAAGGGGCATTTATTACTTGGTTGGGACTGTTATGGCCTCCTTGCCTTCAAAGATTTGGTCATATTTTCTAGTTTTGATTGGTCGAACAGAGGAGGTAGTGAGAACAAGGAAAATGAGCCATGGTCAACGTTCTTGAGTATGGAGGCAATCATCATGGTAACATCTCGAAAGGAGGGTTTGGGGGGAGGGATATCCCCCATTGCCATTGCCATGACAGGGCTTTGGAGGTGACCAAACCCTAATCTAAGCCAAAAGAGAAAACCCTCGCCAAAATCTTAGAGATTTTATTTCTTGGCTCACTTTCCTCTGTTAAATTCATGGACAAACCATGAAAGCAAAAGCAAAAGTAGAGGAAACCAACAAAGGAAGAAGCAAAAGATCTTAAGATAAATAACTGTAAAAAAATTGCAAATAGTCACAATGCCTACCGGATCCGGGCATGCAAAGGATAATGCATTGGGTGGCATGAACCCTTGTCCAAAAACCAAGTCCAAGCATCAACAACGGACAACTAAATCAAAATCGAAATTGTTGCAGCTCTTCCCCTTCCATGCTTATTATCTTATGCTATTATAAAGATCGTGCTCTCAACTCAATACAATTTCTTACTATCAATACATTTTCAATAAAATAATTTTAACCTATAAAATTACATGAAATAAATATAATTTTATATTATGATTGGCTAGAAATATGGCATATGAAAAGAAGTTACTATCCATACATTTAAAAAATAAAATAATTTTAACCTTAAAATTCACATGAAATAAATAAAATTTTATATTATGATTGGCTAGAAATATAATATAGGGAAAAAAGTGAGCATGGTTGTGCATAAGAAAGGGAAATGGTAATCATAGGATGGGAAGTTGAAAAGTGTCACTTATCCTCACTATAATCTAAAGAGTATAATATGAAAAGTTCTTTTGTCATAGAATGTCAATTTAGGCATGAAAAATAGACAAAAGGATAAGAGGCTTTAAAAGTTGCAAGGACAAAAAATGAGACAAAAATGCTCTCCAAAAAGAAAGCCACAAATTTAAAAAAAAAAATCATCATTACTAGAACTAAGAGGAATTATTTTTAGCAAGAGAGAAAGGAGGAACTACCTAGAGGAGAAGATAAGAAAGAGGAAGGTGAAGAAAAATAATTAATATATAACAAACTTAGAAGGAGAGTATATGACTACTAAAATGATAAATATTATGTTTATGCCAAAGGGTGGTTTATAGATAAAGTACCAACCTTTTAGCCAAGAATGAAGAGGATGGAGGATGATCTTGAGAAGCTTATTGTTGTTGTATTATACCATATAGTTTAATATATCAAAATGGATATTTTTACGATACTTTTTTCCTCTTACCTAAAGTACATGTTTTTCACGTTAAATTTATTTTCATAGAATTTATGATAAAACCATAAAGCTAAAAATTATGTTTTTGTATGCAAAGGTTCTAGAATGCATTTATTTTTATATGTTCTCAATCAAACTAGAGCAATAATTGTATTAGTTGATAGATTTACATATTTAATCTCATCAAAGTATATTTAAAAACTTCAATATTTAAATGATTGATATGAAATATAAGTTCTTATATTAAATGTTGGACTTTGATTAATTTTAAACTACTTTTGAGGGACTTGTTTGTTTTAATTTGAAGTCGTTCTAGGGGGGTTCAAATGAACTTCAAAATTTTAATTATTGATATGAAATATAAACTCTTATATATAATGTTGGACTTTAATAAGTTTGAAACTAATTTTGAAAGGCTTGTTTATTTTTCTTAAATCATTTTAAGGGGTATCAAATGAAATTAGATGTGGATCTATGAACCTAATGGTTGCATGTTTTTTTTGTAAGAGAACAACCATTAGAGGCCTCTTGAAAAATGTTAGAAAATAAGAATTTTTTGTGGAGTCTATGGACTGTCTTATTTGTGGTTCAATTGGACAAGGCAACAACATTGCAGCATGATCGCAATGGCAGGATCTGATTGTTGTCAATTCAAAGGAATAATATTTACAATCAAATGCTTGCCTCTTATGACAAACATGACTGAAACCACCATGAGATCAGAGGGGTTTGAGAATAATTAAGATGAAGGACAGGACTTAATGTATAATAAAAAATAACATGATAACAAAGAATTGGTGGTGGCTTGCAGGTAGATGAAAGTAGCCTTCACTTCAACTATTTTCAGCATAACAAAACGTTGCAAGACTGTTAAAGCATATATGATGTTTGAAAAGTGTTTGGCCATAAAGTTTATAAAATTTGCAACCAAAAAGCTCATTAAAAATGAATGAGGGTTTTCAGAAAAAAAAAAAATGAAAAATTATGACTTCTTATGACTCATTAATTTTGGTTGTAAATTAATATGTGAATAATGATCATCCACTTAAACTAGGAATTATATATATAGATAGATAGATAGATACAAAAGGGCTTGAAATCTATTTAAAAGTTAATTTAATAAACTTGCATATCTCTGCCAAACAAATGTCATAACTAATAAAATAAAAAAATCAGGTTCAACCTGCAAACAATTAAGCTTGTTTGTATTTCCAATTTTTATAATAGGCTACCATAGATTTTATCATAGTGAGACCATTACAACTTGCATGGAGTCAAGCACCAACCACTTACACACCCAAGGCCTCTCATGCTCGCTGAAACTTGAACCTGAGCCTTCTCCATGCAAGAAGACTCAGCTCAGCTAGACAGGTTAGTATTCCCAATTTTAGTGCTTATTGTTCATTTCTTTATGTTGGTAATGGGTATTTCATTTTGTAAGTGAGAGGCTAAAACAACAATTAAGCTCCACCCACAAAGTATTTAACATTGAATAATAAATATAAATGGAATCAAACAAAATGATAAATAGTATAATGTGAAAGTATCATGTGAAAGCGATGGCAATACTTAGTGAATAAATTGATATTAAATTGACAAAGCAATAATTCATTTAAAGGTAGAATTTTTTTAATAAATGGTGTATTTCAAATTCATGAATCCTCTAACTATACATGGCAGGCATTTGAAAATTGCCAATCCAACCTGATGGAGGAGGGAAAGAGGGAAATAAACACCATTAAATTATCTGAAATGGCATTTTGGTGCACTTTCTCGACTACCTTTTGTTAGCACCGTGGGAATGATTCTATTACTAGAAGCTCCTGTTGTCTCTCTTCTACCTAATTTTTCAAAGCTGCTGGACATAAACAGTAGAATCATTGGAAAATGGATGTAGAACTGCCCCATGTTTTAAGACATCTCTTAGATCTACAATAAATAATTACTTACAATCGAATTGCAGGAGAGCTTATCATATCATGAGCACCATCACAATCCAGTTTGATCAGGTCTTCCAAAAATAATATAATCCATATGCCAAACCCATATGGAGTGGAGGACTATCTCCTACCCTTTTATCACTTGATCACAAACATCAAATCTCCAGCAACTAAAACCTCAGCAGGTTGTGGATTGGTGTAGACATATGAAACTATTGAGTTGTGTGTCCCTGCTGGCCTGTGAAGACCAAGTACAACAATATTTTCATCTTGTAAAAGCTCTAAGAAGAGTTCCATGAATGTTCTTCCGACATAACCTCTTGGGATTGGAAGCTGGTCAAAGTTGCCTCCATTTATAGCCCCTGATAAGAACTTCTCCACTATATCAACTACATTTCGATTAAAAAAGGTAGCATACCTGCAAAAAGACAAAAATTTCAATTACTTCCTGCATACTACTCACACAACTTAATTGTAAGTGCATTTTCTAGAATGATTTCCTGGAAAGGTATAAAGACTATAAACATTGTGACAAAACCTTGTCAAATTCGACAAGATCTAGGCAGTTACTTCTCTGCTTTAGAAGTAAAAAGACTTTCTCAAACATTGTCAAAGCAAATTGTCTCTGCAGGATCAAATTCATCAATTTTGCTCAAGAATCTGAACCACGAAGCACAATTCATCCAGAACAAAACGATCAACCTAGCAAGCAAGTTAAAAACTTAAGAAAATGCTATGAAAAGTCACTAGAAAAGTTCAATTAAAAATAACAATTAAAGGTTCCATCACAATGAAGACCGACTGCCATAATGATGACTAGGGCTAAAGCCTTGCTGGGCACTGGAATTCTCCTTGTCTTAAAGTCAATGCATTAATGCAGGCTACACCTGGACAAGGGTGGGTGTGAGACCAGGGGAATTTGGCAAGGGTTGTGAGCTTAATGATGCTTGAAGAAAGTGTTACAAGTTACCAAGTCCAAAAAGAAACAGTTTAAGGCAAAGAAACTTACATCAAAAAATTGAGTGCAGCAGGACTAAAACCTTTTCCTTCTATATATGAGGGTGAAAACATGTAGTCTGCTACCCGGTTCCTAGCATACATTCCAGGATCAAACAACTTCTTCTTCACATGAAACTTCGGTCGTAAGTAATGAATTGCAGCTTCTTGCTGTAGTTCAACAACAATGCGGTCCCTTACTGGCTGAAGAAGGCGTTCAACAGTGGCAGCTATAAAAAAATTATTGATATCAAAAAAGGCTTCTGCTATAGTAGACTGATCAGAAGACTGATCGCTTTCATCTTTAGTGTCTTCGTCATGGCTGCGTTGTGCCAGTATAATTACTTTTTCTGTAGAAGCCAGAAGAAACCAATTAACATTGAAAACTATACAGAAGTACTGATAAATGTCATACCAAAAGTATAAAAAAAATTGCAAGATAGCTTCCCTAGGAAAATATAAGGTTGCATGAAAACACAGATCTGTAAAAGCATGGTGTTTTAAAACCTTGGACTGAAACAATTTTAATACCATGAACTGTCCCTGCTAAATTGTAGATAAATCTGATAAAAAACAAGTCCTAGATGATTACTTACAAATTTAAGGCAAGAGCACATCAATACAGAAAAGAATACATGCCTGCTTTCATGACACCAGCACGTACCAAATCAAGCTCATACAATGGTGAGCCTTTTACAAAATAAACATCTTCAAACATTCCAGCACAACCCCATTCAGAAGCAACTGGTTCATTTGGATGCAAAATAACCACTGGTGGATTTGGAAGATTTGGCATTCTAAGATGGCTAATGAGATAGAAGATATTTATAGGCCACTTTCCCTGAATGCACAACAAAATATGCGCTGCAGGCAGATTGATTACAGACATGGTTCTGCAGGATAAGTTTTCCATTATGTCATCTGCCCTTCGTTCCAGAATTGATGGATCGGGTTTCTCCCACTTTTGAGGCGATGGCCAGCTTGTTGCAATATCTATTGCTTCCTCAAGTGAATATATGCGCTTAAGTCCTCCATTAAAACTATCTTTGCAAAAATGTGATTCATTTGATGATTGGCTATTCTCATGGTTGGCAGATATAAGCTTCCGTATCTGGCTCTTGTATTCACTTTTGCATCCAGACTTCATGACTGATCCGGAAGCTCCAGAAAGTGATTTCCCTGCGTAGTCATCATGATTGATCGAGGTTGTGATAGCCATGGGCCTTGTAATGTGAGTAAGTCGTCGTTTCTTTAATTCTTCTAAGAGTTCATTATCTTTTATGGAGTCATTTTTTTTCTGAGAAGCTCTGCCATAAAAATTCTTCCATGTCTGATTCCAACAAAGAAAAGAAGCGTTATGTCCAAATTTGGAAACCTCCTCTGCAGCCCAAAGGTCTTCAGCTATAACTAAGCCAATATCTGAAGATAAAATCCGGTGTCCTTTTGGGTAAAAAATGATTTCCCTCGACATATCCTCCATCAGAATATCAAGACCAAATAGAATAACATGAAACTTCCTGTAAACAACATCTACAGCCTGTACTAGACAGAAACAAAAACATTATTTTAGAAACCTAGAGATTTAACTCCATCCTTATAATGGCACCCATATTCACTCCACGAAACATAGCACATGAGAAAAGAACATGCAAACATATTTCAATCAAACATGTTAAACAGAGCGCTGAATCATTAACATGCAAGTCCACCTTTTTTTGTTTTCCTCTTGCTTATCACTCTTTCCAAGATATCAGGTATGTAATACAATTAATTAGACAAGAACACAGAAATGGTTAGAACAGGAGTCTGCTGAAGTCAAACCATATGTTGAATTTCCTTTGGTTATGCACTCACTATCTCCCTTCATCATGCTTCTAGCAAAGAAAAGGCAAAATGCAATTCAGTTGCAATGACTGACCTCTTCAAAGAGAATTTCTTCTGTGTGGAAGCAAGGAGGCAATATCACTGGGAACACTTCCTGCTTCAGTCCATCTGAATATTGCTGTAACCAACGTTCGGAACTAAGAGTATTGAGAGGCAAGCCAGACTTGAAAAGATTTGTCAAAAAGGTTGGCAGCCCTTTAACATAGCAGCTGAAACGGAAATATTGAGAGAACATTCAGAAGAAATGTCTCATTTTCATGATCTAAAAAAATTAAAATCACTTGAGTTTGCTTTAGCGAACCAATTGAGGGCATAATTGAAACAAAGTAGCAACCTTCGGGCAAGCAGCTGAAAACGAATAGCTTCAGGGCAGACCATCTCAATTTCATCTCCTGCATCATCTAAAATGGCACTGTCCTGATTCTCAGGTTTCAACATCTCTACAATAACTCGTACCTTTCTACCACAGTATCGATTTACACTCAGTGTGCGAACAAACTGTGCCGCATCCTCTGCATCAGGATTCTTCAAACCCACACTTATCAGGTGCAAAATCATAATGCAGGTTCATCAATTACGATAATTTCAAACTTTTATTATGAATATGGCAATATTTAGCTCAACAGTGGAGGTATCAACTTAAAAGATTACTTCATCTATTTAGAATCCATGGTCGAAAAGAGAGATGGTGTTACCATAAATGTCATATTAAGATGGAGGACACTAGTATAACATCTTAATATATGCTTGTGAATAGTAAGCACAGAAAAGGGAGAAAAGATATTTACAGGATAAATAGAAAATTCAGAAGCTCACCACAGCCTGTCGATCTGCCATCAAGAATACAGCTGAAGCAATCTTTGCACTAACACGATCAAGGTCATTTTCATTCAAAGGAGTGCCCTCAATAAACTCTACACGACCTTTATAATTTGAGAGCAGTGTCTTCATCTCAAATCTGTAAATATGAAAAACCAATATGTAAGAAAACTAGTTTTCCAGAAATGCTAAAAGGAGAAGCAAAGCTACAATAAATTGGAGATTTGTGCTGTAACAAACCCACATATGAAACATTTGAAATGCATGAATGCAAAGACTATAGCATCATTCCAAGCAATTAGAAACTATTTGTTCAGTGTCAGAAGTTTACGAAGGTTTATATGGAGCCATAATCACAACTCTAAGTGGAAATGCTGGCATATCTGCAAAACAGGATTAACAAGAAAAAAAAATTAACCATACTTTTAATTTGGAGCATTTCATATCACTAAAGTAAAATAAAACTCATTAACAAGATATGAGAATAACACCTTATGGCTGCACCCTTGCTTGGTGTAAAACATTAAATAAAGAGAAACTTAACCAAAGGTTTAAATAAAGAATGTCCCTTTAGCTTCCTTGCCTTTATCATGAGAAGGATGATAGAACTCTGAAAGGAAGTCCTGCACGGTGCGATATGACAAATTTCCACTGATTATCACAAATCTTGAACCAACAACCTTCTGTACAGCAAATTTTCCTCCATATGGCCTGACAAAACATAATCATATTAGACCAGGAAAAGAAATTGGCTGTACTAAATCAAGCCATATGAGCACCTCAATAAATATATAAATAATAGTTATTGAATAGTTGTGTAGAGTAATAAGTTGCACCTCCTAGATGCAAGCTCCATGATGTTATTTATCTGAATAGGTAAAACAAATAATGCTATCAATATGGTAAGTAAAGTAACAGCTCGGCCCCAATCAGAATTCATTGTAATATCCCCATATCCCACAGTTGAGATCTGTTCATAACGAGAAAATAGGCATTAGCTTAACAAGGTATCAATTTTTAAGGTTCCAAATTTATGATCAAGCATAATGCTAATGTAAAAATAAAGGATACAAAATCCAAACCATACTGTAACAATCACATAGTAGAAGGCATGATAAATTGTTAGACACCCATGGGCTCCACAATTGTTTTCTTTCTTGACATGAAGTGGGGTGGCTTTTTGCTCCACCCAATGTAGCAGACCAGCCATGATAAAAACTGCACAAGTGAAGCCTTCTCACTGTAAGTAAACTAGAAAAGCTAGGTTGCATATATGCATGCTGAATGCATACAGTTTTTTACTATATTGTAGTGTAATACATCTGCAACACTCCCTACAATTAATAGGCAGAATAAAGCAGACATAAAATTATTCAGACATAAATATAAATACTGTAGTTGAATTCCAGCATTATTATTTTCATGCTTGGCATGTTTTAAATACAGATAAACATAGCTGTATTAACTATGATATGAAAACTAAGTTAACCCCGCAAATTTTACCACAGGTACCGGGCAAACATGGCTTGATGTAAATATATTTCAAATTAATAACAAATTTGTTTTGCCAAAAATATGTAGAGAAATAAAATAATTTTACAAATATGCAGTGAGAAAATGAAATGAAATATTATTATTAATGTCCACGGTGGGCCAAAAAAGACCCAAGGGACTATAAGAAGTACAATAATGACTGCCAGCTAGCAGGCTAAAAGCCCAACAAAGAAAATAACTAAGATAAAAACAAGACGAAACCCGACAATCGGGCTAAAGAGAAAGGGAAAAAAAGAAGAAGGGAGAGAAGAGGGGGAAGGGGGGAAGGGCTGCAGTCCAGAAGAGTGAAGTGCATGCCAAGAAGAACAGGGAGAGAGAGGGAGGGGGGGGGGAGGGAGCAGCCCATGAGGGGCAAGCTCCAAGAACCCCCCAAAAACTAATCTCTCCTAGCAGTCAAGGCCAAAGTATCAAAGCTGAAGAAGTCCATGATGTCTTTGTCCATCGCTAGAGAAGGACCCTAACAGATTGTGGATGCGTTGTCTAGTGACCTGTTGGTTACGAATCTGCCATGAGGAAAGGATTTTGTGTTAATGCGCCCAGATTCGCCCACCAGCTTGAAAGGCCGGAAGGAAGAAATGCCTTCCGTGCCAATCTCCGGAGAAGGCCGGCTCCTGTGGGTTTTATGGTTTGAGATGAGGGTGCAGGAAAGAGATAAAAATGCGGAAAGGATTTACAAATGAGGTTGGAATTGGGTGGGGGGAACTAACAGTACAAGCAACACATCAATCACCGCTACTTACTGCATTATGAATACAAAGCATAACCAGGAACCGCAAAGTCTAAGTGTACTTTCCGTATAAAGCGAGAGGTACGCACAGCCTACAATGGCTCCCTAGCAAACATTCTCCCTACAAGGAGAACTAACGACGACGGCAGCGCATCAATCACCACTACGGACAGAGACAGAAAGCAACCAAGAGATGTCAGATCCGAGTATGTGTGTTGTGCAGAGAATTTGTACGCACAGCTACAATGGTCCCCTAGCAAACATTCTCCCTACAAGGAGAACTAACAGCACGACAATGCATCAATCACCACTACGTACAACAACATAAGCATAACACACAAACTGAAGGAACTGCTACCACATTTATTCTATGTATCCTCTAATCAATTAAGTTCAAGAGTACTTGGCCACCAAATGCTGAAATAAATCAACAAGCCATGACACAAGCAATGCCTCAGGTGTCCCTGACCACCAAATGCTGAAACGAATCAACGAGCCGTGACACAGGAAAACGTAAAGCAAAAATAGAAAGGAAAGGCAGCATAAAAAATAGAAGCAGTAGAACAGAGCCAGGCATATACTTTATATTTATAAGCAGAAGCACGGTTACAATGGTTCCCTAACAAACATTCCCCTTCCACCCCGTTACAATGAAAATGCGGTGGGTATTTATAGCCCGAGTCCCTCCCGTTACATTAATGGGCACAAAGTCCCAGTCAAACATTGGCTGACAAAAGCAGCTATGGAGTTGCTGATGCTGACCTTTGTCGGACAGGACTGTTCCTGCAGCATGGTTCCCCTGAAGGCCGGACAGCTAGGTGGCAGCGCGTTGGGTAGATCTTCACATCGGCGGGAATGCGGGCAGCTGGAGCAGGTAGAACCTCTAATCAGCTTTAAATGAGGCAGCTGGCATAAGTAGTGCAGCCCATGCTTGTCCTTTTGCTCGGCACGTCTTGGCTCGGATCCCGAAGCTGGACACTTGTCGGATGATGCTTTGTTTGACATGTGTCTGCCTTGAAAGGCAGTTTATCCAACTTCTCCCAGGATATGAGCGCCATCGGGTTGCGCAGGCAGAAAACAGCGCAGCTGGGAAGGCCTTCATGCCTTGGGCAAATTCTGAGTTTGTTTCCCTACTGCGCACCTGTCAAAGGGCGCACTCCGACTTCGCTGCGAAGTCGGGTTGCGCACAGGTGAAAGCTGATGTCTGCCGCCGTACGGACTTCGCCCTGGAAAGGGGGAGCAGTTCGAACTTCGCGCGAAGTACGAACTTCTCCCCAGCACTTAGTCATTTTCCTGCCAGCCTGCCAGCCTGCTACAAGGTGCGCTCAGAAAGTTGGGAGAAGTCGGACTTCGCACCAAAACTGGGCGAAGTACGAACTTCGCGCCAAAACTGGGCGAAGTACGAACTTCGCACTTTGTGTTCTTGCTGCGCTCCATCTGGAGGGCGCACTCCGACTTCGCGCGAAGTCGGACTTCGCCCTAACACTTAGCCATTTTTCAGGGCAACTGCTGTCAAATTTGAGATCGGATCGAGGGGCTCAAAAGAAAGGGGGAAAGAATGAGAATGCAGGGAAGAGAGAGAAAGGGAGAGAAGGAGAAAGGGAGAGAGAGGAAGAGGGAAAAGGAAGAGCAGCACTCTTACAAAACTGAAAACATTGCACCCCGTGCAAAATGTGGCAACATTTCTGGCGGCTCGCGGGGTGTCGAGCTCGCCTCGGCGCAAAGAATCCATGCCTTCATCCATTGGGTGCAGAGGAAATTGCTTCCCCTGCTTTCTGCTGCTCTAGCTGTTCACCTCGCGGCAACTGTTCTTCAGATTCACTTCCGGCAGTCGCCTCCTCAGAATCCTCTTCCGAACGTTCTCCAGCTCTGGCTTCTGCCTCGCAGATGCGGTTGTATGCGGCCTGGGCTTGGCCCCAGGCTTCTGCTTCGAATGGTCGGCGGTCAGCAACTTCTTCTAATGCTGCGTGGAAAGCGGCGACCGCGTGCGGGGTCGATGGTGAGGTATCTTTTCCCGGCCTCCTGGAAGTAGGAGCTGATCTTGCGACGACTTGGACACCATCTGGGTGACCTGACTTTCTTGAATTGGCTCGGTCCAGCTATCGATTTCAGCCGTATCTGCCTCAAAGGACCGCCAATTCTTTTTCACCTGCTCATGGGTGAGAAACTCACCATTCTCAACAAAGCCCGGGCACCCTAGCTCGGAGAGAGCGTGAAAGGGAGCCATACAAATGTCTCTTTCATGTTCAAATGCATCTAACATTCGTCTGGCAACCCTCACCTCTTCTACTTTCTTAAAATATTTATGCAAGGTTACCCTTGCATCTGCCCATTCTGCGGCGAATGAGGACATGGGGGAGAATTGGAGGCCATCGCGCTCGCGCTCTTGAAGATTTATAGCCAGGTCCAGCCATTGCTTCGCCTGGCGTTCGGCCTCCTCTACCACAGGCTTTCCCCAGGCCAGAAACTTCTTGGATCCTGGATGCAAAATCCAGAACCGACATAGCCTTATACGTGTGGGGCTTGCATCCCCGCAGCAGATCAGCCCGCATCTCCTTAACTTTGTTCTTTGAAAAGACCGTCGCTTGAGATGCTTTCTCTGCAGATTGCGACTGCGCCTGTTTCAAAGACTCCTGGAGCTGAGAAATCTGCTCCAGGGCTGCCTGCTTTTCCGTTGCGGCTTCTTGCTGAGAAGCGGCCAGCTGGGATTTTAGTTCACTTATTTCTTGCTGCGCCGATTCCAGCTGCTCAGTGGACCTAGACAGGTCCTCTTCAAGCTGCCTTGTTTTATCCTGCAACCGGAAAAGCTCTTCCTGTTCCTCCAGATTTTTGACAAGGAGATTATCCGCCTTACGAATGATTCCCTGAATCTCGTATTGCTTGTTGATATCGTCAAAGCTCTTCTCCTTTCTCTGGAGCTCGTAGTCCGCCCTGGTCATTTCCCGGAGAGGCTTCTTCACTTTTGGAGTTATCTTTTCTGTCGTGAGCACTCTCCTCTCGAAGTCAAACTTGGTACGCTTTATCGGGGCGGCTATCTCTTCAGGTCTCCTCCGCTTCAGGTTTTGGAGGAAAGAGATAGGGTATTCTACGGCTCTAGCTGCCAGAGGCAAATCGTCCGTGTTCTGGAGATCGTCCATGAGGTCCGGTTCCCCCAGCCTAGGGTTTTGCTGTGACATTTCTCCTGAGAACAGGGAAGAAGGAAAAACCGGGAGGGCTTTGGAAGGAACGACCGCTTTTGAGGGCGACCGGGGAGCGGAGAGCGGAGCGGTTGATGCTGGAAGGGTTTCAAGTGGCTGAGGCAATGGATGTAACGGTGAAGGCGCAGCTTCAGCACTAGCCACGGGTGAAGGGTTTGGGGTTTGACTCAGGGATAGAGATTCGTTGGGGTCCTGAGCAAACTGGTTGAAAGAATGATGGCCGCTAGAAGGCTGTGGAGATGGGGAGGAAGACACGGCCACGACTTGCTCGGATTGAGCGGGAGATGGAGTTGGAGTAGGGCCAAATGGAACTTGAGGGAGTGGGGGCGGCGGACGTACTGCGGGCTCCGCTCGAGCCGATCTTTGGATGGATGTCTCGCGGTTCCGGTTCCGGCGGTTAGCTCAGAATCATCCAGAGAAACAACCTCTGGAGCGGCTGGACGCGGCTGCGGCTCTGCGACTAATTGCTGCACCATCAGGCTAGGTCGCCTGATCCTATCAACCCTCTTCCTCTTCTTTTCTTCTGGAACAATGGCTGGTTCGGGAGGAGAGGAAGTAGGTGCAGCGGGCGCTGATGTTCCCACGGTAAACTTGTACCGGGGTTTGACTTGCAGAAGGTCTGCCGCTGCCGGTCCGCTCGCTGGTGGCGCTGGCGTCTTTTGTGTCTGAGGAGTTACCTCAGGCGTTGACTTGACTGACTTCTGAGCCTTTTCAGGCGCCACCTTGGAAGCAACAGGTTGCATTGGGTCCACTTGGATATCTGCTGGGCCCGCACTGGCAGTTGTAAAAGTGTACAACTATTGGGAGGAAGACCCTCCTTTATAACCTTCAAAAGGACCTCGGGGAACGTAATCTCGAAATGCGAAAGGCCGCCAGCTGGCAATGTGCTGGTCATATAGAACTGAAAAGTCGTCATCAACGGCCAGATTCTTCCTGACGGATTTATCGTGCTGCGTGCGGCACCTCATCTTCCAGCATTCAACAATCTTTTCTTTTGGCCAGTTAAGGCCTGCTAGCTTGGAGATGAATTTTTTAAATCCAGGAGAAGAAAACTTGTGGTCCGGGTTTCGCTCGGGGTCATATGCTACCTCCTCGCAGTAAAAATCCTGCCACGGAGGCGAAGCTTCCATCGAGTCAATCTCCCAGTCGAGGTCAACATGGACCACATCGCATCTGTCTTCGATTATATCTGCCCGGGGGCAGATATGTACAAACTTTCCCCTTATCCCGTATGGGTCGTATTTCCAGCGCTGCGACAGCAGAATCAGACCAATGTCAAAAAGCTCCCGCTCGAGATAGGCATGCTGTCCTACCTCAGAAATCTCAACGTTCGCCCAGGAAAGAGGATATTGAAAGATCTGGCCCTTTCTCTTTCCCTGGCCGAACTCTTCCTCAACGTAATCCATCTGCCGGGCAACCTCCATCCCAAACTGATGATCCGTGCACCAGTAGGGCAGCAGATGAGGTTTGCCCTTGAATCCGTAGATTCTGACCACAATCCCCTGCGTCAGTCTAAAAACGTCCCCGAGCTTCTGATTCAGCAAATAGTTCGTCATTTCCTGCGGGGGGCGAGGGATCTCACCATCGTTGAAGACTGACATGACCAGGCCCAGAAAGTTGAAGTTGAACTTGTAGTAAGACCCTTTCCGGTATAGGTCATCCGTCCAGTCATAGACGGGCTGTGGTTCTCCCCTCTCATTTACCTTCTTCAGGTTCGGGATCGGCATCCGGGAGTGCAAATGATACAAACAAAGCCAAGCCAAAAAGGAACTGAACCGAAATCCAGTTGACTGCTTTTTCTGGAGCTTTACCAGGCTGGAGTGAATGGCATATGCCAGCCAGTCCGCCTAGTCGAAAAATATGGGGCGCTTTCCACTTCTATGCGCTGCTGGTTCATAGGATTCTCCGCACAGGAGACATTCTGCCAGCGCTAGCTGGTACGGCTGTACCAGCTCGTCAGAGTCGCAGCCAAGGACCCACGCCAGAATGGTGTATATGTACTTGCTCTGAAACTTGTTCAGGGGTATGGGGCCAGTTGGCCATTGTCCAGCTGTGAGCGGGGCGTTCAGCTCTGAATTGAGGAAATCCCTCATCCGTTTTGTATGCGTGAAGCGTCCCGCTTGCTCGCCCAGATTTATTTTCCTGACAATCGTGCTGGAGTCATACTCCAACCCTGGGGCGAAAGCCGGCTGAACAGTCTCTTTGCGCAGCGCGAACAAGGGTTTACCGCTGGAGCTGCAAATTTGTCGGGTAGCTGGTCTGTAATGTCTGACGATTAGGTCTACCAGCTTCGGGCATTGATGGACAGGAGGGCACAAGAACCGGAAAAGGTTCGACTTGTATGCCGCTCCGAAATGGTGAGAGGGCGAAACTTTGTCAGCCCAACTCTCCACGTTTATCCGCAGCTTAGTCAGGCTCATGGAAAACAAGCCGTCCTTGTATCCCGCCAGGTAATTTACCGGAGGTGGTGGGGCTTGCCCACGCTGTACTTTCTTTGGCCGGGATTTTGACTTTTGCTCCGGCGGTGTTTCACTTCTGAAAACACTTGACTGCGGTAAATCCTCGGGTTCGCGCCCTTCGCTGGATTGCGCTGGCATTGGCAACTTTCCTTTGTCCATCCCTCCGAAACAGCAATAATTACAAATTCAGGGCGTCTGCAGCAGATTTCGCAGTCACAGGAATAATCTGCACAGTCACAGGAATAATCTGCACAGTTTGGCATGTCTGGATGCATCTGACCCCCTTTTCTAGATAATGACAGCGTCATTAATGTCGCGCAGGAGGGGGTAGGTCGGCTGGCAAGTGAGGGCGTTATGATTTCTGGGTGGCCGCGCAGGAGAATGTCTTGAAAAATGTACCCCGGCTGCCGTGCCATGCTTCTTTGATTGCGCTTTCCTTGAAGATTGCGCAATCATTAAATTTGATTTCGAATGCCGTGCCATGGCTGACGTCACTGCCGCAATCTGGGCACACTGCTCAAGAAGTAACCCCTTTGGTGCGGAAACCCATCTCTAACTGTCGCAATGCGCCTTGGGCTCATGCTTGGAACTTTTAGAATATTTTATTCATTTTTTAAAACCGTCCGAGCTGGCCCAGAAAACAAGGCGCAATCGGACTTCGCCCAAAGTTGGGCGCGATCCGACTTCGCCAGCGCAGTCGGACTTCGCCCCAAAATTGGGCGCAGTCCGAACTGCCACTTGCACTGAGACTGTTTCCCTTTCTTTTCCTACTGCGCCCGAGGATTGAGCGCAGTCCGACCTTTGCAAATTTCGGAAGAGTTGGCGAGTACTTAGAATTTTATTGCCTCTTGGGATCGGGTGCACGAGCTGCGCTCAGAAAATGGAGCGCGTTCGGACTTCGCCCGAAGTTCGGGCGAAGTTCGTATGCGCGAAGTTCGCACTTCGCGCGCAAGCTGGGCGCAGTTCGTACTTCGCGCGCAAGCCGGGTGTATTCGGACTTCGCGCGCGAAGTCGGACTTCGCTCAAAAGTCGAGCGCAGTCCGAACACTCGTACTCTTTGCAGTTTTCTTCTTTCAAACTTCGCCTTTTGGCTAGCGCGCAGCCCGACTTCGCTGCGAAGTCGGGCAGCAGCCAGCACTTAGCCGTTTTTTTGCTTTCTCCACTCAAGCAGTCCCATTACGAACTTCGCCCCTTCTGAGGGGCGACAACAGACTTCGCCGCGAAGTCTGTATTCTCTCCCATGTCGCAGTTCGGCTCAAATAAAAATAAAAAACTGAAAGCTGGAAACTGTACATGCTGAAAAAGCAAAAATGCATAAGGGAAATTTTTACACAGAAGGGCCAATTGGGCACCTTCAGCAGCGGTAAACTTTTAAGTGGAACCCGTTAACGGGGATAGATAGGAGCTGACCCTCCATATCCCGAAGTACGTAAGCATTGAACTGGTTCACCCGGGCAATCTGATAAGGGCCCTCCCAGAGGGCATCAAACTTCCCGTGGTTGCCCGGCTTCGCCTTGTATGAGTCCCACTTCAGCACCAGGTCCCCGATTTTAAAAACTCGGGCAGTGGTGCCTTTTGCAAACCAGCCTTGAGTGGCTTCAATATGCTTGGTGAAGGCCCGGTATGCTTTTTCTCTATCTTCTTCCAACTGCAGGAGTTGGCACAGTCTGTCATCCACCGGGTCTCCACTGCTCCTGTCTTCGTCCAACATCCATAGGGCAGGGATTTCAATGTGGGATGGCATGACAGCCTCTTTGCCATAGACGAGTGCATAGGGGGACGTTCTGATGGATTTCTTGAATGAAACTCTGTCCGCCCACAGCGCCCGGTTCAGGAGTAAATGCCAAGTCCGCTTGTTCCTGTCAATGGTCCTCCTGATGATTTTCAAGAGGTTCTTGTTAGTAGACTCGGCGAGGCCATTCCCTCGCGGGTAGTAATTAGAAGACATTTTGTGATAAATGCCAAGTTTGCCAGTGTACTCCGTGAGTACAGCGCCTGCGAATCCCGGACCATTGTCTGTCACAATTGACTCTGGAACCCCGAAGCGGGTAATCAGGCTCTCCAGGAACCTAATGACCGTTTCTTGGTCTGCATTTTTGGTTGGGATCGCCTCTGCCCACCGTGTGAAGTAGTCGGTGGCTGTAAGAATAAACTTGTGTCCGGCAGAGGAATTAGGCGAGATCACCCCAATGAAGTCTAGACCCCATTCTTTGGAACGGAGTCTCGGCCTGAATCGGTTGAAGGGGCAGGGGTGCTTTTCTGCTTCTGCCAGCAAACCTCTGGCATTGATCACACTTAGAACAGACTGCATAAGCGTCTGTAAATAGAGTGGGCCAATAGTACCCGGCTCTAATTATTTTTAAGGCCGTAGGCCTTGCAGAATGATGACCTCCAGGCATCCCAGAATGAAATTCTCCGAGGACCCTGGGCTGATCGGATTTCATGACGCACTGCAACAGGAGGCGAAGAGTGTACTTAAGTGCACCTAGCCGAAATCTCCTTCGTTGTGAGGCGTTCAGGTGATCGGGACATCTTCCGGTGCAGAAATATCTCACCAGTTCATCTGTCCAATCACTCCCCTCCGATAAGGAGTTGGCTAGGTAGATGCTTGTCGCTGTGTCCTCCCACTTACAGGCGGAGATGCCGGCTACAGCGCTTCGGGCCAGCTCCTGACACAAGGCTCGGCCTCTGATAAGCTTGGTGGGCCGCACTTCGATGTCGAACTCCTGGATTTTTGCAATCCATCCTGCTCTCTTGTGACCCGGCTCTCCTTGTATGATGAAGCTTCGAACGTCCGGGTGAATCACAAAGACAGTCGTTTTGCTCTAGGAGACAAAATGCCTGAACTTTCGGAGGGATTTCATGACAGCGTGAACCTGCCGCTCTATAAAGTTGTACTTTTCTTCATGCGGCTGAATCACTTGGCTCAGGAACGCTATGGGGCGCTCCTCGCCATCGTCTCCCTCTCGAGTCAGGACTGCGGCGTAACTTTCCGGTTCTCCCACCGCATACAGGATGAAGTCCTTGGAGTAGTCCGGGTTTATCAACACCGGAGCTTGCGCGATTCGAGCCTTGATTTCCTCAAAGGCTTGCCCTCTCTCATCAGTCCATTCGTAAATTGTATCCTTTTTCAGCAGCTCGGCCATAGGCTTGATCACCTGCGCGAAGTCCGGGATGAACTTCCGCACGAAGTTAATCTGACCGAAGAAGGACTGCAGCCCTTTTTTATCGATTGGGGCTGGCAAGCGAAGGAGGGCTTCTGCTCTGTCCGGGTCAATGGCGAGGCCTTTCTCGGAGATGACATGTCCCAACAGCCTACCTTCTTTTACCGCGAAGACAGACTTCTTCGGGTTTATAGAAATGCCGAATTCCCGACACCTCTCAAATATTTGCCGCAGGTGGGAAACATGATCTCCTCTTTGGTGAGAGAAAACAGTCATGTCATCAAGGTAGATGACAATGATCTTATTGAGCAGCTCTCGGAAGGCCAGGTCCATGGCCCTTTGGAATGTGGCACCAGCATTGGATAAGCCGAAAGGCATGCGCTGATAGGCGAACGTCCCCCATTTGGTGGTGAACGCCGTCTTATGCTGGTCCTCATCTTTGACCCAAATCTGGTTGTAGCCGAAAAATCCATCTAAAAGTGAGAATCTCTGGGCTCCAGCAACGATGTGTAGAATCTGGTCGATTTGGGGAAGCGGATAGTGGTCCCTGAGGGAAGCCTAATTCAAGTTTCTGAAGTCGACACAGAGACGAATGTCGCCATTCTTTTTCCTCACGGGCACCAAATTCGCGACCCAGGATGAATGTTTGATGGGGTAGATGATTTTGGCCTCCAGCATCTTCAAGAGCTCGGCTTTCATCATGGCCTCAATTTTCGGATTCACGGCCCTCTGCTTCTGACGGAATGGCTTGGCGCCATCCTCTAGCTCAATGGTATGCTGGATCACATTTCTGTCATACCCCCTCAAATCCTCGTAGCACCAGGCCACGATGTCGGGGAACTCTCGGCACAGTGATCTAATCTGCTCAAGTTCCTCCGAAGTGCAGTCTGTCCCGACCTTGATAGTTTTACCAGGTTCAAGTTCCAGGTCGGCATACCGCTTCGGGTCTACTTTGATCCTGTGAGATATTGCTCTGTCATTCTGATCAAATAGACTCTCCAACGTAATCAGTCCTTTTGGGACATGATTATTTTTTAACTGTATCAACCCCTCATATTGCTCGTCATCAGGGTCTCTACCTTCGATTGAACCAACTTCGTTAACCAAAAATGTGACGATCTCCTCGTCACAATCGAACACCTGCCAGTGGGTGTCCTTATCGAGCACAGAAGGCCTGTAAATAGTGCGAACCGGCTTCGGTTTCTGGACAACGTCATCAGCCGGAACGTACCTGGCTCCAACAGACGCCAGAATGTCAGCGTGTTTGTTTTTCTCACGTGATATCGCCTTGACATTCAACGAGTCAAACGACTCCATCAGGTCCCACACCCGGTTGCGGTACGCCTTGAGGTAGTGATGTTTGGAGGCGCACTTATTCGTAACCTGTCGGCATACCAGCTCTGAATCTCCAAAGATCTGCAGGTGTTTAATCCCCAGCCTCTCCGCCTTTCGCAAACCCAAGCACAGGGCTTCGTACTCCGCCGAGTTGTTAGTGCAGCTCCAGGCCAACTTGTAGGTATAGTCCTTCTGGATCCCGGTCGGAGAAACCAGAAGCACCCCTGCACCGGCGCCATTTTTGCATCGTGCGCCGTCAAAGAAAAGCTTCCACAGCTTCTCAGGTGCAGGTCCCACTTCCTTTGCAGCTGACTTGTCAAGCCTCTCGGGCTGTACAACGGTGTAACAACCCTGCTCTATCTCAATTACGACATTGAAATCCCGTAAAGAGAACTCATCTTCAAGCTGTAGCACTTCGAGGGCTTGCTCGGTCAGCTCTACTGTCACCAGTTCTTCCTCCGACAGCTGGACCATGCAGTCCGACTCTTCTCCGGGTATCTTCTCTACTAGGAAGGTGGAAGGCTTTTCATTAAAGATTTTCAGTCTCCTTCCTTTGAAGGGCACTTCCATGTGTGAGTAGTCTAGAGACAGGTACCCGCCCAGCTTCGCGGTGAACTCCCGGGAGAGACACATGCCGAAGTAGGGAGCCAGGTCAACGACCACGACCTCTTGGATGACCACAATGTCGAGAGCTTTATGCAGCCGAATAGGGATGTCCTTTATGACACCAACTGTCTTGACAGGGGTGCCGTCTAATTGCAGCACGCCTTGGCTGCTTCTTGTGTATTCCATCCCGATCTCATCGCAGACGGCTTTCGGCATAACAGTCGTGGAAGCGCCAGAGTCCACCATGCAGTTGTGAACTATGTGCCCTTGCATCCGTAAAGACAGATAGAAGGGAGGCGGTCTGTTCTTCCCAGTGGTCGAGGCCGTCAGAGGCTGAACCAGGACAGCGGGCTGTATCTGCTTGGCATTCTTCATGTTTTTCAGAGACTCTTGCAGCAGATCCACCTGGCCTCGGGAGCAGAAGAGCATCGTACATGCTGATTCTAGCGGGTGTTCTTTTCAACTCGTCTACTATGCTGTAGCCCGAGGTGCTAGCTCCTTCTGCTTCTTTTGCCGGCTCATACTTCGTCCGGTACTGCTGGGTGGCCTCAACTCTCTGTCTCTTGGTCAGAGACGGGTACTTCAGCTTCTCCTGTGCTTGTTCTTTAGTTTCAGCTGGAGGCTGAGGTACGGGAGCTTTAGCCGGAACTGGAGGTTTTGCTATAGGAGGCTTGGCTGGAACAGGGGCAGCCTTTGCCGGAGAAGGCTTGGTCGGAGCTTTGTCTTTGGATGCCTTCTCTCGGGGCGTGTGGGGCCACAGCCGCTTGTATGGTGGCAGCCCACCGGGTTGCGCCTTTTCTCTTCTGGCATAAACCTGCAAAGGCTTGGCAGCATCTGCAGTTTTCTTTTCTTCCTTGGCGGGCGGCACTAGATTCTCCTCTGGGAGGGCAAAGTTGGCTTCGCCGTCCAGGATCATGTAGAGTTCATCGTCCTCTATGGTGCTGCCAACCAAAGTCTGGATGTAGTGCTGGTGCAGAGTGCAGTCTTCCTCCGAATGCGGGTCATTGCACGTAGTGCACCAGTTAAACTGGTCGGAAGGACCAGGCGGGTCTTCTATAGCAGCATTTCTCGGAGGCGGACGCCTCTGCAACTGGTGCTCTGGGGGCTTGTCTTTTGTCAGCGCCGAGGGCGGATATGGCCTCCTAGGAGCGAGGTCCATCTGGGCCTGCTTCTTCTTCAGAGCGGTCATGTCATTGGACATGGCGTGATAACCTGAGGCCAAAGCCCGTACCTCCTGGAGGATTGTATTCTGAATGTTATTGTCAGGAGGCGGCAACTGTGCCGGTGGAGGCAATGCGGCTAATGGAGGAGGGTTGGAATAAGGTGCATACTGCGGAGGAGTAGGGAGTGTTGGGAAATGCGGAGCAGGAGGAGGCGGGTGAGGATAATGCAATTGAGGCGGGCCGTAAGGAGTTACGACCGGCGCCGGATTCCACTGCTGCTGGGGTTGTCCTGATGTGGACGGCGCATCACCAGAAGCTGATGGATACTGAGACCTGGGAAAGTCGGGACGAATGGGTTCCCGCACCTCGGACGGGAGTCTGCCGATAGAAATGATATCGGCTTCAGCTTGCTGGGCAGCCTCGTACAGAGCAGGAAACTCGTCTATTCCGGCAATCTTCAGCAGCAGGCATATGTCTGAGTTGAAGGATCTCAGATAATAGTGAGCAGCCATGCCAGCTGAAGGCCAAAGCTCGCGCCCGTTTCCAAGATCTCGCGAACCTAATGTTAAAGTCAGACACCTCCTCTTGAGAGTGTCTCTGGATGCTTTAGAACTGATGCAGCAGAGAAGTAGGATCAGCAGACTCGTTGCATCCTTTCACGAGCCTCCTGGGAAGCTGGGGCCACCCTGTGATGGATCCCTCGCGGCAGTGATCTCCACTAGTAGAGAAGCTTTCCCCTCAGGGAAAGGGCCAGCAGACGGGTCTTCACACTTTCGTCAGTAATGGAATGCAATGCGGCCAGGGCAAGGATGTCCTGGATGTGCTCGTACGCCGTCTTGCCGTAGCCGTCGTACGTAGGGATGGACTTTAAAGCAGCAGGGGGAACAACTTGCTGTCCGACCAGGGCCAAGGGCCTGTAGGAGTCCACCGCCGGGAAGAGATCATCGTCATTTCTGCTGTCGGGCAGCCATTTCTTCTTCTTCTCCTCCGTCGGTTGTGTACTCAGTGTCGGTACTTTCCGAGGATGCAGATGCCTCTTCTTCCTCGGCCTCTTCTATTTCGTACTCAGCTCTTCCGACCTCGGCTTCGGCTTCTTCTTGAATTTCGGCCTCGGCCTCGTCGACACGAGCTTGCGGATCAGCCAGCCTGGCAATTTCGCCTCGAGCGTTGATGTCCAGTTCGTAAAAGTCAGGCGGGTTTCTCGGATCCCTTGCTCGCCACCTTCTTGTTTGCATGAAGGTGCTGGGACCGGTCTTTTGGACTCAGAGGATTTGTTCGTGCAGAGTCGCCAGGTGTTCTGATCTTGAACAGCAATGAAGCGAACACCAGTGCTTCGATTCTGTTTGGGGGTGGGAAACTTCCTTGGCCCACCGAGTGCTCAGTAACTGTTGCGCCAGGTGGGGACTGATCAGAAAATCTCTCTTCAAACGTGGGACCTTGGTCCCACCGGGCGTGCTAGAGAAACTGTTGGTTACGAATCTGCCATGAGGAAAGGATTTTGTGTTAATGCGCCCAGATTCGCCCACCAGCTTGAAAGGCCGGAAGGAAGAAATGCCTTCCGTGCCAATCTCCGGAGAAGGCCGGCTCCTGTGGGTTTTATGGTTTGAGATGAGGGTGCAGGAAAGAGATAAAAATGCGGAAAGGATTTACAAATGAGGTTGGAATTGGGTGGGGGGAACTAACAGTACAGCAACACATCAATCACCGCTACTTACTGCATTATGAACACAAAGCATAACCAGGAACTGCAAAGTCTAAGTATACTTTCTGTATAAACAGGGTACGCACAGCTACAATGGCTCCCTAGCAAACATTCTCCCTACAAGGAGAACTAACAGCACGACAGCGCATCAATCACCACTACGGACAGAGACAGAAAGCAACCAAGAGATGTCAGATCCAAGTATGTGTGTTGTGCAGAGAATTTGTACGCACAGCTACAATGGTCCCCTAGCAAACATTCTCCCTACAAGGAGAACTAACAGCACGACAATGCATCAATCACCACTACGTACAGCAACATAAGCATAACACACAACTGAAGGAACTGCTACCACATTTATTCTATGTATCCTCTAATCAATTAAGTTCAAGAGTACTTGGCCACCAAATGCTGAAATGAATCAACAAGCCATGACACAAGCAATGCCTCAGGTGTCCCTGACCACCAAATGCTGAAACGAATCAACGAGCCATGACACAGGAAAACGTAAAGCAAAAATAGAAAGGAAAGGCGGCATAAAAAATAGAAGCGTAGAAACGAGCCGGCATATACTTTATATTTATAAGCGAAAGCACGGTTACAATGGTTCCCTAACAAACATTCCCCTTCCACCCCGTTACAATGAAAATGCGGTGGGTATTTATAGCCCGAGTCCCTCCCGTTACATTAATGGGCACAAAGTCCCAGTCAAACATTGGCTGACAAAAGCAGCTATGGAGTTGCTGATGCTGACCTTTGTCGGACAGGACTGTACCTGCAGCATGGTTCCCCTGAAGGCCGGACAGCTACGTGGCAGCGCGTTGGGTAGATCTTCACATCGGCAGGAATGCGGGCAGCTGGAGCAGGTAGAACCTCTAATCAGCTTTAAATGAGGCAGCTGGCATAAGTAGTGCAGCCCATGCTTGTCCTTTTGCTCGGCACGTCTTGGCTCAGATCCCGAAGCTGGACACTTGTCGGATGATGCTGTTTGACATGTGTCTGCCTTGAAAGGCAGTTTATCCAACTTCTCCCAGGATATGAGCGCCATCGGGTGGAGAAAACAGCGCAGCTGGGAAGGCCTTCATGCCTTGGGCAAATTCTGAGTTTGTTTCCCTACTGCGCACCTGTCAAAAGGCGCACTCCGACTTCGCTGCGAAGTCGGGTTGCGCACAAGTGAAAGCTGATGTCTGCCGCCGTACGGACTTCGCCCTGGAAAGGGGGAGCAGTACGAACTTCGCGCGAAGTACGAACTTCGCGCGAAGTACGAACTTCTCCCCAGCGCTTAGTCATTTTCCTGCCAGCCTGCTACAAGGTGCGCTCAGAAAGTTGGGAGAAGTCGGACTTCGCACCAAAACTGGGCGAAGTACGAACTTCGCGCCAAAACTGGGCGAAGTACGAACTTCGCACTTTGTGTTCCTGCTGCGCTCCATCTGGAGGGCGCACTCCGACTTCGCGCGAAGTCGGACTTCGCCCTAACACTTAGCCATTTTTCAGGGCAACTGTCGTCAAATTTGAGATCTGATTGAGGGGCTCAAAAGAAAGGGGGGAAAGAATGAGAATGCAGGGAAGAGAGAGAAAGGGAGAGAAGGAGAAAGGGAGAGAGAGGAAGAGGGAAAAGGAAGAGCAGCACTCTTACAAAACTGAAAACATTGCACCCCGTGCAAAATGTGGCAACATGACCCTGCTCCCGTCCAAACTGGATGATGTGGGGCGTTTTCGTCCGGTGTCCCCTAGTTCGTCAAAGCTGGTGTGTTGTGATGAGTTGATGTTGAGTGGGGTGAGATCCATCTGGAGGAGAACTTTTATGTCGACAAAAATGAGTTACCTCCCTAAGAAAGAGTGCGAGACACCACTGATCCAAATATCTGAAGAAGGTAGAAACAGATCGAGAGTTGTCCCTGAAAAGGCAATGGAATTTGCCTCGGATCTCGTAATAAATGGGACAGCAAAAAATGAAGTGATGCAGGGTTTCGGCTTCACCCAAGGAACAAAACAAGCAAATTTTTTCCTCCGTCGAAAGATGGTGATCTGACTCAATCCGGAGTTGGTGAGAACACACCCTGAGTTGCCCAATCAAGATCCGAAGACTATGCATTGTGTGCTGCTGAAGGTATTGGGGAGGAACACCCAAGGAATAAGGTAGGAGCCTATCTATCTGTATTTGAATGGTGGCCAGGAGGGCAGAGACCTGAAAATACCAGCACCTTCGACCTCCCCGAGAACTCGGAGAGAGTTCCATCGAGGAGCGAAGAGCGAGGTAAGGGTATCGCCTGCAACCCGCAGGAGTATCCCTTAAAGTACAAATATTGTGAACCAATAATCAAGAAGATAATCTCAATCTAGAGAGGAGAGGCCCCAAACTTTGTTAGAATAATAGAGCAGGGGACTGTGCCCTTGCAACGAATGAATCGCCGAAGAAAGAGTGTTTGTTCTCATTCAACCCGTGACCACTCAATCAAGCCAAGACTAGGACCCCAAACCACTGATCCATAAGTAATAGTTGGCTTGACCAAGGCGTCAAATATCCTCATCTTCATAGGTATATCCTGAAAATGTGCTTTGAAACAATTCCTCTCTAGCAAAGACAGAGTTGCATACCCCTTACACACCCGGGCCTGGGCGGCGGGTTTCATACCAAAAGTGGGATCAATGAAAGCAATCCTAGAAAAGAACAGTGGTATAAAAGAGGAGAAGAAAACATATTCAACAATCGATAATTTGGAAATTTTAAAATAAAATCATTAACTGGTCTCTTGAGGAAGCAAATGATAAAAACCTGAAATGATGAATCCCTAATATGATTGTTCATTTTGGGAGGCCACTCGAACATATTCCTCCTACATTAATCAACTTATCATCCAACATAGCCTCCATTTCATGCTATACGCTGCACGAAAATACGTGATGCTTGAAACCAATGTTGGACATGGGGATTGTCTCTAAAGAATGCAGAAACTACGACCAAAATTCAGGAATATAAGATGCTACTGTTGGTCACAAATCTGCCACAGGAAAGGATTTTGTACGTGTACGCGCCCTAGACCTGGACCAACATTGAAAGGCCGGGGGGAAGAAATGCCCTCCGTGCCAATCTCCGGAGAAAGGCCGGCTCCTTTACTAAACTACTGATTTTTTAAAGATGAGAGTGCAGGAAAGAGATAAAAAGAGTAGGGTGCAGGAAAGAAATAAAAAGAGTAAGGGAAGAAATGTAAATGGTTGATTTAAAAGGGAAGGACCAGCAGCACGATCACTAACAAATAGCTTGAAGAAGCAGCAATAAATACAAAGGATAAAACATAAATGAATGCCACACTAGCTTTCCTATGTATCCTCTGGAAGAGTTCCAGGATCCACCTATCTCCCTACGCCTAAATCCAGATTTCAGAATTACAGCGGTTAGAAAATATGTGAATATAACAGAAACACTATCCACAGGCAGCATACAAGAATACTAACACAGCGTTTTCTCCCCTATGTATCCTTCAGGAGAATTCATGGGTTCTGTCCCCAACCACAAACCTAAATCCAGGATTCAGAATTATAGTATGCAAATGAAGAAACAGAATAGCAAAAGTCCCCCCCTTTCTCATTACAATTCATGGGTTTTTATAGAGGGGCCGACCCTCTGAGCCATCAAACCACAAAATCTGGAAGTACGCCCTCAAAAACCTGAGAAATCTGTTCTCGCTCCTCCCGTGACCGAGCTCTCACATCCTTTTCTACAATTAGCAGCTACGGCCGCATTAGCCGGGGAAATTTGCATTTATGGGCCACCTGACTCGTCCTGAATTTCTTCGGGTGCGGAGCTCGAGTGGCTGCTAGGTCCGTCGGGCTCTCCTCCTGCGACTGATATCTCTTTTCGGATTGCCAAAAATGAGCCCTGGGTCTCTCGGGCAAGTAAAAATTCATTCAAGAAACACTCGATTGCCTCGAAAAGATACCCAGCCTTAGAGTGTGTGCCCTTGAAGAGCTTCGCCAAATTCCAGTTCGGGACCTTACTTCGCAACGGATGTGAGCCAAAGCGGGTCTGACTTCCTTGGATGGGTACTTTGCACGAAGGGACTTCCAAAAACAGCTTCGCGAGGACTTAGTGCCGAAGCAGATATTCCTTCTCAAAACATGGCTCTCAATCTTTCATTTGCTTCGCTGGAAAAATGGGTTGAAGGCTGCTTCGCAAGAGTCCCTTCCCGAAGTGGATGCTTCGCTGATGGGCTGCCAAAAATGCTTCGCTGCGAACCTTCTTCAAAATGGTCGTTCGGAAGGAATTTGGGCGAAGCTCATCCATGCCTTAGAAAATTTTCGGGGGGTAATCAACCTTCGGATGGGGAAGCTTCGCACTGAAATCGCCCGAAGCAGGTGCTTCGCAAGATTTTTGAGCGAAGTAGATTTTTCTTGGGGGCGGTTCACCAAAAAGGAAGGCCGAAGCGGGTGCTTCGTTGGAATTTTTGCGAAGTGTTTCTCCACACTTTAGAAACTTTTGCATTTCACATTTTACGCTTCACAAAATTTCAGCCCAAAGCAGGTCTTGTGGAGGCTTCGCTTGCGAAGCTCTTTCTATACCATAGGAGATTTCAAGCCTGCGCCTATGTTTTCCCTATTTCATGTTTGCGAAGCTGCCTGTTCCTGCTAGTGCTGTAAGCGAAGCTTTCTCTTACATGGTTATCTACAAAGGGGATTCAAAAATGACAACCAAACTTGTTGCAATACCACTATCAACAACAATAAAGAAAACAAGAAAATCCTTTACACGACATTAACTTTCACCACCCCTCCAATGTGACGAAATTGTCAACATTCCTGGCGGCTCGCGGGGCAACGAACTCGCCTCGGTGTGAGGACCCTCAGCCTTCATCCAGACCCTTCTCCTATCTGCTCTTATTCTTCCAAGGGGGCCTTCGTAGCTACTTCTTTTCCTTTTTCTTCGTCTTTTGGTGCCTGATCAAGTGGTGGCGACGGGGGAAGGCGGTCACGGATGCGTTCCATAGTTCGACGAACGTGGGCCCACAGGCACCCTTCTGAAATGGTTCTCGATCTTGTAGTGCTTTAACCAGAACATGGAACCGATCAATCTGCCCTATACCAGAGAAACTGTTGGTTAGGAATCTGCCATGAGGAAAGGATTTGGTATAATGCGCCCCAAATTCGCCCACCAGATTGAAAGGCCGGTAGGAAGGAATGCCTTCCGTGCCAATCTCCGGAGAAGGCCGGCTTCCTGTGGGTTTTTAGTGTTTAAGCTAAGAGTGCGGGAAAGAGATAAATTGCGGAAAGAGAATCCAAATGTGATTGGAGTTGGGTGGGGGGAATAAGCGAGACGACAACGATCAATCACCACTACTAACAAGCAGTCCTATACAGAACACATAATGAAACTACAGCTATCATGCATCCTATGTATCCTCTATCTATGCATTCCAGGAATATTTAATCACCAAATACTGGAGTCCAGAGTTCACTACAACAGTAAGCAATGAAATAAGAAACATGCGGCAGAAATGACAAGGAGAGGCAACATACAAGATGATGACAGTAAGCAAAGCCAAGTATGTGTCTTGTATTCAGAAGCAAACGTATAGCTACAATGGTTCCCTAGCAGTATATTCCCCTTCCACCCCTTTACAATGAAATTGTATGGCTATTTATGGCCCAAGTTCCCCCTGATTAAAATTATGGGCACAAAGTCCCAGACCAGACAATAGCTAACAAAAGCAGCCGAAGAGCTGCTGATGCTGACTCTTGTCGGCGAGGACTGTACTTGCAGCAAGGTCTCCCTGAAATCTATACAGCTACATGGCAGTGCGATGGGTCAAACTTCTAGTCAGCAGGAATGCGGGTAGCTACGGTAGATGGAACTTTACATCAGCTTAAATGGAGGTAGTTGGCGTAGGCAGTGCGGTCCATGCTTGTCCTTTATCCCGTCACGTCTTGGCTCGAATCCCGAGGCTGGACACTTGTCGAATTTTTATGAGTGACACATGTCTGCCTTGAAAGGCAGTTTGTCCAACTTCGCTCGGGATTAGAGCGCTGTCGGGTAGCGCACGTGGGAAACAACGCAGTTGGGGAGGCCTCCGTGCCTTAGCCAATTTCTGGCTTGCTTGATGAATCTTGCCTAACTGCACACCGGTCAAAGGGCGCACCCCGACTTCGCTGCGAAGTCGGGTTGCTCTCTGACACTTAGCCAAATTCTGATCATCTCTTGTCTGCTTTCGCACTTCGCATTCCCTAGTGCGCTCCAACTTGAGGGCGCACCCCGACTTCGCTGCGAAGTCGGGTTGCGCCCTAACACTTAGAATTTTTCAAGGAACACTTGCTCAGTTTTGGAAACTTGATTGGGGGAAGTAAAAGGGAAAAAGGGAGGAATGAAACTGCAGGAAAGGGAGAAAGGAAAAAATGGAGAAAGGGAAAAGGAGGAGGGAAGGAAGAGTAGCACACTTACAGATTTTGAAAACATGGCACCTCGTGCAAAATGTGGCAACATTCCTGGCGGCTCACAGGGTGTCGAGATCGCCTCGACGCAAAGAACCAGACCTTCATCCATTGGGTGCAGAGGAACTTCCTTCCCCTGCTTTCCGCTGCTCTGACGGCTTCTCCTCGGGCAACCGTTCTTCTTCAGGGTCACTTCCGGCAGTTGCCTCTTCTGTTTCTCCTCCTAAACCTGAATGTTCTTCACTTTCGGCCTCCCGCTCGCGGATGCGTTCATATGCAGCCTTGGCTTGGTCCCAGATTGCTGCTTGAAAGGGCCCTAAGTCGCCGACCTCTCTTAGTGCTGCGTGGAATGCAAAGAATCGCGTGTGTCGATGGTGTTGTATCTTTTTCCCAACTCCTTAAAGGAGGAGTTGATTTTGCGATATTTTGACACCATCTGGGTGACCTGAGCTTCCTGGACTGGCTTTGCCCAGCTATCAATTTCTGCTATGTCTGCCTCGAAAGACAACCAATTCTGCTTTACCTGCTCAAGGGTCAGAAACATGCCATCCTTGACGAAGCTCGGGCACCCATGTTCGGACAGAGTCTGAAAGGGGGCTAGGCAAATGCTCATTTCATGTTCTAATGCGTCCAGCATCTTCCTGGAAGTCCTTATCTTCTCTGTCTTATCAAAATAAATATGCAATATTACCCTTGCATCTGCCCACTCTGAAGCAAGTTGGGACATCAGGGGAAATCGGAGGCCTTTGCGCTCATACTCCTCAAGTTTCATAGCCAGGTCTAGCCATTGCCTCACTTGGTGTTTGGCCTCCTCTACCACAGGCTTTCCCTGGGCAGATACTTCTTCGATCCTGGACGCGAAATCCAAGACCGATATAGATTTAACAATGTTGGGCTTGCATCCTTGCAGCAGACCAGCCCGCATCTCCTTAACTCTGTTCTTTGAAAAGGCCGCCGTCTGTGATGTTTTTTCTTCAAGCTGCAACTGAGCCTGTTTCAACGAATCCCGGAGCCGAGAAACCCGCTCCAGTGCTGCCCTTTTCTCCTCCTCGACACCTGCTCGGTCGTCTGCTTTCGTGCTCGCGACCTCCTGCTGAGAGGCGGCCAGCTGGGCTTTCAGTTCGTCTATCTCCTGCTGTGCAGACCCCAGCTGCGCGATGGTCCTAGCCAGATATTCTTCTAGCTGTCTTGCATTATTCTGCAAATGAAACAGCGCCTCCTAGGTCTCAAGCCGCTTGACAAGGAGATTATTGGTTTTGCGGCGAATGCCGTTGATTTCTTGCTCCTCATTTATGTCATCGAAGCTCTTCTCCTTGACTTGGTGCTCATAGTCCTCGTTAGTCATCTCCCGGAGAGGCTTCTTCACTTTTGGGATCAATTTCTCAGTTGTAAGCACTCTCCTGTCCAAGTCGTACTTGGTGCGCTTTACCGGGGCAGCTATTTCCTCGGCCCTTCTGCGCTTGATGCCCTGAAGGAAAGAGGCGGAACCCCCTGCGGCTCTTGCCGCCGCAGGTCGGTCATCTGCGATCTGCATGAAGTCAAGGTCTTCCAAAGATCTGGTCCTATTGCGGCATTTTTCCTGCAAATAGCAAAGCAGGAGGGATTCCAGAAGGAGTGGCCGCTTTTGAGGGCGACCGGGTCCTAGGGGAAGTGAGCGGCTGCATGGATGGCATTGGCGGGGTTTTAAACAGATGAGGTGAGCGGCGCAGTGATGTATGTGCAGCTTCGACACTAGCCGCGGGCGAGGGTTCCAGGGTTTGGCTCAGGGACTGGAAGGCGTTAGGGTCCTAGGCAAACTGGTCGAAAGAATGGGGGCTGCTGGATGGCTGGACAGTTTGGGAAGAGGAAGATGCAGCTACGGCTTGCCCTGATGAAATGGGGGAAGGCATTATGGCAGGGCCGACTGGGACTTGGGGAAGCGGGGAAGTGGACGTACCTGCGGGCTCCGCCTGAGCCGTTGTTCGAGGGACACTTGCGGCCCGAGTTTCTGCTTCTGCTTTAGGGCTGTCCAGCAAGACAATTTTTGGCGTAGCTGTCTCCGTCTGCGCTGCGGTTGGTTGCTGTACAGGTTCCTTAGGCCACTTGGCCTTTTCACCTCTCTTCATCTTCTTTTCTTCTGGCGCTGTGGCTGGTTCGAAGGAGATGAGGTTGGGGCGGCAGGCAGTGATGTCCCCACGGTAAACTTGTACCTGGGTCTAGCTGGAAGAAGGAGAACAAGCAAGGTCATCCAATGATGGGGTTGAACTGTCTAGAGCATTGGGTGAAGAGGGATAATCAGGAAACCACGTGCCGTCATCTAGAGTAGGAAATGAACAATCTGAAGCTTGTGTCAACATAAGCAATAGTTTGATCAACCTATTAAGATGGCCAAGTAGGCCATCTGAGCAAAGGATGCACAAGGTCGTTTGGATGCCTAGGTTGGCCATATTGCCACCTAGATGGTCCAGGCGAAAGTGTCAAAGTGCTTCGCAATGGTGTGTGCATGCTTTCCTAGCAAGCCCACCATTCACAAGGAGGAAGAAGGAGCCAAAACCACATAAGATGAAAGCAACATGTGAAACGAGCAGTTGCATGGACAATAATATTTGGTGTTCAAGTGGCAATTAAGGGAGTGGAGGATCACTTGTTGCATGCAAGTCATGTCACCTTACCTCCCTCGACTTATAAAATGGGGGAAAGAGCTTTCACTTACTCATTCTCATGCACAAAGACAAGAAGCAGCAAGAAAGAAAAGCAAGGGAGTGCACTAGTTAGTTGAAACTGATCTAACTAAGGCAAGCACAAGAATGTCTAGAGGACAAATAAAGCACATTCCACCATGTAGATTTTTGAGGCAATTGAGGAGAAATGAGAACCACCTCCAAGGATGTACATGTACCACAACAATGGAGCTAGGGCATGCCAGTCTTGCAGTAGAAACAAAGGTTTTGCTAAAAACCTTTGTTTGGCAACAAGAAATTTGAAAAATTGCATGTAGGTGAAGTTTTTGAAATAGAGGAATGCAATTGCTAAGGCAACACGATATCCAAACCCTTGCTGGTAAAACCAACTAGGGTTTCGTAGGAAATTACATGTCAGAAGAACAAATCAACGAGCCAGCGATGCAAGCGTGGAAGAACGAGGAGAATGTCCAAACAAGCACGTGACTCCAAGGAAGAGGCGTTTTGCGAAAGAAAAGCTTGCATGTGAAGATAGAATGGACCATACTTTGCATCGTTCAGAGCAAGGATAAGGTCGTTTGGGAGAAGTGACACAAAGTTCGAGGTGACAGGGAGGTTGTTTGATTGCTAAAAAGGGTCGTCTAACTGAAGAAGAGCATCGTATGGAAGTCTAAGATGGTTTTTTGACTAAAGGAGTGTGTCATACGAAAGGCCAAGAGGTTCATCTGACTAGAGGAGTATGCCATATGGAAGTCTAAGAAGGTCATTTCAAAGTTGAGACAAGCCTCTAAGGAAGGTAGAAAGCCATCTAACAGAGTTATGTCGTTAGAAAATTTAGTCAGGTCGTTAAAGAAACTAGACAAGTTGTCTACGTCATCTAGAGCATGAATTGGGTCGCCTGAAGCAAGAAGCAAGTTGTTTGGAGTCAGAGTTAGGTTGTATGAAGCAAAGAGTAGGCCGTATAGTGGTGCAATGGGGTGAGAAACGGTTAAACTGAGAATGAGAACACAAAAAACAAGACATGTAGAAAGTGGAGCTATGTGAGGAAGCCATACTGATCGAAATATGGGTGGGTAATTGGTCATACCTACCACCAAAGGAGTTCAAAATTGAACACCTGCGGAGTTGAGTGCATAAGGAATGTAGCAGAGGCTGAAAATTGTGGAACTTGAAGGGCCAAGGAGGAACTCTTTACAAGTTGTGTAGATTTTTGTGTCATGGCAAGGGCCCTAAATGCACAAAGAAGTGAACGTTGGCTTCCTTAGGAGTCACATGGAGTGCGGTCATCACCAAGAACGGGAGGAGCACGAGATGGAAACAAAGCAGGGAAGAGTGTTGCATCATAGAGAAGGCAAAGGAGGAGGTGGCTTGAGGTCACAGTCAAGAACAAGAACTCCTAATGATGATAAAAAAGGTAAAGGAAAGGAACCAACAACCTTACCTCAACAACAAAAAGCAAACGGGAAGGAGAAAATGTAAACTCCCCTTGATGATATAACCTAGACAACAGCTGCAGGAGAATTTTGCAAGACTTGGTGGAACAATACCCTTACAGACCACCTATTGAAGGCAACTTTTTAGAATGTGGTTGTCCAGCACATTATGCAAGTAGCCAACTACGACAAAGACTTCTTCAAGCCATATTTGTTGTAGATGCTAGAGAAGTATGATTCGAAGAAGAAGAGGCATAAAATTTAGTTCAATGAAATGGAGGTACAGGTGTCCTATTCCCCCAACAATTTCAGAAGATTGTTTGGGTTACCTGTCGCAAGCAACAACAAAGTGGTAAAGGAGGGAATAGATTCATACAAGTTGCAAGTGTATATAGAAAAGTTTGCCAACCTAAGTTTGGGAGAGGTTGGAAAATTGATCAAGCATGGAAGTCACAAAGTGAAGATGCACCACTTGAAGTCAGATTAGTTGTGTTGTGCTATGAACATGGTAATGTCCATATTGTCAGGAGAGCAACAAACCTCGGATATGCCCACTTGGCTCATATCGTACATGGAGGGAATCATGTGCAGTGTAAAATTTGACTAGCTATTATTCTTGTCTTACCGTATACAAAATTTTGTACGGTTTACGGAAAAAATTCAATGGTTTTTCATGCCATTGCTCTACTAGATGCATTAACATATAAGAATGTCCAAGTTCTAGAGTTGGGCCTACCTCAACAAGTGCTAGAAGGAGCACTCACAATTTTTCGTTGAATTTATGTGTCCCCAATGACAAGAACTGAACCAAAGGGAACACAATAAGGACCTCAGGACAAAAAAAATACCACAATGACGAAGACAAGGAAGGCACCGATGGTGCAATCATTTGAATCGTTGGAAGAAGATGAGCGAGATGATGCAAACGCATTGGTAGAGGATGAGGAGTCTAAGATTGAAGGGATCCAGGAACAACTACCCAACATGGAGGAGTTGGAGAGGGAGAGGAAGAGGCAGAAGCAGTTGGACTAGCAATGATAGCAAATGGAGCAGCAATTGCAACTTTAGCCTCAACTCTAGCCGCACCAACCTCAATCCCAATTGTAGAGATAGATGATGAGGATCATACCCCCCAAAGGACTGTCCCAAACTATGGTAGTTGATACAATTGGCAAGCATGGTGGTAGTGTCGCATGATTTGTACCAAGCCAACGCTATCAGTTCCAAGGTTAGACATACATTACAGTGTATTCTAGTGAACAATGTGTTACTAAAGGAAGTTTGGAGGCCATTCCTACACATTCAAGGAACCAAACTATGCAAGGAGACATCGCAAGTACCATTGTTGGTACCAAGACAAATGCTTCAAGGGAGACTGCATGGGCAGAAAGGCGGTCAAAGAAACCAAAAGTTGCACAGGAAGCAATGGTGATGAAGGAGACGACGTTGCAAAATAAAGGAGTTGCACAAGAAGCGTCGTAGCCAGCACCAATCAAATAATGATGACACAAACACTGTATTGGAGGCAATGGATACCTCACCTCTAGTTGAGTTCGAGAGGCCATAGGGGTTTGATGTAGAGACCCCTTGATTGTATGGAGGAGTTATGGTAGACACCAACTTTCCAACAAGAAATATTGCCACCACCTCATTGTAGCAATTCGTGAAGGAAGCAGACAGATGGGATTCCCCACCATTGGACGATGAGGAGCCTATTGAGATTGCATCTACCACTACACATGACAACACAAACGCCTTTAGTGTTGGTGGAGAAAGGGAAACATACTATATTAGAACACGTCTTATGGCAGAAGGGCCAAAGCAATCAATCGACAACAATGGGAGATGAAGCTATGGTTGATGCGAAAAAACAGTTAGAGCCACATATTCAGGAGAAAGCCAACTCCAACAAGGGAAAGGCCACCATAGGTAGATTTGATGAGGAGGAAAAGGATAAAACCGCCACTAAGGACAATGAGCATGGCGAGGAGAGTGACACAAGTAAGCACCTATTGATTGAAGTGCCAAACTTGTGGTAGCCCCCAGTTTATGGCACCGAGACTAATGAACAAGTGGACAATTTCTTCGAAAAACTGAGAGGGGTGATTGATAAGGCAAGTATTGAGTTCCAAGTCAGTGCCCTTAGAGAATGGCAACTATGGCAATTAAGAGCGGATGTGGAGTTGATAAAACTGATCAATTGGGCCCAGGATGAAGAGCTCGTGATTGGAAATTCAATGAATCCAGCCATGGGAGCTTGGTGCAAGTAGCAGCATGCAGACAATGATTGGAGTGATGAAGCTACCAAAGGAGATTGTAGTTTTGCATAGGCATCCACTCAGAGTATATATTGACGAGGATAGGTTTGAATCACAGGCCATGAAGAAAATCAAACTGGCACTGGAGTTGGAATTAACAAACACCTGAATGAATTTTTTGGCCTACCTAATACAGTGGTTGGTAGTTGGATTGGAGACATTTCAAGAGATGGCAAATAGCTTGACATTGGAGAAGGAACAACAATCAATCCAGTTGATGGAGATAGAGGAACACCGTCAACAAGTGAAGCAGGAGACCAAAACAAGACTTGCAAAATTGTAGCAATATGTGGGTCAATTGTAGAAAGAAAGGGAAGAGCAAAATTAGTTGATCGGGTTGTTGAAGTCAAAGTGTGTAGTGAGAGAACAAGCTTTTCAAACCAAAGTGCAAGAAGTATCTCACCATGGTCAGTTAATAGTGGAGAAGGATCAACAACTTGCAGAAGCAAAAATAAGGGAAACAAAGTTGCACGCAAGGCTCGCAGAGAATAAGTAGAATTCACAACAATATGGATTCCAATGAGCTAAATACAAAGCCTATGCCAAGCGCATGAAGGAAAAACCTGATGCCCTCAAGACGACAACAATTGGGAGCTGCACCCATTTAAATTCAATCGACTCCCAGCCGCAGCAAAACCAAATCCCTCAAGAGCAACAATAGTCATCAACAAGGACGTTGACCAATCTAGAGGAAAGGGAAGATTTAGCAGCCAGTTCTGACATGGCACCACCTCAAGGTTGAACAAGCGTGTGTGGAGCCAAGTACACCAAAGCGATTTCAATCGTACATACAATTTTGTCATTTTGTAGTTTGCGTGCTAAGTATTCAACAATATAATTATCAGACATTATTAGTGTGCATGTAATTAGAATGTACACGTAATTCGGATGTCATGTAATTAGGATGTCTTGTAATTAAAAGTGTCATGAAAGGGCAGTTAGGGTTAGGTACAAGGAAGTTCGCAACTACCTCCCCTTTCCAATGAATAGTATAAGTAGACCCCTTACATTTTCCAAATATATGATAATTCATTTGGCCATATAGTTGTGTACAACTAGGAGCATATGTGTGTATGCACGTAATTGCATGTGACTGTAAGCAACTGTAGTGAATAATATTGCTGCTGTACATGAATTTATATTGTTGTTTGTGAATAGTGCAAATGAAAAAGTGCAGTTCTGTTCCATTTCAGTTCTGAATATTTCTTTCTCGTACATGTTAAATGTTATTTATTGCTGATATTGTTTGTCATTTACTCTTCATACCATTGCTGTGCTACAGTATTAAGGCCATTATTAATGGACGGTTATAGTGATAGATACCCTTTGCTCATTGATTTCATTTTTGTATTAATATAACATGGGATGGCTAACTCTTAAAGCCTCTAATTTTGATTGTCACCTATGCACTCAGACCAGAAGGCATTGCAAGGGATGGGGGGACGGTTCCCCCAAGGGGGGCGCATCCCCGTGGAACACAGGTTATTTGCTTTAACTAGTAGATTATTGACAACATAGTTGAAAAAATCGGAATCGTATAGGAATCGGCATAGAAAAAGAATTGGGAAAAATCAAGAATCAGCAAAAAAATGGGGAGATATTGGCAAAAAAATCAGCAATTTTTCATTGGAAAAAAACTTTTTTCATGCATATCACAATTTTTTGGATAAAAATGGGCAAAAATCAGCCAGGTTGTGAATCAGGAAAAATCGGCTCAAATCAGGATTTTTTGCAGATTTTCTCAACTATGATTGACAATCTTATGCTTCAAGTATGATGTCATAACATCTATGTCTCAATCTGTAGAATCTCCCTTTAGATTAGCTTATTTTCATAGTACTTTTTTATTACTATAGTGCAATTTAAAAACTCTTTTTGATGAGTCCCATTAGCCTACTTTAGTCATTCGAGGACGTTAATAGAACTCCCTTTTCTCTCACTAACACAAATTTGTATTTTTGAATTTATACACACAGCTACACCCTTCCACCTACATACCCTATTTTTTTTATCCACATCTACTGCTTCATGCCCACAACTTGCTTACGCCTATGCATCCATGTAACCATTGCCCCAAATAGATTAGAAAATTTAAATCATGATTCAAAGGTAACGGTAGACACATAACCATTTAACTGAGAATAAAGAAAGTGTTACAATTAAGAAGCCAAGATGAATAATTCAAGAATTCTTCTGCAACATTAATGATCCACATAAAAATTATAATAATTTTACCAGCTCCAAATGTATATGCCGTAACCAGAAATATTCGCTGTCCAATAGTATTCCCAGGAAGCACTAGGGATGCCAAAGGAGGGATAATCCTAGTTGTGTGAAATGTACAAAGTAAACAAAGCACAGTTCAGAATAAAAATCAACTAGCCTTTCAATTTACTTTTATAACAAATCACTATAGTACAAACTTGTCATAGATTCATTGATCAGATCCCAACTAATCAAGAGAGCATCTGCACCTTAAGAAGCGTAAAACCAATACAAGTTGTGGAATAGCATCGTCTTGTTTCCATGGGCTGCAAGAAAAGGAAAATGATTTGTAAATGAAGTTAATAACGTTAGTTTTCAAGTCAAGAATTGACAACAAAATTTAAAAAATAAATAAATAAAAAGGAGTTTAACCAAATTTGGAATAATGAACTAGGAAAGAATATGAAGAACCTCCATATTATGAAAAAGGGAAGCGCACTGATAAGGTCTATTATGCCCATAAATGATACAACATAGTAAAGTCGTACAGGTGCACTGCCACGCAAGACGAAAGAGAAAAATCATTGTTTTTGCTAGAAAAAATTAAAATACTCCAATATAAAGACTTGCAATCATGTGAATATAGCATCATCCTCAATCAATATCATCAAATGGAGCATAATAGTAACAGTGCAAGCTTTGCACCTGTAAAGCTTCACCAAGTAGTCTCCCACAAAGAAAGAAGCGCATATAATCCTTACTATTTTAACAGGATGACCAAGCTCTGAAGCATATCTATCAGGCATCATAGAAGCCAGGTTCACATCAATTGAAGTATTATCCAGAAAATGCATCCTACTGGGGTTTCAGTGATGTTTTTCTCAATATCTAATGGTGTCATGATAAAATGTATTGTTTATTTCATTGCATTTAGTTCAAATATTTCAAAAGTTGAATAACACATACGTTGATCTCACATAAAGAGCGACCAGGATTAGAGCTGCCAACGATTCTACCTGTAGAACCATTAAACATGTTAAGCTGGCATGACGCATAGCATTATTAATGATAGGAATTCATCCACAGTAGAAAATCGATATATATGATGAAAGTACAAGAAATGCAGCAGTAATATGACAAAACTAGAATCAATGAAATCTAGATACTAACCCACATAAGAAGAGGACTCCATTTGCCACCTCGAATGGCAGCACGGACTTTAATTGTTGTTACAACTTTTCCATATAGATAAGAATCATGGTAATTGGACAGGACATCCTACATTCCAAAACCAAGTGTATTAGGAGCTTGTTGTCATAGAAGAAATAAAGAAATTCAGCTTGGTTCGAATGACACCTCACTGGCATGTAAAATCTTATCCTTTCTTCGATTTTTTAGATGAAGAAACTTTTCCCGAATATTCGAGTTTCCACTATTGGATTCACTTCCATCCTGTAGAGAGGTGAAGTCAGGCTGTTGTACTGGTTCTATTTCTTCATTTTGAATCACTGGAATGCATTGTCCACTGGGGGATATAAGCAGGGTTCGTGAATGGGTAAGTTTCCTCTCACTTAAAAAATTATATTGCTCGTGCTGTTCAACTGCAGGTTCATCTAGAGCTTGAATACACACTTCTAAAGAATTCTCATGCTGGAGGCTTGCAAGTCGACTTCCACAAGAAAAAAAAGAAAAAGCAAATCAGAGCTAGAATCAGTTGATACAAACAATCGTCGAAGTCTGTTCAATGGTTAAATTACTGAATTCCATGGACCAGTTTGGCAATAAGAGTCTAAATGCAAATAATAATTATATTCACAAAAAATTAACAGTATTTAATTATTAATTATAATTTTTCGTAAAAGGTTTAAAATGATTGTGTTAGGGGTGGACTGTGTGAAAAGTGTGATTTAAAATAATTGTGATAGGGGTGGACTGTGTGAAAAGTGTGGCGGCTTTTCGGGGCAAACAGCTGTGGCGGCCATAAAAACTGGACAGTCTGCCCAGATTCATGGCGGTTACCAATTCTACCATATAAATTCAAAAAAAAATTATTAATTATAATTATTTTAAATTTAATTAATAATAATAAAGTAATCATATACATGTTGTTTCAGATCTCGATGTAAGCACCAGACCACACATAACCTTTACATTGTATTTGTTCCTTTTAAATTTTGGCTTTGACAGCAGTTTAAAAACATAAATAAATAAAATAATCATACAATATATATTTCTATATGGGATCTAACTCATCTCTAATTAAACCTATTTAATCTAATTTGTAAAGCCATCAGAGATTGAACTCTTTGTGCGTACCTTATCTGGTAAGTTTTGTTTCCCTTCGTTACTAACTACTGAAGATGTGTTCCTTCTACGGAAGGAAGAATGTGTGTTGTTTCTACTATCAAATAATAAGAAAGTTAATACGTCTAAAGTTCGACAGAAATTTAAAATTTAGTTTTTAATATTAACGAGATGAGACGATGGTTATTATGATTCTATCGAATAAATAAGTTGTTTATGGAACCATGCTTCACATCCTCGGAAACCCTTAAATCGAACTAAACAAAGTTTATTCTATTAGACAGAATTTAAATGCTTGGTAGCATTGAACAACAATGACAAGGATGGTTCATAATGACCAGACTAATAAACTTCATTTATAAATAGTTTACAAGGACATTAAATACATTGATGGCCGCCACCCGTCACATAATTCACCCCGCTCCAGCACCATTGAGTCACGACATAGGTTGATCTTTCGGTGCATGTCGGATTACAAATAGGCACCCTTCAAGATTAGCCGTAAGTGGGAATGGACTCGAAGAAACCATGTGGGCATAGTCACCTTCCTTCTTCTATGAGCATCTACTACTCAGGCTTATAACCTCTCTTGAAAGGATGACTGGAGAACAAAATCAATTGCCTGAAGAGACTATGGTCATGTTCTTGTGAACTGTGACACTTGGCCTTCAATGTATGAAAATTTGATATCAAGGTCATTGCAAATTCCTTAAGGTTCTTCAGTCTTCCCTTAGAGGACACACTTGGTCCTATCCCCTCATTTGATATATCAGTTATGTGTTCATCAAAATATGGTACAAGTTGTGCAAGAATGTACGGTCTTTAAAGGTTGAAGTAATTCCAGAACAGGGCTTACCAAATTGGGGAAAAATAAATAAATAAAGGAAAGTTGAAGAAAAACTGAACATTACAACTATTTAATATTGGGTCTAACAATATCTCAAGTATGGGAAGACTTCAGAGCGGGTGAATTACAGTAGATAAATCACTGTTTAATAACTTTCTTCTTTTAATATGATTCACAAGGGAAAATAATGGCGCTTTTAAGAACTTATAAAATTTAGTCAAAGTTAGTTGCATTTATACTTAAAAGCTTATTTGAACCGAAGCCACTTGGGAATTTATATTAAGGTCACTTCCCCCTCTTACATTGAGCTGAGATACTGTTATCTGTTCCATAATACTATAATAGGTTATATGATATTCTGTTAGGTTAGGAGAAACTAAATTTGATTGAACTACCTGATCTCTGTGCCGTACTTGAAGTAGTACATGACTAGTTTTAGAATTTTTGCAAATGGTTTGAATTCATGAAAAATGCTTTAAGATAGTTTTGTAAGAGATCAAAGTTCAGCTCGAAGCAACCCTTTATTAATCAGCTTGTTTAAATCAGCTGTAAAAAAATTTAACCAATTTCACGCTAACAAACTAAATATGAAATGTGGAAAATTTTGGGAAATTCAATATTTAGTTGCTGTTAATCCGTTGGCTGATGCTAACGATCTAGATCGGACATTATAGACTTGTCCAGGGACCATTTTATTTCCTCACATTGAATTGTAATAACCGACTCAGTGTTTTCTTAAGAAAACCTGTTAACAGAACTGGAATTAAATTTGACTAAAATCCGTGCATTTTCGTCCCTTCTTCTTAAAGCAATTCAGTTTTAATGTGGATACTGGTTTCAATAATCATACCTAATTGTCCATTAATGATAACAAAGCTTGTGATAAAAGAACTATTTATACATGAACAGTTTTGAGCGATTTAATGAAATAATGCACGTCGCAGCTAGAATTTTTGGCAAAAATCTAAAACTAGCTGCTGTTCCGTCAAAATCGATGTAATTTTGCCACAGACTTTTGCGGAGAGATGAATCCAAAGTAAAAAACAAGATGTAAAGACGACTGTTTAGAAAATAGAAATCAATCATGAACTTAAAGGTATGTAATTACAGGTCCAACAGGACAAGTCAATCCAAGTAAACTTCTCCTATGGTCGTAAAAAAGATACGAGCTTCATTCATTAAATAATCACGCAATTTCATTAATCCTTCCTGACCTAATTTTCCACATTTTGATTCTCATGTAAACGGAGAACGGCGCGTTATATTTCTTTAAAAATAAAGATAAAGACTAAGCTTTTCTTTATATGCTGAATGCAGTAAATTTGACGGTTATAAGAACAGAAAAAGTCTAGAAATGTTGAAAGGATAAGCAAAAAATGCCTAGGATTATGCCTCTTTCGCACTGAACTGGGCTTTCTGCACAAACTTTTAACCATTGAATATTCCATTTTTGCTAGCGTCCAAACTTCGTTTCATTTACAGCTAGGTTTAATTTAAGTAGCATCCTATCCGAAATTAAAGCCTTAGTGCTTGCGTGTAGAATTGGATAAAAATGTAGTAAACTAACTGCTGTTCGGTCAAAATCGATGTAATTTTGCTTCAGACTTTTGCCGAGAGATGAATCCAAAGGAAAAAAGAAGATGTAAATACGACGGTTTAGAGAAATAGAGATCAATCATGAACTTAAAGGTATGTAATTACAGGTCCAGGTCCAGTAGGACATATCGATCCAAGTAAAGTTAAAAAAGATTAGTCCACATTTCGATTCTCATGGAAAATCAGAATGCTGAATGCCTTAAATTTGAAAAAGCCAAGAATGTTGAACGGAGAAGCAAAAAGTACCTGGGATTAAGCCTCTTTTGCAGTGAACAGGGCTCTCTGGACAAACCTTGGAGCTTTGAATATTCCACTTTTGGTAGCGTACATACTTCGTTTCATCTACAGTTAGGCTGAAAAGTTGGTAGCGGTCAAGCTTCGTTAAGTTTACAGTTAGCTGGAAAGTTGAAGCGAGGCCATTTAAAAGGTCAAATTTAAATTGATATTAAAAAATTTAATATTTTTAATATTACAGTCTCATTTTTTAAAATCAAATTTAAATTGATATTATGAAATTCAATAATTTTACTAAATTTAAGTTGAGTAGCATCCTCTACAAATTTAAAGCCTAAGTGCTAGGCTGCAGAATTGGATAAACATGTAGTAAACTACATCTATAGGGCAGTTTATCCATAGTTGTTATATTATTTATTATAATTATTTAGATTATATTATATTTAAATTATAATTTTTTATCACCAATTTTTAATTTTAAAACAAAATTTTAATTTTAATTTAAAAAAAAATTAACGTCTATCTAAAAACCTGGCCTAAAGATACTATTTTGCTACGAGAAGAGACAACTCCCTCGTCTGCAATAGCGTAAGGGAGGCCTTTTTCCGTCAAATGTCCCACCCGTCAACGTGATCTTCAAATCATCGAAGAACATTTTAATTTTTCCAACGTTGTTCGCATTTGGTACGACACAGCTGGCAAACCATATTTTTAGGCGTCTGACGCGCCCCCTCATTTTCGTTATCACGCCCTTCATTTCAGTAACAAATACAATCATCACAAGGGCAGGCCCGCCCTTCTTATTATTAAAGTTCGTGGGCTCTGTTTGATTTTCCTCGTAAGGTGAGGGTAATCAAATATCGTTTGATTTTCATCCTAAGGTGAGGGTCATCTAACATTTTATATGGTTGGTTATTATCAAAATAAAAAAATAAATGTTTTGGATGTTTAATAATTTAAAGTTCAAGGTTCTGTGGGTTATGTGTTAATCTTTATTGAAGAGTATAGGTCTCAGCCTTACAAAGAATCATGATTATCTTAAAATATTATGTGTTAATCTTTATTGAGTAGCATAGCTCAGTCTTACAAAGAATCATGATTATCTTAAAATATTATGTGTTAATCTTTATTGAGTAGCATAGCTCTTAACCTTACACAGAATCATGACTATCTTAAAATTTATCATATTACTTAAATAAAATAAAAATAAAAAATAAACATATATAAATTAATTAAATAAGGTGAAGTATAATGATAATATAATGGGACCACATTCCTTAAAAATATATGGAGACCTCTTTTCATAATTTAAAATTGAATAATTTAAATAACAATTCAATAATATACCACTAAAATAAACATACATATATAATCATTTTAAATTTCATATTTTACTAGATCTCATATTTTTTTTTCTTAAGTATAAAGTTCGACAATAATTCTAGGATCTCATGTTTTTTTTTTTTTCTTTAAGTGTAGAGTTGGACCATAATTATGTTATTTTTTTGCGTAAGTGTAGAGTTGGACCATAATTATGTTATTTGTGTTAACGAAAGGCCATGTGCTATTATTTGAAGTTTACTGTTGAGTTCCCTATTTGAAGGGTAAAATCTCTTTGATTTCGTATTTATTTAAAATAATCTTTAAAAATTAAAAATATTAATATTTTTACTTTCAAATAAATATTTTATTATTTATTTATTTTTTATTATTTTAAAATATATATAAAATAAATTTTTAATAATAAAATAAATATATATTTTTATTTAGTGTTTATCAAGTCGAAATTTCAATTCCCAATTTATTAAGTGTTTGCTAAACTTAAAAGTTCAGTAAGTGTTTACAAAACTTAAAATGAACCGTTCTAATTCTGAACCTCTTCAAATCCCTTCTCTTAATTTAAAAAAGATTATAAATTTTTTTAAATAAAAGAACACAACAAGGGCTTCCATGAATATGCAGTTGCACAAGCTAGGGTGCCTACCCTATACGACTCACAATCCTAAGGATTGTCGAGACCCCTTCTCTAGGGTTAATGGTAACACCACAACTACAACCTCTACATTTTAAAAATAGTTAATTGTGATAATAAATATATTATAAAATATTTAATTATTTTATTGAAATAAAATAATATTTTTTTTGTTTTTTTAAATAAAATAAAATAGGTAATATGAAATATTTTTTTATGATTTGAATTTAAATAACTTTTAACAATATATCACTAAAATATTTTTATAAAATAAAATAATAAATTTTATATTAATTAAATTATTTTAATTTTAAAACATCTTCATTGAATGTATTATGTGATTATAACAATTCCATAAAGTTGTGTTCATATTCAAATATTTTTGTTATCAAGTGTAACTTCATCCTTTGCTTGTGGTATTAATTATGGGTCTTCTTAAGTGTAACTTAATATGTTATTGATGTTCGACCGTTGTTTTTCTTATATTTTTGTTCCTTAAGAATGCTTTGTCTTTTTAAGTAGAAGGCAAAATACATATTATAGTGTTTTGCGAATACCGTAATAGTAAAGTAACAGGTTTTTTCATATGAAAATTCGAAGTTTGATCAATATATATCTCTTATGATTGGTATTATATGTCTGCGTTAAAAATTATATATATTTATTTTAAAATATTATTTTTATGTTTTAGAAGGATAATAGAGCGTGGAATTTGGTTTTTCTTAGGAGGTTTAAGGTTTAAACTATGGTATGGATGAATGTGTGACAGGTAGATGTGTGTATGATTGTATGTTTAGCCTCTATTAATAAGTTCAACTATCCCCTTATAAAAGATTATGATAAGATAAAAATATCCAACCCCTAACATTTCACACTAACCAAATTAATATATATATATATATATATATATATATATATATATATATATATTATTATTATTATAAAAATATTTAAATTAAATATAATATTAAAAAAATATAATACCTAGTTGATTTATTTTTATGTTATTTTTTTCTAATCTTAATTTTAGATTATTAATGTTGAAGTTTCTAAAAATATTGTTACCACGAGTAAAGTTTTATATAATTTTTATAATACATAATAATAAAAATAAAAAAATTAAATATAATATTAAAAAAAATATAATACCTATTATAATTGATTTATTTTTATGTTATTTTTTTCTAATCTTAATCTTAGATTATTAATGTTGAAGTTTCTAAAAATATTCTTACCACGAGTAAAGTTTTAGAACATAACACATGTAGGAAAAAATAATAATATCTATGCAAAGGGACAATTTGTATGTTATATAATTACATATTATTATAATTATTTTTATTTAAAATTTTGTTTAAAATCTTGCTTTAAATATAGCGGTGTGCTTTACCATTATTTAAGATGTCTTATTTCAACTGATATTTTTAATTTATATTATTTTTTATAAATATTAATCATTTTTATAATTTTGTTTATAACATTTATATTATTTTTTAAAAAATTAAATAATTATTTTATTAATTAATAAAAAATAATAAATTAATTTAAAATATTGTATAAAACTTTTAAAATAAATTTAAGAGCCACATCACTTCTAAAACTTTGCTATACAACCATTCACCTCCCAACCCCTATAACTAAGAAATAAATCTACATCAAACCCTTAAAAATAATAAATAAATTTACATCAAAGTTGTATTTATCATTGCTTTTGCAGTCAAATAATAGATGTTTAAACTTTAGTTCGTGGGTCTAGGTGGATTGGTAAGTTGGGGCGCTTACTGATAGGAGACCTAGGTTCCAATCCCACAGGCTTGCCCATGCAAAGACAGTAGCCCAGATCCGATTCTTTTGAGTGGTGCATCATATTGATGACGACGGTGCAACCCCTGTGCGTCCGGCGGTCCCCATCTCACGCCGGGTTACCATGTACCGAGACGGTGGAAGTCTTGGGAGCCTTTGCAGATAGTTTGAACCCTACCAGTTGTGCTGGTAGTTACTAAAAATCGTGATTGTAACCATTGCTTCTATATATAAAAAAAAAATAGATGTTTAAACTTTCAATTAACAACATTGTTTGACACTAACCCACATGAATTAAAGGATATCGAAATTATTTTTTTATCCATAATAAAGTGGGTTATATTTAAAATATTTTTTTAGTAATTAAATGTAAGATTTAAATTATATGGGCTGCTTTCAACGAGAGTGGGTTATATTCATACTATTTTTAGTAACCATTATCCATATTTAGTAACCGTCAATTGTAGGATTTAAAGGATTTAAATTACATGGACTGCTTAAAGGATTTAAATTACATGGACTGCTTTAATTAAGCCTATACCACCTTCTTATTGTTGATCCGAAGTGAGGGGACCACTACTCACTATTTTTAGTAACCATCATCCATACTACTTTTAGTAACCGTCAAGTGCAGGATTCAAATTACATGGGTTGCTTTCATCAAGTCTATACCAACTCCTTATTGTTGATCCGATGTGAGGGGACCATCACTCGCTCAAATTCATACTGTCATCAATTTGGTGTACACTCAAAGGATTCAAAACGGATTACTACATTTGCAACAGGTATGTCCCCAAGGTTTGAACCTAGGTCTCTTCTTTGTAAGTGTTTGGCCATACAAACAACTACCAATCCACCTAACCCTTGAGGGCATATTGAATACATTTTTTTTATAAGTAGGAGAGTTGGTTACAACCACACTATTTTTAGTAGCTGTAAAACGCAGGGTTCAAACCACAAGGGCTACTTCCACCAATCCTATTCCACCTCATTTTTGTTGACTTGGTGTGAAGAGACCATGCGTCCATTGCACACAACTACACTATTTTTAGTAACTGTCAAACACAGGGTTCAAACCACAAGGGCTACTTCCACCAAACCTATTCCACCTCATTTTTGTTGACTTGGTGTGAAGAGACCATGCGTCCATTGCACGAGTCGCACTAAGATGATTTGGATTAGACTACTTCAAACCACAAGGGCTACTTCCACCAAACCTATTCCACCTCATTTTTGTTGACTTGGTGTGAAGAGACCATGCGTCCATTGCACGAGTCGCACTAAGATGATTCGGATTAGACTACTGCCTTTGCAAATAGGTTGTTCCAAAGGTTTGAACCTAGGTGTCTTCTTGGGAAGTGCTTGGTCAGACAAGCAACTACCAATCCACCTAACCTTTGGGGAAAAACTTTTTAGATTAGAAAGAAACCTCAAAATCCACTCTTAGGTGGCTGACAAATGTTGTCTCATCCGAGTCTACTACTATTTAGAGGGAAACTACAAGATTTTTTTTTTTTTTTGGTCCTCCTTCACATCACAAAGGTTTGAACCGCAGACCTCTCATTCAACAGGTCATACTCACCTCCTCCACTTGGGCTACAAAGATACACTAAGAGACTAAAAAAACTTATAGTGACCAATATAATTAGAACCAAAATTAAATAAACCCACGATACGAACTAAAACTTTAACTACCTCACACCAATTTAACTACTTACTCACCTCCCATATCCCATATCGATGTGTAATCTCTCGGTGCATATGGGAAAACAAATAAGCACGCTTCAAGATCACAGATATTATCTAATCTCATAGAGGAAGGGTTTACTAGCCATGTTTGCTTCGCTGGCGGTAAGGGTTTTATTATATTATCTAATCTCACAGAGGAAGGGTTTACTAGCCATGTTTGCTCCCTTTGTTGTAAAGGTTTTATTTATTTTTAAATAATAAAATAATTATAGGACATGCAATTGTCACGATATAAAAAGAAGACACAGTCTACAAGAAGAGTATTACATATATTAAATTACATTTTTTTTTTACTTTCGTGACATTTCATTAATCATTTAAAATTTGTTAATTAAATATTTATATATATAAGACTTGAAGTCTAATTTTTTTAAATATCATAACCTTTAGTATACCATATTTTAAATATAATTGTTATGAAATTAAATAATATATGTTTATTTATGATGGTAAAAAATTATATATATATATATATATATATATTTTTTTTTGTTAAATGAGTTTTTGGTTTAAGAGTTGGAATAAATAATTGATATAACCTGCATCAAGGTTCAACTCTCGTAGCACCAAATAGTTTAATTTGACTAAATCGGTGTAAAAGGAAAAGGGCTTTTTTAAATACATAGGGGAATCAATTACATTCACAAGTCTTTATTACTGTCAAGTAAGGTTGAAATCTTGGGACTGCCCCCTATAACTTCTATTTCACCTTGTTGTTTAATTCGATGTGAAATGGACCACTAGTTGCTCAAGATTCGTACTGTCGTCATCAAGTTGGCACGCACTCAGCAGATTCAAGTCAGATTACTACCTTTGCAAACAGACATGCCCCATAGTTAACACAATTTTTTTAATACACAAGCTCTCACACACACATACACCATGCCCCACCATGGTTCGTGGGTCTCTCGAAATAGAGTCCAAAGCCTTAAACACTTAGGTGACAAAAAAACATAAAATCTCTCACATAAAAAACATTTATGTTAACTATTAATTAAATCTACATACCTTATTTTTTTAATAAAACCGTTAAAATTCTTATATAAAATACTTAAAACTTTCACATGGTTGGTTGCTACTTTGTTGAAGTGTGTTTTCAAAATCATCTTTGAGCACTCACTAGTTGGTACACAAATATGTTCCATGTGACAAAGGAGGTTATTTTGCAAATAAAAATAAAAAACATGCTTACATGTGAAAAGTTTAGTATGCATCTTCAAAATAAAAATCTACTTCATAAAAAGAGGACTAATTGAAAGTATCATACCCATAAGAATCAAGAATGGTACGTGCTATGATAGGAAGTTAGTTCAAACAATATGCTATTGAATTAACACTTCCTTTTATGTTTGACGATTAAATAAAACTATTGTATATATGTGGCCCACTTTTGATGTGTTTTATTGCTTCCCTTACTCTATGTCTATATGAGTACCAAATGTATGTGATTTATATGGATGATGGTTTCCTTGCCCAAGATGTAGTACTTCCACTATTTGCATGCTTGGAAATGGATATAGAGATCTTTGTCATATATGGGGTTTTTCAATTGCTTCATTTTATGTTTCAATGTGATAGGCAATTAAATACCCGTGTTATGTGAGGACAACACCTAATGCACACTTTAATGAATCAGTTATTACCTCAAAAGGTTGATGTAGATGAAGTAGGGGACGTGTAAGAGCTAAACATAATTTGTCCTTCAGCCTTTCAAATGTCATCTATTGTGTATCTCTCCAATGGAACTTGGATTTTACACCTCCTTTAGTTACTAGGTGTAGTGGCCAAGCAATGTGTAAGAACCCCAATACAAATCTTTCATAAAAATTGATAAGATCCTAAAGTTACAAAGCTTTATTAGATTTTTTGAGATAGCCTAATTTCTAATTACCTAAATCTTCTCAAGATCAACATGGATTCCCTCTTTGTCAACTATATTCCTAAGGTACTCAATCTTCATCATACCAAATGAACAATTCTCGAAATTAGCATATAAATTTGTCTTCAAAAAATCTAAGTACCTATTGAACAAGTTGTGAATGTTCCTCCCACGTCTTACTATAGATGAGAATGTCATCTAAGTAGACTACAACATACTAGTTGTGTAGGAATGAAGGATGTCATCCATCATCCTCATGAATGTGGTAAGTGCATTGGTCAAGCCAAAAGGCATAACCTACCACTCAAATAAACCCTCCTTGGATTTGAATGCAATCTTCCATACATTAGTGGGCTCTTTGGGTTTTTGATAATAGACATAATTGAGATCAATTAATGGAGCTAGTTCAAAAAGTAATCTATCCAAGGGAGTGGATAGGAATTCTTTATAGGGATTCTACTCAAAGCTCAGTAGTTAATAAAGAGTCTCCACATTCCATCTCTCTTTGGAGTCAAGACAATTAGACTACCACATGGTGAACAATTGGTCTAATGTGTCCGTTTTAAACCACTTCTTGGATCTTCCTTCTAATTTCATCATTTTCAAGGATTGATCTACAATAAACATGTGCATTAGACAAAGAAGAACTAGAAACTAAATCAATGGAATGCTTTACCTCATAATGAAGTGGAACCTTAGTTGGTGACGTGAACAAGTCATCACATTCTACTACAATCTAGTAATCCTGCTTCTACTATGTAAAGCCTATGATAGATGTAGTAATGGTCCTTCTTTTGAATAGTAGCTTGATCATCAACAAAATTAATTTATTTATTTTGTCTATCATATTTCTGCATTGTTTGGCAGTGACTAAGGAAACAGAGGTAGGAGGAGACGCCTCTGGTATCTTGAAGCATTGACCTTTGACCAAGACAATGACACTTTGAGGCTTAGACACATAGCACCATGCCTCTTCCATGCAAATGGTTGGGCCAAAATCATGTGATAAACATCCAAGGGTACAACATTGCACAAAACTTCATCTTTGATGCATAAGAGAGGAGACATTATTGAGTGACACAAATGTCTCTCCCTTGTTGTAACCATCCAACATTATATGGTTATGTGTGATGTGACAAACATTCAAATCCTTCACCATCTGAGTATAAACCATTTTTTTTTTTTTGTTGAAGGTAGAGTACGAGTGGCAGAATTGGGGACCACACTCCCTAAGGGCATAACAAGGGCCTCCCTCCACGTGATTTAAACTTGGGTAACCTGGATAACAGTCGAATGACATACCACTAGGGTGTCCCTACAAGACAAAATCAAATTCTTTTAACTCCCACTATCAATAATAAAATGTAATGGCTTACCCTTAACCCACATTTATGAGTGAAATATGTATTCCTCCCCTTGTGACTCTTTTTTTATTCCTTTGTTGCAACATATATGGTGGTAATAGTCACATTTGGTTTGATTTCCAAGATTGACTTCCTTATGTCCTCATCCTATGTATGTGAAAGTGGTGGTGTAGTGGATGTAGTGGGTTGCGACTGAATTAACAATGACTGAATTGCTCAACACTCCTCTCTCGAATGTTTGTTGCTCTTATGATAATCACACCATTTACTAGTCTTGGTCTTTAAGGGATTCTTTTTTTGGAAGTTTTTTTTTTTTGCTTCCAATTCGAATTTTAGAAATGATCCCCCTTGTGTTGATTCTTTGGAAAGTCATTCTTTCCTTTCTTTGGTTGGTACTTAGTGTTCTATTTTTTATTATTTGCTCCTGATTTATTTTTGTTTTTGTGGTTTTGCTTCAATTTGACAAGAAATTTATGTCTTCCAATGTCTTTGAATTTGAAAAGGTTCATGTCCTCTTGAATGTACCATTGCAGCTCACTATGATACATGATTGGATATCTTTTGGTATCTTGAATACCTAGTTTTGCTGCCATGGAATAAAAAGCATAGTATAATATTGAAAGACTAGTCTTTAGCTTATCACAAGTGTTATTATTAAATGTATTGGTCTTCATAAGCTCCCATAAGATAATATTCTTACTTGATAACCTCCATGAAATAATCCCATTTGAACACTCCTCATCTTCATTCTCTTTTATAACCCTAATATCTTTCGATACATATCGGATTACAAATAAACACTCATTGTTTTTGCCAACACATCGTAATGGTAAAAACATTGAACTCTTTTTACATAAACTCAAATAAAATTCACAACGAAGGTGGCCATGTAAAAAAAAAAAACCCCTCAAAGATTAGCCATAAGGTTCGAGGAAACCATACGGGCATAGACCGGAAGAAGCCATGTGTGATTAATCGATGTTCTAGGTACTAGTAAGTTGGAATTGGTAGGTAGGCTATAAAAACCCTGTGGTCGTACATGTTGCTTGTGCCCACGGGGCCCCATAATGGGGGCTACAAAAGGCCTAAAAAGAAGCTAATTTGACAATAGCGGTTGCTGGAGGGGAAGAATGCAGAAGAACAATGGCTAATCAAGTCAGAAAACCAATCAGATCTTTCATCGACAATCCATTTCAGGCTCCCTGAGTGTAGACATTTACCAAAGAGAAGACCAACTAAATGTTTCCACCAATGATAGATGGAGTAAACAATGGAAGATCAAATCATTCATCCCTGAAGAAATAAAAGCGGCTACAAGGCAACAAAATCATCATACTCTAGTTGCAGAGGAAATACAGAGAACACAGATTTATTTAGAATCTCAGACAGAGGAGTGTGTGAAGGAGCGTCAGTCACCTTCCTTCTTCTATGAGCAGCTACTACTCAGGCTTATAACCTCTCTCAAAAGGATGACTGGAGACCTTAATCAATTGCTTGAAGAGACTATGGTCATGTTCTTGTGGACTGTGGCACTTGACCTTCGATGTATGAAAAATTGATATCAAGGTCATTGCATAGTAATGCATTTTCCTGAAGGTTCTTCAGTCTTTCCTTAGAGAACACACTTGGGCCTATCCTCTCATTTGATATATATCAGTTATGTGTTCGTAAAATATGATACGAGTTGGGGAAGAATATGAGGTCTTTAAAGGTTGAAGTGATTCCAGAACAGAGCTTACCGAATTGGGGAAAAATAAATAAATAAAGGAGTTGAAGAAAAACTGAACATTACAACTACTTAATAGCGGGTCTAACAGTATCTCAAGTACGGGAAGACTTCAGAGCGGGTGAATTACAGGAGATATATCACTGTTTAATAGCTTTCTTCGTATACTTTTATTAAGATTCACAAGGGAACATAGTGACGCTTTTAAGGAATTATAAATTTTTAGTCAAAGTTGTATTAGGGGACAGCGTAGTAGTATGATTTTTGGTTTTTTTCGCATGTTTAAGGTTTAAATCAGGGAGTGGGGAGTATGTGAGGGGTAGGTGTGTGTTAAAGTCTCTATCATAAGTGTAGGTGTGTGTTAAATTCTCTATCGATAAGTGTGGTTCTTTTTCGGGAGGTCCAAGGCCAAACTAGGGTGTGGAGAGTATGTAAGGGAGTGGGTATGTGTTAAATTCCTTCTCTATCAACAAGTGTGGTTCTTTTTCGGGAGGTCCAGGGTCAAACCAGGGCGGAGAGTATGTAAGGGAGTGGGTATGTGTTAAATTCTCTACTGATAAAAAAGCTATGTAAGGGAGTGGGTATGTGATAAATTTCCTACTGATAAATGTAGCTTTTAACTTTATAAAGAATTATGGTTAAAAAAAAACTGCTAAAAAAATTTATCACACTACCCAAATAAAAAATTAATCAAAATTAATTTGTTTTATGTTAATCAAAATTAATTGCAGCTTATTGAAACCGAAGCCACTTGGGAATTTATATTAGGGTCACTTCCCCCTCTTACATTGATCTGAGATACTGTTCTCTGTTCCATAATGGGTTATATGATGTTCTGTTAGGGTTAGGCGAAAGTAAATTTGATTGGACTATCTGAACTCTGTGCTGTACTTGAAGTAGTAGTAGAATTTTTGCAAATTGTTTGAATTCTTGAAAAAATGCTTTAAGATAATTTAGTAAGAGATCAAAGTTCTGCGCAAAGCAACCCTTAATTAATCCGCTTGTTTGAATCTGCTCTAAATAAATTGAAGCAATTTCAAGCGAACAATATAAATATGAAATGTGGAAAATTTTGGGATATTCAATATTTAGTTGCTAATCCGTTGGCAGATGCTAACGATCTAGATCGGACATTATAGACTTGTCCAGGGACTGTTTTATTTCCTCTCATTGAATTGTAATAACCGATTCAGAACTTACGAAAACCTGTTAACAGAACTGGAATTAAATATAATTAAAATCCGTGCATTTTCGTCCCTTCTTAAAGCAATTTAGTTTTAATGTGGATGATGGTTTCAAAATCGAAATCTCTTTAATCATACCTAATTGTCCATTGATGATAACAAAGCCTGTGATAAAAAATCTATTTACACATGACCAGGGTTTTGAGCGATTTAATGAAATAATGCAGAGCAGCCTAAAGCGTCGCAGCTAGAATTCTTTGCAAAAATCTAAAACTAGCTGATGTTCCGTCAAAATCAATGTAATTTTGGTGCAGACTTTTGCGCAGAGATGAATCCAAAGGAAAAAAAAAAGATGTAAAGACGACGGTTTAAAAAAACAGAAATCAATCATGAACTTAAAGGTATGTAATTACAGGTCCAGTAGGACATATCGATCCAAGTAAACTTCCCTAATGGTTGTTGAAAACATACGACCTTCATTCATTAAATAATCACGCAATTTCATTAATCCTTGCTGATTGCATTTTCCACATTTCGGTTTGCATGGAAACGCAGAACGACAGAAAGACGCGTTTTCTTTCTGTTAAAAAAAAAACATAAAGACTAAGCTTTTCTTTATGCTGAATGCAGTAAATTTCACGGTTATGAGAAGAGAAAAAGTCGAAAAATGTTGAACGGAGAAGCAAAAACATACCTGGGATTTTGCTTCTTTCGCACTGAACTGGGCTCTCTGCACAAACTCTTAACCATTGAATATCCCATTTTTGGGAGCGTCGAAACTCCTCTTCATTCGCAGCTAAGTTTAAGTTGAGTAGCATCCTATACGAGTTTAAAGCCTAAGTGCTCGGGATTAACAAGTAGTAAACTCTATCTGTAGGGCAGTTTATCCGGTAGTTATTCAGGCAAATGTCCCACCCGTGATCTTCAAATCATCCACGAACATCTTAATTTTTCCAGCCTTGTTCACATTTGGAACAACACAGCTGGCAAACCATTGTTACGCGCCAGATGCACCCCTCCTTTTCGTTACCACGCCCTTCGTTTTAGTAACAAATCCCATGTGATTTCATGGGTAATCAGGCCCGCCCTTCTTATTATTAAAATCTCGTGGGTTCCGTTTGATTTTCCACGTAAGGTGGGGTCGTCAAACATTTTATATTGCCTTTGTTAATAATTATTTTAGATTTCATGTTTTTGCGACGTGTTGGGTCGGACAATAATTTTAGGATTACGGATATCTTGTGCACGACAATTTTGCGAGTGGAAGGGCATGACTATTATTTGAGTCTTCTCATTCAACAAAAAGCTAGTTTTATTATATATAAATGAAAATTTAAAAATATATTACCATATTTTTCGCGTAATCCAAAATAATTAATCTGCTGATGGTTATCCAATATCGGTACAATGAAAATACTTTAAAGTGTGATGCATTGGTCCCAAAGAGATCATCACAATTGTATCGAAATGGATAGGAAGAGGTTCATTAAGCAATAAAACTAATCTCCATCGAAGGCAAAGACAGCTATGTTATAATGAACCAAAGTTACGTATAATATCTTTAATTATATTTATGTTCATTGAAATTTAGTTCAAAGGATTTAATTTTAAAAAGTTAGTTTATGAAAATCTTTTGTTTAGGGTGTTAAAAACTTTCAAAATTTTATTTAGAAAATCCAATTTTGATTTAAATATGAATTTTTCTATTAAAATGTTAAAGTTTACTTATAAAATTTAAAAAATGTTTAAAAGAATATTTAAATCTCTGTAAGTGTGGTTTATCGGCAAGGATGCCACTTGCATTATCGGTGATGGATGTATACAAGAAGTATTTACTCAAAAAAAATAAAATAAAATTATATATATATATATATATATATATATATATATATATATATATATATATATATATTATTTTTTAATTTAACATTTTTCTTTCTTTCTTGTAAATTGAATTAATAATTTTTATCTTTGAGATATCATGTCAAACAATTTATCATAAAAAAATTACATATGTTAAATTTTATATATATATATATATATATATATATATATATATATATATATATATATATATATATATATATTATTGAGGTTAATGTGAGAAATCCTATATAAATATATATATATATATATATATATATATATATATATAATTTTTTTTATTGAGGTTAGTGTGAGAAATCCCTTGTATTAGAGGTGGACATTCTCATATTAACTATGACCTCTAATAAAGGTTAGAGCTGGACATCCCGATATTAACTATGACCTCTAATAAAGGTGAAAGCTGAGCTTGAACTTATCAAAAGGGGTCAAACACACAACCATACACATACACACCCATCACATACTCGTCCACATACTCGTCCACACTGCCTATGCGGTTTAAACCTTAAACCTCCTGAAAAAACCAAAACCCAAACCATTATATTGTCCCTAAAACTAAATTATATTATCTTATTTATATATACAAATATATTGAATTTAGCAAAAAATCCCTTGCGAGGCCGCCTTGGTCTGAGAAACTAAACTACGATCAAGGGGTTCTACACCATCAAAATCACCCAAGATCGCGTTCGATCCTAACCGCACTAACATTATCAAATGGATTTTGAATACCCTATGTACGTTTGGTAGGGTGAAGATTCCAACCAAAAACCTCCCTTGCAAGATTGCCTTACCCTCCCCAACTCACCTACAACACATAAATTGTATTATCTTATATATTTAAAATCATTTAAAATTTTGTAATTAAATATATATACTCAATTCGAACCTTAATTTTTATATATAAAATATCATAGCCTTTTAAACCAAACAATATATTTATCATAAAATATTTAGTTACCTTACTTAATATACAATTAGTTTCATGAAATTAAACTATATGTGTTTGTGATGGTTAAGAAAACCTATCACATGTATATAAAAAAACAACTATTGTATTTATCAATTAAATTTATATATTTTATTTATTTTTTATTTTAGATATATAAGAGAATTGGTTACAGTCACACTATTTTTAGCAATTGACAAGCGTAGACTTCAAATCATAAGGGTTGTTCCTAACAAGCCTATTCTTACTGGTTGTTGTTGATTCGATGTGAGAGACCATCGATCGCTTGAGATTCATATTGTTATTATCGGTGACGTGTATCCAAAGGATTCAAAGCAGACTATTAACTTTGCAAATTGACACCCGTAAGGTTTGAACCCAAGTCAAGCAACTACCAATCCACCTAGCCCTTGGAGGTAAAACTCTTAGGGTAGAGAGAAAATCTTGAGAGCTGCTCTTAAGTGATCGACAATGTCATCTCGTTCGGATATACCACTATCTAGAGTGAAACTACAAAAAAAAAATTTGTGTCCCCCTTTACATCGCAAAAATTCATATCGTGAACATCCTATTCAATGAAACCAAACATACTTTCTCCACTTACACTATAAAAACAAACATATACTTTATTTTGTTTTACTCAACCTTCAAAAATTCTTATTTATAGTACTTAAACTTTCACAAGTTCTTGCTCGAATGGTGCTCATCACTTATGGAGGTGAAAAAACATCATTGGATGCTTGTTGTGCATTTATACATGCTATCCTAAAAGTGACACTAAAAAGCACATAGAAGTCAATCACTCTAGAAAGCATGCGATATCTAGCGCTTCTTGCCCACATAAGTAAAAAGACTTAAAATGTCCACTATTGAGTGCTTATTGCGGAGATAAGTAAATAGACTACATGTCTTTATCTAGATTATAGAAGTCATTATTAGTTTAGTCAAGGGGTCCATTGACTACAAACACGTTAGAAATTCCTATCTTTTTATAAAAGAAGTTTAAAATTTGATAATAAAGTATTTGTTATTTTTATTTTTATTTATTAAATTTTTAAAAATAATAATTTTGTTTTTCTTTCTTTTTAAGTTATGTGTGGTTTTAGAGCCACTTTTATTAAAAAACAAAAACTTACATTTCTTTCATTCATTATATTTCTAACAAGTTAATAAAAATATATCTTTTTATAAGAGATTTTTTATTTATCTTTTTATCAAAGATATTTTTTATCCGAAATTTTATAATGGCCTTCTACTTTGAACCTGGGAGCGAGAGGCCATCTTTCCTCTCGAAAAGATATCTTCTCTATAACACATTTGGGCAAATGGTGTCTTTTGTTTGGGTGGATCTCTTCTTTGTGGTAAATTTGGGCAAGTGGTGCCCAATTTTCGAGCAGATTTTTACTTTGTGTAAGATCTAGGCAATTAATGTCCATTTTTTGGGTGAATCTCATTTATATGATAGATCTGGGCAAATGGTGTTCATTGTTTGGGCATATCCCTTCTCTATGGTAGATTTGGGCAAAGTGGTGTCCATTTTTCGGGTGGACCTCTTCTTTGTGGTAGTTTTGGACAAGTGGTGTCCATTTTTCGAGAAATTTTTTTCTGTGTGTCACCTTTGGGCAAGTGGTGTCCATTTTTCAGGTAAATCTCTTCTTTGTGTTTTTTTGGGCAAATGGTGTTCACTTTTTGGGCAGATCTTTGCTCTTTTTTAGATCTAGGCAAATGGTGTTCATTTCTCGGGTAACTCTCTTCTCTGTGCAAATCTAGGCAAGTGGTGTCCCTTTTTTTAGGTAGATCTCTTTGTTTCAGTTCTAGGCATGGTTCATTTCAGGTGAATCTCTTCTTAGGTGCAAGTTCTAGAGCTTCTTCAGTGGAGCTCCTTTTTCATTTCTTCTTCTCTCGCCCTCATGGTTGGAGGGCTTGTTCCTATCTTGTTGTGGACATATCTAGCCTTTGAGGGAGGGCCATGAGGGTTTTCAGTTGTGGTGAAAGGTTTCTTAAGCGGCTTTTCTATCATGGTCGTTTTCTATGGTCCTGCTTGGCCTTGGAGGGTGCCAAGGGGATTCATGGTAACCTCAATGGAAGGGTTCTGGAGGTGTCTTTCCTTGACAAACAATTTTTAGTGGACCCAATTTGCTTTTAAGGGGGGACCAAGAGGGTCCATGGTGGTCTTTCGAAGGGTTCATGGAGGGGTTTTAATGGTCAGGTAGTTTTCTATGATCCTTCTTGGCCTTAGGGGGTGCCAAGGGGAATCATGGTTGTTTCATTAGAAAGGTTCTAGAGGTGTCTTTCCACATCAGGCAGTTTTATGTGGGCTCGATTAGCTTTTGAGGGGGGACAAGAGGGTTTATGGTAGTCTTTACGAAGGGTTCTTGATGGGTTTTGGAGGTTTGGTAGTTTTCTATGAACCCGATTGGCCTTTGGGGGAGGTAAGAGGGTCCATGGTGGCGTTTTTCATGGGATTATGGAGTCTTATTGGTCAAGCTTATGGGGGCTTGCTTGGATTAGAGGGGTTTTGGAGGCGTTTCTTAATTCTTGAATAACATTGGGGTGATTGGAAAGGTTTCGGGTATGTTGTGGAGGTGGTTTTTGGAGTTTTTGCTTGAGTCCTGGATGGATTGGGAGGCTTGAAGGGGTCTTGGAATACCATTTAGATGTGTGGAGTTGCAAAGTTTAGTCATGTATAGTTCTATTATTGGATCATTTTGTTGTCTCTTCAATTTGCTCAAGTTTTTTGTTATTTTTTTTCTCTTGGTCTGTAGGACCCTCTTCTTTTTCTCTATTTTCCTGGGAGCTGGTTTTTCTTTGCACTATTTATTTTTGTTGAATCTCCTCTTCATATCAAGTTAATGGTGCTTGGTTAGATTATGGATCGGGGATAATTTTGATGTTGGTCATTCTAGGGAGTTTCCCTTGCTATGAATTTTTTCAAATTTTGTTCTAAGTGTGATTTCCATGTTTAGTCGAGAATCCCTTTTTGAATTGTCTTTATTTTTCATCTTTTGGTGGTACTTTCGAGAATGTCTCATCTTTTTTGTTGTTCTTTGTTTGTCTCTGGTAGACAGTCTCTTTTGATGTGCCTTTAATGTAAAAGGTTCAGGGTCCTTTCAAAACCCCTTCTTCCAATCAATAAAAAAAAGATATACTTCATCTTCCTCAAACTGCTAATTTTTCACAATCAACTCTTTTTATATCAAATGCCTTCAATAATTTAAATTGTGTCAAGATGAAATTCAACACTACGAATGACTAAAATATTTACTGCCCAACTTATATATCCAAAAATATCATGTATATAACAACCTCATTATTTCTTAATACCTTTTTCTAGGGTTCTTATTTCCCCTAATATTCCAAGAAATTATTTTCATTGTTATTTTTTTTTTGTGGGTTTAGCCCCACTTCTTGTCAACACTTGTGATATTTGCTTTTGTTGTCCCATATAAATATCCCTTTTTGTTTCTTTTTCTCTTTGTTTTTGCTTCTTAGATCTTCCTCTCTTTTTTCATTTTTAGCAATACTTTCATCTTCATCAATCTCTTCAATCATCTCACACTGCTCATAATAAGACTTATCATATTTAGGTTTGCCTTGTTATAAAGGATTTGAAGTGCAAGGAATAACCTCAAAAGCACAATCTTCTTTATGCTGTCCTAGAAATCCTAAAGTGCAAGGATGCTTTTTTATAGCAATTACCTTCTTGTTCTACCTTGAAAACCCTAAATTGTTATGGGTTTCCTCCAACCTCATTTCTTTATTATTTTGCTCTTGAAACCTTAAAGTGCAAGGGATAACATCTTCACCACTTTCACTTTTATTATCTGAAGAGGATTCTAAACTACTTGAGGAAAATGAAAATGATTTACTTGGAATAAACTTGATCTCTTTTGTTGTCTTTGTTTTAGGATTTATCTCCACATCTTATTTTGCACCTCTAATTCCTTTTGAACTTGCCAAATGATATTGTAGATAAGCTTCATTTGCCTCTTCTTTTGGAGTGTAATATCCATGATTTGATCTAGCTTCTATTACTGTATGTTGTCTTTGCTTCATCTTGAAGTTTATCTCATAGCTAAAATTTCTTATCTCTTTCTTCATAGTTTTGACTTTGCAAACTCTTGCCATGTGTCCAATATCAAAATAATTATGACAACGAAATGCAATATTTTCATAATCTACTTGTTGATCCCATTCTCTTGATTCATATTTAACCTTAATGGATTGTGGCAAAAGTTTTGAAATACCCATAGCAACACATATTTGAGTATATATAGCATGTTTTTGCTTCTTAGTGGTTGGACATTCCTTGATGAGTTTCCTTAGGACATGTCCAATATTCTTCAAAACATCCTTATTTATAAGCTAATATGGAAGTCCAAAAAGCCTAACCCACATTGGAAGCTACTTAATAGTTTTTGTCTAAAAAAAAAACTTTTATTCCACGATCTCAAATAAAGTACATCTCTTTCCCTAAACCATGGACCACCAACCATTATTTTATCCCTAATTTTTGAACTAGAAAAGATGACGAGGAAAAAAACTTTAGGAAGAAAAGTCACAAAATAATTTGAATTTAATCCCTGCTTCTACTTTCCAAATGATTTAATTTTGAATCTCCGAAAACCCTGGCCATAATCTATGAAACTTATATATTAACACTCTACTTTTAAGAACCATTATATCATGCTTAATTATCTCATCTTTGATACTGGTGTAACATTTGCTACATGTATCAAACTTGCCATGTATTTGCTCTTCTGCTTATCTCCAGTTGGAGCCTCCATACTTTCAACTAGGACATTCGAATTTTTAGCTAGGGCATCTTGACTTCCCATTAGGGCTTTTAAATATGACTTTCCTTCGTTAATAACTATTGGAGCTCGCTCTTGGTTTGCACTCCTTGGTTCGTAGTCCCTCTTTGATTGCACTTGCTCCCACTTTCGACTTACACTCTCTTGCCTCACACTCCCTCTTGGCTCACAATTGCCCATGTCTCTTCTATTTCTCGGTATCCCTTCACTTCAACAATTTTTGAAAACAATGTTCCACACATTCATGGTAATAGTTTGAAGCATTGATGCACTCTAGATGAATCTGTCGCTCTTTTTCATAATTGAATCCCGACTCGCACTCCCTCTTAGTTTGCACTCCTTTTTGGCTCACACTCGATCTTGGATTGCACTCTCTCCTGCCTTGCACTCACTCCTAGCTTGCACTCCCTCTTGGCTCAAAATTGCCCTTGTCTCTTTTTTTCCTTGAAGTTTCTTGGCTCAATTGTTTGGAAACAATGTTCCACGTATTCATGGTAAGGGTTTGAAGCATTGATGCACTATGGATGAGCTTGTCGCTCTTCTGCCATGATTGAATCTCGACTTGCACTCCCTCTTGGTTCACACTTCCTCTCAGATCTCATTTGCTCTCGGATTGCACTCGCACTCATTGTTGTACTTACTCTCGACTTGCGCTCGCACTCACTTTTGGTTGCACTCACTGAAACTCACTTCTAGTTCCACTTACTCACACTTGCTTCTGGTTGCACTTGCTCACTTGCTTTCGACTGCACATACTCAAACTTGCTTTTGGTTGCACTCATTCCCAAAATGTACTTGCACTTGATGTTGTACTTACTCCCAGATCGACCTCTACTTCACTTATTCTTAAAAATAAAATATTAAATATAACTAAAATGAAAATATATTTTCTAATTTCAATTTAATTCTTTTTAAGTTGAAAAAAAAAAATTAATTTTTAAACATTAAAATATATAATTATAATTTATTTTATGATTCTATTATATATAAGTTAAAATTATATTTGCCAATCAAAAACTTTCAATGTAGAAATAAATCTAATTTTAGACAATTGGTTCTCTATATTTGACTCTTAACATATAAATGACTTGTTAATAAGATTTGAGGTGTAAATCAATTGGTTCTTCCAAATTCATTAGTTCTTCCAAACTTCATAATTGGGTGAAGGTTCAAGGTTCAAATCTCGGGTTTCGTTGGATTGAACGCTTGTTTTTTGTAAAAGGTTTAAAATGATTGCAGCATGATGGTTATAGGGACGAACTGCGTGAGTAATGTATAATGACTTTTGAAGTGGATTAAAATGATTGCGACATGGCGGTTATAGGGACGGACTGTGTGAGTAATGTATGACGACTTTTGAAGCGGATTAAAATGATTGCAACATGGTGGTTATAGGGGCGGACTGCGTGAGTACTGTATGACAAATTTTGAAACGAATAACGTAAAATAATATGGCGGCTTAAATACAGATAGCATGGTGGATATAAGGGCGGACTACACGAGTACTGTATGACGGCTTTTGAAGCGGATAACGCAAAATACTTTGGCAGCTAAAAGAGGGATAGCGAAAAGATGGACAACTTACCTGGTAATGCAAAATACTATGGCAGCTAAAAGATAAAGAACGTACCCGGATCATCTTTACAACTATAAATTCCACATGTAAACTTTATTTTTGTACAATTATAATCTCATTTTTTTTTTAATTTACATGGTGGAATCGGTAGCTACCACGAATCCGGACAGGCTGTCCAACTTTTTATGGCCACCATAGTATTCTGCGTTGTCCGCCCCAGAAGTCGCCACACAGATCTTCGCGCATGTTGGGAGTGAAAACTGAAGGGGATTTATTTTATTGATAAATGGTTACAATATATAGGCATAAGCCTATATGATGAACATGACACTTGTCAATGAAACTGACAAGTGTCAAACTGGCATAGTGCACATTACATTAACTCTAACATTCCCCCTTAATGTGCACTATCCTAACTAAAGAAAAAAAAACAAGTCAACATTAGGTAACATTCCCCTTTAATGTTGACTTCTCTAACAAAAATCTACATCCTCCTTTATTGCTGATTTGGTCTTAGGCTCTTGCTCTTTGTGCTTGGCTCTCCAACTGTGAATAATGCTAGATTCACTGTGTATACATCTTGGTCTGTTGCCTCAGGGTCAGCCACTTCCATGGGTCTGTTGCCACTGGGTCAACCATCTAAGTGCCTCGGGGTCATCATGGGTGCCTCAGGGTCAGCCACTTCTGGGTCTGTTGCCTCTGCAGGTCATCCTCAGAGGATGTTGCCTCTCGTAGGTCACTGACTAGATTCACCATAAATATCAAATCTCTCTTTATGGTGAACTCAATCTAGAAGGTGTCGGTCTCTGTCGAAAATGCACCTAATTAAAGGAAAAACGAGCCATATAAGAGTGTCGGTCTCTGTCGAGAATGCACTCAATACAATAAAATGAGCCATAGATCCAAAAAGGAGGGGAGAAGAAGAAAAAAAAAATAATCTTCTGAAGTGTCTTCATCTGTAGTCTTCAGAAGTAGATTCGAAAAAACCTCGGATAGAGTCTAGGGTGTCTATGTCTGTAGTCCCTAGTATAAGTGTCCTTATGGTGACCATGTCATCCCACCAAAATGCATGGGTAACCAGTCGCTGCATTCGCCAAGTGTATAGAAAAGATCACTAGTTACAAGGATCACATATGAAAGTACCTTGGGAGTGTCGGGTACAACCGAAAGTGCACTCCAAGGTAGAAAAATTTTAAGGCTAAAAAAATTGAATTGAAACAACCTCAAAATTACAATTTGACACCACCATTGTGTCCGTCACGAAAAAACGTTTCCAACGACTATAAATACCCCTATATTCCACCATCAAAGGGGCCTTCATCATGCGAAAAACAATACCATGCCTATCTAGGCAGCAAAATAAACATCGCTCTACAACATCGCTCTTTGGTAGAAAAAATAGTCATCAAAAAATCATTATAACATGGCTAATGAAGCTAATCTTACAGCCAATACAAATATGACTATTTTGAAAAGGAATGATTCCTTTTAAAATTTAAATGCCCTCTCCATTCTTCAAAAATAACAATAATAGACCATTAGCCATATATTTAATAAATGCCCCCATCCATTTTTAAATAACTGCCTCACTAAAGGATATTTGAAAACAACTTTGAGGACCTTAAATTTTTGTTTCGTCAGCGACGAATATTTGCCGTCTCCACCCCCTGCAGTTCGCTCATCGACATCTCCCTTCAGTCACGTCGCCAATTCCTCCTGCAATACACGTGGCAGAAACAGTAGACCTGGAGACGCAATCCAACCTCCTCCATAGAAACCCTAGCACCAGTCTCTTTATTCATCGTGTAAGTATAATGAAAAATTTGGGGGTTATACATGTGTTGATTATGATTTGAACTCGTGACCTATAAACTGTTATCACCTTTACACTGGAAATCTGATTGCCTTTCGAAAAAACAAACCTAACGTCAATCATCCCAGATTTCCAGGCTCTGCCATCCATGGTTCGCTGGAGAAGCTCCAGTCCAACATTGTCTTCGTGGATTTTGTCACATGTCAACATTTTGGAGTACACCATAGACTTAATCAGGTCCCTGAAGTCCAAATAAAACGACCAGGGCCGACTGAAATTGAACATAATCGAAACCGTTGATGGGATCGATTCTCTGGCAATCCATTCTCGGCAATCCTCGTGCAGAATGGAATGACGAGCTTAGGGGCGGCGAGGGCTCTCTCTGGACCCCGATTTGCAGGCGCTGCCGTAGAATTACAAAAATTTGAGGGCTTCTGCTTGTAGCCTGAGGAATATCTCGTCTTGTTGCCTATGGCAAGATTCGGTGAACTGGTCTGTGTATTGGAGCCTCGCAACATTTAAATAGGGATCTGCCACGATTCAAACCAGTCCCAAGCCGGATCGTAACCGCAACATAAACAACCCTCTCACCGCCAAAGACCTGAAGAGCAACGACGTAATATGCGGTTGGGACTCCAGAATAAACGTCAACTGCTTTTTCCACACCTCCATCGCCATTCCTCTCTTCGCCCATCGTGATCTGGTTCATAGGCAAAGTCAAAAAATAGTAGCGTCATTGTCGCCTCCAATAGGTCACGGAGCACCATAAATTTGCAGATTTCCCACGACAATCTTCCACGACAAACAATCAGCAACCACTCCTCGCAGAATACCAAAAAAATTTGTACCTATCAGTGTAGCTCACGGTAGTTGAAACCCTCTCCTGGCACTCAGGCGACATGGAAGGTAAAGGGGCAATTGATCGAGAAATTGGACGATGCCAACGATTTTTGGAGGGGCTTCGCCCTGAATTTCACACATCGCCGCCTCGACCCCAGTTCGGGGGATTTTTGACCCCAACAACCACGATAACAGGTTCGTTTATAGGATTCTGTTCACGGCGGTCTTCGAGAACTTTCGTAGATAGTTTAACACCAGAGCACTGGCCACCATATTGTAGCATGGGGAAGAAAAACTGCATTTTAACTATCGATCTACGGATCAAGAATAACAGGTCCTGTTGATCTCCGCTCTTTCACGAAAAACCTTCCATAATTTCCAGATTTAAAACAGACGTTGCATCCTCGCCCTCCGTTGAATCACAAAAAATCTGCGTATGATTTGCAGCCTCTGAAATAGAAAACAGCCAGCACAGATCTGCCCTTAGAGCTCCAAATCATGGACAAACCGTGCTCTCTGCCTTGGGAAAAAAACCGTAATAAGGTGACCTCCAAATGAAATGGATCTTACCGACAGTCTTCTTTTCCCCTTCACATCCTACAGCAGCCGCCTGTTTTCTTTCGTCAAATTTTCACAGCACCGCTTTGCTTTCAGTCATTGGAAGTATTGTTCATGTTCTACAACAATGGATCTAAAAAAAAATTTGGGGGCAGCCATTAATTTTCAAGCTATCTGGTTTCTGATCCATTTTTAACAAATGGAGAGCATACTCCTTAGGCTTGGAGAAAAAAATGGGGGAAAAATATGAGGGGGGAATTTCCCGAGGGAAATCCCCCCTCAAGCTCACAAGGCCAGAGAAAGCCTGGAGCTCTGATACCAAATGTCAGGAGGGAAACTGATGAGATTATTTATTGATACAAAAGGGTTACAATATATAGGCATAAGCCTATATGAAACACATAACACTTGTCAAGTGAAACTGACAAGTGTCAAGGAAGGCATAGTGCACATTACTGCACATTACATTAATTCTAACAGCGCAGTCCGCCCCTATAACCACCATGCCACAATCATTTTAAACCTTTTACGTCGCTGAAAGCACCGGGAAAAGGACAAGCGTTCAGTCTGATGAGGCCCGAGATTTAAACCTTGGACCTCTGCCCCCTTATGGGGTTTGGATGAACCAATTGGTCTACACCTCACACCTTTATAATCCCATTTTAAAATTTTGATTTTTCATTCATTTTCAATATTATTAATTTATTAAATTAATTTTTATTAAATTTATTTTGTGTAAAAATCTTAACGCCATAAACACTAAACCGAATATAGGTTGAATTAAATGTTAAACTGGTGCAAATTAAAGAGATTTAAAAAAATAAAAATATTAGTTCAAACCAATTTTATTTTAACTTTCGTAAACTAAATTGACCTGCATTACTATGTAACATTGAGTGCGAAGTTATTTTAATTTCTTTTAAAATACTTACTGCTTGCTTACAGTACAATGTAAAATAAAATAATAATTATTACATCTGTATTTTTTTTATATAGAAGAAAGAATAACTTTTTTTTTACTCGTTCAAATTTTTGAACTGTTTTTATAATCCCTAAAGTTATCTCTGTAACGGTGTGAGGAAGACACTAATAACTTGAAATTGGATCTACTAAACAAACTTAATTACCACAAAATCAAGGCAATCAATTATCTTTAACCCAAGCGAAATTCTAATTTTTTTTTAATAATTACCAATCCACAACCCTGGACACCCTCCATCTCAAAACGTATTCGTTCTTTGCAATGACGGTGAGCATTGGCTTTCAGGCCTGGTGGGGAGACCGGAAGAAGTCAAACACGCCGTCTTTGAGTACTTTACTGTAGTTGGATACAATAGCTAGAGAGTTAAGAAGTCGTTTTCAATTTAATCGATATTTGTGTGGACTTAAGAAGCCCTCGTCACTTTAATAATCTTGGGGTACTTTGTCACGATGGAATACCCACATTCTGTCTACATGAAAGTCCTGCTTTGGATGTCGTCATCGCTTATGGCGGAACCTTAGAGGAGAATCTTTTCCTGAGAAGTAGTAGGTTACAGCCGTTTCTCTTGTTAAGAAGGAAGCCAACCCATAGCTAAAAGAAGCTAATCTGACGGTAGCCATTTCTAGAGGGCAAGCATGCATGCTTAGGACAAAAAACAAGAGCTAATCGAGTCGTAGAACCAGTTTGGTTTTTCACTATCAATCTATTTAGGGCTCCTGGAGTTTACAAATCACACAAAGGGACGACCGACGGGAAGATTCCATCAATGATAGATGGAGAAAACAATGGAAGATCTAGCTCATTTATTCCCTGCAGAAGTAAAAAAGGAAATACAGAGGACGCAAATTCAGTAGCTACTACTCAAGCTTATTAACCTTTCTTGAAAGAAGGATAAGAAACCCAAATCAATTACCTGGAGAGATCATGGTCATATTCTTATGGATTGTGGCACTTGGCCTTCAGTGTCCAAGAGATTAATATCAAGGTCAAACCAATGTGTTGCATTTTTCTGAAGATTCTCCAGTCTTCCCTTAGAGGACACACGTAGGGCTATTCCCTTCATTTAATATCCCAGTTACGTTTTCATCGGAGTACGATATGAGTTTATTTGGGAACCATAAGTGTAATTCATCAAAGAAATGGATAAATGAAAAAACTTCAAAATTTACAATAGAATGCGTGGCCGAAAAAAAAAAGAATGTAATTCCTCTATAAAGCATACCAAACTGAAAGACTAATGGAAAATTGAAGAACATTTTAAGGACGAGAGCCACTTAGTTCTTGCAGTGTCTCCAAGTCCAGAACGTCTTCAGAGCTGGTGAATTAGAGGAGATAAATCCCAGTTTAATAGCTTTGGTGGTAGACGTTAAATATGATTCACAAGGGAGAAGAGTAGCTATTCGAAGAATCTACACAAATTAGTCAAAATTGGTTGGATTTATTAGAACAGATGGGAAGCTAGTTGTGAATTGATCTTAGGGTCACTTATCCTGCACAAAGCCGAAATAATATTTTCTATTCTATGTGATTCAGTGTTAAAAAAAAAAAATGATTGAACTATCTAATTTGTCTGCTATACTAAAAAATAACTAATGTCTAGCTCTAAGAATGTGATTCAGTGTTTAAAAAAAACCAAAATTTGATTGAACTATCTAATTTGTCTGCTATACTTAAAAATAAGTAATGTCTAGGTGTAAGAATATCACAATTTGATGGTATATAATACTTGAGCAAAGTAACCGTTAGTTAATCTGCTCGTTTGAATCATCTTAAATAAATTCTAGGTACGATATCTTTTCAAAGTTTTCAGAAAAAGTTATCAAATTTGTTTATCATTGTTAATTGTATTTTTCTTAGTTTTTGTTGGATTTTTTTTTTATTAGATATAGTTATAATTTTTTTGTTGATATTTTCAATTATGGATGCTCTTGATCCACTTCATTTTATTTTTTAATTAGTAATCAATATTAAAACCAAAATATTATAATGTTCCAATTAATAATATTATATAATCTAATTTTTCTTAAAAAAATAAAAATAAATAAATTGGTCCAATTTTGTGGAGGGTTGTGGGGCGGATATCCTGGACTTACTTAGGGGCTATTTGATTATCTCTCGTTGAACTAAAATAAGCGACTAGTGTTCTCATAAGCAAAGCCTTTTTAAAGTTTGACTAAAATATCTGCATTTAAAAAATTAATAAATAAATAAAAACAACTCAGTTCTAAGGTCATCTCTACATTAGATCTCTTTAATTATACGCAAGATTAAAGATAGGATAGATTAGGGCTGGTTAGTTAACGGAGAGCCTGTACAAATCAATTAAGGGAACTACTCAAACATTAACAGATTTTGACCTAATTTATTGTACGGTCAAACGGCCTGGGGCACCAAAGATAAAATTCTCGGCAAATATCTAAAACAAACTGGTGTTCCTTCAAAAACCGATGAAACTTCCTGTCCTCTTTTGCGGGGCAATGAATTCTTAAAAAAGAAAAACGCAAAGTCGACGGTTAAAGGTAATGGAGATCCATCATGAACTTAAATAGTTATGTAATCAGGTCCCGATCTAATTACAGATCATTCTATGATAAAATAAGTATAACACGAGCTTCAATAACTAAACAATGACGCATTTTCATCTAATGCTTGTTGATTTCATTTCCCGCATTTAGATTCTCACAAGAATAAAAGAACAAAAAAACGGCGCATTTTAATTCATTAAAACAAGCACAATTTTGAGCTTTTCTTTTTCCTGTTGCAGTCAATTTCACAGTTACTAGAAGAGAAATAGCCAAGGAATATGGCAAAGTACCTCGGATGATGCCTCTTTTGCAAGCAACTGGAATTTCTCGAGAGACTTCGAATTGGCGTTGAATCCTTCATTTTTCGTGCTGCGAAATTTCATACAAGAGACTTCTGGCTTTAAGTAGAGTTGTATAAGATTTCAAAGCCTTCAGAGCTCAGTACTGGCTTACAATACCTTCAAATGAGGCCTCGTTTGAAATCCAGACATACCACTAGTCCACGTCATCAGCAACCCCGCTAAAGAACGCCGTGATCCTCAGAGTTGTTCACATTTGGAAAGACTGAGCTCCCAGACACCTTGTGATGGTCCCCTCCTTTTTCATCACCGATGGCGACAACCCAAACGCTTCACTTAATCCCATGTGATTTCTTGATCAGCCTTTTTAATTTATGCGCTCCCTCTGACTTCCATCGTGACATGAACTTGTATTACTAAACATTTAATGTCGAAGTTTTATAATTCGAACATGTACCAATTTTCTATTTCACGCTTTGGCCACTTGTCTAGTATAGATCCCAAGCTTCCATATCTTGCGCGTGTCCCTAAAATCGAAGGTTGCTACCTAATGTTGTTTTTCAATGCTATATACAAATACCTGGAATCATAAGCGGTATAAGCGGTACTCTTTACCCATAAAAGGTGCTTAACAATTGACCATTTAAGGTGCCAAAATAATGAATACATTAAACAAATTGGAGGATATACATTTTCCTTCGTTCTATCACAAACCGAGATCACCCTTTGTTCGCATTGTTTAGACGCATTAGCCTAAGAAATTCGAAGTTTTGTTTGTTCTACTTCTATCCATGATTGTATTTGTTTTAATATTATTTTATGGATTATGTGGGTGTCTGTTAGGGTGGATACATCGTCATTTTGCATTGTTGTCTGTTAGTGTTATTGTTGGAGCTTTCGCAGGCGTTACTCTTTCGCCACAAACAAGAACAAGAAAATCGAAGCAATCGAAACCAACGTATCCCTCTCTTACCTCAGCAGTTACCTCAGCCTTCTTGTACCCTTGTCTAAGTGCCCGACCGAGTGCCTTTATGGAAATTGCCTTACCCCCTTATTATATACTTACTTATTGGTCTCAATGTTTAAATACACGGATATTAATGAGGAAAAATATATATTGATTAGGAAATTAGGCCATGTAAAGATGTAAGTTTATTTTGTAGCTTTTACTTTTATTTTTAATTTTAATTTTAATTAATTATACACAATTAAAATTTATTCTATATTAAATTTTTATTATATTATAATATTACAATAATTTTTGAATTACTTACGTCCTTTAGAGCATCGTCGTCTGTGCAGGTTGATATCTTTATCTTTGCCATTATTTATAAACGCACCACCTGGAATGAAAAAGATGAGGTCATGCACTTTGTCCTCTATTTAACGTGGTCTAAATGTCATTTTACATGGTGACAAACAACACTTAGTCCATAACTTATAATAGATGGCCGAGTGTTGCATATGTGGCCACCTAGTGTTGGCCATGACTTGATAGGAGAGGCACATTATATCTAACGTATTCGTTGCTTGGATGGGGAAATTTTTGGACTCCATAAGATGTAGTTATGTAAGATTTGTGAGATTCTCATTTTTGTAAAGAAGACACGAAGTATTTGAATTTTGGAGGGAGACAAATTTTTGGACTCCATAAGATGTATTAACATGTAAGATTTGAGACTCTCATTTTTGGAAAGAAGACACGAAGTATTTGAATTTTGGAGGGAGACAATATATTATTTTTTGATGGTGTGACTCAATCCATGTGCGAGACCCCGGGGACTAAAAGCGCCATGGTCTATTTATTATTATTATTTTAATTATAGTTTAAATTTGAATATTTTTGATGAATATATATATATATATATATATATATATATATATATATGGGTTATATAGGAGAGTTGGTTACAACTATTATTTTTAGTAACTTGCAAGCGCAGGGTTTAAACCACATGGGACTGCTCCCAACAAACCTATCCGTCTTGTTTTTATTGACCCGGTGTGAGATGGGGACCATCGGTCGCTCGGGGTTTGTACGTTCAAACCACACAGAAAACTCCCAACAAACCTATATATCTTGTTCTTATTGACTCGATGTGATATGGGGACCACCGATCACTCGGGGTTTGTACTATCGTTGATCTGACGCGCACTCAAAAGATTCGGAGCAAACTCCTACATTTGCAAAGGGTTGGCTTCCCCCAAGTCCTGAACCTAGGTCTCTTTTTGGTAAGTGTCTAACCACACCTCCACTTACCAATCCACCTAGCCTTTAGGGGTAGAATTCAAAAATATATTAATGGAGTGTTTTTTTTGGGACTTTTATTTTTATTTGGATAAAACCAAAATCAAATTGCAATAGTTTTCAATGGATTTCCATAAATAATTAAAACTAGATAATTTTATATATATTATAAATTAAGATTTCAATTTTAGATATAAATTATAAATATTTAATTTATTAAAATTATATAACTATAAATTCATTATCTTTAGTAAACTATTAGATAATTATAAACATACAAAATTCATCGAACAACATTATATATCATATTTTTTACATAAAAACAAGAAATATATATGCTAAAACTATTTAACAAGACTATATGCACATAAGTTGAAGGAAGTAGAAACATACAAATATGTTAATGATGCCTAATAATTACTAAGATACAGAGTCATTTTGAAGCCAATGAGAGGCTCCTATATTTGTTGTACATGTACCTAAGCTTATCACACACATAATAAAGCAAGTATCATTGTTCATAAAAAAACCTAGGTCACTATGTCTTACACTTTTGCCACTTAATTTTCTCCACAATATATTTAATGTTTTGTCTCACATCACCACTTTATGTCATATAGCTATTAATGGTTTCACCACACAAGTTAAGTTAATACTCAATCACTTTAACTAGTATTCCTTACAAGGTGAAGGAAACAAAAAAGAACATTAACAACGAAGACTAATGACACCATACAATTACCATGGAAGGGAGTCATCTTAAATCCTACAAGAGAATTTTACATTCATTGTACATCTAACTAAGCATATCACACACATAATAAAGCAAGTATCATCACTCATGTAGGGCTTGGATCACTATTTTTGACATTTCTTCTACTATGGATTCCTCCATAACCCATCTAATGTTTTGCCTCACATCCACCATTTCATGTTATGTAGTCATCGATGATTTCTCTATAAGGGTTGAGCTTGTGAGGATACATGTGGGTGCAAAAAATGGATAGGAGTCCCAAGGGGAGAGGTGTTGGCCTCAATGGGGTCCTTTTGTTTCCTCAAGGAAGCACACACTCGGGGTGGGAGGGTGCTATTGTCGTTCTCACTATTTTCGTATGTTTTCTCTAAGATTTTATCTTTGGTGAAAGTATAAAGTTTTGAGGGTTCACCAAAGGTAGTTTATCAATTTCTCCAAATCAAAGTTTATGCGTTGATTTTGCAAACACTTAAGATTTTTAACTAACCTAGTGTCTAAATGCAAGATTATGATGAGTTAATGCAAAATGAATACAAGTAATGTGACAAACAAAAGTTTATATGCAATTTCAATTTAATGTTAGCCTATAACTTTACAAAATATAAATTTAAGATAAAATACACACAAATGAATTAGCCTAATGCAAATCTACATGCAAATTTATTTTAAATATCTATTTTCCAAACTTAAAAAGGGTGCTAAGGTTTTTCTATTGGCTTTTGAAAGACTTGATAATATATATAAATATTTCTAAATAAAAAATACATGAAACAAAAATACAGTAAACAAGAGCTAATCCTATAAAATGCTTTTATTTCTTTTGAGGAAGACTAGCCTAAAATGTCAAGCAAGAAGATAAATTTCTTTTGTTTTATCTTTAGCAGGGGTGGAAGGATTGATGCATTCAGACACAATAGCCAAAATGTAAGCTACATGTACTTTTGATTCCTTGCCTAATTGCTTTTGAAAAGAAAGAATTTAGGTCTATGCTAAGATTTTTTTTATTTTACCCAAAATAAGGGTGATTAAAAGCACAATTTAAACTTGATTGACCAAAGTAAATGTGTTTTTAGGAAAACAGGTTGTGGAACAATAGATTAGAAAAATACAAAATGACAAATAACAATGATTAGGGAGGTGCCAAGTGGTAGGGTTACATATTTCAAAGCTTGAAAAATTTCACCACACTCTGATAAATTTACCACTAAAATTTATCTAATAGATTGGTGTTTGTAACCTGCAAGGTTTAGGCCAAAAAAATTAGATATGTCTTATTTTGGAAGTTTTTTTAATTACAACGAGATGATAGGCTATCTTTCTAGTTGATCAAACCCCTTGTTATAACAAAATCGAGTATGAACCTAAGCCTTGGAAATGGAAACTAAAATGAGAAACTTACCATAGTTTGACAAATTTATCGTTGGTATTTTTGTTGGAGTTTGGTAGATTTTGTTCCTAATTTTTGAGAGATAAATTCGCTAATGGTAGTAGGAAGTGGCGAATTTATTTTGTGATGGAGGATTGGAATGGTTTGAGGGTAAATTGAGAGTAAATTTGGCATAAATGTTGAGATTAAGTTGTCAAAAGGAAGGGATCCATATTTTTTGATATCTAAATGCTTTAGGGATGTCTCAACAACAAGAAAAATATCTAAATACCTACAAATTGCTATTGATTAGAGTTAGGATTTTGATGAGGGAAAGACAATATAATAATGACTTGGTGTGAAGTAGGATAAGAATCCGATATAGTTTCTATGCAAGGATTTGGGATAGTGATTTTATAACTAACAAATAAACTATGAATGAGTAAGCATGAGATTATGAAATACAAGAAATAAATTGATAAATTATGAATTTTTATCTATAATCAAAACCAATATGAGCGTAATATGTGCATATATATGCTTGTGCATTTAAATTAAGTAAATCCAAGTAAATATTTAAAATATAAAATCATAAAAGAAGAGATTAAAATAAAATAAGCATATCTACGAAAAAAGAGTGCACACATAATGACTAGGAATGCCTTTAAATCCAAAGAAATATAAGCTTAAATGGTCTTCAAAAGCATAAATAAGGGGAATGAAAAAAATAAGTAAGGTGATAGCTAAACAACCCTGCAATAAGATAATTAGAAGCAATTAAATAAGAGTGTGATGGCTATAATTTTAAAGAAAACACAACATATGTGATTTATGAAAGATACGCATAGATATAAAAACACAACAAATTTGATCCCAAAAAAATATTAGTAAGTGAAAAATACATATAAACCTACAATTAAATGATTATAAGCATAAAATAACTATGAATGTGAACTTAAAAGATGTATGTGACAAAAAATTAAAATAAAATGCAACAAATGTGGCCACCCTTTAAAATAACATGCAACAATATTAGTATGAAGAAGAATGTATATGGCTACACTTTTTAAAATAAAATGCAACAATGAAGAATGTATATGGCTGCACTCTAAAATAAAAACCCAACAATGAAGAGATGAAAAAATGTATATGGTTGCACTCTAAAATAATAACACAATAATGAATAGATGAAAAGAATGTATATTGCTGCACTCTAAAATAAAAATGCAACAATCCAAGCAAGGGTTAGTGAGCAAAAAAAATGCAAATGAGGTTGCAATGGAATGGTTAGAAAGATAATATATCTGAAAATAAAATGAATAGGAGTTTCATGGGAATACATGGGCTTGCAAGTAAGAGCAATATGCATGCATAATAAATATTAATGATCAAAACATGAAAAGAGTAGTGGAAAAGAGAGAAATAAGTCTGTGAGTGAGATGTTAGAGCATATATAAGATGATTAGAACATGAAAATTAACCTGCAACAGTGTTATTATCAAGAAGAGATAAAACTTATATGTTATTGTCAAGCAGAGATAAAACATATGTGACTACAAATGAAATGATAACAAGGTGATAAAATAAAATAGCTAGAAATTTCATGAATAAGAAGAAAAATGTGAGTTAACGAATGAAATAAAGCAAATGCCTTGCACAAAAGTGATTAGAAATGTTAGGAAATAAGAAAATATTGTAAATAAAATGGATAGACACAAGAAAGCTTGTTAGTGTGGCTACAAAAATATAGATTAGAAGTGCAAGATATGAATGCTAATTCAAGGTAAAACTCAAGTGTTAGTAGGGCAAATAAGGGAAAATGCATAAAAATGAGAAGCAAAATAAAGATAAGAACAAGCTGGGAATGGAAGCTTATAGCCAAATATCGATAGAGCCTCCTTCTCTTAGCCAAAAGCTCCTCCTTAATAGTAGCAACAAGATGGATATGGACCTTCCCCAATGCCTTATGCCTTGCTTCACTTGCCCCAAATGCTCTTGAAGATGCTCACAATGCAAGAAAATGAGAAAGAGAGAAAGAGAGCTTGAGAAGAGAAATTTGTAGAGCTTTGATAACTTGTACCTCCAAATAAAATCCAAGTAGCATTTCCTTGCTTGAAAACATCTCCCCAAGTGCCATTCCAAGGGGTCCTTATATAGGAAAAGGTAGCTACCTAAGAGGAGGATGAGGTGTCAAGTTATGTTGAGTTGGAGAATATTGATGGCTAGTTAACTACCTTGTTTGGTAGTTGAGCAAATTTGATTGCCTGTTAGGAGATGCTGATTGAGGATTGATTGGTAGTTAAGAGATGTTGATTGAGGATTGATTGCTAGTTAAGAGATATTGATTGGAATCAAATTTATTTTAATTTAGTTTTCTTATTTTTACCTTTTCTTTATTATTTTTCTTTATTTAGGATTATTTTTATTGCTTGGAGACCTAGTGGCTAAGGTTTACAAAGGGACCATGTGTGATTTTGGGTGTCTACAATACCACAAGAACACCAATATTTTTTTAAGATAGGAAATAGTGACAATGATCACTTAAACATCAAATAAGTAGAGTTTTGATCCATTTATTTCAATGATAGATCCTATTTCAATAAATATTTTCTTTTAATTTTTTGATCAAAGATTATTTAGAGTTAACAATCTGAGAAGTGTCTAGGGTTATATTTTAAACTTTTATGTCCTTAATACTCTAAGAATAGAAATTATATCTTCTAGCTCATAAAATTATATTTTCATTTAGATCTAACATCTATTTGGTGACATCCTTGATGCTTGATTCACTATCTCAACCTATAATCATTAAAGACACAATTAAGTTCTAAGTCTTGAGGTGCCATGAGGTGAAAGAATATATAGTTGGAAAAATATTTTATTACTTAATTAAAAATAGACCAATTAAATCATATTCATTTAGGGTTATAATTCTATTATCTGTGAATTGTTAAAGAGAATTGATTTCTTAAAAAAAATCTCCAATACCTAAAATGATTGATTGGACCTTAAGAAGTCGAATTGCTATAATGAGCTTTATTTTCACATAGCAAGGAAATATTTCCATTGATAACTATCACAAACTAGTAAGGACTGAGAGTTTCATAATACAAAAGAAAATTTAAATTTATTTGAATTTGTAATATATATATATATATATATATATATATATATATAGATAGATAGATAGATAGAGATAGAGAGAGAAAGAGAGAGTTCCTTGATGATCATTCTATACAATTATAGTAATAATATATATATTTATTCTCTTTAGAGAGTTTCCCAACACTTGCCATACTCTTTGCCAATGGGGTAGCAGGCTTAAAGGTGCAAGTCCTTGGTCCCACTATGTGGGATTCCTCACCCCTATTAACATAGAGTTTGGGCATGTGTGGGGGGGTTTGGTCCTCTTGCTTTCTAACCGGTTAATGTGATGATGCAAGTCTAGTGGCATATTCCATTATTGGAATTTCATTCTATGTTAATACCTATCTTAGAGTTAACTATATCTTTTACCAACAAATTTAATCCACTAGACTAGCTACATAATAAATCCCACCACTAAATAACAATCACTTTTAAATTTTAAGAATTGAGGATTCATTAATTACACAATTGAGCCTTTCTATATCTAACCGATTATTATTTTTGTTAAATAGAAATTCTCTCTCAAACAAATGATAACACTTTGCACCATTTGGATAATATAAATTATTTAATCGTTTTCATTGTGCTTTATTACATGAGCCAATATTTCTAAAAGTATTTTCTTCTTTGTCCCCTTAAAAAGGATTTACTAAACATCTAAGATCACACTATTTGCTACACAACTCTATGATGCCCATTTATGATGGCCAAAATACCACCATAATTTTATGATTGGACTAGATAATTATTTTATAATTTGTATGCAATATAATGTTACATTTATGATAAAACACAAGTTAGAGGTTTAGTAAAATTTGATATAATGATGTTTTCCATTGACATAAAATATCACATTATAAAATATGGTTACAATATAAGCTAACACATCCGAAATGATAAGGAGGATAAACATGCTATTTGCTAGTGGTTCTTCTATAAAATTAAGTTACCCTATGGAGGCAATACTAATGACTAGGCATGATATCACTATATTAGGATCAAAACATGATCTCCTCCTTGGAGGTCGAGATAGTAATTAGTTAGCCTTATATCCCTTACCATTAATATCGATTTTGATCAAACAACTATTAACCAACTACAAGGGTAACTTTAGCACCAAGCAAGAAAGTTTTTAAACAACTAGCCTTATTATTACCATCCCCATAATGAGGTCAAGCTTTTTGTATTTAAATTGATTTAGTTCATGCCAAGAAGTTTAAGTTTTACCATGTGGTTACATGGTGTCATTGTTGATAAATAGGCCATACCTAGGAGGACATTACAAATATCCCTAACCAAATTGGTGTTAATTAAGCATGGGAGAGTTCCACACAAGGCTAACCTAGATTCCATCATTGGTTTAAATGGTTTGATAATGGCATAGATTTAGCATATCATAGTCAAAAAATTCAATTTATGGATTAATAACATGGTTTATATCACACACGTGACATTGAGGTTGAAGGGACACAATTCATTCTTAGATAGAATGATTTGAATCCTAACATGTTTTGGTGAAATTTTATATGGGCATTGAACTTAGAGAATAATGGCTAATAGATCTATGATGCAACTCATCCATCAAGTAGTCTACCATTAGCATCCCATAATCTACTATGCATCAAAAATAATTTTTGGAATTATGCATTTATTGATTGGAATGATTCAATTAAAAAATATCTTAGTAAATACAACTTGCTGAGGTTAATGGTATGGTGAAAATACAAGTATCAATTGACAAGGTTTGAATCAATATCTTATTGATACCAAAAGTGCACAGAGTATGGGGAACATAAGATTAAAGAATCAATAATTTGATATAGTGTTAGATGTCAATATGAAAAGAAGAAATATATTGATGTGGTGCCTTTATCCAAATAAAGGCACCAAGAGCAATTTCATTATTTTAATACCTATTAGGGAGCAAACTTGAGGTGAGAGACCTAGGCACCATGGAAGCAAGTAGTTTCTTGCATATATTTTTAGCATCTAATAATATGGAAGGAGAAGAAATCTTCTATAGGATCCACCATATGCTAAGATTTATTAATGAGATTAGAGGATATGGATAACTCTTCATGTCTTGCATAGTTAGAATGTAAGGGCTAAGTTACTGGTCATCTTGGGAAATGCATATAACTTCACTCAAGATCAATTTATATTAGAATTTATAATGCTTTCCAAAAATAATTTGAAGCATTTGTTCACCACAATATCATGCAAGAATATAAAAGTAAAAATGAAAGAGCCTATAGATTAAATGAAAAAATTAAATAGGGGAATAATCAAAATAGTATAAAGGTGTGGGTGCTCGTAAGCACCCCCATGATCACATTATATAAAACTAATGAAATAAATTAGTCATTTGGAGATATTTATAGTGATACCTAATCCCAAATTTATTGCTAACCTCAAACTGACATAACCTGGACTAAAGGTGAAATTATAATATATTAAATATATCAAACCCTTATTTTAGGTTAACTAGTAATTAGTTTAATTGATATTGCTAAGGGTGAATACATCAAAAATTATCCATACCATAGGCTTACACAAGGAATTCTCATAGGCCTACATAAGGCCTATATGGTTATATAAATGAAATCTATGGGTTTATTTAAATGATGCTTGTAAGCTTACACAAATTATGCTTGTAGGCTTACATAAATAATGCCCATAGTCTTACATCATGTGAGCCAATATGTACATTAACACTATCAAACTTGACCAATAAGTTTAGCTTACATATTCCAACACCCTTCATAATATAAGCTAAGGGGACAAGGAGAGCAGACATTGGAGATGATAACATCTCCCCCTAATAATGGATTTTCAAACAAGCCTTTAATCTATATTCTTTATTTTTATCTTCACCATTTGAAAGTTTGTCATCTAACTTCAAAAATTTTACTTCAATCTTCCTTAATGTTGTTATGCAAGTCTTTGTGGGGCATCCTTTCTTCTCATAGTATTCACATAAGTTTAACTTCTTTGATTACTTTTCATTACCCTTGGAAACCAAGCCTTAGCCTCCATCGATTTAAAGTCCTTAGGATAGGCCTAGATATGAGGAAGTGCTTCACAATGCTTCATAGCAACTTCTTAATGAAAAATAAGTTTGAAGAAACCATCCATAGTTATAGGTATCATATTATTTATACTCATTACGTTCACACGAGTGATTATGCCTTGTTTGAAAAGATAAAGTAAGATGTGAAATAATAGATTTTGCATATTTTCATTACAATTTATCTTGCCTCCTACCATAGATATGCCATCTCATAAGGAATTGAAATGGGATACATTTACCTCAACATTACCAAATTTTAAAATCTTAAGATTGGAAATCTTTGTCTTTGATCTAGGATTTTCAAGAATTTACTCTTCCATATAGATTATTCAATATTTTCCACACCATGACAGAATCACTTAATTATCCAATATGAAAAAGTATATCTAGCTCCATCAAGATAAAGAAGATACCAAGAACCTTCTCATTTTTGCTATTGCATAAACATGAAGACCTTCTTCTCTTTTTCAATTAAACAGGAACCATGGATTTTTACTTTTGAGTAGACCTATCCTTTGTACTACTCATGTGTTGTAATTTTACCCATTAATATGAGTAACATATGTCAAAGGTTCCATTTTGTATAAATATATCCCATAAAATTGTAACAAATCCTTGAAATAATGTCACTAGTGAGTAGGTCTTAAAAAGCATACAATTTTAAAATGGGTCAAAATATTTTATATGCAAAAGTTATGGCCTTTGGAAGGTTGATCTAATTAGCACTCAAAATAAAAAAATAAGATATTAGATTTCCAAACCTTAGAAAATATTTTATGAATTTGAGTTTACCACTAAGTGTGGGCAACACAAAGCCTTCTACCACTATATGCCACTTGTCCAACACCTTCACTTGATTTTGAAAAATGTGTGTTTAAAAACAGTCGCAATTTGATTAGATGTCTCTCTCTCTTTTTACACACACATGCATGTATTTTTTAAATCATACCACTCACAAATTAGTTGAAGAGTGAACTAGTTACCTTGTGTGGGAGTACCCTAAGTTTGCTAGCCTAGCCAAGTGCTCTCATAGTGCTTTTATAATATAATATGATTTCATTTTTTTGAGTAAAAAAATAAATTTCTTCCCTTTAAAAAGAGAGACTGCTTCAATTTAAACCCATAATATTTCATATACAACAAAGGTTGCCAACTAGTAGACTAATCATTGTGTTGGAGTTAAAGCATCACCATGACACATATGTTGAGAAAGGGACATGCTTCAAAAAAGGAATGTAAAACATATTTTTAGTTAGAGATTATTACATTATTTGGTATATTCTAATGTACCACCTTGGGTACATCTTTAGATTATGAGTGTGAGTATTTACTTTATGTAATGTAATAATGTGGAAGAAATGTACAAGTGTCTTTAGTTAGGTGTGCATGTGTACAAGTGTCCATTATGTAGAATGCACATGTGTCCTCAGAGTAGGAAAGTAAAGAGTCACATACTATTTGTGATAAAGTATTGTAATAAGTAAGAAAGTGCATTGCTCATAGCATGCATTAGTAGATCTTCATTGTATATCATTTACTCTATTTTTGTGAGCTTTCATTAATGGTAGTTTTATGAGTTATTGCAGAAGTTTCTTATAAGTTTTTCCTGCTTAGTATATTACCATTAGAATATATTTAATATTGCATGCTCATTTTAGTTCTTGTGGTTGAATTTCCTTAAATATATAGCATCAAAAGCTAACAGTGGTATTAGAGCACAAGGTAGATTGATAGGAGATAGGGAGAGCCACAAGAGAGATTGAGAGGAGATAGGGAGATCTCATTTTTAGAATTTCTAAAATTGCTTTTTTGCTAGAGTCTTTCCACAGGGTTGCAAGAAAAATCATGAAGACCAGGACTCAACATAGATCTCTTTTCACTATATTGAAGGATAACTAGTGAAGCTTATTGATTTTTAGACATCTAGAGATTAAGATGCAATTGCTTGCTGCTATCTTAATTTTATTGTAGGAGATTAGTTGTTGAGTTGCAACAATAGCGAAGATATTGAATATTTGAGAAGTTGTAGAATTTGAAGACCCAAGACAAGAGATCTCAAATCAAAACTTGGAAGGAGAAAGAAGAAGAAGGTTAGAGAAGCCTTATTGAAGAAATTGAATAAGTGGCCATTGGAGGAGATTTGAAGAAAGCTCAATAAAGAAGACGAAATCAAGGAGAATCTCCTCATAAATAATAATTTGGGATAATTTTCACCATACAACAACAAGCCCAAAAAGAAAGAAGGATTTGGTAAGAATTTTATCAAATTTTGGAAAAGATTTTTAAAGACTTCAATACATTCAAATTCTTAAGAAAGAGGCCATTGAAAGAGGATAGATTTTAAGCCAGGATTCAACAGAAGATTGGAGGAGAAATAAGCTAGAAGAGGCCACCATATTTGAGAGTTTTGAAGACAACCATACAAAATTTGAAGGCTGATTTACGAAGGAGAAGATTACTGATTTTCAAGGTAAATGTTGAAGGGTCAAAGGACAACAAGTTGAAGGTGACATAAAGCTACGATTTAGAGAAGATTTTGGTAGTTTTTGAAGTGCTCTTGAACAACCAATTGAAGAAAGACTTGATAGCAAAATAAGGCAGCAATTTGGAGGAATTGAATGTTGTTTTTAGATAGCAAGATAAAGGAGAAGAAAGCAGAGTTTTGGAGCAACAAATTAAGAGATTAGGACTTCAAATTTTGGCAACATTAGAAGGATAAAAGAGAGTTGTGTTTTGAATATTTTTAGGGCAGATTAGAGAGACTTTTGGAAAACAAAACAAAGGAGGAATTGGCTTGATTGAAAGCTGCAAATTAAAGAAGTTTTGGGCAAAAATAAGGTAGCAATCAGAGCTACTAGATTAAAAAATTTAGGGCAGAAAAGCACAAGGAATTGAAGTTACAAAATTGATAATTTTTAGGTAACAATTGAGTAGAAAGGAGAGCTACACATTTTACAATTTTTGGGCACCAAAAAGGTGAATCAAATAACCACGAAAATAAGCTACAAAAGGAGGCCAAAAGGTACGAAACATCGGTGCTACACAATTTCATTATTTAAGTATTAAACCAATTTACTTTAAAGTTATAAGAGCACCATATTAGAGCTATTAAATATAGTCTTCAAGCCAACAAAGGAAGGTAGTATTATTGTCTAAGGAAAGAGCTAAATAAGTACTCAAAGACATCATGCTCAAGGTGTCTAAAGACACCAAGCAAGACACTAAAATTTGAAGAAGGTAGCACCCACATTGGATTAATACTTGCAACAAAAGAAGAAGTTAAGTATAGTATAAGCACAAATCCAAAGAAAGGATAAATTTTCAAGCTTTTTAGGTGATAAATACATCAAAAAGCAAATTTTTTACCCAAGTAAAGAAGCCTAGATATACGATTGAACAACATTGAGAAGCTACCAAGAAAAGGTGTGAAACAACCACCAAGGAAGAGGTATTGAAGCTCCATCAAAGGAGGAGCCACCATCGTAGAAGAGGAGCCACAACACTAAGAAGAGAAATCACCACTATAGAAAAGCACCAAGACACTATTGAAGCCAAGAGCACCACCAATAGAAGGAAAACAACCACCATTTAGTTGTTATCAGAGATGAGGATGAGCTCCACCATTGAAGAGGTGTAAACCACCGTTTGGCCAAAGTAAATCTACCATCCATTAAAAGCATCAATGATAGGTTCATTGCAGAAGTTGAAGGGACATCGTTGGCATAAGGTAAACGGTATATTTCAAAGAGGAGGTGAAGATTTGCTTGGAAGAGGAAACCTATTCAAGCAAACCATATTTTTGGAAGGTGAAAAGTTTTTTGGAAGCTAGACAGCAAAAGGGTATATGTGGCATGTAGAACATTAAAAGTTTCAGAGTGCCCTATGTAATATTGAGAAGCTTGAGGTCCAACATCGAAAATCCGAGTATCACATAGGAAATTGAGCGTCAAGTTGAGACACTTAAGGTATAGTATAAGTATGATCAAGTGAAATGGGCGACATGATCAATTTGTAGAAGGTACAGAGAGAAGGCTAAAATATTGGTATTACTAGATGTTGGTGTTACTAGTCATTGGAAGCATCAACGTGATTTATGCACATAGATTCTTTGAGGAGATATTTTACTCTTCTCAATATATATTGCTAAATTCATCACAATAATTAGGGCGTTGGTATTTTGTAACATTTATTAGGTGGTAATTCAAAATGTAATGGTGGGAGCACCAGCGAAATAGGCGAGAATGCTAAATTGGTGCAAAAAATTATCAAACAATTAGTTAACCTATACAACAGACACGTGGTAAGTCAAAAGTTAAGCGCCATTGACCGAGAAATGCACATGCCTATTTTTGGGGTAAAATCTTATTTAATTAAATTTTGAACTATTGCCTAAGTTAGGAGCTATAAGGAGAGATAAATTTATTTTTCTAAGGTGATTAAGAAATTAATCTAATCATATATAGATTAATTTATTTGCATGGAGAGATAAGGTAAAATTAGAAACCTTAGAAAAGCTGAATTATTATTTTTGAAAAGATTTGAGAATTTTGAATTTTTTTATTTGCAAAAGAATTTGAAATATTTGCACAAATAATTTTTGATAGATAAGCTTTTCTACATCAAATTAGAAATGAAAAACTTACAAATATATTTTTATATAATTTCTAAATTTCTTATTTGGGAGCCATAAGGACTTCTACATCAAATTAGGTTTTTAAAATTTAGAACCTATTTAATCATATACATGAAATTTGGGAGATATAAGGATTACAACATAGGATTTTGAAAATTTGAAAATTGCATTGATAATTAGTCTCTAATTCAAAATTAAAGAGACAAAAATATTGAAGTTTTTTTAAAATTGAAATTACTTCAAAATTATTGTTTGACAAGTCTAACTAGGGAGATACAAGGAATTCTACAAAACATAAGAATTGAAATCTTGTCAAAACTAATATTTGATCATATACTCAAATTCAACTTACAATTTAGAAGTTGAAAAAGATCTTATCAAATTGATCATATATACAAGATTTAGGAGAAATAAGGAATTAAATTTAAAGAATACAAATTGAAGATTATATTCAAAACTAAGGAGAATCAAAGATTGAAAATTTTATTATCTTAAATTAGGGAGATATAAGGTAGTCTACTTCAAAGGAACATGGCAAAGAAAAAACAAATGAAAAATAATACTAATGATCAAAAAATTGAAATACAAAGACATGAGTTGTCAAAAATATTTGAAAACCTATGTGTCCAAGAAAAATTAGACATTCAAGAAATTTTAGAAAGGTTGGAAATATTAAAATGCCATACACAACACATGATAGAAGAAATTGAAAAGGATACATCAATAAGTGAAAAGAGTGCCTCACAATCAATGTTGAGAGATAAAAAATGAAAATTTCTTAACACTTAGTAGTTTTCATTTGAATGCAAAGCTTCAAGAGGCATATGAAGATTCTAAAAGTGATTTTACATTACCTAGTGATATAGGACACTTGATGTATATGGTATTTCTTTCTCATGAAATCCTTAAAGACAAGAATAGAAGACAAGAGGACATGATTAAAGATTTAAAAAATAAGTTTATTGATGATACATTGAAGAATAGGCTTGATGATATTACCATTGAAGCAGAAAAAAGAGAATTTTCAATACTTCAAAAATGCATGCAAAGTATTCTCAATGATGCTAATGAAGATCTCAACCTATTAGTCTATGGAGAATAATCTACAAAGGAATTATTACTCTAAATATTTCTAAGATGAGAAAACAAGAAAAGGTTGAAGAAGTAGAGAACAAATCAGTGATGAAAGATGCTTCTTGTAATACAAATGACTTAAGACCTATGATGGTAGATTCATGTTGCAATACTATAGAATCAAAACCAATGATGATTGATGCATGTTGTGATACTAGTGATCTTCTTCAAAATGAAAAAGATGCAAATTATGATTCTTGTCAAAATGAAAGGAAATATTGTAATGCAAGCAATGGCACTAGTAATTTAGAATTCATGACAAATATAAAAAGAACCTGTTGCAAAGATTGATATTATATGCAATACAAGTGATTTGAATACAGTTCATAATTATTTAGAAAATTTTATGTTATCAAAATTGATGAAGGCATGAATTCAGATGATGATAGAAATAGTGATGCTCAAAGTTGTATTGATATTGATAGAGATCAATCTAATGATTGTATTGGTCATTTTGAAAATATACTAAGGGAATTGGTTCAAATTTGATGAGATATAGAAATACATGTGTAGAAAAACATGCACACGGAATGAAAGAACCAATTGTACCAGAAATAAGACCAAAGTATGAAGGTCTTGGATATACAGGTCAGACTAGCAATAATGAGCAAGAAACTAAATTTGTGACAGGAAATAATGACATCAAATCTATGACAAGGATTGATAGAAACAATTGCAATAAAGAACATAATGGTCAAAGGGATTTGGTTACAAATAATAGATGTAGTCATTATGGTAAATATAGGCATAAGATAGAGAAATGTTGGAATCTCCATAGTTGTAAAATTTGTACCAATCATTCTCAAAAACATTGTTGGTAAAAAAAAAATTTCATTTTTTTAAAATAGATATACACAATAAAACAAAAAGTCATTAATGGATTTCTTCAAAAATATTTCTCAAAATTTAGAAATAAGCACAAGAAAGGTATAAACTTCTTCAAGATAACTTTATACACATTTGCAGAATTTGTAAAATAACCTTTAATAGCTATAAGTGTAGAATTGTTATGCGCTTTATTACCTTGGAAAAAATCCATATCACATATAGTATGTAATATTAGGGCGAAGCTAAAGCTTTTACAGAGTTCGGACTAACTATGAGATTTCTTCACCGGAAATTATGGTTGCAAAGTATTATTCTGATTACAGATCTATTCTGGTACAAAGCGTTATGACATCCTACAATATAGGGTTTCCCATTAGAATACAGCTTGCTGTAGCCTTTTGCATCATCTTTTAGGTTGCCTTTGACATTAACTATGAAGACCTTAGGCGAAACTTCCATCTGATCAACAATACAAACTCTTAAAAACTTGAATTGCAACTTTCACAAAAATTAAAAATAAATGTAAACAAGAAAAATGGTAAGAAATGGTGATTCAAACGGCATGATTAACCAATTCCAATTTATAACCGTATTTCTTAAAGTAAACTATCTCTATGTTTTAATAGACGTAATACAAACTTAATGCACACACGCGGGAATGTTTATGAGCATTAATTACAACGTTTTTCAATGTTCAATTCTCCATTGAGATTTCTGACCGAATCAACGAAGCTCACGTACATGCTAGCGGTTCAAATCAAGACAGTGCACGTATTTAAAACCTGGTGCAGCATGACAATTCAGGTCGGAGCAATCCGCGTGTCGAGGGCTGCCCATGCGAGGAGCTTCTTCTCCCACTTCGTTGCATTGATTCCACGCTTCAAGCGCCACCCTCACTCGTTCACTCTTCATTCCAGGGTCCCCCGATACAGACACATAATCTTCTGCACCCTCTGCTCCATGGGCACATACAAACGCCAAAATTGCAATCCAAAAAGACACCATCTTTAGCTAAGCCGCTGCGCAGTCAATATCACAACAAATTACAGATCAATTCACAGGATCGCCCTCATATGCTTTAATACTATGGAGTAGATTAAAGCATATGAGGCGATCCTATGAATTGATCGGTGATTTGTTGTCATATTTTGGCACATCTGTTTGGATATAAACCAAAGGATTTTTTAAGGCAAAGGTAAGGATAACAAAACTTTAATAGGAAGGATAAAAGAATAATTAGTCCGAAATGTTAAATTTAGTTTTTGTCAAACAAAATAATAGTATAGAGAAGATATATCACTCAGAAAAAAGAATGATCCATCAATTTAATCTCCAAGTTTTCATAGGGAGGCAGCAAAGCAAATAATTCTTTGTCTAACATATGATTTCTGCCGCTCTTTTTTATGGTGTCTCCAAATCCAACCTCGATCAAGCAGCGATAGAGGGACTGATTCTTACAGGATCTCGTGAGATCCTGCTCAAATACATGATCAACTTGGGAACAACATCTAACAACGTGGTAGAGGTTTTTGGATGTGAAATCGACTTAAAATTGATGGCAAAGTAAGGAATCACTCATGTCACAGTTTATAGGGATTTTAAATTGATAATAACAGCTTTTGCCAAAAGAAAGATTTTAGATCTTTACAAATGAAGATTATTCAAGAAAGTATTAGACAACTAAGCAATTCTACAATTAGATGTGAAATCGACTCAAAATTGATGGCAAAGCAAAGAATCACGTAGGTCACAGTTATAGGGATTCTAAACTGATCACTTAGATCACAGTTATAGGGATTCTAAACTGATAATAACAGCTCTTACCAAAAATAAAATTTTTAGATTTTTACAATTAAAAATTATTCAAGACAATATTAAGAAATTCTAAACTCATAATAACAACTCTTACCAAAGATAAAGATTTCAGATCTTTATATTTGAATATTATTCAAGACAATATTAGATAATGGATAATTGGTAAAATATTCTATAACATGTAAAACTAGAACTCAACACGTAAAACCAGAACTCAATAAAAAAGCCAACACAAAATCAAATTAGACAATAAATATAGCCCGTGATTATTACTGCCCAATCATCAATAAACAAAAAGATAAATATGGTACGAAAAGATGACTAAAACTACAATAATGAAGTTCTTTTTGTCTTTCTGTTTTGTTTTTAGAATACTCTCTTGTTTTGTTTTTTAAAATACTCTATTCACTTTGATATCTCTAATTAAAATTTTTTATTTAAGAAAAAACATTAGCCACAAAACATTTGATGAAAATAAGCCATGGAGACAATTAACTTGATAACAGCAGAGCAATTGCAATGCAAGAGGGTTCATTACACCCCTGAAGCACAATGTTAGGAAGAAAAGAGAACGCGGTGATTGGCTTCACGAGATGGAGTCTTAAATGCAAGGATTGTTACCCCGTGGACGTCATTAAATTTTATCACGAAACTTCCTGCAACATGCCATGCTCGTAGAGACTTAACAGATGGATATTATAAATATTTTAGCTTGCCTTGGAATGAATAGAACCAAGTCTGCGTCGTTGATTCTCATGTTTCAGATCACTTTATCTAGATCATGGAGTGCGTGAGATTTGCCAAACGTGTTTGACTTCTTTTCAAAAATATCAGCAAAAATTAAAATCATGAAATGTCGGATCATAGGATCTGGAAACGCAAACAATAATCCTAATATCCTAACAGTCAAATACACTTCATAATTATGAACATCTAAACTAACAGTCTAAAAGTGTAGCCGGCCTGGTTGGAATCAGTTACGACATCCGGAAAAGACAAAGGTCAACGCTTTCAACACACTGTCTTTCTACTTTACATGTAGCGTCAATGAAGTTTTCAACGTTTCTGGCCAGAGAGAGACCGACATACAGGTATTAACACGCTGTCTTTCCTGTCTTTCCACTTCACATGTAGCGTCAATGAAGTTTTCAACGTTTGGCCAGAGAGAGACCGGCAGGTATTAACATAGATCCCCATTGCTATTAACTTAGATTGACAGGTATTAACATATAGATCCACATTGTTATTAACTTAGATTGAAATTTTAATTATAAAATATGTTACATTAATCGGTTAGAAAGCAAATAAGAGTGTTAACCCTTCGTATATGTCCAAACTTAATATTAATAGGGGTGAAGAATCCCACATGAGTGGGACAAAGACTTATCCCTTTAAGCTTACTATCCATTAGGAGCAGGTAAGAGTGTTAGCCCCTCACATATGCCTAAAATCAATATTAATAGCGGTGAGGAATCCCACATGAGTGGGACAAAGACTTATCCCTTTAAGCCTACTGTCCATTAGCAAAGAGTATGACAAGGGGTGGGGCTCATAAATTACTTAAATCCCACAACACAGTTAATGTGGGATTATTCGTACACGCCTATATTACACTAACAAGTATGGCAAGTGATAAGGCTCATAAAACACTCAAATCTCACAACACAGTTTACGTGGGATTATTCACACATGCTTATATTACACTAACAAGGCAAATGTGGAATTATTCACACACAATACACTAACAAGGTAAATGTGGGATTATTCACATACTACAGTAACAAGGCAAATGTGGGATTATTCACACACTACACTAACAAGGTAGACATGTATTAACGTGGAACATAATTCCAATCATGGAATATGTCATTAGACTTACATCATCATGTTAACCAGTTAGAAAGCAAGAGGGTTAACCTTCCACACACTACACTAACAAGGCAGAAGTGGAATTATACACACATACACACACTACATTAACAAGGTAGACATGTATTAACGTGGAACAAGACAAACATGTATTAACGTGGAACGAAATTCCAATCATGGAATATGCCACTAGATTTGCATCATCATGTTAACTGGTTAGAAAGCAAGAGGGTCAACCTACTACAAACATGCCCAAAATCGATTTTAATAGGGATGAGGAATCCCACATGAGTGGGATCAAGGACTTGCACGTTTAAGCTTACTACCCCATTGGAAAAGAGTATGGCAACTGGTGGGGTTCATAAACCACTCAAGTCCCGCAACACAGTTAATGTGGGATTATTTACACATGCACACATTACACTAAAAAAGTTAGAAAGCAAGAGGGTCAACCCCCACACACATGCCCAAAATCGATGTTAATAAGGGTGAGGAATCCCACATGAGTGGGACCAAAGACTTGCACCTTTAAGCCTTCTACCACATTGGCAAAGAGTATGGCAAGTGGTGGGGCTCATAAACCACTAAAGTACCACAACGTAGTTAATGTGGAATTATTCACACATGCACACACTTACACACTACACTAACAAGACATACATGTATTAACATGAAACATAATTCTAATCATGGAATATGCCATTAGACTTGCATCATCAAGTGCACCTTTTATGGAATATGTCACTAGACTTGCATTATCAAGTACACCTTTAAGCTTGCTAGCCCATTGGCAAAGAGTAGTTTATTCACACACACTACACTAAGAAGGCAGACATGAATTAACGTGGAACAAAATTCCAATCATGGTATATGCCACTAGACTTGCATCAGGAATCCCACATGAGCGGGACCAAGGACTTGCACCTTTAAGCTTGTCATCCCATTGACAGAGTATGGAAAGTGGTGGGGCTCATAAACCACTCAAGTCCCACAACATAGTTAATGTGGGATTCATTCACACACACTACACTAACAAGGCAAACATGTATTAACGTAACTATATTATTCACACACACTACACTAACAAGGTAAACAGGCATTAACGTAACTATGGGATTATTCACACACACTACACTAACAAGGCAGACAGGTATTAACATGGCACATACTTCTAATCATGGAATATGCCACTAGACTTGCACAACATGGAACAAAATTCTAATCATGAAATATACCACCAGACTTGCATCATCAAGTTAACCGGTTAGAAAGCAAGAGGACCATCCTCCCACACACATGCCCAAACTCGATGTTAATAAGGGTGAGGAATCTCACATGAGCGGGACCAAGGAATTGCACCTTTAAGCATGCCACCCTATTGATAAAGAGTATGGCAAGTGGTGGGGCTCATAAACCACTCAAGTCCCACAATATAATTAATGTGGGATTATTCACACACACTACACTAACAAGGCAGACAAGTATTAATGTAACTATGGGATTATTCACACACACTACACTAACAAGGTAGACAGGTATTAATGTGGAATGTACTTCTAATCATGGAATATGCCACTAGAATTGCACGTGGAACAAAATTCTAATCATGAATTATACCACCAGACTTGCATCATCAAGTTAACTGGTTAGAAAGCAATAGGATCAACCCCCCACACACATGCCCAAACTTGATGTTAATAAGGGTGAGGAATATGACATGAGCGGGACCAAGGAATTGCACCTTAAGCCTCCCACCATATTGACAAAGAATATGGCAAGTGGTGGGGCTCATAAACCACTCAAGTCCCACAACATAGTTAATGTGGGATTATTCACACACACTACACTAACAAGGCAAACATGTTTTAATGTGGAACGCAATTCTAATCATGGAATATGCCACTAGACTTGCACAACTTGCCACCCTATTGATAAAGAGTATGGCAAGTGGTGGGGCTCATAAACCACTCAAGTTCCACAACATAGTTAATGTGGAATTATTCACACACACTACACTAACAAGGCTAACACGTATTAAAGTGGAACGCAATTCTAATCATGGAATATGCCACTAGAATTGCATAACATGGAAAACAATTATAATCATGGAATATCTCACTAGACTTGCATCATCAAGTTAACCGGTTAGAAAGCAAAAGGACCAACCCTCCACACACATGCCCAAAATCAATGTTAATAAGGGTGAAGAATATCACATGAGTGGGACCAAGGACTTGCACCTTTAAACCTACTACCCCATTGACAAAGAGTAGAGGATCAACCCCCCACACACATGCCCAAATTTGATGTTAATAAGGATGAGGAATATCACATGAGCGGGACCAAGGACTTGCACCTTTAATCCAGCTACCCCATTGGCAAATAGTAGAGGATCAACCCCCCACACACATGCCCAAATTTGATGTTAATAAGGGTGAGGCATCTCACATGAGCGGGACCAAGGACTTGCACCTTTAAGGTTGCTACCCCATTGGCAAAGAGTAGATTATTCACACATGCACACACTACACTAACAAGGCAGACAAGTATTAATGGACATGTCCAAACTCGATGTTAATAAGGGTGAGGAATCCCACACGAGCATACTAAGGACTTGCACCTTTAATATTGCTACCCCATTGGCAAAGATTATGGTAAGTGAAGGGGCTCATAAACCACTTAAGTTCCACAACACAGTTAATGTGGGATTATTCACACACGCACACACTACACTAACAAGGCAGACAAGATTTTAACATGGAATGAAATTCTAATCATGGAATATGCCACTCAACTTGCACAACGTGGAATAAAATTTTAATCATGGAATATGCCACTAGACTTGTATCATCAAGTTAACCATGAAATTCTAATCATGGAATATGCCACTCAACTTGCACAACGTGGAATGATATTTTAATCATGGAATATGCCACTAGACTTGCATCATCAAGTTAACCGGTTAGAAAGCAAGAGGGTCAGCCCCCCATACATGCCCAAACTCGATGTTAATAAGGGTGAGGAATCCCACATGAGCGGGACTATGAGTTGCATCTTTAAGCCTACTACCCCATTGGCAAAGAGTAGATTATTCACACACGCACACACTACACTAACAAGGCAGACATGTATTAATGTGGAATGAAATTCCAATCATGGAATATGCCACTAGACTTGCATCATCAAGTTAATTGATTAGAAAGGAAGAGGGTCAATCCCCCACACACATGTTAACTGATTAGAAAGCAATAGGGTCAATCCCTTACACATGTTATCAAGTTAACTGATTAGAAAGCAAGAGGAACAATCCTCCACACACATGTTAACCGATTAGAAAGCAAGATGGTCAATAACCCACACACATGTTAACCGATTACAAAGCAAGAGGTTCAGTCCCCCACACACATGCTAACTGATTAGAAAGCAAGAGGGTTAGTCCCCCACACACATGCCCAAACTCGATATTAATAAGGGTGAGAAATATCATATGAGTGGGACCAAGGACTTGCACCTTTAAGCTTGCTATCCTATTGACAAAGAGTATGGTAAGTGGTGGAGCTCATAAACCACTTAAGTCCCACAACATCGTTAATGTGATATTATTCACATACGCACACTCTACACTAACAAGGCAAACCAAGTATGGATTATTCACTTTCAAGGTAGACTAGGTATGGATTATTCGCTAGCAAGGTAAACCGGGTATGGATTATTCACACACACACTACACTAACAAGGTAGACCAAGTACGAATTATTCAATTTCAATGTAGACTAGGTATGGATTATTCACTTACAAGGTAAACCAGGTATGGATTATTCACACACGCACACACTACACTAACAAGGAAGACCAAGTATGGATTATTCACACACGCACACACCACACTAACAAAAAATACCAAGTATGGATTATTTACACATGCACACATTGCATTAACAAGGAAGACCAAGCATGGATTATTCACACACACTACACTAACAAGCAAGACCAAGTATGGACTAGGTATGGATTATTCACAAACAAGGTAGACCAAGTATGAATTATTCACACACGCACACACTAAACTAACAAGGAAGACCAAGTATGAATTATTCACACACTACACTAACAAGGAAGACCAAGTATGGATTATTCACACACGCACACACTACACTAACAAGAAATACCAAGTACGGATTATACACACACTACACTAACAAGGAAGACCAAGCATGGATTATTCGTGCACACACACAGTACACTAATAAGGAAGACCAAGTATGGATTACTCACACATGACACACGACACACTACACTAACAAGAAAGACCAAGTATGGATTATTCACACACGCACACATTGCACTAACAAGGAAGACCAAGTATGGATTATTCAGACACACACTACACTAACAAGGAAGACCAAGCATGGATTATTCACACATGCACACACTACACTAATAAGGTGTGTGCACTAACAAGGAAGACCAAACATGGGTTATTCACACATGCACACACTACACTAACAAGGAAGACCAAGTATGGATTATTCACACATGCACACACTACACTAACAAGAAAGACCAAGTATGGATTATTCAGACACACACACATTGCACTTACAAAGAAGACCAAGGATGGATTATTTAGACACGCACACATTGCACTAACAAGGAAGACCAAGTATGGATTATTCATACATGCCCACATTACACTAACTAGGAAGACCAAGTATGAATTATTCAGACACACGCACACATTACACTTACAAGGAAGACCAAGTATGGATTATTCAGACACACACTACTAACAAGGCAAACATGTATTAACATGTAATGGAATTCCAATCATGGAATATGCTACTAGACTTGTATCATCACATTAATTTGTTAGAAAGCAAGAGGGTCATTCCCCATACACATACCTGAACTTGATGTTAATAGGATGAGAAATCTCACATGAGAAAAACCAAGGACTTGCACCTTTAAGCCTGCTACCCCATTGGCAAAGAGTATGGAAAGTGATGAGGTTCATAAATCACTTGAGTCCTACAACACAGTTAATGTGGGATTATTCACAGATGCACACACTACACTAACAATACGAATAGGTATTAATGTCGAACGAAATTCCAATCATAAAATATGCCATTAAACTTGCATCATCACATTAACCAATTAAAAAGTAAGAGAATAATAATCTATTTATTAATATATAAAAAATTTTAATCATAAATATAAATATATATAAAAGAGTAGCAATCTGTTTATTAATAATTTTTACAATTTTCGTTATAGTTTGATAACACAAATTTTTAATCATAAATAATTATAATAAATTTTCTTTTTAAACTACCATTTTTTGAGATTTTTTTTTTTAAATTACTATTAGTTTTTGTTTTTCTTCTTCCATTAGTTTCTAATCTATTTGGATCGCGTATTAATAGATGAACTTAATCAATAGGCTCATATACTATTTATTAGTTTTAAAAATATATTTTATTTATATAATATATACAATATTTAAATTTTAAATATCAAAAGATAAAAAATAAAATTTATTTCTTATTGATTGTGATTGAAGGTTTAAGGTTTTTATTTGTGTTGGTTGGTAGACTGAGGGTTTATTTGTTGTTGTTTTCACCACTAACCAAAGTTTTGGTAAGATGTTGGCCACTTACCAAGAAGAAACCTAGGTTCAAACCTCAGGAGCATGCCCAATCTGGGCAAAGGTAGTAGTCTGACTTGAGTTCGCTGAGTGTGCGCTAGCTTGATGATGGCGGTACCAACCTGAAGCCACCTAAGATATTCCTCACTCCGAGTCATGTTTATCGAGATGAAATATTGGTTATAGTGGTAGCACCATAATTTGACGCAACAATCAGAGGCAATGCAACTTGGCCTTGTGACTAGTTATTCAAAAAGGAAAGGTAGTTGCGGTTTCCTCTATGTATAAAAAAAAGTTTTAACTCACAAGAAATATTAAAAGATAAAGAATAAAATAGTTTTTAATATTCACAAGAATATAAGCTTTTTTAGTGGATATTATTTACCAATGGTCATTCCCATCCATATTGGGTTATCAAAGCTATATCAACATACGTTTATCCTCAACCATACTTTGGTATACAAACCTACTCCCTAGGATCCAAACCTTAGATATTTATTTGGAGTTTCAAAGTCTCTATTAATAGCTTATGAAATGAAATATTTTAATTACGTCCTCGAGACCCAAAATTCAAGCTATTCAAATATTTAAGTTTAATTTTAGGCATTATTTTAAAATGATGTGATTTAATCTATGCAAAGTATTTAATGATGTGTAGCAAACTTATATATATATCATTTTAATTTTTACTACTCTTTAATATGATTGGATCAATTTCTTGGACCATGCAAATCTTGTCTATGAACCTTTCAAAAATAAATTGTTATTACAACATGTTGCTTTACCCACCATAAATTTCTAGTTAAATTTGGATTTTTATAGACTATTCATCTTAAAATCTATAAGTGATGAAATGTTAATATATAACTTATGACAACAAATATTACAAATGTACAACTTCATACAAAATTAAAAAGTGTTAAGAAAGAGTTAAGGTCAACAATGAGCAAAATTAAAAAAAAGTTTAGAAAACAACCATTAAAATTGAGCAAAATTAAAAAAAAGTTCATAAAACAACCATTAAAATAGAGACGTCAAATATTTGACATAAGATACAAATAGAATATGTGAATGAAAACTATGTGAAATAAGAAAAGGAATAGTAGGGATATAAATAAGCTCTTCGAAAGAGTAAATATATTGGAAGCAAAAAAACATAAATTACCTAAATTAGAGGAGACCAAACTACAATGTTTTCACTTAATTTTAGTAATTCATAATATAAAAAGTAACATAAGCAAGATTACATGCCTAGTTAGATATGTTAAGAGGGCACTGTTGACAATATTGTCACATTCCACCAAGGGGCAGAAAAATTAAAACTTTGTATGATATTTGTTTTGTTGAAAGTTTTCTTTTGTTTATAAGTTATAGCAATTTTGGTTTTCCCTATCGCCCCCTGGTGGACAAAATGAAAAAGAAAAGAGCTTCGGGCCCGAAGCGCTTCAAATCATCACTTCGGGCGAGAACTTTGCCAAAAAAGTATGAAGGAAACGCTTCGCACCCGAAGCATTCCCAACGGCTACTTCGGGCGAAGAGTTTTGCGAAGCGGCATCCAAGCAACTTCGTCGAAGAAGAAAAGATAGCCCGAATCAGCTAAGGCAAAGAAATTGCTTCGGGCCCGAAGTATTTCTAAAACCCACTTCGACCAGTTTTCACCCAAAGCAGTAGAGGTCGAAAAGTGTTTCGATCGAAACTCCCCCAAACCACCGTTTCAAAAGAAGATCGGCCCGAAGCATTTTTCCCGACCCATCAGCGAAGCAGTTTCACCAGCGAAGCAGCGAAGGATAGAGGGAGATCGGCTTCGGCACTCCACGCCCTCGAAGTAGTTTTGCGAAGCGAAAATCAGCGAGGCGCTTCCCAAGAATGCTTCCCAAAAATGCTTCCCAAGTTGGGCATTTTCCCGAGGCGATCAGAGAGCCTCATAAATGCATATTTTCTTGCCCGATAAGCCCGTTGCTCATTTTTGGCAATTGGATGCGAAGTATCAATCTGTGAAGGAGAGCCCGGTAAGCATGGCCGCCACTCGAGCACCGCACCTACAATCCAAGGACACCCAGGTGGCTCATTTAATGCGACTTTCCCCGGCTGACTTGGTCACCATTACCAGTTTTGGTAGCCGATTTGAGAGATCATCCGCAGCAGCAGCGAGGAGCCGATTTCTCAGGGCTCGAGGGTGTACTCCATTATTTTTGTAATAATGATTCAGAGGGTCGGGTCCTCTATAAAAACCCAGGCATGTAATGTAAAAGGGGGGGAACTTTTTGCTAGAAAGTTGCTATAACTTGATGTCCTGCGTTTAATACTAAAGACCTCTTGTGCTCTATTTCTCTCTTTTATGCTGCCTTCTATGCTTAATTCTTTTGTCTTTTCTCGTTTGCATACTGAGACTCTGAATCCTAAATCCGGTGTGCAATCGGGGATTGAACCCCTGAAATTCGCCCTGAAGGATACATAGGAGAGGAAAAACGCCTTGTCGCTTTCCTTTATGTTGCCTGGTGGATCGAGGTTTCTGTTATTCCCTTATCTCAATCGTTGTTACTCTGAACCCTGAATTCCAGCGAGAGAGAAAGGAGAACCCTGCGAACCCGTCCAGAGGATACATAGGAAGTTCGACATTTCATTTCCTTCATGTTATTCTTGGTATTTCTTGCTGCTATTCGAAGTTGTTAGCGAGTGATCGTGCTTCCTGTTCTCTCCCACCTTAAATCATCATCTTCTAACCCTTACTCTTTTTATTTCTTTCTCTAACCCTTACCCCTTTTTATTTCTTTCTCTAACCCTTACTCTGTTTATTTCTTTCCTGCACTCTTGTCTCAAACCCCAAAAGTAGATTAGTATAGGAGCCGGCCTTTCTCCGAAGATTGGCACGAGGGGCATCTCTTCCCTTCGGCCTTTCAATGTTGGTCGTAGGTCCAGGGCGCGCAAACCCACCGAAAGTCCTTTCCTGTGCGGATTTGATGACCAAGAGTTTTTGGCATGCCCGATGGGACTCAAGGTCCCATATTTGAGAAAATTTATAGCCCGTCTTCACCGGAGCCAATAGTTCCAACAAGTTCCTGGTGAGATCCGGTCAGTCTCATCCCCTGAGTAGTAGTGAGAATCGATGCTCTCATTACTAAGAGACTCTTAGCATCTGGCGACTCTATTTTACCCGAGAATCTTCAAGTCGTAAAGACCAGTACTAAAGCTTGTGCCTTCATGCAAACAAGATGGAGAGTTAGGAATAGAGGAGAGGAAACCGAGTTCTTTGAGCTTGATATTGACGCCTTTGGGGAACGCTCTAGGTTAGTTACCCCCGAATATCTCTTACGCGGGACGTCCTCGCAAGAGGTTGTTGTTGACGAGCAAGGCCTAACTTCCGATAGCACAACAACTAGTTTTCCTCTGAATCCTCCCAACTCACCGAGGCATCCTAGTGCCTCCGTTCCCATTGGCCTTCCAACGACCAACCCAAGAGGGACTTCGGGGACCTCTGTTCCACAAAACCCAGGCACAAATATGGCCCAGCAACAACAACAACAACAACAGCAAATGCAGCAGCAACCATCGCCCAGATTATTTCTAGCATGGAATTCTTCATCATCGTTGAATCTCGCGGGCCAAGGGCAAGTTCCACCTGCTGCAATAAAAAAGCTTTCGACGTTCGATGAAACCGGAAAGACTGCTCTAGAGCATATCCAGGACATCATTTCCCTGGCGGCAATCCACGATATCACAGAAGAGCGAGTGATGGTGAAGCTCCTGGTTCTCTCCCTTAGAGGAAAACTCCTCTATTGGTATAGATCTCTGCCATCCGGCACTATTACGGGATGGGACCAGTTAGCCGGGCGATTGATGCAAGGCTTCAACGAGTCCGCCGATCCAACTTCTCTCCTGCAGCAATTCACTTCGATCCAAAGACATCCACAAGAAGAGATTGCAGACTTCAATGTTAGGTTCGCTCGGACCTGGCAAAGAGTCCCAGTTGGGCTTCGGCCAACCGACGAAGCCATGGCGTACTACTTCCTTCGGGCCTTCAACCTTGATATCGGTCTTATGATAAGGTATTCAAATGTCAATACTTTTCCAGAGTTGTATGGGTTAGCCAAGAAAGCAAAAATGGACCTCATAGCCATGGGTAAACTCCCTCAAAGAATGCCAATGCCCATACTCCCCGAGTTCCTTCAAGCCCAGTATGCGAGCGCAGTCGCTCCACAGATTTTTGTAATCCCTGCATATCCGATCTCATCCTGGAACCCGAATCCCGTTGTCTCGCAGATCACCGCTCCACAGATACATTTCCCCACACTTTCAACTATGCCCCCCACCATCACTCCAACATTTCCAATGTTGCCAGCACCCCTCCAACATCCTGCCCTACCTCCGATACCGACTATGGCTTCTTTACCATCAGTTCCCAAGGCCGATGATATGCAGGCCAAGATACTGCAAGAAATGCAATCGCTAAATGCCACAGTGCAGACCTTGTCCAACGACATGACCATTGTCAAGAAGAAGCAAGCACAACAAGAGTTTCTACCAAGAAGGTCTTATCCCACGCCTGCACTTACCAGAGATCAAGCGGTTCATCAAGGAAAAGCTTCGACAAGAAATGCTGCGATAGATGAAGCCCCAAGCACTTTCGACCATGTATATTGGTGCTCTACATGTAATGATCCTCACGAGGAAAATACATGCATGTTGCATCAACACTACGTGTAGACACTAGCAAGCAGCGGTCAAGGCGGTCAAGTCAACGTCATCAAGCAACTAGATCAGAACTTGTCAATCGACGAGGAAGAGCCAGTCGCAGTCCTTACCAGGGGAGGTAAAAGGTCGATAGAGGTGGATGCTACTCAGATGGCTCCTTTGAAGGTACATGCTCGATTTGAGAAGGGACAACCATCCTCTTTGGCCCCGAGTGAAGCTCCTCCGCCAGCTCCAGTCAAAGAAAAGGCCCAAAAGGCCATTGTCGAACCACCTCAGGTGGAGACCAAAGAATAGGCTAAGGAGAAGCTCAAGTTTCCCTCGCTCACCAAGCGACAAAGGGTCGAAGCGACAGAGCAATATCACACCAAGTACGAATCGAGAAAGGAACCTGAGGTGCATAGCTCCCCAGCCTACAACATTGTAGAAGAATTGAAGAGGATTCCAGCTAAAATCAGTTTGTATGATGCTCTGCAACTTCTCGGACAAGTGGACCTACTGCAAGAATCATTGAAGAGGATTAATACAAAGAAGGCAGAGCCGCTCGCCCTGGTGCAAACCCTATCCACGTCCATCACGAGGAAAAATAGACCACCACCATTCTACTTATCCTTACAAATGGAAGGGTATATCGTGCATAACTGTATGATAGATTCTGGAGCCATGACGACAGTCATGCCGAAGGCAGTATGCGAGGAAATAGGCATGGAATACACACGAAGCAGTCACGGAGTCCTCCAGTTGGACGGTACCCCAGTGAAGACTGTAGGTGTCATCAAAGACATTCCTATTTGGCTACATAAGACACCTCAAATCACAGTCATACAAGAGGTGGTAGTCGTAGACCTTGAGCCCTATTTCAGCATGTGCCTGTCGAGGGAATTCACGGCAAAGCTGGGCGGATATCTGTCCATGGACTACACTCATATGGAGATCCCCTTCAAAGGGAAGAAGGTGAAGATCTATAATGAAAAGCCTTCTACGTTCCTGGTTCAAAAGATGTCCGAGGAAGAGAGCAGTGACCCTGTGCATACGATCGTGGAAGAACTAGAGCAAGTGGATCTGGTCCAGGAATCCCTCGCACAGTTGTGTTGTGAAGATGAATTTTCATTGGCAGATTTCAATGCCATGATAGAGACTAAGGTGGGGTGCTACACCATCGCCAAGTCCGAGAAACCAGCCAAAATGGAGGGGAAGGTTTCTTCTCAAGAAGGACTATGGAAATTGTTCTTCGACGGTGCCCGATGCAAAAATGACGTCGGGGCAGGAATCCTTCTGATTTCGCCATCCGATGAGCAAAAGGAATATTGCTACCAATTGACATGGAGCTGCACCAACAATGCAGCAGAGTATGAAGCCTTGTGCTTAGGACTCAAGAAAGCTGACAAGTTAGGCATAAGGCATCTTCAAATCTTTGGAGATTCCGAACTAGTTTGCAACCAGGTCACCAACAGATGCTCTTCAAAGAAGCACTATCTTAAATCATACCGCAATAGGGTATGGGACCTGTTCGACCAGTTTGAATCCCTCAATCTACAGTCTATCCCATGAGAAAAGAATCGGCATGCAGATGTCTTAGCATCCATCACAGCCTAATATTCTCCAGTGGACGATATGGTGCATAAGCCGAAGGTTGTAAGGATGATCTATAGACCCTCTGTCCCGGACAGAGACTTACACTGGCAAGTTTTTGACAACGATGAGCAGATTGTCAATTTCATGATCCAAGAAGCCGCTACAGTCGAAGACCGAAGCCCCGATGAAGAAGAATACGAAGGATTGGTCCAGTTGAAGAACAACCACGTTCCCAAGGGATTGATCACGCTTGAGAGCTCGTTCGATCAAAATGATCGGTCACTCTCCCACAGGATCCAGATCAACGTGCAGCAATATCAAGATTTAGAACTGGAACCTGGGAAAGTAATAAAGGTCGGGACCGATTGTACTTCAAAAGAAATAGAGCGAATCCGATGTTTGTGTAAGAGGTACCCAGATATCGTGGCTTGGTCTTATCACGACCTCAAGGGATATGATCGGCAGCTGATCCAACATACAATTGAATTACAAGAAGGGGCCAAACCTTTTCGATAGAAGCAAAGACCGGTTAATCCAAAGATCGAGGTCCTGATGAAGGCCGAACTGCTAAAAATGCTTGAAGCAAAAATCATTTATCCTATCAAGCATTCTTCCTGGGTAGCGAACTTGGTCCCTGTCAAAAAAAAGAATGGAGACATCCGGTTATGCGTGGACTTCCGCAACCTGAATCATGCTTCTCTCAAGGACCACTATCCTCTCCCGTAGATTGATCAGATCTTGCATTCGGTGGCTGGAGCTCAACGATTCTCCCTGCTTGATGGTTTTTTGGGATATAATCAAATCTGGGTCAGGGACGAAGACCAGCACAAGACCGCGTTCACAACCAAGTGGGGCACATTCGCCTACCAGCGAATGCCTTTTGGCCTCTCGAACGCGGGAGCTACTTTCCAGAGGGTGATGGACCTAGCTTTTGGCGAGCTTCTGAACAAGGTTATCGTTATCTATTTAGATGACATGACCATCTTCTCCCGAAGGAGAGAGAACCACCCAGAACATCTTCAACAAATTTTTGAAAAATGCCGAGAATTTGGCATCTCAATCAATCCAAAAAAGTCTATCTTCGCAGTCAGCGAAGGAAAGCTGCTGGGACACACAATTTCGAAAAAGGGGCTCGCCGTGGATCCTGACTGAGCTGAAGCTCTGATGAAGCTCCCAATCCCAGCAGATAAAAAGGGCCTTCAATATTTCTTCGGTCAGATTAACTTCGTAAGGAAGTTTGTCCCAGACTTCGCCCAGGTCGTTAAGCCGATGTCTGAGCTTTTAAAGAAGGGCACAGAATTTGTTTGGACAGAAGAGAGGAGAAAAGCATTCAAAGAAATCAAGGCCCGAATTGTTCAGGCACCGGTCTTGATCAACCCCGACTATAGTCGAGATTTTATCCTGTATGCAATAGGAGAACCTGAAAGCTACGCCGCGGTCTTGACGCAAAAGGGGGAAGATGGAGAGGAACGTCCCATCACGTTCCTCAGTCAGATAATCAATCCCCATGAAGAAAAGTACAATTTCATCGAGCGTCAAGTGCATGCGATAATGAAGTCTCTCAAGAAATTCAAACAGTTCATTTCTCATAGTCGAACCACAGTCTTCGTTATTCACCCCGATGTGCGTAGTTTCATTATTCAGGGGGAACTGGGAAGCAAGAGAGCTGGTTGGGTAAGCAAAATCCAAGAGTTTGATATTGAGATCAAGCCCACCAAACTAGTTCATGGTCATGCATTATGTCAAGAGCTAGCGAAGAGCGCAATGGCTGAAATAACAGACTGTCAGTCGGATGACTCGCCAACAGGAGAATGCCTCGCTAATCAGGAAGAGGCCGAGAAAGATTGGGTCGGCAAAATAGTGGAATATTTCAACACCGACAGATGCCCCTCACATCTGAATGCTTCACAGCGAAGACATTTCAGGATGCGATCCGCCCGATACACTATGCGCCCAAAAGGCCTATTTTTCAGGAACATCGACGACGTTCTCCTCAGATGCATAAAATATGATGATAAAAGGAGAATCCTGGGCGAATTTCATTCAGGACTATCTGGAGGACACTTTGTTGGAAGAGCGATGATGCTGAAGATAATCAAGGCGGGTTACTATTGGCCCACACTCTTTGTCGATGCCTTCTCCGTTTGCCGCAGGTGCGAGCAATGCCAGAGATTCGCCGGCCGAAGCAGAAATGCTCCGATGCCCCTCCGACCGATACAGGTGGAAACACCCTTTCAGTAATGGGGACTGGATTTCGTAGGGGTCATATCGCCAAACTCCTTCGTTGGGCACAAATTCATTCTGACTGCGACTGATTACTTCACCAGGTGGGCCGAAGCGGTCCCTACAAAAAATGCAGATCAAGATACCGTCGTCACCTTCCTGGAAGGATTGATTACCCGCTTCGGCATCCCCGAAGCAATTATTATAGATAACGGTCCTGGTTTCACGGGCGCAAAGATCAACGAGTTCCTATACAAGTATGGGATATATCACAAGGTGTCTTCCAACTATTACCCCCAGGGCAATGGATTGGCAGAATCCACCAACAAAACCCTGTTGAGGATACCGAGAAAGCTGATCGATCAAAACAAAAGAACTTGGCACCTCCTTCTGGAGCGGGCCTTGTGGGCCGATCGGGTTTCTGTCAAAAGGTCAATCAAGACTTCGCCTTATGCTCTGGTCTACGGCAAAGAGGCCATCCTGCCCACTCACATCGAGATCCCTGCATTATAGTTGCTAGAAGAAGATGAAGCTAACCCGATGGAGAGATGCCTGGTTCAGCTACTACAACTAGAAGAGGAACGTGAAAAGGCCTACCAGAACTTCGCACGGCATGCTGAGGTCACCCAAGAATGGTTCAAAAGGAAATCATCCGATCGCACATTCAAAGCAGGAGACCTGGTATGGAGGTGGGATTCATGGAAGGCCAAGCCTGGGAATCATGATAAAATGGATGCGTTCTGGGACGGACCGTTTGAAATAGTGAAAGTAAATTCGGCCAATTCCTTCATCCTCAAAGATGCGAATGGCCAAGTTTTACCAATCTCCGTCAATGGTCTCCACCTGAAGACCTTCGATCGCTGAGGTATGTACACTCAAAAAAAAAAAAAATTTGCATATATCTTTGTATATAAGGTTTCAGTTCTTTGTCTGTACTCTGTTCAAAATATCGTGAAGAGCAAGCGCCACTTCAACCGCAAAAGCTAGATTCCTGGCTTCGGCTTCACAAAGCATGATCGAAATCACCTTCGGGGGGTTTCGGTCCGAAGTAGCAGACGAAGGGAAGTTCGCCGTGAAGCAGTTCATCTTCGTAGAACCAAACCACATGCAAATCAAGGACGTGGAAAATGCTTCGCTAAAGAAATGTGTCGAAGGCGTCGTCCGAAGTAATTCTTGGCGAGGCCCTCCTCGATGAAACGGGTTTCGGTCGACGGCATTCGTGAACCAAAGCAACAGCGTGGCAAAGGGGAACTTCGGGCCCGAAATAAAGGAAATCAGCCCGAAGAAGAACTTCGCGGTGAAGTATTTTCTACGCCAACTCCATATCGTCGAACCCCGCATACGAGGCGGACACATTTAGGATGTGCCTCGGGAAACATGTCAAAAGGGGGCCAAAGTAGATGAACTCAATACGAAAGAAATGACACTCATCCCAAGGTAGTTCGTTAACCAAAAAGCCATGCTAAAGTACCAGATGGCAGCGATTCGCATCCCCAATGCAAAACCCAATCGCCGAATTGCATGGCCCCACGTATGACGTCGCCATATGGCCAATCAGATGCCACAACGATACTTTCGGGACAGGCCCGCAAAGTAATTACGACAGTTGCCATAAATGCAGGAAGTTGCCCTCCGAAGCTATAAAATGCAGATGCCCGTTAGGAACAAACCATTTGCAAGTGTGAGAGTCAAGTCTGCATTCTGTCCCTTCGGAGAGCTTCTGCATCTAAGATTCCGTTGTTCGTCATGATTATCCCGTCCCTTGTTTTGAGGTGCTGAACTCTTCTACATCACAAGTTATTCTGCTATGATCGTTCACAATGGGAAAGAAGAACCCCACTCAGAAGGGAAAAGAACCAGAGACGACGGTTCCAGAGAAGGCGAGAGCCGCGAAAGAAAAGAAACAAAGACCTAGGAGGGTCAATCCTCCCCCACGCCCAGGAAAACAAGTGATGGAAGGAAGGGAGGAGTCCGATGATGAGCCCAGCATAGAACCACCTGTCGATAAGTGGGCAAAAATTAGAGACCCAGAGCTCTCAAGAACCGTGGCCGAGCTTCGGTATACCGTCGACTTCATGCGAAGTAGGCTCTCGACGGAGAACAAGAGGGCCGCGGTGTATTATTCCCACATATACTGGTATCTAGTTCCTCCTACACATCACTGCCCCGAGCTCATGTGCGCCATCGCTCAGAACTACCAGCCACAAACCAGACAGGTGTTGGATGCCTCGGGTCAAAGGTTGTTTTCCATTCTGAAGGAGGATGTGCAGGCAGCATTCGCACCACAACAAAGGCCACCAAAAGGCTATACCGTTCGTAATGTCAGCCTGAGTGAACAAACGGAAAAGTTCACCTCTAATCCCTTCATCCTGAGCTTTTTGCATGAAAACCTCAAGAGCGGACTTCCTTTCGACAAGCGACCCCAGATGCCCCTGCCCTTGGAGGCCTTCAAGAACATAGATATATTCTCTATCATTGCATGGGTGGCAGGCTTGTCAAGCGATACTTTGGTATACCCATGGCAGGTGTCGCTAGTCGAATGCATTTCCAGAGGAGAGTTCTATGCCCCCGACGCTTCACGGCCGAACACCAACCCAGTTTTCTTTGATTGGGCAGAATGGGTGGCCCAAAATCTGCATATGCGGTTGGCATCCATGAAGGATGCTAGCAAGGAGCCGCACTTCCAGCCTTGTTCCTTCTTGGTTTGGCTCTTCTTCTTTCATGTACATAAAGCCCTTCACCATTGTGATGTTTCACCAGTCGGCGAGGATGGGATCCCTTTGCCTGTATATCAGTGGACCCGTCTCCTGCTGAGGTCGGAGTCCTATTACCCTTTCAATCAGCAGTTTTTGGGACCTGCGATGCACGTTCTGACAAAGTCTAGCCCTCGGGTGCCTCTCTGCCTTAGAGATAAAGTGGTACTGGAGAAAATGGGGGGATGTGTTTCAATTGACACAAGGGCTTGTGATCCGCCTTTTTGGCTTCACGGGGAAACCCTTCCTGCTGCCTTTTTTCCCTTCGGAGTACCAATTTGCCCTGGAAGTTGCTCGACAAAGCGACACGACCGACGAAGCCTACGACCATGGGCGAAAGTGGGCACACACCTGCGAATTCCCCTTCAAGATGGGAGTGATCGAAGTCTTTGCCCTGAAGCAGAACATATACCTGGAGGAGAAACTCGCCGATTTTGGTCTGCTTCAAATACCATAGAGGTGGCTCTACGACCCGTTGGGGGTGATGAGAGATCACTTGAAAAGCAAAAACTTCCATGTCTATCCTCGCCCCAAAATTCTGGAGCAGAGGAATAACCCCAATGGTACGGACCTGGAGTGGCACTTAGAGGAGATGAGAACGTTGCCTCCTTGGCATGACTTCTATCTTGTGGAGGTCGAATTCGACCCAGACCAGTACCCATTCCCAACTCCCGACTCCACTTTCTGGAGGAAAGCAAAGGACGATTTAAAAGAGGAGTTGAAAGACTGGGACGAGGAGCAGTTAAGAGAATGGTGGATTATGAGAGTCCATCGTCGAAAGATGAATTCTTACGGGCTTCTAACAATGGACAGGGAATTCGCAATTGTATATCAGACCAATGTTGGGTCTTGGGAACCCTTGTCCTTCGTCGACTTCGTTCCACCGACCACCCCAAGTTCGGGCGAAAGCCCCGGAAGGACCGATAATGTCCCTAAGGAAAAAGCAGCCAGGGCCACGCCAAAAGCTTTACTACAGAGGCCATCCAAAGTTCTCGAGACAACAATAGAGGAGTCAGAGCAACCCCTCGAGAGGAGGAAAAGAAAGGAGCGAGAACCTACGCAGGCACCCCTGAACTTCCCAAAGCGATCGCGTACAGGCACTCCAAGCGCCCCTATCGAAAGATCAGTATCGGGCTCGACCGAAGCAAATGATGGAGGAACTCCACCAAGTGCCAAAACGATCCCAAACATAGATGTCATTAACGCGGAGGAACTCGTGGAAGTCATGGAAGCCGAAAGTACCGAGGCCCAGGAGGAACAAGGGCCAATCACCTAGGAGATCACCATGGCCGCTCTGCCAGGAGGGCACGCAGGTATGTTTTCTTCACCTTATGCTCTGGTTGCTCGTAAGTCTACCCCGGCCCTGGCCGAAAGCTCTCACCTGTCCACCCTGCCTCCACAAGGTCAGTCGCCTTCTTATGTCGTGTCCCTAACTACTCCCCCCGAGTCTTCCAGCCAAGACAAACCTGTCGAAGTTACTTCGCCCAACCCCACCGCCAATCCTCCAGTCATCCACCAGGGTGAAGCTAATAGTCCAATGCCAAACCCCGAGGCTCATTCCTCCATTGTACACAATGTGCTCCCACTCATCGAAGCCCCCGTCACCCCTATTGTCGAACCTTCGGGTGAGGCCATCCCCTTCAACTCTTTATATTTGTTCAATCCCTCGGCTGGAGATCTAGCCGCATTCGACTCCGAGCTGTCCTCAATATGGGAATCCCCCTTGGCCAAAAAACTCCTCCAAGCCCGATAGAACATAGAGAGAATGTTAAAAGAGGCAAGAAAGAAGAAAGGGCGCTCGCTCGCTCAAGTTGAGAGGTGCGCCATCTTCGATTTGGAGGCGGGAAAGTTGCATAAAGTAAAGAAGATACCCAAAGTCCAAAAGCCCCTGGATGAAATGACTCCAGCGGACTATGAATATCAGGATAAGGAAAAGGACTTGGAACATCTGAACGTGGACAAGGAGTCTGCCTCCATGCACACTGGAATCGAGACCTTCAAGGCGCATGCCAACATTGCCAACAAGCACAGGTTCGAAGCCGAGAGTGCTAACATCAAGCTGGAGGAGGAGCTAGCAAGGGCTCGCTCCAAATTGGCAGAGGCCGAGGAGCAGTGCAAGCTGATGCAAAAAGAAGCACATGCCCTAAAGCTACGGATAGCACAGCTGGAGTGCACAACCGAGAATCAAGCACAAAGGCAGGCCAAAAATGATTTGAGGGCCAAGGAGCTTGAAAGTAAGATCTTGCAAGCTTAGATCCAGCTGCACGAGAAGGAAGGCTTAGGGCTACTTGACAGGAGCAAAATCAAGGAGATTCGCTCACATCTGCTCAAGAATTTTAGGTCTCGGGTTGTCAGTGCCCTTTCAGTTTTAGCTTACACCATAGAAGCCCAGGTTGTCGTCGCCGAAGGAGGGCCAATCATCGAAGTGGTCATTCAGAATGTCAGAGCCCGACTCAAGCTGGCCCTCAAGGTCCAAGATGCAAGGTATCAAGATTTGAAGCTCACAACAATGAGTCGGACAACAAGGGATTGGTCAACAGCCCAGGCCACAGTTCGTGCCTTTTTCTCCATAGCCAAGAAAGTGCAAAAGGCGAAAAGCCTACTGGACGCATTCGAAAGTGAGAGGCACGCGTCAATGGGCTACTTCGAGGACCTCTTCTCCTTAGGCTTCTCGAGCTTCACGGATAATGATGGGAAGCCCTTAGCCAAGGAAGAAATCATGTCGAAGTGGCAGCAGTTTGAAGGCAACGTCTCGGAGATAGACGAGTGGGCCGAACCAATAACAGAGAAGCAGGTTGTTGATTACATATTGAAATACTGTAGAATCATCGCCTCCCTAAACGATCTGTATACCAGGTCCCAGCATGCAAAAATTGGGCAGATCGATAGGTTTCGCGCTTTGGTCAAATCCCTAGAAGATCAGGAGCTGTTCACGAAAAGCGTCTGGTCTTAGGTTCACCGAACCTTAAGAGACATTCGCGTCCACCTGGCCCCATCGCCAATGGTTGAAGACGTAGCAGAAGCAATGGCGATAGGAGGAGAAGAAGCAGTAGCGAAAGAGGAGGAGAGAGAAGGGGAAGAGGAAGGACAAGCTGTGGAAGCGCCCCCAAAAAAAGAACAAAGAGAAGGGTCTGGAGGTAACTCTAGCCCAATGGATAAAAGTTGAGGGTTCTACCACCGAGACGAGCTCGTTGCCCCGTGAGCCGCCAAGAATGTTGACAATATTGTCACATTCCACCAAGGGGCAGAAAAAATTAAAACTTTGTATGATATTTGTTTTGTTGAAAGTTTTCTTTTGTTTATAAGTTATAGCAATTTTGGTTTTCCCTATCGCCCCTGGTGGACAAAATGAAAAAGAAAAGAGCTTCGGGCCCGAAGCGCTTCAAATCATCACTTCGGGTGAGAACTTTGCCGAAAAAAGTATGAAGGAAATGCTTCGCACCCGAAGCATTCCCAGTGGCTACTTCGGGCGAAGAGTTTTGCGAAGCGGCATCCAAGCAACTTCGTCGAAGAAGAAAAGATAGCCCGAATCAGCTAAGGCAAAGAAATTGCTTCGGGCCCGAAGTATTTCTAAAACCCACTTCGGCCAGTTTTCACCCGAAGCAGTAGAGGTCGAAAAGTGTTTCGGCCGAAACTCCCTCGAACCACCGTTTCAAAAGAAGATCGGCCCGAAGCGTTTTTCCCGACCCATCAGTGAAGCAGTTTCACCGATGAAGCAACGAAGGATAGAGGGAGATCGGCTTCGGCACTCCACGCCCCCGAAGTAGTTTTGCAAAGAAGAAATCAGCGAGGCACTTCCCAAGAATGCTTCCCAAGTTGGGCATTTTCCTGAGGCGATCAGAGAGCCTCATAAATGCATATTTTCTTGCTCGGTAAGCCCGCTGCTCATTTTTGGCAATTGGATGCGAAGTATCAGTCTATGAAGGAGAGCCCGGTAAGCATGGCCGCCACTCGAGCACCGCACCTACAATCCAAGGACACCCAGGTGGCTCATTTAATGCTACTTTCCCCGGCTGACTCGGTCACCATTACCAGTTTTGGTAGCCGATTTGAGAGATCATCCGCAACAGCAGCGAGGAGCCGATTTCTCAGGGCTCGAGGGTGTACTCCGCCGTTTTTGTAATAATGATTCAGAGGGCCGGGTCCTCTATAAAAACCCAGGCATGTAATGTAAAAGGGGGGGGAACTTTCTGCTAGAAAGCTGCTGTAACTTGATGTCCTGCGTTTAATACTAAAGACCTCTTGTGCTCTATTTCTCTCTTTTATGCTGCCTTCTGTGCTTAATTCTTTTGTCTTTTCTCGTTTGCGTACTGAGACTCTGAATCCTGAATCCGGTGTGCAATCGGGGACTGAACCCCTGAAATTCACCCTGAAGGATACATAGGAGAGGAAAAATGCCTTGCCGCTTTCCTTTATGCTGCTCGGTGGATCGAGGTTTCTGTTATTCCCTTATCTCAATCGTTGTTACTCTGAACCCTGAATTCCAACGAGAGAGAAAGGAGAACCCTACGAACCCGTCTAGAGGATACATAGGAAGTTCGGCATTTCATTTCCTTCGTGTTATTCTTGGTATTTCTTGCTGCTATTCGAGTTGTTAGTGAGTGATCGTGCTTCCTGTTCTCTCCCACCTTAAATCATCATCTTCTAACCCTTACTCTTTTTATTTCTTTCTCTAACCCTTACCCCTTTTTATTTCTTTCTCTAACCCTTACTCTGTTTATTTCTTTCCTGCACTCTTGTCTCAAACCCCAAAAGTAGATTAGTATAGGAGCCGGCATTTCTCCGAAGATTGGCATGAGGGGCATCTCTTCCCTTCGGCCTTTCAATGTTGGTCGCAGGTCCAGGGCGCGCAAACCCATCGAAAGTCCTTTCCTGTGCGGATTTGATGACCAACAGCACTCTTTGATACAAGGAAGCAATAAGTTTCATCTAGAACCTCCTTATAAGTAGAATGAATAAACTTACTTCCTAACAAATATTATTGGAAAATATTTTGAATTTAATAATAAAAGAACATAACCAAATTTTTATAAAATGAATTGACAAAATAAAAGATAGGAATGCGGTCTTGTGTGCGAATACCTAGAAAACTATTTATGTTGGATTGACTTTCTTATAACATTTGTAGGCCTTTTTGGGTGTCATTCAAGATAATCAAGTATGGATTCAAAATATATGAATGCTACTTTCTTGGACTTCATCCCAAAGGTAACAAAAATCAAGTATTATGATTTATTTCAATCTATTTCATTATAAAATATAAAAATAGTTATAGATAAAAATTCAAAACCTTAAACAAATAGAGAAATCTTCTCAAAAGTGGAAAAAATAATGAGCAAGATTATTTTAGTCCATGAAGCCATATGTACCAAAACTCACAAGAACAATATTAGGATAATAGTGAAACCTGATATACAAAAATATTATGCCCACTTCAACTATAATTATTTAGATTGAACAATTTATAAAGCTTTTGGTTTCCAATCCATTATTTGAAGTGGTGATGTGTAGAGTGAAGAGTATCAAATTTATAATTTTTACTAACCATGTTTCAAAAAGACCTTTTATTAGTAAATCAAGACTTGAGACAAGGAAACTCACTCTCTCTATATGTATTTATTGTAAATACAAAATAAGTTGAAAAAACCTTAAAATTTTAAAACAATGATTAAAAGATCCATAACTTATAAATCACATGGGATACTTAAGTGTTCTCTCTCTCTATATATAAAAGTAATAAAATTAAAAAATATAGGTAGCAAATCATATATCTTATTTTTAACCATTCATCCTCGTGTGCATTTCTAGATCTTTAACTTTATAGATTTTGTATGGAGGTTTTTCTCTTAAATAAAAGTCAAATAGATCTTTGGAGTATTTTTCTAGATAGGCACCAAAGTAAATTAGAAAGATGATTGGAAAGTGCCATCATGCAATTATTATAATAGTGTCACATATTTTATATTTTATTTCTATTGTGATCTTCTTTGTATATGTAATTATGTCATTCTTTTTATAGTAATAATATATATATCTTACCTTTATATTTATTTAATTATTATATGTTATTTTAAATTTTAGTTGATCATATAAGCTACCATCTTAACATGCTTGGTGTTATTAGTAGAGAATGTTGTATTATCAAATAAAGAGTATCACAAACCAATATTTTATATCTATTGTGATATAAACCAAATGGTGTTATTTTATATTTTATATCTATTGTGATCTTCTTTGTATATGTAATTATGTCATTCTTTTTATAGTAATAATACATATATCTTACCTTTATATTTATTTAATTATTATATGTTATTTTAAATTTTAGTTGATCATATAAGCTACCATATTAACATGCTTGGTGTTATTAGTAGAGAATGTTGTATTATCAAATAAAGAGTATCACAAACCAATAATTTAGATGATATGGCAATGGTAAATCATCAAGTATGCTTAGTAGCACATAAGTTTTAATGTGTTGATTATGTATTAATGACTAATGTGAGATTATTTTTGATATGATGTCGATGCTTAGTTTGATATGATAATGAATGTTCATATAAAGTCAATAGGACAACATTATAATATATAATGTATTCATGATCAGCAAGATGACTATTAGATGGATTTTTTAAAACAATGAATTTTTATTTTTATAATTTGAGTGATTGACAAGGTCACCCTCTTCTTGAAATAGTGGGGAGGGTACCATTAAGAATAAAATTGTAGATGTAGGACAATGACTCAAAAAAGAGAATAATGTGCATGCACCATGAATTTAAAAATTACATAATTTATATTTCATCATAGGCATGTCTGATTAAACATTGTATTATATTCGAATAGTGGACGTGGGTTTGATAAATTTGAAATGTTATTCCTTACAGGTGCAAGTCCTTGGTCCCACTTTGTGGGATTCCTCACCCCTATTAGCATCAAGTTTGGGTATGTGTGTGGGGGGTTGGCCCTCTTGATTTCTAACTAGTTAATGTGATGATGCAAGTCTATTGGCATATTCCATGATTAGAATTTTATTCCACGTTAATACCTATCTATCTATCTATCTATCTATCTATATATCTATCTATCTATCTATATATATATGCTCACAAAGTATCATATTATTCTTATTTTACTTAAGTTCAAACTTAGTCATGGTTTAGAATAAATATTGTGGTACATGAATGTATGGATTATTATCTTTGAACCTTGTGGGGTTTGGGAATACAATCCCTAGTTGGAATTACCTTGGTTTCACTTGAAGGGTGATATAGATTTTTATAGAGAAGAGATCTTAGCAAATAATAGTCATCATGTTGTTTTTATATTCTAATTTACCTTCGTAAAATGGAAGAAATTTTGATTTGTTGTGTAAGTAGTCTTAGGGTTTTCTAACCAAAGACATCACTTATTGCATAAAGAATATGTTTTACGTACACACCCTCATTTTTCTATTTGGATTTAGGGTTATAGAGAGAGTGTGTGGGAGTCATTCTTGGCACTTTTGTCTTCTACATAAGCAATGGTTGTGCTTGGTGGGAGCCATAAAAGGACCTTATATTCAATATATTTACCTTTTGGAGTCATTTCTATGCTTTTGACCCTTCAAGGGATTAGTGTGAATAGGATTATTGAAGCTCTTGGAATGATATCAAGGATTTTATAGGGGTTTCAATCACATACATCATGCTAGAATGGAGGAACATAGTGCCGAAGATGTTAGAAATTAGAAAGAGGTTGACCAAAATTTTTAGGGTTTAGTGATATCTAAGAACAAATTATTATAGGGTTATGCATAACGACGAATTATCATTAATTAATGAATATTAGGATTTTTGAAATTTAAAATTGGTGAATATGGGGACCCTTGATCGGAGCCAATTTGCCCAAAATTTTTGGGAGCAAAATTTTTTTAGGGTCAACTTGCCTCGAATTTATAATAATTTTATGGTTTAAATTTTAAATCGCCAACATTCTTACCTAAATTTTGGACCTTTTTGCCTTAAAATTATAAATAATTTTATTGACATTGACAAAATCGCCTATTATACCCCCAATATACATATATATATATATATATATATATATATATATATATATATATATATATATATATATATATATAAGTGATAGCGATAATCATACACGTTAAACATTGGTTCTCCTCGATCGACACTAGAGAAGCCAAAAAATGAGTGATAGTAGAGAACAAAAGCAAAATAAAAGATGAATGATCGATAGTAGAGAATAAATGATAGAAGATCGATAGCATTCAATAAATCACAAACAATCGATAGCAAATTATAAAAAATAGATAGTGGATAACATAATAAACAAAAAATGACTACCAACACCAAAGAAAGATGATTGATACTAGAGAAAGATGAAATACGATCGAAACCAGAGAAATACCAAATATGACCGATACTAGAGAAAGACTACCAACACCAGAGAAAGACCATCAATACTAAATAAAGACAAAAGATGCTCAATCACAGAGAAACCAACTAACACTAGAGAATATACTACATACGATAGATGTCACAACGATCAATAGCAGAGAATAAACAATAGACGACATGACGATTGGTAGCATAAAAGAAATGAGCGGCAATCGATAGTAGAGCATAAATGATAACAACAAATAACATAATAAATAAATATGACCAACGATAGGTAGAAGACCATGATGTACCTTATAGCACTTGTAGAATTGTCATAATTTTATTCAATATTGCGTTCTTTTTCTAACATGATTTCCTTACAGGTACAATGGCTCCAACTCCCAATGGAAAGAAGGGAGAAAAATATTTTGGAAAAAATAGTATCCTAAAATATTTTAGCCATATATCGAAATCTAATGAGGCATCGAAATTCAATGAGGCACTGAAATTTGCACAAATGCAAGGTACATACCCATTTTACCTACTTAATAGTAATTTTAAAAAATGATTTAGAACATTTTTGAATGTAGAATACACAATTATTCCTAATATGCCTCCACTTGATGATATTCCCGAGGATGAAATACCTCAACATGAAAATTTGATTAAAAATGACATGCAAAAAATTGAACAAAATCCTAAAAGAGATATACCAACCGAAAATTAAAATGATCATTTTAACCAAATGCACACTTCTGAAGAATCTTCTACTCATAAATCTAAACACAGAAAGTTAACAAGGTGGACTATTGGAAGGACATTTAAGCCTGAATGGTCATCAAAATATCTGTTTATTGAACTAGTGCAACAAAAAAATAGTAATGATACATCAACAAAATGTAGATGTATTATTTATAGTTGGAAACTAGGGAAAGATCATAAGATACAACTTAAGTTGGATACAACTAGAAAAAATATTGTGAGAAATTTTATGTGATAGTAAAATAAAGTGATGGAACAACTAAGAAAACAATTAGGTGGAAGGATGCATCAGAATGTGTAAATATCAGATATGTAGAAGACTATGACAAAGAGATAAAACAACAAAAAACATTAGCTTAGAATGGTGGAATGATTCTAGCATAGTTTTAAAAATTTCATAAAACCACTTTAGTTTCAAAAAGCTTACACTTTGATGTCGTATATACTAATATTAAAAAGGGTAGACCTATGTCAATTTTTTTTGATTTTAAGTATCTCTTTCAACTAGCTGATATACATAACCTCCCTAGTGCCTATTTGTCAGATCGAAGTGGTTGGAAAATGGTAAAATGTCTCTCTTTGATTGAGGAGGACCTAAAAGAGAAAGTTAAAAATTTTAAATTCATTTCACTTTCTATTGATGAGGTAACTACTATTGACAACACATCTTGGATTTGTATGCATGTTTACACCTTTCAAAATCATGTAAGGTAACCTCATTTGTTAGCACTACATAAGATGGTGGAAAATTATATTGCAAAAAAACTTTACAATGTTGGTATTAGCTTAAAATATATTGTTGGAATGGATGATGCAACAATAGTTAGTAAATTAATATGTGTTGGAGCTGATGGTGTTTCTATAATGCAAGGTCATAGAAATGGTCTTTGTGTTCAACTTCAAACATCAGTTGCTCCATATTTGATCCCAATTCACTGCATGGCTCATAGAATGAATCTTGCATACAAAATTGTGAGCACATTTGAAAATGTTGCAAGAGTCGAAGAACTCATATGTGAAGTTCATGCTTATTTTTCATGTAGTCCAAAAAGGTTTACAAAATTTCAAGTGTTTGCACTAAGAGTTACAAAAGGTAAAAAATTGTTAAAAAATGTAGATACTAGGTAGATTTCATTGTTTCAACCTACAACAAGAGTTTTCAAAAAATATAAATCCTTAGTAGAGTTTATGTATGATAATTAGAGGGTAATTGATAAAGCAAAATATTTTCTATATCGTATTATAGACTTGGAAACACTTCTCACTTTATGTGGTATTCTTCCAATATTGCATGAAATTAATACTTTGATAAAACTTACACAAGAAAGATCCATTTATATTGTTGATTTCATCAAGATTAGAAAACAAATTTGTATACGTATTGATAGGTTATACTTGTCCAGTAAAATTTTTATGGATCATTTTTTTGATGATTGAAGAAATTTAACAAATGTCAATGATCAAAATAGTTTTTTGAAGTTCAACATCAATGATCATCTTTGTATAATGTTGAACAAATTTTGATCACATACAGCAGATTTGATGTAGTTTTACTCAATACAAGGATTAAATTGAGAAAAATAACAAAAACATTAAAAAGAGAAATCAGAGACCATTTTCAAAGAGATGAATTGCTTGAAGCGATGGGTGTGGTTAACCCATGTTGTGGTATCCAAGAACAGAAAATAATAGTAAAAGTGAGTTGTTTATAAAATATATAGGTACACTTGTTAAACAATTTGTTAAATGTGTGGAAGTCAATGGTACTAAGATCAATGGTATTATAAATAAAGAAATTTTGATCAATAAATTCTCATATTTTGGAATGACAATGGTTGATCAAATTTCACATTTGACTAATCCTAATCAACCAGGTTCTATTATATGTTTGTGAAAAAAATTGCACCCTAGTAGTAATTTATAGTATATGATGAACAAATATTTTTGCTTATATGAATTATGTCAAACAATGATTTTGGGATCAATGGGAGATGAAAGGGTTTTTAGTGCATTATATTTTGCGAAATTTAAAGTTCATAACAAACTGGATAAAAATTTAGAAACTACTTGAGAATATATGTTTCATCTTATGAGGTAGACAAGTATCCTTATGGGAGAGCTCTGGCATATTAGAAATCTATAGCAGACAAAAGAGATATCACTAATATTGATGATAATGAGGAAAATGATAATTGCAATGATTAGATTGTTGAGACATAGAGATTAGCTATGCGTACAACTAATTTAGGACAAGATGAAAAGTGTTTGTTTCAACTTCCTTCATTGTAATATTTGTATAATTTTTACAAACATCTCTTTAAGATTATGATTTTTTAAGATAGATGAGTTTTTAACATATTGCATGATTTTTATAAACATTTATCTTCAATATTATGAATTTTTATTTGGATTGATGAGTTTTTCAAAAAATATGTCATACCCTTCGTTCAAGATTATAAGTTTTTGTTTGGATTGATGAGTTTTTCAAACAATATGCCATACTTGTTAATGATTTTATTTTATTTTATATCATACCCTTTGTTCATAAAATTATATGTTTTATATGATAGCCTTGCTTTGCTTTATTGAATATTGTAAACATTGGATGGCTTATTGATAATAAAATAAAACTTAAACTTCTTAATGGCACATTCATTTGTGGTGAATTGAAAGAATCCTTTAGCACAACTACATTAAACATATAAGAAATTGGATCTTATTCAATCAACACCTAAGTAAGATAATTGCATCATTTTCATCATTTTTAAACTTTTATTTTCTAAATTTCCATAGTTCCAATAGCAAGCAAATGTAAATATCTACAAATATTTAATAAAACAAAACAATAGTTTAAAAATATCAAACACATATTTAGAAAATATTTTTTATTTATTCGAAATCACTTTTCATTACAAAACTAGTGAACTATGTATCCACTTTGATACTATTCTTTTATGATTTTACAAAAATAGTGAACTGTGCATCCACTTTGATACTATTTGGTTATGGGGCCCGATGTAGGTGCTCGCTCAAATGTAGGATCCGGATGATTTTCCTCATGCCCTTGCCTAGATGTTGCCTCTAATGTAGGATCAGGTAGACTTTCTTCATGCCTTTTCCAAAAATTTCTCCTTGTAGGACACCAACTCTCCTTAGGTTCTCCTCCACATTCATCAAACTTGCAATCAATGCCCTTTCCTCTATAGCTGGATCTTATTTTGAACTCAAAGGTATTTCTTTCTCATGTTCCTTAAGCAAAATATTTGGATCCATATTATATTTCTTGATTATTCTCCTAAGGGCATTATTCTCTCTGATGGTGTGATATAATCGTTCTTTAAATTTGATAGCATTTTCTAGACTCTCCTTTGCCATGTTCAAAAAAACCTTTAGGCTTTCCACCTGATTCTTCACATTGTCAAAATTGGACTACATAGCAAAAAATTTAAAATATGTTAGTTAATAAAGGTCTAAATGTATGAAAAAAATGATTAAACAAAATATTGATGACTTACCTCTGCAACTACTTTGGTAGCCTTTGCCACTTTAACCTTTTTCTTATCAATTACCCATTTATTGAAATATGCCTAGGCTTCGACATTTAGATTCTCTAGCCTATTCAAAAGGATATCTAAAATTTCATCATTGTAAACATGAGTGGTCTTTACATTTATTGATTTTTCTTGATGTAATAAAACTTCAAGATTTTTAGGCTCTTGCTCAACCAATGAATAAATATTCTCTTCTTGATTTTTTTTTGTATCGGACATTAATTAGAATTTTTACCTGATACTCCCAATATTTCAATTATACAATATCTTGAAGTACACTATCTTTTATTATGGCTTCATAATTATCTGCTAATAAAATAGATTCTGAAAAAGTTGTGGAAGATGATTATACGACAAGATGTATAAATCACGTAGATGAGAAAATTTGTACGACAGGAGATGGCCAACAAAAAGAATAAATTCTCGTCATACAAATCAATTTCAAGATGATTGTATGGTAGGACATCATACAATTTTATAGGACGATACAGGGGGATCATACAAATGAACCTCTTATGGATGAAGTCGATCGTATAGGTCGTACAACAAAAGAACAAGCAAGACAACAAGATAACATGTTGTCAAACAGTCCAAGTGAATGTGTTTCTACGACTTGTACAACGATCATGAGACGTCGATAAAAACAAATCACATGTAAATATGTAAATATCTAAGAAAAAGCTAAAAATAAAAAAGCACATGCATGTGAATGACATGACAACCAAGGAGCAGTTGTGACTGCTTTCTTGCCCAAGTCAAAAATTATAAATAGGTGAGAGGGTTTGCAAACAACAGTTGAATGAAGAAGTGGAGGATGTTGCAGAGGAGAGAAGACCACATAAGAAGGATGCCATTGAAGCTAAAACGCTGTGATAAGGGAAAGTCCTGCCAACACCTAGAAAACTCACAACAAAAGGAAGCAAAGTTAGGATATCACATAGTACCCTAAATGTTAAAATAATTGCAGGTGTATGGAAGACAATATGTGCAAAAAACTAGAAGAGGAGAATAAGGGAATGAAAGGGCATGTGCACCAAAAGTGAATTTACAAATGGAGATGGATAAAGGAAAACACCAAAAGAAGTAGAGGAAGACAACTAAATTTTGGAAAGATGATGCAGATTTTTTACTCTACAAGACTATAGTTTAGGATGGTTTATGTAGGATTGCTAAGCAATGGCATTCCATGGTTTACAACGAAATGGAGAAAGTAGTATAGTGGGTTTGAGAGGACGTGAGGACAAAGAAGCATTGAAATTTATGAGAAGGAACCATGGGAGTTACAGGATAAAGAAGTAAAGAATATGACTAGAATAAAGGAGTTGCCAAAAGGTGTGACAAATAATTACAAGGTACCAAGGAGAGTATACATAGATATAGGTACCTTGCAACATTACCCAGTAGACACAACTTTGGAATATAGGAAGATTCCACCATAAGTGGCACCAATGTATAGGCAGATCAATTTTTTGACTCATTGAATAAACCGGTTAATAGTTGGATTGGAAAATATACACCAATCCAAGGAGGAGCAAGATAATCAACATGAGGAGGAAATGGAAGTTGAGGAGAGAAGAAGAAGCTATGAAAAAGGAATCTAAGACAAAGATTTCCATCCTAAGGTAAAATTATGAGGAACAATTGAAAGCCAAAGATGATGAACTTGTAACAAAGAGGGACATGGACAAGTGCAATGAGATTAAATGTAAATTATAAAGAAGAAATAGTCGTAAGATCACTGATGCACGAAGCTCAAGAAAAGGAGTTAGAACATAAGGATCAACTTATTGCTGAAAGAGATGAACAGTTGGTCATTATAGCCAGGACAAAGGCCAAGTTACCGCAAATAATACAAAAGGGTGTTACATAATGAGAAAAGGAGTTGATAGTGCAATTAGCTGAAATGGATAAGAAGGCAAATCACTATGGGCTACAATTTATTTATTTTAGTAAGTATACAGAGAGACTAAAGGATGAACAATAATCCCTATGACTCTAGATAACCAAGATGGATGGAGCACCTATTATCGATTCTTAGTAGAAGCATTCCATTGTATAAGAGCAACAACAACAACAAGCGTTGACTAGTTTAAAGGGAATGACAAATATAAATAGAGTAACAACAACAAGCGTCAATCAAGCTCTCTCTAATGACCTTCACTGCTCTTTTCGCATCCCACCATTCCCATCCACTCTATTGTTTCCATATAGGATCAATGATGAGCCAACTTTTGCTGCTATGTTTTACGCCCAAAATATTCTTCTTCAACCCACCTACATGCATGATCTATAGTCTAGGAAGCTTTTAAAATCTAGAGTACAAGGGAGAGAATGAATAGCAATGATTTTGGTAGGAGCAACCAGACTGCTATAGCAAGTAGCCTTTTCGAGCAAGCCTCTAGGATATCTTGTAAACTTCCCCATGATGTGGCAAGTTTAAAGGAAAGGACAAATGTAGGCAGTAAAACTGCTTCTTAGAAAAAGAAGATATACAAGTTGTATAAAGTTTTGTTTGCAATTTTGGTAAAATCCAAATTTAGATGAAATGTATATATAATTAGAAGAAATGAAGTCCATTGAAATTAAGTTGAAATGTAAATAAAATGAAATTTTAAGAAAAATATACTTTAGACCTTAGGAAAAGTTGATTAATTCATGCAAACATTACAGGGTGGTGGTTGTAATAAATGTTGTCGTGGGAACCTGCTAGAATAGCTCAAACAAGCATTAAATAAGCCTCCCTCCTCAATTTTGCAAGCATTCTTGAGTAATCTAGCATGTATGGAGAGAGAGAGATTCAATTGCCAAGGCGTATGGAGAATATTGCTATGAATGCATACTGGACTGCACATTGATATCACTGTATTGTCATTTATTGCTTGTTACAACAATTATTGAATCATAATACAATGCAGCCATTGCACTTATTTGCAGCCTTTGTTATTGTTTATGGATGCACTTGTTAGAATGTTGCATGCAGTATTAGAATAGTATTGAAGGATGTTTAGTCTATGGTTTGAATATAGAAATGTTGTTTGCATTGCCATAGGGTTGTTAGCAATTGCAGGTTGAAGGGAAGACTTGGATGAATCATGAAATTTATAGTCGTTGCAGGTGGTAAAACAAGTCGTACAATAGTTAGATCGTACAAGAGAAATATAGGATTGTTACCATTTAACATTGCTTTACGATTTTGTATGTGCAATTACCTTACAAATTAGTGACATATGCTAGGAGAAAAGATTACTAGGATTTTCTTATACTATGTTGTATGTGGGATTGTGTCCTACGATAAATTGGATCATACAATTGTACAAAGGATAGGACTATACGAAGGATTTTTCGTATGACACATTGTGTTGTACGATGGATTGTGTCATACAATCAACATTGTATAGTTGTTGATGTACAAGTTAGGATCGTATAGTCTCAAGAAATGTTGTATGACGGTGTCAATAGTCTCATGATTACATTATTGTTCAGTTCCTGAATTTGCCACCATTCATTAGTGGGAATACCACCACTTGTGCTACATAGAATACTCCACATTGTGAATGTTCATAATGTAAGACATATGGTTGTCATATGTTTTAGGAGAATACACATCAAATACTGATAGGTAAAAAAACCTTCATGTAGAGGCCATAAAGCCTACAAACAATGTTACAAGTGTGAATAGGGTTGTTTCGAAACTGGCTTAGAAAAATCTCTTTTCTAAGCTTCAGTGTGAAATCTCCCTACATTTGTCGGCAGAATTTGTTTTTGAATTGTCGACAGTCTATCTCCCTTCCATTTATTCTTCCGCACCTTCCTCCCCTTATCCCTCCATTTCCTCTCATCACCTTATCCCTCCTTCGCCGTCTTCTCCCTTCTTTCTCTCCAACCTCCCACCTTATCCCTCCGTCATTTTATTTCCCATCAATTTCTTATTTCTCTATATATTATTCAATACATTAAAGTTGTAAGGTTGGAGGGGTTCAATAATAAACATCATTTGTTTTGTTTCGTTGCATATTTTTTTATTTACTATTTTGTCCTTTCTATTGTCGAAAATAGTATTCTCAGGTCTTCACTGGTATCAGAGCGCGAAGGCCGAGACTGTGCCAGTTTGGGCACGGATATCGAGGCACATGACAGTCGAGATTTGACCTGCAGGGCACGGTTCCTGAGGTGGGCACAATTTTCAAGGCAGGCACAACAGTCAAGGAGGATCAGTTTGACACGGATCCCGAGGTGAATCACTGACTGGATGTGACACGTGGCGGCACGAGGACGCGACACGTGGTGATAGCAGAGCAGACGGGCAATGCGCGGATCGAGGCGACCGGCAGCTAAAATATCGCCACGTGGCAAGCAACGTGGCATCTGGCGATTGCGCATTGGTCGAGGTGGCAAGTGACGTGTCATTTCGCAATTGGAGGAAGCGACGGCAAACCAGCAGCGATTGAGGATCGACTGCCCGATGGCAATCGATTATTTCATTGCCTTTTCGGGTTCATAAACCCTCCCGCAGGCAATACCCACCACATGTGGGATAAAAAAAACATCAAATTTTTTTTTTTTAAAATCATCTGCCCGCACGACTTTAAAGTGGCTGCATCTCCACCATAAGCCGTCCGAGGGACATAGCCCAACGGTTGAGTTGTCCGCTAGCCCGCAGGAGGACACGCGATCGATTCCCGTCAAGAATTTTTTTTTTTTTTTTTTTTACGATTGCCATCGTCGGGAGGTAATAAATTGAGGCCCGTCCGCTTTGCTTCCAAGCGGAGCCGCTTGGCGCAGCGGCGAAGTCCATTGCTTGATCGAAGGAGGTCTGGGGGTCGAATCCCTCCGGGAAATTTTTTTTTTTTTTTTTTTAATTTTGTGCCGCCGGGTAACGTTAAAAGGAAGGAGATTCTTGTTGATAGCCAGTCGAGATGCGTGGTGCAGCGGCGAAGGCGTTCTCCTCTTTAAGCAGCGGACGCGCGATCGATTCGCGCAAAGGTATTTTAAAAAAAAAAAAGGTTTTTAAAAATTTATTTAATAACTTTTATATTATTTTTATTATCTTTTTTATTAAAAAATCTAATTTAAAAAGATAATTTAAAAATAATAAAAGTTATTAAATTTATTTAAAAGGAAAACCTTTATAAAAAAAATTTTTTTTTGCAAACTTTTTGAGAAGTTTTATGAAAAAGAAAATTAATGTGCTCATGCAATGGTAGATGTTCCGATCTGAAGGGTGCTATCATGCACTTCTCTCTTTTTTGAAGAGAGAATCGTCGGAATCCTTTGATGAAAGGGTTCGCCGAACTAGTCTGCACACTGTGTTTTGTCAGTTGGAGAATCAGGTGATTTCTCACCTGAGAAAGCCGGATTCAGGATACGAGGCAGACTCCGAAGACAATATCTTCGGACAGAGAATTGAAGAATTCGAAACCATGCAATTTGTTTCGGACGTACAAACTGGTGCCAGTTATACACCAGGTGTGCCAACAGATGAATTGAGTGTGGGCTATACACCACGCTCTCCTGAGCCTGAACCTGAACCAGCAGAAGCAGAAGAAGAGGAAGAAGAGGAAGAAGAAGAAGAAGAAGAAGAAGCAGCAGCAGAGCAGATCCAGTGGAAGTGAAACCTGAGTTCATCATCATTAGCAGCAGTTCCGAAGCAGAACATGAATGTACTAAGAAGGCGAGATTTGATTTAAATTATTAAATCATTCTGTACTCCTTTCTGCTTTGTATTTCCAGTTTGCCTCAATAAAAGTACTTGTTTGCTTTGAATAAAAGTTATTTTTATTCTGCAATGGCTGCAAACACTAGTCTACCAATCCCTGAATTTAATGGTAGTGACTATGAATACTGGTCTATAAAAATGAAGACTTTGTTGATAGGAAAAGGTATTTGGGATGTAGTTGAAGAAGGTTATACAAAACCAACTGCTGCTGAATGGGCAACATTTTCTAATGCTGATAAAAAGACAAGAAAAGAAGCACAAAAGAATAATGCTTTTGCCTTATATCATATTCATGCTGCTTTAGATAAAACTATCTTCCCTAGGGTTGCATCTTATGTAATTGCACAAGATGCATGGAATGCCTTAAAAGAAAGCTATAGAGGCAGTGACCAAGTGAAGCAGGTAAAACTGCAAACCTTGAAACGAGATTTTGAGAATCTCAAGATGCAGGAAAATGAAAGAGTCGGTGATTACTGTGTGCGAGTGAAAGCAATAGTCGACAAAATGGTCACACTAGGGGAGGATATTAAACCAGAGATGATGGTGAAGAAAGTGTTGAGAACACTTCTTCCAAAATGGAATTCTGTTGCAATAATTATTGAAGAATCAAAAGACTTAACCACATTGTCTTTTGATGCATTAACTGGTTCACTTCTCTCACATGAGGAGAGGTTGCAGGAAACTCCTACCACCAGCTATGGAGGAGATGACAAAGCTTTTGCCACACATGAAGGAAGAGGTAGAGGCCATGGCGAGAGGTCAACAAAGAGGCAGAGGCAGGAATAATCAAAGAGGGGGAACTCCTAACAGAGGAGGAGCATCCAACAGAGGTGGAAACCAGAATAGAGGAGGACAACAACAATATAGAGGGAAACAATCTGGCAAAGGAAAAGGAGGAGACAAATCAAAGCAAGTTTGCTAAAATTGTGGCAAACCTGGCCATTATGCTCGTGATTGTTGGTCAAAGACTTCACAAGGAAGCAGCAACAACCAGAGCAACAGTCAGTTTGGGAATTTTGGAGAAGAGGAAGAGTCCTCAAATATCTTTCTTTATTATGGTCAGACAGAACAAAATTTGAATGATACATGGATTTTGGACACAGGGTGTTCAAATCACATGAGTGGCAAAGAAGAACTCTTTGCTAAGATAGACTCCTCATACAAATCCAGCATTCGATTGGGAGATGACAAGTCATTGGCAGTTGAAGGCATTGGAGCTATGGCGGTTCCAAAAAAAGAAGGCATAAAACACGTAAGTGATATCTATTACACTCCTCATCTTCAACACAATCTGTTAAGTGTTGGTCAAATGCTTGAAAAGAATTATAAGTTGATTTTTGATGAAGGTAAATGCACCATTTTTGACAAAAACAATAGTAATAGAATCATTACACAAGTGCCAATGTCAAAAAATAGATTATTTCCTTTGAAGTTTAGCCAGCCAGGAGGAAATAAGTTAGCAAATGTAGCTATTACCAATCCAAGTGTCCTATGGCACTTGAGATATGGTCATTTGAATTCTGCAAGTTTGAAATTGCTAACTTCACAAGCAATGGTGACTGGACTTCCCAAAGTTCAAGATAATAAGGAAGTCTGTGAAGGATGTGCCTTGGGCAAGCATGCCAGATCAAAATTTCCTCATGGACAAGCATGGAGGGCTAGCTATCCTCTTCAGTTGATACATTCAGACATCTGTGGTCCGATGCAGACCAAGAGTCTAGGTAATCACTCTTACTTCCTACTTTTCATTGATGATTGCACAAGGATGTGTTGGATATATTTTTTGAAGCATAAGGATGAAGCATTTGCATGCTTTGTTGATTTTAAAGCAAAAGTTGAAAGTGAGAGTGGATATTCAATAAAATGTCTTAGATCAGATAGAGGAGGAGAATACTCCTCTAATCAGTTTTTGAATTTTTGTAAACATCATGGCATCAAGAGGCAGTTCACTACTGCCTACACTCCACAGCAAAATGGTGTAGTAGAAAGGAAAAATCACACCATTGTGGAGATGGCGAGATCAATGCTTCATAAAAAGCATTTGAGTAATGCATATTGGGGTGATGCAACAAGGACTAGTGTTCACATCTTGAACAGAAGTCCTACTTCAAGTTTGAAAGGGAAGACACCTTACCAAGCCTGGTATGGTAAGAAACCAAATGTGAAGTATTTTAGAGTATTTTGTTCATAGGCATATGCTCACATTCCTGATGAGCTGAGAAAGAAGCTGGATCCGAAGAGTCAAGCTTGCATTTTTGTAGGATACTGTGAAAACACAAAGGGTTATAGACTCTACAATCCTACAACTTGAAAGATAGTGATTTCAAGGGATGTGATTTTTGATGAAGGGGGAGAGTGGGGTAAGCCCCAAATATTCAGTGATGTTGAAGCCACTGATGTAGTTGCTCAGTAGGTGCAACCACAGCTACCACAGAAAGGAAAGCAGTCTCCTCCTACACATCCTCCAAGTCCATCTTCTGATTCAACTACTTCACCAAGTCCTTCTCCACAGCGATCAATAAGTTCCTCACCAATGGATATTGATGTTCCATCCAAAGGTAAGAGAACTTTACAGTATCATCCATCATCTCAGATGTTGGATAAGAATTTTTCAAGAAGATATACTAGGAGTCAAGCTAGTGAAATGGAATCTGTGTTACATAGATTAGAAAGTATGCACTTGTATGGTGATGATGAATCCCAACAAGAACCCAGAGGAGATCAAGTTAACTATGCATTGTTAACTAGTGCACAGCTTGAACCTTCTAGTTATGAGAATGCATGTACTCAGAAGATTTGGCAAGATGCCATGGAAGAGGAGATAACCTCTATAAAAAACAACGACACTTGGGAGCTCATGAAGCTTTCGAAAGGAAAGAAATGTGTTGGCTGTAAATGGATCTTCAAGACCAAGTTTAATGCTGATGGAAGCATTGAGAAGCATAAGGCAAGATTAGTGGCAAAGGGTTTTACTCAAAAATATGGAATAGATTATGAAGAGACATTTGCTCCTGTAGCCAGACAGGAGACAATCAAAACAGTTCTTGCCTTAGCTGCACACAAAGGATGGCAAGTACAACACATGGATGTTAAGAGTGCATTTCTCAATGGTTACTTGACAGAAGAAGTGTATGTTGAGCAGCCACAGGGATTTGAAGTGCAAGGTAAGGAACACCTTGTTTACAGATTGAAGAAGGCACTCTATGGCCTTAAACAGGCACCAAGAGCTTGGTACTCACGCATTGATGGGTACTTCAAAGAATATGGGTTCACAAGGAGCAAAAATGAACCCACACTCTACTACCTCAAGCAAGGTAAAGACATCCTCATAGTTTATTTGTATGTGGATGATATTATTTTTATGGGTAGTAATGAAAAAATGAATAGGGAGTTCAAATACTCCATGATGACGCAGTTTGAGATGAAGGATCTTGGATTAATGCACTGCTACCTTGGAATGGAGGTTCATCAATCAGATACAGGGATTTTCATCTGTCAACATAAGTATGCTCAGGACATGATCAAGAAGTTTGCTATGGAGCATTGCAAACCAGTTGCAACTCCGATTGGACATGGGATCCAATTAAGCAAAGATGATGGAGCACCAAAAGTTGATGTGACCACTTTTCGAAGCATGGTTGGGAGTTTGATGTTTCTCGCCAACACCGGACTCGGATATTCAAGATGTCTGTATCTCTTGTTTCTAGATTTATGTCTAACCCCTCTGAGCTGCATTTGCAGGCAGCTAAAATAATTTTGAGATATGTGAAGGGTACATTGGATTTTGGAATCCAGTACCATAAATGTAACACTATCAAGCTTGTAGGCTTCAGTGATAGTGATTGGGGTAGCAATATTGATGACATGAAGTCAACATCGAGAAACTGTTTTAGTCTTGGATCAGGACTAATAACTTGGAGTTCAAAAAGCGAGACAGTAGTAGCGCTATCTTCAACGAAGCTGAGTATATAGCGGTTACTTATGCAAGTACTCAAGCCTTGTGGCTAAGGAAAGTACTAGAAGAGATTGGAGAACAGAAAAGTGGTCCGACCAGAATCTACTGTGACAACATCAGTGCCATTCAGTTGGCATATAATCCTGTCCACCATAGCAGAACGAAGCATTTTGATATGAAGTATCACTTCATCAGAGATATGGTGGAACATGAAATTGTTGAGCTTCAATACTATCACACTTTGGAGAACGTCGCTGACATCTTCACCAAGGCGATGACAAAAGCTCAATTTGTAAAGCTGAGAGACTGTGTAGTCAGTCCTCTCAACTTTAAGGGGGAGAATGTTACAAGTGTGAATAGGGTTGTTTCGAAACTGGCTTAGAAAAATCTCTTTTCTAAGCTTCAGTGTGAAATCTCCCTACATTTGTCGACAGAATTTGTTTTTGAATTGTCGGCAGTCTATCTCCCTTCCATTTATTCTTCCGCACCTTCCTCCCCTTATCCCTCCATTTCCTCTCATCACCTTATCCCTCCTTCGCCGTCTTCTCCCTTCTTTCTCTCCAACCTCCCACCTTATCCCTCCGTCATTTTCTTTCCCACCAACTTCTTATTTCTCTATATATTATTCAATATGCTAAAGTTGTAAGGTTGGAGGGGTTCAATAATTTAAAGCATTTGTTTTTCGCTACATATTTTTTTATTTAATATTTTGTCCTTTCTGCTGCCGAAAATAGTATTTTCAGGTCTTCAAACAAAACTAATGTTTATCTTTATCATCAACTAATTTTAAAAAAATAAAAAAATAAAATATATGTTTTAAATTTTGTGCAAGTAAATGTTATATGAATTTTGTTTGAAAATATTCGAATTTTATTGACTATAACTTGAGCATCGCCTCACTAAGCTATAAAATCATATGAACTAATAATTATGTGGTTTGCAAAGTATTGATTGAATAATTAACAATTATAGTATGTGTGTGTAAAAGTAACAATAATAATTTTATTATAATGTCAAATGGTATGAATTCAATCGGTTGATACATGCATAATTGCTAAATTGTAATACCACTATGTGCTCATGATATATTGCAATTGGGGTTTATTTTATTCCCATATAACCAATTAAAAAATAATATAATTGATAACACTTAAATAGGCATGGACATAACAAATATGTTGTATAATAAAGGCAATGGAGATTGAAGCCTAGAAGGATATTATAAATACATATAACACTTTAAAAGTGAATTTGAGTATGGAAATTTTTAAATAATTAAGAATAAAAAATAAGGGAACTTCTTATTAAATCATTTGTAGAAGAAACACACTTTAAATTTAAAAAGTGATAAGAGGAAATTCAACTTTTTGACTTAACCAATTCTATAAACTTTGTAAATAGATATATTGTTGTTTTTTTTTTAAATTGTTAAATCTTTTGGTTCATGGACTATTTTGGTCTTATGGATGTTTTAGAATTATGAGAATATTTAATACAATGTCTTACTATCAATACATTTTCAAAGAAATAAAATAAAATAATTATGGCACATGAAAAGAAGTTACTATCCATACGTTTAAAAAAAATCAAATAATAACCTTAAAAATTACATGAAAAAATATAATTTTATATTATGATTGGCTAGAAACATAATATATGAAAAAAACTGAGCATGTTTGTTCATTATACTAGGCATCAGAAAGGGAAATGTTAATCATAGGATGGGAAGTTGAAAAGTGCCATTTATAATCACTATCATCTAGAGTATAATATGAAAAGTTCTTTTGTCATAGAATGTCAATTTAAGCATGCAAAATAGACAAAACTATAAGAGGCTTTAAAATTTGAAAAAAAAGGACAAAAATGCTCTCCAAAGAAAAAGCCACAAATTAAGAAAAAATCATTCATCACTAGAAGAGAAATTATCCTTAGAAAGAGAGAAAAGAGGAACTACCTGTTGGTCACAAATCTGCCCTAGGTAAGGATTTGGTTTGGATACACGCCCTAGACATGGACTAACCTTGAAATACCGAAAGGAAGAGATGCCTTTCGTGCCAATCTTCGAAGAAGGTCGGCTCCTATACTACACTACTTGGGGTTTTAGATAAGGGAACTGAAAAGAAATTGGAAAATTATAGAAAGAAATGAAAAATGCATAGCAGTAACAGTGGGGAAGAACAAGCAGCACAATCACCCATCTATATTTTAACCAGCAGCTGTCAATACGGAGAATGTAACAAAAACTAACATTGCATTTACTTCCCTATGTATCCTTCAGGAAAATCCTAGATTCACTTATCCTCTAACGCTTAAATCCAGATATCAGAATAACAGTAATAAGGAAAATAAATGACATAAGTATAAATAATTACAGAAGGCAACATAAAAAGAAGAGACAGAATTAGAGCCAAGGATTCTTAGTATTGATGCAAAGAGTTTGAATACAGCGGCTTTTTAGCAATATGTTCCCCCCCTTTTTTCATTACAATGCATGGGTTTTTATAGAGGACCCTCCCTCTGAAACATTAATGCCTAAGCGTACCAAGACGTTGGAGTAGCTAGGATTTGACCTCTGATGCACTTGGTAGCTGAAACCTCCCATATCATTACCGATGTTGGTAAGGGGACCACTTTGCGCAGCGGACTTGCATTTAGGCCCCATAAATATGTCTTAGATCCAAGCGCCACCCACTTTTCTTGTGAACACATGCCCCTCGGGAGTAGCATTGGTGTCAGGAGGCGCCCAGGGGATACTTCGTTGAAGACTTGGCCTAGATCGCGCCTGGGAGGGAGGGAGGAAATATGGCCGAAGTGATAGTCTGTAGCAGCTAGGGGGGGAGGTTCGCTCTTGAATGTGTTGAAGTGCCTAAGTCCAAAAACTGACCTTAGCAGACACGGTCTGCTGAAACTAGACCCAAGATGAAGCTTCGTTGGAAAAACTGGCCAAAGTGGAGGTTCGACTGGGAGTCCCGAAGTTGCAAACTTACTACTATTGAGAGCGGGGCAAAGAAACCTCCTTGCTTCACAGTAGATGGATGCTTCGCTGGAGTGGGGGCCCAAAGTGGCAGTTCGGCCGGGTTCTGGGCCGAAGTGGCCGGTTGCTAGTGATATAGAGTGTAGAAAACTAACTCTCTCGCCTTTGAAAAGTCTTTGGTTAAGCCCGTACTTCGCTTTGAATTGGCGCTTCGCTAAAGATGAGGCCCGAAGTGGCAGTTCGATCGAATTCTGGGTGAAGCACCCCCTTTTGCCTTGAGAAAAGTTTCCATTATTTGAGTGGAAGCTCGCCAACACTGGGGCCGAAGTGAAGGTTCGGCAGACCTGCCGCCCGAAGTGCCTCCTTGGCTGAGTTTGGGCCCAAAATGACACCCTTTTGTAGGTAGTTCGTCCAAGACATGAGCCGAAGTGGCAGTTCGACAACTTTCCAAGAGAAGCAACTAACTGCCTTAGACTCTCTTTTGTCGTCGGGGGGAGGGCTCGTTGGAGTGATAGCCAAAGTGAAGGTTCGACAGCTATAGTGCCCAAAGTGGCAGCTTTAGGGGCATTCTAGGCAAAGCGCCCTTCATGCCTTAGAATATTTTCAAGTCCAAAGTGGACTTTTCCTGTTTTCCTCGGCGAAGCTGCCGATTGACTCCTGTCTTGAGCGAAGCTGCCCCCTTCTGCCTATCTTTGTTAGCGAAGCAACTCCTGCAACTGAAATAGATATGGGGGCCACCAAAAGGCGGGGACTGGCCTACGCCGAAGCGCCATGAAAATGACAGAAGAGCAGAGAAAACAAAGCATGGAGGAGAAGGAGAATTCAAACATGAAAAATAAACAATATTTCAAAATTTTACCCCTTGGACAAAATGTGACAAAACTGTTAACATTCCTGGTGGCTCGTGGGGTATTGAGCTCACCTCGATGCACGAACCCCTAGCCTTCATCCATTGGGCCCGGAGTCACCCCATATCCCTTCTTCAAGTTGCTCATCGCCTTCTACGGGTTTTTCTCTTGATATTTCTCCTTCTTCATCTTTTTCCTACTCTGGTTGCTCTTGCACTTGCTCTGATTGTTGGGGGAGACGCGCATGAATGCGCTCTAGAGTACGTCGAATGTGGGCCCAAGCCCCTTCTTGGAAATTTTCACAGTCACAGAACACTTTCACTAGCCCCTGGAATCTTTGGATCTGATCAATATCAACATGCTTGGCCCTATTGCTTAGGTCTGTTAAGGAGGCTTCGATCTGGCAGTATCTAAATATGAAGTTCGTCACCTGTGCCTCCGTGATGGGATCCGCACAATCATCTATCTCCGATGTATCACTTTCGAAGGCGATCCATACTGGCTTAAGTTCATCCTTTGTCAATAGGTTCCCGTCATCATCGGTGAAATCGGGGAACCCTAGCTGCGAGAGATTCTGGAAGTATGACAGCGAAGTGCGCTGCTCCTGCTCGAAAGTATCCATCAACCACTTGGCCTTCTGAGCTTTATTCAATTTGGAGAAGAAGGCATGAAGGGTTGATTGGACAGTGGACCAATCTCGCGGTTCGGCTCATAGCCGAAACCTCCAAGTCTTGATACTTGATACTTTGCACTTCAACGGCTAAAGTAAGCCGACGTTGGATTTCTTTCATCACTTCATCTACAACTAGCCTGTCCTGTGAAGATGCACGATGGGCTTCCATGATGTACAACAAGACAGAAAGGGCGTTGGATGCTCTGGACCTGAAATTTTTCAATAAATGGGCACGAATGCCCTAGATCCGGTCCCTGGTGAAGAGATCCATCTTTGAATCTCTCTCATCAAATTTTTGTTGCATCTTCTTGATGCGCGCCTCTAGCTTCTTTACTTGGTCCTCTGCTTCCTTGCGCACTTTTTGTGTTAGGGTAAAATAGGTAGTATATTGCATTATACTACATAGTTAGATTATTACATTTACTTTTCTACTTTTTACTTTCTACCATGTAGATATTTACTGTCTTAAATATCTAATGGTTAATCCTAAATATCCTAGGTAAGAGTTCTAAACCTAACACTCTACCTATGTTAGCGTTCGGTTAGCGTGGATATAAAAAGATTAATTTTCTTTCTATTTTGTAATCTATTTAAATGAATGCTTTATTCCTAAAGCTAATGTTAATGCAATTATCAATTTGATTAAACCTACCTATCTCCTGGTCCCATTGGTACCAGAGCTGAAGCAAGGAGTTTGACAGAGCGAGGAAATACGACACCAAATTTGGTGACCCTTAATTATTTCCTACGCCCGTTTTTTAATACTCCTAAGCTAGGTTTTGATTATTTTATTTTTGCATTTTATTTGTTGTTAGGATTTATTAATCCTGCAGGGCGTAGATCCCGATGTAGGGCCGTTTTGACCCTGGTCGTAATCGCAACCCACGGGGATTTTTTTTTCGTCCCCATGCAGATCGTGACCACCTACAGGCCCAAAGTCCCCACCACGGGAGCGTACGAGGGCATGCGGCCCTCACACTCCCCGTGGCCTTTTGGGCATGGATCCCAAGGCCATGGCGAGAACGCCTAGAGGGAAGAAGCGCCCTCACGTATCCCGTTGCATGAATCCTGAAGCAAGGAACACTTCAAAGGTAGGAGCGCCCTCACGTTCCCCATAGACCTGCATGCATCCCGAGACAAGGAGGTGCTGATGTGGACCTACACGCACCCCGAGGCGATGCAAATCTGACTCGACCAACAGCTAGGCGACACGTGGCACTCTGGCCACGCACCACCTAGCATCTGACCGGGATGGACTGGACTAACACGTGGACCTGACACGTGGGACTCGAACTAACATGTGGGACTCGACCTAACACGTGGACCTCCCTTGCTGTGCAATGTGGCTGTCGACAAAAGGAGGCCCGGACTTGATTGCTCGAAGGCAATCACGAGCATAAGTGCTCGTTGAGGCCTTTAAAGGCCTCTGCATCCTTTACAGGATGCATGTGGGATTTATCCCACTTATTTCCAAAGAAGCCCGCGGGCTTCTTTAAATCTCAGGCTTCGCAGCCTGAGAACCAAGCCGCGGGCTTGGTAAGTTGGCCAAGGCGGACGCCTTAGGCCAACCGGAGTCGACGGATCGACTCCCGAACCCGCCATAAGCAAGTTAATATTTTTTTGATGAAAATTTCATAGTTTTTGGCATAAATTAATATTTTTATTTAAATTTTTATGCTTAAAATTATTTTTTTTAGTATTTTAAATTAGAAATTTTCATGTTAGTTTTTCATAAATTATATCAATTTTGTTTAACTATTAAATTGATGTTTTTATTTAAAATTTTATGTTAAATTTTCTTTTAAAAAGCTTTAAAATTTTTATATATATAGCATTTAAATTTATAATACAAATGCCAAAATCCTTATGCAACTAAACCATTGTCGTTCTTTATTTTTCTTCGCATGTGGAGATAAAGAGACAAGAACCAAAGACACATTTTTTTGCTTACAATTTCATCAAAATTTCCTTGATTTTTCATCGTTCTTCTAAGTTTTCATGAAGATCAAATCTTGGGTGAGGAAAGCTCTTCGTAGACAAAGAATCATCAGAAAGATAAATGAATTACGAAGGCAAACGACATGATCACATTTTCGTCGTATGCTTCGTGAATATCGTAGATCTATACCTCACTCACTTATCTATACTGATCCATGGGAGGGGTTGGACAAAATCTATGGTCCCATGAGGATTCGTGAGCCTTTTGATCCTAATTCACCACCAATTTTTGAGTGTTGAAAACAAAAACCAAGTCATGTGTCGACTGGTCTGGAATACTTTCAAACGCGGGTCGTGTGTCAACTTGTCTTGAAAGGAGTGCTTGCTTTCTCAATTTTGTAATCATTAAGGGGGGATAGAAGTTACATTTGTGCTTCTATTTTTTGCAAAATTGTAAAGACAAAGGGGGGATTTTCTAGAATAATAAAGGTGCATTCTTGATTGTACTCGACACCTTTTTCAAAAATTGGCTTCATTAGGTGCATTTTCGGTTGCATCCAACACCTATAGTGATAAATAATTTGGGTTGCACTATTTTTTATTATTGCACTATACATCATTTTTGCAATTAAACAATCATAAAAAAATTGAAGAGCACTTCACACTTGAAAACCCAAATTTCACTACAAATCGTGTTACATCTTGCACAGGTTAAACAAAGTCAAATTTTTAAATAATCCTCACCCAAAGGTCCAAAAATACAAACACCTTAATTTACTCTCGTTGTTTGGCTTAATTACCTCAAACTTTTCATCCTTCTTGAAGGGTGTTAAGGCAGGTGCCATTAAATAGCCTAGAGAGCACAATCAAAAGTCTTTCAAAATCTACCCCTTTAATTTGCTCTATTTTTTTGGCTTAAAATCCTCAAAATTTTCATCCCTTGTTAAGGGTGTTAAGGAAGGTGCCATTAAATATCTTATAGAAGAAAATTAAACATCTTCCATATACTCTTTTGAGGGTATAGTGCAAGATACAACCATCTTCGTCCTATCAAATTTGAAACCTTCACCATGGCCATGATGCACAAGTATCTCACTGAGAGCCAACTACTCAAAGGTTCAAATTATTCTACATGGAAGACTAAGATGAAAGCTATCTTAACTGTAGAGGATCTATGGTCTATAGTGGATGGAAGTGAAACTAGACCTCAATCAGCAAGAGCAGATCAAACAACATTTGATAAAAAGGATAGAAAACTATCCTTAATGATCTTGCTAGCCATTATTGATGATATCCAACCTCATATCAATGAAGCTAAAAATGGTAAGGAGGCATGGGATGCCTTAACAACCATATTTGCGGGGAAGAATCAATCAAAAATTCTTCACCTCCAAACACAACTTCATACTCTTCCTATGAAATCTGGAGAAACAGTAGAGCTATTCCTCTGTAGAGTGGCATAATTGAAAAACAAAACTACAATCCTTAGGAGAAAAAGTGGAAGACCAAGTCTTGACCTCTATAATTTTGAGGACTCTTCCCGACTCCTACAGAATGTTGATCACTTCATTACAAGTCTCTGGAAGGACAGTTACTTTTGTCGAGTTGGTAAATATGCTTCAAACAGAAGAAGCTAATCAACTCCATAGAGATGAGGCATCTAACAATGCTCTTTTCTCGAACATACAAGGTGGTAAGAAAAAGTGGAATCAACGAAGATGGTTCTTCTTCTAATAAAAACAAGGGTAAAGGCAAAGAGACTCAGAAGAAGCAGTATTGTAAGATTTGCGACAAGGACACTCATGAAACCAAAAGATGTTGGTTTAAGAACAAATCGCCCAATGAACAAGGAAACAAGAAGGGCAAAGGGAAACCAAAGAACAAGAATACACAACAATAGGAACACATTGCAGCTGAAGATTCTATTTTGGACTCTGAACGAGCACACAAGGTGCTCATGACACATATTCCCTTAACAAGGACACTATGTGGTACATAGATTCAGGCACTAGTAAGCATATGATTGGTGATAAGTCCTGGTTTGAGACATTTGAGGCTCGAGAAGGTAGACCGGTCACCCTTGCTGATGATCAAACCTATCGATTTCAGGTAGAAGGAAGTTTATGTCTCCCTTCCAGATGGAGAATGTAAAATTCAAAAAGTTCTTTATGTACCAGGCTTGAAAAATAATCTCTTGCCATTTCCACAAATCTTGGACAATCACATGAATGTCAATTTCAAGGTGGACAAAGAAAAGAAATGTTGCTTTATCACCAAGAAAGGAAAATCGATAGCAACAGGTTCATACAAACATGGTTTGTTTGTCTTAGATGAACTTACCTCAACACATACTGCAATGGAAGTAACCACGAAAGAGGCCACATCTCTATGGAATAAGATATTTGGGCATTTAAGTTCAGGATATTCACTAGAACTCAGTAAATATCAAATGGTGAAAGGATTACCTACTCTTTCATATACTGTTCCAGTATGCACATATTGCTTGTCAGGCAAGCAACACAGAGTGCCCTTTGAACCTAGCTCCTTTCGAGCTAATGTACCTTTGGAGTTGGTTCACACAGATTTGTGTGGTCCCATGTCTACTAGTTGTGGAGGAAAAAGGTATTTTCAATTGTTTGTCGACGATCACTCATGCAAGATGTGGGTCTTCTTCTTGCAATTGAAGTCTGAAGCATTTACCTATTTTCAACAATTCAAAAAGCTTGTTGAGAAAGAATCAGGATGCTTCATCAAGACCCTCCGTTCAGATCGAGGGGGGGAATACACATCAAAGGAATTTTCCTCATTTTTACAGACTCATGGGATAAAAAGACAGTTAACCACAACCTATTCTCCTCAATCAAATGGAGTTGCTGAGAGAAGAAATCAGTCCATTATGGAAATGGTTTGATGTATGCTTAAGGGAGCGAATCTTGAGCAAATTTACTGGGCTAAAGCTTTTCAAACTACAGTATATCTTCTAAATAGAGAACCCACAAGGGCTCTTGAAGGTATGACTCCTCAGGAAGTATGGAGTGGAAGGAAACCCTCCATATCTCATCTACGGGTATTTGGGTGTAAGGCTTTTATGCATATACCCAAGGAGAAAAGAAAGAAATTAGATGAGAAGTCCCTACCATGTGTTTTTCTTGGCTATGATGAATTCTCAAAAGGCTATCAATTGATAGACCCATTTACCAAGAAAATACATGTCAACAAAGATGTAGTGTTTGATGAAGCTTTCACACCTAACACTACATCAGTATACCTTGATGATGAGGAGCAACAACCACTTCCTTCTCCACAACAGAAAAATCCTCCCAAATGGTATACGAGCACAATAAAAGATTCCAAACTCACTTCCCTACCTGATATTACTCTCAATCATCCAAAAACACGAAGCATGACTCAACAAGAAAATACTGAAGCATCCACTTCAGTTGATGATATTTGTGCAGATTTTCAAGACCTTTCTATTGATAGAGAGTTAGCAAGGGAAGATGATATGGAAATAGATGAGGAGAGGGTTTACTTATCATCATTTGATGAAAATTAACCTTCTACAGTTGATGAAGCACTTAGAATGCCTCAATGGAAGGCAGCTATGGATGCAGAACATAACTCCCTCATCAAGAATAAAACATGGAAGCTGGTAGATTTGCCTAAAGGAAAGAAACCCATAGGCTACAAATGGGTTTACAAAGTCAAACATAAGGCAGATGGTATCACAGACAAGCATAAAGCCCATCTTGTGGCGAAGGGCTATGCTCAAAAGGAAGGCCTTGACTATGAGGAAACCTTTGCTCCTACAGCAAGGATGACCACCATTCGAGTTCATTGTGCTCTGGCAGCACAGTTCGGATGGAAATTACATTAGATGGATGTAAAAAGCACCTTTCTGAATGGTGACTTAAAAGAAGAGGTATACATGACTCAACCCCCAAGATTTGCTGAGGAAGGCCATGAGCAACAAGTTTGCAAATTGGTCAAATCATTATATGGGCTTAAAAAAGCCCCAAGAGCATGGTACATTAAAATGGATAGTCACCTACTGCAACACGGATTCAATACAAGTCCATCTGATGCAAATATCTATATCAAGAACACAGGTTCTAAAATAGTTATTCTTGTATTATATGTAGATGATCTGATCATCACCGACAATTCAGAGAAAATTATTAGCACCGTGAAAAATGACTTGAAAGAGTCATTTGATATGACAGATCTGGGACTTCTCCACTACTGTCTTGGTCTTGAGATAGAACAAAAGAAGAATCATCTTAGGGTGACTCAACAAAAGTATGCCAAGACTTTAGTAGAAAAAATATCGTATGACTGATTGCAAGCCCAAGGCAACACCGATGGAATCAAGGCTTCAGTTATCACGGTATGATGATTCACCATAGGTAGATGGCACGCTATATAGACAGATGATTGGAAGCCTTATCTATTTGACCAATACTAGACCAGACATTACTTATGTTGTAAACTATCTTTCTCGGTTCATGCAGGAACCAAAAGCCTCTCATTGGAAATTAGCTAAGCGTGTTCTTCACTACATTCAAGGTAGTGTAGAATATGGTCTAGAGTACAAGAAGAATAACTCATTCTTCTTACAAAGTTACACTGACTCTGACTATGTTGGATCCTTAGATGATAGAAAATCAACATCAGGATATGTATTTCATCTTGGATCTGGTCCTATCTCATGGCATAGTAAAAAGCAATAGGTGGTTGCTTTATCTTCAACAAAGGCAGAGTATTGCATTGCACGAGGAGATGTGTGAAGCGATATGGTTAAGTGACATCTTGGCTACCATGGGCTTGTTGGCAATTTTGCCACATTAAATTTTTTGATAAACTTTGGCCTAAGTATGGAGCTTTAAAGCGGCAAAGAGCATGCAGAGGTGTTCGGGTTTTCGCGGGCCATAAATGGGGGTGATAAAATGGATGAAATAAGCTTTGGATATTTTATCATTGCAGATATTTTCGCTAGCTTTTCGACGATATATTATAATAGGCGATCGGGTCAGCGGATCAAAAGTTATGGCCCCGGGAAGCAGGACCAGGAAGCTCAATTTGGGGCCAGAAAATTGACTAAGTGTCGAGCCCAAAATTTTCTAAGTGTTAGTTTTGTCGCAACCCAACTTCGCTGCAAAGTCGGGCTGTGCCCTTAATTTTGTGCGCACTTGAGGAGCTGATGTGCAAAGAGCTGAGCCCAAAATTTGACTAAGTATTGAGCAAACCCCGACTTTGCTGTGAAGTCGGGTTGCGCTCTTAGTTTTGTGCGCACCTGGGCATTGTCAGTGAAGGACATCCCAAAAAATTCTAAGTGTTGGGTGCACAACCCGACTTCACAGCGAAGTCGGGTTGCACCCTCAAATTCGTGTGCAGTTGGGCAGCTCACTTGAAGAAAATGGCTAAGTGCTGGGACTACCCGACTTCGCAGTGAAGTGGGGCTGCACCCTGGAAGAAGAGCGCAGTTGGGTAGCCCATCATGGTATCTCCAGAAAAACGACTAAGTGTTGAGCTGCCCAACTTCGCAGTGAAGTCAGGCTTCGCTCACTGACCTGTGCACACTTGGCCAAAGAACGTTGAAACCTGCCCATAAATTTTCTAAGGCACAGAGGCCTTCCCGACTGCGCTCATCCGCCCGACCGTACTCATACAAAGGCTGAGCTTAAAGACGATTTCTTCCCCCTCCATCAGATGCTGACAGCTGTCCAACCTCGATATTCGAGTCAAAGATGTGACAGAAGGTGTGCCACCAAGGTACCAGACAGATGAGCACGAACTGATAGATTGTACCGCATCTGCCCCCATTCAAACTGACTCAACTTCCCACCTACCGGATTTCCATGAAGCTGCCACATTTTCAGGAGGACCTTGCTGCAAGTACATTCTTTACCTATAGAGGTCAACATCAGCCGCTTTTGTCAGCTTTTGCAACTTTTGTCAGGTCTGGGATTCCGTGCCCAAAATGTAATCGGGGGGGAAAATTGCGCTATAAATAGTAGCCTCATTTCATTGTAGAGTGGTGGAGGGGGGACATATTGCTAGAGGACTCTGTTGTGACGGACCACCTTCTAATTAATTCAAAGCATCCTTGGCTCTGCTTCTTGTCTCTGTCTTTTATGTTGCCTTCTGCTAGTATTTTTGCTTCATGTCCATTTATATTTCTGTCTGTCTGAATTCTGAATTCTGGATTTGGGCATTGGTGATTATTTGGATCTGGAATACTAAACAGAAGGATACATAGGGTAGAATAACAGTTGTAGTTTCTATTACATGCTTTGTTTTAATTGTTGTTGGTTTGGATGCAAATTTGTAATCGTGCTGCTTGTTCTCCCCCACCTGAAACAAATGATATTTACATCTCTTTCCTGTTCCCTTATCTTTTTCAATCTCTTTCCAGTTCCATTTACCCCCTTTTTTTTAATCTCTTTCCTGCACCCTCATCTAAAACCCCCCAAGTAGGTTAGGAAAGGAGCCGACCTTCTTCGGATATCGGCACGGGGGGCATCCCTTCCTCCCATCCTTTCAATGTTGGTCTACGGGTCTAGGGTGCATTGACACACCAAGTCCTTTCCAGGTGGCGGATCCGTGGCCAAAAGTTTCTGGCATGCCCGGTGGGACGAACAATCTCCATATTTTTAGGAAGCCCGAGTTGGTGAATCTTTGGCTTGCCTTCATCTGGCAAAATCACCTGGCGACTCTGACTGAGCTAAAGATCCAAATTTCTTGATCGCAGGAGCCCTTTTTTTAAGCTAATAGAAGACACCTCGGAGGAATCAAGGTTTGGTGAGCAACCTTGACCTCACAAGCGGAGAAATGAATGTTCACCTATAGTCTCCATATTTTAAGGAAGCCCGAGTTGGTGAATCTCTGGCTTGCCTTCATCTGGAAAAATCACCAAGGCAAATCCCTCATACTATGCAAAGCCCTAGAATGCAATTGTGTGGAGCTCGAGAGGTAGATCTTGTTCGAAGTCACTAGTGGGAATATGCAAACACCGCCCAAATGATGAATAATATGGTTGCTTGCAGTTTCCATCAGGAGATGGGCCAAGAGGAGGAACAAAATCCAGTGGCAAATTTTGAACACAAAGAGGGTACATTTTTGCACCCTTTTTGTGTCCTAGGGCATAGCACGCAAGCATTCAACCAAAGCCCAATAGGCATGCCTCACCAGGAGGTTGATCCTGAGGAGACCCCGGCAAAAGGCCTATCATTGGAAAGCTCCTGCTATCGCATCAAGGAGTTGGAGGAACTCGTGCTCGAGATCCCATAGGTGGTGGACTCTCTAGAGTGGTGGTATTGGCTCCAACCATCACCGCAACCGGTACCCGAAGAGGGCTCCTGTATGGAAAATATCCTTGCCACATTGTTCATCAATTGTATGGGTACCGAAATGAATGATAACCTGCCATGTTGCACCATGTTCGCGACCTGGCAAACTTTGGGAGGCCAGCCGAACTTCAAAGATCAACTGAAGTACAATCAGATTTGGTCCAGACACTGCAGGTTCACGGGATAGGCAACCAAAGCTAGATTTGTGTTGGCGACATGCCAATCATGCTACAAAATTTTGTGTAAATAATATAAATAAGCCGACTAGTATGCAAAGTTTTAGTTGTTTTCTTAGTTTAGTTTGTGCAGTGTTTTTTTTTTTAGTGTTCCAAGAGGGCCATGGGTGCCAAGGGTTTGAGAAAGAGGTTGCTGCCAACAGTGAATATCAAGAGGATGACAAGGGTGACTCTGTTACCCAATGGATAAAGGCCTGGGTCCTCACATTGAGGCGAGCTCGATGCCCCGCGAGCCGCCAGGAATGTTGGCAATTTTACCACATTAAATTTTTTGATATACTTTGGCCTAAGTATGGAGCTTTAAAGCGGCAAAGAGCATGCAGAGGTGTTCGGGTTTCCACGGGCCATAAATGGGGGCAATAAAATAGATGAAATAAACTTTGGATATTTTATCATTGCAGATCTTTTCGCTAGCTTTTTGACGATATATTATAATAGGCGATCGGATCAGCGGATCAAAAGTTATGGCCCCGTGAAGCAGGACCAGGAAGCTCAATTTGGGGCCAGAAAATTGACTAAGTGTCGGGCCCCGCTTGACTGCGCTCATACAAAGGCGTAAAATTTTCTAAGTGTCAGTGTTGCCGCAACCCGACTTCGCTGCGAAGTCGGGCTGCGCCCTTAATTTTGTGCACACTTGGGGAGCTGACGTGCAGAGAGCTGAGCCCAAAATTTGACTAAGTATTGAGCGAACCCCGACTTCACTGTGAAGTCGAGTTGCGCTCTTAGTTTTGTGCGCACCTGGGCATTGTCAGTGAAGGACATCCCAAAAAAGTCTAAGTGTTGGGTGCACAACCCGACTTCGTAGCGAAGTCGAGTTGCGCCCTCAAATTCGTGCGCAGTTGGGCAGCTCACTTGAAGAAAATGGCTAAGTGCTGGGACTGCCCGACTTCGCAGTGAAGTCGGGCTGCGCCCTGGAAGAAGAGCGCAGTTGGGCATCCCATCATGGTATCTCTAGAAAAATGACTAAGTGTTGAGCTGCCCGACTTCACAGTGAAGTCGGGCTTCGCTCCTTGACCTGTGTGCACTCGGCCAAAGAACGTTGAAACCTGCCCATAAATTTTCTAAGGCACGGAGGCCTTCCCGACTGTGCTCATCCGCTCGACTGCGCTCATACAAAGGCTGAGCTTAAAGACGATTTCTTCCCCCTCCATCAGATGCTGATAGGTGTCCAGCCTCGATATTCGAGTCAAATATGTGACAGAAGGTGTGCCGCCAGGGTACCGGACAGATGAGCGTGAACTGACAGATTGTACCGCATCTGCCCCCATTCAAACTGACTCAACTTCCCACCTATCGGATTTCCACGAAGCTGCCACGTTTTTAGGAGGACCTTGCTGCAAGTACATTCTTTACCCATAGAGGTCAACATCAGTCGCTTTTGTTAGCTTTTGCAACTTTTGTCAGGTCTGGGATTCTGTGCCCAAAATGTAATCGGGGGGGAAAATTGCGCTATAAATAGCAACCTCATTTCATTGTAGAGTGGTGGAGGGGGGACATATTGCTAGAGGACTCTGTTGTGATGGACCACCTTCTAATTAATTCAAAACATCCTTGGCTTTGCTTCTTGTCTCTGTCTCTTATGCTGCATTCTGCTAGTATTTCTGCTTCATGTCCATTTATATTTATGTCTGTCTGAATTCTAAATTCTAGATTTGGGCATCGGTGATTATTTGGATTTGGAATACTAAACAGAAGGATACATAGGGTAGAATAACAGCTGCAATTTCTGTTACATGCTTTGTTTTAATTGTTGTTGGTTCGGATGCAAATTTGCGATTGTGCTGCTTGTTCTTCCCCCACCCGAAACGCATGATATTTACATCTCTTTCTTGTTCCCTTATATTTTTCAATCTCTTTCCAGTTCCATTTACCCACTTTTTTTTAATCTCTTTCCTGCGCCCTTATCTAAAACCCCCCAAGTAGGTTAGGAAAGGAGTCATCCTTCTCCGAAGATTGACACAGGGGGCATCCCTTCCTCCCATCCTTTCAATGTTGGTCTGTGGGTCTAGGGCACATTTACACACCAAGTCCTTCCCAGGTGGTGGATCCGTGGCCAATAGGGCCTACCAAAGAAACTTCATATTCACATGTTTTGCGACAAATCACGTGTTTTGAACTTGGTCAAGAATCCAGTCCATCATGAACGCGCAAAGCATATTGACACAGATTTTCATTTCATTCGTGATGAAGTTCCTAAACACATAATCAAGCTCCAATACACTCCCACCGACGAACAGGTTGCTGACATCTTCACCAAGGCACTTGGACGTGTCAAATTTAAACTGTTTCGAAGTAAACTTTGTATATCAAAGTAATGTAATAAAGGGGGGATGTTAAGGTAAAATAGGTAGTATATTGCATTATACTAGATAGGTAGATTATTACATTTACTTTTCTACTTTTTACTTTCTACCATGTAGATATTTACTGTCTTAAATATCTAATGGTTAATCCTAAATATCCTAGGTAAGAGTTCTAAACCTAACACTCTACCTACGTTAGTGTTCCGTTAGCGTGGATATAGAAAGATTAGTTTTCTTTCTATTTTGTAATCTATTTAAATGAATGCTTTATTCCTAAAGCTAATGTTAATGCAATTATCAATTTGATTAAACCTTCGAAGTTCGCCCACTTGCTTTTTGAGGGTTGTCACTTCTTGCTTCAACTGTTGTGCATATAGTAAAAGAACAACCAGGCCAGAAAAGAGCATGACCTGAAGTGTTGATCAATCCCTGCATTCTTCAAATCTGTCATCTTGGAGTGCAGGCCGTGAGCTATGCATTCTGCCCTGTCGAAGAATATTGGGTTGGTATTCGGCCTCGCAGGGTCAGGAGAGTAGAACTCCCCATGTGAAATGCACTCGGCGAGGGCGACCTGCCAAGGGTATACTGTGGTATCGGTGGATAGACCTGCTACCCACGCCAGGATAGAATAAATATCCGGGTACTTGAACTTGTCCAAATGCAACGGCATATTTGGTAATTTACCAGTCGGGAGCCCCTGCTTCAATTGCCCCTCCATGAATTGCACTATATGGGGATCGGGGCGATACCTGTCCTTTTGCTCATTTATATTAACATTCCTGACAGTGTATCCTCGGGGAGGTCCCTACCTTGGAGCGAAGGCTTCCTGGATATCATTATGGTAAATCGAAAACAAATTCCTCCCTGAAGAGTCCCGAACCTACCTGGTGAGAGGGTTATAGTTTTGTGCAATAGTGTATACTAGTTTAGGGCAGTTGTGAACTAGGGCACATAGATACCAGTATAATTGTGAGCAGTACACAACCATTATTTTGTGTTTCGCGGACACCCATGTCAGCATCTGGTTGATTTTTTGGCACAATTCCAAAACACTCTTGGAAAGGACGGTATCTCTGATGCCTTCCCATATGTCGATAGGCGGGTCAATCGGCCCTTCTTCTTTAGATTCTTCCTCCTCTGCTATCTGCTTTTCAGTAGGGACTTCAGGCTCCTTTCTTCTCGACCTCTGCCTCTTTTCTTCCTTGGATGCTTTCGCTTTCTTCGAACCTCCCTCCCTTGGCGCCTTTTCCTTCTTTTCTGTAGCCTTTTTGCCCATTATAGCTAGCAGGGATATACAGGCGTTAACAGTAGACGGGCTCATTGGCAGAGTTTCGATAGAGTGTTGGCAGAGTGTGGAGCAATTCTCAGGAGAGTTAATAATTTTTCGTTGGAGCTGCATTTTCCTTTTATAGACGAGCTCAGAACCTACCCCATTAATGGTGCTTACGGAGAATAAATGCCCAAATCGAACGCAAGTGGATTGCATCGTTCTCTGGTTGGTGATTTGGTGCTTTCTTCGAGGCCCGGAGCGCCTTAGGGATCTCAATCCGCCTTGAAACCATAAAATTCTCTATTTTCGCTCTCCAAGGCACGAGTTTTAATTCTAACTAACCCCCTTTGGGATGCGCGTTGGTGCCTTTCATTAACTCACGCACTTGGGGAGTTTAAACCTGAGCCACCATTTTTCACGTGCTTCGAGGTCCCTTCTAGGCATGGTTCACCCTTGAATGGGTGCTTCACGAGGAAGTTGAGCAAAGCTCTACTTCGGCCCCTAAGGCACCCGAAGCGGACCCTTGCGCACCCTTTAAGACTTGCATGACCGCTGCTGCTTCGTCGTAATTCGGGACGAACCGAAACTTTGACATATGTGGTGCCCGAAGTGGGGCTTTTAACCTAGAGACAGGCAAAGTGCTCCCTATTCAAACATTTCTCTCTTGGCATGCTTCGTCGAAAACACCTCCAAATGGCCGCTTCGCTGAATGGCGCACCCGAAGTGCCATTTCGGGCAACAATTTTGCGAAGCGCCCCCTTTATTTAATAAACGAGCGAAGCATATGTTTTTTGTTCTTTTCCCTAACTTGGAGCCGAGCGAACCTTTGTTTCGGGGTGGAAAGGTAGCGAAGGACGACTTTGGCTCAGGAAGTGGCAAAGCTCCAGAGTTTTCTTCGCCTTTGGCATTCAAAAGGCAGAGCTTTTTGATCGACATTGCCTTTTCTCTCAGCCTCTACTTTGGGTATGAGGTAAACCTCGCTGCAACCTTGCCCGAAGTGACCGCTTCGCCGAAAACTTACCCGAACCATAATTTTACACTTAGAAAATGGGCGAAGCTCGGTCTTATTCGATCAAAATTTCATCTCCCTCGCAACAAAAGCTGCGAACCTGCCCTAGCTCTGATTTTGAACTTAAAAACTGGAAGCAATATATACATGCGAAGATAAATAAAATGCAGAAATGAAAAATATATACATAGGTAGGACCTCATGATACTTTTTCCAGTGGTGGAAGGCCTTCAGATGAAGGTCGTTGACGGGAATAGGCAGGGTCTGGCCCTCCATGTCCTGTAGAATAAAAGAGTTGTGCTGGTTGACATGGGAAATCTTGAAGGGGCCTTCCCAGAAGGCATCGAACTTATCGTGATTTCCCGGCTTTGCTTTCCACACGTCCCATTTCAATACCAGATCTCCAAATCGGAAAGTACGAGCAGTGGCTCTCTTTTCAAACCAGTTCCGAGTGGTCTCAGTGTGCTTCATGAAGGCTTCGTAAGCCTTTTCTCTTTCTTCCTCAAGTTGCAGTAGCTGAGCTAGTCTGGCATCGACGGGGTCCAGATTCGCTCTTTCATCGTCTAGTAGCCAGAGCGCGGGCATCTCCACATGTGTGGGGAAAACTGCCTCCTTTCCGTAGACCAATGCGTACAACGATGTCCTGATAGACCTTTTGACAGAGATGCGATCGACCCATGGCGCTTGATCCAGGCACAAGTGCCAGGTTCTTTTGTTCTTGTTTATGGTTCTCTTTATGATCTTCATTAAATTTTTATTCGTTGATTCTGCTAAGCCGTTTCCCTGGGGGTAGTAGTTGGAGGAGGCTTTAAGGTAGATCCCATACCTGTAAGCGAACTCACTGAGTTTGGCACCTATGAACCCTGGGCCATTATCTGTCACTATCGCCTCTGGAATTTCGAAGCGGGTTATTAAGCTTTCCAAGAAGGCGATGACCGTCTCCTGGTCAGCATGCTTTGTAGGCACCGCTTCGGCCCACCGGGTGAAATAATCCGTAGCAGTTAGAATATATTTATGCCCCGCTGAAGAATTCGGCGATATCACCCCAACAAAGTCTAACCCCCACTGCTGGAAGGGTGCTTCGACTTGGATCGGTTGGAGGGGCATTGGGGCGTTTCTATTTCGGCCGATGAACTTCTGACATTTCTCGCACTTTTGGCAGACTGCAAAAGCATCAACAAAGATAGTGGGCCAGTAGTAGCCCGCTCTAATTATATTTAAGGTCGTAGGCCTTCCTGAAAGGTGGCCCCCCGACATCCCGAAATGGAATTCATCGAGGACTTTCCTTTTCTTCGTTCCCCTGACGCATCGCAAGAGAACATTGTCAATATTTTTGAAAAACAGCCCCTCTGGGCGCAACACATACCTTCGGGACAGAAGCCTGAATCTCCTCCGCTGTGAGGCATTAAGACGGTCTGGGCATCTCCCAGTGTTAAAATACTGTATTATCTCATCAGTCCAGTCGTCGTCCTCTGCTGATTGATTGGCGAAGTTGCTCTCTAGTATTGGGTCTTCCCATTGACAGGCAGTTACTTCTGCAACAACACTCTTTGCAAGTTCTTGGCATAGTGCCCGTCCTCGAATTAACTTGGTGGGCCGGACCTCGATATCAAACTCCTGGATTTTAGCGATCCAGCCAACCCTCTTGTTGCCCAGCTCTCCTTGGATGATGAAGCTCCTGACATCTGGGTGAACAACGTATACTGTCATCCTGCTCTGGGAGACAAAGTGCCGGAATTTTTTCAAAGACCTCATGACTGCGTGCACTTGGCATTCGATGAAGTTGTATCTTTCTTCGTGCGGTCGGATCACCTGGCTCAGGAAAGCTATCGGGCGCTCTTCGCCATCATCTCCCTTTTGTGTAAGGACTGTCGCATAGCTTTCTGGCTCCCCAACTGCATAGAGGATGAAGTCTTTGGAGTAGTCCGGGTTAACCAACATAGGTGCTTGGGCGATTCGAGCCTTGATCTCCTCAAACGCCTTCTTTCTCTCTTCTGTCCAGACGAACTCGGCGTTTTTCTTTAGAAGTTCGGCCATGGGCTTGATGACTTGGGCGAAATCAGGGACAAACTTCCTTACGAAGTTGATCTGGCCGAAGAAAGATTGCAGCCCCTTCTTGTTTATTGGGAGTGGAAGTTTAAGGAGAGCCTCCGCTCTTTCGGGATCAACGACGAGCCCTTTTTCAGAGATAACATGGCCTAGCAACTTCCCTTCCTTCACCGCGAAGACAGACTTCTTCGGGTTGATAGATATGCCGAACTCCCGACATCTCTCGAACACTTGCTGCAGGTGCGATGCATGTTCTTCCCTCCAGTGTGAAAATATAGTCATATCATCCAAATAGATGACGATGATTTTGTTCAATAATTCATTGAATGCCAGATCCATGGCTCTCTAAAATGTGGCCCCAGCATTGGACAGGCCAAAGGGCATACGTTGATAGGCAAACGTCCCCCATTTGGTGGTGAACGTTGTCTTATGTTGATCCTCGTCCCTCACCCAGATCTGATTGTAACCAGAGAAGCCGTCTAGGAGAGAGAAGCGTTGTGCTCCTGCCACCACATGGAGGATCTGATCAATCTGTGGGAGCGGGTAATGGTCCTTCAGTGAGGCCTGATTCAGGTTACAAAAATCGACACACAGGCGGATGTCTCCGTTCTTTTTCCTGACTGGGACCAGATTTGCGACCCAAGAAGAATGCTTGATAGGGTAGATGATTTTTGCCTCTAGCATCTTCAAGAGTTCAGCTCTCATCAGAACCTCTATCTTCGGGTTGACCGGCCTCTGTTTCTGTCGGTAGGGTCTAACTCCTTCCAACTCTATGGTGTGTTGGATGACCTCTCGATCATACCCTTTCAGGTCCTGGTAGCACCAGGCCACAATATCTGGATATTCCCTGCAGAGAACACGAATCTGCTCCAATTCCTCTGGGGTACAGTCCGTTCCGACTTTTATCACCTTTCCAGGCTCAAGCTCTAGGTCCTTGTACTGCTTGGCGTCTACCTTGATCCGGTGAGATATTGCTCTGTCATTCTGATCAAATAGACTCTCTAGGGTGATCAGCCCCTTCGGGACATAGTTATTCTTCAACTGTATCAACCCCTCATAATCCTCGTCATCAGGGTCTCTACCTTCTATTGTACTTGCTTCATGGACTAAAAAATTGACGATTTGCTCGTCACAGTCGAACACCTGCCAGTGGGTGTCCTTATCAGGCACAGAAGGCCTGTAAATGGTTCTTACCGCCTTAGGCTTCTGCATCATGTCATCAGTCAGGGAGTATCTGGCTCCGATAGATGCTAAGACATTTGCGTTCTTATTCTTCTCTCGGGATATGGCTTTAACATTAAGTGCATCGAAGGACTCCAGCAGGTCCCAGACCCTATTACGGTACGCCTTGAGATAGTGCTTTTTTGAGACGCACTTGTTGGTGATTTGCTTGCAAACCAGCTCCGAATCTCCGAAAATCTGTAGCTGCTTGATCCCTAGCTTTTCCGCCTTCTTTAACCCTAAGCATAGGGCTTCGTATTCTGCCGCGTTGTTGGTGCAACTCCAGGCCAGTCTGTAGCAGTAATATTTTTGCTTTTGAGGGTGAAACCAGAAGAACTCCCGCCCCGACACCGTTTTTGCATCGGGCGCCGTCAAAGTACAACTTCCAAAGCTCATCTGGGGCAGGGTCTTTGCTCTCAGGCACTGTCTCTTTCGGCTTCTCGGGCTGGGTGATGGAATAGCAGCCTATTTCTGACTCAATCATGGCGTTAAAATCAGTCAAGGAGAACTCATCTTCCGCCCGCAGCTCCTCTAGGGTTTCCTCCACTAGGTCCACCTCTTCCAACTCCTCTGTCATTAGGTGAACTGATTCATCTTGCTGCCCCTCTTCGGGCATCCTTTCAACGAGGAAGGTGGAGGGTTTTTCATTATAGATCTTCACTTTCCTTCCCTTGAAGGGGACCTCCATATGTGAGTAGTCGAGAGAAAGATAGCCGCCCAACTTAGCAGTGAACTCCCTCGAGAGGCACATGCCAAAGTACGGCTCCAGGTCAACGACCACAACCTCCTGTATCACAACAATCTGAGGTGCCTTATGGAGCTGGATGGGAATATCTTTAATGACGCCGACTGTTTTCACAGGAGTGCCATCCAATTGAAGAACACCTTGGCTGCTTCGCGTGTATTCCATGCCTATCTCTTCGCAAACTGCCCTTGGCATGACGGTGGTCGATGCACCGGAATCAATCATGCAATTGTGCACCACACACCCTTCCATCCGAAGAGACAAGTAGAACGGGGGTGGCCTATTTTTCCCCGTGATTGAAGTGGTCAGAGTCTGAGCCAGCACGGGCTGCGTCGGCTTTCTTTCTTTGACAGATTTCAGTGACTCCTGCAACAGGTCCACTTGCCCGGGGAGTTGCAGAGCATCGTATAGGCTTATCTTGGCCGGGGTCTTCTTCAGTTCGTCGACAATGTTGTAAGCCGAAGTAGTGGATGCCTCTGGCTCTTTCGCAGCCTCGTACTTAGTGCGGTACTGTTGCGTGGCTTCGACTCTCTGCCGCTTCGTCAATGAAGGGTACTTGAGCTTCTCCCTTGCCTGCTCCCTGGTTTCAACTTGTGGTTGGGCTGCTGGAGCTTTTGCAAGCGAGGGTTTCTCCTTTGCAGGCGGGGGCAAGGGAACTTTGTCAGGAGCCTTTGCCGGAGGCTGCTCCTTCTCACGGGGGTTGTACACCTTTAGAGGTTCCATCTGAGTTGCTTCTACCTCAGTCGGCTTTTTCCCATTTATGGTAAGAATAGAAACCTGTTCGTCCTCGGGATCATGAAGTTGCGGTTCGTCTCTCTAATCATGTTAACTTGGCCGTCAGGGGCGCTGCCTGCCAGTGTTTGAGCGTAGTGCTGATGTACCATGCAAGTGTCCTCCCCATGTGGGTCATTGCACGTGGAGCACCAGTGCACATAGTCTGAAGTACTCGGCTCCTCACTAATGGCGGCATTCCTCGCAGGAGGTCTACCGGCCTGAGCCGCTTGATCCTTGGTGAGCGCCGGAGGAGGATATGGTCTTCTTGGCAGGAATTCCTGCTGAGCCTATTTCTTCTTCATCATTGCCATATCATTGGACAACGTTCTCACAGTGGAGTTAATCGATTCCAGCTCCCTTAGAAGCTTTTCTTGTGGGTCAACTGTCGGAGGGGTAGGTAACGGCAATGGCGCCATAGGCGGAGGCAAAGCCGGATACTACGGAGGTGCTGGAAGTCACGGTACTTGAGAAGCAAGAAATTGAGAGGCTACTGGCATGGGACTCGGATTCCAAGGGGAATCGGTTATGTAGAAGATGCAGCAGGCGGTTGAGCAACGGCACTAGGATACTACGACTGGGGGAAATCAGGAAAGATCGGCATTGACGCTTTTGGTGGGAGCTTGCCGATGGCAATCAGATCAAGCTCCGCCTTTTGAGCTTGCTCGTACAGCTCGGGAAAAGTGTTGACGTTGGAGAACCTGATAATCATACTGATATCTGAATTGAAGGCCCTGAGATAATAATATGTCGCTTGTTCAGCGGTTGGCCGTAGGCCGGCAGATACCCTTTGCCAGGTCTGAGCGAACCTGACGTTAAAATCAGCTATCTCCTCCTGTGGGTGCCTCTGGATGGTTGTGAACTGATGGAGCAAGGAGGAGGGGTCCGCAGATTCATTGAATCCCCTCATTAGTTGTCCCGCCAACTGATCCCATCCCGTGATGGTGCCAGGCGACAAGGACCTATACCAGTAGAGCAATTTTCCCCGAAGGGACAGGACCAATAATCGGACCATGACATTTTCTTTTGTGATGCTATGGAGTGCGGCCAAAGAAGCGATGTCTTGAATATGTTCATAGGCCGTTTTCCCAGTACCGTCGTACGTGGGTATAGATTTCAGAGCAGCAGGTGGAATCTGGGCTTGCCCCACCAGATTCAAAGGTCCTACGGAATTCTAGGATGGAAACAGCCTAGGGGCAGCCTGTTGTTGTTGTTGTTGTTGTTGATGTGGTGGTGGTTGTGCCATGTGTGCTTGTAAAGCAATCAGCAATGGCTGGTTCTGTGGTACCGGCGGAGCTTGCGGAATTGGACCACTTGGAGCACTAGAAGCCCCTGTCAGAAACTCTGGAGGGTTCCAAGAGTTCTGGTGGTTTGGCGAGTTCGGAGGATTGGGCGGCAAGCTGGTTGCAGTACTATCCGAAGTTGGATCTTGCTCAGCAACAATGGCTTCTTGCGATGGTGCTTCGTCTAGAGAGATATTCGGTCTGACTAGCCTAGGACGCTCTCCGAAGGCGTTGATATCGAGCTCGTAGTACTCGGGTTCCTCTTCTGCGTTTCTCACTCTCCACCTTGTACGCATGAAGGCTTGATTTTCTTAGACTGGTCCTTGAGTCCTAGAGGTGTCTGAGTTCAACAGAGTCGCCAGATGTTCGGATTTGACAGCATTGAAGCGAACATCACTTCTTCAATACTGCTTATGAGGTGGAACGATTGCGTCCCACCGGGCGTGCCAAAAAATTGTTGGTCACGAATCCGTCCTAGGAAAGGGTTTGGTTTTACATACGTGCCCTAGACCTGGACCAACCTTGAAAGGTCGAAAGGAAGAGATGCCTTCCGTGCCAATCTCCGGAGAAGGCCGGCTCCTATACTACACTACTTGGGGTTTTAGATAAGAGAACTGGAAAGAGATTGGGAAATTACAGAAAGAAATGTAAAATGCATAGTGGTAACAGTGGGGAAGAACAAGCAGCACAATCACCCATCTATATTTTAACCAGCAGCTATCAACACGAAGAATGTAACAGAAACTAACACTGCATTTACTTCCCTATGTATCCTTCAGGAAAATTCCAGATTCACTTATCCTCTAACGCTTAAATCCAGATATCAGAATTACAGCAATCAGAAAAATAAATGACATAAGCAGAAATAATCACAGAAGGCAGCATAAAAAGAAGAGACAAAATTAGAGCCAAGGATTCTCAGTATTGATGCAAAGAGTTTGAATACAATGGCTTTTTAGCAATATGTTCCCCCCTTTTTTTCATTACAATGCATGGGTTTTTATAGAGGACCCTCCCTCTGAAACATTAATGCCTAAGCGTACCAGGACGCTGGAGTAGCTAGGATTTGACCTCTGATGCACTTGGTAGCTGAAACCTCCCATCTCATTACCGTTGTTGGTAAGGGGACCACTTTGCGCGGCGGATTTGCATTTATGCCCCATAAAGATGTCTTGGATCCAAGCGCCACCCACTTTTCCTGTGAACGCATGCCCCTCGGGAGTAGCACTGGTGTCAGGAGGCGCCCAGGGGATACTTCGCTGAAGACTTGGCTTGGATCGTGCGCCTGGGAGGGAGGTTCGCCGAGGTTGCACCCGAAGTGCAGCTTCGCCAGGAAATCTGGCCGAAGTGACAGTCTGTAGCAGCTAGGGGGGGAGGTTCGCTCTTGAATGCGTTGAAGTGCCTAAGTCCAAAAACCAACCTTAGCAGGCACGGTTCGCTGAAACTGGACCCAAGATGAAGCTTCGCTGGAAAAATTGGCCAAAGTGGAGGTTTGACTGGGAGTCACTCGAAGTTGCAAACTTACTACTATTGAGAGCGGGGCAAAGAAACCTCCTTGCTTCGTAGTAGATGGATGCTTCGCTGGAGTGGGGGCCCAAAGTGGCAATTCGGTCGGGTTCTAGACCGAAGTGGTCGGTTTCTAGTGATATAGAGTGTAGAAAATTAACTCTCGCCTTTGAAAAGTCTTTGGTTAAGCTCGTACTTCGTTTTGAATTGGTGCTTCAATAAATATGAGGCCCGAAGTGGCAGTTCGGCCAAATTCTAGGCGAAGCGCCCCCTTTTGCCTTGAGAAAATTTTCCATTGTTTGAGTGGAAGCTCACCAACACTGGGGTCGAAGCGAAGGTTCGGCAGACCTGGCACCCTTTTGTATGCAGTTCATCGAAGACATGGGCCGAACTGGCAGTTCGACAACTATCTTGGCGAAGCAGCTAACTACCTTAGACTCTATTTTGTCGTCAGGGGGGAGGGCTCACTGGAGCGATAGCCGAAGTGAAGGTTCGACAGCTATAGTGCCCGAAGTGGCAGCTTCGGGGGCATTCTGGGTGAAGCGCCCTTCATGCCTTAGAATATTTTCAAGTCCAAAGTGGACTTTTCTGAACTAGAATAAAGGGGATTGGTGTCTCTTGTGGATAGAGGTCCACAAAACCAGAAGTAGAGGGGATTGGTGTCTCTTGTAGAGTGTTGTCCTCAAAACCATAAGCAAAGGCAATTGGTGTCTCCTATGGAGTGGTTTCTACAAAAATAGAGAAAAGGGGATTGGTGTCTCTTGTGGAGCGGTGTCCATGAACCTGATCATAGCGGATTGGTGTCTCCTTTGGGTTTGTGCCCATAAAAATTATAATAGAGAATTGGTTTTCAAAATATTTGTTTAGAAAATTTATAAGAAATATTTTCTCTGTGGACATAGCCCACATTGGGTGAACCACGTTAAATCTATGTCTCTTATGTGTGTGATGATCTATTAATTTTTTCATTATTGCAATTGTTAATATCGGATAATATTGCTTTGAAAAGAAAAGTAAATGTTTTATCTTATACTGTTCACCCTCCCTCTCAGTATAAGCTTATGTTCTTCAATTGGTATCAGAGCGGGTTCCTTCGTGAAATCCTAACAGCTTGAAGGAAGATCTTAAAAGAACACACGTCTCATAAGGAAGAGTTTTCATCAAATAAGGCTCCATTGTTTGATGGGACTAACTATGATTTATGAAGTGTAAGGATGAAGACTTATTTTATGGCACATGGATATGATACATGGCAATCCATTGAAAATGGATTCACACCATCTATAACTCCTCCTACAGATGCAAGTGGTAATAAACCATATGAAGATAATGCTAAGGCAATGAATGCAATTTTGAGTGGGTTATGTGAATCAAAGTTTGTAAAGGTCATGCAATGTACTTCATAAAATTAAATGTGGGATAAGTTACAAAGAACATATGAAGGAGAAGACAAGGCCAAAATGGCAAAACTTCAAACACATAGAAGCAATTTTGAAGACTTGAAGATGAAAGATGATGAAGATATTGCTATGTATCTACTTCATGTTGATGAGGTTGTCAACACTATTCGTGGACTTGGAGAAAATATTGAGGAATTTACTATTGTTTAGAATATATTGAGGTCACTCCCTATGAGGTATGATGCAAATGTTTCAGCAATATAAGATATGAAGGATCTCAAAAATTTAAGCATAGATGAGTTACATGGAATTCTCATAGCCTATGAGATGAGGATATAAAAAGAACAAACATAAAAAAGAGAGGCAACATTCAAAGCTTCAAAGAAGGAAAAGAATAAAGAAAAAGAATCAAGTGATGAATAAAGTAGTGAAGAAGAGGCTAACTTTGTGAGAAGAAATAAAAAGGATCCAAGAAAATAAAAAAGTATGCAAACTGTGAAATATTTTAGCTATGGTAACATTGGTCACTATACAGCTAATTGTCCAAAAAATAAAGGTAGCAGCAATGAAGAAGAAAAATATTACAAGAAAAAGAAGGAAATAAATTTTTATCATGAAAATAAAAAAGGGCATGGTCAAGGCAAGCATGAGAAGAAGATTTTTCAAAGGCACAAGAAGATTTTTTATGCTAAAGAAGAAAGCAACACTTCCAATGAAAGTGATGAAAGCTTCTATGATAGTGAAAAGGAGAAAATCCTATTTTTGGCCATATAAGAGAATGAAGATGCTCCTTTTATCAAAGACATAGAAAAAAAGAAATATTTAGAAAATGAAGAAGAAACCATGGTTAAGATTAGAAGAGGAAATTATTGCTGCTCTTAGAGAATTGAAAAGGGTTAGAAAGAAGAATTTAGAATTGAAGGCTCAAGTTCAAGAGGATGAGGAAACAAAAATAAAGCTCCTACAAGATCTCATAGACTTAAAAGTTAAGGTTGAAGAGGCAAAGAAAGTTGAAGAAGGTATGGTTGAACAATTAAAGGCAAAAGAACTAGAATGTGAAATATTAGAACATGAAGTTGTCATTCTAAGGAAGGGACTTGAAAAATTTAATAATAAGATATATCAGTTTAGGAAAAGCTCAAAATATTTGGATGATATTATCAAAACACAGAGATCTCCATTTATGAAGACTAGACTTGGCTTTGAGGAAAGTCAAGAGGTGCAATAAGAGGAGTCAAACTCAAAAGAAATAGAAGCATCAAAGAAGGTATTTGAAGAAGAGCCTAAGACCTATATTGATAAGTTGATAAGTGATAGCATCAAAGAGGAAGCAGATAAATAATCATCAAAGAATAGGGACCATCTCAAGAAAATCAAATAAAGAAACATGAGATCAAATCAATATGAATATCTCTTCCAAGGTTATTGTTTTTCATGTAATCATTTTGGTCATAAAGCTATACATTGCAAGGTTCATGATAAAAATGATTATGGCTTCAACAAGAGAAATTTTAAGTCACTTTCACTTTCCAAGGACTGTAACATCATGTGTTTCAATTGCAATAATTTTGGTCATATAGCTATACACTACAGGGTTTATGGTAAGAATGATTATAGCTTCACCAATAATTCATTTGCACCTTTCAAAGACTACAATGTCAGGTGTTATAATTGCAATAATTTTGAACATAGATGGTGAAGATCAAGCAACATAAACAAATGATACACAGGTGTTATTCCTTTGTTCCTATAAGAGAACCAAACATTTCATTACTTTCATCCCAAAATGAGGATACCAAAGAAAAGAGCCCTTTTAAAATTTCAAAAATTCCCTCAAATACCATGGTTTCCCCTTTTTTCGCCTAAAACCATCTATTTCAAATTTGAATTTTGGAGGCAACTTGTCGAGGTCATAACTTCATGCTCATTGACCCGATTGACTATTACAACATATTTTCGAAAAGGGCACAAAACGAACTAAGTGGGGTAATCCTTGGCTCTTTGCGCCAAGGCCCGCGTCTAGCTAAAAATCCTCAAATTTGACCTCTAAGACCTTCAAAAATCTCCTGGAAGTTAAACTAGTTTTACAAAATTAAACAATTATAATTTTTTTCGGGTGATACAAGATCACTCTTACACCACTGGATGCTACTGCATCAGGCACCCAGGGTAATTTTGAGAAGTGACCTTCACTTCTTTGTTTTTGGAAGAAAACCAAGGCGTTCAACCTCAACCTTCGACAACCAAGATGAATATTCAATAGGTCTGCCCTTCCACTTAACCGGATATTCTGCATACTGCTTGTTTCTGGTACTTTTGCCGATGCGGATATCCAGGATATCTTCTATCTCTTCTATATTTGGAGTATATGCTGAAATATTCCACAATTATGTTATTGGCCCCTCACCATTATCTCCTTCATGGTATTCTTCCAAATCTAAAATGTTAAAAACATGTGATATGTTAAGCCCACTTGGCAATTCCACTTCATATGCATCACCTGAATCCCATTTTTCTATAATTATGCATGGTCCAAACATCTTCATTTTCAGCTTATTATAGGTTTTAGCAAGAAATATTTCTTTTCTCAGATTGACCGTAACTTCATCTCCCACTTCAAATTTCTTAAACCATCATTTCTGGTCCGCCCTTATCTTGTACTGAGTATTCATCTTAGTAATATGCTTCTTCACTTCTTCATGAAAGCTCTTCATATGCTCTACAAAGACCTCAGTCTCAACACTGCAATTTTCCCCTGTATCCATCTTCCTCAACTCATAACCATTTCTTAGACTACTCCCATATATGATCTGGAATGGAGATTTGTTAGTACTCCTATTGATAGAATTGTTGTATGTAAATTATGCCTATGGAAAAACCAAATCCCATCCCTTGGGATTATATCCTACCAATCATATTAGTAGATTACCCAAACTTCTATTCACCACCTCTGTTTGTCGATCAGTTTGTGGGTGGTATGCACAACTAAATTTTAGGTCTATCTTCAATTTCTTCCATAGGGTCCTCCAGAAATACCCAAAAAACTTGGTATCCCTATCGAAAAAAATACTCTTTGGTAGACCATGAAGTCGTACCACCTCTTTGAAAAACAACCCTACAACATGAATTGCATCATTAGTTTTCTGGTAGGGAATAAAATGTGTCATATTTGAGAACCTGTCAACCACTACAAATATGGAGTCCTTCCCCCTCTGTGTCCTTGGTAGGCCAAGAACAAAATCCATGTTGATGTCCTCCCATGGTCTCTCTGGTAGAGGTAATGGATGATATAATCCAGTGTTCTGTCTCACACCCTTGGCCATCTGGCATACTCTGCAACTTTATACAAACCTCTTCACATCTTGTTGCAACTGTGGCCAATAGTAGTTCTCACTAATGAGGGCAATGGTCTTATCTCGACCAAAGTGTCCACCCAACCCTCCATTGTGCTTCTCCTTGACTAGATTATCCCTTATTGAACTCCTTGGAATGCATAATTGATTTCCTCTGAACAACATTCCATATTGGATCATAAAATCCAACCACTTAGTCCTGTATAAGGTAACAGGTTCTAAGTAAGCCCTCCAAGGCTCTGTAAAATCAGGATCTTCAGGGTACAAACCCTTAAGTTCGTCAAACCGTACAACTTCCACCTTCATTTTTGTCAATAAACATTGCCTTCTACTTAAGGCATTTGCAACTCTGTTTGATTTTCCACTCCTGTGCTTCAACACAAAGTTATAACTCTGTAGAAACTCAACCCACTTCAAGTGCCTCTGATTTAGCTTCCCTTGGCTATTAATATACTGTAAGGCCTAATGATCAGTATAACTCTTTTGGCAACAAATAATGCCTCCAATTCTTCAGAGCCTGAACTATAGCATAAATCTCTTGATCATAAACTGAATACTTCTTCCTAGCATCATTGAGTTTCTCACTAAAATAAACAACAAGTTTACCTTCTTGACTCAATGCAACTCCTATGGCACTACCACTAGCATCACAATCTACCTGAAATACCTTATTAAAATTAGGAAGTGCCAAAATAGGTTGCTTTATGACCTTCTTATTCAACATATCAAAGCTCTTATCTGCTCCTAAGGTCCACTTAAATTATTTCTTATCCCATATCATTGTTTCTATAAGGGGTGCACAAATACTGCTAAAATTTTTAGAATACATAGAAACCTAACCTCCATATTCGGTCTCTTTCCAATATGAGATATGGCTTTGTATAACCTGGCTTGTGCAGGATCTACTGCCTATTCTTATTCCTCAAATTTATCCTCTTCTTCTTCAACTTCATCTTCAATGCCATCTTCTCTCCTTGGCTCAAACCCTCTACACAGCTCCTCTTACAGAGCCAGAACTTACCTCTGCAAAGCTCTAAAATCTTCTTTTGGCACCACATTTCTCCCACCACCACGATTTATTTATGGAGGTATTCTGCTCACTTCTCTCACAAACCCTAACCACAAATCCTAGTGTAAACTGCCTCACGTCTAGCGATCTGTTTACACACTCAGGAAGTCCAGCTCTGATACCACTTGGTGAAGATCAAGCAACACAAACAAATGATACACAGGTGTTATTCCTTTGTTCATGGAAGAGAACCAAACATTTAATTACTTTCATCCCAAAATGAGGATACCAAAGAAAAGAGCCCTTTTACAATTTCAAAAATTCCCTCAAATACCCTGTTTTCCCCTTTTCCCGCCTAAAACCATCTATTTCAAATTTGAATTTTGGGGGCAACTTGCCGAGGTCATAACTTCACGCTCGTTGACCCGATTGACTATTAAAACATATTTTTGGAAAGGGCAAAAAATGAACTAAGTGGGGAAATCTTTGAATCTTCGTGCCAAGGCCTATGTCTAGCTGAAAATCCTCAAATTTGACCTCTAAGACCTTCAAAAATCTCCTACAAGTTAAACTAGTTTTACTAGTTTTACAAAATTAAATAATTACAATTTTTTTTTGGGTGATGCAAGATCACTCTTACACCACTGGATGCTCTTGCATCAATAGAGAAAAGTGGTGTAGAACAAAATTTCCAGAACTTCCAAAGACAAGCAAGAAAAATGGTGCTCAAAATGTTCAAAGAGGTATGACTTCAAAAGTTTAGAAAAAGAGTGAAAAAGAAGAAGTGTAGTAATTTGGGAGTTTCACTCCCATCCCATAATTAATCACCTCAATAAAATGAGGTGGTGAGGGGGTTGCACTAAGTATTTTATTTTTAGCCCCAAGGAGCCCTTTGCCATTGATGTCAAAGGGGTAGAATTTTAGTGAGGGGAGCAATTTAGAAATTCGATTGCAGTCAAAGACATTTTGTTTTGTACGGTTGCCATCAATGACAAAGGGGGATATTTTTGGAAATATTGAGCATATTGTTGTCATTGATGTCAAAGAATACATGAGGCAAAAATATTTTGATGTCAAAGGTGCATGGCACTCAAGGAAAAATATTCTTCATAATGCAAAGCAAGGCAAATATTTTTAAGGAAAGGTTCAAGGCAAGTATATCTCAAAAGCAAGGAAAATTATTGCAAGAAAAGGTTTATAATATTTAATTTAAATATTATAAAGAAGGTCAAAGAGGTTGATTGGGACAAAGTTTTTTAAAAAGTGGTTTGGGTCCAAGGTTTAAAATAAAAAGGCCAAGACTTAAAAGAGGAGGCAAGGTTTAAATATTAAGGCCAAATATTTAAAAGAATAATTGTAGGCCTAAAATTTTCGCACTCCTTTCCTCTAGGCTGATGGATCCGTGCCTCAGAGGGGAATGGAAAAATAGTAGAGCTACACCTCGAAAGAGAGGCACTTAATTGTGCCTTCTTGTGGTGATTTTTCGATGAATTAAGGGTTCACCAGGAAACTTTTAGCGGCAGTTTCCATACCTAGGCTTGGAAGATGTTTGATATGTTCTTTTTATAAATCATTCTCATACACCTAAGTTTGGCCTTTATGCAACTAAACTATTTATATGCAATTTTTATTTAATGAGGACAACAGACAGTGGATACAAAATGAAACACAATGCCTAAGATTGAGATTATAAGAAATTATAAGCCTTACTTGAGCCGAATGTTTGATGAAGATTCTAAGGCTTGTAGCAAGATAGAATCGCCTCTGTTTCTGACATAATCACCTCTATTCCAGATATAATATCTTGTGTTCCAAACAAAATAGCCTTCGATTTGACAAAATTGTAGGTGATTATGTCGCAATCCTGCAAAAAAATAATTGACAAAAAACAGGGTTTCTTGCAAAATATGGCAGTTTTCTTGTATTCCAAATCACAAATATGTTTTAATTTCTATATTCAAATGGATATGAAATGACATGAGAACACTATGATGACAATTCAACCTAGTATGCCATGGATTTATGCGATTATGATCCAAATTTTATGATGTAGTTAATTGAAATGATGGTGAACACCAAGATGCAATATGTAAATTAAAGCAGTAAACTAAATAAATATTGAACAATGCATGAACAAAAGAGAAATAGGGAAAGAGATGCAAAATATGGTTTTAATCCTTGCCCCCTTTTTGATCTATAGATAGGATCGCCTGTCTTCTGACAAAATCACCTCCAATATGATGAAATCGCCTATCGTTTTTGACAAAATCACCTGGCGTTTCTATTGATCGTCTGATGATTATGCTGATATCTAGGTGATTGTAACTGGGACATGCAATGAAAAAATTAAACAAATGGGGATGCTAGGATATGGAATTGCATAGCAAACTGATGCGAGGGATCCTTAAGGAAGTTTAGAATCTATCTCAAGGAATCAGAATTCAACCTGCTAGGTAGCCAGTCAGTCAATCAAGAGGAAAAAAGGAAAAGGGGGACTAGATTAAATAGGCCAAGGGGGGATTTGAGGGATTTGGGAGGTTAGGCTAAACATGGAGGAGGTTTTGATCCCTCTTATGTTTGTCACCTCTAATCTACTAGCCAAACTCCCTGATCTGAACGACGGCTAAACCAGGTAAGAGGTTTTAAACCAGATATTATCTTTTAGCAAATTTGTTAAAATTTTGTTTTAGGATCTATCATCAGGCGATTTTGTTAACCGTTGGGTGATTTTGCCCAACGGTCAAACAATTTTTGTTTTATTAGCGCAAAAAATGAGGATATTGTTTTCTCACCGTTTTAGCTGACTTTCGGGTAAATTTTGAATAATTTTAATAATTTTTATGATGTTTAGGTAAATTAAATGTGTCAATTTTAATGTTGAGATGATTTGATAGGGTAAAAATTCTCTTGAAGATGACCTTACTTTTCTAGGAGAAAAACTAAGGAAAATGAGTCAATTTTCCATGTCTACATTTTGCCCCTTCTTTGACGTATTTATGAACAATAAATGTGTCAAAGAAAAGTGTAGACACATGAGTAGAAATGATTATGATTTGACATGGGCAAAAATGGAGTAGATGATTTAGAATGAATAGTCTATGTCAAATTGATGTCTTAGAAAAAAATAATTACTAATTTATTGACTAGGATGCCCCCTCGAATTTTTACACCAAATTTTATGTTTGGTGGAAAAATCGAATTTGATCTTCTTTGTTTTATATGACTTTGTGTAATTTATTGGATGATTCATTACATTTCCTTATGATGGTTGTGTTACATAATTTTTTGTAATCATGCTTTGATTTTTGAACATCTTGATCATGCTCAACATAAAAGGAAAATGATTTTGTAAAATTTGTTTTGAGAAATATGATTTTGTGTGATGACAGATTTGAGGGATTAGCAATAAACCTCAAAGGATGTTGTGTTGTTATATGACTATTGGTGGAGTTCAAAGCTCGCTAAGTCATGAAGCGGATCCTGTTATGAGGAAGTTTTTCATTGCTAATACCAAAATATTGTGTTCTTAAGAATAATATTAAGGATTTATGATGAGAAAGAAATGTTTGATGTTGTTTTGGGACAAGATGTTTGATAGATTCTAGCAATAAACCTTAAATAATGTTGTGCTTTTATGAGAATTTTGGTGGAGTTCAAAGCTCGCTAAGTCTCGAAGCTAATCCTGTTTGTGAGGAAAATTTTTGGTATTGCTAAGAATGGTTGTATGCTTAAGAATAATCTTAAGGCTTTTGTAGTAATAGGAATATGTGTGATGTTTGTTTGATAATAATGTATGTGGTAAATATTTGTGAAATAGATTGAGCAAAGCATGAAAAATTATGAAGGATGATTTACACTAAGCATAGAATTCCTAAGTGTGAAATTATATGAAATAATTACTTAGGAATTATACTTTCATCACGCAAATCAAAATGAAATGCATGATGATATGAAATTATTTGTTCTTTTAAAATGTAAAGTAATGTAAGATAAATCATTGTGTCACATGTTTCAAAAATATTATGAAATTTTTATGAAAATATATGGACCAATTTTGGGCATGAAAAATTAGAAAGGTGGTTTACGCTAGGTATAGAAATCCTAGTGTGAAAATTGAGAAGAATAATTCCTAGGAATTATACCATCATCGCGAAGTCATGAATGCTATGTATGATAAGTAATTTTGAACCACGTGTTATTTTTGCAATAAGTTGTTTTTGAGATTTTTGAAATTTTGGAAATATCTATGCAATGTGTTAATATAAAAGTAATGATAAACTAATGTAGTCCGAAAAATTTCAAAGAAATATTTTAACTTATTTCAAATACAAATTCAAATTTATCAAAAACCAGTGTGTGATGTGTGAGTCCATTATCCATCTTGGTTTGACACAATGATACAAAATCTCTCAAGGATCAAATGTGTGTGTTTTTTAATGTTCATTTACCAATTTTGAGTAAGGTAATGATGCAAGCAAACTTGAATGAACCAATGTGTGTGCAAGTGAAGGATTCATTAACCATGATTTTTTTGCATGAAACCGTACCAGACTACTATGCAAGTCAAGTCATCAAAAGCTAGTTAATCCAAAAGCGAACATAGGTATGTACAAAAGAAGGTCACTAATATGACAGACATGTTGCCATTCGAAAAGGAATTACCCAATGTCAAGCAAGTTGGGCACAAATCACCTGTTATGGGGTTTACCTCATGATTTTAGAATAACTGAGAATTCCAGGGATTCAAGCTCATTCACCATTATTTTCTTTACTTTCAAGTGATAGGGATTTATTCATTTTGTTTTGAATAAGGAGATTTTATTGCTCCTATTTTTCTCTTTTCGTTCTCTTTTTGATTTTTTTTTATCTTTATTTTTCTTTTGATTTTTGACTTTTTCTTTTGGGATACTTGCTCGGATTGGCTGTAGAGAAAGGAATTTTTATTCGGGTAGGGGTGAGCTTGTCCTTTTGCCAATTCTAAAAAATTCTACACCATATGCATGATAGGATAGCAGGAGAAACTTTTTGCTCAAGAGACTAAGACTACTATGTAGTATCATTTTTCGAATTTGCAACAAATAATTTTAATGTGTAAAAGTGTACTTGGTTCAAGAAGTAGCAAGATCATTTTCCAAAACTCAAAATATTATTTAGTGAAATAGTGATCTTTGATATAAGAGAGATTTATAATCATAGTGATAAAATAAAAATAATTAATTTGTGAAATTTAGTGTATGGTTCAAGATAAATTTTGAATTAATCAGAAATAAAGAAAAATATAGCTTCAAAATTTTGAAATACAACAATTAATAAAAATGCATAATGATTTGAAATAATTTTGAGATTTTGATACTTTTTAATTTTTTGTTTTGTTTTTTATGTTTTAATGATGGAAGTGGTGGTATATACAAGATGATCTATATACATTATACAAGGTTATTTGAGTATAGGATGTCTAGGGTGGCTTAAAAATCAAAGGAGGTTTTGAAGGATAATTTGGTTGTGGTGTATGTGAAGATGTTTGGTTGATAATTGATATTGTTGTGATGAAGAATGAGATGTAGATGAAGAAAAGTGATGGACAGAAGATGACAATGATAAAGAGGAAAAAAATAGAGAACTTGATGTGATAATAATAATGAAAGGGAGAATGAAGAATAAAAGGTGATGAATAAAAGGTAGCGATAAAAAAATATTTGTTATAATGTAGAACAATATAGCAAAAGATTTGACTTTTATGTGTAAAATTGATCATGTTACAAAACAAAATGTCAAAAGGATAAGAAGGTTCTTCATTCTTATCACTATATTCTAAGTCTTGATAAGATGGAGGGAGCATATGTGAAAGATATGCATGGGTGTTATTTCGTAAACAAGGATGATTGGATATGGATGAAGAAAAGTGATTGATAGGAGGTAATTGTGATAATAGAGCATGTATAGAACTTGATGTTTCAACCATTAAATATTCTTCAAATGGTGTTGGGTCACCATGTATGGTAACAATTTTATTTGCAAGTTTAAACTTCAAACATTGATGAAGAGTGGAAGGGACAACCCTCATCGTAAGAATCCAAGGACTTTTGAAAAGTAGGTTGTAAGGTGAAGGACAGGATGCTACATAAAACAAAGTATTAAGGGTCTTGGGTCCACTCTGAAGGGGAAGAATTATAGTGCCTCGAGCTTCTTGAATTTCATTGTTAAAATATTTTATAATAACATTTGATTAATTGAGATCTTCTTCCTTTAATATGAGGTTTTGGAATAATTGATAAGTGCATAAATTAAGAGAGGAGCCATTATCTACCATGATAATTTTAATAGATGTTTCTTTAATAAATCTTGTAATATAAAGAAAGGAGTCTTTTTGTGGAGTAGAGGAAGGAATCTCCTCATCATAGAATGAAATATGGTTAACCTCAAGAGGGCTTACACCATTAATTATTTTCTTAGGGAAAATATCATGAGGAACAAATTGTTGGCTAAGAATCTTGAACAAAGTTTCCCTATGAACATGAGAACTTTGTAATACTTCTAAAAGGGATATCTTTGCTTGAGGATTAATCACTTGTTGTTGGCTATCAAAGTGGATTTCAGATTGATATTTTGATGCTAAATATGGGCTTTATATGCTTACATTCCATTTTGGATCATTCTCTAGAGCCAAAGATAGTTTTTAAGGTTGGTCAAATGAAGAAACTATCTCTTGAATATCAAATTGAGTTGATTGAACTTGAGGTTTCTCATTTGTAGTTTCTATTACAATATTAGTAATATCATCATGATGGGATACATTAAGATGCAATATTTGATCAGTTTACTGTTGTTGATAATTGGGTAGGGATTCTTGGGAGATCCCCATTTCTTGATTAATTATGGGTATTTTTTGTGTAGGAGTTTTATTATTTATTGGATATTTATAGTCAGTTGTAGATTGTAATTCCTTTATAGTGAAAAGACCCTCGTCAATCAAATCTTGAATTGCACATCTTAAATTTCTATATTTTTGTGTCATATGTTCATTTACTCTATGATATTCACAAAATAGCTCAGGTTTATACCAATATGTTGTGGTATCAGGTTGTCTTATAGGAGGTAACTCAATACTATTTGTATCAATTAAATGCTTGAGAATTATATCCATTGGTTGATTGAGCTTAGTAAATTTATGTGGTGAAGGTTTTTAAGAGGTTTTTGATAATTGGATTAGGAATTTTGCCATAAAAGGAGTTAATGGTTTATTACCTCTTTTTTCTTTATTATGGGTAGAATTATGATAGAAGATTGTGAAGTTTGATGTGAGTGCATTGTAGGATTGGAAGAATAAGTATTTTCTTGTTGAAATGGATGTGCTGTGTTGAAAGAAGCATGTTGAAATGGTGGAGAAGGATTGTATGTGGATCGATAGGCATAATATGGATATGTGGGAGAAAAAATAATATCGTTATGAAGAGGATTGGAAAATGGATTGTCTTGTTGGGGTAAAAAATGAGAAAAGTGTGATAAAGGTGATGTTGGATATGGATGAGGTTGGTCATAATCAACAAATGTATTTGGCAAAATTTTCCCAACATTACTTATGAGCACATATTGATTTGAGTTAAGACTCATGGTTTATTTAGTAATTCTAAAAGTAATATTTGGCATCTAAAATTTATAATCTAAAACATACAAATTTGAAATGATGTTTTTTTTGTTGTTTTTCTTGTATATATATATATTTTTGTTTATTTGTTTTTGAAATCAGAAGAAATGGCTATGTATTCACGTCGGGTTCACCAAAGAATGTAGGCCTAAAATTTTTGCACTCCTTTCCTCTAGGTTGATGGATCTGTGCCTCAGAGGAGAATGGAAAAATAGTAGAGCTACACCTCGAAAGAGAGGCACTTAATTATGCCTTATTATGGTGATTTTTCGACGAATTAAGGGTTCACCAGGAAACTTTTAGCGGCAGTTTCCATATCTAGGCTTGGAAGATGTTTGATGTGTTCTTTTTATAAATCATTCTCATACACCTAAGTTTGGCCTTTATGCAACTAAACTATTTATATGCAATTTTGATCTAATGAGGACTACAGATAGTGGATACAAAATGAAACACAATGCTTAAGATTGGGACTAAAAGAAATTATAAGCCTTACTTGAGTCAGATATTTGATGAAGATTCTGAGGCTTGTAGCAGGACAAAATCGCCTCTATTTCTGACAGAATCGCCTCTGTTACAAATAGAATCGCCTGTGTTCCAAACAAAATCGCCTTTGATTTGAGAAAATCGCAGGCGATTATGTCGCAATCCTACAACAAAATAATTGATAGAAAATAGGGTGTCTTGCAAAATATGGGAGTTTTCTTATATTCCAAATCACAAATATGTTTTAATTTCTATATGCAAATGGATATGAAATGACATGAAAATAGTATGATGACAATTCAACCTAGTATGCCATGGATTTATGTGATTATGATCCTGATTTTATGATGCAGTTAATTGAAATGATGGTGAACGCCAAGATGCAATATGCAAATTTAAGCAGTAAACTAAATAAATATTGAACAATGCATGAACAAAATGGAAACAAGGAAAGAGATGCAAAAAATGGTTTGAATCCTTCCCCCCTTGATGATCTGCAGACAGGATCGCCTGTCTTCTGACAAAATTGCCTTCAATATAACGAAATCGCTTGCCGTTTCTAACAAAATCACTTGGCATTTCTGTCGATCGCTTGACGATTATGTTGATATCTGGGCGATTGTAACTAGGACCTGCAATGATAAAATTAAACAAATGGGGATATCGAGAGATGGAATTGCATAGCAAACTGATGCAAGGGATCCTTAAGGGAGTTTAGAAGCTATCTTAAGGAATCAAAATTCAGCCTACCAGGTAGCCAGTTAGTTAGTCAGGAGGAAAAAGGAAAAAGGGGGCCTAGATTAAATAGGCCAAAGGGGGATTTGAAGGAGTTGGGAGGTTAGGCTAAACATGGAGGAGGTTTTGATCCCTCCTATGTTTGTCACCTCTAATATACTCGCCAACCTCCCTGATCCAAACGATGGCTAAACCAGGTAAGAGGTTTTAAACTGGATTTTGTCTTTTAGCAAATTTGTTAAAATTTTGTTTTAACATAAAATCACCTGCTGATTTTGTCGATCGTCAGGCGATTTTATTAACTGTTGGGTGATTTTTCCCAATGGTCAAACAATTTTTGGTTTATTGGCACAAAAAATGAGGAGATTGTTTTCTCACCGTTCAAGCCTCTAACTTGAGAGGAATTTTATAATAACATTTGATTCATTGAGATATTCCTTTAATCTGAGTTTTTGAAATAATTGATAAGTGCATAATTTAAGAGAGGAGCCATTATCTACAATGATAGTTTTAATAGATATTTCTTTAATAAATCCTGTAATATAAAGAAAGGAGTCTTTTTGTGGAGTAGAGAAAGGAATCTCCTCATCATAGAATGAAATATGGTTAACCTCAAGAGGGCTTACACCATTAATTATTTTCTTAGGGAAAAGATCATGAGGAACAAATTGTTGGCTAAGAATCTTGAACAAAGTTTCCCTATGAAAATGAGAACTTTGTAATACTTCTAAAAGGGATATCTTTGCTTGAGGATTAATCACTTGTTGTTGGCTATCAAAGTGGATTTCAGATTGAGATTTTGATGCTAAATATGGGCTTTCTATGCTTACATTCCATTTTGGATCATTCTCTAGAGCCAAAGATAGTTTTTAAGGTTGGTCAAATAAAGAAACTATCTCTTGAATATCAAATTGAGTTGATTGAACTTGAGGTTTCTCATTTGTAGTTTCTATTACAATATTAGTAATATCATCATGATGGGATACATTAAGATGCAATATTTGATCGATTTCCTGTTGTTGATAATTGAATAGGGGTTCTCGGGAGATCCACATGTCTTGATTAATTATGGGTATTTGTTGTGTAGGAGTTTTATTATTTATTGGATATTTATAATCAGTTGTAGATTGTAATTCCTATATAGTGGAAAGACCCTCGTCAATCAAATCTTGAATTGCAAGCTTAAATTTCTACATTTTTGTGTCATATGTCCATCCACTCTATGATATTCACAATATAGCTCGATTTTATACCAATATGTTGTGGTATCAGGTTGTCTTATGGGAGGTAACTCAATCCTATTTGTATCAATTAAATGCTTGTGAATTATATCCATTGGTTGATTGAGCTTAGGAAATTTATGTGGTGAAGGTTTTTGAGAGGTTTTTTATAATTGGCTTAGGAATTCCGTAATAAAAGGACTTAATGGTTTATTACCTATTTTTTATTTATTAGGGGTAGAATTATGATAGGAAGATTGTGAAGTATGATGTGAGTGCATGGTAGGATTGGAAGAAGAAGTATTTTCTTGTAGAAATGGATGTGCTGTGTTGAAAGAAGGATGTTGAAATGATGGAGAAGGATTGTATGTGGATCGAGAGGTATACTATGGATATGTGGGAGAAAATATAATATCGTTATGAAGAGGATTGGAAAAGGGGTTGTCTTGTTGGGGTAAAATTTGAGAAAAGTGTGATAAAGGAGATGTTGAATATGGATGAGGTTGGTCATAATCAACAAATGTATTTGGCAGAATTTTCCTAAAATTACTGATGAGCTCATATTGATTTGAGTTGAGACTCATGGTTTATTTAGTACTTATAAAAGTAATATTTGGTATCTAAAATTTAGAATCTAAAACATACAAATTTGAAATGATGATTTTTTTATTGTTTTTCTTGTATATATATTTTTTTGTTTGTTTGTTTTTGAAATCAGAAGAAATGCCTATGTATTCACGTCGGGTTCACCAAAGAATGTAGGCCTAAAATTTTTCCACTCCTTTCCTCTAGGCTGATGGATCTGCGCATCAGATGGAAATGGGAAAATAGTAGAGCTACACCTCGAAAGAGAGACACTTAATTGTGCCTTCTTGTGGTGATTTTTTGACAAATTAAGGGCTCACCAGGAAACTTTTAGCGACAGTTTCGATACCTAGTCTTAGAATATGTTTGATGTGTTCTTATAAATTCTCATACACCTAAGTTTGACCTTTATACAACTAAACTATCTATATGCAATTTTTATTTAATGAGGACAATAGACAGTGGATACAAAATGATATACAATGCCTAGGATTGGGATTATAAGAAATTATAAACCTTACTTGAGACGGATGTTTGATGAAGATTCTGAGACTTGTAGCAAGAAAAAATCGCCTCTGTTTCTGATAGAATCGCCTATGTTCTAGATAGAATCGCCCGTTTTCTAGACAAAATCACCTTCAATTTGACAAAATTGGAGGCGATTATGTCGCAATCCTGAAGCAAAATAATTGACAGAAAATAGGGTTTCTTGCAAAATATGGCAGTTTTCATGTATTCCAAATCACAAATATGTATTAATTTCTATATGCAAATGGATATGAAATGACACGAGAACACTATGATGACAATTCAACCTAGTATGCCATGGATTTATGCGATTATGATCCTAATTTTACGATGTAGTTAATTGAAATAATGGTGAACATCAAGATGCAATATGTAAATTTAAGCAGTAAACTAAATAAATATTGAACAATGCATGAACAAAAGGGAAACTTGGAAAGAGATGCAAATAGTGGTTTGAATCCTTTCCCCCTTGTTGATCTGTAGACAGGATCACCTATCTTCTAACAAAATCACCTCCGATCTAACGAAATCGCCTATCGTTTCTAAAGAAATCGCCTGACATTTCTATCGATCGCCTGGCATTTCTGTCTGTCGCCTGACGATTATGCTGATATTTGGGTGATTGTAATTGGGACCTGCAATAACAAAATTAAACAAATGGGGATGTCGAGAGATGGAATTGCGTAGCAAACTGATGCAAGGGATCCTTAAGGGAGTTTAGAAACTGTCTTAAGGAATCATAATTCAACCTGCCAGACAACCAGTCAGTCAGTCAGGAGCAAAAAGGGATAAGGGAACCCATATTAAATAGGCCAAGGGGGGATTTGAGGGATTTGTAAGGTTAGGCTAAACATGGAGGAGGTTTTGATCCCTCCTATGTTTTTCAGCTCCAATCTACTCGCCAACCTCCCTGATCCGAACGACGACTAAACCAGATAAGAGGTTTAAAACTATATTTTATCGTTTAGCAAATTTGTTAAAATTCTATTTTAAGACAAAATCGCCCGACGATTTTGTCGATCGTCAGGCGATTTTGTTGACCATTGCGCCATTTTTCCCAACGGTCAAACAATTTTTGGTTTATTGGTACAAAAAATGAGGAGATTGTTGTCTCACCATTTTAGTCAACTTTCAGGTAAATTTTGAATAATTTTAATAATTTTTATGATGTTTAGGTAACTTAAATGTTTCAATTTTAATGTTGAGATGATTTGGTAGGGTAAAAATTCTCTTGAAGATGACCTTACTTTTCTAGGAGAAAAACTAAGGAAAATGAGTCAATTTTTCATGTCTACATTTTACCCCCTCTTTGACATATTTATGAACAATAAATGCATCAAAGAAAAGTGTAGAAACTTGAGTAGAAATGATTATGATTTGACATGGGCAAAAATGGAGTAGATGGTTTAGAATGAATAGTTTATGTGAAATTGTTGTCTTAGAAAAAATAATTACTAATTTACTGACTAGGATGCCCCCTCGAGTTTTTACACCAAATTTTACGTTTGGTGGAAAACTCGAATTTGATCTTCTTTGTTCTATGTGACTTTGTGTGATTTATTGGATGATTCATTACATTTCCTTATGATGGTTGTGTTACATAATTTCTTGTAATCATAATTTGATTTTTGAACATCTTGATCATGCTCAACATAAAAGGAAAATGATTTTATAAAATGTGTTTTGAGAAATATGATTTTGTGTGATGATAGATTTGAGGTATTAGCAATGAACCTAAAAGGATGTTGTGTTGTTATATGACTGTTGGTGGAGTTCAAAGCTCGCTAAGTCATGAAGCGGATCCTGTTATGAGGAAGTTTTGCATTGCTAATACAAAAATATTATGTGCTTAAGAATAATATTAAGGCTTTATGATGAGAAATAAATGTTTGATGTTGTTTTGGGAAAAGATGTTTGATAGATTCTAGCAATAAACCTCAAAGGATGTTGTGCTTTTATGAGACTGTTGGTGGAGTTCAAAGCTCGCTAGATTGAGCAAAGCATGAAAAATTCGAAGGATGATTTACACTAAGCATAGAATTCCTAAGTGTGAAATTATATGAAATAATTACTTAAGAATTATACTATCATCACGAAAATCAAAATGAAATGCATGATGATATGAAATTATTTGTTCTTTTGAAATGTAAAGTAATGTACGATAAATCATTGTGTCACATGTTTCAAAAATATTATGAAAATATATGGACCAATTTTGGGCATGAAAAATTAGAAAGATGGTTTACTCTAGGTATAGAATTCCTAGTGTGAAAATTGAGAAGAATAATTCCTAGGAATTATACCATCATCACGAAGTCATGAATGCTATGTATGATAAGTGATTTTGAACTACATGTTATTTTTGCAATAAGTTGTTTTTGAGATTTTTGAAATTTTAGAAATATCTATGTAATGTGTTAATATGAAAGTAATGATAAACTAACGTTGTCCGAAAAATTTCAAAGAAATATTTTAACTTATTTCAAAGACAAATTCAAATTTATCAAAAACCAGTGTGTGATGAGTGAGTTTATTATCCATCTTGATTTAACACAATGATACAAAATCTCTCAAGGATCAAATGTGTGTGCTTTGTAATGTTCATTTTCCAATTTTGAGTAAGGTAGTGATGCAAGAAAACTTGAATGAACCAATGTGTGTGCAAGTGAAGCGTTCATTAACCATGCTTTTTGTGCTTGAAATCGTACCAGACTACTATGCATGTTAATTCATCAAAAACTAGCTAATTCACAAGCAGACATAGGTCTGTACAAAATAAGGTCGCTAATGTGACAAACATGTCTCCACGCGAAAAGGAATTACCCAATGTCAAGCGAGTTGGGCACAAATCACCTGTTATGGGGTTTACCTTATGATTTTAGAATAACTGAGAATTCCAGGGATTCAAGCTCATTCACCCTTCTTTTATTTAATTTCAAGGGACAATGATTTTGTTCATTTTGTTTTGAACAAGGGGATTTTATTGCTTTTCTTTTTCTCTTTTCGTTCTCATTTTTATTTTTTATTTCTCTTTATTTTTATTTTTATTTTTGACTTTTTCTTTTGGGATACTTGCTTGGATTGGTTGTAGAGCAAGGGATTTTTATTCGAGCAGGGGTGAGCTTGTCCTTTTTCCAATTCTCAAAAATTCTAGACCATGTGCATGATAGGATAGCAGGGGAAACTTTTTGCTCAAGAGACTAAGACTACTATGTAGTATCATTTTTCAAATTTGCAACAAATAATTTTAATGTGTAAAAGTGTACTTGGTTCAAGAAGTAGCAAGATCATTTTCCAAAACTCAAAATATTATTTAGTGAAATAGTGATCTTCGATACAAGAGAGATTTATAATCATAGTGATAAAATAAAAATAATTAATTTGTGAAATTTAGTGTATGGTTCAAGATAACTTTTGAATTAATCCAAAATAAAGGAAAATATAGCTTCAAAATTTTGAAATACAATAATTAATAACAATGCATAATGATTTGAAATAATTTTGAGATTTTGATACTTTTTGATTTTTTTTTTTTTGATGTTTTAATGATGGAATTTGTGGTATATACAAGATGATCTATATACATTATACAAGGTTATTTGAGTATAGCATGTCTAGGGTGGCTTCAAAATCAGAGGAGGTTTTTAAGGATAATTTGGTTGTGGTGTATGTGAAGTTGTTTGGTTGATAATTGAGATTATTGTGATGAAGAATGAGATGTAGATGAAGAAAAGTGATGGATAGAAGATGACAATGATAAAGAGGAAAAAAATAGAGAACTTGATGTGATAATAATAATGAAAGGGATAATGAAGAACAAAAGGTAGAGATAACAAAAGCTTTGTTATAATGTAGAAGAATGTAGCAAAAGATTTAACTTTTATGTGTAAAATTGATCATGTTACAAAATAAAATGTCAAAAGGATAAGAAGGTTCTTCATTCTTATCACTATCTTCCAAGTCTTGATAATATGAAGGGAGCATATGTGAAATATATGCATGGGTGTTATTTTGTAAACAAGGATGATTGGATATGGATGAAGAAAAGTGATTGATAAGAGGTAATTGTGATAATGGAGAATGTATAGAACTTGATGTTTCAACCGTTAAAGATTCTTCAAATGGTGTTAGATCACCATGTATGGTAACAATTTTATTTGCAAGTTTAAACTTCAAACATTGATGAAGAGTGGAAGGGACAACCCTCATCGTATGAATCCAAGGACTTATGAGAAGTAGGTTGTAAGGTGAAGGACAAGATGATACATAAAACAAAGTATCCAGGATATTGGGTCCATTCTTAAGGGGAAGAGTTATAGTACCTCGAGCTTCTTGAATTTCATTGTTAAAATATTTTATAATAACATTTGATTCATTGAGATCTTCTTACTTTAATCCGAGTTTTTGGAATAATTGATAAGTGCATAAATTAAGAGAGGAGCCATTATCAACCATGATAGTTTTAATAGATGTTTCTTTAATAAATCCTATAATATTAAGAAATGATTCTTTTTGTGGAGTAGAGGAAGGAATCTCCTCATCATAGAATGAAATATGGTTAACCTCAAGCGGGATTACATTATTAATTATTTTCTTAGGGAAAAAATCATGAGGAACAAATTGTTGGCTAAGAATCTTGAAAAACGTTTCCCTATGAACATGAGAACTTTGTAATACTTCTAAAAGGGATATCTTTGCTTGAGGATTAATCACTTGTTGTTGGCTATCAAAGTGGATTTCAAATTGATATTTTGATGCTAAATATGGGCTTTCTATGCTTACATTCCATTTTGGATCATTCTCTAGAGCCAAAGATAGTTTTGAAGGTTGGTCAAATGAGGAAACTATCTCTTGAATATCAAATTGAGTTGATTGAACTTGAGGTTGTTCATTTGTAGTTTCTATTGTAATATTAGTAATATCATCGTGATGGGATACATTAAGATGCAATATTTGATCGGTTTCCTGTTGTTGATAATTGAATATGGATTCTTGGGAGATCCCCATGTCTTGATTAATTATGGGTATTTGTTGTGTAGGAGTTTGATTATTTATTGGATATTTATAATCAGTTGTAGATTGTAATTCCTTTATAGTGAAAAGACCCTCGTCAATCAAATCTTGAATTGCACATCTTAAATTTCTACATTTTTGTGTCATATGTCCATCCACTCTATGATATTCATAATATAGCCCAGGTTTATACCAATATGCTGTGGTAGTTGTCTTATGGGCGGTAACTCAATCCTATTCGTATAAAATAAATGCTTGAGAATTATATCCATTGGTTGATTGAGCTTAGTAAATTTATGTGGTGAAGGTTTTTGAGAGGTTTTTTATAATTGGCTTAGGAATTTCGCCATAAAAGGAGTTAATGGTTTATTACCTCTTTTTTCTTTATTATGGGTAGAATGATGATAGGAAGATTGTGAAGTATGATGTGAGTGCATTGTAGGATTGGAAGAAGAAGTATTTTCTTGTTGAAATGGATGTGTTGTGTTGAAAGAAGAATATTGAAATGATGGAGAAGGATTGTATGTGGATCGATAGACATAATATGGATATGAGGGAGAAAATATAATATCATTATGAAGAGGATTGGAAAAGGGATTGTCTTGTTGGGGTAAAAAATATGAAAAGTGTGATAAAGGTGATGTTGAATATGGATGAGGTTGGTCATAATCAACAAATGTATTTGGCAGAACTTTCCCAACATTACTGATGAGCTCATATTGATTTGAGTTAAGACTCATGGTTTCTTTAGTACTTCTAAAAGTAATATTTGGTATCTAAAATTTAGAATCTAAAACATACAAATTTGAAATGATGATTTTTCTGTTGTTTTTCTTGTATATTTGTTTGTTTGTTTGTTTTTGAAATAAGAAGAAATGCCTATGTATTCACGTCGGGTTCACCAAAGAATGTAGGCCTAAAATTTTCGCACTCCTTTCCTCTAGGTTGATGGGAAAATAGTAGAGTTACACCTCGAAAGAGAGGCACTTAATTGTGCCTTCTTGTGGTGATTTTTTGATGAATTAAGGGTTCACAAGGAAACTTTTAGCGGTAGTTTCCATAACTAGGCTTAGAATATGTTTGATGTGTTCTTTTTATAAATCATTCTTATACACCTAAGTTTGGTCTATATGCAACTAAACTATCTATATACAATTTTGATTTAATGAGGACAGCAGACAGTGGATACAAAATAAAATATAATGCCTAAGATTGGGATTATAAGTAATTATAAGCCTTACTTGAGTCGGATGTTTGATGAAGATTCTGAGGCTTGTAGTAGGACAAAATCACCTCTTTTTTTGACATAATCACCTCTGTTCTAAACAGAATCACCTATGTTCCAAAAAACATCGTCTTCAATTTGACAAAATCGCAGGCGATTATGTCACAATCCTGTAGCAAAATAATTGACAAAAAACAAGGTTTCTTGCAAAATATGGCAGTTTTCTTGTATTCCAAATCACAAATATGTTTTAATTTCATTATGCAAATGGATATGAAATGACATGAGAACACTATGATGACAATTCAACCTAGTATGCCATGGATTTATGCAATTATGATCCTGATTTTGCGATGTAGTTAATTGAAATGATGGTGAAAACCAAGTTGCAATATGCAAATTTAAGCAGTAAACTAAATAAATATTGAACAATGCATGAAAAAAAGGGAAATAGGAAAAGAGATGCAAAAAATGGTTTGAATACTTGCCCCCTTGCTGATCTGCAGACATGATCGCTTGTCTTCTGACAAAATCGCCTCCGATATGATGAAATCACCTGCCATTTCTTACGAAATCGCCTAGCATTTTTGTCGATCGCCTAGCGATTATGCTGATATCTGGGCGATTGTAACTGAGACCTGCAATAAAATTAAAAAAATGGGGATGTCGAGATATGGAATTGCATAGCAAACTGATGCGAGGGATCCTTAAGGGAGTTTAGAAGTTATCTCAAGGAATCAAAATTCAACCTGCCAGGCAGCCAGTCAATCTGTCAGGAAGAGAAAGGTAAATGGGGGCCTTGATTAAATAGGCCAAGGGGGGATTTGAAGGATTTGGGAGGTTAGGCTAAACATGGAGGAGGTTTTGATCCCTCCTATGTTTGTCACCTCTAATCTACTCGCCAACCTCCCTGATCTGAACGATGGCTAAACGAGGTAAGAGGTTTTAAACTAGATTTTTTCTTTTAGAAAATTTGTTAAAATTCTGTTTAGGACAAAATCGCTTGGCAATTTTGTTGATCATCAGGAAATTTTGTTGACCGTTGGGCAATTTTGCCGAATGGTCAAACAATTTTTGGTTTATTGGTGCAAAAAACGAGGAGATTGTTTTCTCACCATTTTAGCCGACTTTCGGGTAAATTTTGAATAATTTTAAGAATTTTTATGATGTTTAGGTAAATCAAATGTGTCAATTTTAATGTTGAGATGATTTGATAGGGTAAAAATTCTCTTGAATATGACCTTACTTTTCTAGGAGAAAAACTAAGGAAAATGAGTCAATTTTTCATGTCTACAATAATATTATAATATTTTTAATATTATAATATAAATTTTATGTTATAATATTTAAACCCAAATGTGCCAAAATTTTGGAGGTTTCAAAATATAAGCCGACCTTGGGAAATTCGAAGATGTTTTTACAAAGCATATAAATACATTGCCCTTTCACCTTTGAAAGAGTGTTACAAGCATTTCGTTAATGATTTTTGTGCATGATTTTTTTGTGAATGGCAGAGATAAAAAGAGATAATAAATTTCAAGGTGTGTAGGTGCTAGCATTGTCAAATCTGTGTGTGTGTCGATTGGGTCTCACCCGTTTGGGGTAGCCCATTGGTTGGTTGGCTTGCGTGAGCGTTGTTGAGAGAAGGGTCATGGGGTCGAAACATTCTGATGTCATTTTGCTGTAGGTTGAGTTTCATATTATTGTAGGACATAAGGTTTATATATGATGCGCACCATTTTTAGTGCCACCTATTACGGTAGCACAGTTGATTAGAGGTGCTTGTGGAAGCACTACGGTGTGGGAGGTCAAGGTTTCGAATCACAACCGCATATGAGGTATTTGAATTTTTAAATTTTGTTTTGGTTTAATTTGAGGTGGTCACAAGAGTGCATAAAGTCTTTGATTTTGAATTGAATTAATTGAGCAGGAGTGACAAGGTGTATTAGGTGTATGTGAAAATTGTATTTTGTTGAGGGAATTATTTATATATATCAAAGTGGGAGTTGTATGGTGTATTGTGTCATTTGGAAATTGTATGTGGTGTAATGTGTGAGGGAGTTATTTGTGATTGTTAAAAAAAAAGAGTTATAAGGTGTATAAGATTTATTGTATTTGGCATTGTTGATATATTGTACTTGGCACTTTAGAAAGGAGACATAAGGTGTATTGTGGTATTTTTGTTGATTGTATTTTTGCATGATATTTTGAGGGGTTTGGTTCATTATTAAAGAATTTATATTGTGAAACCAAAAAGGAGTTATGAAGCATTATTTTCAGGCATTCTTGTGCACATATTCTTGAGAAGATTTTATGTGAATGTTTTGAAAAGGATTTTTGCCAACCTGTTTTTGAAGTGGCAAAAGGAAGGAGATTATTTTGAGATAGGTTTTTGAAGGCACATCATCATCAAGGTATTTTTGAGGTATGGTGTTTTAATTCCTACTCAAAGTGGTGTTGTTTGAAGAAAATAGTTTTAAGTCATAAGGTGGAGATATAAGAATTAATTTATGTGCATTGTTGAAAATATTTGTGCTAGAGTGTGAAAGCTAAGTTGTGCTTTATTATTGAATAAAGTTGGAGACACAAGTGCTAGGGCTTGAGAACAAAGTTGTGCATCATTTATGAATACAATTGGAAACACGTGCTAGGGTTTGAGAACAAATCTATCCATCATTGTTGAATGAAATTAGAAACATATGTGCTAGGGTCTGTGAACAAGTGATGCATTAGTTTTGAGTGATATTGGAAATAAATTTGTAAATATTATAGATCAGATTTATGAGCAAAGTTATGCATCATTTATGGTTGAAATTGGAAACAAATTGATGAAAGTTATAAATTCGTTTTGAGAGCAAATCTATGCATTGGTTTTGAGTGATATTGGAAATGAAAATGCAAGAGTTATAGATCAGATTTGTGAAGCCAATTTGTGCATCATCATGATTGACTTTGGGAGTATATAAAAAGGACAAACTTGTGCATTGTTCATGATTGATTTGTGAGTAGATGAGGACTTGTGCATTGTGATTGGTTTTGGAGTGAAGTTGCAAAAAAGAAAATACCAGGTTAGTTATCAAGTGCTATATTAGAGCTACCTTTAAAATGTAATAAATGTGAGATATATGAAAGCGACAAACTTAATGAATGTGAAGAACATATTGAGCATTTGTTAGTGCATACTATGCCTCACGTATTACAATGCAAGAAATAGGAAATAATAATAATAACTTAGGCTTATAATTAAGCTTAAGGTACAATAATATCCTCCACATCATAGATGTCTTCTAATCAAATGATAAAATACAAGTTGTTCAAAGATGGGAAAAAAAGGAGCTTAATGCCCTTATTTATAGGCTAGGTGAGAAAGGTTTAAGTCTAAATACTAGGGTTAGGGATCAAAAAAGATAAAGGTTGGCTCAAGGGTTAGGGCTTTGAGGGAAAAACCCTAAAATCACCAGATTCACGGTCGATCTACATTGATCGTGAACTTGTGAAATCATAAGCCATTTGAATTACTGATCAGTTTGGGACGACCGTAAATTCAACAAGGCTAGGAACAGGGATCAAACTAAGGGGTGGGTACCTCAAAAATAACACTTAGCAACCTTGAGAGGCTTCATAGGCATCTAAGGGAAAATTGACTCATCTGGTTAGGTTAATTTTTTGTGTCTACCGTAACCTGGATGAGTGTGTGAGGTAGTGGGTGTGTAGTGGCTGTGTTAAATTCTCTATTGATAAGCATAGCTCTCGGCTTTACGAGGGATCATGGTTGGGAGGAGACTACTCAACGTGGGTGAGTGTGTAAGGGAGTGGGTGTGTAGTAGTTATGTGTTAAATTCCCTATTGATAAGCATAACTCTCGGCTTTATGAGGGATCATGGTTGGGAGGAGACTACTCAATCCATAAGTGTATGAAGGAGTGGGTGTGTAGTGGTTATGTGTTATATTCCCTATTGATAAGCATAGCTCTCGATTTTACGAGGGGTCATGGTTAGGAGGAGACTACTCAACATGGGTGAATGTGTGAGGGAGTAGGTGTGTAGTAACTATGTGTTAAATTCTCTATTAAGGGTGAGTGTTTGAGAGAGTGGGTGTGTAGTGGCTATATGTTAGATTCCCTATTGATAAGCATAGCTCTTGGCTTTACAAAAGATCATAGTTGGGAGGAAACTACTCAACCCTGCACATTGGTCGTACAAATTTCTCACACTAACCAAATAAAAAAATTAAACTTTATATTAAAATTAAATAAAATAACTTTTTTTTAATAATTTTAAAAATAATAATATATACTTTAACACAATTGTAACATAACCCTCATACCAATATAAAATTGTATTAAACATGACTTTAGAATCATAATAAGATGCTTTAACACAATTGTAACATAACCCTCATACCAATATAAAATTGTATTATTCGGTTGTGAAACCTAAATTCAATTCCACCGTATCGATAATATATTATATATAGATACTTTAACACAATTGTAATATAACTCTCATACCAATATAAATGTATTTGTTACTTTGTATTATTAGTTGTGAAACCTAAATTCAATCCCACATTATTGATAATATATTATATATAATTTTGTACTGCTCAATGGTGGTAGCATAATGCTAGGTTATCTATTGTAAAAATAGAAGTCGGATTACTTTTTCTACGCACTATGAACCGTCCGTTATCTCACGAAAATTCTTTATATGTTCAAATTTCATTACGCAATATTTTTGGTGCTCAAGGGAGTCACGTGATATATTAAATTTAGACGAAAAGGTCTCAGGTCATGAATTTGTCAAAGATGTTTAGAGTAAGAGCGTGATTGATGACGTCCCAACTCAGGTCAATAAATGGTTTTCATTTTAATTGTAATAAGGATTAATAGATGGTAAGTTTTGAAATTTAATTAAGAAGAAATTTAGTTTAAATTTTAAAAGTAAGTTGTTTTTAGAGTAAAGGTAGTAATTTTTATTTTACTTAAGTGCACATTAATTTACCAATTTTATCTACAGAAATAAAATAAAAATTATAATAATAACTTCAAAAATTTAGCTTATAATCTCCAACACTTTTCAAAAATTTAACCCTATAATCAACAATTAAAAATAAAAACATTAAAAATAATTAAAAATAAAAAATCATAAAAAATTGATCGTGTAACTAATAATAAAAAGTGAAGAACAGTGAGATTCCCTTATATACAAAACAAAACAAAAAAAATGAAGCGCACATCTCCTAGATAATTTTAAGACCTTATTGTGCCGTTTGTGGCGTGAGGGATAAGTTTTTTAGAATTTTACTGAGAAGATATGAGAGTTTTAAAATTTTTGAAGTTAAGAATTAGATTATTTTAGTTTTTACGATATTATCAAAATTTTCTTAAAAATGCAGAGTTTAGTAACAGTAATGTGATCATGTTTGAAGATTAAAAAAAATAAAAAATAATGAAGCGTCTGTTTATGCGTCAACGCATGTCATTTGATTCCCAATACGCCGTTCAAACAATTTTCTGGGTCTACCGGGAGTCGGGACAAACATCACGTTTTGTATTACTTTTCATCATAAACTAAACGTGTATAATTTTTTTTTTCTCGGAGGACTTCTTTTGAAGATTTCAATGGCCAACGATACTGCGAGCACCTTGGTCCCCAGATTTCCAAAGACAATCGATTCGCGGAACCTTTCCTTTAAATGGCACTCCCGGGCTTTTCTTTTCTCATTCTTCTCTCGAGTATTACCTGATACTCACAAGATGGAAGACGACTCCACAAATTATGACCCACCCTATAATTGGACACAGGCTAATATTCCCATTGAAGGTGTGGGCTATTCTGTGGCACATGATGTTTCCCAAGCTTTAGTTCCTGCACATCATCTCTGGAACACTGGCTACGATGCCACTACCCTGCCATTTGAACAACATTTCATTCCCGGTGCTGCCATGGACATCGCCACATACTCTGAGCTCCATCAACACACTCAGATTCCACAGATTTCGCCTTCGACTGTACAATACAATGTTCTTGATTGCAATCAGCTCTATGCGGAGACAAGTAAAGCGATAGGAAATAGTGCATTCGTGAGGTACAAGAGAGGATGTAGCAGTGCAGTGCCATCGACAGAGATGAAACAGAAATCCCTCAATAAATGCTTCGACTTCCTAAGGAGGATGTCCAGGGGCGGCATATCCAGACCGAGTCCGGATGACTTCGCCCCAACTCATGTAATTGCTGGTAATTCAATTGAGGACTCATATGCCTTCACCCATAGGATGAATGAGCGTAACAGGAGAAACAAAATAAATCAACAATTCCTGGCTTTACATTCGATTCTACCTCGCAATTCTAAGGTAACAGCATCTTTAGATGTCTCTCTGTTTATATATACTTCGTTTGCCATCGATCCATGGTTCCAGTTTTCGTAGACGCACACCGAATAATCAATGTCTCTCTTTTATATTCCTCTTTTCTGCTTTAACCTTGAATAGGATGCCATTTCGAAATGCGTGTGCAGAAAGATAAACAGTCCGTTCTCTCAGAATCCATATTGCAGCTGAATCATCTCAAGCTTCGCAAAAGAGAGCTTGAGCTACGAAACCAAGCTCTGATGGAGACATTGAGTTCGAATATAACAAATGATTATAATAGGTCACAACATGGTGAAGGGAATATATGTGGAGCAAGAGCCTCAGCAACAGACGTATTGATGCGTTATATAGCTGATGAAGCCGTTGTAGTAATTGAGGAGTCCAACGTTCCAGATGAAGCAATCATGCAAGTAACCCTCAAAAAGATAGTTTACAGTTACATGGACATAATTATTTCCCTTCTTAAGTGCTTGAGAGAATTGAAATTGGAGGTGCTCAGAATCGAGTGTGGAAATATGGATAGTATGCAACCAGTAATCCAAGTGACAATCCGCACCAGAACAAAGGTATTGTCTACCTACATTTCTTAACATAAGTATTAATCTCTGGAACTTTAAGAACATAGGACTTGGATTTCATTCTCATCCTGACAAGTTTGTATGTTGGTGAAGGAGGAAGGATGGCAGATAACTCAAAGGAAAAATATAGAAGGGGCATTGAAACGGGCTCTCACTGGACCGAAGGAATTAGAGTAGATTTATTAATGACATGTATGGCATGTCTTACAGTACATGAACATTAAAACGTGACGTTGATCAACTTTCATCTCTGGTCCTTTCAGAGTTCGTTGATTTATCCTCATGCCTTACCAATAGGCATAAAATGAGAGATCAATTATGTTTCATGGCTTTGTCTTTGTTCTTGATAGATGGTCCTCGCCCGCCATATACGAATATTGTTTCTAATAATGTCTTGTTTCTTACCTTTACCGTTGACTTTGAATTCAAGTGGGTTATTAATGCATTGATCGGTGCTTTATCCAGAATATATATTTTCAGAATATACCTTTAATGACTGTGGGAACCTTTAAGTTAAAATAACATGGTCTGTTTTCTAATGGGGTATATGTTAAAAGAAATGGTGTTTTTTTTAATGGGTATATGTTTTTATATGGTCTGTTTTTTTTGGAGAGTTGTTGTAAAAGATTAAGGGATTCCTTTTAAAACCTTTCTTTCGTAATAATTAAAAAAAAAAAAAAAATACTAGTTATAACCAATTTTCTTATGCAATCAAAAAAATAAAAAAATAATACAAAAAAATAACCAAAGATATTGAGGTTGGTATTTAATAATTTAATTATAATTTATTAATATAATCTTATCTTGGTCATAATAGGTTATATGTATGTAATCTACCTTGATCTTTAGTACAAGATAATTTTCATAATGTATTATAGTCTTTGGTTTTTAAACAACATGATAAAATTATGGTAACATAGGAGCTTTATAGGTTTTTGTATTGTTTTATCTTGCCTTAGTTATAGCATTCATTACTTGTAGAGAATAAGAACATTTGCATTTGCTTTCTCCATATGGTTAATATATTCCATAAAATTATCATAATAAACTCTAATTTATTGAAATCATACATTAAAGTAGAAGACATGGATTCATAACAAGGAAATACCTTACATTTAATCTAATAGGATATCATAAAGTACGGTGTATCATATTGTTTATAAGAAAAAGGGGATATCTCATACAATTACTTCAATCAATACAAGATAAACCAAAATGCTTAAACTATGATAGTATAATAGTAAATAGATAGTAGAAGATGAAAACTATATCAATCCAAGCATAAATAAAAGAGCGCATTCAAGAATAATCTACACTAATATTATCTAAAAAATGCTAAAGCTAGGGTTAATTGTAATGCAGTAAAATATATTACTTTACACCTAGGGCATCAAGGACCATATCATCATAAAGTAAACATGATAAAAATCTCATTCCTACTCTATATTGATAGCAATATAACCATAGTAAATAAGGATAAATTAAACCTAAGATATTTATAGAGAGTTTGACTTACCTTGGAAACTGGTCCTTGAGTGGCAATCAGTGATATTTGGCTACAAATCATGCACGATCATCCCATTCTCCTCCATGGAAGGAAACAAGTCAATGTTCAATGGCTTTGGTTGTACCTACAAGGAAAAAAGAGAGAAAGAGAGTGAAAGAGGTGTGTGATATAGTAACAATAGAGGCAAAAAACTTGAGAGCAATAAAATTATCAATAGGTGAATGTATAGTCATGACATGGTGAGAAATGAGGAGTTGAAATAATTATTTATAGCAAATTAAATAAAATAATGTTTCCTTTGGAGCCAATGACTAATTTTCTTCCTTTGGGGGGTCATAAAATCATAACCATCAATCCAAATAATGCATCATTCAAACCATAGGTGTAAAAATATGATAGAGTCATGACCATGCATTAAAAAATCTAAAATTAATCTGACTATCAAGCTCTCTACTTAAAGTGATAATCTTAGCACCATCAATTCTTAGGACACATGCTTTGGGGGACATGTATCAAAACATCACTAAATTGTGACTCTATCCTTATTTTGTGGTTTTGAAAAACCAAGAAGAAAAACATCAAGAAATATGGTAGAAAAGTGGTAATTGGGTGAAGAAAATAAACCAAAACCATTGGCCAACATGGCTTGCTATTATCCTACCCAAGGACTAACAAATTTAGTGCACCCGTATCCCAAGGAGGACAAGACTCTCCATCATATACAAAGTTAGTTGTTAGTGTTTAGTCTTACACACACACACACACAACTTAAAAACCATAAAGAAATCTAGGTTGATAAGAACTAGAGATTTGGGAATTGTGTCTTTTATAGCTTGGAAAGCCTTTTCATCTTGGTCTATGTATGAGTTACACTAAAATCTTGGTTATATTTTGACCAATTGTGTAAAATTATTTATGAACTTAACTAGAAACTAAATTTGACTTAGGAAGGACCCGATTTCCTTTATAGAGGTAGGAAAAGGTAGCTCTTGAATCAATTTTGTCATGTCAATATTTATTGCTAAACCATATTTTAAACTACACACCCTAAGAGATTTCATTTCTACATCATGAAAAAGAACTTTTTGGGGTTTAGTGAAATGCCATACTCCCTAGACCTTTAGAAGATAGACTCTAGGTATTCGATGTGTTTACCTTTTTCTTTGAGAAAATTATTCAATCATAAGGTATATAACTTAACGTAAATGTGAGAATATTTGAGCAAGTTCTGTGAGCATATTTGAGTAGATGTGAGCAGATTTGAGCAAGCCTTGTGTGTAGGCTTGAAGCATATTTGAGTAGTTTGGTGAGAAAATTTAAGCAAGCCTTGTAAGTAGGCTTGAAGCAGATTTGATCAAAGGGGATTGGTGTCTCCTATGGATAGAGGTCCATGAACCAGAGAAAAGGGGATTGGTGTCTCCTATGGATAGAGGTCCACAAACCAGAGCAAAGGGGATTGGTGTCTCTTGTGGATAGAGGTCCATGAACCAGATCAAATGGGATTGGTGTCTCCTATGGATAGAGGTCCATGAACTAGAGAAAATGGGATCGGTGTCTCCTATGAATAGAAGTCCATGAACTAGAATAAAGGGGATTGGTGTATCTTATGGATAGAGGTCCACAAAACCAGAACTAGAGGGGATTGGTGTCTCTTGTAGAGTGTTGTCCTCAAAACCATAAGCAAAGGCAATTGGTGTCTCCTATGGAGTGGTTTCTACAAAAATAGAGAAAATGGGATTGGTGTCTCTTGTGGAGCGGTGTCCATGAACCTAATCATAGGGGATTGGTGTCTCCTTTGGGTTTGTGCCCATAAAAATTATAATAGAGAATTGGTTTTCAAAATATTTGTTGAGAAAATTTATAAGAAATATTTTCTCTGTGGACATAGCCCACATTGGGTGAACCACGTTAAATCTATGTCTCTTATGTGTGTGATGATCTGTGAATTTTTTTATTATTGCAATTGTTAATATCAGATAATATTGCTTTGGAAAGAAAAGTAAATGTTTTATCTTATACCATTCACCCTCCCTCTCAGTATAAGCTTATGTTCTTCAATTGGTATCAGAGCGGGTTCCTTCATGAAATCCTAACATCTTGAAGGAAGATCTTACAAGAACACACATGTCTCATAAGGAAGAGTTTTCATCAAATAAGGCTCCATTGTTTGATGGGACTAACTATGATTTATGAAGTGTAAGGATGAAGACTTATTTTATGGCACATGGATATGATACATGGCAATCCATTGAAAATGGATTCACACCATCTATAACTCCTCCTACAGATGCAAGTGGTAATAAACCATATGAAGATAATGCTAAGGCAATGAATGCAATTTTGAGTGGGTTATGTGAATCAGAGTTTGTAAAGGTCATGCAATGTACTTCATAAAATTAAATGTGGGATAAGTTACAAAGAACATATGAAGGAGAAGACAAGGCCAAAATGGCAAAAATTCAAACACATAGAAGGAATTTTGAAGACTTGAAGATGAAATATGATGAAGATATTGCTATGTATCTACTTCATGTTGATGAGGTTGTCAACACTATTTGTGGACTTGGAGAAAATATTGAGGAATTTACTATTGTTTAGAATATATTGAGGTCACTCCCTATGAGGTATGATGCAAAGGTTTCAGCAATATAAGATATGAAGGATCTCAAAACTTTAAGCATAGATGAGTTACATGGAATTCTCACAACCTATGAGATGAGGATAGAAAAAGAACAAACATAAAAAAGAGAGGCAACATTCAAAGCTTCAAAGAAGGAAAAGAATAAATAACAAGAATCAAGTGATGAATCAAGTAGTGAAGAAGAGGCTAACATTGTGAGAAGAAATAAAAAGAATCCAAGAAAATAAAAAAGTATGTAGAATGTGAAATATTTTATCTATGGTAACATTGGTCACTATGCAGCTAATTGTCCAAAAAATAGAGGTAGCAACAATGAAGAAGAAAAGGATTACAAGAAAAAGAAGGAAATAAAGTTTTATTATGAAAATAAAAAAGGGCATGGTCAAGGCAAGCATGAGAAGAAGATTTTTCAAAGGCACAAGAAGAGTTTTTATGCTAAAGAAGAAAGCAATACTTCCAGTGAAAGTGATGAAAGCTTCTCCGATAGTGAAAAGGAGGAAATCCTATTTTTTGCCATAGAAGAGAATGAAGATGCTCCTTTTATCAAAGACATAGAAAAAAAAAAATATTTAGAAAATGAAGAAGAAACCATGGTTAACATAGAAGAGGAACTTATTGCTGCTCTTAGAGAATTGAAAAGGGTTAGAAAGAAGAATTTAGAATTGAAGGCTCAAGTTCAAGAGGATGAGGAAACAAAAATAAAGCTCCTACAAGATCTCATAGACTTAAAAGTTAAGGTTGAAGAGGCAAAGAAAGTTGAAGAAGGTATGGTTGAACAATTAAAGGCAAAAGAACTAGAATGTGAAATATTAGAACATGAAGTTGTCATTCTAAGGAAGGGACTTGAAAAATTTAATAATAAGATATATCAGTTTAGGAAAAGCTCAAAATATTTGGATGATATTATCAAAACACAAAGATCTCCATTTATGAAGACTAGACTTGGCTTTGAGGAAAGTCAAGAGGTGCAATAAGAGGAGTCAAACTCAAAATAAATAGAAGCATCAAAGAAGGTATTTGAAGAAGAGCCTAAGACCTATACTGATAAGTTGAGAAGTGATAGCATCAAAGAGTTAGCAAACAAAGAATCATCAAAGAACAGGGACTATCTCAAGAAAAGCAAATAAAGAAACATGAGATCAAAGCAAGATGAATATCTCTTCCAAGGTTATTGTTTTTCATGTAATCATTTTGGTCATAAAGCTATACATTGCAAGGTTCATGATAAAAATGATTATGGCTTCAACAAGAGAAATTTTAAGTCACTTGCACTTTCCAAGGACTACAACATCATGTGTTTCAATTGCAATAATTTTGGTCATAAAGCTATACACTACATGGTTTATGGTAAGAATGATTATAGCTTCACCAAGAATTCATTTGCACCTTTCAAAGACTACAATGTCAGGTGTTATAATTGCAATAATTTTGAACATAGATGGTGAAGATCAAGCAACACAAACAAATGATACACATGTGTTATTCCTTTGTTCCTATAAGAGAACCAAACATTTCATTACTTTCATCCCAAAATGAGGATACCAAAGAAAAGAGCCCTTTTACAATTTTGAAAATCCCCTCGAATACCATTTTTTCCCCTTTTTTCACCTAAAACCATTTATTTCAAATTTGAATTTTGGAGGCAACTTGCCGAGGTCATAACTTCACGCTCATTGACCCGATTGACTATTACAACATATTTTCGAAAAGGGCATGAAATAAACTAAGTGAGGTAATCCTTGGACCTTTGTGCCAAGGCCTGCATCTAGGTAAAAATCCTCAAATTTGACCTCTAAGACCTTCAAAATATCCTGCAAGTTAAACTAGTTTTACTAGTTTTACAAAATTAAACAATTATAATTTTTTTCGGGTGATGCAAGATCACTCTTACACCACTGGATTCTCCTGCATCAAGCACCCAGGGTAATTTTGAGAAGTGACCTTCACTTCTCTGTTGTTGGAAGAAAACCAAGGCGTTCAACCTCAACCTTCGACAACCAAGATGAATCTTCAACAGGTTTGCCCTTCCACTTAACCAGATATTCTGCATACTGCCTGTTTTTGGTACTTTTGCCAATGTAGATATCCAGGATATCTTCTATCTCTTCTGTCTTTGGAGTAGATGCTGGAATATTCCACAATTATGCTATTGGCCCCTCACCATTGTCTCCTTCATGGTATTCTGCAAAATCTAAAATGTTAAAAACATGTGATATGTTAAGCCCACTTGGCAATTCCACTTCATATGCATTGCCTGAATCCCATTTTTATATGATTATGCATGGTCCAAAATTCTTTATTTTCAGCTTATTATAGGTTTTAGCAGGAAATATTTCTTTTCTCAGATGGACCATAACTTCATCTCCCACTTCAAATTTCTTAAACCATCATTTTTGGTCTGCCCTTGTCTTGTATTGAGTATTCATCTTAGTAATATGCTTCTTCACTTCTTCATGAAAGCTCTTTAGATGCTCTGCAAAGTCCTCAGCCTCAGCACTCAATTTTCCCCTGTATCCATCTTCCTCAACTCAGAAGTATTTCTTAGACTACTCCCATATATGATCTGGAATGGATATTTGTTAGTACTCCTATTGATAGAATTGTTGTATGTAAATTATGCCTATGGAAAAACCAAATCCCATCCCTTGGGCTTATATCCTACCAAGCATATCAGTAGATTACCCAAATTTCTATTCACCACCTTTGTTTGTCCATCAGTTTGTGGGTGGTATGCAAAACTAAATTTTAGGTCTGTCTTCAATTTCTTCCATAGGGTCCTCCAAAAATACCCAACAAACTTGGTATCCCTGTCGAAAACAATACTCTTTGGTAGACCATGAAGTCGTACCACCTCTTTGAAAAACAACCCTACAACATGAACCACATCATTAGTTTTTTGGTAGGGAATAAAATGTGTCATCTTTGAAAACCTGTCAACCACTACAAATATGGAGTCCTTCCCCCTCTGTGTCCTTGGTAGACCAAGAACAAAATCCATGCTAATGTCCTCCCATGGTCTCTCTGGTACAGGTAATAGATGATATAATCCAGTGTTTTGTCTCACACCCTTGGCCATCTGGCATACTCTGCAACTTTATACAAACCTCTTCACATCTTGCTACAACTGTGGCCAATAGTAGTTCTCACTAACGATGGTAATGGTCTTATCTTGACCAAAGTGTCCAGAAAACCCTCCATTGTGTTTCTCCTTCACTAGATTCTCCCTTATTGAACTCCTTGGAATGCATAATTGATTTCCTCTGAACAACATTCCATATTGGATCATAAAATCCAACCACTTAGTCCTGTACAAGGTAACATGTTCTAAGCAAGCCCTCCAAGGCTCTACAAAATCAGGATCTTCAGGGTACAAACCCTTAAGTTTGTCAAACCCTACAACTTCCACCTTCATTTTTGTCAATAAAAATTACCTTCTACTTAAGGCATCTACAACTCTATTTGATTTTCCACTCCTGTGCTTCAACACAAAGTTATTACTCTATAGAAACTCAACCCACTTCAAGTGCCTTTGATTTAGCTTCCCTTGGCTATTAATATACTGTAAGGACTAATGATAAGCATAACCCTTTTGGCAACAAATAATGCCTCCACTTCTTTAGAGCCTGAACTATAGCATAAAGCTCTTGATCATAAACTGAATACTTCTTCCTAGCATCATTGAGTTTCTCACTAAAATAAGCAACAAGTTTACCTTCTTAACTCAATACAACTCCTATGGCACTACCACTAGCATCACAATCTACCTAAAATACCTTATTAAAATCTGGAAGTGCTAAAATAGGTTGCTCTATGACCTTCTTATTCAACATATCAAAGCTCTTATCTGCTCCTAAGGTCCACTTAAATTATTTCTTATCCCCTCTCATTGTTTATGTAAGGGGTGCATAAATACTGCTAAAATTTCTAATGAATTTTCTATAAAAACTTTCTAGACCATGAAATGATCTTACCTCAATTATGCTCCTTGGAGTAGGCCATTTAATGATAGCCCTCACCTTTTTAGGGTACATATTTAGACCTTCGACTAAGATGACAAATCTCAAATACACTAACTCCTTCACAAAACTACACTTCTTCAAATTAATCAGTAACTGGTCCTCCCTCAGCTTCCAAAAAACCCTTCTGATATGCATCAGGTGCTCTTCCAGGGTCTTGCTAAATATTAAAATGTCATCCAAATAGACAATGACAAATTTTGCTAAAAACTCCTTCAATACCTCATTCATCAACCACATGAATGTGCTTGGTGCATTGGTTAGCCCAAATGGCATGACCAACCACTCATACAAACCCTCTTTGGTCTTGAAGGATGTCTTCCACTCATCTCCTTCTCTGACACGAATATGATGGTACCCACTCTTTAGGTCAATATTTGTGAAGTACTTGGCTCCACTCAAATAGTCCATATTGTTATCCATCCTTGGCAATGGGAATATATATTTTATGGTGATCTTGTTCATATATCGAGAGTCTGTAAACATTCTCCACTCTCCATATTTCTTTGGTGCTAGTACTACAAGTACTGCACATGGACTCAGGCTCTCCCGAATCATTCCCTTTTTTAGCAACTCTTGGACTTGCCTATTTAGCTCCTCACTTTCTACAGGATTCATTTTATGGGTTGCCTTATTGGGTAAACTAGATCCTGGTACCAAATCTATATGGTGACTGCTAATCCTCACTAGTGGAAACCCTCAAGCACATTATCTGATATAATATCTAGAAATTATTTTAACAGACCTGAGACTTCTACGAGGGTATCTTTGCATTCTTCTTCCCTAACTCTAGGAATTAATGCATAGCACATATGCTCATGCTTCAAACCATCCAAAAACCTTCTACCTTCAACTAAATAGATTTTGGCACTGCTACATACCTTTTCGTCCACCTCCTTCAAGGGCTTCAGCTTATGGCACACTCCATTCTTTATCAAAGAGTAAGTGTTGGCACGACCATCATGCACTGCACATCGATCAAACTGCCATGGCCTTCCCAATAGCAAATGACAAGCATCCATAGGTAGGATGTCACACAGGTCCTCATCATGGTAATTCCCAATATTAAATTTTATGAAGCATTGCTCACTGACCAAAGCCCTATGGTCCTTCTGCAACCACATAATCTAATATGGATGCGAGTGTCTCTTCCTCTCTAATTACAATTTGGTAACCATTCCTTCTGAAACTAGGTTATATGTGCTACCATTGTGTATGATAATATTACAGACCTTACCTACACATTTACACCTTGTGTGAAATAAGATCTTCCTATGATCTGGGTCTCTCTCCTCATTCAGAAAGGATCTCCTTATGATCAACACTTCTCCTCTTTCTGCTTCTTCAGAGTGCTTAGATTCAGCATCTTCATCAACAAAAAAAACTCGGGCATTACCTTTGGGTCTCTTATTTGTCCTCTCTTGGTGTTGTGGACACTCGTATGTTCGATTTCCTTCTTCCCCATAGTGGAAACAAGTTTCACGAAGTCCTCCTCTTCCAAAGCCTCGTCCAAACCTTCCTCTTCCTCTCTGGTAACCATTGTTCTGATCATGGGGACAATAAGCATTATATCCCTTTTGGTCCTGACTACTGCTGGCTTCTCCATTATTCTTATGATCATTTCATCCTCCATTTGTTATTCCACCAGTTCTTCCACCATGACCTCTTCCTCTTGGATTGCTCTCAAACCTTCTATTTAGTTTCTATTCAACCCTCAGGGAAAACTAGTAAGCATCCTCTATGGTGGTCATCTTGACCAGACTTAACTCCTCTTGAATACTTGCTCTTAACCCATTAATATAACATACTACCTTCTCCTTGTTGGCCTCATAATGACCTGTTCTGATTAAAATTTTATAAAACTCCTCTGTGTATTCTTTGAAAAACTTACTTTACTGCCTCAAACCTTGCATTTTATTTAGCAAATGCAACTCGTAGTCAGCTAGAATGAACTGCATCTTCAACTTCTCCAACATCCGCTCCCATTTTGTTATCCTTTCATTTCCTCTTTTGTTTTTGTCTAAGTGCACACCCTTCCACCATATGCTGGCATGACCCTTCAGCTTGGTCTTAGCAAAGTTGACCCTATCAGGATCTTCAACCTCCTCATACTCAAAGTATTCTTACAAATCATTTATCCAATCAATCAACTCCTTTGGATCAAGATTTTTAGAATACATGGAAACCTCCATATTCGGTCTCTTTTCAATCTGAGATATGGCTTTGTATAACCTGGCTTGTGCAAGATCTACTACCTATTCTTATTCCTCAAACTGGTCCTCTTCTTCTTCAACTTCATCTTCACTGCCATCTTCTCTCCTTAGCTCAAACCCTCTACACAACTCCTCTTGCAAAGCCTGAACTTACCTCTGTAAAGATCTGAAATCTTATTTTGGCACCACATTTCTCCCACCACCATGATTTATTTCTAGAGGAATTTTGCTCACTTCTCTCACAAACCCTAACCATAGATCCTGGTGTAAACTACCTCACGTCTAGCGATATGTTTACACACTCAGGAACTCCAACTCTGATACCACTTGGTGAAGATCAAGCAACACAAACAAATGATACACAGGTGTTATTACTTTGTTCATGTAAGAGAACCAAACATTTCATTACTTTCATCCCAAAATGAGGATACCAAAGAAAAGAGTCCTTTTACAATTTCAAAAATTCCCTCAAATACCCTATTTTCCCCTTTTCCCACCTAAAACCATCTATTTCAAATTTGAATTTTGGGGGCAACTTGCCAAGGTCATAACTTCGTGCTTGTTGACCCGATTGACTATTAAAACATATTTTCGGAAATGGCACAAAAAAAAATAAGTGGGGCAATCCTTGTGCCAAGGCCCATGTCTAGCTGAAAATCCTCAAATTTGACCTCTAAGACCAACAATCTCCTACAAGTTAAACTAGTTTTATAAAATTAAACAATTACAATTTTTTTTTAGGTGATGTAAGATCACTCTTACACCACTGGATTCTCCTGCATCAATAGAGCAAAGTGGTGTAGAACAAAATTTCCAGAACTTCCAAAGACAAACAAGAAAAATGGTGCTCAAAATGTTCAAAGAGGTATGACTTCAAAAGTTTAGAAAAAGAGTGAAAAGAAGAAGAGTGTAGTAATTTGGGAGTTTCACTCCCATCCCATAATTAATCACCTCAAGAAAATTATGTGGTGAGGGGGTTGCACTAAGTGTTTTATTTTTAGCCCCAAGGAGCCCTTTGCCATTGATGTCAAAGTGGTAGAATTTCAGTGAGGGGAGCAGTTTGGAAATTCGGTTGCAGTCAAAGATATTTTGTTTTTTAGGGTTGCCATCAATGACAAAGGGGGAAATTTTTGGAAATATTGATCATATTGTTGTCATTGATGTCAAATAATACATGAGGTAGAAATATTTTGATGTCAAAGGTGCATGGCACTCAAGGCAAAATATTCTTCATAATGCAAAGCAAGGCAAATATTTTTAAGGAAAGGTTCAAGGCAAGTATATCTCAAAAGCAAGGAAAATTATTGCAAGAAAAGGTTTATAATATTTAATTTAAATAATATAAAGAATTTCAAAGAGGTTGATTGGGACAAAGTTTTTTAAAAGTGGTTTGGTTCTAAGGTTTAAAAGAAAAACACCAATACTTAAAAGAGGAGGCAAGGTTTAAATATTAAGGTCAAATATTTAAAAGAATAATTGGAGGCCTAAAATTTTTGCACTCCTTTCCTCTAGGATGATGGATATGTGCCTCAAAGGGGAATGGAAAAATAGTAGAGCTACGCCTCAAAAGAGAGGCACTTAATTGTGCCTTCTTGATTGTGCCTTTTTGTGGTGATTTTTCGACGAATTAAGGGTTCACTAGGAAACTTTTAGCGGCAGTTTCCATACCTAGGCTTGGAAGATGTTTGATGTGTTCTTTTTATAAATCATTCTCATACACCTAAGTTTGGCCTTTATGCAACTAAACTATTTATATGCAATTTTTATTTAATGAGGACAACAGACAGTGGATACAAAATGAAACACAATGCCTAAGATTGAGATTATAAGAAATTATAAGCCTTACTTGAGATGAATGTTTGATGAAGTTTCTAAGGCTTGTAGCAGGATAGAATCGCCTCTGTTTCTAACAGAATCACCTCTATTATAGATATAATCGCTTGTGTTCCAAAAAAATTGCCTTCGATTTGACAAAATCGCAGGCGATTATGTCGCAATATTTTAGAAAAATAATTGACAAAAAACAGGGTTTCTTGCAAAATATGGCAATTTTCTTGTATTCCAAATCACAAATATGTTTGAATTTCTATATTCAAATGGATATGAAATGACATGAGAACACTATGATGACAATTCAACCTAGTATGCCATGGATTTATGCGATTATGATCCAAATTTTACGATGTAGTTAATTGATATGATGGTGAACACCAAGATACAATATGCAAATTTAAGTAGTAAACTAAATAAATATTGAACAATGCATGAACAAAAGAGAAATAGGGAAAGATATGCAAACTGTGGTTTTAATCCTTGCCCCCTTTCTGATTTGCAGATAGGATCACCTGTCTTCTGATAAAACCACCTCCAATCTGACGAAATCACTTATTGTTTCTGATGAAATTGCCTGGCGTTTTTGTTGATCGCCTAACGATTATGCTGATATCTAGGTGATTGTAACTGGGACTTGCAATGACAAAATTAAACAAATGGAGATGCTGATTTACACTAAGCATAGAATTCCTAAGTGTGAAATTATATGAAACAATTACTTAGGAATTATACTATCATCATGAAAATCAAAATGAAATGCATGATGATATGAAATTATTTGTTCTTTTAAAATGCAAAGTAATGTAAGATAAACCATTGTGTCACATGTTTAAAAAATATTATGAAATTTTTATGAAAATACATGGATCAATTTTGGGCATGAAAAATTAGAAAGGTGGTTTACGCTAGGTATAGAATTCCTATTGTGAAAATTGAGAAGAATAATTCCCAAGAATTATACCATCATCGCGAAGTCATGAATGCTATGTATGATAAGTGATTTTGAACTACATGTTATTTTTGCAATAAGTTGTTTTTGAGATTTTTGAAATTTTGGAAATATCTATGTAATGTGTTAATATGAAAGTAATGATAAACTAATGTAGTCCAACAAATTTCAAAGAAATATTTTGACTTATTTCAAAGACAAATTCAAATTGATCAAAAACCAATGTGTGATGTGTGAGTTCATTATCCATCTTGATTTGACACAATGATACAAAATATCTCAAGGATCAAATGTGTGTGCTTTGTAATGTTCATTTACCAATTTTGAGTAAGGTAGTGATGCAAGCAAACTTCAATGAACCAATGTGTGTGCAAGTGAAGGATTCATTAACCATGATTTTTTTGCATGAAATCGTACCAGACTACTATGCAAGTTAAGTCATCAAAAGCTAGTTAATCCAAAAACGGACATATGTATGTAAAAAATAAGGTCACTAATGTGACAGACATGTTGCCATTCGAAAATGAATTACCAAATGTCAAGCAAGTTGGGCAAAAATCACCTGTTATGGGGTTTACCTCATGATTTTCGAATAACTGAGAATTCCAGGTATTCAAGCTCATTCACCATTCTTTTCTTTACTTTCAAGGGATAGGGATTTTGTTCATTTTGTTTTGAATAAGGAGATTTTATTGCTCTTACTTTTCTCTTTTCATTCTCTTTTTTATTTTCTTTTCTCTTTATTTTTCTTTTGATTTTTGACTTTTTATTTTGGGATACTTGCTCGGATTGGCTGTAGAGCAAGGGATTTTTATTCGGGTAGGGGTGAGCTTGTCCTTTTAACAATTCTAAAAAAATCTAGACCATGTGCATGATAGGATAGCAAGGGAAACTTTTTGCTCAAGAGACTAAGACTACTATGTAGTATCATTTTTCGAATTTGCAACAAATTATTTTAATGTGTAAAAGTGTACTTGGTTCAAGAAGTAGCAAGATCATTTCCCAAAACTCAAAATATTATTTAGTGAAATAATGATCTTCAATACAAGAGAGATTTATAATCATAGTGATAAAATAAAAATAATTAATTTGTGAAATTTAGTGTATGGTTCAAGATAACTTTTGAATTAATCCGAAATAAAGGAAAATATAGCTTCAAAATTTTGAAATACAACAATTAATAACAATGCATAATTATTTGAAATAATTTTGAGATTTTGATACTTTTTTATTTTTTTTTGTTTTTGATGTTTTAATGATGGAAGTGGTGGTATATACAAGATGATCTATATACATTATACAAGGTTATTTGAGTATAGCATGTCTAGGGTGGCTTAAAAATCAAAGGAGGTTTTGAAGGATAATTTGGTTGTGGTGTATGTGAAGTTGTTTGGTTGATAATTGATACTTTTGTGATGAAGAATGAGATGTAGATGAAGAAAAGTGATGGACAGAAGATGACAATGATAAAGAGGAAAAAAATAGAGAACTTGATGTGATAATAATAATGAAAGGGAGAATGAAGAACAAAAGGTGATGAATAAAAGGTAGCAATAACAAAATCTTTGTTATAATGTAGAACAATATAGCAAAATATTTGACTTTTATGTGTAAAATTGATCATGTTAAAAAAAAATGTCATAAGGATAAGAAGGTTCTTCATTCTTATCACTATCTTCTAAGTCTTGATAAGATGGAGGGAGCATATGTGAAAGATATGCATGGGTGTTATTTCGTAAACAAGGATGATTGAATATGGATGAAGAAAAGGTATTGATAGGAGGTAATTGTGATAATGGAGAATGTATAGAACTTGATGTTTCAACCATTAAATATTCTTCAAATGGTGTTGGGTCACCATATATGGTAACAATTTTATTTGCAAGTTTAAACTTCAAACATTGATGAAGAGTGGAAGGGGCAACCCTCATCGTAAGAATCCAAGGACTTTTGAAAAGTAGGTTGTAAGGTAAAGGACAAGATGCTACATGTTTGATCAGTTTACTATTGTTGATAATTGAGTAGGGATTCTTGGGAGATCCCCATGTCTTGATTAATTATGGGTATTTGTTGTGTAGGAGTTTGATTATTTATTGGAGATTTATAATCAGTTGTAGATTGTAATTCCTTTATAGTGAAAAGACCCTCGTCAATCAAATCTTGAATTGCACATCTTAAATTTCTACATTTTTGTGTCATATGTCCATCCACTCTATGATATTCACAATATAGCTCAGGTTTATACCAATATATTGTGGTATCAGGTTGTCTTATGGGAGGTAACTCAATCCTATTTGTATCAAGTAAATGCTTGAGAATTATATCCATTGGTTGATTGAGCTTAGTAAATTTACGTGGTGAAGGTTTTTGAGAGGTTTTTGATAATTGGCTTAGGAATTCCACCATAAAAGGACTTAATGGTTTATTACCTCTTTTTTTCTTTATTATGGGTAGAATTATGATAGGAATATTGTGAAGTATGATGTGAGTGCATGGTAGGATTGGAAGAAGAAGTATTTTCTTGTAGAAATGGATGTGTTGTGTTGAAAGAAGAATGTTGAAATGGTGGAGAAGGATTGTATGTGGATCGATAGGCATAATATGGATATGTGGGAGAAAATATAATATCATTATGAAGAGGATTGGAAAAGGGATTGTCTTGTTGGGGTAAGGATGAAAAATGCAAAAAGTGTGATAAAGGTGATGTTGAATATGGATGAGGTTGGTCATAATAAACAAATGTATTTGGCAGAACTTTCCCAACATTACTGATGGGCTCATATTGATTTGAGTTAAGACTCATGGTTTCTTTAGTACTTCTAAAAGTAATATTTGGTATCTAAAATTTAGAATTGAATCTAAAACATACAAATTTGAAATGATGATTTTTCTATTGTTTTTTTTGTATATTTTTTTGTTTTATTTGTTTTTGAAATCAGAAGAAATGCCTATGTATTCACGTCGGGTTCACCAAAGAATGTAGGCCTAAAATTTTTGCACTCCTTTCCTCTAGGCTGATGGATCCGTGCCTCAGAGGGGAATGGGAAAATAGTAGAGCTACACCTCGAAAGAGAGGCACTTAATTGTGCCTTCTTGTGGTGATTTTTCGACGAATTAAGGGTTCACCAGGAAACTTTTAGCGGCAGTTTCCATACCTAGGCTTGGAAGATGTTTGATGTGTTCTTTTTATAAATCATTCTCATACACCTAAGTTTGGCCTTTATGCAACTAAACTATCTATATGCAATTTTTATTTAATGAGGACAACAGACAGTGGATACAAAATGAAATACAATGCCTAAGATTGGGATTATAAGAAATTATAAGCCTTACTTGAGCTGGATGTTTGATGAAGATTCTGAGGCTTGTAGCAGGACATAATCACCTCTATTTCTGATAGAATCACCTCTGTTCTAGACATAATCACCTCTGTTCTAAAAAAATCACCTCCGATTTGACAAAATCGTAGGCGATTATGTCACAATCCTGCAGCAAAATAATTGATAGAAAATAGGGTTTCTTGCAAAATATGGCAGTTTTCTTGTATTCCAAATCACAAATATGTTTTAATTTCTATATGCAAATGGATATGAAATGACATGAGAACACTATGATGATAATTCAACCTAGTATGCCATGGATTTATGCGATTATGATCCTGATTTTACGATGCAGTTAATTGAAATGATGGTGAACACCAAGATGCAATATGTAAATTTAAGCAGTAAACTAAATAAATATTGAACAATGCATGAACAAAAAGGAAATAGGGAAAGAGATGCAAATAGTGGTTTGAATCCTTACCCCCTTGCTGATCTATAGATAGGATCACCTATCTTCTGACAAAATTGCCTTCGATTTGATAAAATCACCTACCATTTCTGATGAAATTGCTTGGCATTTCTATCGATCGCTTAGCGATTATGTTGATATCTGGGCGATTGTAACTAGGACCTGCAATGATAAAATTAAACAAATGGGGATGTCGAGAGATGGAATTGCATAGCAAATTGATGCGAGGGATCCTTAAGGGAGTTTAGAAGCTATCTCAAGGAATCAAAATTCAACTTTCCAGGCAGTCAGTAGTCAGGAGGAAAAAGGGAAAAAGGGGCCTAGATTAAATAGGCCAAGGGGGGATTTGAGGGAGTTGGGAGGTTAGGCTAAACATGGAGGAGGTTTTGATCCCTCCTATGTTTGCCACCTCTAATCTACTCGCCAACCTCCCTGATCCGAACGATGGCTAAACCAGGTAAGAGGTTTTAAACTGAATTTTGTCTTTTAGAAAATTTGTTAAAATTTTGTTTTAAGACAAAATCGCCTGGCGATTTTGTCGATCGTCAGGCGATTTTGTTGACCGTTGGGCGATTTTGCCCAACGGTCAAACAATTTTTGGTTTATTGGCATGAAAAATGAGGAGATTGTTTTCTCACCATTTTAGCAAAATTTCGGGTAAATTTTGAATAATTTTAATAATTTTTATGATGTTTAGGTAAATTAAATGTGTCAATTTTAATGTGAGATGATTTGATAGGATAAAACTTATCTTGAAGATGATCTTACTTTTCTAGGAGAAAAAATAAGGAAAATGAGTCAATTTTTCATGTCTACATTTTGCCCCCTCTTTGACGTATTTATGAACAATAAATGCATTAAAGAAAAGTGTAGACATTTGAGTAGAAATGATTATGATTTGACATGGGAAAAAATGGAGTAGATGGTTTAGAATGAATAGTTCATGTGAAATTGATGTCTTAGAAAAAAATAATTACTAATTTACTGACTAGGATGCCCCCTCGAGTTTTTACACCAAATTTTACGTTTGGTGGAAAACTCGAATTTGATCTTCTTTGTTTTATGTGACTTTGTGTGATTTATTGGATGATTTATTACATTTTCTTATGATGGTTGTGTTACATAATTTCTTGTAATCATGCTTTGATTTTTGAACATTTTGATCATGCTTAACATAAAAGGAAAATGATTTTGTAAAGTGTGTTTTGAGAAAGATGATTTTGTGTGATGATAGATTTGAGGGATTAGCAATGAACCTCTAAGGATGTTGTGTTGTTATATGACCGTTGGTGGAGTTCAATGCTCGCTAGGTCATGAAGCGGATCCTATTATGAGGAAGTTTTGTATTGCTAATACCAAAATATTGTGTGCTTAAGAATAATCTTAAGGCTTTATGATGAGAAAGAAATGTTTGATGTTGTTTTGGGACAAGATGTTTGATAGATTCTAGCAATAAACCTCAAAGGATGTTGTGTTGTTATGAGACTATTGGTGGAGTTCAAAGCTCGCTAAGTCTCGAAGCTAATCTTGTTTGTGAGGAATGTTTTTGATATTGCTAAGAATGGTTGTATGCTTAAGAATAATCTTAAGGCTTTTGTGGTAATAGGAATATGTGTGATGTTTGTTTGATAATAATGTATGTGGTAAATGTTTGTGAAATATATTGAGCAAAGCATGAAAAATTCGAAGGATGATTTACGCTAAGCATAGAATTCCTAAGTGTGAAATTATATGAAATAATTACTTAGGAATTATACCATCATCACGAAAATCAAAATGAAATGCATGATGATATGAAATTATTTGTTCTTTTAAAATGCAAAGTAATGTAAGATAAATCATTGTGTCACATGTTTCAAAAATATTATGAAATTTTTATGAAAATATATGGACTAATTTTGGGCATGAAAAATTAGAAAGATGGTTTGCGCTAGGTATAGAATTCCTAGTGTGAAAATTGAGCAGAATAATTCCTAGGAATTATACCATCATCGCGAAGTCATGAATGCTATGTATGATAAGTGATTTTGAACTACATGTTATTTTTGCAATAAGTTGTTTTTGAGATTTTTGAAATTTTGGAAATATCTATGTAATGTGTTAATATGAAAGTAATGATAAACTAATGTTGTCCGACAAATTTCAAAGAAATATTTTAACTTATTTCTAAGACAAATTCAAATTTATCAAAAACAAGTGTGTGATAAGTGAGTTCATTATCCATCTTGATTTGACACAATGATACAAAATCTCTCAAGGATCAAATGTGTGTGCTTTGTAATGTTCATTTACCAATTTTGAGTAAGGTAGTGATGCAAGCAAACTTGAATGAACCAATGTGTGTGCAAGTGAAGGGTTCATTAACCATGATTTTTGTGCATGAAACCGTACCGGACTACTATGTAAGTCAAGTCATCAAAAGCTAGCTAATCCACAAGCGGACATAGGTCTGTACAAAATAAGGTCGCTAATGTGATAGACATGTCACCACGCGAAAAGGAATTACCCAATGTCAAGCAAGTTGGGCACAAATCACTTGTTATGGGGTTTACCTCATGATTTTCGAATAACTGAGAATTCCAGGGATTCAAGCTCATTCACCCTTCTTTTCTTCACTTTCAAGGGGTAGGGATTTTGTTCATTTTGTTTTGAACAAGGGGATTTTATTGCTTTTATTTTTCTCTTTTCGTTCTCTTTTTTATTTTTTTCTCTTTCTTTTTCTTTTGATTTTTGAATTTTTATTTTGGGATACTTGCTCGGATTGGCTGTAGAGCAAGGGATTTTTATTCGGGTAGGGGTGAGCTTGTCCTTTTGCCAATTCTCAAAAAATTCTAGACCATGCGCATGATAGGATAGCAGGGGAAACTTTTCGCTCAAGAGACTAAGACTACTATGTAGTATCATTTTTTGAATTTGCAACAAATCATTTTAATGTGTAAAAGTGTACTTGGTTCAAGAAGTAGCAAGATCATTTCCCAAAACTCAAAATATTATTTAGTGAAATAGTGATCTTCGATACAAGAGAGATTTATAATCATAGTGATAAAATCAAAATAATTAATTTGTGAAATTAAGTGTATGGTTCAAGATAACTTTTGAATTAATCCGAAATAAAGGAAAATATAGCTTCAAAATTTTGAAATACAACAATGAATAACAATGCAGAATGATTTGAAATAATTTTGAGATTTTGATACTTTTTTATTTTTTAGTTATTTTTTTTGATTTTTTATTTTTAATGATGGAATTGGTGGTATATACAAGATGATCTATATACATTATACAAGGTTATTTGAGTATAGCATGTCTAAGGTGGCTTCAAAATCAAAGGAGGTTTTGAAGGATAATTTGGTTGTGGTGTATGTGAAGTTGTTTGGTTGATAGTTGAGATTGTTGTGATGAAGAATGAGATGTAGATGAAGAAAAGTGATGGACAGAATATGACAATGATAAAGAGGAAAATAATAGAGAACTTGATGTGATAATAATAATGAAAGGGAGAATGAAGAACAAAAGGTGATGAATAAAAGGTAGCGATAACAAAAGCTTTGTTATAATGTAGAACAATGTAGCAAAAGATTTGACTTTTATGTGTAAAATTGATCATGTTACAAAACAAAATGTCAGAAGGATAAGAAGGTTCTTCATTCTTATCACTATCTTCCAAGTCTTGATAAGATGGAGGGAGCATATGTGAAAGATATGCATGGGTGTTATTTGGTAAACAAGGATGATCGGGTATGGATGAAGAAAAGTGATTTATAGGAGGTAATTGTGACAATGGAGAATGTATAGAACTTGATGTTTCAACCGTTAAAGATTCTTCAAATGGTGTTGGGTCACCATGTATGGTAACAATTTTATTTGCAAGTTTAAACTTCAAACATTGATGAAGAATGGAAGGGACAACCCTCATCGTATGAATCCAAGGACTTCTGAGAAGTAGGTTGTAAGGTGAAGGGCAAGATGCTACATAAAACAAAGTATCTAGGATCTTGGGTCCACTCTTAAGGGGAAGAATTATAGTGCCTCGAGCTTCTTGAATTTCATTGTTAAAATATTTTATAATAACATTTGATTCATTGAGATCTTCTTCCTTTAATCCGAGTTTTTGGAATAATTGATAAGTGCATAAATTAAGAGAGGAGCCATTATCTACCATGATAGTTTTAATAGATGTTTCTTTAATAAATCTTGTAATGTAAAGAGAGGAGTCTTCTTGTGGAGTAGAGGAAGGAATCTCCTCATCATAGAATGAAATATGGTTAACCTCAAGAGGGCTTACACCATTAATTGTGTTCTTAGGGAAAATATCATGAGGAACAAATTGTTGGCTAAGTATCTTGAACAAAGTTTCCCTATGAACATGAGAACTTTGTAATACTTCTAAAAGGGATATCTTTGCTTGAGGATTAATCACTTGTTGTTGGCTATCAAAGTGGATTTCAGATTGAGATTTTGATGCTAAATATGGGCTTTCTATGCTTACATTCCATTTTGGATCATTCTCTAGAGCCAAAGATAGTTTTGAAGGTTGGTCAAATGAGGAATCCATCTCTTGAATATCAAATTGAGTTGATTGAACTTGAGGTTGCTCATTTGTAGTTTCTATTACAATATTAGTAATATCATCATGATGGGACACATTAAGATGCAATATTTGATTGGTTTCCTATTGTTGATAATTGAATAGGGGTTCTTGGGAGATCCCCATGTCTTGATTGATTATGGGTATTTGTTGTGTAGGAGTTTGATTGTTTATTGGAGATTTATAATCAGTTGTAGATTGTAATTCCTTTATAGTGAAAAGACCCTCATCAATCAAATCTTGAATTGCACATCTTAAATTTCTACATTTTTGTGTCATATGTCCATCCACTCTATGATATTCACAATGTAGCTCAGGTTTATACCAATATGTTGTGGTATCAGGTTGTCTTATGGGAGGTAACTCAATCCTATTTGTATCAAGTAAATGCTTGAGAATTATATCCATTGGTTGATTGAGCTTAGTAAATTTACGTGGTGAAGGTTTTCGAGAGGCTTTTGATAATTGGCTTAGGAATTCAGCCATAAAAGGACTTAATGGTTTATTACCTCTTTTTTCTTTATTATGGGTAGAATGATGATAGGAATATTGTGAAGTATGATGTGAGTGCATGGTAGGATTGGAAGAAGAAGTATTTTCTTGTTGAAATGGATGTGTTGTGTTGAAAGAAGAATGTTGAAATGGTGGAGAAGGATTGTATGTGGATCGATAGGCATAATATGGATATGTGGGAGAAAATATAATGTCATTATGAAGAGGATTGGAAAAGGGATTATCTTGTTGGGGTAAGGATGAAAAATGAGAAAAGTGTGATAAAGGTGATGTTGAATATGGATGAGGTTGGTCATAATCAACAAATGTATTTGGCAGAATTTTCCCAACATTACTGATGGGCTCATATTGATTTGAGTTAAGACTCATGGTTTCTTTAGTACTTCTAAAAGTAATATTTGGTATCTAAAATTTAGAATTGAATCTAAAACATACAAATTTGAAATGATGATTTTTTTGTTGTTTTTCTTGTATATATATTTTTTGTTTGTTTGTTTTTGAAATCAGAAGAAATGCCTATGTTATTCACGTCGGGTTCACCAAAGAATGTAGGCCTAAAATTTTTGCACTCCTTTCCTCTAGGCTGATGGATCCATGCCTCATAGGGGAATGGGAAAATAGTAGAGCTACACCTCGAAAGAGAGGCACTTAATTGTGCCTTCTTGTGGTGATTTTTTGACGAATTAAGGGTTCACCAGGAAACTTTTAGCGACAGTTTCCATACCTAGGCTTGGAAGATGTTTGATGTGTTCTTTTTATAAATAATTCTCATACACCTAAGTTTGGCCTTTATGCAACTAAACTATCTATATGCAATTTTTATTTAATGAGGACAATAGATAATGGATACAAAATGAAATACAATGCCTAAGATTGGGATTATAAGAAATTATAAGCCTTACTTGAGCCGGATGTTTGATGAAGATTCTGAGGCTTGTAGCAGGACATAATCACCTCTTTTTCTGATAGAATCACCTCTGTTCTAGATATAATCACTTGTGTTCTAGATAAAATCACCTCCAATTTGATAAAATCGTAGGCGATTATGTCACAATCCTGCAACAAAATAATTGATAGAAAATAGGGTTTCTTGCAAAATATGGCAGTTTTCTTGTATTCCAAATCACAAATATGTTTTAATTTCTATATGCAAATGGATATGAAATGACATGAGAACACTATGATGACAATTCAACCTAGTATGCCATGGATTTATGCGATTATGATCCTGATTTTATGATGTAGTTAATTGAAATGATGGTGAACACCAAGATGCAATATGTAAATTTAAGTAGTAAACTAAATAAATATTGAACAATGCATGAACAAAAAGGAAATAAGGAAAGAGATGCAAATAGTGGTTTGAATCCTTGCCCCCTTGCTGATCTGCAGATAGGATCACCTGTCTTCTGATAAAATCACCTCCGATCTGATGAAATCACCTGTCATTTCTATCGATCGCTTGAGTGGCGATTATGTTGATATCTGGGCGATTGTAACTGGGACCTGTAATGATAAAATTAAACAAATGGGGATGTTGGGAGATGGAATTGTATAGCAAACTGATGCGAGGGATCCTTAAGGGAGTTTAGAAGCTATCTCAAGGAATCATAATTCAACCTTGCCAAGAAATCGATTAGTCAAGGAGAAAAAGGGAAAAGGGGCCTAGATTAAATAGGTCAAGGAGAGATTTGAGGAAGTTGGGAGGTTAGGCTAAACATGGAGGAGGTTTTGATCCCTCCTATGTTTGCCACCTCCAATCTACTCGCCAACCTCCCTGATCCGAATGATGGCTAAACCAGGTAAGAGGTTTTAAACTAGATTTTATCTTTTAGCAAATTTGTTAAAATTCTATTTTAAGACAAAATCGCTTGGCGATTTTGTCGATCGTCAGGCGATTTTGTTGACCGTTGGGCGATTTTGCCCAATGGTCAAACAATTTTTGGTTTATTGGTGCAAAAAATGAGGAGATTGTTTTCTCACCGTTTTAGTCGACTTTCGGGTAAATTTTGAATAATTTTAATAATTTTTATGATGTTTAGGTAAATTAAATGTGTCAATTTTAATGTTGAGATGATTTGATAGGGTAAAATTTCTCTTGAAGATGACCTTACTTTTCTAGGAGAAAAACTAAGGAAAATGAGTCAATTTTTCATGTCTACATTTTACCCCCTCTTTGACGTATTTTGAAAATAAATGTCGTAAAGATAAAAGTGTAGACACTTGAGTAGAAATGATTATGATTTGACATGGGAAAAAATGGAGTAGATGGTTTAGATGAATAGTTTATAGCTGAAATTGATGTCTTAGAATAATTACTAATTTATTGACTAGGTTGCCCCCTCGAGTTTTTACACCAAATTTTACGTTTGGTGGAAAACTCGAATTTGATCTTCTTTGTTTTATGTGACTTTGTGTGATTTATTGGATGATTTATTACATTTCCTTATGATGGTTGTGTTACATAATTTCTTGTAATCATGCTTTGATTTTTGAACATTTTGATCATGCTTAACATAAAAGGAAAATGATTTTGTAAAGTGTGTTTTGAGAAAGATGATTTTGTGTGATGATAGATTTGAGGGATTAGCAATGAACCTCGAAGGATGTTGTGTTGTTATATGACTGTTGGTGGAGTTCAAAGCTCGCTAAGTCATGAAGCGGATCCTGTTATGAGGAAGTTTTGTATTGCTAATACCAAAATATTGTGTGCTTAAGAATAATCTTAAGGCTTTATGATGAGAAAGAAATGTTTGATGTTGTTTTGGGACAAGATGTTTGATAGATTCTAGCAATAAACCTCAAAGGATGTTGTGCTTTTATGAGACTGTTGGTGGAGTTCAAAGCTCGCTAAGTTTTTTTTTTTTTTTTTTTTTTTTTTTATATTTGTAATTTTAATTATTGAGCAAAGCATGAAAAATTTGAAGGATGATTTACGCTAAGCATAGAATTCCTAAGTGTGAAATTATATGAAATAATTACTTAGGAATTATACCATTATCATGAAAATCAAAATGAACTGCATGATGATATGAAATTATTTGTTCTTTTAAAATGCAAAGTAATGTAAGATAAATCATTGTGTCACATGTTTCAAAAATATTATGTAAAATATATGGACTAATTTTGGGCATGAAAAATTAGAAAGATGGTTTGCGCTAGGTATAGAATTCCTAGTGTGAAAATTGAGCAGAATAATTCCTAGGAATTATACCATCATCGTGAAGTCATGAATGCTATGTATGATAAGTGATTTTGAACTACATGTTATTTTTGCAATAAGTTGTTTTTGAGATTTTTTGAAATTTTGGAAATATCTATGTAATGTGTTAATATGAAAGTAATGATAAACTAATGTTGTCCGACAAATTTCAAAGAAATATTTTAACTTATTTCTAAGACAAATTCAAATTTATCAAAAACCGAGTGTGTGATAAGTGAGTTCATTATCCATCTTGATTTGACACAATGATACAAAATCTCTCAAGGATCAAATGTGTGTGCTTTGTAATGTTCATTTACCAATTTTGAGTAAGGTAGTGATGCAAGCGAACTTGAATGAACCAATGTGTGTGCAAGTGAAGGGTTCATTAACCATGATTTTTGTGCATGAAACCGTACCAGACTACTATGTAAGTCAAGTCATCAAAAGCTAGCTAATCCACAAGCGGACATAGGTCTGTACAAAATAAGGTCGCTAATGTGATAGACATGTCGCCACGCGAAAAGGAATTACCCAATGTCAAGCAAGTTGGGCACAAATCACTTGTTATGGGGTTTACCTCATGATTTTCGAATAATTGAGAATTCCAAGGATTCAAGCTCATTCACCCTTCTTTTATTCACTTTCAAGGGGTAGGGATTTTGTTCATTTTGTTTTGAACAAGGGGATTTTATTGCTTTTATTTTTCTCTTTTCGTTCTCTTTTTTATTTTTTTCTTTCTTTTTATTTTGATTTTTGACTTTTTCTTTTGGGATACTTGCTCGGATTGGTTGTAGAGCAAGGGATTTTTATTCGGGTAGGGGTGAGCTTGTCCTTTTGCCAATTCTCAAAAATTCTAGACCATGCGCATGATAGGATAGCAGGGGAAACTTTTCGCTCAAGAGACTAAGACTACTATGTAGTATCATTTTTCGAATTTGCAACAAATCATTTTAATGTGTAAAAGTGTACTTGGTTCAAGAAGTAGCAAGATCATTTCCCAAAACTCAAAATATTATTTAGTGAAATAGTGATCTTCGATACAAGAGAGATTTATAATCATAGTGATAAAATCAAAATAATTAATTTGTGAAATTTAGTGTATGGTTCAAGATAACTTTTGAATTAATCCGAAATAAAGGAAAATATAGCTTCAAAATTTTGAAATACAACAATGAATAACAATGCAGAATAATTTGAAATAATTTTGAGATTTTGATACTTTTTGATTTTTTTAGTTGTTTTATTTGATTTTTTTATTTTTTAATGATGGAATTGGTGGTATATACAAGATGATCTATATACATTATACAAGGTTATTTGAGTATAGCATGTCTAAGGTGGCTTCAAAATCAAAGGAGGTTTTGAAGGATAATTTGGTTGTGGTGTATGTGAAGTTGTTTGGTTGATAGTTGAGATTGTTGTGATGAAGAATGAGATGTAGATGAAGAAAAGTGATGGATAGAAGATGACAATGATAAAGAGGAAAATAATAGAGAACTTGATGTGATAATAATAATGAAAGGGAGAATGAAGAACAAAAGGTGATGAATAAAAGGTAGCGATAACAAAAGCTTTGTTATAATGTAGAACAATGTAGCAAAAGATTTGACTTTTATGTGTAAAATTGATCATGTTACAAAACAAAAATGTCATAAGGATAAGAAGGTTCTTCATTCTTATCACTATCTTCCAAGTCTTGATAAGATGGAGGGAGCATATGTGAAAGATATGCATGGGTGTTATTTGGTAAACAAGGATGATCGGGTATGGATGAAGAAAAGTGATTGATAGGAGGTAATTGTGATAATGGAGAATGTATAGAACTTGATGTTTCAACCGTTAAATATTCTTCAAATGGTGTTGGGTCACCATGTATGGTAACAATTTTATTTGCAAGTTTAAACTTCAAACATTGATGAAGAGTGGAAGGGACAACCCTCATCGTATGAATCCAAGGACTTCTGAGAAGTAGGTTGTAAGGTGAAGGGCAATATGCTACATAAAACAAAGTATCCAGGATCTTGGGTCCACTCTTAAGGGGAAGAATTATAGTGCCTCGAGCTTCTTGAATTTCATTGTTAAAATATTTTATAATAACATTTGATTCATTGAGATCTTCTTCCTTTAATCTGAGTTTTTGGAATAATTGATAAGTGCATAAATTAAGAGAGGAGCCATTATCTACCATGATAGTTTTAATAGATGTTTCTTTAATAAATCTTGTAATGTAAAGAGAGGAGTCTTCTTGTGGAGTAGAGGAAGGAATCTCCTCATCATAGAATGAAATATGGTTAACCTCAAGAGGGCTTACACCATTAATTGTGTTCTTAGGGAAAAGATCATGAGGAACAAATTGTTGGCTAAGTATCTTGAACAAAGTTTCCCTATGAACATGAGAACTTTGTAATACTTCTAAAAGGGATATCTTTGCTTGAGGATTAATCACTTGTTTTTGGCTATCAAAGTGGATTTCAGATTGAGATTTTGATGCTAAATATGGGCTTTCTATGCTTACATTCCATTTTGGATCATTCTCTAGAGCCAAAGATAGTTTTGAAGGTTGGTCAAATGAGGAATCTATCTCTTGAATATCAAATTGAGTTGATTGAACTTGAGGTTGCTCATTTGTAGTTTCTATTACAATATTAGTAATATCATCATGATGGGACACATTAAGATGCAATATTTGATTGGTTTCCTATTGTTGATAATTGAATAGGAGGTTCTTGGGAGATCCCCATGTCTTGATTGATTATGGGTATTTGTTGTGTAGGAGTTTGATTGTTTATTGGAGATTTATAATCAGTTGTAGATTGTAATTCCTTTATAGTGAAAAGACCCTCATCAATCAAATCTTGAATTGCACATCTTAAATTTCTACATTTTTGTGTCATATGTCCATCCACTCTATGATATTCACAATATAGCTCAGGTTTATACCAATCTGTTGTGGTATCAGGTTGTCTTATGGGAGGTAACTCAATCCTATTTGTATCAAGTAAATTCTTGAGAATTATATCCATTGGTTGATTGAGCTTAGTAAATTTACGTGGTGAAGGTTTTCGAGAGGTTTTTGATAATTGGCTTAGGAATTCAGCCATAAAAGGACTTAATGGTTTATTACCTCTTTTTTCTTTATTATGGGTAGAATGATGATAGGAATATTGTGAAGTATGATGTGAGTGCATGGTAGGATTGGAAGAAGAAGTATTTTCTTGTTGAAATGGATGTGTTGTGTTGAAAGAAGAATGTTGAAATGGTGGAGAAGGATTGTATGTGGATCGATAGGCATAATATGGATATGTGGGAGAAAATATAATATCGTTATGAAGAGGATTGGAAAAGGGATTTTCTTGTTGGGGTAAGGATGAAAAATGATAAAAGTGTGATAAAGGTGATGTTGAATATGGATGAGGTTGGTCATAATCAACAAATGTATTTGGCAAAATTTTCCCAACATTATTGATGGGCTCATATTGATTTGAGTTAAGACTCATGGTTTCTTTAGTACTTCTAAAAGTAATATTTGGTATCTAAAATTTAGAATTGAATCTAAAACATACAAATTTGAAATGATGATTTTTTTGTTGTTTTTCTTGTATATATATATATATATATTTTTTTTTTGAAATCAGAAGAAATGCCTATGTTATTCACGTCGGGTTCACCAAAGAATGTAGGCCTAAAATTTTTGCACTCCTTTCCTCTAGGCTGATGGATCCGTGCCTCAGAGGGAATGGGAAAATAGTAGAGCTACACCTCGAAAGAGAGGCACTTAATTGTGCCTTCTTGTGGTGATTTTTTGATGAATTAAGGGTTCACTAGGAAACTTTTAGCGGTAGTTTCCATACCTAGGCTTGGAAGATGTTTGATGTGTTCTTTTTATAAATCATTCTCATACACCTAAGTTTGGCCTGTATGCAACTAAACTATCTATATGCAATTTTGATTTAATGAGGACAAGCAGACAGTGGATACAAAATGAAATACAATGCCTAAGATTGGGATTATAAGAAATTATAAGCCTTACTTGAGTCGGATGTTTGATGAAGATTCTGAGGCTTGTAGTAGGACAGAATCGCCTCTGTTTCTAACAGAATCACCTCTATTCTAGACAGAATCGCCTATTCCAAAAAAAATCACCTTCGATTTGACAAAATTGCAGGCGATTATGTCACAATCCTACAGCAAAATAATTGACAGAAAACAGGGTTTCTTGCAAAATATGGTAGTTTTCTTGTATTCCAAATCACAAATATGTTTTAATTTCTATATGCAAATGGATATGAAATGACATGAGAACACTATGATGATAATTCAACCTAGTATGCCATGGATTTATGTGATTATGATCCTGATTTTACGATGCAGTTAATTGAAATGATGGTGAACACCAAGATGCAATATGCAAATTTAAGCAGTAAACTAAATAAATATTGAACAATGCATGAAAAAAAAGGAAATAGGGAAAGAGATGCAAACAGTGGTTTGAATCCTTGCCCCCTTGCTGATCTGCAGACATGATCGCTTGTCTTCTGACAAAATCGCCTCCGATCTGATGAAATCACTTGCCATTTCTGACGAAATTGCCTGGCATTTTTTCCGATCGCCTAGCGATTATGCTGATATCTGGGTGATTGTAACTGATAACTGTAATGATAAAATTAAAAAAATGGCGATGCCAAGAGATGGAATTGCATAGCAAACTGATGCGAGGGATCCTTAAGGGAGTTTAGAAGTTATCTCAAGGAATCAAAATTCAACCTGCCAGGAAGCTAGTCAATCTGTCAGAAGAAAAAGGGAAAAAGGGGCCTAGATTAAATAGGCCAAGGGGGGATTTGAGGGAGTTGGGAGGTTAGGCTAAACATGGAGGAGGTTTTGATCCCTCCTATGTTTGCCACCTCCAATCTACTCGCCAACCTCCCTGATCCGAATGACGACTAAACCAGGTAAGACATTTTAAACCGGATTTTGTCTTTTAGAAAATTTGTTAAAATTTTGTTTTAGGACAAAATCGCCTGGCAATTTTGTTGATCATCAAGAAATTTTTTTGACCATTGGGCGATTTTGCCCAACGGTCAAACAATTTTTGGTTTATTGGTGCGAAAAATGAGGAGATTGTTTTCTCACCATTTTAGCCGACTTTCGGGTAAATTTTGAATAATTTTAATAATTTTTATGATGTTTAGGTAAATTAAATGTGTCAATTTTAATGTTGAGATGATTTGATAGGGTAAAAATTCTCTTGAATATGACCTTACTTTTCTAGGGGAAAAACTAAGGAAAATGAGTCAATTTTTCATGTCTACAATAATATTATAATATTTTTAATATTATAATATAAAGTTTATGTTATAATATTTAAACCCAAATGTGCCAACGTTTTGGAGGTTTCAAAATATAAGCCGACCTTGGAAAATTCAAAGATGTTTTTACAAAGCATATAAATACATTGCCCTTTCACCTTTGAAAGAGTGTGGCAAGCATTTCGTTAATGATTTTTGTGCATGATTTTTTACGAATGGTAGAGATAAAAAGAGACAACAAAATTTCAAGGTGTGTAGGTGCTAGCATTGTCAAATATGTGTGTGTGTCGATTGGGTCTCACTCGTTTGGGGTAGCCCAGTGGTTGGTTGGCTTGCATGAGCGTTGTTGAGAGAAGGGTCATGGGGTCAAAACATTTTGATGTCGTTTTACCATGGGTTGAGTTTCATATTATTGTAGGACATAAGGTTTATATCTGATGCGCCCCATTTTTAGTGCTACCTATTATGGTAGCACAGTTGATTAGAGGTGCTTGTGGAAGCACTACGACATGGGAGGTCAAGGTTTCGAATCGCAACCGCATATGAGGTATTTGAATTTTTAAATTTTGTTTTGGTTTAATTTGAGGTGGTCACGGGAGTGCATAAAGTCTTTGATTTTGAATTGAATTAATTGAGTAGGAGTGACAAGGTGTATGTGAAAATTGTATTTTGTTGAGGGAATTATTTATATATATCAAAGTGGGAGTTGTATGGTGTATTGTGTCATTTGGAAATTGTATGTGGTGTAATGTGTGAGGGAGTTATTTGTGATTGTTAAAAAAAAGAGTTATAAGGTGTATAAGATTTATTGTATTTGGCATTGTTGATATATTGTACTTGGCACTTTAGAAAGGAGACATAAGGTGTATTGTGGTCTTTTTGTTGATTGTATTTTTGCATGATATTTTGAGGGGTTTGGTTCATTATTAAAGAATTTATTGTGAAACAAAAAAGGAGTTATGAAGCATTATTTTCAAGCATTCTTGTGCACATATTCTTGAGAGGATTTTATGTGAATGTTTTGAAAAGGAGTTTTGCTAACCTGTTTTTGAAGTGGCAAAAGGAAGGAGATTATTTTGAGACAGGTTTTTGAAGGTACATCATCATCAAGGTATTTTTGAGGTATGGTGTTTTAACTCCTACTCAAAGTGGTGTTGTTTGAAGAAAATAGTTTTAAGTCATAAGGTGGAGATATAAGGATTAATTTATGTGCATTGTTGAAAATATTTGTGCTAGAGTGTGAAAGCTAAGTTGTGCTTTATTATTGAATAAAGTTGGAGACACAAGTGCTAGGGCTTGAGAACAAAGTTGTGCATCATTTATGAATACAATTGGAAACACATGCGCTAGGGTTTGAGAACAAAGCTATGCATCATTGTTGAACGAAATTAGAAACATATGTGCTAGGGTGTGTGAACAAGTGATGCATTAGTTTTGAGTGATATTGGAAATAAATTTGCAAATATTATAGATCAGATTTATGAGAAAACCTATGCATTGTTTATGGTTGAAATTGGAAACAAATTGATGAAAGTTATAATTCAATTTTGAGAGCAAATCTATGCATTGGTTTTGAGTGATATTGGAAATGAAAATGCAAGAGTTATAGATCATATTTGTGAAGCCAATTTGTGCATCATCATGATTGACTTTGAGAGTATATAAAAAGGATAGACTTATGCATTGTTCATGATTGATTTGTGAGTAGATGAGGACTTGTGCATTGTGATTGGTTTTGGAGTGAAGTTGCAAAAAATAAAATACCATGTCAGTTATCAAGTGCTAGATTAGAGCTACCTTTAAAATGTAATAAATGTGAGATATATGAAAGCGACAAACTTAATGAATGTGAAGAACATATTGAGCATTTGTTAGTGCATACTATGCCTTCCTCACGTATTACAATACAAGAAATAGAAAATAATAATAATAACTTAGGCTTATAATTAAGCCTAAGGTACAATAATATCCTCCACATCATAGATGTCCTCTAATCAAATGATAAAATATAAGTTGTTAAAATATGGGAGCTTAATGCCCTTATTTATAGGCTAGGTGAGAAAGGTTTAAGTCTAAATACTAGGGTTAGGGATCAAAAAAGATAAAGGTTGGCTCAAGGGCTAGGGCTTTGAGGGAAAAACCCTAAAATCACCAGATTCACGGTCGATCTAGATTGATCGTGAACTTGTGAAATCATAAGCCATTTGAATTACTGATCAGTTTGGGACGATCGTAAATTCAACAAGGCTAGGAACAGGGATCAAACTAAGGGGTGGATACCTCAAAAATAACACTTAGAAACCTTGAGAGGCTACATAGGTGTCTAAAGGAAAATTGACTCATCTGGTTAGGTTAATTTTTGGTGTCTACCGCAACCTGGGTGAGTGTGTGAGGGAGTGGGTGTGTAGTGGCTATGTGTTAAATTCCCTATTGATAAGCATAGCTATCGGCTTTACGAGGGATCATGGTTGGGAGGAGACTACTCAGCGTGGGTGAGTATGTAAGGGAGTGGGTGTGTAGTAGTTATGTGTTAAATTCCCTATTGATAAGCATAACTCTCGGCTTTATGAGGGATCATGGTTGGGAGGAGACTACTCAATCCATGAGTGTATGAGGAAGTGGGTGTGTAGTGGTTATGTGTTATATTCCCTATTGATAAGAATAGCTCTCGACTTTACGAGGGGTCATGGTTAAAAGGAAACCACTCAACATGGGTGAATGTGTGAGGGAGTGGGTGTGTAATGACTATGTGTTAAATTCCCTATTAAGGGTGAGTGTTTGAGAGAGTGGGTGTGTAGTGGCTATATGTTAAATTCCATATTGATGAGCATAGCTCTTGGCTTTACAAAGGATCATAGTTGAGAGGAGACTACTCAACCGTGTACATTGGTCGTATAAATTTCTCACACTAACCAAATAAAAAAATTAAACTTTATATTAAAATTAAATAAAATAACAATTTTTTTTTATTAATTTTAAAAATGATACTTTAACACAATTGTAACATAACCCTCGTACCAATAAAAAATTGTATTAAACATGAATTTAGAATCATAATAAGATGCTTTAACACAATTGTAATATAACCCTCGTACCAATATTATTCGTGTATTTGTTAATTCAATCCTACCGTATTGATAATATAGTATATATAATTTTGTACTGCTTAATGGTGGTAGCATAATGCTAAGTTATCCATTGTAAAAATAGAAGTCGGACTACTTTTTCTACGCACTATGAACCGTCCGTTATCTCACGAAAATTCTTTATATGTTCAAATTTCATTACGTAATATTTTTGGTGCTCAAGGGAGTCACGTGATATATTAAATTTAGACGACAAGGTCTCAGGTCATGAATTTGTCAAAAATGTCTAAGAGTAAGCGCGTGATTGATGACGTCCCAACTCAGGTCAATAAATGGATTAACAGATGGTAAGTTTTGAAATTTTGTTGAGAAGAAATTTAGTTTAAATTTTAAAAGTTTTTTTTTTGAGTATAGGTAGTAATTTCACTTGATTTTATTGAGTGTACACTAATTACATTATCAACTTTATTTATAAAAATAAAATAAAAATTATAGTGATAACTTCAAAAATTTAACTTATAATCTGCAACACCTTTCCAAAAATTTAACCCTATAATCAATAATTAAAAATAAAAAACATTAAAAATAATTAAAAATAAAAAATCGTGTAACTAATAATAAAAAGTGAAGAACAGTGAGATTCCCTTATATACAAAACAAAACAAAAAAATGAAGCGCACATCTCCTAGTTAATGTCACGGTACAAAGACCTTAAGACCTTATTGTGCCATTTTGTGGCGTGAGGGATAAGTTTTTTAGAATTTTATTGAGAAGATCTAAGAGATTTACTCATAAAATTTATATTTTATTTTAAAAATTTTGAAGTTAAGAATTAGATTATTTTAATTTTTACGATATTATCAAAATTTTCTTAAAAATGCAGAGTTTAGTAACAGTAATGTGATTTGTTTGAAGATTAAAAAAAATAAAAAATAATGAAGCGTCTGTTTATGCGTCAACGCATGTCATTTGATTCCCAATACGCCGTTCAAACAATTTTCTGGGTCTACCGGGAGTCGGGACAACCATCACGTTTTGTATTACTTTTCATCATAAACTAAACGTGTATAAATGTTTTTTTCTCGGAGGATTCGTTTGATGTTTCGACCTTGACTTCTTTTGAACATTTCAATGGTCAACGATACTGCGAGCACCTTGGTCCCCAGATTTTCAAAGACAATCGATTCGCGGAACCTTCCCTTTAAATGGCACTCCCGGGCTTTTCTTTTCTCATTCTTCTCTCGAGTATTACCTGATACTCACAAGATGGAAGACGACTCCACAAATTATGACCCACCCTATAATTGGACGCAGGCTAATATTCCCATTGAAGGTGTGGGCTATTCTGTGGCACATGATGTTTCCCAAGCTTTAGTTCCTGCACATCATCTCTGGAACACTAGCCTGCCATTTGAACAACATTTCATTCCTGCTGCTGCCATCGACATCGCCACATACTCTGAGCTCCATCAACACACTCAGATTCCACAGACTTCGTCACAGATTCCATCGACATGTTGTTTATAATCTTTGGTTTTTAAACAACATGATAAAATTATGGTAAAATAGAAGCTTTATAGGTTTTTGTATTGTTTTATATTGCCTTAGTTATGACATTCATTACTTGTAGAAAACAAGAACACTTGCTTTTGCTTTCTCCATATGATCAATATATTCCATAAAATCATCATAATAAACTCTAATTTATTGAAATCATACATTAAAGTAGAAGATATGGATTCATAACAAGGAAATACCTCACATTTAATCTAATAGGATATCATAAAGTACAGTGTATCATATTGTTTATAGAAAAAAGGGGATATCAAATACAATTACTTGAATTAATACAAGATAAACCAAAATGCTTAAACTACGATAGTATAATAGTAAATAGATTGTAGAAGATGAAAACTATCTCAATCCAAGCATAAATAAAAGAGACCATTCAAGAATAACCTACACTAAGACTATCTAAAAAATGCTAAAGCTAGGGCTAATTGTAATTCTAATAAAATAGATTACTTGACACCTAGGGCATCAAGTACCATATCATTCATGAAGTAAACATGATAAAAAGCTCATTCCTACTCTATCTTGATTGCAATATCACCATAGTAAATAAGGACAAATCAAACCTAAGATATTTATAGAGAGTTTGACTTACCTTGGAAATTGGTCCTTGAGTGGCAATTAGTGATCTTTGGCTAAAAATCATCCAAGAGCATCCCATTCTCCTCTATGGAAGGAAACAAGCCAATGTTCAATGGCATTGGTTGTACCTAAAAGGAAAAGAGAGAGGGAAAGAGAGTGAAAGAGGTGTGTGATATAGTAACAATAGAGGTAAAAAAACTTGAGAATAGTAAAATCATCAATAGGTGAATATATGGTCATGATATGGTGATAAAATGAGGAGTTGAAATAATTATTGATAGTAAATTAAATAAAATAATATTTTCTTTGGAGCCAATGACTAATTTTCTTCCTTTGGGGGGTCATAAAATCATAACCATCAATCCAAATGATGCATCATTCAAACCATAGGTGTAAAAATATGATAGAGTCATGACCATGCATTAAAAACTCTAAAATTAATCTAATGATCAAGCTCCCTAATTAAAGTGATAATCTTGGCACCATCAATTCTTAGGACGCTTGCTTTGGGGTACATGTATCAAAAAATCACTAAATTGTGACTATATCCTTATTTTAGGGTTTTTAAAAAACCAGGAGGGAAAAACATCAAGAAATATGGTAGAAAAGTGGTAATTGGGTGAAGAAAAGAAACCAAAACCATTGGCCAACATGGCTTGCTATTGTCCTACCCAAGGACTAACAAAGCTAGTCCACTCCTATCTTAAGGAGGACAAGACTCTCCATCATCTACAAAGTTAGTTGTTAGTGTTATACATACATACATACATATATATACTACATTCTTTTTATCATCCTTTTGAGTCAGAACTACGATAATGCTTTCATTTATCATGAACACATACAACTTAAAATCCATAAAGAAATCTAGGTTGATGATAACTAGAGATTTGGTAATTGTGTCTTTTATAGCTTGGAAATCCTTTTCATCTTGGTCTGTGTATGAGTTACACCATTTTTTAACATCTTGATTATATTTTTACCAGTTGTGCAAAATTGTTTATGAACTTAACTACAAACTAGATTTGACTTAGGAAGGACCTAATAGAGGTAGGAAAAGGTAGCTCTTGAATCAATTTTATCATGTCAATGTTTATTGCTAAACCATATTTTAAACTACATACCCTAAGAGATTCCCTTCCCACACCATTAAAAAGAACTTTTTGGGGTTTAGTGAAATGTCATACTCCCTAGACCTTTAGAAGATAGACTCTAGGTATTCGATGTGTTTACCTTTTTTTTTTGAGAAAATTATTCAATCATAAGGTATATAACTTAATCTACCAAGGTGTTCGATCCATCCTACTATATTTTCCTTAATTTACCATGTTGCATGGAAAATCTAACATCATGATGGACCACACAAATAGTCATCTCACTTTGGAATAAGTAATATTTGAATTTCCTCAATGCTTTCATTATTGTAAATATTTATTTCTCAATG